>LR990352.1:8750000-10000000 GCA_905147345.3 Mythimna impura
TAACGTGGACTGTTGACTGGCGTTGGGCCGCAGCGTGGCGAAAGCGAGGCAAGATTATTATGTATGGAAGGGAGCCGTCAGCGGGATTGCAAGCGGACTGGCTTCGTGTGGCATCGATTCTCGTTCGGCCGCGTTCGGCGGCGCGACGGGTGGTGGGAATGTTTTGGCATGCCTGTTCTTTTCTGTTTGTACTCTGACAACATTGTATTTTGAAATAGCTGGGTATACAGGGGATACACCATCGATAGTGTTATCTACAGGGAAAACTTAAAATGGACTAACTTAAGGCTAAAGCTCAATAATTTTACAGCGAACTATCAAATCGTATGAGTCGTATCATATCATTTTATACAACCATCAATTCGTCATGCCATGCAATAGGAATTGGAAATAATCGATCCCACTTAAAGCCAATTAGTAACTTTATAACCTTTCTAGAAATTACCGTCAGCATAGCCAATATAACATTGAATGGAATAATTATCGCCAAAGTCATTGGACCTTTATAAATCGATCACGCACGATGAACGCTACATTTGACTATCAGCAGAGTTATCTTGAAAAGTACCTACTGGACTCAATTCTGAATTGGATATTTTTCCCGTGTTTATTTCGGTACAATATTTTTGCAAAACGAAAACCACAAAGAAAACAATGGTTTTGGTGCTGTTTTCCTGAAAACAGCACCAAAATTGGTTATTACAGCAATGAGCATGTCAAAAATTGATATGAGGAAGAGTGGGGGCAGTGCCGGTTTTAGCACTATCAGCGCCCTGGGCTAGATTTCTACGGCGCCCCCCGTCTCCCATTGAAAGTCATACGAAAAAACTTTTTACCAAAAATAAAAACCGACTTCACTAAAAAAACACTAAAACGATCGAAATAATTTTAATTTCGGAAGTCGGTGTTTCTCGGTAAATGTTTGTTTCTTATTTAACACCGAGTTCCTTCTTATTTTTATTTTGTAAAAAGTTTTTTATTTCACACTTTTTAGTTGCGATACACTTATAGCCACAGTACCTATTTCTCATGACAATTCCAATTAACCCAAACACTGCTAAGATACATTGTTTTATTTTGAAGTTCCCGTGCCCACCTTCCACCTTCCGGCTCCATCATCAGATCAGTTCTATAGTACCTACTTTATAGCCAAAGTGCATCCCATGACAATTCTAATAAGCCCAAACACGGTTAGGATACATTGATTAATTACGGAGTTCCGGTGCATATCTCCTGGCTCCATCACCATCATCTGATCACTTCGATGATACCGTTTTCAACATAACTATTCAGGACCATTCATTTATTTGTATTGTCATAGTCGCTTAACTATCTTCATTGTGATATCTATGTGAGTATGAAGTTTCGTTGGCCATTTCTAGTCTTCTTCACCAGTTCCACTTCATCAAATGTTATGTTAAATGTTACTGTAAATGCTTAAGTCCTCGATGAAAATACCAAAATCACTATATGGTGGCCTATAATATTTGAGGAGTTCCCTCGATTCCTCATGGATCCAATAATCAGAACAGGACTTCGAAAAAAATGGGACCAATCTGGAAGCACATCCTTTAAGAGGAAAAAAAATAATTTGCAAATTGGTCCATAAACGACGGAGTTCTGAGGTAACAAACATAAAAAAGATTTTAAAAAAATACAAACGAATTGATAACCTTTTTGGAAGTCGGTTAAAAAAAACTTTTTAGAAAAAAAAATAACCGACTTCACTAAAAAAAAACACTAAAAGGATCAAAATAACTTTAATTTCGGAAGTCGGTGTTTCTCGGTATTGTTTGTTTCTTATTTAACACCGACTTCCGAAATTAAAGTTATTTTGATCCTTTTAGTGTTTTTTTTTAGTGAAGTCGGTTATTTTTTTTTTCTAAAATGTTTTTATTTCACACTTTTTAGTTGCGATACACTTATAAACAGAGTGCCTATTTCTCATGACAATTCCAATTAACCCAAATACTGCTAGGTTACATTGTTTAATTATAAAGTTCCTGTGTCTACCTTCCTCCTTCCGGCTCCATCATCAGATCAGTTCGATAGTACCTTATAGCCAAAGAGCATCTCACGACAATTCTAATAAGCCCAAACACGGCTAGGATACATTGATTAATTACGGAGTTTCTGTGCCTACCTTCCGGCTCCATCATCAGATCAGTTCGATAGTACCTTATAGGCAAAGTGCATCTCATGACCATTCTAATAAGTCCAAACACGGCTGGGTTATATTGATTAATTACGGAGTTCCAGTACCTACCTTCCGGCTCCATCATCATCATCAGATCACTTCGATGATACCATTTTCAACGTAACTATTCAGAACGATTCATTTATTTGTATTGTCATAGTCGCTTAACTATCTTCATTGTAATATCAATGTGAGTATGAAATTCCGTTGACCATTTCTGGTCTTCTTCATCAGTTCCACTTCATCAAATGTTACTTTTTGACTGTAAATGCTTAAGTTCTCGATGAAAATACTAAAATCACTATATGGTTGCCTATAATATTTGAGGAGTTCCCTCGATTCCTCATGGATCCCATCATCAGAACTGGATTTTGAAAAAAATGGGACCAATCTGGAAGCATATCCTATAAAGGGATATGCTTCCAGAGGGAAGAAAAAATTTTGCAAATCGGTCCATAAACGACGGAGTTCTGAGGTAACAAACATAAAAAAAAAAAATGATAAAAAAAAATACAACTGAATTGAATAACCTCCTCCTTTTTTTGAAGTCGGTTAAAAACTGGGCAAATGCGAGTCGTACTCGCGCACTGAGGGTTACGTACAAACTTACCAATGAAAACCGTTCAATTCCCAAATTGAGATACGAAGATTATTCCGAATCGCAAAAAAAGTTTTTAATTGTGTCGTAACTTCAAATTTACAGTTTTCAGATTTTTTCCTATATTAGTGCTTCATGCCAAATTTCAGGATTCTAGGTCAATGGGAAGTACCCTATGAATTTTGATTCCCTTGAGAGTGTCGAAATACACGTTTTTTGCGACAAAAACGGCCGTATAATTTTTTTTCGTTAGCTCAGAAGTTTGATTTTTTCACAGTTCAAGGGACCGCAGACCTTGGTATATGGATTTAATTTCAACTCGATACCTCCACGTGATCCCGAGATAAAGGGTCTTGACAGACAGACAGACAGAAAACAAAGTGATCCTATAAGGGTTCCGTTTTTTCCTTTTGAGGTACGGAACCCTAAAAAAGCAAGGGTTTTATCTATTATAATTTTAATTTTACAATTAAATTGAATACCTACATATGAACATTCGTTCAACGTAATCGTTCTTACGGTAAAATACAATTTATAAAACTCTACATTTAAACTAAACAAAGATAAATAATATTATAAAAGGTATAGAAAACAACAACCATCATTATCATCTTCCTGCCCTTGTTCCATATTACATGGGATCAGCGCAACACGTTTTTTTTTTGTTGTGGTTGGCTTAGCACCTGATAGAAAACGACGATGTGGCCGACGATGGAGCGCGCTTGCCTAGATGCAACCTATTCACTCTTGACTTGAAGATCCCCAGGTTGTAGTTATCAGGAAACACAGACACCAGCAGGGAATTCCACTATTTAGTTGTACCTACGCACAATGAATGTATTCCCAAAACGTTTTGTGCGTATAGGTGGGATGGCCAACATACCAGTGGCGCATCGCCTTACGCCTGGTGGTCCGATGGTGGAACGGGCTTGGTGGAATTAGGTTAGGCAATTCCGACGCACACTCCCCGAAATGCAACCGGTAGAAAACCGACAGGCTAGCAACTCGGCGTCGATGCTCAAGACTTTGAAGCCTCGACTCGACGAATGCATCATTGCCAATGATCCTCTTGGCTCGCCTCTCAATTGTCCCAAGTGCATCAAGCTGGTATCTGGCAGATCCGCCCCAAAGATTAGAGAAGTACACCATACATGATCGAACTTGCGCTTGATAAAGTTTGAGCAGCTGTTCCAGCATAAAGTACGTACTGTCTGACCTTTGCGAGAATTCCCAAAGGCCAGACAGTACGTACCATGTATGGCCTAAAGTTAATTTTTTTTTTAGGTGGTAAAATCATCTTATGACAAATCTCGCTCTTGGGCGGAGCGTGAGATAGTGTCAGACTTTTACTGACTAAAAACCCACTCCTGTTCCTTAGTTGCCTTCGTCCCAGGGCCCGGGTTTCGTTTTCACACTACCCATGGCCCCTACGATTTGCTGACATCGGCCCTGAGGCGCGCGTGGAACAATACGCGCCGTCGACGACTTGGGCTCGGTCCGGACGGTTACCGGACGGTCGGACAGCGGGCTACCCATTGCTCGCCGTCCGCAAGCCCGCGGTGGCCGGAAATCAGGATCGGAATCCCGGCGGAAGTTGGGGCGTGAGGACCGTTGCCGTTGCCTCACGCGACCGGCCGACTCTTTTGCTAGCATTACTGCTTCGCAGAAAGAGGCGACCGCCTGCCACTCCTCCTCGCTCCGGAGCATGGCCTGTACCAAGGCCCGGTGCGAGAGATCGCCGCCGATCGCCCCCACGAGGACACGGCGTTGCTCTTCCCAAGCGGGGCACACCTTCACCGTGTGCTCCACCGTGTCCTCCGGGCGGTCCACACAGTGGCGACACCCGGGCGTCGCTTCCGCACGAATCCGGTGCAGGAACTTCCCGAACTTCCCGTGTTCGGTGAGAACCTGCGTCATGCGAAAGGTGTGGACACCGTGAGGTCTTTCCAACCACGCCCCAAAGAAGGGACTTACCGCCATAATTGTGGCGTGCCCAGCACTGGGTCGCGACAGTCGCTGTCGCCATTTCTCCATGAAAACCCGCCGGAGCTCTGTCCACCATGCTGCGACTTGTCGCGGCAGCGGAGTTTCGCCCCGGCGTTGCATCTCCATGCGCAGATCGTGCATGTGTGCAAGGACTGTTGCCTCCAGATCCCATGGTGGCTGGCCAGCAAGGAGGCTCGCCGCTTCGCGGGAAATCGTCCGGTATCCTCGCACCATCCGTATGGCCATGACCCTCTGGCCGGTTCAGCCGGGCCGCCAGCTGCTTCCGCAGCGCCGGCGCCCATATCATAGCATAGTCGGCCTTATAATGTTCCCACTGTTGGGACTCAGGCCTACTCTCTAGGAGAGGGAACGGGCCATAATTCACCACGCGGGCACAGTGCGGGTTGGTGGATGTCACATGTCTTCGAATTTTTGGTTCTAAAACATGCCGGTTTCCTCACGATGTTTTCCTTCACCGTTTTGAGAGCAGTGGTGATGAAATAAATTACACAAAGTAATGCGCCTGGCTGGGTTTGAACCCGCGACCTACAACTCGTAAGTCGGGGCCGTTACCACTCGGCCACCACTGCTCAAAGGCTAGAGAATTTCATAATTTTGGGACGAAATTCGTTTAATTAAAATAAATTCTTTTATAAATAATTTGCGAATAAAATTGGTACTTTAAAATTACTTCATTCTTCGGGATTAATATATAGCAATCATCAATGTTAAGTTAAGCGATGAATATTCGTAACAATTCATCTCTGAAAATATTTAACGGTCTTTGGGACACTAAAAAAAAGTGGGCAAGTGCGAGTCGGACTCGCACACTGAAGGTTCCGTACAAACCTACCTATGTAAACCGTTCAATTCCTGAAGGGAGTTTCGAAGAATTTTCCAAATCGCAAATATTTTTTTTTTGTGACTTAACAACAAATTTACTATAGTAAGATTTATTACTATATCTGTACTATAAGACCTTGCTTTATGCCAAATTTCATGATTCTGGGTCAATGGGAACTACCCTATGAATTTTGATTTCCTTGAGAGTGTCGAAAGTTACGTTTTTTTGCGACATAATTAACGAACGTATCTTTTTTTTTCGTTCGGCAAGGGACCGCAGACTTGAATATAGGTATGGTTTTAATTTCAACTCGATACCTCCACGCGTTCCCGAGATAAAGGGTCTTGAACAGACAGACAGACGAACGGACAACAAACCCAACCAGCAAAAACTAGGCTTACAACAATCTCAAGACTACTGTTTTTTTGCTCTTAAATCACTCCTATATAATGATATAAGCCTGGGTTTGGGCACTATTATAAGCATATTTAGTTTAATATCTTTCTAATATCAGTCTAATTGAATGCTGTTTGAACTTACTGAAATCTAGCCAAAATTAATTTAAGCCGACTTAGGCTAATATTGCTTTTACGTAAGTATCTTGTAAGCCTGCATTGGCTTATATTGGCCTAAGGTTAGAATATTTTGAGAATTTTACGTCAAATCCAACATAAAAGTTCGTATGAGTGTTGGTTTGAAATTACATGAAGACAAATTAAAGTTGCGTGAAGATAATGTTTATAATAATGTACATGTACGGCACTTTAGTATAAAAGTAAAAAGTAGTTTTACGGTCAGTAATCGTATTGGAATTTATTATTTACTGTCAATTAGACCACATATTACGCTTCAAAATTCATGCGCCTTGTTAAATAAGGTATTTTCTGTTCTCGTTTAATTATTTTATTTGTTAATTTGTATTGATAGTGTCGCCATTAGTATAGCTGCATTTTACAAGCGCACTATTAGACTAATATAAGATTGTTTACTCTAATTTTAGCATTCGGTATACTAAAGATAACTCCATATTGGAATAAATTAGGGTTCCTCGCAATTTTACATAAAACCTTAAATCGACAGAGAAAAAAAGAATAGAATAGAATAGAATAAACTTTATTGTACACCAAATTAGTAACAAAACTTTCAGAAACCAACAAGAACAAGAACTTAATCTTAAGGCTATACGGACACGAAGTCGGCTTTTTAACCGACTTCAAAAAGCAGGAGGTTCTATGTTCGGCCGAATGTATTTTTTGTATTGTAAATATGTTGATCCAAAATCACTCTAATATTATACTTATCCAGTGCTATTGATCTTATATTAGTTTCAAATAAGATCAGAAATGCACGTACTCACAGTACACTTATGCTATGCTGATATTAGTCTGACATCTTACAATAGCATTTAGCAAGTCTAATATAAAATCAAACGAGCTTAGAAAATACCCATATAAGACCAAGTTTTTCTCAAGTGCAACTAGTCTTAGTAAATGCTCTTATATACATATATGAGACTTGGTTATGAGACTGAGCGTTCTTGAGGCCATACCGGCTTGTCTAAAAGTAATATAGGATCGATGGTATGTTCTAAAACACATATAAGAGCGCTTTAAGCCTACCACTCTTAAAAGTGCGAGTTCTGAGACTGTTTTGCTTGTTGGGAAGTGATCCTATAAAGGTTCCGTTTTTTCCTTTTAGAGATAGGGAACCCTAAAAATATTTGAAGATATTTATAACAATGTTAGTGAAAATTAAAGTAAAAGTACAAGTAAATTCTTCATTTTAATAGACTATTATAATAATCAAAACATAACATATTTATTTTAATATGAATTAGCGGGACAAGAAAAGATACCAAATGTACCTACACTTTTTCTGAGTAAGTATGACCCACAATCTATGTTCGCATAAAACTGTCAGTGTGTCTATTTTTATCGTCAGTATCATCATAGTGACAGATAAAACAAGCAAACAACCATCCATTTTTAGACTCCCCCTCAGTGTCGCGTTTGTCTTCCCCAATAAGATGGCCCTGGCCACAGACATTATTATATCACAGCAGTATCCGTCTTCCCATGCTCCTTCTATTGGAATATGACCTGAGGTGTCGATATTAAATAATAAATGGGTTTTTTTAAAAACACTTTTACACGTCCATTTTTTTTTTACAGTCTAAACTAGATGAAGCCGGTGTTTCCTAGCTGACTACCTTGAGAAGAAACACCGAAACAAACTCAGGGGTCAAAGTCTCTTTTAAAGTCCATACAGCAAACATGTAATGGTCAAATAATATAAGAACCATGCAAGTTGGAGTCTGAGATGGTCTTTTGAAGAAAGAACCAAATAGATATTAGCCAATAAGATAGGCTGATACATTGTTTAAAGTCATCTTGTCCAAAAACAATATTATCTATTACTTGTTTCGTATAATTTCACCAAGAAGCAGCTTTTATTAGCACATTTAAACTATTTTTTTAGCACACAATATCCTATTATCACCTACGTTTGAATTATTTAATTAGTAATAACATCAGCACCATTAGGAACAATTTTTATAGTTCTTGCCATTGATGTCAATACTTAGCGCTCTTCAGTCCAAAACTTTAAAGACATCCTATATTGTAACTGTGAACAGTTTCAGAGAGATAACGTCTCTTAAATTGTCTTTCACCCTGGTGCAGGAGGTCTGATCCTGATGTTGGACTGACATAATGACGTTATCGTACGGCGTTTGAACACCTCGATATACCTATAGTCAATCTGGCGCCGTCGAGAAGACTACGGTGCAACCCAATTAGTCTCGTAAGTATTTCACAAACCCAAAGTAGAGAGGCAAGTTACACTATTCGGTCATCTATAGAACATCTATAGAGGCAGAAAATCGTCAAACCTGCGCGCCAGACGGTGCGTGATAACTTTGGAAAACAACATGTAGAGAGATGGGCCTGCCCTCCTAGTCAAGTTACAACCGTTTCGTTTCGTTTCTCCTGCTAAAGAATTGCAACCCCCCTAGCCAAGTTACAACCGTTTCGTTTCGATTCTCTTTTCGTCGATCGCCTCGAGTAGGCCACGCCTCAGATTCCTTTATTCTGACGTCATCTCAACGCTCAGTCACGTGGTCAGATCAAAGGAATAGGAGGCGTGGCCGACTCGAGGCGATCAACGAAAAGAGAATCGAAACGAAACGGTTGTAACTTGGCTAGGGGGGTTGCAATTCTTTAGCAGGGCCTTATCGCCCTTCATAATGAAGAGAACCACTAAACTCTACTCCATGCCGTTTTCTACTCGACTAGGCGGAATCAAATAGCTCCTGAAATGCCTTAAGGACCTGTTCTCCACCCGCCTTCAGGAGTTCTGCCACCACGCGACGCCTTGTTATTTTGAAGATGCTTCAGAACCATTCTTATCTCGTATAGGCAGACAGCCGGGATGTCCCCAATATAATGATTTAGTTGATGATCAAGTATTCCTGTTGCTTCATTTAACGGCCGACAACAAACAAAAACTTAACATACTATCAGAAAAATAGTTAACTTATTACTGAGCGAATATTAAAAAAACTGGGCAAGTGGAGTCGGACTCGCGCACTGAGGTTTCCGTACAAACTTGAAAGGTAAATTGCGGTTTCCGATTTATGACGTATTAAAAAAAAAACTACTTACTAGATCTCGTTCAAACCAATTTTCGGTGGAAGTTTGCATAGTAATGTACATCATATATTTTTTTTAGTTTTATCATTATCTTATTTTAGAATTTACAGGGGGTGGAGGGACACACATTTTACCACTTTGGAAGTGTCTCTCGCGCAAACTATTCAGATTAGAAAAAAAAATGATATTAGAAACCTCAATATCATTTTTGAAGTCCTATCCATATATCTACCCCACAGTATGGCTTTGATAAAAAAAAAATTTGAATTTCAGTTCTAAATATGGGGAACCCCCAAAATTTATTGTTTTTTTTTTCTTCTATTTTTGTGTGAAAATCTTAATGCGGTTCACAGAATACATCTACTTACCAAGTTTCAACAGTACCAATAGTTCTTATAGTTTCGGAAAAAAGTGGCTCTGACATACGGACGGACAAACAGACAAACATGACGAATCCATAAGGGTTCCGTTTTTTGCCATTTGACTACGGAACCCTAAAAAATTCGTTTACAAATACTACAACTGACAGTCAAATAGAATAAAGAACAGTGCCGGATTAACCTTGTCACAACAGTAGCAAATGCTAAGGGCCGCGCACAATGGGATGGGCCCCGCATGGACGTACAAAAGCAAGTCAAGATACCTGTACCATATAATAATATTTCACAACTATCACGTCTATCACACAACGTCGTCTAGTCCCAAGCTAAGCAGAGCTTGTGTTATAGGTACTAGACAACTGATAAACATACTTACATATATATTTCTAAATACTTACATATTATAGATAAATTACACCCAGACTCAGAACAAATGATCGAGCTCATCACATAAACATTTGTCCTGGGTGGGAATTGAACCCACAACCTCCAGCATAGCAGTCAGTGCCACTAGACCAACTGGCCAGTCAAATGAATTCTAACCAATTTAGGATTTTCCCTAAAGACAATGTTGGCAACTGCTTATAAACTCATCGCTACATAAGTCGTTATCATTTATAAAGACTTAGGGGACCTCTTTAAAATCCACCCAAATTTTTTTTTTTCCCCAACTATCACACAACGCCGTCTAGTCTCAAGCTAAGCAAAGCTTGTGTTATGAGTACTAGACAACTGATAAACATACTTATATATTTCTAAATACATAGGTACATATTATAGATAAATTACACCCAGACACAGAACAAATGATCGTGCTCATCACACAAACATTTGTCCTGGGTGGGAATCGAACCCACGACCTCCAGCATAGCAGTCAGGGCCACTAACCACTAGACCAACAGGCCAGTCAAATGAATTCTAACCACTTTAGGATTTTCCATAAAGACAATATTATGTTGGCAACTGCTTATAAACTCATCGATACCATTTATAAAGACTTAGGGGGCCTCTTTAAAATCCACCGAAATAAAATAAAATAAATTAAATTAAATTTGCTATAGGCCCCCCGCGCTAGCTTGATCCGGCACTGACAAAGGAACACCTTTGTTACTTTGAGGTATTTATAGAAAACCAAATGGAAATTATATGAATGACATCAGACGTTATCATTTGTACTACATATTATCTATCACAATATCAATTAAAGATATCAAGATGAGAAAACTAAATAATGGAAGGTAAGTCTGAAGACATAAATATAAGATGCTTACTTTTAACATCATTACTATCATTTTTAAGTACTGTTAGGTATTTCCATCAACATGCAATGGAACCCAAAATGATATGTAAACTTTTTTAGGGTTCCGTACCTCAAAAGGAAAAAACGGAACCCTTATAGGATCACTTTGTTGTCCGTCCGTCTGTCTGTCTGTCAAGACCCTTTATCTCGAGAACGCGTGAAGGTATCGAGTTGAAATTAAAATCTTATACTCAAGTCTGCGGTCCCTTGAAGCTGTAAAAAAATCAGATTTCTAAAATAACTGAAAAAAAGATACGGCCGTATATGTCGCAAAAAATATATTTTTCGACACTCTCGAGGGAATCAAAATTCATAGGGTACCCGTTGACCCAGCATCCTGAAATATGGCATAAAGCAAGGTTTTATAGCACAGATATGGGAATAAATCTAAAAACTGTACTGTCTGTAGGTAACTGTTTTTTTTGTGATTCGGAAAAATCTTCGAGACTCCATTCGAGAATTGAACGGTTTACTTATGTAAGTCTGTACGGAAACCTCAGGGCGCGAGTCCGGCTCGCACTTGCCAAGTTTGTTTTTTAATTTACCCCACTTTAGGAATTAATCCCGTATCATAGGAGCGAGAGTTCACAAACATGCAAACTGACATTTACAAAACATTCAGATCTGAAACAACGATCTGTAGGTCAAATATATTTGTTCCGTTTGGGAATCGAGCCCGTGACACGCAGTGCAGTAGCCAATCGCTCACCAACTGCGCCAACCGACTTCAATTTGTGAAAAAGACACCACAATTTTGCTTTATAACACATGCGATCAAACGCTGGAGAATATTTAGCGAGTATTAACAGTAAATAAAAAAAACCGGGCAAGTGCGAGTCGGACTCGCGCTCTGAGGGTTCCGTACAAACTTGAAAGGTAAATTGCGGTTTTAAATTTCTGACGTATTAAAAAAAAAACTACTTACTAGATTTCGTTCAAACCAATTTTCGGTGGAAGTTTGCATGGTAATGTACATCATATATTTTTTTTTAGTTTATTCATTCTCTTATTTTAGAAGTTACAGGAGGGGGGGGGACACATTTTACCACTTTGGAAGTGTCTCTCGCGCAAACTATTCAGTTTAGAAAAAAGGATATTAGAAACCTCAATATCATTTTTGAAGACCTATCCATAGATACCTACGTATGGGTTTCAAGAAAAAAAAATTTTTGAGTTTCAGTTCTAAGTATGAGGAACCCCCAAATTTTTTTTTTTTTGTTTTCTATTCTTGTGTGAAAATCTTAATGCGGTTCACAGAATACATCTACTTACCAAGTTTCAATAGTTAGTATAGTTCTTATAGCTTCGGAAAAAAGTGGCTGTGACATACGGACGGACAGACAGACAGACATGACGAATCTATAAAGGTTCCGTTTTTTGCCATTTGGCTACGGAACCCTAAAAAGTATTTTTTTGTGACGTAACTACAAATTTACAGTTACAAGTATATACTTGTGCTAAGAGATTTTGCTTCATGCCAAATTTCAGGATTCTAGGTCAACGGGAAGTATTTACCCTATGAATTTTGATTCCCTTGAGAGTGTCGAAATATACGTTTTTTGCGACATAAACAGCCATCTTTTTTTCGTTAACTCAGAAGTTTGATTTTTTCACAGCTTCAAGAGACCGCAGACCTGAGTATATGGTTTTAATTTCAACTCGATACCTTCACGCGTTCCCAAGATAAAGGGTCTTGAGAGACCGACAGACAGACGGACAACAAAGTGATCCTGGTTCCGTTTTTTCCTTTTGAAGTACGAAACCCTAAAAATTATTAAGGTAACGCAGACTGACATTATGACTTCATGACAGAAACTCGTAAGTAGGAAACAGAGAAAAAAAAACCAGTTACAATAGAACTTAATTTTATTAAAGCATCTGCTGCCAAAATGTGGTTATGTAAGTATTTTTTTTATTTTGGCTTCGACTGGTTTGTGCCTTTAGCCATTGTCAAGTTTAAAATGTATTTAGTTTTAGCTAAGGAATACAGTCCACTTCGTTAGTCGTTAAAATTCTGATGTACCTAACCATATTTTCTAACGTTTTTGCAATATTTGGTAACAAATGTATCAAGTCAGCCTTGTCGGCAAGTTTCACTGAGGTAGTCAATACTGCATTAAAATTCTCAGCGGGCTTGCTGACGGCGAGCAATGGGTGGCTCGCCGTCCGACCGCCCGGTAACCGTCCGGCGACGACTTGGGCTCGCCCAAGTCGTCGATGGCGCGTACTGTTCCACGCGCGCCTCAGGGAGATGTCAGCAAATCGTAGGGGCCCAGCAGGGTCGAAGCCTACTGGGGCCACGGGTAGTGTGAAAATTAAACTCGGGACCCTGGGACGAAGGCAAAGAAGGAACAGGAGTGGGTTTTTAGTCAGTAAAAGTTTGACACTATCTCCCGCTCCGCCCAAGGGCGGGTTTTGTCATTAGATGATTTTCTCACCTAAAAAAAAAGCATCAATTTACTGAGATCGCGCATTCCAATGATTCCAGATATTGTACAGTACTGTAGACAGTTTAGATACCAAACTACATCAAATTTACAGCAAAATATCAAGAAATCAATCCTCCTAACATAGTGTAAAACAAATACTCCTAAGTACCAAGTCTGTCTGTCTGTCTGTACGAACGCGATAAACTCAAAAACTACTGAATGGATTTTCACCTGGTTTTCACCAGTAGACAGAGTAATTCATGAGGTATATAATACATGCATATTGGACATAATGGAAGAAAAAAACGTGTTGCGCCGACCCAAATAACACGGGACAAGGCCAAGGATTTACTACAGAGAAAAGTCGGGTATTTCAAAAATTTCTAACATCCGTGGACAGCTGGGGCGGGTGAGCGGGTCACTAGTTTGTAAATAAATTAAAACAGCCCCTGAACATTTAAAAAAAATGCCGCCAAAAACCGGTTAGGTAGGTACTACTATTGTCTTTATTTTAGTTCTTACCATCTAACTGCGTCTACCTGCCTATTAGTTGTTACCCGACTGGCTCAGAAAAACGGTAATGTTTTTCACTTACGTATTTTTTCGTGATGTAGTATGATATGATACTATGAAGCTGATTTCGGCCACAGCGACCGCATTCCTTACCTCCTCTTGGTGGTTTTGAAATCCATGATCCTTTTGACGAGGTATGGAGCTTTATAGAGCGTCTCGCTTGCACGTTTGACATTATATCATGTTATGGTAGATGTACTGCTCTGTTATGGGCCCTCATGTGACTTGCGTATACAACTTTGGCAGTAAAACTCCTTTTAGGATTTAGTTTTGTATTTTAATTGTCTACACACCTGGACAACATGTGAAATGAGCTATAGTTCTCCCAAATCTTTTGTACTGATCAGAGACGTGGTGACGTAGTAAGAGTGGCTCGAGAATACGATTCTATTCTAATTATATTATATGGCAATCAAATCAAATTATAAATTGGCATCAAATCTACCATTGAACTAAAATAAATGCCACCAACTGCATCAGACTACAGTACAGTACTTAGCAGTAAATTTTTTAAAATTGACAAAACGACTTTGGTTTTATGGACCAGTCAGATATCTAGAGAGAGAGAGTGCAGTGCCCCTGTACAGAGCATAATCCACGTAGAGACCTAAGTACCCCTTTGAAGACCTAATGAACGCCACTATTGACTCTAGAAAAATATTATAGGTAACCTATGAAAAGCGCAATTCGCACGCAAATAAATAAAAACTACAGGGGACTTACCATGACATTTAAAATGTCAGTCGTGCGAGCGAGAAAGAGGGATAATAATAAATTATCGCTAGAGAATATGTAGGTATGCACCAGGAATAAAAATTATCGCAAGAGAATATGTAGGTATGCTTCAGGAATAAAAATTATCGCAAGAGAATATGTAGGTATGCTTCAGGAATAAAAATTATCGCAAGAGAATATGTCGGTATGCTCCAGGAATAAAAATTATCGCAAGAGAATATGTAGGTATGCTCCAGGAATAAAAATTATCGCAAGAGAATACGTAGGTATGCTTCAGGAATAAAAATTATAGCAAGAGAATATGTAGCCTAGGTATGCTTCAGGAATAAAAATTATAGCAAGAGAATATGTAGCCTAGGTATGCTTCAGGAATAAAAATTATTATCCTATGTGCTATTTATTCCTATGCTATTTACTATTTTTGTCTTGGCTAATTTTATGATAAAACTTACCGTTGTGACCTTTGACCCCGAGTAATTGTTTTTCCAGGTGTCGGATCGATGAGGACTTTTTAGATTTAATTTATAATGGTGTTTTAACCAATCCTACCAATTTTCAGTTGGGTGCGAATTATTGTACCCGACTAAGGGCGGAATTCACCAATAAAACTAATCGCGTTTTAACGTTTGGCTCGCATAATCGCGTTTAGCCGCTGCCACTAGTGTCACTTGTAAAAATACAACAAAAGAAAAATACAGACAAGTGACACTAGTGACAGCGGCTAAACGCGATTATGCGAGTCAAACGTTAAAACGCGATTAGTTTTATTGGTGAATTTCGCCCTAAATTGACAGGACTAATTCCAGATCATGTCTATTATATGTACAAAATTTCATCCAAATCCCTGCAGCAGTTTCAACGTGAAGGCATAAAAAACATACACACAAAATTTCGCCTATATAATATTAGTGTGACAGTGTTTCAATCATTTATTTTTATACTTAGCAACCAAACTCGCACCCTGATACAGTTAGGGTCAATCAAATACAGAGGATGCGACTATTTTCGTCTCGAACAATGATTGCGCCTTGTTAGTAATCAAATGTAATCATCTTGTTTGAACATACCTTTTATGGTGGGCAACAGGGGCGCCGGCTTTTAGAAAACCCCATGGGTGCTCATGCTCATTTGATGGACTCGAAAAAGTGGCGAAGTGTGAGAAGAGAAATGCACACTGATCAACCGACAAATAAATAAATGTCCTACTTACATACTGAGTACTTAATTACTAATTATAATTTATAAAAACATAAAATGAAACCATTTTATAAAAATGAAACTAGTTTTAAGTATCAAGAAATATTATAATTTATACACGTAACCTAAAAGGCGATTACTGATCTGTTTCTTGATGTCTATTCTCAGGGGTGCTCGGCACCCACTGTTTATTTCTCATGGGTGCTCGAGTCCCTGAGCACCCACGGAGTCGGCGCTCCTGGTGGGCAACAACGATGACTCTCATTTCTCCTTCCTGTTTTATGTGCACTATAAAAAGTACTGATTCGTAATGATACAGCATGTCATGTCATGATCAAAAACTTTTTTGGAGGCAGACAAAAAATGTAGACAAGTTATTATTTTGATGATCAGTTGCTTAGTTTGTTGGTTGGGCTAAGTGAATGACTGTAAAAAATAACGACGTCATGTATTTGTAAATAACATCATCAAAAGGTAATCAATGGTCCAAGTGGGTGAGTAGGGTATCTACAGAATTTTAAATTTCCGCAGAAGGACCCTCTTCTGCTGGGATTCTGTCTGAATGTTCAACTACTGCTAAGCTGTGTACAATGTATATGTCGTGGCCAAATCATAGAAATTGATCACTTCATAATATGGCCAACTAAAACTGGCCAGATCGTATAAACGTTAACATTTGATGATGTGTCAATCCTCGTTTGGTGGAAGTGTAAAGAAAATAGGCCAAACAAAGATTTAAATATCGTCAAACTTTAACCATTTTATGAAGTGATCAATTTCTATGATCTGGCCACGATATATTTAAGTGATTAAAGACCAAAATCGATGAAAGAGCGAAAAAATTGTCATAAGCCATTTTTTAATTCCATCAACCATAACCTATTTAATAGATCTACAACGCCGCAACGCGATGTGGCTTCTTCAGTTGTCCTTTGCGTTTGAAAAAGCTCTGAACGCAAAGGTCAACTGAAAGAGACAAGAGGGTTTTAGCCAGTCAAAGTCTTGCACGCCCTCTCGTTTTAAAAATGATGATCTCGTTTTATAAATCATGTTCTGGACCTTATCTTACATGCACATTTTTTTTTTTGGGTTGTGATATCATTAAATGTAATGCCTTCTAGAGCGGGAGAAGGCATTAAATTTAATGATATCACAACCCCAAAAAGGTCCAGAACATGATTTACTCGCATGTTTCATCAAAATCTCTTTTGCCAATACGACGTAAAAATGTAATAAACAGATACAGGTTACTTTCGCATTTATAATACCCATTAGTATGGACGGTGTCTCCAGTCGCAAGCGATACTATTAATCTTCCCTGCTGTGTGAGGTGGATACAATGCCGTTACTAGCATTTTATACGCCCGGTTCGAGCTTCTATTTACTGCGCCCCTAGATTTAAAAATAGAAACAAAAAGGACTAGATATAAATTCTTTGCGCCCCTCCTGGGATTTCCTAGGCACCTCTGGCACTTCCCTAGTTACGGCACTAGGTGGTCAAAGAACCAAGTTCAGCAATATTAATTGAGCGCAACATAATTATTTATTTACAGAGTTTGTTTATGCACAAAACAATAAATAATGCAGTAAGTACATCAGACAAAGGCAATCACTACCTATGTCCTTGCATTTGCCGATTGCATTTCGAACTGGAGTGACCTTAACACGAAAGCGATCGATGCCAATATGCTGCAGTGTTACTGGTGCTCCCAACTAAGTATTTGTTGTTGTGTGTGAAACTGTTGGCGGAATAGGAATCGGGTAAGTTCTGTATTTCATATAGTTCTGTTTCCTCACCACTGCTCTCAAAACGGTGAAGGAAAACATCGTGAGGAAACCGGCATGTCTTAGAACCAAAAATTCGAAGACATGTGACATCCCGCATTGGGGCCGCGTGGTGGATTACGGCCCATTCCCTCTCCTAGAGAGGAGGCCTGAGTCCCAACAGTGGGAACATTATAAGGCCGACTATGCTATGCTATGCTGTTTCCTCAGGTCTTAAAACTAAATCCCATTAGAGAGATTCTTTTTTTTACGTTGGATATTATCAAAAGGAGTCTTTTGATAGTCTCCAATACCCACTTGGCCCACTGATTCAGAACAAGATTTATTGCGATAATTTAATCACACTAACAAATATCAAACTGAAGTTGAAGAAGTAAAGCTACTTCATGTAAACCCAGACTATTCCTTCTTAGGTCATACTGAAAGTTTCTGGATTCTGATTAATAAGACTAGATATAAGACATACGATACATTTATTGTTTTTCAAAGTATATTCCCTCGCAATAAATGCATTTTTGCATTCGCTGAAACCACTGTACAAAGCAGTTGGACCAGTCTCTTTAGGGACCTCGTCAATGGCTTTATGGAACGCATTCACCGCCGATTCAGGGCTCTTAAAACGTGTGCCTCCATAGATATCCGTGTGCCTCTAAGTTTGTCTTTAATTTTTGGAAACAAATAGAAGTCGCAGGATGCGAAGTTCGGGCTTTAAGGCGGATACCTTCAAATAGGCTTCTGTTATCTTAGCGGAATGTGAGGACGCGTTATCGTGGTGGAGGAGTACATTGCTTTGAGGACGCTTCTCGCGAACTTTTTCTAAGACTCTGGGAAGGAAGTGTTGTGTTGACATACCAATCTGCAGTCACTGTCCTTTGATCTTCAAGCGATACTGTAGTGTAATGTCCTGATTTGCCGAAAAAAGAAGCAACCATTTTTTACCAACTCTTCGACTTTTCTTAACTTTAGTCAAAAAAGTCGGAAAGACCCACTCTGCCGACTGGCTTTTTCTTTCGGGTTCAAAGCAGTACACCCAGGTTTCGTCACCTGTCAAGATATTATAGACAGCCAATGACTGTCCTCCATTAAACTTTTTTATCATTTTACGGCACCACTGGACACGCAGTCGTTTCTGGTCCTATTTATAGGACAAAAAAATTACTTGCCAGCAGATTCGTGCTTTAGCACGAATCTGCTGGCAAGTAATTTTTTTTTGTCAGTTTCAATAAGTTGTCTGTAACCGCAGACGCCTGCCGACCTTCACGTATAACGTACTTCATCATAGAGATGATCACTTCCACGTCTAAATTCTCCAAACCACGAATACACAGAGCTGCAACATAGTGCTTCATCACCAAATGCCACATGAAGTCTCTGGCAATTCTCTTGTTGACTTAAGCCATAACGAAAATCATAAAAAATCATTGAACGAAAATGTTCACGAGTTAAATTCGTTTTGATAGCGACACACAATCTTCGAAAGGGCGCCACAATGAAAAAACAAATGACAGTCTCGCAAATTAAAAAGTAACATGCTCGCAAACAGTTCCATTTTCGAATTCTATAATTGTTTTTAGGATTCCGTACCACAAAAGAAAAAAATGGAACCCTTATGGGATCACTTTGTTGTCCGTCTGTCGGTCTGTCTGTCTGTCCGTCTGTCTGTCTGTCAAGACCCTTTACCTCGGAAATGTATCGAGTTGAAATTAAAATTATATATTCAAGTCTGCGGTCCCTTGAAGCTGTGAAAAAATCAAACATCTAAGTTAACGATTAAAAAAGATACAGCCATTTATGTCTCAAAAAACGTATATTTCGATCCTCTCAATGGAATCAAAATTCATAGAGTACTTCCCGTTAACCTAGAATCCTGAAATTTGGCATGAAGCAAGGTTTCATAACACAAGTATAGGAAAAAATCTTAAAACTGTAAATATGAAGTTACGACACAAAAAAAAGAAACTTTTTTTGTGATTTGGAAAAATCTTCGTAACTTAATTCGGGAATTCAACTGTTTTCATAAATAAGTTTGTACGGAACCCTCAGGGCGCGAGTCCGACTCGCACTTGCCCAGTTTTTTCATTTTTGTAACAGCGCTTTGGGAGGTTTCTCTGACAGCTCGGTTAAACTTTTACTAATAAAGAGCGGGTGAAGTTTGTGTTCCTTCAGTTGCCCTTAGCGTTCCAGGGCCACAATCGAACAATCCCGCAGCCCTAGCAGGCATAGGCCCTAATGGGCCCGTCTGAGAGCCTGCCCGGATCCATAATACCATAAAAACGTCTTTCATAAAAACAAGTTATATTACGTCCAAACTTGCCACCAAACTTTCTAATTTCTCTCAAACCGATGGCATTGGCTATGAGCTTTACAGTCAGAAATCTTTGGCTTTTTTTTTTCAGTGAACCTTTTGGAACCAATAATGATACAATTCCGAAGGATACCTACTTAAATAATTAGCGAACTTAAAATTAACAAGGTCACTGAAAAACTTGCATTACATCCGTTTCCTTTAAATTTTGAAACGTATTACGATTACGATAAATATTACGTAAGTAATTTCGTTTTCATATTCGAATATATATTTAGGTAGGTAATATAAACACTACTTACCTACATCTAAATAAAAATATATTTTTTTTACTAAATGCATTTAAAATTATATTAAACTAGCTGTGCCCCGCGGTTTCACCCGCGTTTTTCTCGTTTCCGTGGAAATACCGAGATAAATATAGCCTCCCTCAATAAATGGACTATTGAATATTTAAACAGTTTTCATATCAGATCAGTATTTCCCGAGATTACCGCGTTCATAACAAACAATCAAACTTTTCAGCTTTATAATATTAAGAAAAATATAGATTAAGTTAAATTGTATAAGTCGCAGGCAATAGCTGTCTATCTGTTCGACATTCAGCCAGACACATAAGAATTACGACTATAGGCGGGAGTGTCCGTCCACTTTAAACCGGGTTAAAATATTATTTTAAAGTACTTCTGAGTAAATTATATTTTTCGTTTTATTTTCTTGTGGCAGAAGAATATATTGATTGTTTCCGCAACCTGATCTTGACAACGCGACATATAGTTGGCCGTGCGAAGAACAGTCTTGCCGTAAATCTAATCCTACATATTTAAATGTTTGCCCCTGTGATTTATTTATCGTTACGGCAAAAGATAATTTAATTGGGAATTGGACTCTTTTAAAATGAAAAGGCAAATCATTTGGAATCATTGGGATCCGAGGTATAAGTACTGTTTGACCAACCGCTGGACCAGTCAAAACTGTTGCAACGATCACGTTATTGCGAAGAAATTTAACCTGAAGTCGAGTCCCGTTACATAAATTTGGTGGCTTAAGATTTCTAAGTAAAATAATTGGGGCACCAATTTTTAACTTGAGAGAATGTGGGGGGAGGCCACTCGGGTTTAAAGAATTAAGAAATTCCTGTGGATAATGGACTGCATCTTCTTGATCTCATCAACAAATATATTTCGAAAAAGATTATTACAGGATTTTATGTTGATAAAAAACTCTATGGCCCATAACTCATTAATAGGTACCAACTCTTAACATCTTACACACGTGATAACTTTTAAACGAAATATCCGATTGAGATGAAACAAAAAGTATTTTACTTCTACATAAATACTCTTGATAACATAATGCTTAATTTCGATAAAGATTAATATTACGATACATATTTAACGTAGTTTTTTTTTCTTCAGACGATTTAATAATTATTTTGAACACAAAATCGGTTATTGTGATTAAACCATGATAGCTAGATATATGTTCTTGCGGACTTTTTTGTAGGTCTTAATGGGATCTACAAACCCGTAGTACATCATTTTGTTCTATTGTCAATTGTTTTTGCAGCGCACGCAAAAATAGGTTTTCGATTTTACACCTTGTGTTACAAAATAGCAATTTTATTACGGATCCCTAATTTTGAAAAAAAAAAAACATAGCCTATAGCCTTCCTCAATAAATGGACTACCCAACACTGAAAGAAACATTCAAATCGGACCAGTAGTTCCAGAGATTAGCGCGTTCAAACAAACAAACAAACAAACAAACAAACAAACTCTGCAGCTTTATAATATTAATATAGATAATATAGATAACTACAAATACAAAAAAAAAATGGTCTGTCTGAAATTGTGACCGAACTTATTGAAATGTCATTGTGCTGTTTTAAGGGTCGCCGCTCACGGGCCACCGGCCACAACCACAAGACGCCTCCACCGGCATATTTCCTATAGTTTTTATACATTTTAATTGTTTTCCCCGCACACGGTTGACCGCCTGCCACACGCTACAAATCGCCGCTGCTCGCTTCTTGTGGCCCGCACCGGCCACTGAACGCGGATACAAAACGCCGTCACACGCCACTCGCGCATTTAAACTTTCTTCGTCAGAGTCCATTATGATACTACACGTATGGGTTAAAAAAACTACCAGCCACATGTGGCTGTAGCGCGCTTTAGCTGTCTTTGTGGCCACTTCTAGCTTTTCATGGCGGCTTTTGTGGCTGTGGCATGTGGCCCGTGTGCGGTGACCCTAAGAGTTTGGTACAGACGAAGTCGCGTTCACCAGCAAGTTTGCAATAATAACAAATGCAACAGCCTTGTAAAATGTGTATCAGAGATTCATTATCTGCGTGTGTATTAGCACTGACCCCAAACGCTATTATATTGACTAGGTAACATACATCAGGGCCTCAGGGGCATTCAATCTGAGCTGTTTATTCAGCTTTCAGCAGGATTTATGATACGTTCAGTTTGAAGATGAGGTCGTTTGTTTTCTATTTACTTACTTAAATCTCGAAAATTGTGAAACCGAGAGGAATACTAAAGATCACAGGTATGTGTGAGGTGTCACGTCTTGTCCATGATACCTGGCGTTAATTCAGGCCATGGTCCGGAGCAGAGGAAATGGAAAACAGTCACCTCTTTCTACGAAGTAGTAATGCGAGCGAAGAGGGTGGCGGAAAACGTCCGAGAGAGGATATCGAGGAGTTGTATGGCTATTCCCGTCCACCGTAAGCGCGGGTTTGCGGACGGCGAGTAATGAGCAGCTTGCCGTCAGGAAAGGCCCAAGACCGAGTCGACGTAGCGTTGTGTTCCACACGCGCCTTAAAGAGATGTCAGCAAAACGGACGAAGCCCACTAGAGCCGATGCCTGCTAGGGCTGTGGGAATGATTTTAAGCATTCCCACAGGCATCGGAGTTACCTACCATGGCCCTGGAACGCAAAGAGCAACTGAAGAAACACAGCTAGGTTATGGGGTTACCATGACGTTCAAAGATTGTTATGTATGTACTTATTTCAGTGTGGTTAAGAGACAGAGCTATACAGGTTGTCTAGCGCCATCTCTTACCCACACTGGAAATAAGACAATCTTACTTTAAACGTCATGGTACAGGTCTTGGTCAGTAAAAGTCTGACACTTCCTCTTACTCCACCCAAGTATCGGGAGAAGTAATTTGAAGACATCACACCTATAAAAAAAATCTGTAACATTACAAAGTAATTATGTAACTAGTATGAATGCTAAGCCACGCATGCTCAATGATATGATAACAAACAAGATTTGTTATAAAATTAACAGCTTAGGTATAAGTATCTATCCAGTCATGTGTGTACTAGTTTTCCATTCAAAAGCAGTTTTTCCTCTATAAGTATAGAGGATAGTAAATATAGTCCTACTGGTCCCGTAGTCGATTGGCTGTTCTACCTTCATAGTAGATATCTGGTGGAACTTAAGTACATAAGTAACTAGATTCAACGAACAATCACAAAGTTATCTCGCAATTACGTCTACCGTAGTATTTATAAACATCATTGGGTACCTTTAATCTACGTGCCACTTAATTTGCTGCTTTTTTTCCCTATAATCTGGCGTTCTGTGGCGAGCCCAATGATCAAGGTCAAAGCTAATCTTGGATCACCAAAAAAAGTCTCCTTTCACCCAATCAAAGTAGTGGACATCGGGCCTAAGTGAGCAAAGCGATTTGTGCACCGGTTTTAATAACATCAACACCTAACCCTACTTTTTGCATTTAATAACATCTATAGTAGGTAGGAATCATTGAAGTGCATGATAAGTTCATTTTAGTTAAATCTCAGCAGAGTACATTTACATGTGCGAAGTAACACACGTGCTAAAAATTTGTGAACGGAATAACGGTTCTTCAATTTAGTGCTGTTTTTTTAATAATATTGTTCATAAATACTTGAAGAACACCGGTTAATTTGCCGCTACCCACACGTGCGACAAACTCCTTCATTGTATTATCATGAAGTTTGGATTCAGTTTGTTTTTAATAGGTATGTAAAAATTGCGCTAGATTTAAATAATATTAAGGTTATTTATTTGACCTACGTTGTTATTGTTCTTATTTAGCTCAAGCTACCTGTTTTCTAAAAGTGAATACCGGTTTATCTACTGCTAACCATAGAGAAACATTACGTCTACATAATTCCTGTTTTCTAATGACTTCCTGGTTCATAAGTACCTAACCCATAAAGCCTAAAAAATCGTTTACTATTAGGGCCGTGTCTCACCGGGACGCCACAGCGGCGCGGAACGGTGTCACCAAGTGATGACGTCAAAAAAATGTATGGTTGACTGTGTGACCAACAGTGGCCAGGAGAGGTACACACCATATAGAGCTGCATGAAATTGCTTGGCTTCGCAAGCTAGCTTCGTAGCACCGCCAGGCGCCATGGCGTCCTAGTGAGGCAGTGAGGCATGGGCCTTAGGGTTGAGCTACATCTGACCACGCACCGAATCACATTTTCGCACAGAAGAAGTAATCCAACCTATTTTACAAAATGTATTAAAATTAAATCACAAGCAACGTGACGATTTTTCTGGGGCCCCATCCAATGAATTTGCCACGGGTCTCAGATGATATAGTTACGCCACTGATGGCTAACAAATGTCTGATCCAGGACATGGTACAAAGTGAGACACTTCCCCAGCGGCCGCAGAAGACACCCTGGGCGTCGGAAAACAGTAGGAGCGAGCTCGCGGAGTAATGGGTAGTCGCCGTTCGATAAGGATAAGCCCCGAGTCAAGTGCGCGTTGTATTATTACACGTGCCTCAAAATGCTGTCAGCATATTAATTGACTGGGTCCACTAGGGCTGAAGCCTGCTAGGGCTGCGGGATTGTTCGAAAGAGTTACCAAGACCCTGGAACATACAATGCAACTGAAGTAAAAGTCTGACTCTAACTCTTGGCCTTTCCAGATAATACCCAATCCCTAAAATAAGTATTTCAACTGCTCTCGCTCTCTTGATTCTTCTCTTTTTATTCATAAAACAAAAGTTACTCCTATTTTTGTGTAAATGTAGAAGAACGGTATAACGTGTGAAGGTGGTACACATTTACATACCCATAACTTAGTTGGTGAAAGGCCTGCGTTCAAAATAATTTAAAGAATTTTAAGTTAACCATATCTAGTAATTCATATATATCTAGTTGAACGATTCTCAGGTGATGGGACTATTTTCCTTTGATCAATCATTATTGAAGAGGCACATTTTGCGAAAAATAGAAAACCGTTTTTCGACAAAATGGCAATAAGCTTGATTATTAAGTGGTCCCCCTACTGTTACCCCAGAGCCCAAATTCCCAAGCCAAAATTCTCAATCCGCCCCGCTACGCACGCTACTTCCATCCAGCACAAAATGATGCCTCTGGCAGAAGCTAGTTTGTAAGGTAAAGAAAGTTGTTATTTAGGTTTAGCTATTGTAAAGATAATGAAAAAAACGTGTTAATCAAATTGCAGTTCTAAACTTTTCTAAAGGCGAGCTTTTATTCATATTTTAGCAATAACGAAACGTAACACAAACGTCATTGTCTTTTAATCAATGTCATTGCTCCAAATGTCATTTGATTTTGGCGTATTAAGAGACCAAATTTAATAGGAAGGAAGAGACCCGGTTATCCTGTTCTATTGATCGTCATTAACAATGCAACGCCTTATCATTATTATCAAAAATACATGGACACTACATTAGTTTTATTACATATATTCAAGACTGAAAACGTCCACTATATAATTATTAGAATTTACTGATACAGTGTCGAAGGGCCTACGTTAATCGTAAGCATAGTTAGGTTGTACTTTGCAACGATGACGTGATTCCTTTGTAATGAAAATCAATTGCGCTTCTTGCGCTTATAAATAAATTCTGTTCAAGGTAGGTAGGTTGGGTGGTAGTCTTTTGTTCATCGAAAACTGTGTTTACTGGTCAGTATAACAAACAAAATGCGTTTGTAATTTAAATTTGTTTACGAATAACTTCTGTTTAAGTGATCATAAATATTTTTGTATTTTTTAGCTGCAATAATGGGAGAGGAGACTAAAGCACAAAAAGTTCGTCTTGAACACTGGATGAGTGACCTACCAGCTCCAATCAAAGATATGCCTCTAATATTTCTTGCTATACCAGGTAATACTTGTTTTATTCAGAAACCTTATTTAAAAATAATATTTTTTCTAATATCTCCTTGACCCTTGACCTAGTTATCTATTTATTGAGCTACTAAGTATAAAGTGACCAGGCTAAAGGTCATGAATTTTAAAATGTATTTAGATCTTTTATGGTTTTTAATATATATCTATATTATAATTTTTAGTGACTACCTGTGGAACCATAGAGGAATGTTTTTAAGCTGATATCATTATGCTAGCTATACTTTTGTGCACTAAAAGCTTTAGATTTAATTTGGTGTTGAAGTATCTCCTGATTCTTTTTTGAATATTTTGTAGGGAGCCATGACTCCATGACTTATGGCATAACAAGGTCTAGTGCCATAGCCCCAGATGCTGAACCAATACTCTACCGACTGTACCCATTATTCCGAGGTACGATTTTACGATGGACCATAACGCAGGCCAGTGACACTTGGCACCAACTTCTCATTGGCATTAGGTATCTCTGAAGTAACAATTAGCACATTTAGCACTTATACTAACTAATTAATTTATCTTTCACCTAACACAAAAATAGTTTCATGAAATATTCAAGTGCACATTAAAAATCTTCTCACCAAATAAAATAAGTGTTAAGTCAGCTATGTTCAAAAAAGTTCTCCTGCACATAATTTTAAAAAAGTTTGTATATTTTTCAGATACTTTGACCTAAGACTGGCTACTAAGGCTGATGAAGAAAATAGTTTTTATTTCACTCACGGGTTATATGGTGAAGAAATAACTACAGCTCTCGCTCAAATCAAGCAGTTTGTTGACACACATCCTGGAGAGGTATTTATATCATAATTTTTTACTACAAAGTCCCTATTGCCATACTCGCTGAGAAGCTAATCTTTTTGCCACATCATGGGCTATTCTCGGCTCACTTGTGCTGCCATAAAAGTTAGTCAAATAAACTGCAAAGTCATCTTATTATGCGCAAGACATTCTCATTCATTAGATATATATCTAAAGGAGTTTTAAAGAGAATGTCTTGCACATAAATATTTATCCAGTCTTGGTACAATAACCACTTCACCACTTGTTTCATAAGACCTAGAACAGATTGTGATATATAACACCACTTAACCCTTTCGCAAGCAATACTATTTACACCTCCGATTTTGGTTTTATTTATTCTAAACAATGTGAAATAACATTTGTAAAACCATACTAATAGATTTCCCGCCCCCTTCACCCTTTTTTTGGGCTACAATATTCAAACGGGCATTGGCAATATCTTTGCCAATGCCCGTTTGTGACTTTTTTTTTTTGACAAAGTAATTACCAATGCTCAGTTTAAATTTTTCAATTTTTTGTTGCCAATGTCTTGTTTTCTTCATATATTGAGGTTTGCAATTATTTTGTCAATGCTCGTGAAAGGGTTAAAAATCTACTACACCATATGGGTTACTTTCAGGCTGCCTCATCCCTCTGCTAGGCAAAACCCTCACTTAATCTCTTCCAGCTTTTCCAATCCTGGGCTAATGTCTATTGTCCAGTGCCTCCCCTTCCTAAAACTTAAACAAACTTAAAAATATTTTCCAGGTGGTCATCCTAGACTGCCAGCATTTCTACAACTTCTCTCGTCAAGACCATCACAGACTGAGAGGGTACCTACTGGACCTGTTTGGGCCACGACTGGTGCCTAGACAGATAGATCTGGAAGCTATCACGCTCAACTCGCTCAATAGACTGAAAATGCAGGTATGTTACTTACAGCTCACATAAAGGCCATTAATGGTATAGGTATACGGAACTAAAACTTATGTGGCTGTCACAGCCTCAAAATTGGTTGAGTTGGACAGGTCTGGACGAGGACTCCCAAAGAAATATGTATAAAAAGTGATGGAGTCATTTGTGTGTATTTTTTGTTTATCCAGTTTGTGGTGTACGGTGGGATGATTGTTTCATCTTTTTGTCAGTCATCAGTAGGACCAAAGCCTACTGGGGTCATGGATTGATTTCCGAAAATGAAACCCTGGGTCCTGGAAGTGGAATGAACCATGTCGGTTTTAGTCAGTAAAAGTCTGACACGCCCTCGCGCTCCGCTCTAAAGACCTTAACAAAAAAGGATAGACATTTGTTTATTTTATCTTACTAAGTGTGAAAATTTTAAAAACTTCATAAGTATATTTTACGCAACTCATACAAATTATGTTTTTTTTTTTAAGCGTTTCCCTTTCGCAGAAAAGTGACCTGGTTGTTACTGTTTACCAAGTTTTCATGAACTCCAAACAAACTGAATGGCTAATACAGCAGGAGTGCCAAACGTATATTATAACGACATAATTAAGTAAGTTAATTAGGCCTAGGTAGGTACTTCAGCAATAGATGGCTGCCAAGCCTAAAATTCTCTTGACTAAACAACCCATTTTATTAATGTTTTTATTACCTTGACTGAGTTATTTGTTTTTAACTGAACCATTAGTGAATGCTTATGCTTTTACTTACCCATTATTGTGGCCATTACAATAAATTGAAACCCATTATACTTCGTAAACCGCATTTCTATAGCTTTTAATAGCTAGCTTATTGGATTATTTTAATGATGTAGGTACAAAATCCCTTTTTTAGGGTTTTGTACCTCAGTCGGTAAAGACGGAAGCCTTATAGGATCACATTGTTGTCCATCTGTCAAGTCCCTTTTTGTTAGGAATGCGTGGAGATATTAAGCTGAAATTAATATCAAATACTTAGGTCCGCCTACCCCTTGGACCAGTGAATAAAAAACTAACTTTTAAGTCAACGCAATCTAAAATTACGAAGCACAAACAGACTTCGTTTATGACTGATATTTTGACACTCTCAAGAAAATCAAAACATATGGGACACTACTCGTTGACCTAAAATCCTACCACCCACCACTCTAGGTACCTTGGTACCCTAGGTTGACTGGTAGAGCTCAAGTCCGCAAGCCCACAAGCTTTCCGAACTCTGCCCAGCCCAGTCGGATTAGACGACTGATCTTGCCGACTGATTGGTTCCTTCCCTCACTCTAATAGCCTCAGTGCATTTGTATTAATGACACAGGATAATTAGAAATTTCTTTTATTTTGCTAAAAGCCTGTCCTAAGTTCGTTCTATTACGAAATTCTTAGTTTCCTATCCGCCCGTTTCCAAAGTCTAGAAAAAAAAAAAAACGATTTCACAAAATAAACATTCTGCAATGTTTTTTTTTTAATTGATCCCCTTTAATTGATGACAAACCTAGTGCTTGACTGTGAAACCACCTAATGGTAAGGATCTATATAATATATATAAAAAGAAAAACTGACTGACATAATATCAACACACAGCTGAAACTACTTGGACTAGGAGCGTGATATTTTGCACAAGACTTCTTTTTATGACGTATGTGAACACTAAGAGAGGAATTTCCAAAATTCACCCTCTAAGAGAATGAAACGAAGGTCCAAAGATTGTATGTAAAAAACTAACCCTACACGGGCGAAGTCACTGACAGAAGCTAATAATAGTAAATAAATCAAACAAACACATCATTTCAGATAATAGTAGTGTACCGCAACGAGACGGTATCGTCGACGGGTGAGTTCTGGCAGCCTCAGATGATGCCGTCGCCTTGGCCGCAGCAAGACGGCATCTCGGGGCTCCTGAACTATCTGCGCAACGTGGAGAGGCCGCCCAGCACGGGGTTCGTGCATCAGGCCGTGCTCACCCCGACGCCCACCTTCATTGTTCTTCGGTAAGGAATACTTTATCAGTAAATATCAAATAGTTCGTTGTGGCGACAGACAGGAGGATTATGTCCAACTGTGGACGTCTTTCGGCTGAAATTATGATGATGATGATAAAATATCAATAAGTCGAGTAGATTAAGTCTGGCAATTTTTTAAAACAAAGTTTTTTTTTTGAGGTTTTTTTTTTAGGAAATCATTAAATAACTTTTCTCGCTCTAGTGTGGAGGACATGTCAGACTTTTACTGATCAAAACCCACCTATGTTTCTTCATTTGCCTTTCGCGTTCTAGGGCCGTGGAAACTTTTTCTATGTTGAGCCACACGATGACTGATAAATGCTTGCACTGTCTGGACACGTCCACTCAAATCTGTCGTCCTTTACTCAAAAGACCACCTCAGACATTAACCTGCATAGTTGTCACATTATTTGACCATTACATGTTTACTAAATGGACTCTAGAAGAGACTCTTTACCTCTGAGTTTGTTTCGGCGTTTCTTCTCAAGGTAGTCAGTTAGGAAACACCGGCTTCATCTAGTTCATATTGACGTGTAAATGTATTGTTTATATAACTAATTTGCAAAATGACTACTATTTAAATATTAGAAATTAAACTTTTAATTGGTTTATAAGACCGCCCATTGTTACACGCAAGTAATTTTAAGCTCCTACTGTTTTTTTTATGGGTTAAAATATAAAGTATACGTACCTATCTAATATGAATTAAACAAAAAAATAGTGAGATGGGGACACAGTGGCTTCAAAACAGGCAGACACGGAGATGAATGGATCAGCTATACTCATTTTAAAAGTTCATCAGACCACGTAAACTAGAAAGAGGGATAAGGTCTTTGCCCTCTAGTAGGACAACACAAGCTTAAAATAAATAAATAATACAAACAGGACATTATAAATATACATGTTTGCGCTCATCACAGTGGTTGTGATGAGCGCATAACACGCGATACGTGTGAACGATATACGGACATTACCCGGTTTTTAAAGCGTGCGTGTGGGTAAGTCGTTTCATTAGGATGTTTCATGTTCTTTTTTTTTTTAATTTTCGATTTATTTTGACTTTGCTCGAATTCTTGATACCACTCATGCACAGTGTTCATATACCAAAAATCACCATAGTCAATTAATATTTCATGGGTAGTGTGAAAACGAAGCCCTGGGATGAAGGCAACGAAGGAACAGGAGTGGGTTTTTAGTCAGTAAAAGTCTGACACTATCTCGCGCTCCGCCCAAGAGCGAGATTTGTCTTTAGAAGATTTTCCCACCTAAAAAAAAATAGTCAATTAATATTTAGAGGTTGCACAACGCCAATAAGTACGTCATCAGTGAAGATTAAATTTTTAATATTATTATTTTTTACAGAGGAGGGAAGTAACACTTACTACCTTGTACTGTAAAAAATAATAATATTAAAAATTTAACCTACACTGATGACGCATTAACTGTATGAGAAAACTTTATTGGCGTTGTGCAACCTCTAAATATTAATCGATTATGGTGATTTTTGGTATAAGAACACTGTGCATGCAGTGGTATCAAGAATTCAAGCTAAATCAAAACTCGAAAATTTTAAAGACATGAAAAACCCTACGTTTCATGGACGCAGGGAGATTTAAGGTGCGTCAAATCCTTTGGCCCTTTCATCAAACCCTACAGAACGCAGCCTTGAGCAGTGGTGATGCAGTGGTAACGGCTCTGACTTACGGGTTTGTAAGTTGTACGTCGTAGGTTCAAAACCAGGCAGGCGCTTTTCTTTGTGTAATTTATTGCATCACCATCATTCTCAAAACAGTGTAGCAAAACATCGTGTCCACATGTCGTAGAACTAAAAATTCTAAAATATGCGATATCCACCAAAAACCCCACTGGGCCCGCGTGGTATATTACGGCCCGTTCCTCCTTCAAGAGAGGACGCTTGAGTTCCAGCAGTGGGAACATAATAAGGCTGATTATCAGAGATCGGAATTAAGTAGAGTTATTCATGTACTTATACTGATTGCCTGGATATGCCTCAAATCCCGAGATTAATTTTAAAGAGCAGATTTTTTATGACACTATCAGAAATATAGCATAAATTGTATGTTAATTATCTTTGTTTTATTTGTCTTATCTATCTCTGAGGTTTTTATTATTATTTAAGTATTTGTAATATTGTTGGCCATACGGGATTTTTTGAATAACTCTTCTATTTCGACCTCTGATTATCATCATCATTTCAGCCGAAAGACGGCCACTGCTGGACATAGGCCCCAAGTGTCGCCACAACGGCCGGTCCTGTGCCTCTCGATTCCCGCAACCATCGGATTCCCGCGACCCTCACCAGGTCATCGGCAGACCTTGTGGGACATCTTCCAATGCTGCGTCTTCTGGAATGCGGTCGCCACTCTAAAACCTTTCCGGGACCATCCACTATCTATTCGACATTTTCAATTAACATGTAGTGCAGCGGCCGCAAGAATATTTCGCGTCGTCCAACCGAACAAGATGTTGTAAAGCAACAATAAAGAAAGTATATTCTAAAATTTCAGGTGGATATCAAGCTTACGCGAAAAATGTGCCGTCCCAGTGGTTAAAGATGTGTTACCAGAACTGGCCAAGTTCTCCCCGGGCCGACCCACAAGCAAACGCAACAGCGTGTCGCGCTCGCCCGTCAACGTCGTCATCGCAGACTTTGTGGACATGAACAACGCCATCTTCCCGCGGACCATCATAGATCTTAACATGAAACTATTAAGGCACACAGAATTATCACACAGTGGGTAAGGACCATTCATTGTTATTTAAGTTCAGCTTGTTATTCTTATGATTTCGCCCATATTGAGGCGATTGTGTCATTTTATTTACTAAAGTACCTGAAGCTTTTTTACGCGTTTACGAGATACAAGTTTTTCTGTGATAATGAAATCATATTTTTTTATATACTTTCAGTTATTCATAGAATTGTATTGTATGTATGATATTATTAGTATTTTACGATTTTTATGTTTTACGCCATTAGAAATAAAACTTACTGTACAAGTGCCTGAAATAAAAGTAGTTGTATTTCATATAACACGGACATTGTTTAATTTTTAACATTTTCATAATTTTTACTAACTTCTCGTTTTACCAAACACTTTGTTACAGAAATCGTCTAACTGTATCCTTTCACATAAATCTCTGAATGACCATTTCTTCTGCTGTAGCCCCGTGAGCTCCGCCTGGTCAAGAGACGAGAATAATTTATCGGATAGTTCGTCGGAGATCTCGATAATTCGGCAGATCTTGTCCAGACGTGACAAATCCTCTAGAGAGTTCGTTAAATCACAGATTTGAATTACTTGAGATTTCCTCTCACTAATTTCGAATGAATTGGTTGAGTCTGTGGCGCTGGTGCTATCCAATTTGTCGTAGAGGTCGGGTTTGTTTCTCGTGCTGTTAGCGTTGCTGACGGTGATGGCTGCGCCGGGACAGCAGCACCGCGAGATCTCCTCCGGTACTATTACCGCTGGCCCGGCAACTTTTTTGCTAAAACTGTCTAAAATCTGTTTATTCAAAATTTTGCGACGCACATCAGCTTCCACGTTGGATTTATCGTTGCTTACATTACAGGACTCGGAGCTCGCTTCCGAAATATTTTGTTTTTCATTATTGACTAACACGATATTTCGCTTTTGTAGTTCTTCGTCAATGATACGAATATTGTAATCCTTTTTGTGTAAATATTTATCGAATTCTTTGTACGGTTTCTCTACTACCGGATAGGGCTTTTGGTTGTTGCGTACTTTTTTTTCAGCGGGCACTTGGGGTGCTCTACTTTCTTCTGTGATTTTAACTTCTTGCTTTTCTTCCACGTAATCTTTAACGACATTACTTGAAGTCTTTGGAGTGATAACTTTCTGCTCCTTCACAACACATTGAACTATTGGTTCTTTAGATATGCTATCCATAAAATAGTTGTCAGTCTTATTCATTTGACCCTTAGAACCTACGGTCGTACTAATAAATTTACTGTTCACTTTCTTCGGCGAGTCACTCGCCTTAACTGCCAAGTTATTTTGAACTGTAGCCTTTTGACAGAAATTATGTTTTGCAAAACTCGTTACTAATTCACGAGAGGGGATTAAGACCGGTTTATTACTACTAATAACTTTTTTAACTGCGCTTGTTATAATACTATCTGAATTGTTATCGTTTCGTTGAGTAATGCTACGGCTCCGTAGTTCTTCTTTGCTACGGTCAGCAGGAGAAGTAGACGACAAAATTTTGTAATCACCACAAATGCCGAATAATGGATTATTTGCTGGTGGATTATTTAAACTTGCAATTTTAGTTTTGGACTCCATCGATGCTCCACTAGCGCCCAACTTACCTCCTTCTAGAGAGCTTTTTGTCGCAGGCCCAAGTTGCAATTTGTTAGCATTTGACTTCTTGAGCAAATCTTCGGTAATGTGCACCATCTTAGAGAATTCTCTCTTGACAGTCTCCAAAGTTTCTTGAGATTTCATGCCGTCGGTGTTATCTGTTGCTTTTGGTCCAAATGCCATGCAACTTTGGAAGAACGAACTTCTGTTTTGCCTTGCAGCATTCTTTTGGGCATCATTATTATCATTCCATATTTTGAATAGCTCATTTCCCTTTTTAGTGTCTCGATTGGCCGCAGTTACTGTACCGGTGCTGTTCGCTGAGCTATATGAAGACAACGGCTTTCTTAAAACCACTGGACGAAAGATCGGTTTTCTTTTACAAGTCTCTTGAGCTGAAGTGCAGCACTTGGCGACTTCGGAGCTGCATTCTATCGTTGCTGCATCTTTGGAGCCACGCTCAGTCTGTTGTACCTCGTCTTGCTTCTTCGAAAGCTTTGCTCGGACATATGTCATCTTACACGGAAGTCTGACCGGCTTATTAAATTGCCTTTCGGAAAAGAATATGGAGTCTAATACCCTGCAAGCGTATGAGTACTCATTTTCGTACCAGCATATGATTTTGTAAAAGTTTGGTTTCAGTTCTAAACTGGAGTCTGCGTCGAGGATGCACGAGTGACTGTCTCGGCTAAAGTCCGAGGAGACTGCTTCTTCGTTTGATATTTTTATGATATTTTGAAGAAATGTTCTGCCTGCTTCTTCTACTGCATTGACTATGTGTTGTAGATTTGTGTTGGTATCTAGTCTGTGTGGAGAAAAAATCAAAATCAAAACATTACAAAAATATTACTATCAGTTTTAAAGTATTTGTGGTTTCCATAGATTTATCAATCGTTCTACAATGTCTAAAATAATTTCTGAGTACGGAACACCAAAACCAAAGTTGCTAGCTAAACTCTCAAGAGCCTCATATAAAAAAACAAGGTATTTAGAACCTACTGCTTATGCTTATAAACTTACGGTGTTCTGCTGACATTTCGAACGTCGTCTCGTATGAACCTAAGCATTATCATGCGATATTTAAGGGGTTAGCATAATTTCTGTAAACTGTTTAAATAAATACCTACTTAAAGAACACAAAGTATATCACTAACGTACCTGACAGTTATATCGAGTACCGACACATTGACGATGGGAACTCGGAAAGCCAGCCCGGCCATCTTATCCTTCACTTGAGGAATGATCTTGGCTAGAGCCTTGCACGACCCAGTCGTCGCCGGGATTATATTCTGATGGATACTCCTGTGGTCGCGCCAGTGCTGCTAAAGGCAAAATGTCTTTGATTTGTAAATGTTCTCAGTAGTGAATTGGAAATAAGAATGTATCGAATCGTGCTATAATTTATTTATTTACTAGCTTTTGCCCGCGGCTTCGCTCCCGTCAACTGACTACTATATCCTACTCTACCCAACTCTATCCTACTCTACCTTACTCTACACTACTCAATAAAAAAAAAGTATCCTATGTCCGTCTCCTGGTTCTAAGCTACCTCCCCACCAACTTTCAGCCAAATCGGTTCAGCTGTTCTTGAGTTATAAATAGTGTAACTAACACGACTTTCTTTTATATATATAGATTATTACGGCAGAACAACAAATAGTTGATAAGAAACATTTACAGGATAATAATCATATTCATTTATAAATCATCACAGCGATTTTTTCACTTAAATGTGTGCACAGCATTTTAACCGCTTACGTGGTATTAATCCGACAAATATTTTTGTATCCCTTTCGCCAGTTACGACCAAATTTATTTCAACATCATAATATCCAACCTTTGGTAGAACAAGAGCACATTTGTCAAAAACTGAAAAAATCACTGATAATTAAGTATGCCAAAATACTTCAAAAATACACTTTCCCCTTTGGAAATAAGTACACCACCACCACCAACAAACACCACCAGAAGGAAATAGTGGCTTTATTTTTGGCGTCTTTTTTACTCTCTTCATCACTACTCGCATTTTGGCGTATTTAAATCGTTTTGTTCTACCAAAGGTGCGCTCTATTCGTTCATTCATGACGTAAGCACGACATACCTTACTTACTTGGGTTGCTTCGGTACACTATTCGTAAGTATAATAAGGCAAAACAGAACCCTACGAGTATGTAGTAGGAAAATGATCCCAAATGATAATAAGAGGAACTTTCTTGCATTTTATAAGTTTCACATATCTTTGATTGTTTTTACTGAACTTTATATTTATTAGAGCTGCTAAAAAAAAACCAATTAATTTTTTATTTACTTATGACATGTTTATTTATGAGTGAATGTCATAACCTTCGCGATATTTCAGTAACATTTAAAATTACAGTCATCGCAACCCACCGATGCCCCTCAAGTTGAAGGGTAAAATCTACAAGTCCGTTAGAAGCCCCTACTGTATAGATCAGAATGTTGGGCTGTAAAAATGATGATAAAATATTGAATAAAGTGGAGAAAAATATGTTGAGATGGATGCGTGGTGTGACGAGAATGGATAAAGTGAGCAATGAGTATATATTAGAGGAAGTTTGAACGTGGCGCCTGTTACTGAAAAAAGTTGAAAGGATATCGACATAGTGCATGGAACTAGCAAGTTGTTATTTCTAATAACTCACAAAGGTAGATAATTATTATGAGTTGCTTACTTTCCCCCTTAAACACAGTCCATCCAGAGGCTTGAGCGAGGGTGTCATGGCGTGTATGCTGGTGATGAACCCCTCTGTCACGCCGTAGTTTTCTTCTAGAACCTTTACTATGGGCGCTAGGCAGTACAGCGTGCTGGATGCACATGATAGGATCTTCTGTTCTGTAATGTAGACATTTAGTGAGTTATATACAACCTTTTTTAAAGACTATTCGAAGATGTAAGGGTCGCCGCACACAGGCCACAACCACAAAACGCCGTCACCGGCATATTTCCTGTAGGTTTTATACATTTTATATGGATTCGCCACACACGGTTGACGCCGATGGCCGCCACACGATACAAATCGCCGCTGCTCGCTTCTTGTGGCCCGAACTGGCCACTAAACGCCGATACAAAACGCCATCACACGCCATTCGCGCATTTAAACCTTCATGAGAGTCCATTATAATACTGCGCGTATAGGTTAAAAAAAGTAGCAGCCACCGGCCACAAGTGGCTGTCGCGCGCTTCAGCTTCCTTTATGGCCGCTTCTAGCTTCTCATGGCGGTGTTTGTGGCTGTGTTGCAAAACACCAGAGATACATTAATACTTAGTGCCTAAATCTTAGTGATTGATCACTGAGGAACATACTTACTGATAAACATGTTTTTTTTGGGAATCTCTTATTTGTTTTGTTTTCATAAATCATACTAGCTACTGCCAGCGGCTTCGCCTGCTTCAAAGTAGAAAATTATTCCAAGGAAACATATGCCCGGGATGAAAAGTATTATGTGTGTGCATTTCATCCAAATACGTTTAACCGTGTGAAGGGGTGAGAAATATACACACACACATATAGGGTGACTGGCAATTAGTGTACGATACTTAAACACGTGATTTTGCTCATGTTATCAAACAATTTTTATTATGGGAGCAAAGCCGAAATCGCGAAAAAAATATCAGCTGTTCAGTACCTACATTAGGCAAACATAAATGTACTGAACAGCTGATTTTTTTTCGCGATTTCAGGTTTGTTCCCATAGTAAAAGTTGTTTGTTATCTTAAGCACTATCACGTGTTTAAGTATCGTACACTAATTGCCAGTCACCCTATATACATACCTACCTACAAAGGTTCGCTTTTATAATATTTGTATGATGTATATCGCAGCCAATCTGTGTAATTGAACCGCTACGTTCACCCGAATTGAGGCCGAATGATAGCACGCTTCATATCTGTAGGTCAAAATATTTGTCCCGATGCGGTGACTGAACCCACAACCCTGAGTTGTATTTCAATATTTTCACTAATAAATATGTAATTTGCGGCAATCAAACAGACGAAGTGGCCGAGGTGGCCGAGTGGTAACGACCCCGACTTACGATTGTAGGTCGCGGGTTCAAACCCAGCCAGGCGCATTACTTTGTGTAATTTATTTTCATCATCACTGCTCTCAAAACGGTGAAGGAAAACATCGTGAGGAAACCGGCATGTCTTAGAACCAAAAATTCGAAGACATGTGACATCCACCAACCCGCAATGGGCCCGCGTGGTGGATTAAGGCCCATTCCCTCTCCTAGAGAGGAGGCCCGAGTCCCAGCAGTGGGAACATTATAAGGCCGACTATGCTATGCTAAACAGACGAATGGTAAGTAGTCTCAATCACCTATGGACATCTACTGTGCCAGATGAATCTGAAATGGGTAGGTACCAGATAAAATGCTGAAATGTCACGTCTGTAATATGACATCAGCCATAGATTTTAAGTCTCGTAACGTTCGCTACTTAATAGCAGAAATAGTTATGGTGATATGGCTACGGTATTTTTTGGAAGAGTTACCGTGGCCCCTGCCCCCCTAGCCGAGTTACAACCATTTCTTGTTGAATTCCGTTTTCCAATCGGTAACGCCTCTGTGTCAACAATTGTAGAAAACGATAAGTTGGTAGCCATGTTGTCGCGCCTGAGTCGGCCGCTCGTTCTACAATAACAAAGGATGTAGCGTTGAACATTGTAGAAACGATAACAATTAATTCTATCATTTTGAATTTTGAACGATGTGAACTTGGCTACGAATTTTCTATTCGTTTGTTCTGACCACGTGACTTAACGTTGAGATGATGTCATTCCCATACATTTGATTAGTTTTCGATTAGCGTTAACGAATGCAGATTATCAACTTGGCTAGGGGTGCTGGAACATACATGTGTTTTAGTCAGTAAAAGATTGACACGCCCTCGCGCTCCACCTAGAGCCAGAGAAGGCATTTAATTATTTCCCACTTCAAACACAAAAAAACTGGTAGCACTTTCCTGGACTACCAATCAAACTGTAAAGAACAAAGAAATAAAACAACTTTGCTCATTGTTCAAACGAATTCAAATTACACCATTTGCGCCAGTATAATTAAGACGCTTGACCCTTTCAATTGTATGCAAACGCAATCATCAAATCATTCGTCTGCACCGCTAACAAACTACTAATAAATTACCTGCATTCAATTTGTTATCGTTGACGCCCAGAATTATCATGGGAATGTCCGCACTGGGCGCTGTCACTATCACCCGCTTCACGCCGTCACTGGCCAGGTGACCCTGATGACATGGAAAATATTCGTGCCTGTGTTAAATGCCAAATGTTTTTGACTGGACTGGCTTCAACATAGTTGGGGAGATAGATGTACTTGCACTTAATACGTAGATACGCCACAACGAGTATATTCCCAGTCGCCCCCACATGTATTGCCAGCAGGTGGCAATCGGGAATAATTAATTCCCAGTCGCCACCCGGGGTCGACTGACACACTTCAAATCGCTGTACATTCCGGCGTGGATTGTTAACCCATCATCGTTACCCGTGTTACGGCCAATGAAGGGGTTAGCAGTCAGACTTTTCCAATGTGGTTTTATAAGAATATAAGTGATATTATTAGGGTGAAACAAACAAAATTTTCTTCCTTGTAGCTTGCTTTTAATCACTTATTATTATTCATTACAAAAACCTCGTGTAAATTCTTGATATAGGATCATCTTTAGCATTGCTGGACTTAGACCTCCCCCCCAAGCGTTGTCATATCGACCAGTATTGTACTTCTCATCCATCAGATTCCCGCGACCTTTACACAGCCATCGGTGTATGCAATACAGAGTGAAGAAGGCAGTTCATCATCATCATTTCAGCCGATAGACGTCCATTGCTGGATATAGGCCTCCCACAAATGTCGCCACAATTAACGGTCCTGCGTCTCGCATCCATCGGATTCCCGCAACCTTCACCAGGTTATCGGTCCACCTTGTAGGGGGCCTTCCAACACTGCGTCTTCCGGTACGTGGTCGCCACTCCAGAACCTTTCGGCCCCAACGGCCATCTGTTCTGCGAGCACTGTGCCCTGCCCTGAAGAAGGCAGTTAATAGAAGGTAAACGTGAGAAAAGCAAGTTTTTGGAAAGTACGTACCAGTGGCGTGCCAGATACCTTTAAAGGGGGCAAGCCAAGGAACCTTGACTTATCTACTACCTACCCAAGTACCCATTTACCTAATATTTCGAATAAAAAAAACTCGCGCTATAATCCGCCGTCACGTATCATCAGTGCAAAATCTCTTGCTGTAATGCTGATTAATTGCTACATTTTCATTTGTTATTAATAAGATAGAAATTAATTATACATCATACCTGTATCATAAATGATTTAAAATATGTAAGAGCCATCTATTGATATTTTTTGGCAACTCTTGCTCGCTCACAACAAAATTCTAGCTGGCTACTTCTGAATAATCCACTAGATGGCGCACAAAGTAGTAATCAATGAAATCAATCATTTGTTTACGATATTGTTAAGTAATATAATTAGCATAGCAAATACTCACAATTTAAACAGCCATAGAGTATACAACAGCATAGCCGTTCTTCGTTTCTTTATCACACACTTAGAAATTTCATCACATAACTGTCGAGAACACGGATATCGGTCGAGAAATAGAACCAAATTTTTATTCGCGGTTTACCAAAACTACAGAATGAAATAACAGCATTTGAGAATTCTGATGTCTTTTCATAGCACCAGCGAAGTTATTTAAGTCATTATAACCTGATGTATCGTACCTGACTCACATGGGAGTCGAAAGATGTAATCTTTATACATATTATTTAGTTTCAGTGTTAAAGAAGTAAGTATACAATACCTACCGAAGACTTATCAAGACAAGTGAACATCCCTGAGGCCTCGATTACGTATTGCACCCCAGCAACCTGCCACGGCACTGTGTGTGGGAGCTTGTCGCGAAATACTTTAATAAGCCGACCTGTTACGGAAAGAAAATGTTAGTTTTAGCCATCTCTTGTACTCGACTGAGCTCGAGTTGTCGACGGCGCAGAGTGTAGTGTTCGACACACGCCTCAAACAGATGTCGGCAAACCGTACAAGCCCAGTAGGGCCGATGCCTGCTAGAGCCATGGGGAAAAGATATAAATACCGGCATGGATCTTTAGCGTTGACTTCCACTTGCGCAGAAATGAAATATCGGGTCTCTTCAGTGGTATGAAGTGAGACGCGGGGGCGGACAATGCAATCCTTGTACAGTGATTGGCTTGCCGATGTTTACGATGTGCAAAGCGATCCCCACTTTTTCGCCGAGCGCTAAAGATTCGTGCCGGTATTTGTACTCGTGGTCGTAAACGCAAGAGGCAACTGAAGGAACATGGGTGTGGTTTTAGTCAGTAAAAGTCTGCCACGCTCTCGCTGTACCATACAGCTGGAAAAGATATTAGATGATTTCCCACCTTAAAAAAAAATCATTTCTTGTTCTGAGATCCTTTAGCTTCTAAGTAGGTACCTATCTACATTAAGCCTTTCGAAAGACTGTGTTTTGTAGTGTAACTAAATTAATCTGACAATTGTAGAAACCAGCGACTAGCAGCTTGAAAAGCTTGTCTTCAGGAGTGGACTCTTCGCTTCGTAGAGATTTCAGAATTTGGATAATGTAAATGGTTAAAATTATTTTGAGCCCGATTTAGAACGAAAGGCCTAAAATTGAGGTAAGTATCAGGGACGCAGCTACTGATGTATTGGCCGTATCATTTATAGGTACGGGGCCCCAACGTGTGCAAATAATTCGTAACACACGTTATCCACTGGTCATCACGACTCTGACTTTCACTATCTCTGTGCTGCCAGTTCAGTGCAAAGTACAATGCGTTCCAAATAAGAATAGGATCGATTGCCATGTTGTGACGTCACGTCATACTTTCAAATCGAAGAATTATTATGGTGAGCAAAACAAGCTTTTTTTTTAATTTGTTTTATTTACGAACTGTGAACGAGAAAAGTTTAAGTAATCAGAATACAGTTCTTCAATTTTGCTCATCTCTGAGTTCTTCAATTTTGCTCATCTCTGAGTTCTTCAATTTTGCACAATTTCTTGTACACACGTACAGGCTTTGATTATATACAAGTATATAATCAAAGCGTACAGGTAAGTAGTGGAATTCCTTGCCGGAGTCTGTTTCCTGATAGCTACAATCCTAGTATCTTTAAAGGATTATGTCAAGAGTGAACTTCTAGGTTACTTCTAGGCAAGCGTGCTCCATCATCGCTAACCATCAGGTAAAATAAGGGTCAAACGCGAGCCTATCAATATTAAAAAATAAATAACTACTGACGCAAGAAGACGTTTAAGGTCATAGGTGCTATTAGTAACACATCGAAATGATAAAAAGATCGACCGCGCCCTCCGATCATCCTCTATCTTATTGGTTGAAATGTCACTCATAGGTTAAAAAAGTAGGCGTTTTCATCTTTAAACAAAACATACGATAAGAAAACTTAAAAACAAGTTGCGGTGAATATTTAAAACCTGTTACTGGTAAACAACATGATTTGAGCATAGGCCCACTATCTTCTTTTCTTAAATTACGAGTATATTATAAAAATAAATTGATGATCGTTTGTCACGTTAAAACTCAAAAATAGCTTGACCGATTTTAATCATTGTTATTTGGTTTTATTCTCTCTAATAGGTAGGTACTAGGTTGATTTAAAAAAAAGGGAAAATTGAAAAAAAAAACAATCTTAGTTTTGTATAGGAATCACCTCTTATAGGTGGGAAGTACCTACTGATTTCTCGAGTGCGGAGCTGCCAGCTGCAGCTAGTTTAAGCTGTTGATCCCCGCATTAATGCCGGCGTTAACGCGCCATTGTCTTTCTATTGTGTCTCTAATTACGCACTCAAAAGGTTAAAACAAATCTGTCGCAATACGGTTGTGACTGATTGAATGTGAGTTCTAACCAGCCAATCGCACCTTTGACTTTTATTTAACCTGGGACCCGCCGATAATTCTCTTCTAGAAAAATCGTGTTACCAGGTAAATATACCCTCCTTGAAATGGTCAGTAAAAAAAATGCGCTGCTGGCCTTCTTTGATGAGTTGGGGTGGATCTACTGACACATTTGTCCCACCCGTAAGTAAAATACGCGCTTTAGTCGTGGAGTTGCGGACACGAGCCCGAAATACAAATACAAGTGGTGTGTAGAAGAGCAGTGATAAGTTGCAATTGCATAAGTTCTTTAAGTTTGACTCCAATTTACAGCAATTTGCTGTATAATGTTCCATTGTACACCGATATACAGCCTCTATACAGCCTAAAGTGGACCATTATGCTGTTGTTATACAGCTTGTTGTGCTACTTAGGCGTTTTCATTGAAGCGGAGAGGGGCGGAGTGGAGTTGAGCTACTCTCCGCTTCGTGCCCTCCGCTCGGCACCACAGGTTGCTCGAGTCCGTTCTGTCTGGCTCGGGACCGCGTGTTCATCTGTTTTATTTGAAAGTCCGCTCAGCTTTCCACTGATGCAGAGTTGGAATTTCGAGCACTGATTGGCCATACATGGTCCCCTCCTCTTCACTCCGCCTACCTTGGCGTCAGTGAAAACGCACCCTGAATGGCGGCTGGATGGCGTGTCGTAGATTACCTACCTACATCTAAAAAAACTGAATAGGTTGGTAATATAGGTTCTGATAACTTCAATTTGAAGTTCTCCTAATCCTACGAAGGACTCATGAATAAAGAATTCATAAGTTATTGTGTAATCAGCATCATCAGAATATTATTTTAGGGGGCCCGGCCACTGCTGAACATAGCCCTCAAGTATCGCACGCCGCCATTATCTCGATCCACAGCTACTTTATTTCAACTGGCTGTCACCCTGAAGATCGACGCTCCACCTAGCCTGACAACTCCATAGATTATATAATGTAATAAAATTAATTAAAGAGATAAAACTGTATGCTTGTCTGTAAGAAGCTAAGGCAACTTACGCAAGTACGAGTACTGAAGCGATTTCGAAAATTCTTTCATCGACAAAATATTACACTATCGCTCAGTCGCTCTGTGCGCCATAAACTACGTTTAATACAGGTAAATAATTAAATATATAGGTACAGTTCCTGCGAGAAAGACGGGACGAAAAAGCTAGGTTCTACCAGTGGTTTTGTCCATGCAAAATTTGAATATTATCCCCAGGGAACATACTCCCGGGATCTTATAAGCTATTTCAGGACATGGTCGACCTTTCATCAAAATCCGTCTAGCCGTTCGAGCATAAATAAGTAACATACTACACACTCACAAACTTTCGCCACTGTAATATAAGTTTGATAGAGACTGTACCATCGATATTGACTTCATTCTCCGTATGTGTGATGTTCCCTTGGAATTTGCCATGTGTGGAGTCAAACTTAATCAAGTAGCAGATGTACTCGATGTCGATCGCAGGGTCGTTAATCGCAGATAACTGTAGCAATCAACGCGGAATACATTAGAATAGGTAAAGTCGTTTGGGGGTCACTAGTAGACTGTGGAAAACTATAATTCAATAAGTATTGAAATAGGAGATATTCAGTCAGTAAAAGTATTACACTATCTCTCGCTCCGCCCAAGAGCGAGATTTGTTATTATGACCCACACAAGATGTTGCTACTTATTATCTACACACTAATGATGAAGAATGAGGTATTTGGACGTGGTTATATCGGCTTCGGCCCAAATAGCCCATTATCTTTTATATCAATTGCCTTTTATTCTGATGCTGACCACTGAAGTATCACTAAATAAGTAGGTAATGTACTACTACCTAAAAATGAGCAAGAGATATTTTACCTCAATGTCGGGATTCTGAAGACAAGTTCTAAATATTACCCTGCCAATTCGGCCGAAACCATTTATTCCCACTTTTATAACCATTCCCGATGAACTTGGACTGAATCATTTAATTAGATTTTGATTAATCAATTATGATGAATATTTACTTGACGATACATGTTAGATTAGATGACGTTTTGAATTACGCGCTACAATGATAATATATGTAAAAACCAATAGAATCTATATTTACAAAAATGAACTTTTTCAGATGAATACAACATAGTTTTTAACTTGATAAATACAAATCTATCAGCTAAACAATATTTATTTTTACAAAATATGTAAATGAAAAAGAAAACCGGTTTTTTTATACTTTTTTACCGGTAAATCAGGATGCAATCACTAGGTTTCATAGACTATCGGCGAGATAATAGAGGAGGGAATGTAGACTAAACATCAAACAAGACCTGTAAGTAGGTAGGTAACAAGGCCTACGTTCCGCGATAAACGTCTTTCGATTGAAAATTCTAAGCCCTTTATTTGCAGTAAATGCGGTCCAAGAGATGATAACATTATATTTTTAGCGCAAAGACATATTTTGCCATAAGTCAGCAAGATGATATTTCGAAATGATGATGAAAAATAATAGTCCCGTGGTTTGTTCATTGAACATACACGGAAAGCATACTGTCTTCGTCCCTCCCTAAGAAGTAAAGAGTAAAGTTTATCTGTTGGATGCTAGTATTATAATTTATAACTATTAATGATGCCTTAATTATTAACTACATCACTTCAACCACCCACTTGAACACGACAAAAGGGAGGAACGATGCATACTACTCTCATCTTACAAAAAACGCAGACATTCCTTTAGCAATTACACTAACCTCTATCAAATCTCCCACTTGTTTCGCGAGATAGGTTTTATACTCTCTTACGCACAAAAAATAGCCAAAACTGTCAATCATAGTCGTATATGAGTTCTGAGAGATATATATAAATGCTATCAAATGACATAAATTTCCACTTTTGCGTGACGCCGTCGCCTCCTGGAGGCTATGGACCACTTAGAAAAGTGACACACTATAAAACGATAGTGTAGCGATCGACTAAAAGTCAAATATGTTTGAGGTTGAAAAACGCTATCGAATTTTCACTAATATTATTGCTATAGCTCTTAAAATGACAAATTGTCTAGCGCCTTTGGTTGCTAAAAATCCTGGATGTCAAACACGAAAAGCACAAAAAAATCTATAGTCCGTTCACAGTTACCTATTTTGTTTGTTTAACAACCTAATAGGCAAAAACAAAAATAAAGGTTATTGTAAACGGATTGTATAAGCTTTGTCATATCTGCATCATATTTACTTGTTCTATGATTCATTGATCTTCTGGAAATTGTCTATTATACAACGCCCGGTCCTACCTTGTCCTTCAGCTGACATTTTAAAACTCCATCTCGTGGAGAGCATACGTGGAGTTACTTATTTACTTGTTTCTACATAAATTTATTCCGGTAAGTGTTCACAAGCAATTACATGTCAATTAATTTCAAATACCATTGTCTTTCCGGGCCTACTTTAATCGTATGTAGTGTGTTGCATAATTTGCTGCGTTTGTTTCTTTACCACGTAGCGATGCCTACGTGATTTTGGCGACTTAAATTATTTTAAGTACATAAGTTCAAAGTTTTGTTTCGGGTATTGCAGTTTAACTGGTTGGACGATTACACTATTACTGTCTTTCTATCTTTTGGCTGCTATTTCTTTTGTATTTCGTTCATATTTTATGGAGTTCTAAGGGTGACCTCTACATGACCTCCATACCGGCCGGTATTCGATCGTCCTACACTAATTACAGGATGATCTAACTTTGCAACAAACAAATGCAGTGAATAAATGTGTGCAACAAAAACAGGTAGGTAGAAGCCGGTACGATTATATCATAGGCTTCCGGAATTTGCTATTTATATTTCAGTAACTGACCTACGTGCAAGCAAACAGCTCTGCCAAATGACAGTCTTGTTAGAATCTCGATGTATTGAAAAGATTTGCTGCTTTATTCCTTTTACCGCCATTATTTGGCAAATATTTATAAATTCCTCTTTGTAAAGGTCTTTTCTTTTTAATTAATTACTTTTCCTGTTTTGACGGTTATTTTTTGTGTGCTATCTGATTAAGTGATTTCAATATCATTACTAGCACAAACTACCGGTACCGTTAATATTAAGATTCAAATAAGCGGTCCTAACCAATTTTAATATATCTCCTATGACCTTGAAATGCACTGCGGTCGCTGGACGCCAGTTAACGCCATATAGTACAGTTGATACAATCTACATCGGCCCTTCCTGCCGTTGAATAAGGAAATTAGGGCATAACTTTGTATATAACATTAGGTACCTGTTTTACAAAAAATTGCACCATGTATTTCCATAGTTGGTTCACTTCTCAATAATCGAGGAAATGCCGACTTTTATGTGATTCATCTAGAGGCGTCTGATTGTGGTCACGTAATATTTGTTTCATATGTCTGCTACTTATAGTTTTGGCATACAAACAAGATTTTTTCATAATAAATAAATGCCAAACACACAAACTATGTTGTAATCAATGCATAACATTAGGGTATTTTAATTTAAAAAGTTTCCATATGTTTTATGATATTTTTTTAGAACATTTCGTGATTTAATGAAAAGTGGGTACCTACCTATCACAAAAACAATTTGTACGCACTTCTGCTGGCAGTAGTTTATTACCTTGCTAGGTGTCCTGTCAAGTGTATTTAATTAAACTTAGGTACTATTTATAATTAACTGGCTTTTCTAGCTTTGGCACACCTCTCGGAAGAAAAATACCTGCTCTCAAATGGTTTCCAATTTACACAGTAATTTATGAAATTATACAATATGGATTAGTAATCTTAGCAAAATCTAGTTATGATATTTGATACATCATTATAGATCACGTATTAGTGATAAAAATGATAACTAGCTTTTTATCAGTGGCATTTAATAGAATTTCGGCGTTATCTGCGTGATGAAATCAGACTGCACACAATTATCAATATGATTGTACAGTTGAGTGTAGACAGATATATAGTAAATTGCTCACAGGCGTCGTGATAGTTACAATTATTCTCTATTTTTAATTAATTGGCTTTATTATGACGTTTAATTAATTTATTATTTTTTATTATTACAGACATGTCCAAAATCGGTATCAACGGTTTCGGCCGCATTGGGCGTCTGGTCCTTCGCGCTGCCATCGATAAGGGCGCTTCAGTCGTTGCTATCAACGACCCCTTCATCGGCCTTGACTACATGGTCTATCTCTTCAAGTACGACTCCACCCACGGTCGCTTCAAGGGCACAGTCGATATTCAAGATGGCTTCCTCGTCGTCAACGGCAACAAAATCTCCGTCTTCTCCGAGAGGGACCCTAAGGCTATCCCATGGGGCAAGGCTGGCGCTGAATACGTCGTCGAATCCACTGGTGTTTTCACAACTATTGAAAAGGCCTCTGCTCATTTAGAGGGTGGTGCCAAGAAGGTAATCATCTCTGCCCCCAGCGCTGATGCACCCATGTTCGTGTGCGGTGTCAATCTTGAGGCATATGACCCATCTTACAAGGTCATCTCCAACGCTTCCTGTACAACCAACTGCCTCGCGCCCCTCGCTAAAGTCATCCACGACAACTTTGAGATTATTGAAGGTCTGATGACCACCGTACACGCTACCACCGCTACCCAGAAGACCGTGGATGGACCTTCCGGAAAACTGTGGCGTGATGGACGTGGTGCTCAGCAGAATATCATTCCCGCCTCCACTGGCGCTGCCAAGGCCGTCGGCAAAGTCATTCCTGCTCTGAACGGAAAGCTGACTGGTATGGCTTTCCGTGTGCCCGTTGCGAACGTGTCAGTTGTTGATCTCACTGTCCGCCTGGGCAAGGCCGCCAGCTACGATGCTATCAAACAGAAGGTTAAGGAGGCTGCAAACGGCCCCCTGAAGGGTATCTTGGGTTACACTGATGAGCAAGTTGTGTCATCCGACTTCATTGGTGACACCCACTCGTCCATCTTCGATGCTGCTGCTGGTATCTCTCTCAATGATAACTTCGTGAAGCTGATCAGCTGGTACGACAACGAGTTCGGATACTCCAACCGCGTTATCGATCTCATCAAGTACATCCAGACCAAGGATTAAATGTTAGATTGCTTAGAGATAAATGTTGTTATGAATGTTTAAGAATATGATTTTGTCGACTAGATCGACTTTTATAATTTAAGCTTAAGTATAGCGGACAAATCTAAATTATTATTTAACCACTTTGATAGTGGTTTATTACACGTATAAATTATCACGTTTATATATTTAATGCAGTATCGCAATTAAATCAGAACTCAGTAAATGTTACGAAATTATTTTGTTGTGTTTTGTTTCTCCTTTACCTATGTAACAATAGTTTGCTTTGTTCCATAATCGGACCACTGCAGTATTTTACCGGATTTGAACTTACGACGCGATTAGTGGTTTGTTTGTATATACAAGAGTAATGTTCCTACTTATTATACTATAATAGCTGGTGTCTGCGACTGTTCACGGCACAATGGCATTTGGTTTCCAATTTCAAGATTTTGTTTTTTGTGCGGAACCCAAATTTCTCTAAACTAAAATTAGCCCCTAAGATTATAGTAAATATAATAATTAGCCCAATTGGTCTGTCACACGCACAAGCTTCACCACAGTTTTGCCTGCACAGGCCGGTTTGTACACTGTACACCGTGTGTAAAACTGAGTTTTAGCAACCACACGAACGGTGTTCCATGTGTGAAGCTTGTGCATGTTGTTCTACTACCCTACCGGTATACAAGATCCTTGACTACTACTGAAAGTCCTATCAAAATCGTTCCGGTTGTTTTGGAAATTAGCCTGAACAGAATGACAAACTTTTAAAAATTGCATTTATGTTGTATGTATCGAATATACTTTCTGCACTTGGTAAAAAAAAATATTTTGATATTACAAACAGACATCAATTTTAAAGGACAAACTATAAAAAGACAAGTGTACAATGGTCGGTCTTTTATTTATTAATCGTTGGTTAGCGTTTGAGCACGCATCTCACTTCTATGGGTTAGCATTCCACAAACGAACTGCTTGAATTGAGAGATTTGTCTAAGAAGCAAGTGGAATGCATGCTTTATCACGCTTAGAGCATAATATCATCCTTCGATCGTACATTGTTGATTGAAGCATAGAAAGTGAGACAACACCTGATAAAATTACGACTACCTACTTATAATTTATTTTTAAACTAAGTCCACTGACTGAGGTTTTTTTTTTATAGGTGGGAAAATCATCTTTTGACAAATCTCGCTCTTGGGCGGAGCGAGAGATAGTGTCAGACTTTTACTGACTAAAAACCCACTCCTGTTCCTTCGTTGCCTTCGTCCCGGGGCCCGGGTTTCGTTTTCACACTACCCATGGCCCCAGTAGGCTTCGACCCTGCTGGGCCCCTACGATTTGCTGACATCTCCCTGAGGCGCGCGCGGAACAATACGCGCTGTCGACGACTTGGGCTCGGTCCGGACGGTCGGACGGCGGGCTACCCATTGCCCGCCGTCCGCAAGCCCGCGCCTACGGTGGCCGGAAATCGGGATCGGAATCCCGGCGGCGGTTGGGGCGTGAGGACCGTTGCCGTTGCCTCACGCGATCGGCCGCCTCCTTTGCTAGCATTACTGCTTCGCAGAAGGAGGCGACCGCCTGCCACTCCTCCTCGCTCCGGACCATGGCACTGTCTGAGGTGGGAAACTAACAAATAATTTCTCCCACTCGGGGTAGAGCATAATTCTGTCGAACTTTCCCGCTGGGCGCCTTCAGTTTCTCTGACATCTCTTTGAGGCGCGCGAGGAACACAACGCGCCGTCGACTTGGGCTTGGTCCTTACCGGACGGTGAGCTACCCAGTGCTTGTCTTCTATACTGTCATTTTATTTTCCATAAGAATGCGGATGTAAAGGCCGAAATTGCGTTAATAGATCGCCCGCGCCATCCCATACAAAAGTGCTCCGTTGCGGGGACCCACGCGGGAAGTCGGACCCTGCGCACCCTTTTTGTTACGTAATAAAAATTAAGAATTAAGTTGTCCATCGACACGACTACATGCACACCGTTAAAGTCGAACTAGCGACCGGGACCGTCACACACGCGCTTTGTTACGCGACGAACGCCCGTCGCAGGCGTCTGCTTAACGCAGTTTCAGCCCTAAGACATTCTAATGTTTTTGCAGTAGGTAAGTATGTGGCAGCGAATTAGAGCAAATGTATTGAGTCAGCCTTCTTGGCAAGCTTTACTGAGATAACAGCTCTATTTTACCGAGATCGACCCTAGATAAAAAGATTTTATTTATAAAAGAAAGATACAAAAGTACATCAATTTTACAGCGCAATAACCGGGAATGAATTTTCGATTAATTAAAACGATCACTAAACTTTAATCGAAGAAATCCCATCAAAAACTTTTAGACCTGTGATAACATGATGCAAGCTCAAAATGAAGTTGTTATCATTATTTATGTTAATTATATAAAAAAATAGTATTCTATGAAATAAAAACCAAACTTGGAATAATTTAGTGGTAGTTCCTTTGTTCTTGCTCAAAAGACTGAAAACCACATGGCTTGAAATTCAGGGCTATGCATGTCTGCAATATTCCAAGTTATTGGCTATCATTTTCATAAAATAAGAGATGGTGCCAATTTTGGAAATTCATGTATTATATTTTACTTGCGTGTGTATTTCACATTCGATTGAAATACAATTAAATTCTCATTGCGGGGCTACTCTATTATCGGTTTCTGAACGTGAAAGCGAGCTCTAAAATTTTAATGGCCGCATCAGGCAGCTGTCTGTCAGTGACATTTGGTTTGCTTCGTGTAAATTTTGTGATGTACAAGTTTCGAATCCGTCTATTTATCAATGAATATGGTGTACATTAATAGATAATGGTTGTTTATGTTGCCTATTTAATAATAAACTAAAGACACTGTGTAGAAGTCCATAATATTGTTATTTTATTACTATAATGGAGGATCTCAATTTGACAGAAACCGAAATGAGATATTTCGGTGATTTGTTTTTATGTTGTGACGAGGAATCCAATGGGAAAATACCGATTTTAAAAGCAACAGAATTGTTCCGTTCATCAAATGTACACAACGATATCCTAAAACAGGTAATTAGTGGTATAGGTTAGGCGTACGATAACACATTTGGTGAATGAGTGATTATGAGCACTAATTATATGTTACAGATCATGGATATAAGCGTTGCTCCTAATAGCTGTGCGTCACTAAGTCACATGAACAGAAAACAATTTTATTCAGCACTGAAACTAATAGCAGCCCATCAGACAAACATAACTGTAAAGCCAGAGCTTTTGTCTACTCCAGTTGACTTGCCTCTGCCGAGGTTTACATGGGCCCTTAACTCTGAAGCGAATGCTGACTTGATACAGTTATCAAACTCACCTCATGATCACCAACATCACTTGAGTAAACGGGAGAGGAATTTTGGTGGAACCCTTGCATATGAACCTATAAGACTGTCATCCAACCTGTCAGACAGTGATGTCCCGCAGGTGTTGTCTCACGATACTACCGAAGGATTAAGTACAGACTCTGAAATTGAATCTGAAACATTGTCACAGCAATCAGGATCTCGTGGGGTGAGTTTTTGATGCTTAATCATTTGTTTATAGAAAAAAAATGATTATTTATAATATTGATTATGAAGGAATATATTATAACTTATTGCAAATCTTCTAAAAACATTTAACTTAACAATGTTTAGCTCTTATTATACAATTATACTGTACAATATTTCTTTATCGATTAGTAGAAACAAAACCTGAATTAGAATGAATTTTTATCCTAGTACCCTCTTTTTGGCAGTTTTTTTGAGCTTATGCCATATTATTTCACATTGTTTGCTAGTGTAGACTATCAAAATAAGTCTGTTAATATATTTTTTATTCAATAAGAGAGCTCAGGCTCAGTAGGTTCTTATTCAACTCTAATATGAATCTAATAAATTATAAAGTGGAATTTTAAGGAGGTCTGTAACTAGAATATGTAAATATAATGCCAATAAATGTGAGCAGTTCATATATGCCCCAGTTTTGTTAGTGGAGCAGTGCTCTCTCTGATAGCAACAAAAAAACACTCTGGGCTAAAAATAACAAAAGTTATCTAAAAGGTATTGTTGGTACATCATTACCGGGTAGGTCATTGGCCATTACCATTTACCCATTTCTCTTGGTCAACTTGTGAGCTTTATTTAGGTGGCAAAAAACAGTGTGTGTAGTTTTTTTGTATATAATTTTTAGTATTTTACCAATTTATACTAAGGGCTATGGCTGAGTAAATAACTAAAATTATTTTCTGGCAACAAGGTACAACAATAAAAAGTGTATACAGTTCCAAATATCTTCAGTCTTTGATGCACAATTGATTTCAAACAAACTTTAAGAAGGCCTAAAAAATATTGATTGTAGGTAAATAAGCATAGCATTACTTTCAATGTGGTACATATGGAATAAAATACTTATTTAACTACATTTTGCAAATGAATAATTATACCATATGGTAATTTCTGAAAAGGAAATCTGTGGTCCTAGAATGCAAAACACAAAGGGCAGTGGAAGGACACAGGTGTGGGTTTAGTCAGTATAAGTTGAACCGAGTTTATGCATTGGAGGTACCAATGCATAAACTCGTATTTACATATTTTTTTAATACACTTGTATTATAAACATGTAAAATGTTATTGTTTCTTATTACATCTAGTGTCTGGTACTGCGATCTTAAACTGATTATTGATAACATAATGCAAATATACGGTTAAAAGGATTTTCTAAAATTACTTACATAATTAACAATTACAAAAATGCTTCTCCTTAATTCTTTAAACCCGAAGTGAACGCTTGTTCGCTTTCTCATTGTCTTTGTGTCTCTAATTACGGTATTCGAAAGGTTAAAAAATGCATTTGCCTTACGACTTTGTATGTGGGAGGTGTTGAAGTCCACACCCTTCCGTTCCACCCTAGACAACGAGAAATTTTCGGATGATATCCCACAACAAAAAAAGGCATGACTGGAAATATTTGTAAAAAGATTTTGTTTGATATATTATAACTTAACTACAAGATAAACAGTTGTCTTTTTTGTGACAGCATCTTTATCAGTCAGGTTAATAACCAGCTTGTAGCGTAGAGTGCAGGTTGATAACAGAACCATGTAACATCTGTACTCGTCTCTTTAGGTCAGGTACATACTGAAGCTCTTTGTTCTTTTATTTGAATGAAATAAATTATCCTGTGCACACAGATGTAATGTTGTGTTGTAAAATGCCATTAAATTTTGTGAAAAAGATTAAAATAATAGTGATTTTGATTGATTATGACGAAAAACGCACTGGTGGCGTAGTGGTTGAGCGTTTGGCTGCTGCGTTGCGTGTCGCAAGTTCGATCCCCGCACGAAACAAATATTTGCTTGACCTACAGATAAGTCTTCCTGGTCTGGGTGTCTTGAATACGAGATTAAATGTTTGTGAACGCATCAATGATACAGGAGTTACCCCTAAAGATTATTTTTTTAAAATTCCTCTAAGAATTTGGGAGGCCTTTGTCCAGCTGTGGGACATTAGAGGTTAAATAAAAAAAAAATAACTGTCCAAATTATTTAATTTCATCAACCTCATCATTACCTACCCTCATTTAAGTTTAATTGGGGTCAATGCAACATTATTTCTTCTATGCATCTTGTTACTGGCCACCTGGCAATTTTTCGCGCCATCCCAGTTTCATCAACACCATATTATGCGCCACGTAAGGGTGTTTTTAATATCGAGCGGATTTCATCACGCATGCGGGAATGCCCCGCATGCAAAAAATTTTAAAATGCAAAAAAAAACGTCCCGCGTGCTTATTCCACGCATTACAATAAATACTTGTATGAAATGGACATTTGCGGGGGTTATGCGTTTACATTTGCGGCAATCCCGACTGCTTGATCAAAATCGCATGATATTAAAAACACCCTAAGATGTGTATCGCTAGAAACTGCCAGCGAAATTAGCCAGAATCACCATTTCACTACTGAATAGTTTCAGTGTCCTTTTTTGTACTTTCTAAGAAATAATTTTTAATAAGTACTGCATGATATTTCTTATTAGCTGGTGCTTGCGAATTCGTCCGCGTCAGACTCGTAAAACAACATGTTGCCATTATTTTAGTCACAGCTTCAAGATTTTTTTTTGCACAGAACCGTTAGCTCTGTCAAAATCGGTCCAGCCGTTTCGGAGATTATCTGAAACAAAAAGACAGAAAATAATTGGTTTAGTCTTCGTCAGAATTATTATTAAGTTCTCTTAACGATTTGATATTTTTCATAGTATTTATTAGTTTATAATTTTAGCATATACATGTATTTTATTATTATAATTTTTTTATTTTATTTTTTCTGTTTGAAGTATCTGTTGTTTATTTATTGTGCAAACCTACCTCAGTATTGTCTTTTTAACCCAAAGGTTGACTGGTAGAGAATGCCTTGTTGCATTAAGTCCGCCTATGTACCACTACTGTACATGAAGTTTAAATAAATAAATAATTTAAAAAAAATGCATTTTTGGTAAACTGCCGGTCGAACTTAGCTGCGGATTGCTCGGAGGAGTCACCGCAACCCTCGCAATAAAGGGCAACTAAAGGAACACTGTGAGATTTAGTCACTATAAGTCTGACGCTCCCTCTCGCTCCGGGAGCGAAAGAAGTTATTTGATGATTTCCCATGTAAAAAAAAAATAAGGTGCAGAAGCAGAACATGGTAGGTGCAACTTAATGAAAAAAAAAAAATACTTACCAAAAATTCGAAGACATGTGACATTCACCAACCCGCACTGGGCCCGCGTGGTCGATTACGGCTCATTCGCCCATTCCCTCTCCTCGAGAGGAGGCCCGAGTCCCAGCAGTGGGAACATTAAAAACGCTGACTATGCTAGGTGAATATTTACAAACAAACAATGTTATCGTGAAAAACCATTACAACAAATCAACTGAGGTAGGTAATGATTGCATCATGATCAAATAGTAATACAAACGTAGTGAATAGACTTCTTTATAGTGTTTACTCTGATATTAAAACTTGTACAGTTTACTTATTAAGAAATAGTGGCATCAATACACTATCTGCCCCCCTAGCCAAGTTGCAAACGATAAACGTGAACGCTTAGTAATCTCCAATAGATTTTCAACTTTATACCTAAGAGCATAAAGTTGAAAATCTATTAAAGACTACTGAGCGTTAGCGACCGGAACGAACGAAAACACTATGTAATCTTCAATAGATTTTCAACTTTATATCCAATAACATAAAGTTGAAAATCTATTAAAGACTACTGAGAGTTTACGTTTATCGTTTGTGACTTGGCTAGGGGGGCTGGTCCTTGAAAAAATCGTTATGAACAAATGACACAAATATTATCTATCTTTATTCTATACATATACATTTACTAGTTTCTGCCAGCAGCTCTGCCCGCGTGAAAGGAGGTTTCTCCACACAAACTTTAGACCCCCGTTTCATCACCTTAGAGGGTGAATTTTGGAAGATCCCCTCTTAGTGCTCGCCTATGTCATAAAAGGAAACCTTGTACAAAATTTAACGCTCCTAGGCCCTATTGTTTCGGCTGTGTGCTGGTATGTCAGTCAGTCAGTTTCTCCTTTTATATTTAGAGACAAAAAGAGAAACTGACTGACTGACATACCAACGCACAGCGAAAATATTGGAACTAGGAATGTCAAATTTGGCACGAGCCTTTTATGTTATAGGCGAGCACTAACAGAGGATTTTCCGAAATTCCCCTCCCCCCACCCCCAAAAAAGGATGAAACGGGGGTCCAAAGTTTGTATGGAGAAAACGTGTTCCCCCTGACTGTTGTGGACAGTGTATGTAAATCATTATTTAAAAGCATTTTTTTTAAATAAGTATAGAACAACTGTATAAAGTGTAAAAACTTCACACACTCATGGTTTAAACCCGCATGTACAATCTTTAAATGAGATCATTTTAATTTTCAATCTATAGGGTTCGTTAAAACGCACTTATCTCTGAAACTACTACTCAGATTGCAAAAATCTGTCTGTTAGAGATAGCCGGAGTTTTTGAGAAATAGTATATAGGCTATAGATATTATAACATAGTAGCGATAGCGGTCCCGACGGACGTTATCCTGCCCGAAAACTGACTCTTCGTCAGAATTCCGTTCCCGATTGCAGCGCCATCTATCGGGTTCAATTGTATTTTCAAACCATCCAGGGAGGACCCACTCAATTATGCACAAAATTTATCCAAATCGTTCAAGCCGTTTAGGAGGAGTTAGATGACAAACACACATACAGAAAAAACATATATAAAAGATAACATCACGCTTTGACCAACGGAAGCAGAGCAGTAACCAAAGGAAGCGGGTGAAACCGTGGGGGACAACTAGTATATAGTTTAAAACCACAAATATTGATATAACAAACCACAAATGATGTAGTTTCCCTCCCTTGATGCTGTGGCTCTAATGATATTTAGTCAGACATAAATGCTAATTATCCTTATCCAATAAATAGCCAGTGCCAATTACAAATGATTGCTGTGCGCTATATTAAAAAGTATAAGTAAAAAATAGATTGAATTGTTTTTTTTTGATAAAGGAAAAAATCAAGGCAAAAATAAACAAAAATATTGCATGGGTCTTAGTTCTGATCTTGTCTCGCATTGAAGCCTGATAATCCTGATAACGCCTGACATGTTGAAATGTCAGGCGTGCTAGCGAGAAAGAGGGATGGAGCCATACACCCTACTTAGGTCCATCCCCTTTAACAGTTCAGTTTAGGTCGTAAAATAGATTGCGTTAAGAGCTCGTGGTAGGGCTACAGTCTTTAATTTTATCTAAAGATTAAAACAAAGCCGTGAATGAACAAGGTCGTCTATCACAAAATGGCGTATCAATATGCCATACTTGTCACCGATACAGTTTTAGTGAGCTCTTGACCTTGCAGGTGTGCTGTTAATTTATTGATACATATTCATAATTAGAACAGCTCGTGCGCGTGTGTTTACGACGATAGTTTTTACTGACACTACGAGGAAATTCGCTATAATCAGTAACCATTTGCGTATCATGAATATCGACAGTTTGATAAATGAGAATAGTAATACAATGGAATACAGTAATTAGGGAAATAACAACGTTATTTCCGTATTTGCATCCTGTGTATTGTTGTAGAAATGAGTATTGGTTCCTTTTTCATATATTTAGCAGGAGTTTTTACGCCTCGAAATTCGGGAAAACGTGAGATTAGATAGCTATTTCTTACTCCAGACATGGTAAATAAATTTAAAAAGAAATAGGAACAATAATCGGCATATATTCTTCTTACTGATGGGTCTCAAACTGTCTCTTGTCTCTATGAGGCGTTACGCACCACCGCGCTGATCGTCCACCGATCAGCGCGTGGATGTTCACATGTTTGAATTTTTGTGTAGCCAATGGTCATATTCGTACCTTCTTTGGCTTCGAATTTTCGAGTCTCTGGTGGGGTTTGTCACCATTACTGGATTCAATACAATGTACTTAACACTAGAAGCGCGGGCGTCCCAAATACACATTTCTATGTTCTTCCTGCTTTATTTTTATTATGTGTAGAATCGCAAAGTACACCAAAATATGTGCAATATGAATATATTTTATTACACATACAAAAAAAAAATATTTTATTATCCAGTAAACCAGTTTCATTTGTATACCATATCTGCATATTCCTGTAGCAAAAATAAAATGGCCAAAATTTTACATTGATATTCCGTGCTTCTAATGTTAAAGTATCAGTCTTCAGAAATAAACTGGGGTTGTCGACATAGCTTGCTGAAGTGGCAATGGGCCAACCATTTTAGAGCAAACGTCAATAATTATTTTTCTTATTTATTTACAGAGAAGAGGACCCAAGACCGGGTCACCGTGGAGTACAGCAAGCGAAAGTCCGACGCCGACTAATAGCGTGGCGGAGCGAGTGCACCCGGTGTGGGAGCATAGTGCTACCGGCCGGGGGGTGTGGCCAGCTAACACCGGGGAAGAGCACACGAGACTACTTGGTAAGCGACACTACCTATTACCTATTTTTAACCGACTTCAAAAAGGAGGAGGTTATATGTTCGGTTGAATGTATGTTTTTTTTTTTTTTATGTATGTTCACCGATTTCTCGGTCAATTGTGGACCGATTTTGAAAATTTTTTTTTTGATTGAAAGGTTATGCTTCCAAGTTGGTCCCATAGAAACATTGTTATGATCTGATCATGAACTTCGTAGATATGGAACAGAACTCCTCATGGGATCACAGCAGAACTGTCGTAACAAGTAAAATTGCTTTGTTTATACGTGTAGTCGATGACTGACTGAAAGAAGAGGGGTAATATATCGAACTGATCTGATGATAAAGCCTGAAATTAGGCACCGGAACTCTGTAATAAATTAATTTAATCTAACCGTGTTTGGTATTATTAGAATTGTCATAAGATGCACTCTGGCTATAAGGTATTTAAGTATGGCTGAGGGGTACTTTTTAGTGTTGGTACCATAACTAAAATGTGAAAAATAAAAAAACTTTTTACAAAAAAAAATATAACCGACTTCAATGTAAAAAAACACTGAAAAGTGCAAAATAACTTTAATTTCGGAAGTCGGTGTTAAATAACGAAGAGACAAAACTATTATAGAAACACCGACTTCCGAAATTAAAGTTATTTTGCACTTTTCAGTGTTTTTTTACATTGAAGTCGGTTATATTTTTTTTTGTAAAAAGTTTTTTTATAGCCTGATTTATTAGTCTCTGTTAACATCACAATAATATTATCGACATACCTACTTGAAATGAAGAAATTTCTAGGTATCACGCATGAAAAACTCACGCAGATTGTTCAAGGAAACCTAAGAATTTGATCAGGCTTTCTGATTAAATAGCTCAAAACTTCGCGGCTTTTAGTACTATACTGTACTAAAACAAACTGTGGTACTCAAAACTAGCCGTTAGTTTTATGTGGCCGTGCGGCATTGTAGTCTAAAGCTGTTTGAATACAAAGCCTGGTCGCTGTTAGTCTATCTGTGCTTGTTGAGCTATGTCGAGAGGGCGGTCACTTCTAACATCTTCCTGTCAGCAATACACTACGATCATTACTGCCTTAGGAAATAGTGGTAGCCTTGCAGGTTCATGATATCTTAAATTTTTGGACTGATTTAATGTAGCTGATAAACATCTTTTTATAAATATCATACATTCATCATCATCATTTCAGCAGAAAACCGTCCACTGTTACGGTTTAAGACATTTATTTCTCAAAAAGAATACAATTCACTTAATATGAGAAATACAAGTTATTCTTAAATACTAAAACGTTGACATGAGAAATGTAGGTACTCAAATAAACTAGTAAGTATTAAATTATCTAAACACAAAATTCTACAATGTCATGAGGGTAACAAAAAGAAAAAGTACATATTTGTTGTATTAGGAACTCATTACGTATCGTTTCTTAAAGGCAAGTCGATAGCAATTACATATTTTTGTTGTATCTAACTTTTTTAACTATGTTTTGTTAATTTAAGCTTGTTTATTATATTAATTGTAGATATATTTTATTGACTCTAATTTACGGAAATTTACATTGACTCTTCTTTTTATATCTTAATTTAATTAAAACGGGAAAAATCTTTCAAGAAGTGGTGTTTCAAGGTTTTTTTGAATAACGTGTAGGATTGGATCTCTTTTATGTCATTAGGCAATTTGTTGTATAATTCTGCTCCCTCATATAGTATGTTTTTTCTTCCGTAGTTGGTTCGAGGTCGTCTCAGGCAGATATTGTTTTTTCGTCTAGTGATGCGTTTTTGTGTTTGTCCTTTCTTTGTAAACGTAATTTTAGAGTGTATATCTTTGTTCAGTAGTTTAAATACTAATATGCATGTGTTATATGTATATATGTGTGAAAGTGTAATTAATTTAGTTTCTTTGTAAATCTTTTCTGTAGGAGTTAGGTAGTGGTAATGAAATAGTAGTTTGATTAGTTTATTTTGACATGTTTCGATTTGCTTTAAATTTGTTTTAGCTGCAGTGCCCCACAGCTCTATTAGGTAGTCAATATGAGGTTTTACCATGGAATTATATATAATATACCTAACAGATTTTGGCAGACAGCGAACGATGCCTCGAAGCGCTCCCATAACAGAGGAAAGTTTGGATCTTAGTTTGTCTAGGTGTGGTTGCCACGTCAGATGTTTATCTAGATGGAGTCCAAGATATTTTTCGGAACTGACTTCGTTTATAGGTTCGTTATTTATGTATAAAGTTAAGTGGTTTCCTATTGTTTTATTCTTAGCACTGAAAATAATGTAGTTTGTTTTAGTTATATTAACAGTTAGCAAATTACCTTGGAACCATTTAGAGAGAGTGTCTAAGTCTTGCTGTGCTTGTTCAATAATCAGTTCAATATCGTTGCCAAACAGAAATAAGCTGGTATCGTCAGCATAAAGTGTTATGTCACCCGTCAGATTTAGGTTAAGTATATCGTTTATATATATTATGAACAGCAACGGGCCAAGAATAGAGCCCTGCGGTACGCCGTAGGTTAAAGTTTCACTATCACTTTGCGTATCCCCAATACGCACAGTTTGCTGTCTGTTAGTGAGATATGACCGAAACATGTCGAGGGCAGTTTCCCTGATGCCGATATCGTACAATTTTTGGAGAAGGAGGTTATGGCTAATTGTATCAAATGCCTTTTTTAAGTCGACAAATATACCGAGAGCTATGCGTTTTTCATCAATAGTGTTTTTCAAGCTGGTCACAAGATCGATTGTAGCAGTTAGTGTATTGGATTTTGTTCGGAAGCCATATTGTTTAGTAGAGAAGAAGTTAATAGCATTGAGATAAGTATCCAAGCGTTTATGTAGTATTTTCTCGTAAATTTTAGAAATTATCGGAAGGACAGATATGGGGCGATAATTGCCTGGATCGGACTTTATTCCTGACTTAAAGATTGGAATCACTTTAGCTACCTTGAGAGAATCAGGGAAGAAGCCATTTTGTAGACAATAGTTGATACTAGATGTAAGTTTGTATATAATTAAGTTTTTGACGCATTTTATGGTTTTGCATCCAATCCCGTCTAAGCCTGTGCTAGTATTGGGATTAAGGTTATCAATGATTTTTCCTACTTCTTCTTCTGTAGTTGGAGATAATTGGAGTAGCTCATATGTGTTAGAGGTACTAGACCTTGCTGTTTGAGTGCTTGGCAGCGTATGTGTTATATTTTTATCCTTTTTTATTTTGTTAGGTAGAATAGACCCTATAGAAGCAAAAAAAGTATTGAAAAAATTGCATATTTCTGTAATGTCTGTGATTGGACCCGTTTGTGTAACTAATTTTGAAGGAGCAGAGCACGACTTTGTTTTATTCTCAGCTAAGTTTTTGATTAACTTCCACATCTTTAATGGTTTTTTATCGCAGTTTTTGAAAGCTTTGTGATAGTAATTATTTTTGGTAGATTGTATTTGTTCAGATACGGCATTTCGCAGGTATATAATTTTTTTTCTTATTGAAGCATCGTTGGGGTTATTCTTGTAAGTTGACCATAACTGATTTCTTTTGTTTATCATTCGAATAATGTCTTTGTTAATCCAGTCTGATTTAAGCGTGTTAAGGATTTTAAATTTTGGTATTCTATTTTCATTTACTGCTTTCTTTATCATATGTTCTAGGCTACCGAGTCACTATCTAAAATATTGGTGATTGCATTTTCTACTGTAAGGTATAATGCTGTGTAATCTATAGCATAATACTTTGTTGTTGTACATAGGCCTCCACCAAGCGTCGCCTTAACAACTGGTCCTATGCGTCTCGCGTCCATCTTATTCCCGCGACCCTCAGCAGGTCATCGGGGACGAAAGGTTTTTGAGTGGCGACACCACGTACCGGAAGACGCAGCGTTGGAAGACCTCATACATTCGACTGCTAACAATTTTTGTAATATCTAGCGTCCATATAATTATGATCGTTTAACTCATAAATTACTTTATTTAATCGCAGGTACAGAAGAAGAGTCATCAGACCGTCACTCTTCAGAGGAGGAAGGCGATGGAGTAGACGACGTCTGGGCGATTAGCGACGCACAGGCGCGGCACTATGCGGGACAGTTCGCGACGTTGCGGCCCGAGCGGGGCATGTTGTCCGGTCAGACCGCTAGGTAACTAGTGCATTATGTATGTGTGTGTAGAACATCTGGGTGACGCGCAAGCGCGACACTATGTTGGACAGTTCGCGACGTTGCGGCCCGAGCGGGCATGCTGTCCGGTCTGATCGCTGGGTAACTAGTGCATTATGTATGTGTGTGTAGAACATCTGGGTGACGCGCAAGTGCGACACTATGTTGGACAGTTCGCGACGTTGCGGCCCGAGCGGGCATGCTGTCCGGTCTGATCGCTGGGTAACTAGTGCATTATGTATGTGTGTGTAGAACATCTGGGTGACGCGCAAGCGCGACACTATGTTGGACAGTTCGCGACGTTGCGGCCCGAGCGGGCATGCTGTCCGGTCTGATCGCTGGGTAACTAGTGCATTATGTATGTGTGTGTAGAACATCTGGGTGACGCGTAAGCGCGACACTATGTTGGACAGTTCGCGACGTTGCGGCCCGAGCGGGCATGCTGTCCGGTCTGATCGCTGGGTAACTAGTGCATTATGTATGTGTGTGTAGAACATCTGGGTGACGCGCAAGCGCGACACTATGTTGGACAGTTCGCGACGTTGCGGCCCGAGCGGGCATGCTGTCCGGTCTGATCGCTGGGTAACTAGTGCATTATGTATGTGTGTGTAGAACATCTGGGTGACGCGCAAGCGCGACACTATGTTGGACAGTTCGCGACGTTGCGGCCCGAGCGGGCATGCTGTCCGGTCTGATCGCTGGGTAACTAGTGCATTATGTATGTGTGTGTAGAACATCTGGGTGACGCGCAAGCGCGACACTATGTTGGACAGTTCGCGACGTTGCGGCCCGAGCGGGGCATGTTGTCCGGTCAGACCGCTAGGTAACTAGTGCATTATGTATGTGTGTGTAGAACATCTGGGTGACGCGCAAGCGCGACACTATGTTGGACAGTTCGCGACGTTGCGGCCCGAGCGGGCATGCTGTCCGGTCTGATCGCTGGGTAACTAGTGCATTATGTATGTGTGTGTAGAACATCTGGGTGACGCGCAAGCGCGACACTATGTTGGACAGTTCGCGACGTTGCGGCCCGAGCGGGCATGCTGTCCGGTCTGATCGCTGGGTAACTAGTGCATTATGTATGTGTGTGTAGAACATCTGGGTGACGCGCAAGCGCGACACTATGTTGGACAGTTCGCGACGTTGCGGCCCGAGCGGGGCATGTTGTCCGGTCAGACCGCTAGGTAACTAGTGCATTATGTATGTGTGTGTAGAACATCTGGGTGACGCGCAAGCGCGACACTATGTTGGACAGTTCGCGACGTTGCGGCCCGAGCGGGCATGCTGTCCGGTCTGATCGCTGGGTAACTAGTGCATTATGTATGTGTGTGTAGAACATCTGGGTGACGCGCAAGCGCGACACTATGTTGGACAGTTCGCGACGTTGCGGCCCGAGCGGGCATGCTGTTCGGTCAGACCGCTGGGTAACTAGTGCATTATGTATGTGTGTGTGGAACATCTGGGCGATCAGCGACGCGCAGGCGCGACACTATGTTGGACAGTTCGCGACGTTGCGGCCCGAGCGGGCATGCTGTCCGGTCTGATCGCTGGGTAACTAGTGCATTATGTATGTGTGTGTGGAACATCTGGGCGATCAGCGACGCGCAGGCGCGACACTATGTTGGACAGTTCGCGACGTTGCGGCCCGAGCGGGCATGCTGTCCGGTCTGATCGCTGGGTAACTAGTGCATTATGTATGTGTGTGTGGAACATCTGGGCGATCAGCGACGCGCAGGCGCGACACTATGTTGGACAGTTCGCGACGTTGCGGCCCGAGCGAGGCATGCTGTCCGGTCAGACCGCTAGGTAACTAGTGCATTATGTATGTGTGTGTAGAACATCTGGGCGATCAGCGACGCGCAGGCGCGACACTATGCAGGACAGTTCGCGACGTTTCTGCCCGAGCGAGGCATGCTGTCCGGTCAGACCGCTAGGTAACTAGTGCACTATGTATGCGTGTGAAGAACGTCTGGGCAATCAGCGACGCGCAGGGGCGATATTATGCGGGACAGTTCGCGACGTTGTGGCCCGAGCGAGGCATGCTGTCCGGTCAGACCGCTAGGTAACTAGTGCACTATGTATGCGTGTGAAGAACGTCTGGGCAATCAGCGACGCGCAGGGGCGATATTATGCGGGACAGTTCGCGACGTTGTGGCCCGAGCGGGGCATGCTGTTCGGTCAGACCGTTAGGTAACTAGTGCACTATGTATGCGTGTGTAGAACATCTGAGCGGTCAGAGACGCGCAGGCGCGACACTATGCGGGACAGTTCGCGACGTTGCGGCCCGAGCGGGGCATGTTGTCCGGTCAGACCGCTAGGTAACTAGTGCACTATGTATGCGTGTGAAGAACGTCTGGGCAATCAGCGACGCGCAGGGGCGATATTATGCGGGACAGTTCGCGACGTTGTGGCCCGAGCGAGGCATGCTGTCCGGTCAGACCGCTAGGTAACTAGTGCACTATGTATGCGTGTGAAGAACGTCTGGGCAATCAGCGACGCGCAGGGGCGATATTATGCGGGACAGTTCGCGACGTTGTGGCCCGAGCGGGGCATGCTGTTCGGTCAGACCGTTAGGTAACTAGTGCACTATGTATGCGTGTGTAGAACATCTGAGCGGTCAGAGACGCGCAGGCGCGACACTATGCGGGACAGTTCGCGACGTTGCGGCCCGAGCGGGGCATGTTGTCCGGTCAGACCGCTAAGTAACTAGTGCACTATATATGTGTGTGTAGAACATCTAGCGAGAAAGCAGGCTAAGAAAAATGGCTTTTCTATTAGATAAATTAAAATTAACCGACCCGAGTCAACCTATCAAGAGTAAGTGCTACATGTACTGACACTTGAAAGGTTGACTCGGGTCATATTTTTCATGATTTTAGTTTTAGACCCATTGACCAAATGGACGGCCCATTTAGTTGATCAGATATACTGAAATGATAACAAGATTTTTTAGGTTTGAGTATTAATAAAACATTGTTTTTCTCTCAGGTTATTTTTCGAAAAATCACACCTACCTGTTCCCGATCTTCGGAAAATATGGCAGCTCTCAGACATCAACAAAGATGGCATGCTAACACTGGAGGAGTTCAGCATAGCGATGCACCTGATCGTACTGCGGCGGAATAACGTGCCCGTGCCGGACGCACTGCCGGCCGCGCTGGTGCCGCGGGTAGACTCGCGATACTCTGCCCGACAGGTCACCACCGACCTCGTGGACCTGGGATCAGACATGTTCAGCTCGGGCACCTCTGCAGATTTCAACTTCGCGCCCAAAACCGAAACTATCATCGACCCCTACGACGCCACCAAGGCAGTAGTAGTACCCAAAAAGCCAGAGGAACGACAACCCTCACTCACCCCGCCGAAAACTGAAGCCCAAGTCAATAATAAAGAATGGACGAAGTTTGTCGACTCACCTACATCGAGCGTGTCCAGCCCCGGGCCTAAGCCAGTCAACTTTGACTTTCATAAATCAGCCGTGGAGCGCGACCCCAAGATCTTCCACCCGGTGGCCGTGCGCGTCACGCCCGACAACAACGCGCTGCCACTGGAACCCGACACGCGAGCCTCCACGTCCCCGCGCCGCGACGACTTCGCGCACGCCTTCGAGCTGGCCAGCCCCAAGCGTCTGCACTCGCAGCCGCCCGCCGAGCCGCCGCCCAACGGCGCCGAGATCAAGTCCATCCAGCGCCCGCAGCCGCGGAAGCCCGTCAAGCTGGGCGTGCTGCCGCCGCCGCCCACGCGCGACGCGCACGACGAGCCTGCCTCGCTGCCCTACGCGCCCAAGAAGGAGCCGCCGCCGCCGCCGCCGCCGCGGCCGCTGCGCAACCACGCGCGCTCTAGCTCGCTGGACCTCAACCGACTCAAGGGCGCGCCCGCCCCGCCGCCGCAACCGCCGCCGCGCGCCTCGCCGTCCGCGGCCGAGCCGCCGCGCCGTCTCGTCAACCAGCGCAGCGAAGGCGAGCCCGCCTTCCCGCCGGACGCCTTCGCGCCGCGCGAGTACGACGCGGACGGCTTCGGCTACGTGCGCGAGGACGCGCCCAAGATGCACGGCGCCTTCGAGGTGTACCGCAAGCCGCGCTCGTGCTCGCCCGAGCCGGACGTGCGCGCGCTGGCCGAGCAGAACGCCGTGCTGCACCGCGTGTGCCGCGCGCTGTGCGCCGAGCTGGCCGACGTGGCGCGCGACCGCGAGGCGCTGCAGGTGCGCCTCGACAACGCCGCGCTGCTCTAGTCACGCACGCCGCGCACGCCACGCACGCCACGCCGACGAGCCACACGCACGCCACGCTCATGTTATTGTTTCAAATATGTAATCTCATGCAATGTGAATCGTTTATTATGTAGTATTGTTATCGTATATTCGGTGAGACTAATTATTTGTATGTGCCGGTGTTTCTATTCGCCCCTCGCTGATCACCCCGTGTCACTAACTCTGCCTTCACGTCTACATTCTGCTTACGCGCCGTGCTCTGACGCATACTTGTGAATATATGTTTTGTGAAATATTCGACGTTAGCCTGTGTTAGCGTTGTGCAGTATATTTTTTGTGCCTTTTTACATTTTTGAGCATAAGGGGTCCATTTACATTTTATTTCTAGAGGCTATTTTGAAAATAACTATATTATTTAATAGAGCCACAGTATTTAACGTCTTTGTACTAATTTCCGTAGTCTCAGTAGCATTTAATATGATTTGGTCACTATATTCTTTGTATACATGTAGTTTATTGTATTGTATATTATATATATACCTATATGTAATTAAATTTATGACAACGTCACTCCAGTACATTTCTTGAGTTAGCAGTGTTGAAGACTTATTAGTGTGAGATCGATAGAGCAATCGTTTTTGGGCTTATTTATAACTAACAACAACCATTTTAAAAGATTTTTTATAAATTATAAGAAAACGTCTTACGCCAAAACACGAAATAGTCTTCGATGAAGTGAAAGAATTTACAATAAAGTCGTTTTTTTATATTTACTATCCAAACTTGATCAATGTTCAAATCAATTGTAAGTACCAAAAATATGATTTAAATAATTGATTTGAAATTGTAACTAATTCTAGTGTTTTCTAAGTATATTATAGAGTAATGTATTATTCAGTGGTTGTGCTTGCTTACTCATTTTGTCAGTACTTCCATTCATATTTTGAAAACCGGTTAAAAGTCGAATCGGATTGTCTATGACTTGACATTTCGTTTATAAAAAAAAGTTTCAATAAATAAAACATGTTTTGTAAAATCTAAATCGGCAAAAGGCTAATATTATAAGACTAAATGATAATATTTGTATCCGTTGACGATATTTTTTGTAATTTTTAAAACTATTGAAAACTAAATAATTCGTTGATAGAGGCCAAATACTTGAGAATCTATAAGATTCCGTAGTTTTCCCAAATTTTCTTATTCGTTTTATTCGTACCGTGGCATTTATAATTTCATAGAATACGTTTGTACAATATTAGAAGTTAGTGTAACTCCAAAATGTTACTGCAGGGTGGCGCTAGTGTTGCTTGTTTAGCATTCCTTATTATAATTTGCTTTGTCGTCGTTATAAGTGTAAAATTCCATCAGACGGAGGGTGTATTTGTTAAAATTTTGTGAATGTTGTATTATACATTAGCTTAGCGAATGTAAAAATGTCAAGATGTAAGAACTAAAGAGAAAGGCGATGTACAAGACTTGAGAAGTATGAAGAGTACATAAGAGAGTTATTTGTAAGTAGATATTGACGCATAGGGGGCCCGACCTGGGGCCCCCTGCAGATGTTATAAACTATCAGATATATTAGCAACTGAAATATGTGTTGAAATAAAACTTGTATTATAATAAGATTATTGTAAAACTATTTATCTTTCATTTGAGTCGTAACTTTAAGTATATGGTCCTCAGTTAGATCGCAGCCTCATCGCACTGTAAATATTTTGATTCTCAGAGAAACGTCTGTCGAACGCTTTATAACCCCACTGATCTACATTTTGGTCCAATTTTTGTACTAATTATAATGTTCACCATTATACCTATTTATGTTTCATAAAATTTATACAGTAATGCTTAAAAATACAATGTAGTAAATTATGTACAATAAATTTATTTCAAATTTGTATTAGTATTTGTATTTAAAAGAAAGAAAGAAAAATATTTTATTTGGCGCAAATAGACAACATACATACATTGGAATGATGAGAGATGGATGACCTTACGACTGTTACGACGAGGGTTATAGTTAGGCACTATAGTTCAAAGGTGGCGAACCTTTAATGACGACGGTGCCATTACCTATTATAAAATATAAAAAGATTTAAAACAAAGCGTACCGCCAAATATTAAAAAAAAAAAACGACGTTGCATCCAAAATTCGTAAAGCAGTCGTAATATTAACAGTGCTATGTATTTTTTATATAAGTGAAAATCAGGGTGAATTCTGATGTTGCAAAATATCATTAATTTTGTATTGGTATGCCCAAATTTTATTGCACCATTGGCACGCGTGCCATAGGATCGGCATCCCTGGGAATACACTATAGTATAGTGTACGAGTACTCAGGTTAAGAAAATAGTGACGTCATCGTTGTCACTCAGTTAAGCCAGACTCTTTGACCAATTTGATTCTGAAGTAAGTCCTTCAGATAGTACGGACGCGCTTTTGACAAATTTTAAAAATTAATATCTCATGTCTTCGTAAAAGTGAAAATTCTGACGATTCAGATTAAATTAGTTAGAAACCTTTCAAATCTAGTGGAAGGGGAAACTATCAAGTAACAGATAAAGGATGCACATACTGAAATGTTACGTCACCGCCATTAGGTTACTTGCGTACAAAAGAGATAGCAAGATGTTCCCACCTGCCCTCCACTCTGCCTCAATTTAATATTTGAAGTACTAATTTTTCCTTCATTTAATATCAATTTTGATGCTGTTTTCAGAAAATGATTTTAGTGTTATTTTTTGTTTAATATAAAATTCTGTACAAAAATGAACAAATAATAATACCCAATATTAAAATAATTCATATTATTATTTGAAAATACTGTGCTGTGAAAAGCTAATTTTTATCCTAGTATGAATACATCAGTTGCACTGATGACTCACTATTTTTAGTATAAATATGACCCAGACAAAGGTGAGAAATAAACCTGATTCATACCGGAGGGACTGACCTGCAATGGCCGAAGACAGACGTGAGTGAAAAAGGGAGAGGGAGCTGGTCTCATACCATAAGCTCTGCTTAGTTTGGGACTAGATGACGTTGTGTGAACGTCAGGGGCGCCGGGGATTTCTTCTCACACTTCGCCACTTTTTCGAGTCATCAAATTAGCATGAGCACCCATGAGGTTTTCTAAAAGCCGGCGCCCCTGGTCAACTTATTGAATAATATTATTATTACATAGCAAATAAACTGGGCCACCCCCTTTGGAAACTCTGATTCGATTTTCTCAAAAACTATAGTATCAGGGATCGGAAACTGATTGGGATTAGTCAAATAATGATTTTACAAAGAAGAGTCGTTTTCCAGACTTATATTAATACGTTAGTAAAAATAAAAAAAAACTGGGCAATTGCGAGTCGGGCTTGCGAACTGAGGGGAAAAAAGTTCAATTTCCGAATTGAATTACGAAGATTTTCCCGAATCTCAAAAAAAGAGAAAAGTTTTTTTGTGACGTAACTACAAATTTACAGTTTTCAGATTTTTTTCCTAAACTTATGCTATGAAGACCTTGCTCCATGCCAAATTTCAGTATTGTAGGTCAACGGGAAGTACTCTATGAATTTTGATTCCCTTGAGATTATCGAAATACACGTTTTTTGCGACATAAATACCGTATCTTTTATTTTCGTTAACTCAGAAGTTAGATTTTTTCACAGCTTCAAGGGACCGCAGACTTGAGTATATGGTTTTAATTTCAACTCGATACTTCCACGGGCTCCTGAGATAAAGGGTCTTAACAGACAGATGGACGGACAACAAAGTGATCTTAAAAGGGTTCCGTTTTCTTCTTTTGAGGTACAGAACCCTAAAAAGGCGGAAACAAAGTTTCTGGTTAGTATTCAGTATTCCTTCCCATTGCTCGGATAACTACCAGCATCCTCGTATATCGATCTCACAAGCCTGCTTACTGAACATATCTTAGGGAATTGCATTCCACTCCTCTTTAATTGGGATTCGCAGTTCTGGAAGCCTTGTTGGAGCAGGTAGCCGGGGTCAATTCCGACGTTTCAGCTCTTCCCATAAGTGTTTTCGGATCGGATTCAAGTCAAAGTTTCGAGCTGGTCAGTCCATCGTATGAATGCTGACGTCGCGTAGACACTGGGTCATCACATGAGCAACATTAGGCCGTGCATTACATGCATATTATCCTGACCATAGGAGCGAGGATTTCAGTAATGCAGCGATAAAAAGTCATTCCACGTGTATACGTGGATTGCCTGGCCTGTCGTCGGTTCGATGAAAACTAACGAGATGTCGCCCCAGGCCTTAACAGATCCTCCTCCATAAGCAACAGTTTCCTCGATGCAACAATGAGAATAACGCGTTCTCCAGGGCGACGATCTTTCGAAATCGATCACTTGCATTTAGACTAACCAGTGAAGAGTACATTACTCCACTCTGCTCTAACTACTGTTTAATGCTGGACCTGATTACCTACAGCTTGCTTTCTTTTCTTCCTTTTTTTTTTAAATTTCCCCACACTAATAACTAAGAAAAATTAAATATAAAGAATAACTCCTGTGCGAAAAAAGTAGCAAAAATAAACGCGTCTAAGCAAATGACGCACAAAAAATAAAGATAAATAATAAGAAATATCCGACTACCCTCATTGTAGAAAAAAAGAATACTGAGCACGAACTCTAGTCAAACAGAGCAAATCGTTAGCATTGTTGAATTTATAAGAATTTTAGTCATCATGAAACGCATTTTCTGTAGGCATAACTTTTGCTCGTTGTAATATTTATACTTTTTGTGAAAATCGAAACACTCCAAGGTAGTGGGTGTCCCGGTTTATTTGCTGTCCAGTGTAAATCAATAATTGGCAAAACTACTTAATTGACGCATAGCACAAAACAGTTATTAAACAATTTCATTACTTATTTCTAAATGAAGATCAGAATTGAGTATCTAATTTAATCAGGTTTTCATATCAACCGCGCGATATCGGAGTTATCGAAAAATCGATACTGGATAAATGAAACCGCATCACGAGTCGGAATCTACCCTCAGTGATAAGGTGCGGCGGTGATAAGCGGGCGCGGACAGTCGCACGGACACCGGACACTCCAGACACTCGGTGGCTCCTCGGCCATTTCTCTCCCTTTCCCGCCGCTACAGTGTAGCGCATACCTGCGGACCTTTTTTTGTGATGGTAGTCCCCCCGCTGCTCGCCGGCATCGTCCGCCTCGCCTCGCACACACCGTGTTGACGCGACTCGGGACGCACGCCCGCTGTAGCGCTTCCGCGGCGCTCGCGCGTAAACATTCACGACTACAATGCGATCTTTGATGTAACGCCGGATACGTCCTCTCCGAACATGAAGTGCATCGTGGCCGTTGTTTTTACCGTGACCCTAGTGACCGGAGTCGCCGCCGAGGCCTCCGTGCGGACATGTGAACCTATTAAAGTGGCGATGTGTAAGGACATTGGATACAACCAGACGGGGATGCCGAACCTGGCGCGGCACACCTTGCAGGCGGATGCTGACGTGACGCTGCAGACGTTCAGCCCTCTGGTGCAGTACGGCTGTTCCTCTCAGCTGCATTTGTTCCTGTGCTCCGTGTACGTGCCCATGTGCACCGACAAAGTGGCGCTGCCTATTGGACCCTGCAGAGGGTTATGCGAAAGTGTTTACACACGATGTTACCCTGTGCTGCACGGCTTCGGTTTCCTCTGGCCTCCAGAGTTAGATTGTTCCTTATTCCCTGCGGAGAATAACCACGAACATATGTGCATGGAAGGACCAGGAGAGCGCGCGCCGCCTATGGGGACTGTTCCTCTGGATATGGGGAATGCAGGTGGCAGAGGAGCGTGCCGAAGACTAATCAAGCCCAACAATTGGGTGTGGGTGAGAGGATCAGCTCGCTGCGCGCAATACTGTGACGCAGAGGTGCTGTGGGACGGTGGAGAGCGGAAGGCTTCAGAGGTGTGGTTAGCGACATGGGCGGCGTTGAGTTTCGCGTGTACTCTGGCGGCTGTGGGGGCTCAGCTAGCGTGTGGCGACAGAGGGGGAGCCGGGGAGCGGGCGTTGGTGCTGGTGGCGCTATGCCGGTGCGCCGCGGCGGCGGGCTGGGGCGTGCGGGCCGCTGCCGGCCGGGCTGCCGCTGGCTGCGCTAAAGACTCCACTTCACCAACACGCATGCTTCTTGCACACGATGGACTAGCAAACCCTAATTGCGCCGTCGTCTTCCTGCTGCTTTATTACTTCGGACTCGCTGCTTCGGTTTGGTAAGTCCGTTTATATATTTCCTATAAGTTACAGACACTTACTTAATGAAGTATTGCAGCATCCACCTCCTTACTTAAACGTAACTCTTTAGCAACGCACTCCAACACCCACGGTTGATCTTTGTAGCACTTTAGTGACATTAACACTCGGGTTTTTAGCACGAAAATCAACTAATCATTTATCTAACGCATATCAAATAATAGGATGGAGTGACTAAAATAACAACAGCCAATATTGGATAATTTGACTTATGATTTTATTTTAAATTTGTCGATTTTCGTTCAAAAACTTGGTGTAATTAAATTTTAGAAAAATATTTTATATCTATACCGTGCTATAATAATATGCTTATGTTATGCTTAAAAAAAAATAGCTGAATCCTACGTCAAAATAGTGACATTCGCTAATGGGGACCCAAATATAAAATTGGCAAAAACGTTGCAGTCGGTACCTGTGCAAAGCAAACAAAACAAGCGAGTCTTTCAGCAAAAAATTGGCAACAATTGACGCCTCCGAGCGGGATGGACAATGGATTTCTTGTATTCCGATTTGGGTAGGTACCTGTCCTTATTGTATGGACCTGTCCTGTCCCAAAGACGTTCGTCGCCCATCAATTATGTTTTGTCACTTGTCGTGTTATAATGTCCTTCAATCTGTCGCCTTGGCTTTGAACAACTTGAATACAACACCGAGGTTTCTTCCAAAAGCACACAGATCGACTTTCATCTTTTGTCAACTAGAAATGCAAAGGCCTCGAACTCTTTCACAGTTCGCGCTTTGTAATACAAAATCAGAAATTATTGTCATTGTTTGTAGTCGGAGCCGGGAAGCTTACACAAAGCTATTTCAACTTGAATGGAGTTAACAGGGTTCAAACTCCTGTACTAGACGGAATACTTATTGTTTTCTTAGTAATAAGTCATGCTTTCAAACGGTTATACACAAATGGAACTTAGCTCTTTGTCTTGTTCTTAAGTAATAGATGCTACCGTAACGAAATCACTTTAAAATCTTGAACAAGACAAATACTTGGCAATACTCCGTTGGAATGTTAACTGTCTCTTCTATAATATCCAGATTTACGTAGGTAATTAGTTTCTAATTTCCTCACCAAATGTGGATAATCTGCAATTAAATTAATGCTGTTAGACTGGACGTCATTTCTAACATAGGTTCTTTACCTCTTTGCGGGACGGTTCGAAAGAGTTAACAGAGCAGCTGAAGGAATATGGTGGCCTTTGTAAAAGTCTGACACTCCCTCTCACTTCATCAAAAAGTTTCTTCACCTATTTTTCTTATTGTTATAACCACTTTAAAATATTTAAGTCAACCTAATCTAAATCCTAAACTTTCTAAAACTGCCTTTAGACCGGGACACAAGAATTCCATTTTTCAATTTCACATAACAGTGAGAAGATAAATCACCACCATTTCGGCGTAAGACTATTTCCTTACCCTCTTATTAATAAACACAGACTAGAGCAAGAATAACTTTACTCCTAAGCTCAAGTTAAGAGTAATCAAATTCAGTATTAATAAACATGGAGCAAGGAAGGAGTAAGCTAATCTGAATCTACTCTCGTCGTAAAAGTTAATCCTTCGCGCTACCTAGTTTAAGGAGTGAGTAAGCATAGAACAAATGTATATTTTGACATTTGACGGCATTCATAACCTACAAACCTCAGTTGAGTTTACTTCATTTTTGCTGCTTTGCGCGCGTTAATGTTTTGTTGTTGAATGTGTTGTTTGGTTAGCGAAAAGATGGATATTGATTATTTTATTGAGGATTTGAGGGTGATAGGTGATATTACTGAGGTTGAAAACCTCATGCCATTGATGAGGAGCGTAAAACATTATAAAATACGTAGAAATCCCCTGGAAGAACTTCAAGAAGGTGAATTTAAAAAAAAGTACAGGTTTTCTAAACATACTGCTGTAATGATAATTGATATGGTGAAAAATAATCTAGCTGGTGATGCAAGAGGTGGCTTTATACCACCTCACCTTAAAGTATTGGCTGCAATTAGAACATGGGCCCGTGGAGAGGTAAACCTGATTCTTTATGTTTTATTTTATATATTATTTTCTAATCATTGTAATCCAATCTCTAGTCATTTGCTAGTCATATAATAAATTCTTATATTCTTTTTATAAATCAGTTAATTTTTATGTTACCAGATTCAAGACGATGCAGGAGATCTTGGTGGCATGAGCCAGCCAACAATATCACTAATTTGCAAACAAGTAGCCTTAGCAATAGTGGCCCATAGAGCACATTGGATTAAGATGCCTCAAAGTGAAGTGGATCAAAATGAAGTTATTGCTGGATTTTATGCACTGTGTGGATTTCGGCAAGTAATAGGAGCCATTGATTGCACTCATGTAAGAATACCAAAGGTTGGTGGAGATGTAGCACAATATTACATAAACAGGAAGGGATACAGTTCCATTAATGTGCAAGTGAGTTATTTAGTATAGTAATAACTACTATTATTGCTATACTAGCCTTTCTTTGAAACAATTTCAATAATTGTCATCAATCTTATGTATTTTTGATACATTGTTTCAGGCAGTATCAAATGCAAACTTAGAAATAATGGACATAGTGGCACATTGGCGAGGCAGTACACATGACTCGAGAATATTTAACGAATGTAGATTGAAGCAAAGATTTGAACAATTGGAATTTAAAGGAAGACTTTTAGGTGATGCAGGTTATGCTTGTAGTCCTTATTTATTTACTCCGGTCCTAAATCCAAATACTCAAAAGGAGGAAATGTATAACCGAGCACACATAAGAACCCGTAACACTGTAGAGAGATGTTTCGGAGTGTGGAAGCAAAGGTTTCGGTGTCTACTGCGGGGATTCACAACAAAATTGGACAATACAAAGCTCTACATTGTTGCATTGGCAGTTTTGCATAATATTGCAATGCACAGACAAGATTTTTATGAAGAAGAAGAAGACGGTGATGATGAAGTTCCAGTGAGATGGGTAATAAGCAGTACTCACACAGGCAATGCTGCCCGTGCAGCATTTATCAATGAGAATTTTTAAAGAATTTTTAGTTTGAACTCTATTTCTGTACATAAATAAAAAACATTTAAGTTGACAAAAAGTTTTATTTATAGAACTTAAACATTTATCTATGAAGCCTCACGTGCTTTCCTTATTTCCAACATTTCTCGTTCCAGCATTGCTGCTTTTAATTTTTCTTGATTTATTTATTTTTCAAGTATTGCTGCATTTAATTTTTCTTTATTTATTTCCATTTTAATTTTGTGTTCTTCTTCAGCCATTTCCATTCGCCTCAGATGTTCGTCATCTTTTAAAAGTTTACTATGGCTTAACATGCGGCTCACATATTCTTCTTGGTCCTTTCTGGGTTTTGGACCCACAATGTTGTTCATAATAAGTTTCCGTTTGGGCGCCTTCTTTGCTTGATTTATTCCGATACTTTTTGTTTTTGGCATTTCCATGGTTGTATCATCTTCAGAGATCTTAATAGGCAATGAGTTCACACATTTTTCCATAGGAATGGCTGTGTCCCAAACATCAATTTAATTTGTAGAATAACATTTGAAAAACGAGGAAGTATGGACGGGTAAGTGCTTAGTAAAGTAGGGACAGAATAATATTATTGCTTATTTAATAAGAGATCACGCTCCTTCTGTAATTCTAAAATTTCTCTCTGTAATATTGCAGATTTTAAACTTTCCCTGTGTATTTCCATTTTGATTGCATGTTCTTCTTCAGCCTTTCTGTGTATTTCCATTTTGATTGCATGTTCTTCTTCAGCCATTTCCATCCGTCTCATATGTTCCTCATCCTTTAGCATTTTGCTATGGCTTATCATGCTATTTACATAGCCCTCATGGTCCTGTAATTAACAAATAGTTAAAATATTAAATATTTTAAGGTTGAAAATAAGCAGCAGTAGATATAAATAAATATTACCTTTCTGGAGTTCTTGTCACTATTGATGATATTATTTAAATTAATTTTTCGTTTGGCCACCTGGAAATAATAATTAACAATTAGATCAAGTGAAAACTTTTAAGTTATCACTTATCAGGTAATACTAATATTTGAGAGGGCTACCAAATGTGCAATGTGTGTGTGTTTGTGTGGGCAATCAGCTGTGCAATTAGCATTTAGAATTATATATTTTAAATAGGTACCTTCTTTGCTGGAGTTGCGCCCCTGTGCAACATTGGAGTTATAGTTTTATCTTCAGTAGTCTGTAACATATCAAAAAGTTAAAAAAGGTTATATTATTCATTATGATGAATTGATTATAATATTTGCATCAATTCAGAGTGTATTAATTACCTTTACTAGAATTGAATCAATTTTTTTTGCCATTGTAGTAGCCGGAGTAGCTACGAGTGGAGAGATCTGTAAAATTAGATTATACATTAAATACACTGTAGATTTTACAGACACCATAGTGTATTACTGTTTGTGAGCTCACCACAGGAGTTAATTTTTGACAAGACACTTGATCATCAACATCTTCTATTGTTTCTATACATGCAATATTCTGAAAGAGTAAAAAAAAAGGTTAATATTTTACAAATTCTAAATAGGTGCAACCTTATTTGTTCACAAAAAATGTTATGATGGATACGCACAGTTATTTGATCTTCTTCCATATTGCTGTTGTTATCTAGTAGTTTTGAATTCTAGAAATAAAACATAAATAATAAGAAAACTATAGAAAAAAAATTTTTAGGCTATCATTTCATTTATCATATATACAACTTACCTGTGTGTTACATGTATTACTAGTAGTTTGGATCTCTACTTTTCCAACCACAACTCCATCAGAGTCATACAAATTATCATCCCGCAATAGCTCCGCAGGATGTAATAAATCTTTAATTTGCATTATGGTGTCATTTGGAGTTGGTGGTCTTGTCCCACCACCTGTCTTATTTGTTTCTTTTTTAAAAGCACTATAAGACTTTCGGGCATTCACTTTCATAGTTTTCCATTGAATTTTCAATTGGTTTAGTTCTCGAGGTCGGCCATTTAGCTGATTAAACCTAAAACAGAAGTTAAATTAGGGGTGATCTATAAATATAACACTTAATCTGTCTCTACTGAATTATACCAAATTTAATAAAGATCTATGTATTATGTAATTGTACAGGTGGGGTTCTGATATACCTATAGTTCACTAGCCTCATAAAAACTAGATTAGAATATAAACTTTTTTTTGATATGAAAGAAAGAATGTCTATAGACTATCTTACCTTGTGTGAACTTGCTCCCATGCTTTAGCTTTTGTCCTGTTCGTATTTGTATCCAGCGATTTATTTTCAATAATTTGAGCATATTCTTTAAAAACCATACGAAATAATTGCTGAAACAGTAAAAGACACTGAAATAACAACCACGGTAAACATAAATAAAGACCACGCATTAAACATAATTAACAAGGTTTACCTTTTCTTCTTCGTCCCAGTTTATAGAGCGAATGCGTTTTTGGCTCATTTTTAATGTTATATTGTAATAGTAGATAGAATAGAATATAATAAAGAGTATTAGGTGTAATATTTTTTCGCCGGGAAATCAACACGCAACAAACGAACGTCTTGGGAGTTGTGTTTGTGATGTCACGCTTATGTCAGGTTGACAGTTCTGTCATTCATTTCTTTTTCGATTACATTCAATAATTCACTCTTTTTACTTTTAAAATAAGTGTGTTGCCAGAACATTCGTAATAACTCCGGTGTAACGAATGTATTGGTAATCCGAGAAGTTTATTAATAATCTTTAATTTACAAAGATAATACTTTGTTACTTTCGGAGTAACAATTCCTATTGTAACGTCGGATTACCTTTGGAGTAGGTGATTTTTATTAATAAGGGTGTTAGAGATCGAGAGAGGAACATCGAGGTTGTAAACTAAAACGAATTGGGAAATAAAATAAACGAGGACCAATAAATCACGGGGAGGCGAGGACTGCGCTCGCGCCGCGCCGCCCGCGCCCGGTCGGAGCGACGAAACACGGTTCGTGTACGTGCGCCCTAGCTCCGTAAGTTTAACGCACCTTATATTGTATACAGTTCAAAGAAGGACTGACATCAAACTCGGAAAGGCTGCAACATTACATAGCTGAAGTGAAACCGGAATTTAAATTAGGACGATAAGGTACAAGCTTATACTTTTATGTCCCAAGTCCAAGCCCATAATGAGACAATTAGTTCTAAGAATATCTTCCCCATTCATTTTGTCATATAAAGTGACATTTTTACTGCATAGGAAATGAGTTATGGTAGTCTTCCACAAAAAATAATATGATGCAGCTGTAAGACTTCACGTGGTTGTACTTGTAACAAAATACATTTAGTTGACGAGGACACAGAAAAACTAGCCCTGTACAGTCTGCAAATCAAACAAACTGTTGATTTTCGAATATAAAGCTTATTCGTGGAACTGTAAGATACAATGAGGCGGCAGTAAAAAGCTTGTAAATCTGTAGCGACATGGTGGTGCAGTAAAAACTCGCCGTATTCCATTTCTACATAAATATTGGTTTAACTGCCCATACAGCAGTTGCGATCCAATGATTGGTATCTGAGAAATATTAGCGATCGACTTCTTGCGGCAAACATTAAACATTTTGTGCTGCTAGTTTTTTGTAAAAGTTATCGTTCGTAGACCATGAGGTATTCGTATAACCGGTAACCGTTAAAAATGATCGTCTACTTTATTTAGACAGTACTTACACTGCAAAAAAACCAGCAACTACCTACATATAAAGTTAGTAACTGATAGGGTTGTAAGTGAAAAATTTGCTCTTGTCTCTGATTTACCAATTAAAAAAAAACCGGCCAAGTGCGAGTCGGACTCGCCCATGGAGGGTTCCGTAGCAGCAAGTAACATAATAATGGTTCACGGTGTATGTACATAATTATAAGGTTTATGTTTATGAAATTAAATGTTTCTTTTTTTATATTTGAGTTGATTGAATGAAAGGTAAAATGCGGTTTACGATTTATGACGTACTAAAAAAAAACTACTGACCAGATCTCGTTCAAACCAATTTTCGTTGGCAGTTTTTATAGTAATGTACATCATATATTTTTTTTAGTTTTATCATTCTCTTATTTTAGAAGTTAGAGGGGGGGGGACACACATTTTACCACTTTGGAAGTGTCTCTCGCGCAAACTATTCAGTTTAGAAAAAAATGATATTAGAAACCTCAGTATCATTTTTGAAGACCTATCCATAGATACCCCACACGCATGGGTTTGATGAAAAAAAAAATTTTGAGTTTCAGTTCTAAGTATGGGGACCCCCAAAATTTATTGCTTTTTTTCTATTTTTGTATGAAAATCTTAATGCGGTTCACAGAATACATCTACTTACAAAGTTTCAACAGTATAGCTCTTATAGTTTCGGAAAAAAGTGGCTGTGACATACGGACGGACAGACGGACAGACAGACAGACAGACAGACAGACAGACAGACAGACAGACAGACATGACGAATCTATAAGGGTTCCGTTTTTTGCCATTTGGCTACGGAACCCTAAAAAGAGATGCCAGCCGACGAACATATTCCTGCCATTCCAGAAATGCGTTTTGTTCTTGCTTGCGAAACCAATGCGCTAATGAAGACATTTTTCGAAATCATAACACGTTTAAGAAAGTAAAGCCTGATTCTTTAAATGGTTTACTAATTGCGTTAATAAACGCTAGTTGTTTTATACTTTTCATGGTGAAATTATATCTCTGGTACCTACAATATTGTGAGCGATATATTTTTATTGCAAACGTTTTAGATTTTTCACTTTTTATTTATGTTAGGTAAATAAGTTACATAATTAAAGCCAACATGCCCATGCGGTCCATAAACAAAAAAATATACCTAAATAAATAATCTAAATAACATGGATTATGAACGTAACTGGTGTTGGGATTTTCGAATGAACTTTACAATTTTCCATACCCCTTTAGAACGTACTGGCGTAATGCCATATAATGAAATTGTACCTTTATTACGTATACACCCATATTTTTAAATTAGTACAAAAAAAAATTAGGCTCTATCCGTACCCATTACTGATCATATTTATGTAGTCAAAAGTAAAAAAAAAACGAAATCCCAAAATTGACCACGAAAAGTCATAATTGGTAAATTCATAATTGAATGGATTATTCATAACAATTGCTACTAGAAAATACTACGCGTAGTGTTTTTCCATTGTTTTTCATTCATAATCAATAGCCTGTACACTATATATCCATAAATTGAGTGACATTTTGGGATATAAACAAATGCTAATAACTCTACTTTTTATGAATATTATTTATTGAGACTTTCCTTAGATAATAACAAGACCTTTTCTAATAAGCCCTTTAAGTATTTGTACTAATTAAAAACTAGTGGTGTATAAACAATAAATAAACAATCGATTCCAAACGTGCAAATCCGGGTAGATTGACATTGACAAAAAAAAAGAATCACAAAAATAGGTTATAAAATTGCGAAGTTATTGCTGAACAAGATTAAAAAGAAAAAAAGTTCAGTCAAATTTAGAACCTCCTTTACTTTATAAAGTTGGTCAAAAAGTCATCTATAAATTGTAGTAGTAGGTAATAATTTGTACCCTATTAATTACTTTTAATACGTGTCGTTCCACATCATATTACCTGACATTACAAACAAATGGCGAAATTAAAAAGAATTATGGAAACCGTTTTTATCCTAAAGTAAATTTGTTGTTTACAATTACGTGCGTGCTTGAATTTGTAGATGTTTAATACTTGAATACCAACGGTTTTAGTATTAATTAAAAAGAAGCTGACATTTTGACGAGTTGACATTCAAGGCTCAAGTACCATCGACAATACTTTGATTGCTCTAAGGGTTTGAAGTTCGTAATTGAATTTTCTACTATGGGCTACCTAGACGATATTAATGTTGGTTAAGGTTACGTCGATGAGCTATTACTGCTATTAGCACTATTGTTATTATCAGTTTAAATGGCTATTAAATTTGAACAATTGCTAAAGATAAATAGGAGTTTCCTGTACTAAAAGAGGTCTTAAAGTGCATAATTCCCATACTCCAGGCATTTGTTTAATTGCTTTTGAAAGCTCTCATTGAAAAGTTCCTTGGTGCATTAGTTTTTTAACTCATTGTAATATGTATTAGTTATTCTCCGACTTGGTTGAAACAACTACCGTTGCCCTAGAAGGCAAAGGGCAAATGAAAGAATACAGGTGGGTTTTAGCTAGTAGAAGTCTGACATGCTCTTTCACGCCACTCTAGAGCTGTACACGTACGTCTTTTTTTTCTTAGCCTGTTCCGCTCTACTCCTGGGCGAAGGCCTTCCTCCACTCATTCCATCTTTCGCGAGCACGCGCTTCTTCTTACCAGTTTCGTCTTCGTCCCGCCATCTCTTTCATGGTCTGCTGCGACCTAGACGCACTGTTTTAGGGCACCAACATTCTGCTACTTTTTTCCCACAATTTGTAGGGCATGCGGCAGACATGTTCTGCTCAGCCCCGTATTTCAGCTGGGCAGCCTTTTGAGCCGCATCAACTATCGTGGGATAGTTGGTGTGGTTCAAAAGGTTTTGGAGCGCAATATTAGTGTTTCGAATTCGATCCGTTAATTTAACACCGTTGGCAATCTTGAATTTGGACTTCTGGATGTTAGTCAAAGACCAAGTTTATGCGCCATAGATCAAGACGAGTTCTTACATATTAAAATTCTTCTAAACCGTTACTGATTAACCACGACATTAAGTACGAAGACTATTCATCAGTACAATGAGAACTCGCAATTAATCTGCCATTTAAAGTAAGTTTATCTCTTTAATGTGCAAATTCGCGACTTGCTTAAGGTTATTAAACTTATAATCACTCAGTTTGCGATCGTTAACACTTTGGCGAGGTTGATGCCGCGTTATTTTGTCAAGAAGGATCTCTCATGAAATAAATTTGCCTTTTTATTTAAGTAGAACATCATCAAACAACTCCCGCTCTGAGTTCAGCGAGGAATGCGTAGCGTACGGCGATGCGCCACTACACGGCGGTACGTTTCGGAAATACATTAATTGTGCGTACAACTAATGGGTGGAATTCTCTGCCGGAGTTTGTGTTTCCTTATAGCTACAACCACTACTACACTACAGTCTTAAGTCAAGAGTGAATAGGTTACTTCTAGGCAAGCGTGCTCCATCGTCGACTAGATAATCGCTTGTGGTCATGCTCATCTTTAGCTTCTGTTCCTACTGATTCAATTAAAAATAACGCGTTGATCTATACTTAGTTTGGGCTTGAGTCGTCACACTATAATCCCTTTTCTTTTGAAAGTTCCGCTGATTCTTCCATGTACAGTCAGGGGTCAAAAGTGCAGTTGCATTCCATCAATGCTGAAGGGTCTAAAATGTCTTTGTAGAAGAGGGTCAATGGTTCATACCTGTTTTGATTTGTAGCATAGAATCTATAGTATTGATTAAACTAGTTGTGGACTGTGAAACTTCTACTACAAATAAATTTTAGACACTTTAGAATTGGTAGAGTGCAACTGCACTTTTGACCCCTGACTGTACATAGAGGAATAAGTAGTACATATCTCTGTACAACATAATTGGGTTTTAAACTCTGTTCTGTTCTGTTTAAGAGCTTTTCCACTCGCCTATCGTCAACATCGAGCATGGTTTAAAAGCTTCTTACTTCATCTAACGCAATCCAACGCGATGTTTGACGACGAAAAGGCAACGCGAAAAAAGAGAGATAACGCCTAAAAACTGTTAGCATTCGGCAATTCCGTGACTTACTCGAATATTTTACAAAACTTGTCCCAGGAAATACGTGTTATTATTTAAAGTTTTTGAAAAAAATTGTCGTCATTCAGAATCTTGATTGGGCTTCTATTGTTATACTTTTTTGACTTTTTTACTTTTGAGAAAATTATGAAGTGTCAAAGTTCATGCAAAATAGCAGATTTTCAGAGGTCTTTACTGGATTAGTTTTACACAAATTTATAAATTGATTTCAATAGAAGCCTAGATAATATCCACACGACACTGTGTTTCCAAAATATCTAATGAAAAATGTGTAATAACGTCATAATCGCGTAAGAGCGGTTGTATGAAAAACAGTGAAAATGTATGTCGAGTTGCATCCCCTTAAAATCTTCTTCTGGCTAGACTTTGCGTAATATATTCCCCGGGGCTTCTGACTACAACTGCGACTGCTTCTGGAGGCCTTAGAAACCAAAGGGCAACTAAAGGAATACGGTGAGTTTTAGTCAGCAAAAGTCTGATACTTGCTCTCGACCCACCGAGAGCCTTGATGATTTCCCAAACTCGAAAAAAGGAGACTTCGTTTAGTTTTATCTAAATCCTAGCTAGCTTGATTGATGCAGATCATTTAATGCGGTTTTCCATCTGTATTATTTAACTGTTAACCAATCGTCACCTTTGCCTAATGCATTTAAATTCTCTCAGTTTACCATTAGACCCATCATCACCTACGCGAAATCTAAAGGCATTAATGTATCGTTGATTCCAATTTCGTCACGGCATCGCTATCTACTTCCACACACGCATCTAATATTTAAGGAGGACACACACCCATAGCAGTTGTAAATCTCAGTTTATGGCGGACATTATTAATTTCTTAGAAAGCCACATTTTTGTTACAAAACTGACTCGTTATGATAATTTCCTGGTGATTTATACGACGTCGGTGTTCTTTGATTGTGTTAATGTTAATCCTGGACACAGTTTTAGTGAGAAAATATTGGTCGTCTTCGAAAGTCTGTGTATTTGGATGCTTATATTTTTGTATGTTTGTTTATCATAATACGACTCGAACGGGAAAACGGATTTATTTATTAATTAAAATTTTATACTTAATAAGATACACTCTCCAAAGACGAACTGAATGCTTTGGGCATTGTCTGCCAGTCGACCTTAGGTGTAACAAATACAATAATATAAGTAAGTACATATCATACTTACATACATATCATACGAAACTTGTTAATCAGGTAGATCAGGATTAGGACAAAGAAGAAGATTAACTTTTGATTTATTGGTAAATACCGAGCCTTCATGTACAGTAGTGGTAAATAGGTGGACTTAATGCAACAAGGCATTCTCTACCAGTCAACCTTTGGGTTAAAAGAGACAACACTGGTAGGTGTGCACAATAAATAAATAATAGATATATTATATATATATTATAGCTAGCCCGTATTGTCCCACTGCTGGACAAGGGCTCTCTCCATTCTTTTTAATAATCACGGTTTCTCTCTTTTTTTTTTCCAATTGTCAAGGAAGACAAATCATATTTATTTTATTTTATTTTATTTCTGCTTTATAATTAAGGAAGAGAAAACACATTCTTGCCAAAAACGTAAATTGTCGCTTACGATTTTCTTCCTAATAAAAAGGGTTCTAGAATTGTATGTTATTTTCTTATATTTCATTAGGATATTTTTTAAATTCAGCACTAAATGCGTCCCCATGGAATAATTCTCGTTTTTCAAATGGACAAAGTCGCTTGCCAAAGCCAGTACATAATAAACAAAACAGAAATAGCTTACTGCTACCATTTCAGTGTATAAGTGCGTAGATTATTATATCGGAGATAAGATCAAGAGATATTGGAAGTTGTAAATAACATCGTTCATTATCGAGGATTTCATGCAATCAATCACCTTTGTAATATAATCCTTGTGTCCATTCACACCGACGATATTGGTTATTATCATAGTTTTATTATAGTGATGAATATTGATCTTGGTTATGGGGACTACATGAGCAAATCGAGAGTTTTAAATAAATAAATTCATTTATGTCAGACTTGGAATACCCATAGTTACATTACAATTACAATACAATTTAAAAAAGTTAAAATTTAAAATTAATAATAATAATACAAAGTCAGATTCAGTTCAACAGTTAATACAATGTCAGATTTAGATAAATAAATATCAGATTTAGTTAACAGATAATATAATGTCAGATTCAGTTCGATAAATAATAAAATGTCAGTTTCGGTTCATTCAAAATAAAAATGTCTAATAAATAAATAGATAACAGTTTTCAATTTACAATAATAAAATACTTAGATGTCATATAAAGTGTTTTTGAAAATCGTGGTAACAATATTGTTTTTGCAGCTCATCAGTCTTGCATGAAAGGATGCTTGTCTCCTTATAACGCGCAAAAATAATATGATTCACTGCAGTAAACAGAATCAGAAAAATATATGTTATTCTTCAGCATAAATTCTAGATAGTGTATCAGATAGTGTAACAAATCTGTAGATTTTTAGTAAATCGTTAAAATGGTTCGTATTTTGCAAGTATTGTGTCTTTACGTATCTCTTTCTTGTGTATGCAGTCCGAGAGTGACTGCGCTTAAGCTTTAAGTCATGTGTTGAATGTCAAATGCCAATTGAAAAAGATACGTAGTGAATTACTTTACAATCAACTATTGTTTTAGACTTTGGTTTTTATTATGTAGCTTTCACAAGTTTTTAATCACAATTTGTATGTTTGGTGTTTTGTGCCGGTTTTTATAAACTTTTTTCATAAGTTTCTTATGGGCAGATCTTGCAAATGGATTTTGCAACAGTTACCCCTAACCGATTAAGCTGATATTTGGTAAACTTATATAACTTAGATGATAATGAATTAATATAATACCATAAAGCTGGTCTGATGATGGATTCGGATAGTGGCCATAGGAATTACTGAGCGCAACAAGATAACCCCATCGTGTTTGAGCGTTTAAGAATGATCTGGAAGAGTACTATAGCAGGTAATAAAAGATTGTTATGAAAAATTGATTTTCATTGAAAACTCATTAATATTAAACATACCATTTTTTTTGAACAGGGAAATCATCTAATAATTTCTCCTGCTCTACGGTGGAGCGTGAAGGCGTGTCAGACGTTTACTGACTAGTGACTAAAAGCACACCTATCAGGTACCCTTTAGCTTTCCAGGACCAAGGGTTATTCTTTCAGAAGTCAACCCATCGCCCCATTAGGCTTCGGCCCTGTTAGGCCCCTATGGTTTCGCTGACATCTCTTTGAGGCGTGTGTGGAACACTACGCGCCATTGAACATACCATGACCTGTACCATGACGCTTAAAGTAAGATTGTTTCATTCTTATTTCCAGTGAGGGTAAGAGATGCCGCTAGACAACCTGTATAGCTCTGTCTCTTACCCACACTGAAATAAGTATGAAACAATCTTACTTTGAACGTCATGGTAACCCTGCTTGCGCATTAATAAGCTATCCAGCAGTACCCTACCTAATACACTCTCAATGACCTAGTATCACAAAGCTCTCGATGCCGCTAATAACAATCGAGCCGAGTCGACTTCACCGTTCAATAACAATGTGCGTAACTACCGCAGCGCCAGTTATAGCATCAATTACAAGCAGTTATCGCGTTTTATTGACACATGAAAGAGGCCGATTTAATTGTTTGCAGCGTACGGTGGGGCAAGGCCCAAAGGCTCGATGCTCCGAGGCTCCTCTTGCCTCTAAACTAGCCTATTAACATAATAACAGATCGCCTGGCGCGGAACTAGTTAGTAGAGCGACTCCGGCGCATATTGTGGTCGCAGTGTAATGAGAAACGTCAAATTGGTTTTGTATTCATGCTGGAGCTGGAGCTGGAGCAGTGAGCTTGCGCTACGGACGCACTCCGTTAGCATTCGTTCAAGTTCAGTCAATACTTGAGCCTGTTCCTGCCTTTATAGTCATTGCATTTTCGCCTTGAAGATCGATTTCAGTATTTCTAGGGTTCCTTACCTCAAAAGGAAAAACGGAACCCTACTTTGTTGTCCGTCTGTCTGTCTGACAAGACCCTTTATCCCGGGAACACGAAGGGGTAACAAAAAAAAAATGGCCGTTTATGTCGCAAAAAAGAAACTTATATTTCGACACTCTCAAGGGAATCATAATTCATAGGGTACTTATGTTGACCTAGAATCCTGAAATTTGGCATGAAGCAAGGTCTCATAGCACGAGTATAGGAAAAAATCTGAAAACTGTTGTTTTCTTTTTTTGCGATTCGCAAAAATCTTCGTAACTCAATTCGAAAATTGAACTGTTTTCATAGGTAAGTTCCGTACAACGGAACCCACAGTGCGCGAGTCCGACTCGCACTTGCCCGGTTTTTTTGTGGTTAACTTTTGCAGTTTTAATTTTCAAGTAAAATCCAATTTACCAAAGACCTCTTAAACATCATCTTGCCACATAAATTAAATAAATGCTAATTAAACAAAACTAACTTAAGTCTAGCAATATTCATGCAAGCGCTTGCGTTGTGGAGCCTTTAAACGTAAAAGTAAAAGCTTTTGTGTAAAGAATACAAACTACAAGTTTTCCGTGCTTGAAATAACAGTAATATTATTTTCATTTAGACGACATGCCATGGATACGGCAATAAACATAATATGCATTCCAGCTGTTGTTTCGTAACGCTGTTGATATTAGGTTTTCTCTGGCAGTAAGCTTTCGTAGCATTGTGTTGTCTGTAATTTGCAATCTCTAATTATGTACTACGATCCCATAATAGGTAATGTCTATAGCGGAATAGAAAGCCACGGTACCTACTTGTTATTAATTTATTACTCGTTCGATAGTTTTCAATAAGCAGTTTCCGCAATTTAGTAAAAACATAAAACTCATAAGTCTTAAGCCGTTATTTATAAATAATTGTTGTTGCTGCAATTTCCTCTAGTTACCGTCCGTTGCTGGTCAATACGAAGGTGTATAATCTGGGGTCGGTTCATAATTCCTTGTTTATTTTAAATTTCCGTGCTGTTCGATGTAATCTCGGCACGACAGCGCCCCGCCTCGCGCCGCCATGCTCGTTAATAGGGCTGCCACTCGTTATTACATTTTATTATCGATCAATAACCCAGCTGTGATTGTTGTTAGAGATAACATTGACAACCGACGGCGCGGCTAAGCTACAACGTATTGTAAATATTATTACAGGCCATATTTTCGTATTGACGTTGCTGTACCACAATTTTCGAGTTCCAAAGTTGCCTTAGTAGTCGCCCGCCCCATTACCGTCATACACAAAAGCTCCAGCAATTTTTGGCAGTTTAACAAAACCAACATTGAAAATATCGATACAAACTCCTGCTGAAACTGTTGTGGTGCAACACTATGGAGGCAGATTCGATCCCACTGTGCGCCCGCACCGTAATTGGGATGCTAATCAGATGCTGAGCTGTCGCCATCCTGCTCCATCTCGGGGCATGAGGTGGTGCCGTCTCGCTCTCGTGCCAGAAAGGAGTGCGTCGTAGGCGGCGGGGTCTTCAATCATCTGGCAATAAGCGAGAAAGACGCGCTTCCCTCGGGCTTCGACTTCGGCCCGCCTGATATGTAATCACCGTAGTTTGCGCTGGCAGAATAATTTTCATTTTTAACAACCTGGCAGAACCACGTTGTGGAATGACGAGATGGATCCGATAGTTGTTTTTATTTTAAAAACAACAATTTGCTGTAATTTTCATTTTACAGTTAAAAATTAATATGTAATATTGTAACGAGCCAATAAGTAGAGCCGCTTATGGCAGCCAATAAAATCGTGTTGTAAAAAACGCATTTTTGAGAAGTCACAAGTGTCTTTTTATAGGCCAGCTATAAATTCTATTATGGGTTCTTTGATCGTTCCGATGCGAAATCGTTTAATATGTAGTTGGAGGATGGACTCGTCATGATTCAATTTTTTTTTTGGTGATTTGATTTTGTGCTAGAAAAACAATGCACGCGCTGTGAGATGGGTCGTCAGAGCCACAAAGCGATGTTTACCCTGACCGGATTACAAAGGAGCCGAGGAGCGAGGATTCTGCATATCTGGCTCTCTGATCGGCGCGGGCGCAGCGCTGCTGAGATCGTATCGAGCGATCCTCATTATTGGAACACGCTTTGTTGGGTACAAATAGTTATACACAGAAATGTGAGAGGAGATATATAGGTAGAAAAAAAAGTAACAAGAAATTTTGTTACGTAGGCTCGTTGTTCAATTTCTTTTGAAGCATAATTTCTGTTACTCCAATTATCAAGTTTATTGCCTCATGCATCGATAATCTCATGTTTATTATATGAGGGAGATGATAGCGTTAATAAACTGGCGGTTGAAACATTGTTGAAACGCCGCATGGATGAGCTTCGCATAGTTGCATCGCAAGTCGTGTTTTTTCAACAGATAAGATTCTTGAGAGTCATATACAAATATAAACGTTAATCCAGCTATACAGCCACATAATTTTCAGCCTATCTCTCAAAGCCCCTGACGAGATCAGTAAAATTATGGTAGATATATTTAATCTCGAAAGTTAAGTCATAAGAAATGCTGCCTGCGTCTCCTAAAGCAAAGTTATTTTACGAGAAACATTATGTTATCTCAGTTGGTGCACCAGCGGGCTTGTTAGCCGCGATCCACGGCTTAGATACAAGAACTGGTCCCGGACTCGCCTGCCACGATCATATCGCCGCCCATTGTTCCCCGTCACTACATTACGATCATGAATGACTGTCACTTTCTATTTTTACTTCAGATTTTGTGGGTGTCTGAAGTATTTTTACAGCATCTATTTCAGCGATTCATGAAAGCTTTAAGACGTTGTTTTTTGTAGACAATTTGGCACAGTTTAGACTAGTGTTCATTCATTCAACGGTGGCATTTATTTCGTTTATATGTTTGATGTTTTCGACATTATACAGGTAGAATGGTCGTTTGAAATGTGTTTTGTGTCACATTTTTAACCGCTCTGACCTACTTGCGTCTCTTCAGATCATTTTGAAAGATATCAGATCATGTTTCTATTTTTCCTGACCATATTTCCGACCCTTCTTATGTGCCCCTGTCAGAGAGAAGGTTGTTCCTCTAGCTCAAGTAGTGGGTGGTCGATCATTTCTGAAACCCACCTCGTTTGTTGGTTTTCGTTGATGGATAGCCGTGTAATTATAGCCGATTATCTGTCTACCCGTCCGCCTCAGGGAAACTGGGTAGTCTGGTGGAATTTTAAAATTGTTGTTAATGCGTATAGTCAGTTATGGTAATAAGCTTATTATCGATAGCTGTTCCGCTGGTCTCCGTACTGGTTTATGGAGTTTTATTGATGAATAATTTAAAGTGAAGCTGTAATTAAATTTACCATACTTGTTAAGTACCTTACTGATCAGGATAAAGGCTTGTTTGCCTTTTCTTCTATCTCCTGGTGGTCTATCATTAGCCTTTTCAACTAGTCCATCATCTTCGCTTATAACTCGAACAGGCACTCTAACTTTTCCAGTCCTAATCATACTAATATTATAAAGGCAAAAGTTTGTATGTTTGTTATTCCTTCACGCTGAAACGGCTGAATGGATTTTGGTGAAATTTGGCACACGGGTAGACCAAGTCCTGGAACTAGACTTAGGATACTTTTTACTCTCGGAGAATTTTCACTTGGAATAATTATCTACTTTTATGCGGGGAAAGCCGCTGGCAGAAGTTAGTTTTTCAGTCTATTGTGAATAAATATGACTCTCTCGATACATTATTCTGCATGTGTCATTAATGACTTCTCTCGGGAACGTTCCCAGGTGGTCGCTGACTCACAGCTCTTAGTGTGAACACAACACGGCATTCTAAGTGGTCAGCGGAAACTGATGACCGTGTAATGTAACCACTGTTTGAAACAATGTTATCGGGCTGCAGGTGACCGCGTGCTGTCTGGATAACTGACATCATGACCATGCAACTTGTTTGTATTACGGGTCCTAAAAAGGTGTAATGTTCTTCTTTAATTAATCTGACGTTATTAATTTCTGACTGGATATTATCCATTGCTACTATAGTCATTTGATATTGCTCTCCAGACTGATCTTATATATATTACTAGCTGACCCGGCAAACGTTGTTTTGCCATATAAATAATTTTTAAGTAATTTCTAGAAAAATGTTAAGGGTGGACAACCCTTATCACTAAGGGGTATGAAAAATAGATGTTGGCCGATTCTCAGACCTACTCAAAATGCTCACAAAATTTCATGAGAATCGGTCAAGCCGTTTTGGAGGAGTACGGGAACGAACATTGTGACACGAGAATTTTATATATAAGATTATTTCTTTATTGTCAGGCAACTAAGGCCCATAGATAAAATATATAATATTAAAATCTTACAAAATACATAATAAACTAATACATATAAAAAAAGGAGAAACTTACTGACTAACATATCAACGTACAGCCAAAACTACTAGGAACAGGTGCGTGAAACTTTGCATAAGGTTTCCTTTTATTAACGTAGGCGAGCATTAAGAGAGTATTTTCCAAAATTCATTCCCTAAGGGGATGACACGGGGGTCCAAAGTTAGTATGGAGAGACCTTCTTTCAAGCGGGCGAGGACGCGCTGACAGAAGTCCTCAGATAAAACACAGGTTCCAAATTCAAAATTCGTGGTTACCTCAACGGATGCGTGTGCGCTATTTAGCGCCTCCTCTTCTAAACGAGCTCTCGCCTACGTTGTCTTTTTAAAGTTTCTGTACATTCTTAAAAGCTTTCACGATTCGTTTTGACACCACGTGCACAACCAAACACTGCGATGTTAATTAGTTGTTGGTACTTTAAGATAAAACGTTTCGAAATCATCAAAGATTCCGTTACTCCTAGCCAGTGGCGTAGCTAATACCAGAGAGACCCTGTACCAAAAATTATTGAGGTTTTTTTTTTTCAAATTAGAACAACCCGAACTCGCGATATGTCAGTGATGGCCAGTCGATAACCGAATTATTGCACACATCGAGGCCACTGTAGGCTGGGGCCCCGTATCACAGTGGTAGCTACGCCCCTGCTCCTAGCTTTCTAGTAACGCAACGATTTGACAAAGACAATGATAAAACTAATATTGTGTCCTGTTACCTGCCTCGTTGGTCTCGTGGGGTCCTGAGCTCGATTCCCGGGTTGTCCAAAAAGAGCTTTTGGGTGTTTCCAATAAGACTTGCTTTTTAGCAGTCTGGAGTTTGGAAGCTGGTGGTGTGACACCCCAATGCCTCAAAAAGCACGTAAAGTCGTTGGTCCTGCGTCTGATCTCTGTACGGTTGTGTTGGATTACTGTTCCATCGGACTATAAGAGTACAGATACTGGCATGGATCTTGAGTGCTGACATTCTTTTCTGACTTCTTTGTTCTGACGTCATCTCAACGCTCAGTCACGTGGTCAGAACAAAGGAATCGGAGGCGTGGCCTACTCGAGGCGTTCAGCGCGAGCGAAACGATTGTAACTTGGCTAGGGGGGCTGGAACTGAGAGTACGCCTGTGTTTACGCACACACTTGGGAACTATAATATCTCCTGCGTACTTGGCTAACTCTGTTGAGATTGGCCACAGTGATCGAAATTCAGTCGGGAGGATTATTGTGGACGTTTTTATCTTTTTACAGCCTCCGATGTCTCGTTAACTGATTTATATTTCTAACTTACAAGGTTAAGTTTGTTCTCAGAAAATGCAAAGATTTCTTTGTGTGTGAGTTTGTTCGTTTTTTCAAAATACGAAAACGAGAAATGTTACGACGACGCTCGCCCAAATAAATGGACGGGGAGCCATTGTGTGGGTTTCGGGGAGCAGGTAGACTTTTTTGCCGACCATACGGCCGTACAAGCGGCGAAAAAAACGCGTAATATATTGAAGCCGGCTGTTTTTAAACAGTAGTTGTGTGCCGGGGAGTCGGGGACAGTTATTGTAAAAAGTCGGCTGAAAACCTCATTTCTTTTCGAATTTGGTAAGACAGGTTTTAGGTGGTGGTGGTTGGCAGTATTCAGTTGAAACAATAGGTCCAACAGACCGTACCTTGTTAGCAGAGTCAACAAACCTCGCGAAAGAATTTAATTGCAGGAACAAAGTCTCCTCAACAATCCCATACAATTCGGAGCTATAAAAGTTCTCGGCACGCCCACACGCAACAAGTCAAACTGCCGTTGCACAGCAATGGGTATACAGAACCATTGCTCGTCTTGCATCTAGGAAGCCATTAAACAGATTGTCGTTACAAGTAAATCATAATTTCAAAAATAGCAAAGGAAGTTAAGCTGAAGCTTCCGTTTAATAACAAACGAGGATCGAGTCCTAAACAAACACAGATTTCCATTAATGTCCAACGGACGGACAGGCTTAGCCGTATATATTTATTGATTTATTGATCGTAAGGAGAAATCCCGCCGGCCGTAATTTAAACGGGCGTCTAAAATGCCGGCCATGTTTTGGAGCCGGACAGGGCAATGTTTAGACATGTTTATGATAAAATAAAAATACCCGCCGTATTTACGTGTGCGTGCGTGCCATATCTATGTTTGTGTTATATTTTGATTCGATCTATCAGTTGCTGGTGTGAAATATTTGTTCAGTAGAGTATTGTTTGGGTATGTTAAAATAAATATGTCAGTTAACCATCGAAAACTAGGCGCCCTATTGCTAAAGAAATAAATATAGTGTGTTTAAAAATATTGGGCAGTATAAATAATTGTTTATTTAGCTTACTTTATTACTAGATTTATTAGCTCATGAAATATCTTCAGGAATACGTACTATGCAAATAATTTTTGCGTCTCGCAACTGAAATGATTAAATAAACATTCTTGTTCGATCTTAATCTTATTTTAAATTTATATATATCTAATATAATCATTTTCCAGTTTTATATAAAAATTAAATAAACACTCTTGTTCTATATTAATCTTATCTTAAAGGTATATATCTAACTAGCTTCTGCCAGCGGCTTCGCCCGCATAAAAGTATGTTTGTCTATACAAACTTTGGACCCCCGTTTCATCCCCTTAGGGGGTGAATTTTGGAAAATTCTATCTTAGTGCCTACGTCATAAAAGGAAGCTTTGTACAAAATTTCACACTCCTAATCCCAGTAGTTTCGGCTGTGCGTTGATATGTCAGTCAGTCAGTTTCTCCTTTTATATAGGTATATAGATATATTCCAGTTTTATATTTAAAAAAAATAAGTTCAATCTAAGCCACTCCACTCCACCCCATCCCCTGTTCCAAGCGGCCACGCTAAGCAGATGTATCTACTCAGGGATACCTGCATCCACCCGCTATCTCTCCTTTGACTGCCATCGCCGTTCCTTTCACACCATAAAGCTGTCCCGTATGGGGAAAAGAGATAACAAAAATAGCGCTACAAATTACATTATTATTACTGTAAGAATTACGATTAAGTACGTACGGACTTACACGAAGCTGAGGCTTTTTTGGTAAAAGCGTTTTTCAAATGTTTATTTTCATTTTGTAGATTTCAAATATTTTGTAAATTATGCCATAGGCAGTGTGATTTCTAGACCTCATAATGTAAGATGATATCAAAATATTATTTTCAGCACAACGTAACTATAATTTACCTAGAAACAGTTAAAGTACCTATTAAATAGCAACATAGAAAGAGCTGCTGCAAACCACAAATATTAATCCAAATCACTGTTAATGGAAAAAGTGTCCAGAACGCTGGCAGCATTGCCACGTTGAATAGCAATGCTAATTCGTTGGCCAAAAAAGCCCAGTCCGTCTGGTCGATATTACAGAAAATACAAAACACAAAGAAACCAATAAACAAGTAATTTCGAAAAAAGAATAAAGTTAGAACCTTTAATATAAAGTTTATTTGAATTTATAATTCTAATCTAAGTAAATCAGAAAATATCCCGTGCTTTAAAAACGCCAACTTCATAGGTATTCTTTGCTGCGAAGTATGTATGTCATGTTTATTTTAATGGACGTTTCTGTGTAACTGGAAAATTAAAAGATGTTAAAGGCTCTCCATGTTTCTCACCTTTCCTTTTACAGTTAGGTATTGTATTAAGCCAAAGAAGAAACATTTAATCGTTTATTTTATTTGGTTAATGTACTCAACAGCACATTTCAGAGAAACCTTTAGAAATATTCGATGCCATTTTTAGAAACAAATGAAATTGTTTAAGCAACTTAGTTGGCTAGCAATTTAAATTTCAAATCTCTCGATCTCATAAGCATGTAGTTACCCACGTATCCCCGATAGCCGCGCAGGCGCAGCATCACGCATCTAACAAAGGACAAGATAACCAGTTTATTTACATCGCAACTATAAGAAAAGGCTCGATTGTATGTAAAACAAGCGTCGTAAACGGACCATAAACTTTGTTATAACGAGCTTCCCCGCGCCCCGCACCCCGTGCCCGCACCCATGTATACAGATGCCCAAATCGAATGTTACTTATCTCGATTCTTAATTTTACACTTTTAAATATCGACACGTTTTACTTACACGGGATTAGCCTTTTTCAGATATGGTATTTAATATTTTGAATTACAAATTAGTTTACCCCACTACGGCAAGGATTATGATTTTAGTAGCTTCTAAACTACAGAGTAACCTATTCGCTCTTTATTAAAAGAACCCTTGGTTGTAGCTATCAGGAAACACGGGCTCCGGCAAAAAAATCTACTCCTTATTCGATCATTCTGAACAAATTGTATTAATTTCTTAGTCAGTTATTAATATATTAGTTATAAAATGTATGTTACTTCTACTTGTTGAAATCATAATGTTAATTTGTGATTCGTGCGTAGTAAACAACAGTAGGCAAGTTAGAAAACACTGCTTTGGTAGGTAAACAATAACATTCGCACGAAACAGGTAGCATGTTGCATGCTAAATCTTATTAGCAACAACCACGTCAAATCAATTGGATTGGTATTCATTTATTACACAAATGATTCACACCTCTACTGAATCTATTATGACAATGAGAAAATCACACAAAACTTCAAGTGTGCGTACGCGCAGCGGAATGTTGTTTAATTTAAAGATTTTAATTATGCAGATATTTAGTGTATGACGTCGTATAATTGTGTATGGTAAAAAAAAATTTGTGCACGCAACCATTGTGGAGAAATTCACCAAAAACTGATTCCGCTGGGCGAACGTTGTCCTGGCGGAACTTTTTTTAATCCATAGACTTTAGAAGAAAAGAGATGTGTCCAAAAATTAGTGTGTATTTGTGTGTAATTGTGTATGTATGAATAAAACTAGTGCATGCATAAACTTCGGAGAAATTCAAGTTTCCGCTACGCGAACGTTTGGCCATTAGCTAGTTTTCATATAAAGCGCTTACATAGAGAACTGTAGATTTTTACATACGTTGCTTTGAATTTGTTTATATTTGTTTAAAAAACAGATTTAGAAAAAATCGTAGCGCTTAAAAGATAAAAATATAAACGTAAAATACGCTTATTAGGTCTTAGATCTTAAAGTATGCACTTTGGGGTCGAGATTTTCACGTTTATACAAACCTTGTAAGTGTCTGCAACATGTTGCCAAGTATCAATGATGTTCCGTTAGTAACTAAAGAGTTATAGGACAAATTTACCATGAACAGATCACTGTTTACAAAGCAGTCAAATATCACGACGTTCTGAAGGAATTGCATGGTAATATGTATGTCAATAATTAGTGTATTCATTCAACTATTCTTATGCAAAATTTCATGTCATTAAATTCAGTAATTAAAGAAAAACAATTATAATACTGACGAAGCATCGAAAACCTACATAACCCGACCAAGTTCGGATGGCTACCAAAAAGCGGCCGTGCCATATATCTAAGAAACGTTCTTAACCTTCCAATATAGTATTTATTAATATGGTACAGTTACGTACACAAGCGTTAGGAAAAAATAAAACAATTGCATTTCTTGAATGAAAAATATTTTTTTAATAATAACGCCACTATCTACGATAAAAACAAATCTTCAATTAACAAGTACTTCTCTGTTTAAATATCCGCGTACAAAAATATTTTTAATTACATATAATACTTAATTAGGCATGTAATTATAATAACGTTAACAAACGCTTGCAATGACAGCAATAGACTTAAATGTGTTTTAACTAAAATAGATTATGAACTAGCTTTTGCCCGCGACTTCGTTCGCGTGGATGACGAAACTTAGGGTAAGTATAATATTTCGAGCTTCAATAAAAATTAAAATCACATCACATAACTAACCTATTCAGTTGTTTAGATTTGATCAACATTAAAAAAGTGCTTGCAAGTTCAACAGCAAACGAATACCCGCGAAAACATATTGCCCTCTCTTTTCTTCAAGGATGACAGTACCGTTTCAAGCGGGAAGCCGCCTATCGCTCGTTGCGCGCAGCGCGTTGTCTATTTTTTCACACAAGAATATTTTTGATCAATTCATAACTACAATACTTAGACTATTTAACTAAAGGATTAAGCGTACCGAACTTCGAACAAAATAATTCTGCATATTTTGGTGGGGTGCGGGGGAACACGCTCACATACATAAGAAAAAAAAATCGATTCAAGAAGTAGTTTTTTGTTAAGTTATTAGATTGTTTGATCCACTAAAGTTGCAAAGGGGAACGCTCGTGCATGCCTAGTCTATTGGTTAAATAGTGTAATAAGCTACAATATGATAAATATTTACCTAAACAGTAGTACATACTTACATGTGGTAAATATTTAATTTCCCTAAGGGGTCTATAGTTAGAATCCTAATCCGTGAAATCTTCAATAGAAATTAGCTGTATGAATTTTATTTGTCTTAAATAATATATTTAGATTATATCTCAAGTCTCAAGCGCATACTTAAATAAAGTACCTACGTAAATAGTACCTACTTTCTGTCATAGTCAAATACATTTAAAAAAGTAGGTGTACAAAAATAAATGACCTATAAATTATATCGAAACAACAATTGTGTTATCACCTATACCAATTCAATATCGGTATTATACTGTAAATTTTGGGATGTTACCTAAATATATTGCACGGCCGCTTTTTGGTAGCCATCCGAACTTGGTCGGGTTATGTAGGTTTTCGATGCTTCGTCAGTATTATAATTGTTTTTCTTTAATTACTGAATTTAATGACATGAAATTTTGCATAAGAATAGTTGAATGAATACACTAATTATTGACATACATATTACCATGCAATTCCTTCAGAACGTTGTGATATTTGACTGCTTTGTAAACAGTGATCTGTTCATGGTAAATTTGTCCTATAACTCTTTAGTTACTAACGGAACATCATTGATACTTGGCAACATGTTGCAGACACTTACAAGGTTTGTATAAACGTGAAAATCTAGACCCCAAAGTGCATACTTTAAGAACTAAGACCTAATAAGCGTATTTTACGTTTATATTTTTATCTTTTAAGCCCTACGATTTTTTCTAAATCTGTTTTTTAAACAAATATAAACAAATTCAAAACAACGTATGTAAAAATCTACAGTTCTCTATGTAAGCGCTTTATATGAAAACTAGCTAATGGCCAAACGTTCGCGTAGCGGAAACTTGAATTTCTCCGAAGTTTATGCATGCACTAGTTTTATTCATACATACACAATTACACACAAATACACACTAATTTTTGGACACATCTCTTTTCTTCTAAAGTCTATGGATTAAAAAAAGTTCCGCCAGGACAACGTTCGCCCAGCGGAATCAGTTTTTGGTGAATTTCTCCACAATGGTTGCGTGCACAAATTTTTTTTTACCATACACAATTATACGACGTCATACACTAAATATCTGCATAATTAAAATCTTAAAATTCAACAACATTCCGCTGCGCGTACGCACACAAACTTCAAATACTTAATTTATTTGCGACTTTATTCTTAGGAATTAAGTCTTATTTATTTATAGGACTTACTACGGCCCTGGAACGCAAAAGACAACTGAAAGAACACGGGTGGGATTTAGTCAGTAAAAGTCTGACACTCGCTCTTGCTTCACCCAGAGCGGGAGAAGTTATTTGATGACTTCCCACCTCAAAAAAATCAGCATCGCTGCGTCTTCTGGCACGCGGTCACCACTGTAGATCCTTTCGTCCCCATTGACCATCTGCGAGCAATGTGCCCTGCCCACAACCACTTAAGTTTGGCGATTCTTCAGGCTATGTCGATAACCTTGGTTTTCCTGCGGATATTTTCATTCCTGATGCGGTCACGGAAGGAGCCCTTTCCGTTGTCCTTTGGGTGACTTTGAGCCTTCTGATGTGGCCCATTGTGAGCGACCACGTTTTAGAGCCTTATGTGAGCAGAAAATAATCAACCTAATATTCCCATAAATAAGATACAGGCATCGAGATATAAGTACTAACGTACTAGAGAAGCTACGTCAAATAGGTAACTGAATTGTCCTATTCTTTGTAATAATCTTTAGTTCGCTGCAGCGCTAAAATAATAACAATTCGTCTAAACCGTAACTAATTTACCACAGCGCTGGATTTGCTGCGGAAGTGTATTTAAGCGTCATGTAAATCACGGCACTTACGCGTTTTCTTGCGGCGACGGTGCGGCGCGATCGCCGCAGTTGAACGAGACAAAGTAGGAATCAGGCCTCGTCTTGAGTGAAAGACGGGGCCATAATCCACAACGCGTGTCCAGTGCGGATTGGCATACGAGTATTGGTAGATGTCTTCGGATATTTTTGTTCCAGGACATGCCCGTATCTTCACGATATTTTGAGAGAATCGATTATGAACTAAGTAAAGCCTGGTTTTGGAAGCACCTTCAACTCGCAAGTCGTGGTCGTAACCACTAGGCCACCACCACTCCAAGATCCAGAATAGATTTCCAACAAAAATTTTAATCTTTCCTATCCGCTACGCTTTTCCTACTGATGGGTAAGCGTGCCTTATTGTTTTAGTAGCTCGAGGGCGCATCGCACCTGTATCCAAAGTAATTCACTTACTGGGAGGTTCTATAACAAATTACAATGGCGTGTAAAACTGAAATAGTGTGTAGTGAGCGTTAAGTGCGATGTCCATGACGAATGGTAATACGAGCCAGAGAGTTTACGAGGCAGATTTATTAATTTTAAACGCTTCGCGCGTTTCGGTGTGCGTCCGTCAAGCAACACAGTCAGCGGGGTGAATAGGAACGTAGGGTAAATAGAAACGAAAATTTAAAGGGTATTTTTACGTTATTTAAACTATTTTTCTCATATATTATGTGATCTTTTTTATGCATAAATTGTAATCAAACAATCGATGTTTGCTTTGTTAGAAATAAACAATATAAATATGTCTATATGTAGACATATATATATATACTTTGAATGCTGTGTACAGTAATAATTGGACTTCAGATTTATGTACTGTATGTTGTTTTAACTGTGCCGATTGTCTTAGTCTGTAATCTGTCACTGTATTTATTAAAATAAAATAAATAAATATGAAAATCTTTATCAAAGTTTTGTTCCTGTTCTCCCCATTTTTTTTTAGGTGGGAAATCATCCAATGACTTCTCCCGCTAGGGCGGAGCGGGAGGGCGTGTCAGTCTTTTACCGATTACAACCCACCGGTGTTCCTTCAGTTGTCCTTTGCGATCCAGGACCATGGTTTTTTTTTTTAATATTCTCGCTTCCTACTTGAAACTGACCTGACTTACTTGAGACAGTTGACTGGAAGATTATTATCCTCCAGCCAACTGTCTCAGTTTTAATGATACCGGTGCTGAAATGTCAGTCACTAAAACTTTTCCATTTGGCCGTTTGGTTCTGTGTGTTAGATTGTAGGCTCAGCAAATCCTTTGTGGTGCTGCAGGTGTCTCAAGCGACCACATCGCTGACCATCAAATGAGTTGGTGATCAAATGTTGGCTAACTATAAAAACAACGAAATATACTAAAAGCTTGCAGAATTACGAACAAATCGTTTTTTTTTATTCCACAGCATTACTTACGCTCATTACTTCTTTACATTTGTGTTAACGACAATTTTATACTGATGTAAGCCTGTTGTACTTCAGACTGGGTGTGTACAAGCCTGGTTCCCTCGATAACGGGTCATGTCTCATGTAAGTAGGGTTACCAGGACAAATAAATAAATAAATAAAATACTGAGAAATTCTGGATTTTATACAAAAACTAGCTGACTCAGTAAACGTTGTTTTGCCATAAAAATTATTAACGAAAAAAATGAGGGGTGGGGTAGGAGCGTAAAAAATAGTTTACGTCCTATTCGCAGAGCTACTGAATATAAGTATACACAAAATTTCAGAACAATACGAGAATTTTATAATTAGATAATCACATCATTTTATTTTTGAAGAATTATATTTTTTAGTAGAATCATAATTAATTTTTTTTTTTTTTTATAAACTCTTGATGATGAATTTATTACATCGACTGAACGCGAAACAAGTATTATAAAAGTGTAGATTGTCATTGTTATTTTTATTTAACATATATTTTATTACATTGATTTATTTTAATTTCTTTTTTTACTATTTGGTTTATTCCGCACGGTTTTTAATTCCCTCGACTTACGTTGGTACTAAGACCTATAATACCGGACAGATTTTTCCACTTTTGAATTGACAGAATGTGGGTCAGTCAAAAAAAGTGAAGCTAAATTTCACGTTCCAAAGGGTAGATCTCTATGGAGAAGAACGTGCAAGAAACTCCATGGACACTCTTTGACTGCCCTGTTGGTCTAGTGGTTAGTGGCCCTGACTGCTGTGCCGGAGGTCGTGGGTTCGATTCCCACCCAGGGCAAATGTTTGTGTGATGAGCACGATCATTTGTTCTGTGTCTGGGTGTAATTTACCTATAATATGTATGTATTTAGAAATATATAAGTATGTTTATCAGTTGTCTAGTACTCATAACACAAGCTCTGCTTAGCTTGGGACTAGATGGCGTTGTGTGAAAGTTGTGAAATATAAAAAAAAACTCTTTTGTGGCAGCCCTAGATGTAAGCCTAGACATATGTTATGCGGTATGCCTGACTAGTGACTAGTTGACCAGTCCGATCGTATCGTCGTCTATACGTAATTACGATTGCTATTGCCATGTTTTACTACTAATGTGTGTTTGTGTTATAGGTTTTAGATTTTCTTTTACATATTTACGATTTGCTGTTAAAGCTATAATGCATTGTAATCTATCTTGGGAGACATTATTTTGTTTTCTGTGACAGTTATTTTATACATAAACTAACTTTGAATCCGTCAAATAATTGAAAGGTATAAAATAATGCGTTGACTGTTGCCAACGAATATATTGTACCAACTTTCAGTGTTATTATTTTATAGAATCTGTTCAGCACTCTTTGGTTCAGCTGTTTAGCATCATTGTCGATTAAATTCCTTGTGTAATATGGATGCCGACATGAATCTCACAAATACCCAAATATTTTATCACAATATTAGGCCAAAGAAAATTTGGATGGATTGTGTGAGGAGTTGAGGAGTGATATGAAAGAATGTGGTGCAACGTAGCATAATAGCATAATCAGCCTTTTAATGTTCCCACTGCTGGGACTCAGAATACAGGTGTGGTTTTAGTCAGTAAAAGTCTGACACGCCCTCTCGCTTCACCCAGAGCGCGAGAAGTCATTTGGATGATTTCCCACCTTAAAAAAAAACAGGCCTCTCTAGGAGAGGGAATGGGCCGTAATCCACCACGCGGGCCCAGTGCTTGTGGGAATGTCACATGTCTTCGAAGTTTTGGTTCTAGGACATGTTTCCTCACGATGTTTTCCTTCACTGTTTTGAGAGCAGTGGTGATGAAATAAATTACACAAAGTAATGCGCCTGGCTGGGTTTGAACCCGTGACCTGTGGAGTAACGTATTTTAAGAAAAAAAAAATATGTTGACGATGATTAGCACTGAACTAAAAACTCCCCAATTCTTAGCGATGTTCCCACATATTGTTTCGATACACATCTCTTACCACACATACTTAACACGGCCATTAAAAGCACACCTACTAAAAACGACTCGATAATCATTATAATAGTTCGTTGTAGTTGGAAAGTGATAAACAACGATAACAATCATCGGAGGCGGTTACTTTGAACTCTATTTTGCATCTCCGAGGCGGCATCGGCACGTCAAAGGAGTAATCATGGCCTCCGTGCTTCGGCTGATACTGAGGAGTGAGGACGTACCTCCCGTGGGTGTTAAGATGTTGCTTATTGACTCTCACATAACAGATTTGGTTGTACAATCAGTTTTTTTACGAGCCTGGTTTCGAAATTTTCTGATTCTTCGTCTCGTATCGATAGAATCGGAAGCTGATCGAATGTCAAATATTTTGAGTTGGCTTTAGTGTTGTACTTTAGTATTTTTGGTAGTCAAATCATTTGGATACCGTTTTAGTGGGTAAGATTTCAAAATGCTCATTTTGCGTCGTTTTCGTCGGAAGATTTGGAAGCTGATTAAGTATTTAAGCTGACTTTGATATTGAGTAGGTAGGTGATACACAAAATCTAATTGAAATATTATGTAAATAAAAAAAATAAAAAAATTATAAATAACAATTATTTATTGTATAAATGAAATATCGAAACAAAAAATAGTATTGAATGATTAATTTATTAATATGAAAATTGCATGTATAAGAAATCGAACAAAATTATCTATTTGAATTATTTTTTTAAATATTCTTCCAACTTAAAATATTGTTGTAATGTATGATGCTGCATGGAATAAAAGGCTTTTTTTTTAGAATAGAAGAAATGCTTGAGGTTTTCTGGCATCGGAAAATTTGGATCCTGATCCCATATCAAATAGTTTGAGCTGTCTTTTGATGCTCGCAATATTCGTTGTACTTACCGGAATATTCCGGCTGATCAAATAGTTTTGAGTTGTCTTTGAAATCTTTGATGTTGAGTATTTTTGTTGTTATTTTGCCGTTTCTTTGATAATTGTTAGTGAACGGAAGTAAATTAAGTAACAGAAAAGTTCAAAGTGCCTTGAGATTGTGAATCAAAAGCCTGCCAGAAAACTGTTTTTTTTTTTTTCAAAAATAATTAGGCTTTGAGGCAATCAAATCTTCGTAGATTCGTAGGTTAGGGCCGGGTTATGATTTTTCATCTTCTGTGATCTTTTAACAGATCCTACCTGTTAAAAGATCACAGAAGATGAAAAATGAAATATATTTGATAAGAAATTAAATATTTGATCAAACACACAGATATTTTTGGATCAAACTTCAAAGGTTATTTTGACAGTGTGGCGGAAAAATACAAATAACCACAAGCCCACACAGATGTGCCCTTTGATATTTAATATTTTTGATCAATAAATTAATTACTGATAATAAAGTAAAACACATAGTGAAGTTTTTCTTTTATTTCTTTTATTATTGTTTCATCCATAAATGTTTACATTTACTAAGCTTTTTAATACCACAAGTATCTGCTTAAATGTCAATTCGTGTTATGTTTAAAAAAAAACATAAAGGCTACAAAAATATAATTCACAAGCGCCCAATCAAATTATCGAGCGCCATATTAACGATATGACCGTACATTTTTTACGCTACCACGTTCGGTGGTATCTCAACGAAGTGTGTTGTAATAAGTTTGGACACGATCGACGGCTCGCCGTGTTAGCGCCGTCACAAACACCAACGATGTTTACCCAGCGATAGATGGTATTTATTTGTTCACAAGCTAATTGGTCGACGGAAAACAGAGCTCGTAATGAGATTGAAAAACCAGTATGGAGAAAAAGTGCGTCGTGACTTATTTTGTTTTGAAGATTGGTATTTTACAATATCGATGTTGGTGCTGTTGGACGAAATTGAGGTTATTCAATGAGATTTTTTTATATTTTAAAAGGTAATTTGACGACCGCATTATCTATATATTCGGATATAAAATGAGAAACTGACTGACTGACATAACATAGCCGAGACTACAACGACTAGGAGCGTGAAATTTTGCACGAGGCTTCCTTTTATGACGTGAAACGACGACGAGTGACGAGCACTAAGAAAGGATTTGCCAAAATTCAGTCCGTAAAGGGTTGCTGGCAGAAGTTTTTAGTATACATATAAATATATTAATAATAAATCATTTTTACTCTACTTCAAAATATCCCTTGCAACATTGTGTTGAACTTTTTATTTATTTAAATTCATTTCTTCCAAAACCCTTTGCCCTTTCAAGAGCTGTTAAACTTAAATGCACGCTTTTCAAATTTTGACGGACAGCTCGTTTGTGCCAGAGTATTCTTTTTCAAAATGGCCGCCCTGCACTTTGATAAATAAACTGATAAAATGATTTTGTTGGTAACGGCTTTAAGACACACTGTTTGGGGTTAACTTTTAATTTTAAAGTGGTTTTAGCTTAAGGCACGAAGCAAGAAAGTACCTAACATTTTTTTTATTGCCACCCTGCGACTTCGCCCGTGTAAAAGTAGAAAATAATGCAAAGGCAATATATTATCGAGGTAAAAAGTATTTCATGTGCTATTTCAAAACATAGTCTACCCGTGTGTCAAATTTCGTCTTAATCCGTTTAGCCGTTTGAGTGTGAAGGAGTAACAAACACACACATAAATATAAACTTTCACCTTTACAATATTAATGTTTTTTTATCCACTGTAAAAAATGTTAAAAAATAAGATACTATTAATCTAATATTTGCAAGGAATTTAGTTCACACTTACAAAAATAATTTGTATGAAAATTAAATGTCCTAACTTTTTTGAATGCGTTGATGTCTTTTGTAAGGGAGGACCTCACGCGTAACCGGAAAAACGACACACACCAGAAAAAAATATATTTTCTAGTTTAACTATTATGAAACCAGTTCCTAGTGATATTTAACATTCTAACGACCAAATTCTAATGAGGCTGCCTACCTAAGTCCTATTTATCTAATAAGAATCTACTAAAAAACATGATTAGTGTTATATCTATAATAACATGTCCCAAAAAGACGGCTAGCTAATAATTATGGAACGATAGCATCTCATAAAAATGCGCTTGTAACATACTTTATAGCTACGATTAGCTCTGCGCAACGAAAAACCAATTTAAATAAATTTCAAAAAGGCATTTACGAGAAAACCCCATAGCGAGCCTCCACACCAATCTAATTTAAACCCTCCTGTTTGACTGAAAGGTTTATATCGGAAAAACGACAAAAAACCTGCGCCTGAGTCATTCTCGTTAGTCTGACGAGTTGCCGCGGTACGTGTCTTATAAGTGGCGATGTTTGTTTATTTAAAATCACACCTTAACTAAATAAAAATAGGTTGCATAATTCAATGTGTAATTATGGTGGTTACGACATTTTCCAGTGAGTGAGTTGGTCTTGTTAGTAAGCTTATTGTTACCGGTGTGACTTCCGTCCTTGTCTAGCGCGTGGCGTGGGTGCGCGTGGGTGCTGCTGTCTCTTTCTAATCGTTACGGCAAGGTCGGCTCGTTAAAAGCTCTTAACGAGAAGCGATGGAAAAGCACGAGCCTCACTGAGGCGCTCAAACTTTTTGTTACATTTCTTTTTTCACTTACTTTTTTGTGTAGAATGTTTTCTATATTTTTTCTGTAACGTTTCTTTATAAATCGTGTACTCGATAAATGCTTTTTTATGTACCTACATATTTGTTTTTTATTGCAATTCGTTACTATGCACTGCTTGCCGTCTAACAAATATTTCAATGAAATTAAACACATTAAATGCTAGCTAGAAAGAAAGTAAAACATTTATTTGTAACTCGCACAGGACAAACAATAATAATAAAAAAAAAAAACTGGTTACGAGATATCTCGTAGATGATTTCTTCGCAGATAACACATACGAGATACATCGTAGGACCTAGAAGGCGTATAAATGTGGGTGATAAACAAGGAATGATACTCTGTTTTCTTGTACCTCTAAATTGAAAAAAATCTAACACACTCGCTCCGCCCAAGAGCGAAAGAAGTCATTGGAAGTTTTTTAACCAAAAAAAATTTACATATAACATACATATCTTATAAATAAACAAAATCCAAAAACCATACTTCAACTTGAAATCTCTAAACCTTGACCATCTCAGTCTTCACCCGCTCGGTATGTTCCGCGCGTGTCTCGTTCACACCTGAATCTTGCGCATATCTCCATCCCTCTCTAACACAGCGCTATCTCCCTCGTGTACTGACACCATCCCGTCACGCCACTCGGGATAATGTCTGAAGAAAACACCTTACGTTTATCTTCGAGTAAGTTCCGCGCTGCTGCAATCAATTTGAATTCTTTATACATTTTTTTTTTGTGTTTTTGTGACTTTGTTTTGAGGAATTTTGAGACAGCTGATTTTGTAGACTGAGGTATAAGTCTACCATATATCACAATCTAGGTTATGTAAAAGTTAAGACATGGCATGGTGTCCAGGTGGACACCTAGTTCCAATGCCTAGCTTAGGCACCAGTCTCGTACAACATAATATAATTCTAACTGATTTTTTGTATGCTCACTAAACTGTTTGATGTAAACTGTATATTGTAGTGAGAAAATATATTATTATATTATATACTTATATCTATTTTTTTTGAGGGTGGGAAATTATTAAATAACTTCTCGGTGAAGCGTGAGAGCGTGTCTGACTTTTATTGTCTAATACCCAACTGTGCTCCTTCAGTTGCTCTTTGCGTTCCAGGGCCACAATAATTACCATGCGTCCCTTAGCTAACAACACCGCATAAGTCATTTTTACCAACTTTACAGGAAACTTAAAAACCTGTGCGGTGTTGAGAGGCCAGCCGACTTGCACGCTATCACCTACTTTTCGAATTATGGCTTCTGATTGGCTGAAATCTATATCATGTGACCAATAGTCAGACGCGCAATGAGCGGCTTCATCTAAAGGCATTCAAATGTGAAAACCGCCAATTTCCGACTTGAGCGGTGTTGTAAGCTAAGGGACGCATGGTAACTCTTTAGAACTATCCCGCTGCCGTCCGCATCCATCTCCATGTGAAAATGTAAAGTCTGCTACGAACCTCTTAAAATCTTTAATTATTTTCTCCGCTCCTAATCCTCGTAGCTACTTAAATCCTTAAATCTTTTTGCTAAGCCACACGCTCAATAAATTATAATGATTATGCAATAGCAATAAAAAGTTATAACAAGACAAGCTACCAATTAAATCCTGTCAAACTAGTACAGGAAGCTCATTAAGACGTAGATAAAAAACGTCAATACATTACTAAAGCTTGTAGGTAGGTATGTGTAGTTGTAACATTTGTAAGTTAGAACTTCAACGCGGCTTCGCTCCAGTTTCCTATCTGGTATAGGTAGACGTGTACTTTTTAAGAATAAAAAGTAGCCTGGGAGCGGAAAAAGTTATGTTATATTATCCTGAAATGGCAGAAAACTGGTAAAATACCAAATTTACCCTGCAATAGAACGGTAAATGATACAGATACGACACGGATCTTGAGCGCTGACTTCTACTTGCGCAGAAGTGAAATATCGGGTCTCTTTAGTGGTATGAAGAGAGACGCGGGGGCGGGGAGTGCAATCCTTGTAAAGTGATTGGCTCGCCGATGCGTGCGATGCGCAAAGCGATCCCCACTCTTTTGCCGAGCGCTCAAGATTCGTGCCGCTATCTGTACATAATATTTATTTTGCAAATAGGTTTTTAAAAACACTTTTAGAGGTAATTTTCTTCGTTTAGATACTAGATGAGGCCGGTGTTTCCTCTGACTACTCTGAGAAGAAACACCGAAACAAACTCAGGAGTCAAAGTCTCTTTTAACTTCTTGAGTAGCGTAATTAGAGACACAATAGTAAGACAATAGCGCACGACCGCCGGCGTTCGTGCGGGGATCAACAGCTTACAGTCTAAACAGCAAACATGTAATGATCAAAGCGGTATACAGGCTCATAACAAAAAGAGACCTAAATATATTGTCAACAAAACAAATTAACAGCAATCGATATTGGTTGCAAAATGCAAAAGTATTCACGCAATTTCAATAATTTTATATTTAAAAAATAATGTCATATCCTGTAAAACACTTTCAAAGTGATGGCTACAGTAACGTTCTTGTTTATTATAGCGAAGGCAACGCTCCTGGGCCGTCCCGGACAGAAATAAGAGAAAAAAACGTGGTATTTCTGTAGAAAACGACTCGACCGATTGCCTCGTTGAGGCTTCAATCGATACCTTCTCGAACGAACTTCGTATTTGTATCGATTCTTATAAGTATAACCGATTTTATATTGCACGCGCTTATTTCGAAAATTCGCTTGGCACATAAAAATAATTTTGTAGAAGCGACTTGGTTATTATCGAGGTATATTTTGATGTGTTTTTTATGTATGGTATGATAATGTCGCAGTATGTGGTGTGAAAGGTAATATATTTATAATTTCATAGTAATATAATCACACTAATGTTATAAAGCCGAAAGTTTATATATCTATATGTTACTCTGTCATACTCAATCAGATTTGGATTAAATTTGGCTCACCGGCAGACCATGTGCTGGAATAAATAGCACATAGGATATTTTTTAACCCCGGGTGTATGGTCTCTTTAGATTACTTTTTACTTCATCGCTGGCTAAGCAGCTAGTAGAAGCTAATATTATAAATCGACACCCGCAACGAACAAGGCTGTAACATTAATTCAGTATTTTTTTTTAAATGAACCATAAAGTGATAGAGCCAAGTTTTAATTTTGTTTGGACTGTAATCCGAGATACTGCCTTTTTCGATGTGGGTGTCGAAATGCGAAAATGTCTGTCTGTTACGTTCTCACGGTTCAAACTTGGCATACTAAACGTAGTTTTCATTCTACCGGTATGTCCAAGAACCAAAAATTCGAAGACATGTGACATCCACAAACCCGCACTGGGCCCGCGTGGTGGATTACGGCCTATTCCCTCTCCTAGAGAGGAGGCCTGAGTCCTAACAGTGGGAACATTATAAAGCCAACTATGCTTTATTCTAAAAAATTACCTATTTTAGGATATATAATACTTTTCATCTCGGTAGAAACTTCCTTTCCGGTTAAAATAGCACTTTTCCCACGGGTAGAAACTTACTAGCTTCTCTATTATGTAAATTCATTATGCATACAGCTAAGGAGGAGTCTATATTTCCTGATAGCTACAACCTAGGTGTGTTTAAGTCAAGAATAGGTAACTTCTAGGCAAGCGCGCTTCACTGTCGGCCACATCATCGCTTAACATCAAGCGAAATGTAAAGGGCCTATTACACTACGCGACATTCAGCACACGATATTCGGACTGTCTTATTTTTTGTTCCGAGTAAGACCGGTCTAACCCTTATTACACTACGCGACATCGACTACTAAGACTGTCTGAATATCGAGTAGTGTAATAGGCCCTTTAGATGGTAGTCAAACGCGATCCTATCAATAATAAAAAATAAAATGTACACTTGGCACAAGTATAGGTTACTCACCTTTGCGCAAAAGCACACATTCGGCGTTCAACAAGCACCAAAGCTTTTCTATGTGACTATTTACTTGCGAAGAAATTAATATTCAACAGCTAAGTCAACGCTTGCATAAAGCAACACGATTTTACATAGCTCATAGGTACCTACCTCGGCTAAATATTCCAAGTTTAGTTGGATGTAACACGTACGACACTGTCCAAAGCAAAAGAGGCATATCCGATCGTCTTATAGAAAATCATAACCCTCCGTAGTCGGGTAAAAACTAGCTTCTGCCAGCGAGCGGTTTCGCTCACGTGAAAGTAAGAATAATAATAATAATAAAAGTTTATTGACATAAAGTTTTACATAGAAATGAATCCCCTGGTCCATAAACTAGTGTAAACTGTATCATAGGGACTAGTGTCTTCGCCAGTTTTCGTAAATACATTATTATGTCAGAAATACTATAAAATTAAGGTTAAATAACAAAATAAATACTTAGGTCTAGATTTAAAGTAGTAAAGAAGGTTTCTCTATACGAACTTTGGACCCCCATTTCATCCCCTTAGGGGGTGAATATTGGGAAATTCTCGCTTAGTGCTGACCTGCGTCATAAAAGTAAGCCTTGTGCAAAATTTCACACTCCTAGTCCCAGTAGTTTCGGCTGTGCGTTGATATGTCAGTCAGTCAGTTTCTCCTTTTATATATATAGATTTATTACCATATATTAATCAGTAAAACAAGGCGTATTTAGTTTTTTAGGGTTCCGTACACAAAGGGTAAAAGGAGACCCTATTACTAAGACTCCGCTTTCCGTTCCTCTGTCTGTCCGTCGGTAGCCAGGCTGTATCTCATGAACCGTGATAGACAGTTGAAATCTTCACAGATGATGTATTATTATTGCCGCTATAACAACAAACATTAAAAAACAGAATTTAAAAATAAATATTTAAGGGGGCTCCCATAAAACAAACTTAATTTTTTTTTATGAAACCCTTCATGCGCGAGTCGGTCAGTTTTTTTTAGTTATAAGCCATAGTCTAGTTAAAAGTCAAGTTTCTGAACAAATGTTAACATTTTAGATAGACAGAATACTCTTATAATGAAAGTACGAGTATATAATTTTTTATTCAGACAATACAATTCTAGAAACCTTTTCATCAAATCTATTTTTCCGTTTGGTTTTTTGATCAGATACGCCCTTTTTGCTTATTACACCAGAACATGTTTGTTATGGTCAACAAACCGTGGCCCAACGTGCCCCATCCGAGTTAGATGAACAACAGCCATTATAACAATTTAGAAGATTATATCGTGTCGACGGACCGATCAGTCAAAGAGTTAATCACCGTGCCGAAAAACTATGCGGTGGAATTAAGCGGTGAGCACACGATTGTTGTTTAGAGCTTGCGTAGGAGCAACAGCTTGAATGAAACAGAAATGAATTGTTCAGCTGTTTTTTTTATTGGCGTCATGGAATATAAGAGTCGCCACTGCCCTAGAACGCAAAGGTCAACTAAAGGAACATGGGTCGATTTTAAGCAATAAAAACCTAACACTCTCTCTCACTGGATGGATCCAGGAGTTATTTGATAATATCCCAACCTTTCTTTGTATAGAAGTCATCAATTCACTATGACTTTAGCCCAAGTCGTCACCGGCGCGTACTGTTCCACGCGCGCCTCAAGGAGATGTCAGCAACTGTAGGGGTCTGAAAGGAAGACTCGGCCCTGGAACGAAAGGCAACGAAGGAACAGGAGTGTGTTTTTAGTCAGTAAAAGTCTGACACTATCTCCCACTCCGCCCAAGAGCGAGGGATGTCATAAGATGATTTTCCCACCGAAAAAAAAAGACCTTCAGGTTATAACTTCAACAGTCTCCACCAGAGCATCCCACTTCTGACCCGCACACACAGTTAAAGAAGTATTCTCCAAACGTTTGGTGATTAAGGGTAGTACGGGTAGGAACTCCAATATAAACCGGTGGCCCATCGCCAACACACCTCAAAAATAACTATTTTAATGGCACTCAAAATTAGAAATTCAAAATCGTTTTTATTTCAGATAGGCCTACATGGGTACTTATAAAACGTCAGAAACTAGTGCACGGTTCCAAATGGTCGTTCCCTAATATGGAGAAGAACCGGCAAGAAACTATAAAATATATATGCTTCGACTCCACTAATAAAGAATGACAGTTATGTTTCAGTAAGTTGGCAGTCAATTAGCTAAACCTTCCGTTTCTCTGAGTGTGTACATCAACTCGTTTGGAACTGGCCTATTTCTACTTCCAGAATTACTTGGTACGTGAGACAATTTTGTATTTCACTCGTCATGGATGACTCAGAAACAGTTAGAGTGGCAATAAATAGAGTGTAGAGGCTAGTAAAGAGCATCTGTCGAAATAATCTGTGATGTAAAGTCAGTTCTTGTATTATTTATGACGTTAGAGAACAGTGATGAATGAGGCCTACTGTGCGAATGCTCGCTTCATGTTTCTGTCCTACTTTAAAGCATTAGTAAACTCCGTAAGACTAAAGTCTCAATATTTTGTGAATAGATCATTTCGAATACAATAAAACACAACTTTAGATACTTTTTAATGTGTTAACCTATCCTAGAAAAAAGAGTTCACAATTTTACGAGAACTAGGTAACAATATTTTTTAAATCGGATTGGATTTACTTAAATTTAATTTAATTTGACATACCGCTAGACCAAGATCTGGATTAGGATGTTGGAAACTTTTATGTAGGTAGTAAGTTTTTTTTTATTATTGATAGGCTCACGCTTAACCACTATCTAACCTGATTGAAAGCGACGATGGAGCACGCTTACCTAGAAGTAACCTATTCACTCTTGACATAAAGACCCCCATGTCAATCAGGAAACACAAACTCCAGCAGCTAATTCCTCTCTTTAACTGCACGCGCAATAAATGTGCGTAACGTTCCCTTGAGATAATAAAAATTCGGGCGATGTCACGGACAGAAGCTAGTCCGATAGAAATTCACATCTACAGGGTTACCGAGATTTCAGAGCGAGCTGGAAACTTCTCCAATCAATGGTTGAAAAGTAAAGATAAAATAAATTCTACTTGAACAGCTATTTCAAAGCAGCACGCGCAGGCGCAGGCTCCTAACAGCCCACGTGTAATCGGCTTTAGTATGCCGTAATAGTTTCGAACGAGATGTGTACGCTCACGGCATTAAAAAGCTCTTTGAAATATCCGTCCATGCCACTATAAAACTAGCCCAGTCATCCACCGACGAAAGGAATCGTCTGTCATTCAATTCGGTACTTTAAAAACCTTAAATCTTGTATTCTTGTTATTACAGATGAATTTACTAAAGCACATGAAGTGCCTGACAGGGGCCCTCGTTAAATAAACCTTTGATTGGAATTGAAATTGCTTTCTGAACGCTATTTGGGGAATTAAGCAATTTGGTTGTTATAGAAGTCGATTTGAATGCTTTGTGTGATGTAAATAATGTTAATCTAATAAATTAAGCGTGGAAATATAAAATGGTTATTGTTTTTCTTTCATAACAGCTTCTATTATGTTGCCACGTTTAATTTCATTCATCAAAATTGTTCGTTAATTTGACTTTGGTTGCGTAAATAAATAATTTATCCGGCGTATCAATCATCTCATCATCATCTTGTTTTCATCTAATTTAGTTATTCGGTAATTATGTTCGCTTCCTTGATAGCTGATTAACAGCGCGGATATCCTGCAGTCAACGACTTTATTTGACAACATTTTGGCGACTTGTTTGAAGTCGGTAATAAAATGACAGATTAAAATAATATGGAATTTTAATTTAATTGGTATTTGAAAACAGTATTCACTAATGAAAGAGTTTTAAAAGTCGTGTTGGGTGATTATATGACGGTCTATTTCGAATAAGGAGGCCGTTTAGAATATTTACGATGGTTGCGTAAAAAATGTCTAATTGCTTGGAAATTTTCCTTTCAGCATGTGCTTCATTACGTATTTCTTGACAGGTCCATGTATCATATTAGAAAATTAGCTATTTTATGATCGAACAGCTGAGATCACATGTCTACTTCAGCGCAGGTAGCACTATCAATCTCCAACATAATTATAAGCTGAAGGCTTGTTAAGAAAATTGTTCAGTACCGACCGCCATAGCCTGATGATTGCAAACTTTAATTATTTGCTGTAAAACATTATTGAAAAAGTAATTGTTTATTGGAATAGCTGATTGGATTCACAGGATAATAAACAGCTCTTTCACTGATAGATGTTCGTGTGGGGCCAATTATTTAAACAAGAAGTTGCCAATCACACCTTTTTTTTAAGGATGGGTGGACAATTATCAAATAGCTTTTTCCGCTCCGGGTGGAGCAAGAAGGGTGTCAGACTTTTACCGACTTAAATCCACCTGTGTTCCTTTAGTTGTCCTTTGCTTTCCGAAGCCGCCGTAAATCTTTTGAACAATCCTGCAGCCCTGTCTATCCTATCACACCTCCGTTTACATCACCTAATTTTTAGCAGACTTATAATCCTTTCCAATCTATTAGCTCTTTCTATCTTCAGAATTGCACCAAAAAACAAAAGGTTGCTTAGCATATCGAACTCGCCTATTATTCTGTGCAGCAGAAGTAGGTACCAACTCGTATAGGGTTGCCATCTATAAAATCTAGCAACCAGGACAAGAAGCGTAAAATCTTCGGATTTCGAAGCTAAGAACCCAGACAAATCATCTTACTATTATAAAAAAATTGTTCAAATTGTCATAAATCAACTTTTCACCTCGCCATCTGGAGTTACAACACAAAATTAAAATCATAATTTGTTTATTTCTTGTAATAAAACGCTAAATCCTGTTGGTTTTCCATAGCTTAAAAATTGTATAACTAGACTACAAATATGACTCTGCCCGGACGCTTCCCGGGCGCCCTTAAAACTAGGAAAAATCTGCCCCCCTAGCCAAGTCACAAACGATAAACGTAAACTCTCAGTAGTCTTTAATAGATTTTCAACTTTATGTTATTGGATATAAAGTTGAAAATCTATTGAAGATTACATAGTGTTTTCGTTCGTTCCGGTCGCTAACGCTCAGTAGTCTTTAATAGATTTTCAACTTTATGCTCTTAGGTATAAAGTTGAAAATCTATTGGAGATTACTAAGCGTTCACGTTTATCGTTTGCAACTTGGCTAGGGGGGCTGGAGAAAACCTGGACGGATGGCAACCCTGTACTCGTATAAAGTTCTGGTCGCCAATCAGCGCAACTTGGTAAAAGAAAGAAAATGTAAATCCGAGTGTTTTGTATGCGCAGAGCCTGTTTCGTTAACCGTGTTCAGTGCCCATTATGTAAATATTAGGCTGTCACGAGAAGACATGGAACATACGAGTTACGAGGTACGGACGGCCTTTGTTGCTATAGATTGGATCTTGGCGGTAAAGTGCATCGTTATGCTGTGAACATTGTTTTCTTGTAAGTACTGTAGGAAAGTTCAGAACTTAGTTTTAAATTAAAAAGCCGTTTGTCCCTCATCTAGTAGTTCCATCCCAGACAGAGTGGTTATATAGATGGAGAAGCTCAAAAGAGTGATATGCGTGAGCATCACTCTTAATAAAAACCTTTTTACAAAAAAAAAATACAAAAAAAAAAAAAAAAAAAAATGTGTTTATTATCTTAAAAATCTATACAATTAAGTTGCCGGGGCTTCCCAGAAAGTAATCCGAAGATACTTGTGATGGGATAAACCTCGCTCTTCCTCTATTAATTAACAATTGTTTCGTTGTGCTAATTAGGTATAAGATACACATTTTTTTTTATAAGACCATTAAAAAGAAAAATTAAAAATGAATATCGTGTTTATGGCAGTGTGTGAAAACTAGTGTGTGTTTTGTATAAATGTGTGTTATAGATGTATTTATGAGTGTGTGAATGCAAATTTTATATGTGTGTGTGTGTATGAATGGGTGTGTGTGTGTGTGTTTGTGTGTGTGTGTGTGTGTGTGTGTTGGAGTGTGAGTGTGTATGTGTGTGTATGTTTGTATGCATGTCGTTTAACCCGGAGTCGCCAAAATGTCTTCCACGGCATCATAATTAAGTGTGAAGAGCCATTCCGTCAATGTCTTCTTACACTCATACAGCTGCATAGGGTAAATGTTAAGTATGCGATTTATTTTATTATAAACGCGTGGGGCTTGAGTTACATTTTGGCGACTAGCAAAAATTGAACGTGCTGAGTATGTAGGGGCTACTATATCACACCGTCTTTTTTTAAGTTTGGCATGGCTAAAAGGTAGAATTTTATGATATCTTAGTACCATGTGTAGTATGTGGAGCTTTCTAACAGAGAGGAGCTTAGAGGTTGCGTATAGAGTTTCAGTAGGGAACCTGTAGGGCTTACAGTACATGACCTTAATCAAGGATCTCTGTGCCCTCTCTAGATCTATAAAATACGACTTAGCTGCTCCACCCCATACCGAGATACAATATATGATTACAGACTGGGCCAGTGCGATATAGATTTTATTCTGTAGTTCTGTATTCATAACATGTCTCAAAGATTTGAAAACCCATATGAGTTTTCTTACCCTCCCTATAGTTAGTTCGAGGTGTGGGTACCAGCTTAACCTTTGATCCACAACAATACCTAGGTACTTGACGGAATTTACCTTTTGAATTACAGGGCAACTGCAGGTAGATTGAGTTGGGGTATGACAAGAGTGTATTCTAATGTTAAAGTCAGGCGCAGGCTGAGAGTTTGCGTATTTAGTGAAGCAGACATAGTTGGTTTTTTGTGTATTTAGCGTAAGAAGATTCTCACATAGCCAATCACTAACACTAGCCAGACCCTTCTCAGCCTCCAGCCTAACTTTTTCCCAGGTCTTAGCAGAGAAGATAATAACGGTGTCATCCGCGTAGGACAGTATCCTCGCTCCGTTGATAATAAGGTTACAGAGTTCATTAATATAAATCAAAAAGAGCGTAGGGCCGAGGACACTGCCCTGCGGGACGCACATACGTCACATTCTCTTCGTCACTAATATGGTTTTCAATTTTTACCCCCTGCTTTCTGTTTTGAAGGTAACTGCTTAGAAGAGAGAGAGCAGAACCTCGAAATCCTAATTTCTCCAGCCTGTGTATAAGTTTAGAGATAGAGACGGTATCAAAGGCCTTTTTGAGGTCAAGAAAGGCCACAAGGCATTTATTCCCCTTATCTACTTCCTTGGTTATCACCTTAGCAAGTTCCTCCGTGGCATCCTGGGCCGACATTCCCCTTCTAAAACCAAATTGAGAGGAAGATAAGACGTTATACTTAGTCAGGTAGTTAACTATTCTAGAGTTCAAGAGCTTCTCAATGATTTTAGAAATGGAGGTCAACACAGAAATTGGCCGATAATTGTTAACGTCGTCTTTATCTCCACTCTTATGCACAGGGGTAACAACGGAGCGCTTAAGAAGGTAGGGGAAGATACCTGTGTTAAAGCATAGGTTGGCCAGGTCCCTGATCAGCGGGACTAAAATCTCCTTCGCCTGTTTTAGGAAAAGGGTAGGAATTCCGTCCCACCCTGGTGCACTCCCAGAGTCTATGGACATCAGTACATTTTCAACTTCCTCCTGGGAGGTGTCTAAGAGAACGAAGGAGGACAGATTAGGGCTGACTGTGTTACTAGATGTGGGGGGTACGTAACTATTTAAAATTTTCTGAGCTAAAGCTTGCCCAATGTTAATAAAATAATTATTAACATAGTTAACAGAGTCTTGGGGACATGCTTTTACCTTAAGTAGGTCGCTATTTGAGCTTCTGGGTGGCTTATAATTTGTGATGTCATTAATGGTTGACCACAATGCCCGAGGGTTTTTAGCAGATGCTTTGATTTTATCTTTATTAAATTTGTTTTTTAGTTTTTTTATAAGGTTCCCACAGAAAGTCCGATATCGTCTATATGTAATCACTAAAATTTGATTATGTGGGTTTGATTTGAGTTTAAGGAAGATTGAATTTCTTAGTCTAATACACCGTAGGGCACCTGTTGTTATCCATGGTTTAATCGTTCTTTTGCTATTCGTGATAATTACATTTTTAGAGTTCGATAGTAAAGCTGTCTTGATCAATTCTATAAGCGCAAATGCATAAGTATCAGGGTCTTTGAAGATGTTAAAAAAGGAGGTATCAGTATTTTTTAGACTATTGTAAGCATTTTCGTAGTTGACTATTGTTTTGTGCTTTTTATGTATATTATAGCAATATTTATTCTCGAGAGATAACAAAATCAGGCAGTGGTCTGTTACGGTTGTATTTAAAACCGCTGTAAAAGCTATATTTTTTTGTTTATCAATACTCAGGAAGACGTGATCTAGGCATCCATCCCCCCTAGTGGGTAGGTTGTGAGATGGTAAAAGTCCATGCGTAGATAGCATATTTAAGTAGGTTAGTCTATTGTTTCTTTCATAATTTGTTTCAGTAGGAGAAATTATTAAGTCAATATTAATATCCCCTAAGATTAGAACGTTTTTCCTAGGAGTAAGATTATCAAGATGATTGTTAAGGGATGTAATGAAGTTACCTGCATGTAGAAATGATGGGGAGCGGTAGATACCCAGTATAGTGTAATTAGATATATTTAACTCGAGACCAGTGGCATTTACAAGGTTTAGTTCTTTAAATTTGACTGACAATTTTTTTGTGATGTATACAACTACCCCATCACATTGGTTAATTTGGTGTTTTGTTTGAAAAGATGTGTAATTCACTAATTGCGGTATGTTTTTTTTAGAGTTTAACCAACATTCTGTAAGAATCAAAATATCTACTTCATATTTTAGTTGTGATAGGGTGAGTTGCAAGTCATCAAAATTTTTGTATATACTTCTAATGTTTTGTGTTAAAATAATTAAATTGTGTGGAGAATTACCCGTGTTTAATTTTAGTTCCTGTATGTTACACTTTATCGAATCTGATGGTTTAATCTGATCAATTTCCTTTAGTGTATCGAAATTATCCATTTAAACATGTCAAGTTAGTACTCTCGGGGTTGCAACTAGGGTAGATATGTTGTATGAATATTAGCGGATAAGGTTCTAGGAAGTAGAAGTACACACGGATATGTTCAACATTTTGTATGGGGAAAAACGGGGGGTACGAAATTGTATAGTTAGAATCTAAGTAGTAGAGGTTTTCTACTAATATAGGTTTAGAACTATTGTATCTGGGGTTGTATACGGCGTGTAAGTATGTTGATATGTTTGTATTTTGAGCGTTTTTTTGTTTTTTGTCAGAGATCAGGTGATGTATATGTGGGATATAGCGTTGGTAGTTATAATTGTGGTATAAATGTGTGTAGGTATGTAAGGGTTTGTAAGTAGATTTCTGTGAGCATTCTAATATATAGTAGACGTTTAATATTACTTTTATCAAGCTAGGCAATCCATACCCAGCTTGACAAAGGCAACATTGTGTGTAGACGTGTATAAGTGTGTAGTCGTGTATAAGTGTGTGTATAGATTTCTGTGCGTGTTTTGTTGTATAGTTGCCATTTAACATATTATAAAAAAAAACACTGAAAAGTGCAAAATAACTTTAATTTCGGAAGTCGGTGTTTCTATAATATGTAGTTTTGTCTCTTCGTTATTTAACACCGACTTCCGGAATTAAAGTCATTTTGCACTTTTCAGTGTTTTTTTTTACTTCGAAGTCGGTTGTATTTTTTTTTTTAAGTTTTTTATTTTACACTTTTTAGTTTTGGTACCACCACTAAAAAGTACCCCTCAGCCAAACTTAAATACCTTATAGCCAGAGTGCATCTCATGACAATTCTAATAATCCCAAACACGGTTAGATTACATTAATTTATTACAGAGTTCCGGTGCCTAACTTCAGGCTTCATCATCAGATCAGTTCAATATATTCCCCCTCTACTTTTAGTCAGTCATCAACTACACGTATAAACAAAGTAATTTTACTTGTTACGAGGGTTCTGCTGTGATTCTGTGAGGAGTTCTGTTCCATATCTTCGAAGTTCATGATCAGATCATAACAATATTTCTATTTTTCAAAATCGTTCCACAATTGACCGAGAAATCGGTGAACATACATAAAAAAAAAAAACATACATTCAACCGAAACATATAACCTCCTCCTTTTTGAAGTCGGTTAAAAAGTAGGATATTCTCAATTCGGTTGCATAATCACCGCAGAACTTGTCATGAACATATTTGGAAATTTATTGTTTTAAGATTTTCTCTGGCTATAACCATCGAACTGATCTGGTGATGAAGCCGGGAGGTAAGCACGGGAAATCCGTAATAAAAAAGAATAGAAATATCCTAACCGTATTTCGGGTTATTGGAATAATGCAAAGTAATATAGTATCTGCCTGAAGTTTTCCCAAAATTAATTCAAATCGGTCCTCTATACTAAAACACGACTTGCCGAGAATAATAGGGTGTGTACAATTATAACCACAGTACATCATCCCATGATCCCACTCACCACCACCAACCACACCAACTCCACATCCGCTTGCAACTTACATCATCAAGGTAATTTCTACTTGCTAGAACAAGATTACTCGTCATGCTAACAAGGTATTATGCCAACTGGCGTAGCTACCAAAGGGCTAGTCGGGGCAGTGCCCCGGGGCCCCCAAGTTCGGGGGCCCCAAACCTGATTAACAAACCTCTTAATGAAGTTGCGAAAAATTCTCCCACCTTCAAAACCTAAATAAGATAAGTTGCAACACTATTATTATGGCATCTCGTTTTAGTCAGTAAAATTCTGACACTCCCTCACGCTCTACCCAGAGTAAAAGAAGTTATTTGATGATTTCCCACGTAAAAAAAACTAGGCAAGTACGAGTCGGACTCACGCACTGAGGGTTCTGTACAAACTTACCTATGAAAACAGTTCAGAGCGAATAGGTTATTTCTAGGTAAGCGCGAACCTATCAAGAATTAAAAAAAAAAAAGTTCAATTCCCAAATTGAGTTACGAATATTTTTTTGTGATGTAACTACCAGTTTTCAGATTTTTCCTATTCTTGTGCTATGAGACCTTGCTTCATGACAAAATTTCAGGATTTTAGGTAAACGGGAAGTACCTACCTACCCTTTGAATTTTGATTCCCTTGAGAGTGTCGAAATATACGTTTTTTGCAACATAGACGGCTGTATCTTTATTTATCGTTAACTCAGAAGTTTGTTTTTTTTCACAGCTTCAAGGGACCGTAGACTTGAATATATGGTTTTAATTTCAACTCGATACCTCCACGCGTTCTTGAGATAAAGGGTCTTGATAGACAGACAGACGGACAACATCCTATAAGGGTTCCGTTTTTCCTTTTGAGGGATGGAACCCTAAAAAAGGAGCCCCAGCTTTTTTTTGCCCCAGGGCCGTTGGTCGTCTAGCTACGCCACTGATTATGCCCCCGTTCTCTTGCGAGGCGTGCTTGCAATTTGCCATCATAAAACAAACTTAAGCCGACACAGCCATAAAAGTCTTGTCAAGTTGTCGTTGCCTAACAAGAGCCACAACTGGTCGCCATGTTGCTTCGAGCAATCAATCAATATTTATAAGATCGCATGAATTGTACAGAAGGAAATGGGTAATAACAGCTTGTGTATTTGTTGTATGATTTTAGTTTTTCTTTTCGTCCTGTGCTCATTATACGGTGTATAATAAAGTATATAGTAAATGAATACATAGCTAACTGCTAGGACTTTTTTAGAGCTGAGTTCTGTTGTTTGTAAAAGACAATTTTCTATCAAAATAGACGAATAGGTGGTTCAGTTTCAATGCTGCAGAAATGTCCGAAAATTCCGTCCTAGAATGCAAAGGGGAACTGAAAGAACACAGGTGGGTGAAAGTGTCACTTTCACCTCCCTCTCGCTCCACTCAGAGCAGGAAAAATTATTTGATGATAAAGATAAAAGAACTTTAAATGTGGCAAAATCTAATTTACATAATTATATATATTTTTTAAATTTAATTTAACCTTTTTAGTAAAATAAATAACAATAAGTATACATATTTACATATGAAACTATATTGACTAACTATTTATACTAAACCTAACTACATTTAAACGAGTATATACAAAAACAAAATACACTCTTTGTTATTTGGTATGATGTTGAGTATGTAAGCTTTTTACAAAATTTTCCTTGATCAACAGAGAGATACTGAAAGTAATAAAAACTTGACTATTATGACCTTTTCCATAAAATACGTTGGCGTTATAATTAGGTAGGTACCTAATGAACGTATAAACTGAAGGAAGCAAATTAAACCTAATTAATCGCACTAATAACAAGATAACACGCTTTACACCCCTGCCATTCACGACAGGGGAATCAATTCATACTTAATACCATTTGGCAACGGCTAACTACATGCCAATTTACCTCAATACAAGCAAAAAAAGTCTGTAACCCACAAAAATAAAGTTTAAACTTGTGTAACATAAATAATGCCTTATTTGAATTCCCCGCACATTGTATAAAATGTTCCATCATTTATTTTCCTTTCGAAAAACATCAATCATATGCGATCTCAACACTTGATCGAATATCCATTCCATATCATGACACGACCAGTGTAATTAAGCCTCTGGGAGGTCATTAATCTCCTTCACCGACACCCAGTTATACGTGCAACGAGGGTCGAAGTAAACTTGTCAGATGGTTATGGTGGTGCGTTCAACTCTTGCGGCCATATTTAGCCACCTGCTGTGAACTTGTTTGCCATTTTGGGCCATTGAGTATGGAGTTCAAAGGTTCTCACATGCTGGAGCATGGAATGGAGTCCTTATGTAGCGACCATTAGATTGGTCTTAAATTCAGTATCTACATGCGATCTACGTTAAATGTTAGGGCTTCTAAATAAGGGTTAACGATGCACATTCTCAGACAAAACCACACAGTTAGGACAATAATATTGTATAACAGCCAAACGAACAGTTGCAGAAATAGCTTTTCATTTTGGAGCAGCGCGCTTGCATAACTTCAGGAACCTAACGGTGTTTACGTCAGCAGCTCGTATTTATCCTTATAAATAGGCTCATAATACATTTGAATCTCATTAATATCATACACATATCTCTGTCAGAGGCGCAACAGAAATAGTGCATCCTGTTTCGTGCGCGCGCAGACGACGAGCTACGCCGACTTGCGCCCGAGTGTCGAGCGCTCGAATCGGACGGATAATCGATTTTACGAGCTCCCGAAATAAACCGAGTCCCTTCGGCACAACATGCATCATCGACGGTCACATTCTGCAGCCAGCTTGTGTTGTTCTTTTACTAAAGGGAAATTGTATGACTGGCCCTCCATATGTTGTTGTAAGAAACATGCGTAAGCGCACTGATTCTAAATTCGAATTATGCTTCAATTCTAAGGGCTTGCTTCACAAATACACACTAAACGCTACACAAAAGTTCTATTTTAATTTTGTTCAAAGTTGATAGAGACAGAATTTTATTATGAGTGATAACATCTTCAGTCACGAGCAATAAGATATCATTGTTACATATTCCATCCATCTTAACTTCTACCATTCAAGAAAGATGTGTACCTACAACAATTAATTCTAAATTACCTATTTGATCATTAGGTAATTATAATATAATATGTTTATTGTTTATTTGTCGTGTAAATTACCTATTTCTTGAGTAACAGAAGCTAAAATAGATTGAAAATGTGACAGAGTATATGTATATCGTATTGCTTGTGACTGTACTTAAGTTTAGCTACAAATCTTGTAGTGATTTGTGGCGCAAGCGGTAAATCATAAGCGTATATATCAGCTCAGCTATTTAACATGACATCACTGTTCAACCAGTTCGTTTAATCAAGAATTCGATCAATATATCGGACGCCTTTTATGACCAAATGATCTAGCTGCAGAACGACTAACTACGTGGGCGAGTCCATTCAAAGCAACGCAATCAAAAACCAAAATAGGGAAACGTAAGTATTTCAATACTATCCAAATGATAGAAAACGGTATTGTAGCAGAATAGCGTCCCGTCTAAGGCAATAAATGGGTCCGTTCACCCAAATAGTGCTGTGGGTGTTGTGTTTTATTGTTACGAGCGGGTTAACGAGCGTCGGGCACTCTGCCATGGGCCCGCGCCGAGGGCTTCAGCGGGGAATCTCGAGCTTCACGAGACAGACTTACCCTTGGGCATGCCTGATAGTAATTCACGGATATCTACGCCTGACCTCACTACGATAGATAGATTTATTCTTCTTCTTCTCTTTCGCTTTCATTCTCTTCCCCATTCTTCTTTAGATATAGGTCGGTTTTATGTAAATATGTTACATTTTTTGTTCGGTTGTAGATAGCCAGATCTATAGTTATAGTAGCAGGGTCCAGCGGATCTACCTAGTGGAAAGTCCGTCCTACGAGTTTCCTGCTTTCGTCAGTCTTCCCTATCACAAAAAAACAACAACATGTAAACGATTACTTATGAATTCCTTTTTATGAAATTCTGTTTCGTATCATGCAAAATATTCCATTTGGAAACGATTCAAGTTTTTATAAATGTCATACATAATTGATGCCTTTACGACGAAATGTTAGTTTTTTGGGACTTTATGCAAAGAGTTTTTGTCTGGTGAAGGTTTTTGATCACTATATTGGAGAATTATTCGAAGCTAAAAAAAAAATCTTTTTCTTTCTTTTTCTTTTTTCTTTCTAAGCTGGTGAAGGAGTCTTTACAAAGGAAAGTACATAATTATTAGTATTGGACAAAAAAACAAATACCAAACTATTCGGTTTATATTTTTCTAAAACACTCAACGCATCAGACAAACACGGAGCCGACTCTCCATCTTAATTTTTTAAAGCATAATTTACAGTTACTGTCCGTCAATCATGCCTAGCCATTTGACGTAGGTGCACTTGTAGACCCGAGGTGTCTCGCACTGGCAACACCGACATAATATGTCATGTCGACATTTACGACTACCCGACATTTTGAAATAAGAATACTAATGTAATGGCCACATGTGTGGCCTCGTAAACATGCCAGTATGTGCACACCCCAGAAAGTTATTAAATATCCCATTACTAATTATTTTGTGGAGAAACGTGTGCTTTTTGCAGAATACTTTTTGCTTCAGAATGAATTTTGATTGCACTAGTGTATCTCTGTATTTTCATTAACTAACTTGTAGATGTGAAAATCTTTTGATTTTCATAAGAAATTACGAAGGTCCGTAGGGTAAAAAAGACTGCCTCTATGTACAAATTGAAAACAATGCTTTAAAGAATAGAGCTTTAAATAACTCTGTGAGCTAAATACAGAATATTTGGTATAAAGACACAATCCAAAAAACAGCAGTAAATTAACAAGCCCGTAAAAAACATCACCATTTACCGCAAAATATTATATCCAGGTGCATTCCAGAAATCCAATAAAATAAAATGTCAATTACAATATATCAGTTATTTCACTCCCATAAATATACAGTAAAGTACGTGTTAATAATATTGACGTAACAACTTTACGGACACTATCGGAGCACCAAGCATGGCACATCTCATTACTTCATTACAATGCATATTCATGAACATCATAACCCTATAAATATATATTGCATCGCGTCTCGCTCTTGTCAAATAAATATATTTCTTTACGGCGTGAAACCAATCGTTGTGGAGATAGCGTTATCGTTTAATGGCCACTTGAGCCACAACACGACGCCACATGAACACAAAAAGAAATAAAAAAAGTTCTTAAAAGCGTCCGTCCGTTCGCGACTGTAATAACATTTGCATTTCCTTGCGCTTGCGCCGAAGTCCGCAGACAAGCGACTCGCTCGCCTCCACGTCGAGCTCGCGATAGATCCCAATGCTTTATTGAGCCATAAATCGCACTCTAAGTACTTTGTACTAATATGCTAAAAGGTTTTTGTTTTATTGCGATACTGATTGACTGTCATAACATTTACAAATTCGATTACTTCAAAAGTAGTAAATTTAGTTTCAACGCTTGCCGTGTGATCTTTTAAACTAAACTTTTATGAGCGTTTAAACTTCTAAAACCGTTGCATGGTGTGCTCGGTAAGTACTTGAAAGAAATGAGCCTAATTATCACAATGCAAATCGTACAAACATTAGTAAAATGTTAGCCAACATGTGCCGGCGGCGGAGGCCGGATCAAACATACGAGCAAGCGAACAAACACCTCTGTTTGGACTATCGCCACTTTCGGTTCTGTACAAATAGGGCCCGTTGTTTGTTCAAGTGCCAGTGACACGCCACTGCGGAGATCGTAGTCCAGCCTAACAATGACTCTAAGAACCCTTTGAGTCCCTCTTTTGAGAGTTAACTTGCAATGAGCAGGAAGGGCCGGAGAGGGTCATGTTACAGTGGTGGCGGTTCAAAAAAGGCGACACCTTTCTCGGCCATAGTGGGAAGGATTTACCTGTCAGATGTTTTAACGAGCTAAGTAAGGGTTGACAAAGGCTATAATTTACTCGAGGCGAAGTACAAGAAGAGCGTTTACGAGGCTTCGAGAAACACGAGATCCCAGCATTGCAACAGGTCGAAAATAAAACTAGGAACTCCGGCAAGCAGGGCTCGGAAATTAACGATTTATCGACCAGTGGCGGAGATCGTAAAATTTAAATTTATAAGTAGAAAAAGATGAAAACAAAGACTTTTTATGATAGTATAATGAGTCCCAACTCTCAGCGGCATCGAATTACACTGTCATCTTGATTACAACCACTTTTTTGTTGACATCAGCGGCCCAACGAGTCTGGTGTAAAATTACATTGTTGCTGCATATAGAATAGATCAGATTACTTACATTTTTTTTAAAAAAAAAACGAGGTAATCGAACTTAGATTTAAGAATTCTTCGCAAAAATCTTTCGCACGCTAAATCCACTAAATTGGTGTCAGGTTCTAATTGCCCTTTTCGCGTGAATAATTTGTGTTATTTACAAATTGGTCACACATAAAATAAACAGGTTTATGTATTGTTCGGCAAACAGAACTTGTTTTCCAAATATTTTTTTAATAACGCACATAATTATACTTCTATTGGTTCTATCTCGTTCAAAAGATAAAACTTTTGTGGAAAAATTCCCTACAATATCTAGTAGAACTTCTCTACATAGTATCAAACATACCTACTGCAGATATCCCACGCTATTAAAATATTATTATTTATTGATAAACAGATCCTTGCATCGAAAAGTTCAATATTGTTATATCTTTGATCCGAGACCCTATAAGGCGTTATTTTTTTTTAATTTTCAGCATTTGCTGCGATAGGAGTTATTTTTTTAATTTTGGTATTTTATGTTTTATTTTATTTAGTCTATATTTACAATTAATTAAAAGATATTATTTGTTGTTTGTTCTGTGCGAGTTACAAATGAACGACTTCCTTTAATTTTTTTTTTCTTTCTTCACCGAGACATTTCAAAACGAGCATTTTTGAACTAATAAGGAAAATAGATTTCTAAACTAAAACATTTCGTATTTACAAAAGGACTGAAAACCACAATTTTTGGAGATGTGTTCGTAAGATCTCGGACCCCCGAAGTAAATATGGATATTCGAAATATGGATCCGAGTCCGAGGTGAATTATAAGATTTATAAATATGGATATTTGAAATATGGATCCGAGTCCGAAGTGAATTATAAGATTTATAAAAATACTAGCGGATACCAGAGCCACCGTAGCGGATACCACGAGCTCTTAACGCGATCCATTTGACGACCTAAACTGAACTGTTAAAGAGATGGAGCTATATGGTGTATAGCTCCATCCCTCTTTTTCACTCGCACGCCTGACATTTTGACACGTCATAGAAAGGCCCCCAGTCTGTGCTACTACGGTAAAAAAAGAAATAGACTTTGTTTATTTGTTGGAAAAGAAGAAAAAATTCTTTTTTTGGAGTATTGTTTTAATAGTCTAAAACAATCTTCGCATTATTGGCTTTCTAATGAAACTGCTCCAAAGCACATCAGTTGGATGGTTTCAAAGTATAAGGGCTATAGGTAGAAACAATTTTTATGTTTTATTTATTTTGGAGACTGCGAAAGTCAAAAGAATTTTAGTAAAGCCCAAAAGAACATTATTGCAGTAAATATCATGTAGATATAAGAACAGCAAAAACGACGTAGTAATAGTACAATTTTCAACAATCGTTCCATAGACACACAGTCTAGACTAAGCATATGTAAAAGTTGTTGACATCGTAAAAATAAACTAATACATGAAAAAGTACGTGTAGGATAGTCGATATCGAAAAATATTGATAAGCCGTTATCTAACACGATCTATATTTTACAAGCGGACACTACCCGCTAAATATAATCTTGATAGTAATTCCTCTGTTATCTTAAGCCGGGTACAGACTGCTGCAACGTAACATGCAATGTAACAGAATTCCCAAAGTGTGGAACTGTGGACGCCTTGTGCGCGCGAACCTTGCACACTACGCGCGCGACCAGGCCCAGGTCTGCTATTTTATAAATTCGCCATTCCAACACGATCCTATTGTCATTTTGCTAAAAGTTCGGAATCTGCTAATTCATAATGATCGATCATTGATCGGTCAGTTGTGGACTTGTGGTAGAATGACAATATCGAGCTGTCTCGTAACAAATTAAAACCAATAACTGCACTACGACGTTCTAATGGTAGAACACTGATCAAAGGAACTGTCAAATTTTTTGCAGATTACCGCATAAGTACATCAGACATTCATTTGTCATTATTTACGAGATTACCATTCTCTGCCATTTCTTTCAATGGAGTGTCAGTGGTTGAACATTGGAAAGTCGTAATGACGCCATTATATTAGTAGATTACCAAAATGGTCAAAATCAACAATTATGAAGTCATTGATAGACCATTCTGACACTTACAATAGCAGACTTGGCTTCATAAAAAAAATTGACGTGTATAAGTGTTTTTAGAAAACCTATTTTCAAAACAAATATCATTTATCACTATTGTAATAGCAGACTTGAGGCCCACAGCATTTCAACCATGAGAATAGGTACACGTTCGGTTCGTGCGCGCTGCGTCCATACTTATGAAATGCTCCTTCCATGTTACCTTACATGTTACGTTAGGTACAGCAGTCTGTACCCGGCTTCAGGCCTCTGTACGTCGTTTATTGGAAGACACCTGCTCTCTACAGCTGTTTATTAGACCTTGCCCATTGACTGTTTAATTATCTTAATTACTTGGCGAACCATCATTGATCTCGCTTAGTTGATTCTGGACTTTTTAGTTTTCGTTTTATGGAAGTTTTAATTACTGTTTTTTGTGAAAGCCGTACTATGTCCCACTTATTTCATGGCTCATTAATTTTGACATAATATGTATACTGGTAGGTAGGTAGGTACCTAATGCCTATAAACTTCAAGTCGTTTTTGAGTTTTAACAAGACGAACGAACAGCTATTGATTTTTATGTACCTATAAGTAAGTAGATTATTATATGGCGCCAGTGCAGCTAGTTTTATTAATCCATATATTCTTCTTAACCTACCGTAAATAACTATCACCAATGACTTCAAAATTAACCACAGTCCACAAACCTTATAATTTCATTAAGAAAATAAAAAGTCTTTATTTCCAAACCAAGTCCAAACTAACGGCATAAAACCTTAGCAACCTGTCTTGGCTCATCTTGTTTATCTTGCATGTGCATTACGAGTATTACGACATGTGAACTCCAAACCTGCGCCGGCGCACGAGTCTCAGTAGCGTATTCACACACGTACTTGTAGGTACTTGTCAGATCTAGATCAACGGTAATGGCAGGCAACACCGGGTTGACAAGTATACTGAACTGGCGCCAAGTGGCACGATGACCATCAATTTGTAGGTAGAATCCTAGATGGGGAATATTTTAACCCAGTTATAGTGATCTTTGATTCAAAAGATATTTTACTTTAAAATTTTTATTGTTATTATGCTTCATGTTGTGGGTCTGCGGACAATGTAACGAATTTTTTTTAAGTGGGATATCATTTAATGAGTCTTCCCATTCTGGGTGGACGAGAATTTTACTGACAGCTAAAGATTTGACAAATCCTATAAATCCACCAGGCAGAAGTAAAATCTGCTTAGATAGAACTATAATCTCTATAATATATCTTCCCTTTATCACAGTACATGTAATCTACAACCGTCGTCTACAATATCTACTGTATTCAGGTTGTATCGTCTGGAGTTTCATATCACAATTCTCAGTGAAACATTCTAGCCACAATCACTAACCTACTTTTTCCACTTTTTCCAGGTGGGTGGTAGTGGCAGGAGCCTGGCGAGCGAGCGTGATGCGTCCCCCAACGCCTTCAGCTGGCGCCCGCAACAACCGTCACTCGTCGCTGCTCCAGCTGGCAGCTTGGGGCGTCCCTGCAGCGTTAGCAGCCGCTGTGCTGGTCACCAGGGACGTTGATGCTGATGAACTTACCGGTAAGATCCTTTGAATACTCTTCTTATAAGATTTTTGTAAAAATTTCAGCCTGTAACGTTCCACAGCTGGGTCACAGGTCTTCGCTCTGTTAGAGGGAACAGGCAATAATCCATCATGCGGGATCAGGGGGGTTACCATGACGTTCAAAGTAAGATTGTTTCATTCTTGTTTCAGTGTGGTTATGAGACAGAGCCATACAGGTTGTCTAGCGCCATCTCTTACCCACACTGGAAGTAATAATGAAACAATCTTACTTTAAACGTCATGGTACAGGTCCAGTGCGGGTTCCTGTTGACATTAAAGAGAATTAACAGAATGTGAGTCTCACATTCTCACATTGTGTGATCAGAGACAGTAGCCAGTGTCTACTTACCCACAATAATTGGTTCCGTGTTTGATTGAAACTAGAACTAAATGAAAATACTGTGTTTGTTATTTATACTTCGGTTAATTTACTTTAAGTAATCTTACTCTTAATTTCATTGTTACGAGTAGATTGTGTATACAGATAGAACACAATTTGGTAATCAAAATCTCTGAACGAACTAATTAGGTACTGCTAAATACACACACTTTTGTGGGTTCCACGAAATTTACGCATTTCGTCACCATACTTCTTTCTGATTTCTGACGATATATAAATTCCAACCGATATAGTTGTAAGACCAGACCTGTTTCGTCTGTACCTGTGTATTTTTCTATCTTTTAAAATGAATAATCTTCTGACTTATTTTTTAAATATAGTAAAAAAAAATAACTTTATCCAAAATCGCAAATAGAAAGCGTACGAGTCATGTGTCGTACATGGCCCTCGCGTATTGCAGTTCAGCACTATTTCGCCGCCTTGCACAAATTATATTGTAAAGCGACAGTACACAATTAGCATTCACAGACGGTTGTACTCATTAGCGATCATTCATATATGATAAGTTACGCAATAAATCAGATCTTCTTCGGATATCAGTGACTATCATTTCAAAGTAACATCCAAGGTGTGTGCGACCCATTCAGCATCGCATACAGAAAGAATTCTTCAAATTCCATTCAATAATACGTAAATTAGAAACCTTTCAAGTCTAGTCATCTAGTGGTAGGGGAAACTTAAGTAACAGAATAAGGATGCACATATTGAAATGTGACGTCACCGCCATTAGGTTACGTGTGCACAAAAGAGATAGTGATATATTCCCACCACGCCCCACTCTTCCTCATACCAATATTTGAAATTCCGATTGCTGCTTCATTTAGTAACAAATGATATCTTTTTTGTTTAGTAAGTATAAAATATTGTACAAAAATAAACGCAGGTAGGTAAATACCCAATTAAAAGGAATAAGAGAGGAATACTTATCTCATTTCATCTAAATTAATTAAGGATCCAATCAACAATAGTTGTAGGTCACTAACTTGTCGGAATGTCACCTCCTATTTCTTTCAGTGACATTCTTCACAATGTTGATTGTAATTGACAGTTGGTGAACTAATGAATGAGACAACTTCTGTTTGTTAATACCAAATCAATTAGCCACAACTACGACACACTACGACTTATTAGTAGTAGGCATCATATTTCTTGAAAAAGTGACATTTATCTTGTACGATAAATGACAACGCTCGTTTGGCACCTCATTAAAATCAAGTTTACTTAAAGAACTTTAATTTACAATTTACAATTCTGATATTCAGACGACTTTTACACACCATCACTGGACCCGATCATATGTTTTTATAACACCTCGGTTCTCAGTAACTGGGACTACCAACTATGGTAGTTAGGGACCGGTTCGATAGTTAGCGAGTGGATAGTTGATCGTATGAGGCAGGTTTGTAGCAGCAGAAGGTAGAATAATAAGTACATGTATCAGAAAAAAGAAATGTCAAGAGAGACAACGAACGCGAAATCTATTGTAATTCATGCAGTTAAATTTGCCATAACGGTCATTAAACCACCTTCTGATATTCTTTTAATTTCTAAATCGGAATTAAATACATAAAGCTATCGACTGACGCTTAAATATGATATATATCGTGATCCTTTACTTAAACGGATCATAATTTATTGTACCCACGAAGAAACATGCAAAGTGTATTGCAAATTCATCTGGCGCCAACCATAATTAACTTTTTCTTCACGAAAGATACAGAGAGGATAACTTGCTTACTATAGCTAGACCTGACCAAATCTCTATACCAAATCCTGTATAACCTGACCATAACGAATAAGTAGTCGCATCACATGTTGTTTTTCTCGTTGCTTGGCCATCTTTAAATGGTCATGTTAGAAGTTCAACGCTTCCAAAGGAGGCTGCACTATTATAGGTGATTCACCATATTGATATAGTTATTTATTGGTCTCCATATCCTCTGACTTTGATTGATCGAACTAGATCGGAAAGCGTTTAAAATATAGATATGCGTTGTCTTTTGCTTTTGTTTTAACTTTGTGTGATATTTTTTGTCGAAAGAACGAATGTAATATTCAGTAATCAAATATGATAACCCTAAAAACTGCAAAGGAAACTCGCCAGGCAGGAACAGCACACAATATGAATCTCAGAGTCCATTGTTTGTTTCTGAATCAATCAATAAGTCCTAATACACGTCCGTAGCGAAACAACACAAATGCAAGAAACGTTCCTGTTTTAATAGTCCTTTCTTGTTTGATTGGCGGCATTTTTCAAAGCGATTAAATCTGGTTCGAGTGCGCGGGAGCACGTATTCATGCTGTAATGGTATTGAGTGGTTTGTATGGAAGTACCGGCTCATTGTAATGTTGTTCGTGTGCTAAACGAGATTCTGACTCGGTTTGTGCTATTAGAGGAGATGTGGAGATTACTGTATGACAATAAATAACGTGGACTTGTCTACTTATTGCTGGGGCTCATTTAGCTGCATTAGGCGGCGAACATAAGAACACTTCTACATTTCTATTCGTAGTAACCAACGGGACAACTTTAGATTATGATAGTCTGGAAGCGGTCTCATAAATTCTTGTAAATATCATTTTAATCTTTGAAAGAAACCGCGGCTTGCCCTATCTGCTGACCTAGAGACGGGTATTTCGTAAAGATACACGGTATCGGTATCAGTAAATCCTGAGATTTGTCGTCGAATCGTACGATGTGCCGCTATTTGGGGTTCTACAATCATACCGCGCTACTGGCGGCTTTTAAAGAACATTCAAAATGTAAAACATAAAATTGCACGTGTACCTTTTGCTGGAAGCATCTTTACATCACCCTAACATTATAAAGGCAAAAGTTCGTGATGGTGTGTGTGTGCGTATGTTTGTCAATTCTTCACGCTCGAACGGCTGAACGAAATTCGATGAAACTTGACATACGGGTAGACTATGTCCTGGAATAGCATATAGGATAGATTTTTATCCTGGGAATATATTCCCTTGGGATAATTTTCTACTATGACGCAGGCGAAGCGGCTGGCAGCAACAAGTGAAAAATAAAATAAACTTTCGTTGCGGTAACTTGAAAGAATAAAACACTAAATACTAAAACAGTAGCTTTAGATAGGAAAAATCTGTAAACAATGTAGCGACTGTAGAGCACATTTGTTATCAAAAAATCCCCTTATCACATAAGCCAGAGGTGATTAATTATAACGGACAAGCGAACTACACAAGAACACCGCAACGCAATGATAACTTTAGTAAAAAGGAGGATCTTTTTTATCGTTCCTAATCGGGTGGTCGGTAATACTTGGATCGGAAAACTCGGCCTTTGTGGTTTTGCGTGATACAAAGATGCGGTGCCGACAAAGACTGTCCTCTTTGAAAGTGGCGAGTTTATATGCGTAGCTTTAGAGAGATTTACTGGGAGCTTGGCAAAGATAACCGTCTTTCCTGAAGGTTTGAAGATAGTCTAGGTAATTAGATTTGGTAAATCTGGAGACTTAACAGATATCTAATTTCTTCTTGCTTAGGTATATACTAATATACCACCGAATATGTCCTTAGATCAAGTTTTCTACTCTCCTGAAATTATAATACCTATGATACCTATATTCAGGGGCGCCGGCTTTTAGAAAACCTCATGGGTGCTCATGCTTATTTGATGACTTGAAAAAGTGGCGAAGTGTGAGAAAAGAAATGCACACTGATCGACCGACAAATAAATAAATGTCCTACTTACATACTGCGTACTTCATTACTAATTATGTTTGATAAAAATGAAAATGAAACCATTATATAAAAACGAAACTAGTTTTTATTATGAAGAAATATTATAATTTATACGTAACCTAAAAGTTGATTACTGATCTATTTCTTGATGTCTATTCTCAGGGGTGCTCAGCACCCACTGTTTATTTCTCATGGGTGCTGGAGCCCCCGAGCACCCACGGAGTCGGCGCCCCTGCCTATATTAATATAATTGAAGTGTCTTTGTAAAGTATATTTGATACCTATAACAAAATAGCAATTTTTTAAAAATTTTGTTTGTCTGTTTGTTCTGGATAATCTTCCCTTCCCGTTCTGTCATCAGTCACGCTATATCTACCTCCCGTTTCTTTTATGTCACCCGCATACAATCTATCCATCATTTCTTTGGCCTCCCTCTCCATTCATCCACATGTATACTCATAACTCTTTTAGTAACATGCGTTTGATCTCTCCTCTTCACATGACCATACCAAGACAAACGATTCCCTTTTTTCAGTCACTGGCGCCACTTTCAAACTTAGCATGCACCATAATTATGATTCTTGAAAAGAATTACTGCGAAACCAACCAATTGTTCTAAGTTCGAAGTGGTCAAAATAACATACCTACATATTTCGACCGTACACAACAACTTTTAGTTTATGCATATGTATCTAATCAAAACTCCCTTACTTCTGTAATATAAGTTACAGATGAAAGGGGCTTAGTTACTCGAACCTACCCAATTACTAAAAACATCAACATTTCTCATAGGTATCTCAATTCCCATTTTATTCCGTCCTCCTTACGGGTTCCAAGAACCGTTTTATCGATTGGAAGAGAACAACGAGCCAATCATCACATATCAAGCTGACTTATAGGGACATTTATTTAAAAATATTTTACTGGCTGTTTAAATAAACTTTTGAACATAAATCATGTAGTCCCGTCCGCTGTCGGCTGTAATAAATTCGTGATCAGTAAAAACGGTACGGTTTATTATATCATGCTAATGACAACATCGTTATGATCGCAGTGGAAACCAGTATTTTGGTTATTTATTTTAAAAAGTTTACATGGACCGTTTTTTTAATAAAATTATAATAATAAATGTATTTTTTTTTATTTTTATTGAAATATGTATATAAAAATATAATTTATACATGTTCTAAGTGAATAAAGAAATAATAATAATATTTTTATTAGCAAAAATACAAATTTGACATATGTAAAGTACCAAAAAACTGTCACACAATAGCCAGTTCAAAATTTCTCTTAAACTAGGAAGATTCTGTATCTTAAGAGTCAATGTGAATATTACTTAGTGCCCTTTGGGGTGCATGAAAGGAGCCTCCACGAGCGGCGTTAAAAATATCGTACAGCGATTCCAAACGCCCGGCGCACCCTGGACAGCTAGCACTCGGTAACGCAGAGTCTAGCTGACTAATCCTTTCACCACGATGTCTCAAACTCAAACACTCCAAAGGCATTTATCAATGCCAACTCTAACGGCATCTCCACCTGCCAATTCTGGTTCCTCAATCACTAAACCAGCCCTGAACGCCATCTCTATTAACATAGAAGGTTTTTCAAGCAACAAGGCTCAGCTTCTCGCGAATCTGTGCCAGGACTTATGTTGCGACGTACTGTGCGTTCAAGAAACTCACCGCGACAGTAAACTACCTAGACCGCAAGTACCTGGAATGATCCTTACAGCCGAAATCCCACATGCAAAATATGGCAGTGCTGTTTTTGTTAGACCAAACGTTGCTGTGCAGTCCTCAGCTTGCAAATGTATTGACCACATCGAAATAATTACTATCGATACAGGCAGCTGCACAATAACGTCTATATATAAGCCTCCAAATCAACCGTTCTATTTTCATTACACGAGCAATTTCCACGACAGGCCCATTAAAATCATACTGGGTGATTTTAATAGCCACAGCACTGCATGGGGCTATACCATTAATAATACGGATGGTGATGCAGTGGAAAAATGGGCGGAAGCAGAGAACCTCAACTTAATACACAATGCCAAACTCCCTGCATCCTTTAACAGTAGTCGATGGCGCCGTGGCTATAACCCCGACCTAATCTTTGCCAGCGGTAATATAAGCCCCCTTTGCACCAAGATAGTACACCAGCCTATACCAAGAACCCAACATAAACCAATAGGATGCCGCGTTGAAGCCGCTGTGAAACCTCAGTTCGTGCCATTTAGGCGACGATTCAATTTTTCGAAGGCCAACTGGCAAATGTTCTCTGATGGCATTGACTCAAAGCTGATTGACATTGAACCTGTGCCGACCAATTACGAGAAGTTTGTTAAAGTTGTCTGGGCCATATCACGACAGTGCATCCCTAGAGGTTGCCGTACTGCTTACATCCCAGGCCTAAGCAAGGATTCCGCTTCACTCTTAGCAGATTATGAGAGCTCGTACAACACAGACCCATTTTCCGAACAAACTTTAGAACTCGGCGAGGAACTAATGCGTGAAGTAAGTGATAGCCGCAGAAAAAAATGGATGACACTTGTTACAGATATTGACATGACACACAACAGTAAAAAGGCCTGGAACACTATCCACAAGCTCACTGACAACCCGCCTCAATCCCTGAACCCGGGACAGGTGACTGCCAATCAAGTTGCACACCAGCTTCTCCTTAATGGTAAACCACAGCGTCGCTTATCCAGAACCAAAAAGTTGTCTAAAATTGCAATTAATCATACAACCGATATAAGCAAGCCTTTTACATTGTCAGACGTGATTTATGGGATAAAAAACTTAAAAAATGGCAAAGCTGCTGGCTTGGACGACATTACTGTCGACCAGTTAAAACATCTCGGACCAGTAGCTGTATCCTGGATACTTTCCTTCTTCAACGCATGCCTCAAAACATATAAGATCCCTCAACTTTGGAGACGTGCTAAAGTAATTGCTCTACTTAAACCAGGAAAATGCCCAAAAGATCCTAAAAGCTACCGACCTATATCCCTCTTATGCCACACATTCAAACTATTTGAAAGAATCTTACTAAACCGTCTTACGTCCACAATCGAACCAAATCTTATCCCTGAGCAAGCTGGCTTTAGGCCAGGAAAGTCGTGTACCAATCAGACCCTCAAACTGACGCAATTTATCGAAGATGGTTTCGAGGCGAACAATGTCACAGGTGTTGTATTCGTTGACCTTTCAGCAGCCTATGATACAGTCAACATCAAACGTCTCCTACTAAAGGTCGGCGAGCTGACAAGGGATACTGGTTTTGTACATATTCTCAGCTCTATTTTAAATAACCGTCGCTTTCAAGTCTATCTTGGCCACACCAAAAGCAGGTGGCGCAATCTGAAAAACGGCCTCCCTCAAGGTAGTGTGCTGGCTCCGGCGCTCTTTAATATTTACACAAACGATCAGCCTAGCTCACCTCAAACGCAACGATTTTTATATGCAGACGATCTTGCTTTAGCTGCTCAGACACCTACTTTCGAAGAAGCCGAAGAAAAACTGATGGAAGCTCTGGAAGCACTTGGCAAATTCTATGATGAAAATGCACTACGACCTAACCCCTCCAAGACCCAGTCCTGTGTTTTTCACCTTCGCAACCGTCAGTCAAACAGGGTTTTAAGTATAAGGTGGCAAGGAGTTGATATAGAGCACTGCTCTCAACCTCGATATTTGGGCATTACTTTGGATAGGTCCCTGACATTTAAGTCTCACTGCCTAAAAACAAAACAAAAAGTTGGGACTAGAAACAATATCCTTCGCCGCCTTACATCCAGCACCTGGGGAGCATCACCACAAGTTCTTCGCACTTCAGGCCTATGCCTTTCTTTTTCGGCAGGAGAGTTTGCATGCCCAGTGTGGCATCGTTCCGCTCACGCTAGAGAAGTGGACATAGCGCTGAACGATACCTGCCGCATCGTAACGGGATGCTTAAAACCTACCCCTCTTGCAATGTTGTACCCTCTAGCAGGTATAGCTCCTCCAGAAGTTCGCCGCGAGATAGCCAGCCGCATCGAGAAGAGTAAACAGGAACGGGACGGCCGTCACCCCCTGCATAAACATCAACTTATACCTGCACGTCTAAAGAGTCGTAAAAGCTTTATGCGATTTACGACCTCTTCAAAAGACAGTGCAGAGGACGAGAGATGCGTGCTGTGGAAGCAGAAGCACCCAACTCCTACACATTTTATCACCCCGTCAGAGCATCTCCCCCCTGGACGCGAATTGCAGTGGCCAATCTGGAAATCTCTTAACCGACTGCGGACTCAGGTTGGCCGCTGTAAAAATAATTTAGCCAAATGGGGCTTCCTCGATCCATCTCTAACACAGTGCCAGTGTGGAGCCGCTGTACAGGACATGCGTCATCTGCTATGCTGTCCATCCTGCACAACCAACTGCAGTTTTCAGGATCTATACGAGGCCAACAACAGAGCCGTAGAGGTTGCCAAATACTGGTCAGATAAAATTTAGTTGGAGTACATCGACACGAAAAGAAGACTTAGTGCCCTAGCCCAATCTTTGAATTTCTCGGTAGTTCTCTACTGTAATCTACCTTCCACATCATTCATCTAAACCTTCCACATGAACTACTGTTTATTGGTAAAAAACGTCTGAAAATTTGTTCAGTAGTTTTTGAGCTTATCACAAACAGACAGACAGACGAAATGCGGGCCTTTGTTTTGTAATATGTAAGGAACGCATTTCTGAATTTGATATTGCATAGTTTAGAATAGAATAGAATATAATAAACTTTATTGTACACCAAATTAGTAACAAAACTTTTACACTAACTTAAATCTATAGGTACAAAGGCGGGCGGGTAGTTTCAACTTTTTTGTCAATATCAGCTTATATTTAGGTACCTATATCACTGGATATAGGTAGGGGAAACTGGGGAGGGCATTTAACTCACTGAAGTTGCGAGTAAGCTCATCCATCAACAAGTTTCTCACTTAATAAACAATTTATTAGTCTTTCACTACTTAGCTGCGAGTGTCTATCTGATATATAGTTTCCTACTTTAGTCCGCTATCTGTTTATCTGGACTGTGGATATATTATAAAATCCTCTTTCGTTTATTTTTATCGCCATTATGCGAAGTGCGAGCGAAGTGCCACGCGGCCCGATTCTCAGGCATATTGCAGTTTCAATCATGCCACGAGTATTGTGCTTTTATTTTTATTATTTCCATTCCACTTCCATTATGGCGGCCGAAAGAAATGCTCGACCATTATTCGAGCCGTTAAATACGACACCTTTCCTCCTCGCACGCTCGTATTTCAATTTTAAATCGGCCCTTTTTAACCGCCTTATTAATGCAAGCCTTTTTTCTCGCCGTATGTTTGTGTAGGTGTTCGCTTTGAGAACCGCTTTAGTGGAAATTGGAATGTTATTCACATCTATAAAGAGCACTCGAGAAAAAGAATTCGGTATCCGCTAACCTCTACACCTCTGATGTCGTTTGCTAAAGGTTTTTTTTTTGTTTGTTACAGGAACATGCTTCGTGGGTAACCAATCCAGTAAGTCCTTACTGGCGCTGGTTATTGTTCCCGAAGCAATCTGTCTGCTGCTCGGCTCCGTGTTCCTGTCATCGGGCTTCCGAGCTGTCCTCCGACGACCAGCACCCGTGGCAGCACCGTCTGTGCTGCTGAACTCGCCGCCTCAGCCTCATCAGGACCAAAGTGTACTGAGACTAGGAGCGTTTGCGGCACTGTACGCCGTGCCCTCAGCATGTATACTTGCAACGTGGGTGTACGAGTACGCATGGCGAGACGAGTGGCTCGCTGCTCCTGTGCCTTCAACAGAACCTTCGACGCATCCAAAACCAGCGTTCTGGGTATTCCTGTTTCGAATATTTGCGACACAGATCCTCGGTGTCATGGTGGCGGTGTGGATCGCGACGCCAAGTCTTAAGGCTTTGTGGAGAAGGATCGCTGGGCCGAGGAAGCCTCCGATGGCGAAGTGTCCGCCCGGTCCGCCGCCCACTCCGCTGACTATGCACTGTTACGCGGCGCACCCGCACACCCTGACGAGACATCCCCACAAGTACGCTACGTACAGGCCTCCGCAGACGCATTCGTATAGAAAACCTAGACACTACCACTACTCAGCCGGTGAAACTATTCTCTGACGAGCATAATACTCACAATTTTGTTTTCATAAACTTTTAAAAAGACGGTTCAAAGACAATTTAGAGAGGATGAACCTCCATTGCTGCATTTAATTTTTGTAAAATGTGTGTACGGATAGGTATGGGTGAACTAATATTCAAGTGCCATTAGTTATGTAATTATTCTAACTGAGGTCAGAATGGAATATGGCCTTTAATTATTGCTAAGTATTTATAATTGTAATTACTATCTTTATAGTGTTATAAATGATGCATAATTAATGAAGAATGACTGATAAGTTGGTTGTTTGGTTTGCTTATTGAAAATGCCGTGCCTCGCATTTGATTGTTGTAACTTGTGTGTAAAAGTTGTATAGGGATCAATAAATCGCCGTAAAATAGGTACCTATGTAGGTATCTGAATAAAGTGGTTGTTTTCAAATGTATTAATTTACAAGTATGAGATAAATAATAATTGATCAATCCGAAAAATTGCCTATAAAAGAAATATTTGACTTTGTTATTTGTAAATAGTTTAAGTATAACGAAATGTAAATACCCAATTTTCAGGGTTAGGTAGTATCTACTCTGGATTGTAAATACGAATATGATTTAAGAATTAAGTATTATTAACGTACTTCTTCATTTTATTTTTACTCATTTAATAATAAAATTAAAACTGTCTGCTATTTGTTTATATCTGGATTTCAGTGACTTTTTTCAAGGTTTAACAAGTCAAACCAACAACCATCAATGATTGCATCACTGCTTACCATCAGGTGGGATCGCGGTCAAGCACTTTATATCAATTTAAAAAAAAACAGTTAAAAATCTTCCTGAAATTTAAATGTTTTTACATCACAGTTTGAATTTATAATAAATACCTACATTATTCTGTTAATTGTCAGTTCTCGCCCTCCTAGTGTGCCTTACATAAAATAATATTACGCCTCTGTCCCCGAGAGATAGTCATTGAACAACGTGTAAGCATTAGTATGTACAGTACGGCCGAAATATTTTAATCGCTTTGAACTTCGAACAATTGGTTGCGCACTAAATCTTTTTAATAACAATTTTATGCCGAATGCGTATTGCGTATTTTTTCGAATATTTCGGAACGCTAAGATCAGAGTGACCAACATAATAACATATTTTGACCGTAGTGTACCTAGCCTCATTATGCTAGTTCTGTCTCAGCTGTTATTGGGTAGTCTACTACCATATGAAAGGCTAAAACAAGATATATATCTACAGCGAGAAAACCCACCTCCTTATTGCCAAAATATTATATAAGTATATAATGTAAATAATGACTGAAAATATTTGATTGTGAATATTAAATAAGTTCTATTTATATAAGTATTGTAAGCAATAGAACGTAGTGGCTAATGAGTAGATTTACAATAAAATATTATAAAAATATTTTTGTTTGATTTGGAATTTCAACACCCCTAGAGCCTTACCTACCATGTCAGGCGTACGAGCGAGATAGAGGGATATGTATGTATACTATACCCTATATAGCTACATCTCTTTAACAGTTCAGTTTAGTTTAAAACTCGTAGTAGGGCCTCATCAGTTCTTCAATTTGTTACGTGGGACGGAACGGAAAATATTTGGTGACAGACTGGGTCTACCGCAACATCCCTATTCGCAAAGATGGTGGAATTACCTTGACGCCTATCTACAGGATTGGTCCACACTTGCCCAAAATGAAGAATAAAAGGAGGTCTTTGCCCAGCATTAGGACACTAAAAATAAATAATAACTCTCCTTACAACAACAGTTACACCCGCAACCGTCAAAGGTGTAGTGTTCCACGGGCGCCGACTCCGTGGGTGCTCGGGGGCTCGAGGCTTGACACCCATGAGGTTTACTAAAAGCCGGCGCCCCTGTAGTGTTCTACTTAATATATACACATAACTGCCTACGTAGGTAGGCACCTCTGGCTATGACCAGGGCCTTTTAGAAGTATGCGGAATATGACATTGAAAAAGGAGAATCCTCCTACCAAACGGGTCTTAAATCTGGTTTGGGCAACTGCTCAAGCAACAGACTGTTGAGAACTTTGATACCGCAATGTAGAATTTGTTTTAGGTCTCTAGGTAATTGATATGAGTAGCATATATGGCGCTATAGCCTATAATTTAGCTTGGGGGACTGATTTACCTCCTCCCCCTCCTCTCCTTCATGCTACCATTGAAAATGAAAATAGTAAATCATATAAATACAAAACGGCCTAATTGGATGTATAAAAATAGCACGAAAATATTAGGCAAATTCTTACAATCACATTACCTTACCTCTTTACAATTATAATTTTTATAGACTTTACTAAACGTATCTAACATTAAAATTAGTGTAGGGTGGTAAATTGGTATAAAACGAGTCTCCGACTTGTCATTTAATTACACTGTTAGGGCATGAAATGCACTGGTGAGCTGGATTCGGTCTTAGTGTTCTGTTATGATTTACTCTCACAGGTGTAATTACCCCCAGGTTAAGAACCGTGGTGTTAGAGTCATCATGATTTCAGTGTGACAGAAAGACGATGTAGCGACCTCTATGGCGACACATAAGAACTAATCCTGCATCGCGCAATCAAAGTTCTCCGCGCGATTTGAACATAATTATAGAACACCCCGAAATCCGGAGAATAAAATAGTATCCCACCGGTATCGGGAACAGGGTCCAAGCTACCGGCGGTCAGGGCTCCAGAGAAAGGAACCTCCTAACAATACGAGCCGTGTCTAGGAGTACCGCTTTCTGAATCAAGCCCTTGATCCAGCCGCCTAACGCGAGCCTCCTAAGGTGTTGGTCGAGGCTCTTAGCCATTGCCCGACACGATTATCGGCACAATGATCGCCGACTTCACATCCCACATGTCGACAACCTCGCAAGCCAAGTCAATATACTTGATTTGTTTATCTTTCTCGGCGTTCACGAGGTTCTCGTCATGTGGAACGGATATGTCAACAATCATTGCACGCCTCTCGCTTCTGTTCACCATCACTATATCAGGCTTATTGACTACAATAGTTCTGTCAGTGATGATGGACCGATCCCAGTACAATGTGATATCGCCATTATCGAGAACTGGGTCGGGCACATACCTGTAGTACGGCACCTCCGATTCCACAAGAGATTACTTCAGAGCAAGTTGCTGATAGATAATCCTGGCTACAAGGTTGTGTCTATGCAAGTATTCCCCATTAGCTAGACGAGAACAACCAGAGATAATGTGACGGATTGATTCACCCGGTCGATGACATGCCGGACAGATGTCAACCGTGCCGTCCTTCACAATAAATCTCCGGTAATAGGGCAGTTGCCCACCAGACTACACCCGTCTGGTCGGAGGATCCTCCCTTTTCAACGGAGGTTTGCGGGACTTTACTCTCTGTTCCGCATACCTCCAAAACTATATACCTAAACACATGATATAGGTACACTACCTCTATATATACAGACAAATAGTACTGTCTCATTGTCTATTTTTAACCGACTTCAAAAAGGAGGAGGTTCTATGTTCGGCTGAATGTATTTTTTTTTTTTTTATGTAGATCGTTCACCGATTGCTCGGTCAATTGTGGACCGATTTTGAATTTTTTTTTTTTATTGAATCTTTTTTTGGCTTTTTTAATGTCAACGTACGAACTACGAATTAGCCATAAACCTAGTACGGTGAGAAGGAATATGAAGAAGCATGTTTTGAATGCTCGAAGGTTGAAATTATGAGAACTGCCCAATACTTTAAAATATTGTTTTAAATTATCAGCAGCACACGGATCGTTCATTATATATAGTGAAGAGTGTACAAAAAGATCTGAGGGATCTCCTGTGTCGGATAGGTAGCCATTTAAGTTTAGAACGAAAAGAAGAAATGTGATCATATTTACGAAGACTAAATATGAAACGAATACAGTTGTTGAGAAGTCGATCCAATTTGTTTAGAAGTTCTTGGGATAGATCAGAGTAACAAACATCAGCATAGTCAATTATCGGTAAAACAAGTGACTGGACCAAAGTGGTTTTAGTGCTTCATGGAAGAAAATTCTTGAATCTATAGAAAGATCGTAGCGTGAAGGTGACTCTCTGGCTAACCTGAGCAATATGCTTATTCCAGCTTAACCCGTCGTCCATATATAAGCCTAGGTCTTTAACGCGTGGCCTTCCTGGAGGAGCTGGGGTGGCTCGAATGACGCATTTGTCCCACCCGTACGCAAAATACGCGCTTAGTCGTGGAGTTGCGGATACCAGCCCGAAATACTAAAATACCAATACTAATAATTAACGTGTGGCGAGAGAGGAATAACTGTATTGCCGAAAAGAAGCGGCAGAAGTCGGCTAGTGTCCAAGCTTCGTAAAAAGTATGAACTACCAATAAGGATAGCCTAGCATTTACTAACATTGACAGTAACCCCAAATCTGCTTGACCAATCACTAATCGCCAGAAAGTCAGCATTCATTAAGTAGATGCAGTCATCGAGTTTGTCAAGGTCAGTTTACGCGTAGAGCTGTAGGTCATCAGCATACAGAAGGAAAGAGCATTTGAGGATAGCTGTGATAGAATTAATAAACAAAGAAAATAAGAGTGGAGAGAGTATACCGCCTTGTAGAACGCCGGTTTGCAGGTCACACCAGTCAGAAAGCTTCTGATCAGCACGTACCGCTTGCCGACGTCCACGAAGATATGATGAGAACCAATCCCGTGCCGACGTAGAAACCCCAATTTGAGACAAGATAGCCTTCTGGCTGGATGTCGTGATAAACGGTATTAAAAGCATTGGAGAAATCTATTAAAACTAACACCGTTAAACTCGAGTTCTCCAGGCCATTCCTGATGTCTTCTGTAACTAAGCAGGGCTGTGGCTCTACTGTGGCTAGGACGAAAACCTGATTGAAAAGGTGATAACAGTTTATTCCTAAACACAAAGAATGATAATTGTTTAAGAGCAACTGCTTCCAGGATTTTTGACTGAAAAGGGAGAATGGAGATTAGTCTGAAGTGATTTGTTAAAGCGGGGGTGGGAATTTTAGGAAGAGGGATAATGAAAGCTTTCCGCCAGCTTGTAGGACAATCCCCAGTCTGGAGGGAGGAATTCATGATGTGTGTGATAGTAGGGAGCAGACTTTTAAACATGAGGGATAACTTGGTTCTGCTGACTCCATCACAGCCGACAGCCTTGGACTTAGTCGCAGTGTACGTTGTGAGGATCTCCGACTCGGTCACTAGGGAAAAAGAAAAAAAATCACGAGGTACAATAATCAATACTCAATTCTTTATTGCATTCCACAATGTGGTAAATATTTGCCAAAAGAAACAATCATGGACCCTGTCGGGCACAGCAAAAGAAGGATATAATAAGCGGAGAGGAGGACTTATTTTCGGTATCTTATAATCTAACTTAATCTAAATACATTTTTATGAAATAATTAATTAATAATTTGTAATAATAATAATGTCAATATTTAAAATGTAATTTGTAATATTAATAATTAATTATGTCAATATTTAAAATCCAAATTATACGTAAATAAGTCAAAGGAAATAATATTTTAACAGTTTTGCTTAATCCATTCTAGTGCGTTTCAATGATTTATCATTTAAATATTCGTCAACACTATAATAACATTTTCTTATTAATAGCTTTTTTTAATTTATTTGTAAATAAATGAAGTTTTTTTTCTTCTCGTATTGCTTCGGGTAACATGTTGTAAACTTTGATTGACGTATCTAGAGGGCTTGTTGAGTGTATTTTTAAGCGGGATGTTGGTATGTTGAGTCGTGTTTTGTGTCGGAGTGTGTATCTTGATTGTATGTCTTCTCGTTTAGTGTAAAAGTCTTTGTGTTTGTGAGCGAACTTGCATATTTCAAGTATATATATGCTAGGTAAAGTTAAAATATTCAGATTTATAAAATGGGGTTTGCAGCTATCTGTCTGCTGTATATTAACTAGGATACGGATTAGTTTCTTTTGGACTGTGATTACTGTGAATAGTGCAAGTGCGTCTGTACTGTATCCCCACATTATTATGCCGTAGCTTGTTTTTTTTTTTATTTAGGTGGGAAAATCATCTAATGACAAAAGAGATAGTGTCAGACTTTTACTGACTAAAAACCCACTCCTGTTCCTTCTTTGCCTTCATCCCGGGGCCCCGGGCTTCGCTTTCACAATACCCGTGGCCCCAGTAGGCTTCGGCCCTGCTGGGCCCCTACGATTTGCTGACATCTCCCTGAGGCGCGCGTGGAACAATACGCGTCGTCGACGACTTGGGCTCGGTCCGGACAGTTACCGGACGGTCGGACGGCGAGCCACCCATTACTCGCCGTCCGCAAGCCCGCGCCTACGGTGGCCGGAAATCGGGATCGGAATCCCGGCGGCGGTTAGGGCGTGAGGACCGTTGCCTCACGCGATCGGCCGCCTCCTTTGCTAGCATTACTGCTTCGCAGAAGGAGGCGACCGCCTGCCACTCCTCCTCACTCCGGACCATCGCCTGTACCAATGCCCGGCGCGAGAGATCACTGCCGCCGATCGCCCCCACGAGGACACGGCGTTGCTCTGCCCAGGCGGGGCACACCTCTACAGTATGCTCCACCGTGTCCTCCGGACGGTCCACACAATGGCGGCACCCAGGTGTTTCTACCGCACGAATTCGGTGCAGGAACCTCCCGAACTTACCATGTCCGGTGAGGACCTGCGTCATGCGGTAGGTAAGGACGCCATGTGGTCTTTCCAGCCACTCCTCAAAGAGGGGACTTACCGCCATAATTGTGGCGTGCCCAGCACTGGGTTGCGACCGTCGCTGTCGCCATTCCACCATGAGATCCCGCCGGAGTTCTTCCCGCCATGCTGCGACTTGGCGTGGCAGCGGAGTTTCACGCCGGCGTTGCATCTCCACGCGCAGATCGTGCATGCGTGCAAGGACTATTATGCCGTAGCTAAGCCACGCATAAGCGTAGGCGTAGTATGTAACGAGGGCAGTCTGTAAATTTGTAGTTTTTTAACTTCACGAAAAGCGTATAAAAATTTAGAAAGTTTAGATTTTGTTTTTAATATGTGTGATTTCCAATTTATGTTCTTGTCTATAGTTATGCCTAATAATGTGAATTCATCAACGGTTTCTATTACATGCTTATTAAAAGAAAATGATACATTCAAAGGATTTTTTTGGTGAGGGTGGAAAGTTATTAGTTTGGTCTTCGCAAAGTTGATTTCAAGATTGTGTTCGTTCATCCATGTTATTATTTTGCTAAATATTTCATTAAGAGGTTTATGTTGTCGTGGCATTGCGTGAGAATGGAGATGTCGTCCGCGAACAAAACGCACGGTCCGGATCGTCCGGATTGTGCTCTTTTTGGGAGATCATTTATGTAGATGAGAAACAAGAGACATCCAATTACACTACCTTGTGGTATTGATGCGTATAATCGCCTTTTTGTCAGACCGTAACTTTTGAAGTTTGTTTATATTATTATTGAAGTATTCTATTTCTACTAGCTGTGCTCTATTTTTTAGATAAGATTTGAACCATTCATGTGCTTTGCCGCGGATCCCTAATCTATATAGTTTATTTAATAAAATATCATATTGAACTTTGTCATAAGCTTTGGTCATATCAAGGATTAATCCCACTGCGTATTTTTTATTATTTAATGCTAATGCTGTTGATCGATTTTTACGAAAGCCGTTTTGGCATTCGTCAAATATTTTATATTTTTCGCAGAAAGTGTACACACGGTTGCACATCGCTTTCTCGAAAATTTTTGAAGCTGTAGGTAGTAAAGCTATTGGACGGTAGTTACTTGGCTCTGTTTTTTCATTTTTCTTGTGTAAAGGTTTCACTAACGCTATTTTCAACTGATCAGGGAATACCTACACCCTCTTCAAAAGACTGGTTTAGTAATTTAAAAAACGGTAGCGTTAGTTCATCAGCGCATTGTCTCATTAGACAGGGTGGAAGTTCGTCGATGCCATGACCTTTTTTATTTTTTAGTGTATTTAGCATAGCATAGTAATTTCGTAAGGTTCGACTGGAGTGTGGAACATTGTATTTTCGATATCCGTGGTATTTTCGGTATGTGAAAGCACTGGTATATTTTTCGACTCATCATTTGCTCGTATAGAGCGCAGGCCACACCGCCAGCTAGCGGGCGGGCGGGCTAGGCGGGCGAACATCGTTTCACCTCTTTACATACTTCGGTTCACACCGCGAGCTACCGACTAACCTAACGAGCTAAGCTAACGAAATATCCGACGATTCCAGCGAAGCTACTCGTTCACCTCGTTGGCGCGCCCGGTTCTTTCGCCCGTCCTCCCCGTTTCTCTTTCGAATAGCAGTGTAGTGTTTAGTTTTCGCCCCCCCCCTCGCGGTGTCACGGTGAACAGACGTGTTTTTTTGCTCTCGTAGTGCTTAAATTACAAATCAGTGGAAAAAGTAATTATTCATACGAGCAAAATATAACTTCATAAACCTTAGTGAGCAAGTGACAAACTGTGCGAAAATTATAGTGAAATAACAATTATATCTATTCCAAAACACAAGTTAAACTTTTAAACAAACACCAACATTGTTAAAAAGTGCTCAGTTTGAACTTTGGACTCATTATTAAACACAAAGGATACGGACTACAGCACCTACTACGCCTCGCTTGGGATCGTAATTTTTGCGTGCGTTAGTATAATTACGTCGTAGCACTGCGGTATTGGCAGCGCATTGCCGTTCGCACTGTCTCGAGTTCGAATCTAAGACTGGAGTTTTTGCACTTTTTGTAGTTTTATTTTTTTGGTATTTTAAAACTATATGAATGAAAGTTTGAATACATCTTAATTTTATTTAAGATTGTTTATTGATTGTTTATAAATATATATAAATACATAATAAAAACTGACGAAAACTAAATCGTAGCATTGCTCTCCATAAAATGATGTCATTAAAACGCACTCCTCCCGCATCTCCGGCCGTGATAAATAGACAGTCTCCTGTTCTTCATCAATCTGAGCCGAACATATGTACGCTCGGGGAATCGAATGATGCCTGCATGGATGCAAATATAACCTCGCGTAATAAACGGAAGTGGGATGATCAACAAAATGTTTTCAAAATGAACGAGTTCAAGGACGAAATTTCCAACTTAATCAAAGACCTTAGAAAGGAGCAAACATTGCATCACTCGAACACTGCGGCGTCGTTGCTGGAAATCAAGAATCAATGCAGTAAACTTCAAGACTACGTAGATTTTTCTGTTGCGAAATACGACGAGATGTTGAAAAAAATGCATGATTTTGAAGTTGAGAGAAAAGAAAATCGGGATTATATTTGTAAACTTGAGGAAAGAATCGATCAGCTGGAAAAACACTCAAGAATATCCAGTCTTGAAATTAAAAACATCCCTAAAATTGCTAATGAATCGAAACTGGATCTGGCAAACGCAGTGAGAAATGTCGGTAACGTCCTTGACACCACCATCGTTGAATCTGATATAAAGGATGTATATAGAATAAACTCCCAGAGTTCCATGAATAACACCATTATTGTCGATTTTACTACGGTTTTGCTTAAAACAAAAGTACTTCAGTCAGTCAGGACCTTCAATAAAAACAACATTAACAACAAGCTCAATACAACGCACTTGCGACTCAACGGTCCCAAGGTACCTATCTATATATGTGATAACCTGCCCTCAAAAACCCGAAAGATACACTTTCTGGCAAGAGATTTCGCAGCTCAGCATAAATACAAACACTGCTGGACGGCATACGGTAAAGTTTACCTACGAAAAGAAGACGGAGCGCAACGTATCGTAGTGAATTCTGAGAAAGACTTAGCCAAGATATCTCAAAGTTGACTGTACACATATTACGTCATAGTTACAAAACCCTGCATGCCCATTTTTTATATTTTTAATTGTTCCTTGTGTTATTACTTTGTTTTAATCAAAAAACTTGGAATACCTAATTCGAACTGTTGTAATAATTTTTGTCACTTAATGTTAAAAAAAATTGATTTTTATAAAATACTAATCCACACACACACTTTCATACAATTACACTTTCTCAAAAATACACACTTTATACCCTACACACATTTACGATCAAGACAGGTAGTAGTTTTTAGTGGTGGCTCTTGCATTTCCTTGGAATACTGGCGTGACTCATATGTCACTCGAAAAATAGTAAATTTAAAAATTCTGTACTTTGTCCCCAATAGTTTCAAACCGTACCATTCGATAATTCAAATAATATAAATGATATGCTGGAAAATTTGGATAACATTACTTTCTCAAATGCGTCAACATGCAACCCTGATCAGTGTTCCAAGCTGATACCCGTTAACACCTGTTTAACTATTTTGTCACAAAACATACGCAGTTTAAAGGCTAATTACGCGGGGCTCTTAACTCTTTTACAAAGAATTGCAGTGCCTAGTGATGTTGTTGTTCTTTCAGAATGTTGGCTGTCCCGCAACCCCGCAATTCCCATTCTGGATGGATATACTTCCCATAAGTCATCAAAAACCTTCAATCAGAATGATGGAGTGGTTGTATATGTCAATAATTCATTAGCAAATGTGATAGTTAAAGAACCGGTCCTGTCCGAAGTAAACTGTCTGACAGTCATGATTGGATCTGATGTAGCCATAATTGCTATCTACAGACCTTATGCATTTAAAGATCTCTCAAAATTCATACAATCTTTGGACAGTGTACTATGTGAAGTTAAATCATTTAGAAACATTGTAATTATGGGAGATATAAATATTGATATTACCCACAATAATAAAGATTCGTACTCGCTAGATTATTTGGACTTATTATCTCACCATGGACTTATTCCTGGACACACGTTGCCTACTCACGGATCTACTTGTCTCGACCATGCCAATATAAAAACAACTTTCGCTAGCACAGTCTTGGTGCTAGAGTCTACTGTCACAGATCACTCTGCAGTTATACTTTCTTTGTCATTCAATGGAATCAAAACACTAAACTCTAACCAAAGCACGAAAATAAATGACGATGAGCTTGCTAATGACATTTGCAATATTAGTTTTGATTCAGTCTATGCAACGAGGGACCCTAATTTGGCTACTGAATATTTAATTGAACCAATTTGCCTGGCTCTATCTAAGAACACTAAAACTATCTCTATCTCACGTAGACGCAGGCCGATTAAGCCCTGGATAACTCAAGGTTTACTGAAATGTATGCGCCACAGAGACAATCTATACAAGAAGTTAAAAAAAGATCCATCAAACGAAATCCTCGTGGTGTCCTACAGAAGGTATCGTAGTTTCTGTACAAATCTACTTCGAAAAGCAAAAAGAGACTATGAGAGACTGGAATTTGCAAAAGCAGGTAGAAATTCTAAACAGCTTTGGCGAGTAATTAAGAATGTCACAAGCATAGGTCAATTAAAGTCTTCAGCCCATGATCTCTTAGCGGATAATAACGATAAGCAAAGCACTATAAATGAAATCAATTACTATTTTGCAAACGTAGGGAAACGCCTAGCCGATAAAATAAATAGAGACCCACAGTCTTTCTCGCTGCCCAGCCCTCAGAAGGAATCGTTTGTCCTACTTAGGACAAATGAGCTGGAAGTGGAACGCTTAATCGTTTCACTCAAGAATGATTGTGCGGTCGGCTGGGATGGTATTTCTTCTAGTTTTTTAAAACGGCATAAAAATGTTATTATACCTCCGCTGACATATGTTTGTAACCTGTGCCTTGATACTGGTGTCTTCCCTGACTTGTTCAAAAAGGCACTTCTTCACCCTATTTTTAAATCTGGTGATCGTGACCGTGTCGAAAATTACAGACCCATATCTGTACTACCTGCAATGTCCAAGATTCTGGAAAGAATAATAAATTCAAGGCTGGTTGCATATTTAGAGGCACGCAAACTATTGTCGATCAACCAATTTGGCTTTCGAAAGAATCTGTCTACTGCCGATGTCGTTCATAAATTGGTTAATCACATAGCTCAAAAACTTGATAATGGTAAGAAATGCGTTGCGCTGTTCCTAGATCTCGCAAAGGCATTCGACACGGTCTCAATTCCAATCTTAATAACTAAGCTCGAGTGTCTAGGTATACGAGGTACCCAACTCTCACTATTTCAGAGCTATCTAACGAATAGAACACAATGTGTTAAAATTGGAACCTGTTTTAGCACTGACTTAAACATTACTTTTGGTGTACCACAGGGTAGTATTCTCGGTCCCAGTTTATTTTTAATCTACATGAATGACCTGTGTAGCCTCAGCCTAGAATGCGGTTCAATATTTTCGTATGCGGACGATACAGCTCTAGTATTTGCATCGGATAGTTGGGAGGACACATATCTTCATGCACAGAAGGGTTTCAACACAGTCAGTGAATGGCTTACTAACAACTTGCTCACACTGAATATCGCAAAAACGAAGATGTTGGATTTTTCTATTCGTTATACCAATGTTCCAGCCTCAAGTTCACTGTATGTTGCTGCCCAGTTGAATCAGTCAAATAGTAATGGCGACGGAAATAGCAATCATGATCACAACATCTGCAAGGTTGAACGAGTCCCATTGGTTAGGTATCTTGGGATTGTAATTGACTGCAACCTTACTTTTAGGGATCACATAATACACCTCTCGAACAGAGTGCGCAAGTTGATCTACATTTTTAAACAACTACGCCAGTCGGCGGATGCTACCATAATGAAAATGACCTATCAAGCATTGTGCCAATCAGTTCTGGTTTATTGTATCTCTTCCTGGGGTGGTGCAGCAAAATCTCACTGTATTCAGATAGAACGCGCACAGAGAGCCGTTCTTAAGGTGTGCTGTTTCAAGCCAAGACTTTATCCCACCACTGAGCTCTATGAATATTGTCAAGTTCTAACGGTTAGGCAATTATTCGTATTGGCCACTGCTATCAAACAACATGCTATTACCAACTATTCACAGGAAACAAATCGCCGCAACCATCTAGTAGCTAAAGCTACTCCTCTTAAAACATATTTTAGTCATAGGTTCTTTATTTTCCTTGGTCCTCATCTTTACAATAAATTACACCGAATTCTTTCCTTGCACTCATTAAACAAACATAATTTTAAACTCACTCTACAAGGCTGGCTTCAAGGCCAAACATACGCTGCCACAGAAACTCTCTTGGACGTATTAGTCTAATCACACAAATTCCAAAACACACACAACACACATCATAACACTCTCATACACAAACATACTTACATTAACACCTCCCCATACATACCTACACATACTTACTTTTATTATTTTATCTTATTTTCTTACTGTCTTTAGTCATTTACTCCTGAGGTTATTAAACTCACTATATATTTGTAATTTGTCTTACTTGCTGAATTGATATGTAAGCTACTAACTATGTAACTCGGAACAGGTGGGGACCTGGTGACCTGTATTACAGGTGTTACTACCTACCACAGGCACCAGCGATCCACAACCAAAAATTGCTAGCAATGTTTCTTATTGTAAGATTATCTGTATATTTTGGCTTGTGGTGAGAAATAAACGTTATTATTATTATTATTATATAGTTTGTGAACGATGAATATGTCATATATCGACGAAAGTTCTGATGATGACTACAAATGTTAAAAAAAGATATTACTGTTAAATTCTCTTCGAATTAAGAAGAAGAAGAGAAAGCGTAGATTTTGGTTGCGTAGTGTCGGTGTGAACCCCATAGTTTAGCTCGCCAATATTTCGCGTAGTTTGTATAGTTTCCTTCGTTCGCTTCGCCCACCCGCCTAGCCCGCCCGCCCGCTAGCTGTGTGGCCTGCGCTTTAGACTTCCCTCGCCAATAGATGCAAAAAAGTTGTTAAAAATGTTGGCTACTTTCTTTTATAAAGTCGTTTTTAATATAAGAGATAAGGTAAAATTGGCGTGGAAGTTATATCAAGAATAGTATTTTTGACAGGAATCGCAAGCATAGCCGACGATGAAAAGTGTTGATTCAGATCATTCAAAGATATACTAGAGGGAAAAGTATGAGAGGAGGACTTTGTTATACCAAGTGATTTGAGAAACTTTCAAATATCAGCCGGTCAAGAGTTGAGGACATTTTCGCAAATGTATCGGCATCTATAAGCCCTTACCATCTGGTTACAGCGGTTTCTAGCCAACTTGTACAGGTTCCAGTTCTCCTCACTGCGATCTCTTCTATATTTTCGAAAAGCCCTGTCACGCCGTCTCATCGCCGGGGGGCGCTTGACACGGACGGCCCTCAGTAGCGCATGCGCATCATAGTTACATTATCACAGCTTAAGTATAGTCCTATTCAAAATCTCCACCTTCCCATTCACAGTCGCTGCTTGTTCGACGTCGACCCAATCAACAGCACTTGCATCACTGTTGAGCTTGTCCCCGTCTAACCTCGCAAAATTTCTCAGGAACACTATGGCAGGCCGCTGTTCGGTGGCTTAATTTTATACGATAAGTAAACTAAATCGTGCCTCGATAACCCAGAGACCTTCACGATTCACAGTAGACGCGAGCATGAAATCAAGCCAGGAATCGTCAGTATCAAGATTGCGATGAGTCGGATTGAATAAGAGGAGTGATAGACTCGACGATTTCAGGATTGCTCTCAGCTTGCGTGATCTGGACCAGATCATCTGGTGTTATCCTACACAAGATCGGTGTTAAAATAACCCATGACTATGAGATGTTTGTACTCTGAGGAAACGGAATCAAAGAGAGAATCCAGACTGGAGAAATAATGGCAAGTGGGCAGTATACTACTCCAAGAATTGCTCTTACCCCTTTGACATCAATTTAAAGGAGTAAGTAATCTGGGTTGCCGTTTGCAACTGCCGGCGAAGAGAAAAGGATCTTGTTAGGGATGTCGCTTCGTAAGTACTTAAATGTAAACTGTAAACTCAACCACCTATCCATCAACCCAAGCAAAACGGTGATCATCCCGTTTACCAGGAGGAGGGACCTAACAACAATGGGTACCATAAAGCTCTACGACATTGTACTGGAGTTGTCCACAGAAGTAAAATATCTAGGAGTAATCCTAGACAGCAAACTCACGTGGAAAAGCCATGCCGAAGCGACAGCAAACAAGGCTCTAAGAGTATTTGGCATGTGTCGCTCTGCCTATGGGAAGACATGGGGCTTAGACCCCAGGTCATCAAATGGATCTACACCATGATGGTGAAACCGCTGATCACATACGGGAGCATCGTATGGTGGTCCAGAACAAAGCTGGCAACCTGCAGACAGGCCCTAAGCAAAGTACAGCGGACTGCCTGCATGGCCATTACAGGAGCATTTAGGACCACGCCGACTGCGGCGATGGAAACGCTGTTCAATCTCACCCCTTTACACATTGAAGGCGAGGAGGGCCATTCACAGGCTTAAAAGTATGGGGCACTGGACGAACTCCGGATGCAAAACAAACCATATGAACACAAGACCAAACAGGGAACTTGACTGGATGATGGACATGGGATGTGACAAAATACATACCATTCACAATCTCAAAAAGGAGTTTAAGATCTACATTCCGAGTAGGGAGGAATGGAAAGGTGGGATAAAACCCCACAAAGGGAAGAACCAGGTATGGTACACGGATGGTTCTAAAATGAACACCGGTACAGGAGCGGGGGTACTTACATAGCGACAACTGCAATCTCAGCCTAAGCATGGGCAAACTGGCAACGGTCTTCCAAGCAGAGACCTATGCTATAATCGCATGTGCGCAGGAAATACTAGACAGAGGCACCGAAGGGGACACTGTCTACATTTTAAGCGACAGCCAAGCAACACTCAAGGCACTCACGTCCAATAGAGTGGATTCTGCACGGAGGGCTGGGGATTGAGTAGAAGGGAGGGGGATTAGCACAAAAGATCCAGAAGGGTCGAAGTGCTCTGGTTTTAGGGCCAGCCCCACTATAAAGTGAGGCTAGCCCTAAAACCAGAGCACTAATAAGATAAGATAAGTACTTAAATGGCAACACCCCCGGCTCTTTTTCCCGTGCGATCATTGCGAATTAGGACAAAACCGGGCAGGCTGTAAAACGTAGATGGAAGTTCGTGCTTAAGCCAACTCTCTGAAACTAGGATAGCATGTAAATAGCAATATCACAGAATAAATCTAACATCTCAGAGTGATGTTGAGGCATACTCTGAGCGTTCACATGACATACATTAAAACAATTTTAAAATCCCTGGAACTCACTACTCAAGAAAGAATTGATTGAAAAAGAGTCTTCTAAAGATGAGAATGACATAGAAGAACTATGGCAGGAATAGAATGAGTCGTCATCACACATAATTATTATACTTAAAGTAAAATAAATAGATATAAAAATACGATAGATATGATATAAACGAATACTAAAGTATGTGAAATAAAGTTCACTATACTTCATAGTAAAATCCATATTCAAATAATAATTGTAGATATTAAGAACTTGCTATTTGATTGTTTCCGAAACGGCTTGGACATCGAGATAGCCTGGATCCCCGGTCACATGGGAATTGTTGGCAATGAGTGCGCTGATTCGTTAGCAAATTAAGCAAAGTATGCGAATCCAGCTGATCGAAAGCACTACGAGGTTCACAACTACTATTTGCGGAATGGTGCCAAACCCAAGTTATTTAACTCGTGGGCTGAAACATGGAAGACGACTTCTAAAACCAAGGGTATCTACTATGCACCTATATAGCCTGAAATCCAACGACAGCCCTGGTTATTTAATAAGTTGTCAAAGAAAACTGTTTCGTCGCTCTGTAGACTAAGACTCGGACATTGTTGTAGCCCAGTGTTTCTGAATAAAATTCATGTCCGGGATAGTTCCCTGTGCGAGTGTGGTCTTGTGGATGGTACTTTGGACCATATTTTTTTCTCTTGCCCCCTAAATAATAAATCCTTTGACCTCTACCAAAAAATTTCCTTTAATTTCCTCTTCCAACCAATTTCCATTCCCTAGAAGGGAGTGGTACTTCATTGGTCTCACTTCTCTCCTAAAGTAATAAATCTTTTGGCTACCTTTCTAAAAGAAAATGACCTAAAATTTTAGTTGGTGCGTAATGTGTAATTATATAATTATTTTTTATTTAGTAGCTTGTGTTGTATATGTAGATAAGTTAGTAATTTAGATTATTGGTTTTAACTAACAACTTGTGTTTGTCCTTCCGCACCACTGACATAGAAACCTATTCCGCACATAGGTATTAACATCTACCACGAAGTCAAAAGCTCGACGGTAATCCTCACCGACCCCGTGTTCCGAATTGCGATAAAAGTGATTATATCGCGAATCCGACCAAAATTAATACTCACAAACTTTATGGGATATTGAGTAATAATTGTGACGTTGTGCGTTGGTCGGATTTGCAATATTATCGCTTTTGACGCAATTCGGAACGCAGGACGAGTCACCGCTCAACGTGACACTGGCAGAATCGGCTCAATTGCCATAAACAAAAAAAAAATTACAAACTGCTGTTCCGATATTACTGCTAGCTACATATATTAAGCATAATATTTTTGAACTTTAGCAGGCAGGGTATATTTGTGTCTCACTTAATTATGCTAAAAAAATAACAATACGGAATTCTTTTGTTCATCCATTTGACAGTTTGTTACCAAGCTGAAATTGTTAGCTTTATTTTAGAAAGAGTGGTGTTATTCCACCATATTTCTATGTTATATCGACCAAACGACTATTTTTTATAATGTCCTCTTTTACTCAGATTTGTCGATTGAGCAATTACTTCGTTGGTAGTTATAAAAGTGTTTTACATGGGAGGTAAGATTGAGGTTATGACGCTTGGGTTATTGTTTATTTTATTTTAGAAATCTGTAACCATCTAACATGTTTATTTTAGATTTAGATTTCTGAATAAAACTCTTCAGTTTAACTATTGTACTATAAGTTAGGTTAAACGCTTTAAATATGAATACCTACACATTGGTAAAAAAATCATAGAACTTAATACAGAGCCTTTTAATTTTTCAGAACAAACTGGCTGGCCCCTGTTCAAGCATGTAGCTATACGAGGAAGTCTGCAGAGGAGAGACTAGGCTTAGACAAGCCAAAGCGGCCCCTAACTCCATTCTTTAAATTTATGACACAGATGAGGCCAGCACTCTTGGCCAAAAACCCAGGCATATCTTCCAAAGAGGCCATAGCCTGGACATCTAAACACTGGCAGCAGTTAGATTTAGAAGTAAGCTAAAATCTGTCTAACTATAACATCAAACTTGTATTCCCTTTAGTCACCATGCCTGTTGAAGTATAAAGTGAAACCAACTTCTGATTTCTGTAATAAATAATACTGCATAACTTGGGAATGAAACCAAACACTCCAACACATTAACCACTAAACCAATTATGCAGAAAGCAACCCTAACCTCTTGGGCTTGCGGATGGCGAGCAATGGGTAACTTGCCATCTGGACCGAGCCCAAGTTGTCGACGGGGTATAGTGTTTTACATACGCCTCAAGGAGATGTCAGCAAAACCGTAGGTGCCCAGTAGGGTTGAAGCCTCCTGGGGCCATGGGTTGTCCGAAAGAGAACCCCAGGATACTGGAACAAAGGCAAAGAAGGAACAGGAGTGGGTTTTAGTCAGTAAAAGTCTGACACACCCGCTCCGCCAAAAAGAACCCTAACCTCTTATATTAAATTTTTTCCTTACAGACCAAAACTCAAATGGGCAAGGAATATGAAAAAGATTTAGAAGACTATAAGAAGATCAAGGCAATGTACGAATCTTCACTAACAGATAAGCAAAAGGAAGACATCAAAAGGGTAAAACTTGAATTGGCTGAGGCTAAGGAGAAGAGAAAATTAAAAGCTGTAAGTACGGAATTAGGATTACATTAATTCAGAATATAGAATTCTAAAAGTTACCTTATATCATTTTTTCTTAATTAATAACCTTATTAACATCTTAATAAGGTTATTTTAATACTTTCACAAAAAGCTACCATCTATATTTTTAACAAGGTTTGAGTAGTCATAAATGAATCCTTTTTTCTCAATAAACTTCAATTACATTACAATAGTAAAAAATACAATTTTCATTTGTAATGTTTCAGGAACTCAAAGAGCTTGGACGTCCGAAAAAACCAATGTCATCTTATTTCCTCTTTATTCAATCTAGAAAGGAAGGATTCAAAGGCAAAGACTTAAAACAATACCAAGAACAAGTAAAGAAAGAATGGCTAAAATTAACTGATGCTGAAAAAGCTAAGTTTGATAAACAGGCTGCTGATCTAATGGCTAAATACAGGTACGTTTCTTGAGAATGTGAAGCCAGGCTTTGTGTTTTATGCCGAAAGGAGTAGTAGATGCAAGATCTATTGCAATTTTGATCCAATCCATTGCTAGCCATTGGATTGGTCCAAAAATACCTCACTATACAAATTGATGGCCTAATAGTTTGATCATCTTTACAGTATATTGCAATCATTAAAATACTAGTTTATAATAAATATTTTTGTATGTTAAATCATCAAATAACTTTTGCTCTCTTCTTCTAAAATCCATTTGTTTATTCAGCTGCCATTTGCGTTCCAGGGCCATGGTATTTTTTGAACAAAGTCACAGCATAAAATTATATCCTTTAATTTCAGAAAAGAATTAGAAGCATGGGAACTCAAAATGATTTCAATGGGACGCATGGATTTGGTCCGCAGCAAACCTTTACGAGAGAAGAAGTCGAAGACAGTTGCAAAGAAACAATAGGAACTCGGGTGCTCTGACGAACCAGCTGACTCTCTGCCTCACAATAGCGATAAGGACATTATTGTACAAAGTATTGATAAGCATTCTCCCACTAGTCCAGATTCGAATAAAGAAAGCATAGTTCCTCAAAGTGTTTTTTCTCCAGAGTCAGATCGTCGGAGCACGGGTGATGTAGCCACTCCAGCTAATGCGCCAGTTCAGAGTGACCAAACTAACCAGAGTAAGAATAAGAATATCTTCAGTAGTATTAAAAGCTTTTTTAATCGTTAAGTTTAGTTTTGTAGATTTTGACTTCACATCATGCATTTGTTGTAATGTTTCTGTTTTTACAATTATATTTTGTTCGTGATAGAATATAGTTTTATGGATACAGAATTGTTTTTTTTTTGTTGCCATCCTTACTTCATTGACCGAGGGTTGTTACTATTCTCAAAGACAGCAGCAAAATGCTGTAAAATGTTTCTGCATAATCTGTCTGAACTGCTTATATTATCTTGTTGTGGGGCTGGCCCTAGGCCAGAGCACTTCGACCCTTCTGGATCTTTTGTGCTATTCCCCTCCTACTCAACCCCTAGCCCTCCATGCACCTTCTTCATGACTCCCAGTATGGCCTTGATGGGGCTTAGCCTGTAGTCCTCTGGTCTTGGAAATGGTTGGCCCAGATACTCTAGTCTTTTGGACCCTAGTGCTGCACAGTCACACAGCAACTGTAGCATATTCTCCTCTGCATCTCCACAGATCCTGCAAGTCGGGTCGCTTGCTAGTCCCATGTTGTGGAGCTGTTTGTTGGTGGCATAGTGCCTGAACTGCTTACTTTGCATACATATTATTTTGTACCAAAATAGTAAATTTAGTGAACAACCAACATCATTTCATTTTAATGTTTGGACTACACACTTCATAACAATTATTATTAACGGTTAATTGAGTGGTTTTTTTGCAGCTTACTTTCGACGCCTATGGAGTCACTAAGAGAAACACATAATACCATTCATAACCATTTTTTAATTCAAAGATGTTACAAAATATAATTAAAATAAACTTTTATTTTATTTAAAGTTGTTTAACCTTTATTTACAATTGAATTAAGCTGATACACTAAACTATACATAGGTATTTTAAAGTGGAATATTATGTAGTTCTGTACTTTGATCAAGAAATAAACAACAAGAAATAATTATTTATATATTATCTATGCATGCATGTTTTGTATGCAAGCGAGTGCCATATTTTAATTATTATGAAAACAACTGTGGTTATTACAGAATTAGCGGAGAAGAAGACATTTTGCAACAATTTACCTTGTGGATAGTAATATTTAGATATGCTGTCTTAGGCCTATATTCAGCATTGTATATATGTATTATATTTACACAAGGCCTATATTTACAACCTGCTGTAAGCTAACAAATTTACGTAGGCATAGTAATTTGGCAGAGCAAAAACAGCATTTATAAATCTTTGGTTTTACCTCACATACCAGCTTAATTCTGAATTGTAGTTAAACAATAAATATTCCATTACCAAAAACCCATTTTAAAAATATAAGATTGAGGGATTTCAATTAATATTACATTTTTGGGACATTACTATTATTTTTAACATTATTGGGATCAGCTGTATTTCAAGTACTATCTCAGCTGACATTAGTTTTTTTTGTTAATAAATTGATACATGACTAATAAGTCTAAAAATATTAAGGCAGTGTTATAATTGAAAAGGGTTAAAAGTTCAACAAAACCAATTAATAATATTACATAAAACAATTATCTACAAAAGGTTCTCAAAGTCACAGACTGCCATACATGAATGTGGTTAGTAAGTATATTTTTTTAACAACTTTGGATATAGTATTAAATTTCAAGATTATAAAATATACTCACAAGTCCAGGCCATGGAAATAGGTTATACAGGCCATTATAATTCAAAGGATATATATTCCTTTATCAAAATACTATATGTTAAAAGTATAAAGCATGAAAATAGTTTACTAATTTGGCATACTATTGAACTTTCTTTACATTATTTTGATGTTCTCAAGTATCAGTTTAATTATATATATTGCTTTCACACATTCTACTGAAATAAATACAATTTAAATGCAAGAGAGTAGTAAAATAATCTAATTACTTACATAAATATCATACACAAACTGAATTGATCAAAAATATATAAAATTATCATGAACATAACTAAAATTGTTTCTGTTGCTATATACAAAATTGATTCTAATTTAAAACTAAAAATGGCAATATGTGACTAAAACGCACACATGTCACATCTTCTCACTTATGAATAAAGGCACAAGCAATCAAAATATGGAACATTGTGGAGCACCTTCAAAATTCAACCATAGAGTTAACTTACACAACACATTGAGATTTTTTAACAAACATCTGTTGAATTTTGAACACTACCCCAATTTATTCTAGCCAGCTATTGTTAGAAACTGCTCAGTCAATTTAATGCCCTCAGCTTGGGTGCAAATGAAGTAATTACTATGTAATTAAACCATCCTTCAATGTGATCAGTAGTGATTGTATGCAAATTGTGGTAAATAGAAATACACAAATGTCACACGATATTACACCCATACATTGGGTCAAGTAAATAAGTTTTTGCACTCTCTGAGAAGATACAATGTGCAAAAGTTGCAATGCATTGGCAAATTTAGAATTACTTCTTTGTGACGGAAACCAAATCAGCTTTGTTATAGCATAGATGAGTACTGGTAAGAAAAAGTAAGTACCATCAAAAGTGATCAATGACAAACTATACAGTAATTGAATTAGAAGTGACAACAAAACTACGTCGTATTTGTTATTGGTGAGTTTCTCCCAGGGGGATGGTGTTGGCGCTGGCTCTGGTGCCGGTGTCGCGAAAGGTGCCAAATCACTGGGTACCTCTCTATCGCCTGACGCGATGTCATGATTGAGTGATGATAACAACTCAAAAGAATCAGTTTCAGGGATGATCACACCATTGTTGAGCGAAGTCTTGCTACTGCTATTTACCGAAGAATGCGAAATCTCCGGAATTGAATCAGGAATTATGTTTCTGACCGGAGATTCTAGAAAAGAAACAATGTGTTAGCAAAGCCTACTCACGTGTTCTATGATATGTCACTAGTATAGAATTATTTATAATACCTCTAGGACCCTCGTCGTCACATTTGCCGGATATAAGTTGGAGTCTATTGTGAGAATTTTCTAATATTCTCCTTCTGCGAGCTTCGCGACGAGCTGCTGCAGCATCAGCCATGTTGACATTTATCTAATGACATGAATGACATTTCTATTTTCTCCATTTATTATTATTGCCAGCATATTTAAGCTTTAGTTTTTTTGGAAATTAAAACCGCTTATATTATAAATAAATGTATTGTATTGAATAATATCTCTCATCCTACCTACTTCATTTTTATCACTTCACCATGTTTTTTTTTTGTTAAAAACAAGATTAATACAAAGACTAACTTTTTTTTGAAATTCTACAAATGCTGAAACACACGATTGTAAAATAGACTGAAGTTTTAAAAGGGTCCCAAAAGTATAAAAATAGGCAGTTCGTATTAAATGTTTTTTTAATTATTTTACAACATTTAACATGAACCGAAAAATTATGATTCCGGTACTATAAACACCACCATTATTTTGGCAACCGGAAGTTTGTGTGTTGTCTGTTACCAGTAACGCCAAGGACTTTTGTTTGGCGCCTTTACGGGGCCGGTCGGTTTTTACTGATAAATTCGTCAATTTACATCAAACAAATACAAGTTTCTATTAAATATAATGGCAGACAAAGGTGACGGAGGTAATTGTATTCAGAATCAATGTTTTAACCAATGGTGCTGATGTTCTTTGCTGACGCTTGAGCTTGACAGCCAGTGATTTTTTGGTTATCAAAAAAGACTTCGTAGAGAATTTGTAATTTTTGTTGTTTGTAGAAACCTTTGATGATGCAGTTGAAGAGAGGGTGATCAATGAGGAGTACAAAATATGGAAGAAGAACACTCCGTTTTTGTATGATTTGGTGATGACACACGCTCTGGAGTGGCCCTCGCTAACTGCCCAGTGGCTTCCAGACGTGACCCGGCCTGAAGGAAAGGACTACTCGGTTCATAGGTACGGAAATCTTGTTCACATTTTGAATAGTCAGTTAAGGTCCTTATACCTTATACCTGATGAGGCTCCTTGACACATCATCTTGAGGAAAGTCATGTCAATAATACCCTTGTTATCTTTCATTGCTTACATCTTAAATATTTCCGGTTGCATTTATTTGATTCAAGAAATATTTAGAACAAAAGTTGAACTTCTTTTGTTCTTTTTGTAGTTGGTATTGGCTGCATGGGTAATTGACCCTAAAGTGTTGTGTATAAATACTCAATTAGCCATTGTATTATTAAGCTACCTTTGTGTACCTGCTTAAGTTTCTTTGGTTTTATGTAGGTTGATCTTAGGCACACACACATCAGATGAACAAAACCACTTGCTGATAGCCAGTGTCCAGCTTCCCAATGAAGATGCACAGTTCGATGCTAGCCATTACGACAATGATAAAGGAGGTATGTAATATGATCCTGTATTATCACTTGACTCATAATATAAATAATGCTTTTAGTAGTAGTAGCAACTTATATCTTGCAACAATTGAACTCAGACTATATATTTTTGTATTTGGAGACAACAGACTCAGAAGATGATAACTTGAGCTGTTCAGTTTCCTGGATTACTAGCCAAGGCATCAATTCTTACAGCCTTGCTATGTGTATAACAGTTTGTGTCAAAGAACTTTGCAGGGTTTCCATAACGTAGGCATGGTTTGCTGTTGTTTTAGAAAGATATTTGCTACTGCACCATTATGTGTAGCCTACAACTCCTAACAGATGTATGATGCAAACAGGTTTGTAAAGACTGAACAACACTACCTTCAAAAGAAAGGTCATGAACTTTTATTTATATATTATATATATTTTTCGAACCTACCCATCTTTGGCTGAAATTTTGAGCATTGTATCCTGTGAACCTGACCAGTTCATGCAACATTTGAGGGGTTAAATAAGTAGTAACATTTCAAACTAGGCTACTACATAGATATAAACACAGAAATTGATGCCTTTTCTTTGAGGGTAGGAGCCACTGTACAATTTTAAAATTACAAATAATAATATGAACAAAACAATACATAGTTATACCTACATACATAAATACAAACATACTTATATACATCGGGACAAAGTACTCAAAGCGTTCACGAAGGTATTGTGGAGAATTAGGATTGTGCAGGATAGTGTAGAGAAGAGATAGTATATGGGTATCACGCCGACGCCGAATTGGCAGCCACCTCAATCTGGTCTGAAACTAGGACACATGGTTGTATGTCCTTTTACTAAACTTCAAATGCTTAGGTACTTTTTTTTTGGGTGGATAACCATCCAATGATTTCTCCCGGTCTTGGGCGGGGCGTCGCCAGACTTACTGACTAAAACCCACTCCTGTTTCTTCTTTGCTTTGCGTTCCAGGGCCCCAGGTTTTCCTTCCATAAGTGAACCCATGGCCCCACTAGGCTTCGACGCTGCTGGGTGGGGGCCATGGGTTGTGCGAAAGAGAACCCTGGGACCCTGGAACGAAGGCAAAAAAGGAACAGGAGTGGGCTTTCTTCTCAGTAAAAGTCTGATACGCCCAAGAGCGAAAGAAGTAATTGATTGGCCCACCTTAAAAAAGTAAAGAGCTCGGCTCCATAACATTTTCCGATTTGTCCCCAAGACCACATATGTACGACGTATTTGCTAGTAGCACCTAGTAGTTATCCTAATATGTTGAGATATTGGCACGGTAATGAAATTTCCAAAAAAAACGCATTACTAGTCTGTACATTCACTAACGATTCCCTTTCCCCAAAGGTATTCCGCAAAAATAAAGCAAATAAACGAACATACCTAATTTTATCAACAATTGTAATACGCTCACATACACACACATAGCCGCGTCAATCCCTCACTTGTTTTTGTCAAACAGAGATAGCAATATTCCGCAAACGAATTTTGAACACTCATCAACTTGCATTTGCGAGTGTCATTCGCTGGGCTCATAATAGCAAAATATTGTTAATTTCAGAATTTGGTGGCTTTGGGTCAGTGTCAGGTAAAATTGACATTGAAATCAAGATCAACCATGAAGGTGAGGTGAACAGGGCACGCTACATGCCACAGAATCCCTGTGTCATTGCCACCAAGACCCCTTCCTCCGATGTGCTGGTCTTTGACTACACCAAGCATCCATCAAAGCCTGAACCTTCTGGTGAATGCCATCCTGACCTCAGGTACGTTCACACATCTTAATATATAGGGTGACTGGTAATTAGTGTACGATACTTAAACACGTGATTGTGCTCATGATAACCAGCAACTTTCACTATGGGAACAAACCTGAAATCGAGGTACGTTCACACATCTTAATATATAGGGTGACTGGTAATTAGGGTACGATACTTAAACACGTGATTGTGCTTATGATAACCAACAACTTTTACTATGGGGACAAACCTGAAATCGTGAAAAAAAGTCACCCTATATAGAATTCTTCTGTATTTATGTTTGTCACCTAACTCCTGCTAAATGGCTTGACTGATTTGGATGTAATTTCGTGTTTATATTTAAGTGGGGCTCTGGATGGTTTGAAAATACAATGGACCTGGTAGGTGGTGCTGCAATCAGGTTCTTAATTTTTTTTTTTCTGACACTCCCAGCCTTTGGGCAGTACAACTTCTACTGGGACCGTTAGTATAATATCACTGTCCATCTTATAATACTCTGTTTTCGGCAGGGGGCCTAATATTTTTTTGTGTGAGCTAATTTAAAATACATAAATTGTTTAGTGTTAAATATGAACTTAATAAAAAAATACTGAGACAATAACAATAAATGTCATTGAATTTTACTATTAAGTAAAATAAAGTTGGACATGGGTGAAACTGCAGGAGGACAGCTCCTGCAGTTTCACCCATGTCCAACTTTTTTAACTTTATTAAAAGATTTTTTTAACTTAATTAAATGGTTTTTTTTTTTGAACCAGTAGTAGTAACTAATATGTGTGATATGTGTGTATATAGCTGAAGAGTTTGGTGTCTAATCAAACAAAATCTTCAGCTTTATAATAATATGCTTATGCAGCTGATCATCAAACGAATTTTTTGCAGTGTGAAATAACTACTCTACTCTATCCACAGATTACGGGGGCACCAAAAAGAAGGTTATGGCTTATCCTGGAATCCCAACCTCAATGGCTATCTCCTGTCAGCAAGGTTTGTGTTATTTGATTAGTCTATGGCTTCCTGAAGCTCACTTTGGGTCTATTACACCCAGATCATGGTTATAAAGCCGGGTACAGACTGCTGTAACATAACATGCAAGGTAACATGAAAGGAGTATTTCATAAGTATGGATGCAGCGCGCACGAACCGAGCATGTACCTACTCACATAGCTGAAATGCTTTGTTTGCACGCGTAGTGTGCACGGTTCGCGCGCGCAAGGCATCCACAGGGAATTCTGTTACATTGCGTGTTACGTAACAGCAGTCTGTACCCGGCTTCAGGGCGTTGCCTTACTGGTGGTTCACCAAGGCGGTGTAGTCTGGTCATGGCGCCAAAAAAATGTATGGTTGACTCAATGGTTGCCAGGTGAGGTAGATGCATTTTCTTGGCTGCGCGAACTGGCATCATTGCCATGGCATCCCAATGAGGCAAGGACCTTACCCTAAAAGATGCTGCATGCCTTCAATCTGTTAATGATTTTTGAACTTTAGCAATGTAAACTTCTTTTTAACAATGCAAAAAAAAAATTAACAATCTAATAATTACTATTTGAAATGTAGTGTTGTTTTAGTTGTGTTGCACTTTTATCAGCAGAGAGTAGTCCGAGACTTTGTAGGTCATCAAAAATAATATCAAAGTTGTTTTTGTTTCGGTGCAGTACAGCTATCAACCTAAATTCGAGTTCCAAGTTCTATCTTAATTAGAAATCTACTGAATTCGGACGGACGTACCTAGAGCGCAAGTAGTGCTACGGCTACTTCGGACCTTTATATCTCAGACTCAGATTGGATGAAGTTTCTATAACAATGTTTATTCGACAGTGACGACCATACGATTTGCCTGTGGGACATAAACGCGACACCAAAGGAGGGTCGCGTCATCGAAGCCAAGTCTGTGTTCACGGGACATACGGCGGTTGTGGAGGACGTTGCGTGGCACCTGCTTCATGAGTCACTCTTCGGTTCCGTCGCTGATGACCAGAAGCTCATGATTTGGGATACCAGGTAAAGAATTCTTATTAAGTAAAGTCAGCATACAGCAGTCTCTGTTGGACATGGACCTCTCCAATCGCATGCCACATGTCTTGATCATATTTAAATGCTATAGTATAAAAATGGTGATGCTTAACCTTTCGAATACCGTAATTAGAGACACAATAGAAAATGAGAGAGCGAACGGCGTTCGCTTGGGGTTTAAGAAATTAATAGCCTTCATGTCTCATGCAATACAATAGGAAATATGCATGCTAATTTTTTATTTGCTAAATTAAATACTTGTAACTCTGGTGAACAAATTTGAAAAAAAAAATCTTCATCAACAACAAAGTTTAAAGCTTTAAAGCTGCTATTATGAAAGAAAAAGTCCGAAATGGTCTTTTACGTCAAAGGCCCAAGATAACCGTACGGCCGCCATAGAAAACGGTGTCTTGGCGAGAGAGACAGATACATTTTTTAAAATTGTTATATATCGCCACTGTGCGATACATGTCAGGTGCCCGAAGATATCATTCATGTGATGGTGAAATGTGACCAGTATCGCAAACTGAGGTTACCAAATATCGATCTCCACAATGGTGGAATCAATCTGATTCTGAGCCAGCCAATGTCTGAAGAAGCACAGAGTATTTACAAGTTCCTAAAACGATGTATGAAAGAGAGAAAGGATAGAGAGGGGCAGAGAATATGAGTATAGAGTGAGAAGTATATTTTGAAGATGTGAGTAGGGGATAGAGTAGGGTAATGGGTGGCTTGCAGTCTGCTATCGCAGCTTGCAAGATGCTCATTATGCTACAATAAGATTGATCCCATGAGGCTGGCATAGTCACCCAGAGTGCACTAAAGCCTCTAAATAATAGATTTAAAAAAATAAAAAAATGTTATATATTGTTTGCTTTTCCTACCAATTTTGATATTGTTTTCACAATTACTGTTCTAATTTTTGTATATTTACTAATTAGCTTCTACCAGCCAGCGGCTTCGCTCGCGTCTAGTAGGTTTCTCCATACAAACTTTGGGCCCTCGTTTCATCCCCTTAGGGGGTTAATTTTGGAAAATCCTCTCTTAGTGCTTACCTACGTCATACAAGGAAACCTTTGCAAACTGTCACGCTTCTAGGCCCGGTAGTTTCGGCTATGCGTTGATATGTCAGTCACTTTCTCCTTTTATACATATGTAGATAATGATAAACTGGTTAGTTATCAAGAGAGACTTCCAGCTTGATTTTTACATTCAATGTGCCTCTTCCCATGTCTTCTTGTGACATCCACCAACCCGCACTGGGCCCGCGTGGTGGATTACGGCCCATTCCCTCTCCTAGAGAGAGGAGGCCTGAGTCCCAGCAGTGGGAACATTAAAAGGCTGAATATGTATGTATGTATGTATGTGCCTCTTCCCAAGCAGTGGTTTCTGTTTTCACTACGTTGATTACAATGCTATCAGTGTATATTAATTTGCATCAACGTCGACATAGTGAAGTCAGTCTCATTCTCAGTCTGTTGTATCTTCGGCTCTATACCTAGTTCACTTCCAGTGCTCTCACTCTTTCCTCTTATATAAAATTGGCCAGTAGGTAACCACGGTGGTTCCGACGTCCAAATCCAAATTGCCCCACTCGCAGCTAATCACCCTCACAAATGCCCACTTTCGCGCTGTAGTCCCCCATGACCATAGTGAAGTAGGTAAGTTTTATAACCATGCAGACCTCTCCATGTATCTTCATACATGGCTTCGAATTCGTCGCCAGGCTGATGTGTCGTGATATTACTACGTCGGAGCGTAAACTTATACGACCATCACCGAATATTTTTACGGTATATTGAGTATAAGGTACGCCACCCTAGTCGACACAGTCTTGATATTTACCACATTGGCACTAACACCACCCTGGGACTACTGGTCCACCTCCCAGAAAATATTCATCATCATCATTTCAGCCGAAAGACGTCCACTGTTGGACATAGGCCTCCTCCAAGTGTCGCCACAATGAACGGTCCCTTGAGGTATCACCGGGTGACGACGTACTTCCGTCGTGTGATCAAGGCCTACGTGACGGACAGGTTGATCATCTACTCTGGTCGTTAGTGAGAGTGGAAACGGCGAGAGATGTCGTGCGGTGTTCCGCAGGGATCGGTACTAGGGCCGCCTTAATGGAATATCGGGTACGACTACGTGCTGCGCGGTGACCTCCGCAGCGGGGTTAGCGTAGTCTGCTACGCGGCCGACACGCTGGTCCTGGCGCAGGGAGAGTCGTACCATGCGGCAGCTGAACTTGCGACGCGCGGGGTTGCGATAGTCGTGGAGAGAAGCCAGCAGTTGGGACTCGAGGTGGCACTGCATGGCCCTCGGAACGCGCCGCCACCGGGTTCCCAAATCACGGAAGGAGGGGTTCACATCGGCGTCGGGTCGACGATGAAGTACCTGGGACTTGTCCTCGACAGCCGGTGGCATTTCGAGGAGCACTTCCGACGTCTGGCATCAGCATCCGCATTGATTGTTGCTGATGTTAGATGCTGATGTTCAAAGTTCGTGTCGCGACATGACTGACGGAGGGCGGAGTTAATGGCACGTGCTGTTGTCGCTTCCGAGTTTTGGCCAATCAAAATACAATGCGTTCCAAATAAGAATAGGATCGATTGCCATGTTGTGACGTCACGTCATATTGTCAAATCGCAAGAAATTGGGCAAACAAAATTGAAGAACTCAGAGATGAGCAAAATTGAAGAACTGGATTCTGATTAAACTATTTTCGTTCACAGTTCGTAAATAAATTAAATTCTAAAAATTTCTGGTTGTGCTCACCATAATAATTCTTCCATTTGACAGTGACGTCACTACCTGGTAATCGATCCTATTCTTATTTGGAACGCATTGTACGTACATTTCAAAACAAATCGTCAATATTGTTTTGTTTTAGTAAATTTACTTACCATAGTGTAGTTTTTTAGGGTTCGATACACGTATTTGTTTTGTGTCTCCGTCTCCCGTCTATCAGTCTGTTTGTCACAGTCATTTTTCTCGTTGTCTATTGAACTTAATTTAATGGCGCAAAATCTGTAAGCGGTTTACGTACCTGCATTACTCAAAAACAGAAATGAAGAAAATATTTTACAGACAGAATCATTAAAATATATCTTTTATTATAATATTTACGTAAAAACTATGAAATTCAGTATTAAAAAAAAAAAAACTTAAAATCAGCATCAGCATCCGCTGATGTGACAAAATCCTGCATCAGCAACAACCCTGGTCCAGACGCCTCCTGCCGAAAGCTCTACGCGGGGATCGTTTGTATGGCCTGCAGATAGTTGTTCCAGTTCTGGATGACTTGTGTTTGTGACTTTACATGTTTGTGAATGCATCCACGATTTAGGAATAATTCCTAGTGCAGGGCAAATAAAAAACACAAAATGTCCAATCTTTTTATTTAATACATTTCTCATTCCAGATGTAACAACACCTCGAAGCCATCGCACACAGTGGACGCGCACACCGCTGAAGTAAATTGCCTCAGCTTTAACCCTTACTCCGAGTTCATACTAGCTACTGGCAGTGCTGATAAAACGGTACTTCATTTTTCACATATTAATAGATGTCTGATTTTAGTCTGCTTGACCGATGACGGCAAATCTCAACGAAGACCCAGGCATCAGCATGGAATCTATACTAATATTATAAAGCTGCAGAGTTTGTTTGTTTGTTTGTTTGTTTGTTTGAACGCGCTAATCTCTGGAACTACTGGTCCGATTTGAATGATTCTTTCAGTGTTGGGTAGTCCATTTATCGAGAAAGGCTATAGGCTATGTTTTTTTTTTTTCAAAATTAGGGATCCGTAATAAAATTGCTATTTTGTAACACAAGGTGTAAAATCGAAAACCTATTTTTGCGTGCGCTGCAAAAACTATTGACAATAGAACAAAATGATGTACTACGAGTTTGTAGATCCCATTAAGACCTACAAAAAAGTTCGTGAGAACATATATCTAGCTATCATGGTTTAATCACAATAACCGATTTTGTGTTCAAAATAATTATTAAATCGTCTGAAGAAAAAAAAACTACGTTAAATATGTGTCGTAATAATAATCTTTATCGAAATTAAGTATTATGTTATCAAGAGTATTTATGTAGAAGTAAAATACTTTTTGTTTCATCTCAATCGGATATTTCGTTTAAAAGTTATCACGTGTGTAAGATGTTAAGAGTTGGTACCTATTAATGAGTTATGGGCCATAGAGTTTTTTATCAACATAAAATCCTGTAATAATCTTTTTCGAAATATATTTGTTGATGAGATCAAAGAAGATGCAGTCCATTATCCACAGGAATTTCTTAATTCTTTAAACCCGAGTGGCCTCCCCCTACATTCTCTCAAGTTAAAAATTGGTGCCCCAATTATTTTACTTAGAAATCTTAAGCCACCAAATTTATGTAACGGGACTCGACTTCAGGTTAAATTTCTTCGCAATAACGTGATCGTTGCAACAGTTTTGACTGGTCCAGCGGTTGGTCAAACAGTACTTATACTTCGGATCCCAATGATTCCAAATGATTTGCCTTTTCATTTTAAAAGAGTCCAATTCCCAATTAAATTATCTTTTGCCGTAACGATAAATAAATCACAGGGGCAAACATTTAAATATGTAGGATTAGATTTACGGCAAGACTGTTTTTCGCACGGCCAACTATATGTCGCGTTGTCAAGATCAGGTTGCGGAAACAATCAATATATTCTTCTGCCACAAGAAAATAAAACGAAAAATATAATTTACTCAGAAGTACTTTAAAATAATATTTTAACCCGGTTTAAAGTGGACGGACACTCCCGCCTATAGTCGTAATTCTTATGTGTCTGGCTGAATGTCGAACAGATAGACAGCTATTGCCTGCGACTTATACAATTTAACTTAATCTATATTTTTCTTAATATTATAAAGCTGAAAAGTTTGGTTGTTTGTTATGAACGCGGTAATCTCGGGAAATACTGATCTGATATGAAAACTGTTTAAATATTCAATAGTCCATTTATTGAGGGAGTCTATATTTATCTCGGTATTTCCACGGAAACGAGAAAAACGCGGGTGAAACCGCGGGGCACAGCTAGTGTATTATATATAGTGCAAAAGTTTGTATGTAAATACAGTTGCACCATCAATCTCATAATGAGATGGGATGGCAATCCGACACAACTGAAGAGAAATGTGCCACAGAACCAACGGATTAATGTGTTCTGCGAGGTACGGGTTGTTACCCCAGCTACTTCAAAAGTCCGGGTACCCCAAACAAATTCTAATAGAAAAATCTAATCGCACTTTCTCCCGACCTGAGAATCGGAACTCCCCTGACCGCTTAGCAGTCGCACTTGCAAAAATGTCTCATATCTAGAGGTTGGGAATCGAATGATACATATTATGTCCCACCCGTACGCAAAATACGCGCTTTAGACGTGGAGTTGCGGACACCAGCCCAAAATACAAATACAAATAGAGGTTAGATATTCTTATGTATATGTGTATTATGTATCTAATGTTGATTTGTTGGCCATGGTCGCCTGTCGCAGTGCACTGAGATAAGCACTTAGTTGCATGCACCCGCTTTTCCGTGTCTCATTTTTCGCTTTGTACAGCTCATCGTGAGCTCGGGCGTCACACTACATTCCGCAGGGACAAATGTATACAAATGTTATTATACGCATTCTGTCCTGTAGGTGGCGCTATGGGACCTCCGCAATCTGAAGCTAAAGCTACATTCGTTCGAGTCACACAAGGACGAGATCTTCCAGGTGCAGTGGTCGCCGCACAACGAAACAATCCTCGCCAGCAGTGGCACGGACAGGAGGTAATACACAAAACATCTTGAGACCAAACAAGTAAAGATTATTTTTCTGTGGCAACTTTACGTTTGGCGATTGTAGCCAACCCGCAATGAGCAAGCGTGGTGATGAAAGCTCTTTATGAGAAGGGCTTGCAACAGGAAAATAATAAGTTAATAATATTATTATTTTAATTATTGTGTAAAGATTTAAAATCAAGACATTTAACAATACAAAAAATTTCAGAAAATTTCATTTTTAGTATTGTTGGCAAAAAACGGAACCCTTATGGATTCGTCATGTCTGTCTGTCCGTCCGTATGTCACACCCACTTTTTTCCGAAACTCTAAGAACTATACTGTTGAAACTTGGTAAGTAGATGTATTCTGTGAACCGCATTAAGATTTTCACACAAAAATAGAAAAAAAGCAATGGGGGTTCCCCATACTTAAAACTGAAACTCAAATTTTTTTTTCGTCAAACCCTTACGTGTGGGGTATCTATGGATAGGTCTTCAGAAATGATATTGAGGTTTCTAATATCATTTTTTTCTAAACTGATTAGTTTGCGCGGGAGAAAGAAAGTGGTAAAATGTGTCCGCCTGTAACTTGAGAATGATAAAACTAACTAAAAAAAATATATGATGTACATTACCATGCAAACTTCCACCGAAAATTGGTTTGAACGAGATCTAGTAATTTTTATTTATTTATTTATTTTAATACGTCTTATATCGTAAACCGCAATTTACCTTTCAAGTTTGTACGGAACCCTCAGTGCGCGAGTCCGACTCGCACTTGCCCAGTTTTTTTACCCATCTTTTTGTACACCATAGTCAGTTTAAAATGATTTTGCGCAAGAGACCAATAAATAATATTATCAGTTAAAACTGGTACTTTCTGATTCGTCAATCGAATCAAAATAGTCGCAAACTCGGCCTTATTGATAACATCACATCCACGAATACCTACCAAACTGAAATTTGATAAGTAAGAATATTGTTGCAGGCTTCACGTGTGGGATCTGTCGAAGATAGGCGAGGAGCAGACGGCTGAAGATGCAGAAGATGGCCCACCAGAACTACTGTTCATCCACGGAGGTCACACAGCCAAGATATCAGATTTCTCATGGAACCCCAATGAGCCCTGGGTCATCTGCTCCGTCTCAGAGGACAATATTATGCAGGTTTGTAAATATTGATGCATTTGTGATTAAAATGAAAATTACAGCATGATCTCGCTAGATGACGCTAAACTCAACATTTTTATACTCCATTCGCAATAAGATTAGACATTTAAACAAACCGAAAGTTTGTATTGTAATCACTATTTTTTGCTTTAAACGCCTTCCTTATACCTACGGTACAGAAGTCAAAATCGGTTGAACCGACAGTAAAAAAGGATTTGTTTAAATGTCTAATCTTATTGCTAATGGAGTATATTTTGTTTTTCGTGTACGGGAGCATTATTATGCCAAGGAAATCTCTGTTACTCATTGTGTAAATTGTGATATAGAACGAATATTGATGTGTGAAGTTTAAGGGTGCACTAGTCCGCGACTCAGATGGGCGTAGTTAAAATGCATGCTATCTCATCCACCGTGAGAAGCTAGGGCATATACGCCATAGACTTATATTCTAGAGATAAGCACGTTCATGGAAAATATTTGTCAAAATACTGAAAAGTTAAAACAAAAGTTCGCTGCGGCGCTACATTGGCATTACGCCGTTTAATAGAACTATTAAAACATACAGCGCTAAGATAGCTTTTAGAGGATACTTTTTCGCGACCAAAATGTCTTAAGCGCCATGAATTTCGTGGCTCTTATGCGTTTCGTTCAACATAGTGTAATGTTCAAGGTGTATGGATTAGACTACACCTGAATCGATTAAAGTGAGTGTTCGGCACGCATAATCTAGCGCGTAGTACATATAGGGTGACTGGTAATTAGTGTACGATACTTAAACACGTGATTGTGCTCATGATAACCAACAACTTTTACTATGGGAACAAACCTGAAATCGCGAAAAAAAATCAGCTGTTCAGTACATTTATGTTTGCCTAATGGCCTAATGTAATGAACAGCTGATATTTTTTTCGCTATTATGGCTTTGCTCCCATAATAAAAATTGTTTGTTATCATGAGCACAATCACGTGTTTAAGTATCGTACACTAATTGCCTGTCACCCTATATATATCGATGACACACGCATAATTTATACGATGATTTATAACTTGAAAAAACTGCTGGATATGTTCAAAATAATGGAATTTTTTGAAGATATTGAAAACTTCAAATGTATTTATTTTGACTGTTTTGTTACCGTACCATATAAAACGTTTCCTGATTATGTAGCCCTTAATGAGGAAACATTTTAATATTATTTTTGTTGGGGAATGAACTGATGCGTCCGTTAGATTTACTTGAGTTCTTACCTCCCAACACGCGTCCCCTGGGTAGTGCTAAACGAGCAGTAAATGCGGTGGTAGACCAAAGCATCGGCTGCCGGCTTAAAAGTACACCACCAGACAAAGTCAGCCGCCAAGGGATCCGTCGTGTTCCGGCTTGATGTCTGGTGAAGCCGTATGGTGGAGAATGGGTCTGAGCAGTTGTATTGTGATGTATACCGACTATGATGCGCCATTTTTTGTGTTTAATCGTGAATTTCAGCAGTGCAGTCAGACAAATTATGTCTGACGCTGGTTTTCCGATAAACCATCAGTGACAAGCGATCGAGCAAACTCGCTATTCTACCACTCAGTTTGGCCGAAAACTATAATAAATAATCCGCCATTTTTGTGCAAGTTTAGAATGGTCTAAATCAGGGCTCTCCAAACTTAGATGCCTTAGGGCCCTCGGCCCACGGCGACTTTTTGTAGCGATGATGTCGCGCGTTCGCATCGATACAGTCGCGATGCTGTAGCGCGTTGGGATCTTTTCTATAGCGCTTGCAAATGTGACTAACGCGCATTAGTAGCGATATTGTCGCGCGCTTACGATATGCGCGACACCATCGCTACAAAAATTCGCCGTGGGCGAGGGCCCTAAGGGCCATATTATTTTTTCAGTATGTTCCAAGGGCCAAAACAGTTTAATTTTTCTGCCCTCAACTATATTTCTAGACTAGTCTTGCGACTAATCTAGAAATAAGTGCGCAACCTATACGCTTTTTTGCATTTTAATTACTGTTGGTGGACCTGATTAATGACACTAGTCTTAAGACTGTTGCGGACTGCGGTGCGGATTGATGACACTAGTCTTAAGGCTGTGGTGGGCCGTAGTTGGAGACGCCTGGTCTAGATCAAACTATTATAATTATAATATGTATCAAACGAGTTCAAAAAAAATTGCATGTCATGCGAGAGTGCTACAAAGCGAACGCCGTGTGTGAATTCGCGCCATTCCGTTAAACACCAAGCGAACGCCGGCTAGATTATAAAATATCACGTTTTCTATTTGTTGGAAATTTATCCAAGAACGTAAATAAATAAACTTTTTCAAGAAAATAAGGTCTACAAGAAGTGGGAGAAAGCAATGAAAATGCATAAAAAGGGGATCAAGTTACCAAAAAATGGCATAAATGTACATTCAATTCGATAACTATGCACACAGAAATCGGCCGTATGATATTATGATATGAACAAATTATTAAGGTTATGGTATAGAGCAAATTTTTTCATATGCCCCCACAATCCGCTGACTTTAGGAAGAAGCCATTGGAGATTTTGTGGCGCCGGATTAGAGAGTAGTTAATATAAGTTTAGGCTTAGACGTAATAATATATTGAGTTGTGTTCGGTGCGCAGGTGTGGCAGATGGCCGAGAACATCTACAACGACGAGGAGCCCGAGACGCCCGCGTCGGAGCTGGAGTCGGGCGTCAACGTCAACCACGGCTAGCGTACGTACGCGCGCACGCACTACACGCGACCTACGTCACCACTCTGCAACGCCCGACTACTTCCACATTTCAATTATGGACATTTTTTCCTAATGAGCTCTTTCATGTTCGAATTTTATTTCATCTTGTACGTCTTTACGTTATTGATGTTTTGTACAGACAACCGCACGTCTAAGGCAGAATCAAACCTAATGGCGGCTCAGAGCATTCTGCGAGTCGCTGCGCAGAGACAAAATAACGTGACAGCGGGGGTGAGGGGTGCAGCATAAAGCGAACTTCACAGATGTAAAGTTTGAATCGACTCATATTTATTTCGTTTCAGTAAGCAAAATTTTTTATTCCAGTCTTACTGCAGACGCTTGGTCGATCGTACAGTTTATCCAATTTTTAATATAGTTATGTTGAGAATGTTAATTTTATCAAATTAATGGAATGTGTGACACAATTAATTTTGTCACTGTATTAATGAAATTGTTTTCATGGTCACCAGACACACTTATCATTTAGCACGCCATATTTTGTTAAGTGGCCTATTTGTTCTAATTGAGTCACGTGAATTATTGCGAATATATCTCGTCTTCATGTAACGACTTCACTCATTGGCGATTTCTCTCAACATAATCCCCAAAATGCTTTTATACAGACGAAATCATTGCAATAAATAGTTAGTAGGTAGTTAGAAAAAAAACTAAAGTAAATTTTTTTTTTTTTGTTTAAAGGTAAAACTTTGCCACTATTAAAATTAACAAGAAAATGGAAGAGCTCTAAATAACTTGTAATTTGGATATTATGTCATATAAAATAGATGTAAAAATTATTGGTACGGTCAACAAGTACATAGAACTGTACTATGTTAGAAGTTAAGAGGTAAATGCGCTGCAATCATTGTTTGCGGTGACTTTGTTGTTGATAAAAATAAATTGAATATTTTTGCATAATCTGAGAATTATTTTTGAATCCACATTTTGTACTTTAAATTATACAGTTAAGTTTACTCATATGCTTTGGCTAAGTCCATTGGTGGAAACAGTAGATGTATATGTATTCATTTTGCTTTTATTTCATTCTCTTGCTGGCTTCTGTAAAATAGACGGCATTTCGTACTGAAATCCATATCCCCTTTCAAACAAACTCATAAATTAATTTAAGATTCTACGAACAGAGATGTTGAGTGAACATTGTTATTCAAAAAATCGAAATATATTTGGTTGGCAGCCTACCTGGCTAGTAGGTATCCACTACACGGCGGTTTGAACCTAGTTAGATTCTGGAAAGATGTCACATTAAAAAATAAATAATCGATTAACTTGAGCTGTAAAATTAGTTTTTATTAGACATCCTCTTCACACATGCGTACGTCCAAAATTATCCCACTGGAATGACCTACCGGGATAAAAAATGCCTTAATCCAGATCAAGGCCTACCCGTCTGCCAAATTTCGTCCAAATCCGTTCAGACGTTGAGGGATAACTGATTACTAAACAACCAAATTCATACAGACTTTCACATTAGCATGTTAAGTTTCTGCCTTTGGACTAGTCAAAATGGAAAGGGTCCAATTATTTGCGGTCTGTATGCACAAGAATCTCACAAACACTGTTGAATGAACTTTAAAAAATATTTTTATGTATAAAAAAGTGAATTATTACACTTTATTTTCTTCTTTTTTCTTTCGTACAGACCACTGCGAATGCGTATAGAAAGTGTGATATATACTGGTGCGACATGAAGAAACCAGAATCCTGTAAATCACACCACGATAGAGACACCTTGCAAGCCGTGACATATAAATTCCATTTTAATTTATTATTTCTTATATGATAAGTCACAAAGATATGTATCTGTTGTAACTGTCATTATTATGATATTAAGGGCCTCTTTCACAGCCAAATGAGTATTTCTATTGACATGTAATGTATAATTAGATATAATAATACAATTTTCCCGTTAAAAACGCGTAGTTTGTAGCATTTGATAGCTTAGCTATCATAGAGTCAATACGCAATACGTAATCAACTTTTTAACCGCCTACATCGGATTAATCCGACAAACACCCGCGTTTTTTCCTACAAAGTCGCACATCCACTATCAAATACTCCATCTCGTCAGCTCTTTTGTCACCTATGGGGATTGAAGAGCTAAACGTGATGGAGTACCCAGTCGCAAACACACGACCCTGGCGAATAGGACACGAATACACTCGTCGCACCAATTCGACGCGGGCGGTTATAGAGTTAAATCAACAATTTGGTAATATTGATTTGCTGAGCTATCGAATCATAGTAATTCGATGTAACGTGCATGTTCAGTGTCTAGTATAACGTAATTTTAATAGCACAAAGTGAAAGAAGCTCTTACACTGGTGACGCGACTGACCGACGGTATTTAATAATGTTAATGCAGTAATGGAATAATTTTAAGCTCTGCTAATTACCTATTATGATTAAAAGTATCGTAATTATGATCCTTGTTTTTATATCTTAAAAAATTCCGTCGTTATAGATATGAAACTTTAACTATCCTCGTCCCGATACTATTCTGCATGTCTCGGTGTGTGTGTATGTGTATGTAGATACTTCGCGTAACGAGCACACTACGCACACTACGTCATATCTAAAATAGTTTTGTCTAGAGGCGTGAAGATCGAGTCCACGTTAATTTAGTCTTAGCTAGTCTCTTGCGGTGAAAACATGAGATTTTTAATAGTGATATGTCTCCTCTGTGCTGTCTTAGGACAGAGCTACGGAAGCCCATATAAGCGTACCTCCTCCCACACTTCCTCCCGCTCTTCCTCCCGCTCTCACACCTCCCGGCCCCCTACTATTTCCCACCGCACTACTTCCCGCGCACACACTACCTCTCGCCCCCACATTACCTCCCGACCACACACTACCTCCTCGCCCCACACTACCTCCTCGCCCCACACTATCTTCCGACCCCACACTACCTCCCGACCACACACTTCCACCACACACGCTCTCCATATCCAACACACCACACGTGCCTCCCATATCAACAACACCAGACCCTCACCCATCGAACGGAAAAAGGTTCACGCCGAGCAGGTACATCCTATCTCAACAAGGAGTAATTCGACGACTGGTTCACACTCTGCTGGTAACAGAAACAGCAGCAATGTGCGGCACACAGAACACAACAGCGTGGTTAAAAATGATTCGTTGAATACTTCACATCCTGCTTGGACGGGAACGCCTGGCAACGAAAACAGCAGCAATGTGCGGCACACGGAACACAACAGCGTGGTTAAAAATGATTCGTTGAATACTTCACATCCTGCTTGGACGGGAACGCCCGGCAACGAAAACAGCAGCAATGTGCGGCACACAGAACACAACAGCGTGGTTAAAAATGATTCGTTGAATACTTCACATCCTGCTTGGACGGGAACGCCTGGCAACGAAAACAGCAGCAATGTGCGGCACACGGAACACAACAGCGTGGTTAAAAATGATTCGTTGAATACTTCACATCCAGCTTGGAAGGGAACGCCTGGCAACAAAAATAGCAGCAATGTGCGGCGGCACATAGAAGAACGAAGCGTAAATCCAAATAATTCGGTGATTGGTTTATACCCTGACTGGACAAGAACTTTTGGCAACAGCAGCAATGTGCGGTACACACAAAGCAATAATTCAACGAGTGGCAACAAGTATATAATTAAAAATGAAAAAGAATACGTAGTACAAAATAACTATAGTCCAAAAACGGTAATTCAATACAAGTACCGTCCGCCGCAGCAGATACACTATGGACATATGTACTATCCCGTGTATCAAGGACACCTGCCTACCTATGTGTACGAGTACCAAAACTCTGGTAGTAGATTCAACAATTTGCTGACTGGACTAGCGCTGTACAACTTGGGTTACAACAGTTACCATCATCATCACAGGTCTTATAAACAGTATAATAGTACCTTCGGAGAGATGTGCAAGCTGGGTATTCGATCGGTATGGGATCGTGCCATGTACGAGACGCGCATCAATTGTGACCTGATGTCAAGCTTCATTTGGGATAACCCGACGAGCACGGCATGGAACCCGCAACATGGTCTGACAACAACGGTGACAAATAACCCTGTGGAGGACGCTCTTAAAATCAAGGGCCCTTCTGTAGAGGTGACTCCGGGCATGACTTGTTACGTGATTAGAACTTGGGGAGGTGTCACTCTTTTTCAGAAACCGGTGGATTGTGGACTTCTACAAGAGTACGCGAAAAGCTCGTTTCATCGAAATGTTGCACAATGTTTGATACCCTTCAATACGATAATTTTGAACCTTCTGATAATATTGTATTTAGTGAGATATTAAAATTAATAAGTAATTTACTTGTAATTTTTGTCTGTTTTTCAAGTGATTGCAAAAATCTGATAAGTGCCAACCCTTCAAGACGATAATTTTTAACCTTCTGATAATATTGTATTTAGTGAGATATTAAAATTAAGTAAAAGTGGTCTATATATCCTACTTGTAATTTTTGCGTTTTCCAAGTGATTCCAAAAATCTGAAAGTGTCAACTGTCTGTAATTTTAATTAAAAGAAAAGCATACTATACAGTTCTATTTTCAACTATAAATAAACAAGAAAGAAGCCAATCTGCACATGTAGTGGTTGAGTCGCAAAATAACACGTTGCTGGCGAAAAAAATTATCTACCAAAATAGTTCGAGTTGAAGGTCAATTTGAAACATATGGCGCCAAAACATTCGGCAAAACGTGTATACACACTACGTTTTGCTTTCGTGATGGTGAGCAATTAGACAGTCATTCGTATCAATTCGTTCAGTTCTAAACAAAGAGTACCTATCCAACTACAAAGCGATTTTTCAGAATATTCGGCTAAACGGTTTAGGCCAGGTCATGTCGACAGTAATACTGGTTGGTTATAAAGATCCAGCTGGCAGCACGACTGGCCTGTTGGTCTAGTGGTTAGTGGCCCTGGCTGCTATGCCGGAGGTCGTGGGTTCGATTCCCACCCAGCCCTGCGTTCAAAAATGAGATTAGAGTTAACTCTAATGACGTCATCGGGTAGATACTCTAAGCTCGCATTTTTGAACGCGAACATAGAGTTCAACTGTCAATGCCAAGGAACTGTCATTACACCAACCTACCCTGCTCGGAGTTAGACACAGAGTACTTTGGTAATATACTGAAAGAGTTAGAGTTAGTTGGGTTAACTCTAGGGTAGTACTCGAGTTATAAAAGAACGACTCTGGGTTGCAACTCGAAGCTACTCTGGTTATTTTTGAACGCAGCCCAGAACAAATATTTGTGTGATAAGCACGATAATTCTGTGCCTGGGTGTAATTTATTTATATGTATGTATATAAAAATATATAAGTATGTATATCAGTAGTCTAGTACTCCTAACACAAGCTTTGCTTAGCTTGGGACTAGACGGCGTTGTGGATTATTATTATAGCTTAAGAGCCCGGGGTATGACACTTGACGCGAGTTAAAAAATTATAAACGTTATAATGGCGGGACCAACTCTTGTATCCGAGTGATTCTACCACGTATATTTAGTACGTTTTAGTACTATTTTGTACCCTTCCTGAAATTTTGGTACCTCACACGGTGTAAACGGAATATCACGATATAGTTGGCCCCGCCATTATAACGCGTTATAATGGCGGGACCAAGCTTGTACGCCAAAACTATAAAGAATTTCATCATTCTGATAAAACTAGTATTTAGTACGCGATTTAGTACCTCCGAAAATCAACAATAGGTGACGAAGATATTATTAGTTTCTTTACAAAATCATTTTTTTTATTTTTGACATTTTCTACGCCTGATTAATTTGACGACCAAAAATATGTCAGGTAAAAAGTTGCAGTTACATTTCGTGCAGGCGCTTCATTATTATTTATGTGTCTTATTTATAATAATACATAACACTGTTATTACTAAATATTGAGTAGGCCACACAGGAAAATTATTATTGTAGGTTTTAATATCTTTAAATTTTAAGTAAAAATTGTAAAAATCATCAAAAAGTAGGATATACAGATTATTTATAGTAATAACTTTATACAATATATTAAAACGTACAATAATAATTTTCCTGTGTGGCCTAATCAATATTTATTAATAATATAGTGCTATGTAATAATATAAATAAAATACATAAATAATAACAAAGTGCCTGCACGAAATGTAACTGCAACTTTTTACCTGACGTATTTCGGTCGTCAAATTGTTCAGGCGCAGAAAATGTCAAAAATAAAAAAAATATTTTATAAAGAAACTAATAATATCTTCGTCACTTATTGTTGATTTTCGGAGGTACTAAATCGCGTACTAAATACTAGTTTTATCAGAATGCTGAAATTCGTTATAGTTTTGGCGTACAAGCATGGTCCCGCCATTATAACGCGTTATAATGGCGGGGCCAACAATATCATGAAATTCCGTTTACACCGTGTGAGGTACAAAAATCTCAGGAAGGGTACAAAATAGTACTAAAACGTACTAAATATACGTGGTAGAATCATTCGGATACAAGAGTTGGTCCCGCCATTATAACGTTTATAAAAAATTCGTTCGCGGAATATTTATTTATTTATTAAAAACTTCATGTACAGTACTGGTAATATTCCTATCTCTGTTTGACAAAACAAACGAAGGATTGACGTGATGCGCAGCTGTATGTGTGTGTATGTGAGTGGCTATCGACTTGATGATTGATAGAAATTAGGTATGTTCATTTGCTTTATTTTTGCCGAACACTTTTTTTTTAGGTGAGAAATCATCCAATTACATCGCCCGCCCTTGAGCGGAGCGGGAGGGCGTGATGAGACTTTTACTGACTAAAACCCACTCCTAGTTCCTTCGTTGCCTTTCATTCCAGGGCCGGATTTTCCTTTCAGAAGCCGAACCCATGGCCCCAGTAGGCTTCGAACCTGTGGGGCCTTTACGGTTTACTGACATGTTATTGAGGCGCGCGTGGAACACTACGCGCCGTCGACGACTTGGGCTTGGTCCGGACGGTCGGATGACGAGCTACCCATTGCTCGCCGTCCGCAATCCCGCGCCTACGGTGGCCGGAAGTTGGGATCGGGATCCCGGCGGCTGGGAAGTGAGGGCCGTTGCCTCGCGCGTGCGGCCGCCTTTTTTGCCAGTATTACTGCTTCGCAGGAGGTGGCTGCCTGCCATTCCACGGGTATCACCATTGTGTAGACTGCCCCGAGGTCACGTGGAGCATACGGTAGAGGTGTGCCCCGTTTGGGCAGAGCACCGCCGTATCCTCGTGGGGGCGATCGGTGGCAACGACTTCTCGCGCCGAGCCCTGGTACAGACAGGCGGTCGCCTTCTTCTGCGAAACACTAATGCTAGCGAAAGAGGTGGCCGCACGCGCGAGGGAACGGCCCTCACGCCCCAGAGGCCGGGATCCCGACCCTGATTTCCAGCCACCGTAGGCGTTGGCTTGCGGTCAGCGAGCAATGGGTAACTCGCCGTCCGACCGTCCGGACCGAGTCCGAGTCGTCGACGGCGCGTAGTATTCCACGCGCACCTCAAGGAAATGTTAGCAAAACCGTAGGGGTTCAGCAGGGTCGAAACCTACTGGGGTAATGGGTTCGCATCTGAAAGGAAAACCTGGGGCCCTGGAACGCAAGGCGAAGAAGGAACATAGGCGTGGGTTTGAGTCAGTAAAAGTCTGAGACGCCTTCTCGCTCCGCCCAAGACCGGGTGAAGTCATTGGATGATTTCCGACCTAAAAAAGAAATAGGTATCTTAGCATTTGCAGTTTAGTAAAAGGAATAAAGAAAGTTAATATAAAAATGTCACTCTTGATAAATTGATGACATTTTTTGTAACTATAAAAGAGAACTGCAAAGTAGCTGAATTAATTTACAAAGAATTCGACAAAATCAGTTTTATAGTACCCTGTCTTTGTTTTCTAATAGTCTATTTAAAAAAGCTGTTCATAAGAATGAGAATTTTCTACACTATAAAATTTAATAATAAAGAGTTTCGAACGTGTCGTAGCAGACGAAAGTATTTTTAACCGACTTCAAAAAAAGGAGGAGGTTATCAATTCGGTTGTATGTTCATTTTTTTCCTCAGAACTCCATCGTTTATGGACCGATTTGCAAATTTTTTTTTCTTAGAGGATATGCTTTCCGATTGGTCCCATTTTGTTCAGAATCCAGTTCTGATGATGGGATCCATGAAGAATTGATGGAACTCTTCAAATATTACAGGCAACCATATGGTGATTTTGGTATTTTCATCGAGAACTTTTAACATTTACTTAGATAGTTAAACGACTATGACAATACAAATAAATAAATGGTTCTGAATAGTTACGTTGAAAATGGTATCATCGAAGTGAGCTGATGATGACGATGGTGGAGCCAAGAGGTAGGCACTGGAACTCCGTAATTAATCAATGTAACCTAGCAGTGTTTGCGCTAATTAGAATTGTCATGAGATGCACTTTGGCTATAAGGTACTATCGAACTGATCTGATGATGGAGCCGGGAGGTAGGCACAGGAACTCCGTAATTAATCAATGTATCCTAGCCGTGTTTAGGCTTGTTAGAATTGTCATGAGATGCACTTTGGCAATAAGGTACTATCGAACTTATCTGATGATGGAGCCGGAAGGTGGTAAGTAGATGCAGGAACTTCTTAATAAAACAATGTAACTTAGCAGTGTTCGGGTTAATTCGAATTGTCATGAGAAATAGGCACTCTGGTCATAAGTGTATCGCAACTAAAAAGTGAAATAAAAAACTGTTTCAACACACTTGCTCAGAAAGTGACTTATTGCACTGCACTTAGGTATATAGGTAATGGCACTCGTTACCAAACTGTGACATTTTGATTACCATTACGCACTAGTGCTATAATGTAGTTAAAACCTTTTTGTTCAACCTCTTTGTACGCAAAACAAATTTTGAATTCGAATAATATTCCCATTAAGTTATTGCGTTCAATAGTATATAAATTGTCTTACTTACTTATTTCATCCAATTTACAAGTTAAAATGGACAAATTTAACTTGTACAAACGATTTATTTAATTAAAAACATTTAGTAAATAAATCGTACATTCAAATAAAATTTGTTTTTTTTTTGTGGTCTATGGCTGCCATTTTAAGATCCGCGCGGGTTTTGGCGTGATTTTTTTTATTCAAGTGAAGTTCAGTGGCTGTATTAATTAAATACTACAAAATCATTAGCAAATGTTACATCCGTATCCTATTGTCACTAAGAAAGACATTATCGTAAAAACTTTTCACGCAAGAAAACATAAACGTAAGACTAGGCAGTATGATCAAAATACCTTAGCCTTCCTCTAGGGGTAAATAAAAAAAAATGATGCGCGTGCTTATGAAAACAGATTTTAACCGCCATGTCACAGAAAATTTTACTAGTTTTACTATTGTTTTCTTCACAAGTGTATTGAAAAACGACGTATGACACACGTGAGTAATTATTAATGATTACCGTTCTTGGCTCACTTAAGACCCTCGCCACGGCTCGGGTCTAAATACCGCCTCGACGGTAATCACTAACATTACACACTTATATCATAATCTTTGATTATATAATCATAATGTACTATTTACAAAAAAAAAACAATCGACTTCACTAAAAAAAACACAAAGGATCAAAATAACAATTTTCAGTAAATAATTTGTAATTTATGAGGAATAAAGGTTTTTTACGTAATGGTTTTTTTAATTATAGGTACCTATCAAACACATTTTCGGGTTGAAACGCAGTACGGTACAAACCGAAAATGCGTGGCAAACACCCGAAAACCACTGCTCATGAACCTAGGTCTACCCGCGCGCCACCTGCTCCGAGTACCGCGCGCCCACTCCATAGAGCGCGCATGAAACGTCTTCGTCCAACCGCGGCTCGCCTACGTTCCTGCCAAAACTTGTAAAAGGTTACGCCGTAATGGCAAGTACTATACTCCATTTGTTTAGGTAGTTAACTAAACGTAAACAATCTTAACATGTCTTTTATCTAAACAATTGTCTAAAATTTTTTTCTAAAAATGTTTAGGTACAATTAGATAATTTCTTAAACCGATGTTAGGTAATTAACTAAATTTAAATAATCTTTGTGTCTTTTATACGATTTATTTTAAATAAAAAGACATAAGATTGTTTACGTTTAGTTAAGTACCTGAACAGATGGAGTATAGTTATTTCAATTCGATTGATTGATCACTACAGAACTCAATTTTTTTTTTATAAAAACAAACAATATCAAAAACAATAAAAGTGACAACCCTATTGCGTCAATGGAGCGTAGGTAATTCTTTTATCAACTAGGCTTAGTTTCTATATTGTTCCACATTTATACTGTGATATGGTGGAAATATGCTCCAACTGCAAATGATTTTTTTGTTTTTTGGGGTATGCGGAACAGAGAGTAAAGTCCCGCAAACCTCCGCTGAAAAGGGAGGATCCTCCGGCCAGACGGGTGTTATGTCTGGCGGGCTACTGCCCGGCAGATGATTTCGGGCTGTTCTTATGTTCTAATCGCGCGGAGAACTTTGATTGCGCGATGCAGGATTAGTTCTTATGTGACGCCATAGATGTCGCTACACGTTTGTATGGATAATTCATCCGTCGCCGTGCTCTTAATATATTTTTAATGAAGCACACTACCTAAAATGTCTAGTAAGTTTTATGGCTGATTTTAGGTGATATCTATTACAGTCCTGTCGGGTACTGGTCTATAAAATTATTGATGTTTTACACAGAGTACCTTTTTATGATGTTCTACAGCAGTCACGTCAAACATGGAAAATGCTGCAAATCATTTTCCTGCCGCCCGAATCAATTTTGTAAGCAGCAAGATAAGTGTGGGGCACTTGCAGATGGAAATGATTGAGATTTATTGCATAATTTATGCATTTTTTTAAAACACGTTATGTAATTAATTATTGTTTTTTTCAGTTTCGTTCCAAGTTACATTCTAGGCCCTTTGTTTTTTAACGAGTTTAGTCATGACTGATACCTACTGTTTTCCAATTTTTTTTGGATGTTTTCTACAATAAAAACGGGCTAGCAGCCAGTGTATAGTTGCCGACAATGCCGAGTTCTTGGCCTATTCCGATTTAAGCGCATTAAGCTCGTATTTGGTAGATCCGTCCCAGAGTTGTGAGCTGTATTCTATACATCATCGAACTTGTGTTTGATAAAGGTTGAGCAGTTGTTCCGGAGTGAAGTATCTACCGTCTCACCTTTGCTAAGATTTTCAATATTTTGGTAGGCAATAGAGTAGGTACTCTTTGCCACGATGGCACAGTTGAGGGCGGATATCAATGTACGCCCTAGTACCTAGCTGGTGCTCTAGATATTCGGCACGTTTAAACAATGGAAAGATGGAGCCGAGTTTCTTTTTTTTTTCGTTTGGAAAATCATCCAATGACATCTTCCGCTCATGGGCGGTGCGAGAGATAATGTAACTTTTACTGACTAAAAACCCATTCCTGTTCCTTCGTTGCCTTTCATACCAGGGCCGAGTCTCCCTTTCAGAATCAGACCCTTGGCCCCAGTAGGCTTCGCCCTGCTGGGCCCCTACGGTTTGCTGACATCTCCTTGAAGCGCGCGTGGAACAATACGCGCCGTCGACGACTTGGGCTCGGTCCGGACGGTCGGACGGCGAGCTACCCATTCCACTCCTCGCTCCGGATCATGGCCTGTACGAAGGCCCGGCGCGAGAGATCGCTGCCGCCGATCGCCCCCACGAGGACACGGCAATGCTCTGCCCAGGCGGGGCACGCCTCTACTGTATGCTCCACCGTGTCCTCCGGGTGGTCCACACAATGGTGACACCCAGCGTTTCATCCGCACGAATCCGGTGCAGGAACCTCCCGAACTTACCATGTCCGGTGAGGACTTGCGTCATGCGGAAGGTAAGTCATCAATGTCAGAGAGGGGTTGGAGCCGAGTGGGATTGGCTCTTTTTTGTAACGCTTGCTGGCTTGTTGGACACTTTTCTCTAAATAACAGCGCTGCCGTCTGTGTACCCAAAGGCTTTACCAGATCATTAATGTGTATCAAGAACAATGTTGCTGAGAGCACGGATCCCTCATGACTCCTGAATTGTCGGGACTACGGCATAATTGACCGTTTGAGCAGCTATCGATAAATAATAGGATGGACCAATCTCTCAGGAAGTCTGCTTGATTGAGATTTAAAGTATCGTTATCTTTGTTTTTAGGTATTTCCTATCGGCTGAATTCCAACGCAATTTAAAAATAAAATGTTCTAAAAGGCAGGTGTTACGTCACGGTAAAACGCGACATTGTCTGGATATCTAACTGGGTCGCAAATCCACGACCCCTGCGTGTCGTGTAGGTACACGCCGCGCCCAGTGCGTCACGGTTAATGTGATTGTTTTGTGTCGGGGAGTGACCAGTGACTACCTCGTCGACGTTAATTTAGTCCCATTTAAGAAGTCGCGACGACAACATGAGACTGGTTTTTATAATTTTGTTTCTCGCGACGTCCACTGTCTCGGGAAGCAAAGGTGGTCATTCCACCCGAGGTTCCCCCCACACATACCCAGCGTCTCATGGTTACTCAGGATATGGTTCAGGCAGTGCGCACAAATATCCTGCCTCGACTGGATTGTCTGGCAACACTAACAGCGGCAACTATGTAAGACAGACACAGCATCAACAACACAACATTGTTCATAATAACTACAGCCCAAAGACAGAAGTTCATCACCACTACCACTACAGTCCGCCGCAGCAGATAAGCTACGGGTCTCACGTCCATCCTGTGTACCAAGGAAGTCCGCCCATCTACGTGTACGAGTACCGAGACTCTGGCAGCAGATTCGACAACTTGCTGACTGGACTAGCGCTGTACAACTTGGGTCGCAACAGTCAGTCACACCACTACAACTCCGATAGACAGTACAGTAGCACCTCGGGAGAGATATGCAAGCTGGGCATAAGTAAACGAACCGGCGAGTACGAGGAGACACGCATCGACTGCAATCTGATGTCGAGTTTCATTTGGGAGGGCACGACGAGCGCGGCGCGAAACGAGCAACATGTTGTGAAGAACACCACGGAGGTGACAGTGACGCGGACTGTGAACGGAACTGGCAACTCTTCAGTGACGACAATGACGATGACAAGCAACACTGTGGAGGACGCTCTAAAAGTGAAGGGCCCCTCTATAGCGGTGACGCCGGGCATGACTTGTTACATGATCAGAACCTTTAGAGATACCACTGCATTCCGGAAACCTGTGGATTGTGGACTTTTACAAGAGTACGCGCGAAGTTCATTACATAGGAGTGTTGCGCAATGTTTGATGCCCTTTAAGACGATCATATTTAATTTCCTCATAATATATTTAGTAAGATATTAAAGGTAAATTAAATTAAGTCATGAAACCTACTTAAATAGGGTTTGTATTTTTTTAAATTGGTCATATTATGTTAAAAGTGACAAAAATATAGATTTAAAAACATGTAAGTACTTAGTTAACCTATACCTAATGGTAGGTCACAATACTACATATTTTTTAACACACTTGCTCAGAAAGTGACTATATTGCACTACACTTAGGTGTATAATGGCATTTGTAACCAAACTGTGACTTTTTGATTACTATTATGCACTAGTGCGATAATGTAGATGAAACCTTTTTGTTAATGTTAAACCTCTGTTCTCAAAACAAATTTTTAAATGCGAAAAAATTCACATATTTTTTTTTTAATAGATTTGCTTGGCTTGGTTACTAAGTCCTTTAATCAATGTTTTCGTATGAATAGTTAATTGGTTTACCATTAGAATATGGCTGTACACATTCATATGTTTTTTGTAGTATTTGGCAGCCTTGGCAGCAAAGTCAACCCTCTCGGCAAGCTTCGCTGAGGTAATCAACATTACAATTTCCATTTTACCGAGATCACACCAGTTTCAATGTTTCCACATAGAATATTGTCCAGTTTTGCAGACACTTGAGATACAAAGCTACACCAATTTTAGATCACAATATATACCAGGACTAAATTTGCGAATAATTACCTAAAACTGCCATTGAACTTCACTGAAAGAAATCCCGCAAAAAATTCACATTAGGTTATTGTGTTCATTAATAAATGCTTATTTCATGCAATTCGTGTTTAAATAAACCATTTTAACTTATATATGTTTAATAAATAAATTGTTCATTCAAATAAAAAGTTCAACCTAATCATTTTTATTTTTTTAAAACAGTCTATGGCGCCGCCATTTTATGACGTGTGCGGTTTTTGACGTGATTTTTTCGAGTGAAGTTCAGTGGCCGTTTTAATTATTCGCAAATTGATTTCCAGTGGTAAAATGAAGCTGAGAATTTTATTGTAGTATTGACTACCTCAGTGAAGCTTGCCGAGAAATCTGACTAAACTTTTGTTGCCGAATACGGCAAAAAACATTAGAATGTGTTGCATCCGCATTACAAATTTATTACTGATGTCGAGGCGCGATATTATGGTCTAAAGACCTTAGCCTGCCCAAATGGAGTGAAGAAAAAGAACAAAACAGATTAATTTTTTTACCGCCCTTTCTTCACAAGTGTGTTGAAAAACGTCGTATGATACACGTGAATATTGGTGATTACCGTCCACCAAGTACCGCCTCAGCGGTAATCACCAACATTATACACTTGTATCATAATGTACTATTTTGAGTGTTTGAGCTCGACAAATGTATTGTGATCGGGGAAGAAGCAAATGAAAGGTTTCTGGTTGAATTATACTGTTAATAAATTGTATGAAGCACTTTCTAATATATTTTATATATAAAATTACGTCTCGACTTTTATTGACATCTTACCTACTATTACTACTACCTACTATTACCTACTACCGACTACCTATATTGTGTTATCATCTATCAATCCTGAACTTTTTAAAACATAAACCTTAAAAGTATATCTTGCCAGTTTGCAAGTTAGTAGTATTAATGTGACCTCCATGGTCGCCACATGGTGGTATGTAAATGCGATTAAAGCTTGTACGACAAAACAGTATTGCGACTCACCCTAATTCTTTTAAAGATAGGTTTCATTGTTTCCGACTCTGTAAAGCGTTTCTGTAAAGTTCCTTAGATGTAATATTTGTTACTTTGAATGTTTAAAGTCCATTATATCTATAGACGGGATTATTCGAAAGAGATACCGCGGCCCTGGAACGCAAAGGGCAACTGAAGGAACACAAGTGAGTTTCAGTCAGCAAAAGTCTGACACTCCCTCTCGCTCCACCCGGAGCAGCAGTAGTTATTCAATGATTTCCCATCTCAAAAGATGAGCTCTGGAGTCTGTTTTACCACCGAGCTAACTGGTCAATGTTGCATTATTTTTTTTATGACGAATTTGTCCTATTACCAGTAAATGTTAAAATCTTCATACACCACGATGACTTCATTTATCCTCATAGGTACAATGCGTTCCAAATAAGAATAGGATCGATTGACAGGTAGTGACGTCACGTCATACTGTCAAATCGAAGAATTATTATGGTGAGCAAAACAAGAAAATTTTAAAATTTAATTTATTTACGAACTGTGAACGAAAATAGTTTAATCAGAATCCAGTTCTTCAATTTTGCTCATCTCTGAGTTCTTCAATTTTGCCCAATTTCTAGCGATTTGACAGTATGACGTGACGTCACAACATGGCGTCATTCCTATTCTTATTTGGAACGCATTGTATATAAGTTTCTTAGTTCCCTGTGCGTACAGGTAAGGAGTCTAGGTGATTCGCTGCCGGAGTCTGATTTTCTTGATTGCTACAACCTGGAAATCTTTAAGTCAAAAGTGTGTAGGTTACTTCTAAGCAAACATATGCCATCGTCGATCGCTAGCCATTAGGTGAGATAGTCGAACCTATTTATTCTAATTGGTATACTGCTGAAGAGTTTGTTTGTTTACTTGGTTGAACATGTTAATTTCAAAGACTACTGGTTCAAATTTAAAAATATATTTTAGTGTTGTCTATCAATGAAGGGTTATATAACATCACGCTAGGACCCACAGGTGCGGAACAGTGTAGCTCGCCGTCCGACCGTCCGGTAACCGTCCGGACCGAGCCCAAGTCGTCGACGGCGCGTACTGTTCCACGGGCGCCTCAAGGAGATGTCAGCAACTGTAGGGGCCCAGCAGGGTCGAAGGCTACTGGGGCCAAGGTGATTTTGAAAGGAAGACTCAGCCCTGGTACGAAAGGCAACGATGGAACAGGAGTGGGTTTTTAGTCAGAAGAAATCTGATACTCTCCCGCTCCTCCCAAGACCGGGTGATATCATAAGATGATCTTCCCAACGAAAAAAAAAAGGTGCGGAACAGTAACAAAAGACGCGGGCGGCGGGTGAAACCGCGGGGTCAGTTAGTTGAGTTCCCAAGGTTTTTGGTGTTTATGATGTAGTAACCTACTACTAACTTAGCTATCCAACGGCAGTTTTGAACATTAATGGTTTCTTTTAGACATACCTACAATATTCCAATCTCACAATAATATAAATACACTAGCATCTGCCAGCGGCTTCGCCCGTGTAAAACTAGGTTCTCCATACAAACTTCCAACCCCCGTTTTACTTCCTTAAGGGTGGAGTTTCGTAAAATCCGTTCTTAGCGGATGTCTACCACCCTATAAGGAACTTGCCAAATTTTAAGTTTATATATACACTTCTGGACACATCTATTGGCCCACCTTGTATTTTCAGTTTCGTTTGGTCCTAGCTAAAATTTTATATTAGGTCGAGCAAAAAGTTTTTATGCAGTTTTGAACCTGGCACATTCACAATTTCATTCAATAGTCTTTTTTGAATTTCGAACACAGAATTTAAAGAAACAAAAGACAATTTGGAGCCTGTTTGTTGATATCAAACAATCGAATACTAAGAAAACTTGGTTTTATTGGTTTACTTGGATTTAATTCTTGAAAAAGTGATTGATATCTTTGGTTTTGCAACAAACATTACTTATTCTTAACATTAAGGTGAGGTTCTATCAATAATCTATGGATACTTCACCTGAAGTCGCCGCCCAAGCTGTGGCACTTATTCAGGCCGGACACAGCCAAAGAAACGTGAGTGCTCAACTTAATTTAAGTCGATCTGCGGTCCGAAATGTTTATCGGAGGTACCTAGAGACTGGCGGCTTTGTTCGTCGCCAAGGAAGGCCACGATCTCGGGTCACAACTGAAAGGCAGGATCGATTCATCGTGACGACCAGTTTGAGAAATCGTCACCTTACCTCCATTACAAAACCAACTTCGCCACTTCCACGGAGTATCTGTGAGCGCTCGAACTGTTCGGAGAAGGTTAAAAGAACGCGATATGTTACCACACAAGCCAGCTAATGGGCCCAAATAACGCGAGCCCACCGAACAGCGCGCCTTCATTTCGCACGCAGTCATTTAAATTGGACACAGCAAGATTGGAGCCGTGTACTCTTTTCTGATGAGTCTAAAATTGTGTTACATGGCAATGATGGAAGGAAGAAGGTCTACCGACGTAAGGGAGAGCGTTTCGCACAATGCTGCTTTGAAGAGAGGGTTGCTTATGGCGGTGGCTCATGGACTGTCTGGGGCGGTATATCCGCGAGCGGCAAAACTCAACTTGAGGTTGTTACAGGACCACGGCTGCCAAAATTAAATGCTGAAAGGTACATTCGTGAGTGCTTAGAACCTCACGTGATACCATACGCGGACTATGTGGGCCCAAATTTCCTTTTTATGCATGATAATGCAAGAGCCCATGCGGCCGGCACCGTCAGGGAATATCTTCGGGATGTGAACATCACAGTTATGGACTGGCCAGCCAGAAGCTCAGACATGAACCCCATTGAGCACATGTGGGACGAGCTAAAAAGACGTGTTAGGGCTCGTCAGCCAGTTGCCCAGACGATGCAGGAGTTGAAAACTGCCATAGAAGAGGAATGGGAGATGATCCCTCAAAATTTCATAGAGCAGTTGATAAACTCTATGCCTAATCGTATGAGAGCTGTGGTAGATGCCCATGGAGGCAACACGCGTTATTAAATTAAACCTTTATTTGATAAAACATGTTTTTTTATTCAAAAATCAATTGCCTTTAACAAGGCGCATATCCGACTTGTTAGGCGTTGCTCCATGTCGTATGGTATTCTGAATTCAAATTTAAAACAATACGATCGAAAACGATGGTAAAATGTATCAGGTTTAAAACTGCATCAACAGTTTTTGTTCAATCTAGCAATCATATTTCGGTAGGGGCCATCGAAACCTAAACTCTAATGTGGGCCAATAGATGTGTCCAGAAGTGTATAATAGATACCTACTAGTACCTATTTAGCTGCATTTTGTGAGAGGAAAACTAGCCCTTGAACCTTGTACTATTACATAATATAAAAATAAATAAATTATTCTGTGCCTTAGACTAGGCAGATTGATTTTTAAACATCACAACTCCCGAAAAGTAAATTATAAAAAATAACGCATAGAAACTATTGCTTGCTTGCGTTGGATTGATGCCAGAATATTATTTATAGTTACGAAAAATTTTGCGAATGTCAATGTGATTTCAAGGATTTGTGAATCTGAATGTGAATTTAAAAAAATTAAGATTCCCATTACACCTCTGCTCCATGCCTCTGGTGATTTTCCTTCGAGTAAGACATGTTTTATCCCAGCCAGAAAATCTCGAAAATAGTACTAATTTAATAATCAGTTGCCACCCGTACCTACTGTTATACCGTAGGGGCCCAGCAGGGTCGAGGCCTACTGGGGCCATGGGTGATGCGAAAGTGACCCCCGGGGCCCTAAAAAAAATGGCAAGGAAGGAACAGGAGTGGGTTTTTAGTCAGTAGAAGTCTGACACTATCTCCCGCTCCGCCCAAGAGCGAGGAATGTCATTAGATGATTTTCCCACCCGAAAAAAAAAAACCCGTACTGTTATAGTTATTTCACAAAAAAATATCCTGCTGGAGCAACGTTACCGCAGACCAGTGTTGGGCAAAATTTAGTTTGATTTATGATTAATGACTAATGATTAAAATATTCGATCATGACTAATGACTAATTTTATGTTTGCCTACCGTTCAAAAAATTCCAAAATAATACTATTTTAATAAATTATAAATATCTCGTTGTCAGATCTTAGAATTAATTCACTTCAAAACTGGCCAGATCGTTTAAACGTTAACGTTTGATGATATTGTCAATCCTCATTTGGCCATATCATTGATGTAGGATTTCTATGATATTAAAAGGTTTAAAGAAAACGAGGATTGACATATGGCCAAACGAGGATTGACATATCATCAAACTTTAACGTTTAAAACGATACACATACTATTAAAAGATTATTGAATCTATTGTGAATATAATTATGAATGTTGTAATACTAGTTGTGTAGTTTTTAAGACCATTGTGATTATTTATGACATTATTTTAGTTTATAGAAAAATAAATAAGTTTAAAGTCTAAAACCCAAATACGAAAAAATCGCAATCTGAAAAGTAATTTTTTGTTGTATTTTTAAAAGTTTCGACAAATTTTAATCTGTGTTTTACAAAAAACTTCAGACCTCTGCGATACTTTTTCAGCGAGATATCAACGATAATTATCACCGTTTCGATGGCGCGGCCATGGTGTTTTTGTTTTATAGCTGCTAAAATATAAACCTAGGATTTTTTTTCTATATTTTTACGATTTTTTTCAAATTTAATCTGTTATTTACCTAAATTTCAGGTCTCTGCAACGCTTAGTTTTGAAGATTTCCGTGGCCGCGCAATTTTCCACGTTTCAAAGGCGCGGCCCCATTCAAACCCATATAACTTCTTAACCGTAATTTTGACAAAGTTATGGTTTCGGGAATCAACTTTTACAAATTTTTACAAATTCTTGGCGTTGGTGTTGTAATTTGCAGGTCAAAAGTCGTATGAAAAACTTTTTCTGTAACACGATTTTTAATTACAGGTAAATAAGTTTTGAACCACTATTAGTATGTAATAAATAAACAAGAAAGATTGGATATCCAAAGCAAAATTTCTCTCAAATTAGAAAATATGATGGTGGGCAATGTCAAATTCGTCTTTCTCAAGCAGTTGTTTCGACTTTGCCCTCCAAAATATTAGGTACGTTAAGGTTGTCACCTCAATGTTAAATTATATTTGAGATAAGTAGGCCTGCGTTACCATATTAATCAGCAATAAAAAGTTAAAACCCTAGTTCATTGTTTAGTTTTTATGCAGCAAAACCAGAAAAAAAACGATTTCGACTTTGCCCATTCAAATTTAACAGGAAATATGAACGTTTACTGGTATAATATTATAGTCTTATGATAGATGGCCATTTTGTCTAGAATGACCCTTAAAGTTTATGTTCTTAAATTAGAAAATACCGAAGATACAGAAAGTTTCTGCAAAATGGGTAAACTTGTAAAAAGTACTATTAATTTGGTCCGCTGTACAAATTGAGGTTTTTAGTACATAAATATACATTTTCTTGATATTTTTATGTATTCAATGCAAAGATGCTATGTCGTAACACAATCACTAATTAAAAAGTAACATTATTAATTAAAATATACAGTGCGGAATACATAAAAAACATACATTCAACCGAACATATAACCTCCTCCTTTTTGAAGTCGGTTAAAAATCGCAAGAATTCGGTGTAAAGTTGTACGGTTTAACGGTAATACTTATTATGTAGGTACCTACTTTGTCTTAATAATAAACTTCATATTACTCGTAAGTATAATAGTAGATTATGTGACTAGGGGATAAAGCAGTGTCTTTAAGTCGCGGGCGGCATGTTGAATTCCGAACGAAACGAAGGTTGCTAATTTTAATCCCGAACGTCAGTGAAGGATTTATATAATTAACTCCCGAGCACTGCGAGGGAGTTAATAAAGAAACCTGAGTGAAGTGAGAAATTCAAGCCGCCCTAGACAAAGACAGCTTTATCCCCGTGTTGGATACTCTACTTTTTACACCATCTGTGAAATAATTAAAAGACAATTTAGTAAAACAAATCATATAATCTATACATATAATAAAACAGTAAAATGGTGGAGCGTTGGTATTAGTTGGCGCAAAAACTACTGAACCAATCCTGTTCAAATTTTGCATACATAATCCTTAAAGGCCGGGTCAACTGTTAGGCTACATATTATCACGCTTTTTGCTATGGGGGGTGAGCAATATTCCAAAATGTTCCAATTGAACGACAATCGCTCTAAGTTCGATCCTCAGGTACAGTTAATATTTTTGTGATTGTTTTAGTGTTTTTTTGTACATAATATAGAATGATATTTCCAGAACAATAATAAAATGGCTTTTTATGTATTTTTAAATTGCCATCGACATTTTTATTCGATATTTTTCCAAATATTTCAGTAAAAACCCATCAAAACTCATATTAAAATGGAACCGGAGATAAAAAAAACACTTTTTTTTTAAAATTTGGTTAGGAATTTAAGGTCAAAAATGAAAATCATCACGCTATTTTGTACAAGGAGTCAAGCAGACAAGCAATGTATTTAAAAACGGCTATTTAGATTTAGATTCTGCGAGGACCGTGGCGCAGTGGTATAGTGACGGATCCGCGTTTGCTATGTTGCGAGTTCGAACCTCGCGTAATTTTTGTGATTGTTTTCTTTTATTTTTTATTTATATTATTGCTTTTTTTTAGTACTTTAGGGCTTTTGTTTTTATTTTGTAAGTTAGTTTTAATTACGTTATTATTAGATTTAAATGGGAGCAATACGCGCCGTCGACGACTTGGGCTCGGTCCGGATGGTTACCGGACGGTCGGACGGCGGGCCACCCATTGCCCGCCGTCCACAAGCCCGCGCCTACGGTGGCCGGAAATCGGGATCGGAATCCCGGCAGCGGTTGGGGCGTGAGGACCGTTGCCGTTGCCTCACGCACAGCGCAGGGTAAAATATTTTGCATTAATGCTCCAGGTGGAACAGGAAAAACATTCATTGCCACTGGCATCCTTGCAGAAATAAGGTGACAAGGCAAAATAGTGATTGCGACTGCCTCTTCTGGAATTACTGCCACACTGCTTCCACGGGGCAAAACAGCGCACGTAATGTTTAACATTCCCATCGATTTAGAGAGCAACAAAATGCCAGTGTGTGGGCTATCACGCAACTGTGACAAAGGTTGGGTACTCAAGGATTGCTCTTTCATCGTATGGGATGAATGTACTATGGCGAATAGAAAAGTAGTGAAGGCTGTAAACAGAACCCTGCAGGACATACGCAGGAATCAAGATGTGATGGGAGGTGTCACTGTTTTGTTTAGCTGCGATTTTCGGCAAACTTTGCCTGTGGTGTCGCGAGCAATTAGGGTTGACGAGGTAAATGCTGCGTTGAAACGATTGAATCTATGGTCACGAGTTTACAGACTGCGCTTACATGCGAGCTCAGTTGGGCGGATATACTCAAGAATTCTTGGATGTTCTTTTAAAAGTTTGGTGAAGGCAACTTACCAGAAGAGAGCTCTGAAGTGCGCCTACCAGAGACTCTAAGCAAAGTAGTTCCCATTATTGAAGAACTAATTTGTCTGGTGTACGGGGACGTCGGTCGAATACCGCTACAAGAGAATTCTTGGGTGTGTGAACGGGCCATTTTAACAGCCAAAAATGATCAAGCTGCAGCAATTAACGAAAGTGTACTCTCGCAAATTGATGCGAACGAAGTGGTATTTCTATACCTCTATAAATACTGTTGTAGAGCAAAATGACGCTATATATTATCCCGTAGAGTTTCTGTATTGGAACGGCAAGTGGACTCCCGGCGCACAATAACCCCTTCTAATTCAAGCGTGTGCAGTTCCCTGTAAGCGTATGCTTCGCAATAATAATAATCTAAAGGCTGCAGGTGTTGATCTCAGGACAGCGGCTTCTCACACGGATAGCTGTATATCGCTCGCTCCCGCGTCACCAGTCCTGAATCTCTGTAGATTTCGGCTCCTGAAAGTAGGACTAGAAATTTGGTTTACAGAGAAGTTTTATAAGAAAAGTAAAGTTTTGGTTTATGATTTATCCGCAAAAACAAATTGTGTTAGAAATATAATGGTTATTTGCGGACGAAGTCGCGGGCAACAGCTAGTAGAGAAATATAAGTATTACGAGTTAATCTTAACTATCACTCAAAATGTTTTGAAATTTGAAACAAACAAATTTCACTACTCAAAGATTCTATAGTTTAAATTTTCTATAACGTCCCGCTTGTTCATTACTTTTTTAACCGACTTCAAAAAAAAGGAGGAGGTTCTCAATTCGGTTGTTTTTTTTTTTTTTTTTTTTTTTTTTTTTTTTTTTTTTATCATTATTTTTTTTTTTTATGTTTGTTACCTCAGAACTCCGTCGTTTATGGACCGATTTGCAAATTTTTTTTTTCCCTATACAGGATATGCTTCCAGATTGGTCCCATTTTTTTCAAAATCCAGTTCTGATGATGGAATCCATGAGGAATCGAGGGAACTCCTCAAAAATTATAGGCAACCCTATGGTAATTTTAGTATTTTCATCAAGAACTTAAGCATTTACAGTCAAAAAGTAACATTTGATGAAGTGGAACTGATGAAGAAGACCAGAAATGGTCAACGGAACTTCATACACAAATAGATATTACAATGAAGATATACATAGTTAAGCGACTATGACAATACAAATAAATGAATGATTCTGAATAGTTACGTTGAAAATGGTATCATCGAAGTGATCTGATGATGATGATGGAGCCGGAAGGTAGGCACTGGAACTCCGTAATTAATCAATGTAACCTAGCCGTGTTTGTACTTATTAGAATTGTCATGAGATGCACTTTGGCTATAAGGTACTATCGAACTGATCTGATGATGGAGCCGGAAGGTAGGCACAGGAACTCCGTAATTAATCAATGTATCATAGCCGTGTTTGGGCTTATTAGAATTGTCGTGAGATGCTCTTTGGCTATAAGGTACTATCGAACTGATCTGATGATGGAGCCGGAAGGAGGAAGGTAGACACAGGAACTTTATAATAAAACAATGTAACCTAGCAGTATTTGGGTTAATTGGAATTGTCATGAGAAATAGGCACTCTCTTTATAAGTGTATCGCAACTAAAAAGTGTGAAATAAAAACTTTTTAGAAAAAAAAAATAACCGACTTCACTAAAAAAAACACTAAAAGGATCAAAATAACTTTAATTTCGGAAGTCGGTGTTAAATAAGAAACAAACAATACCGAGAAACACCGACTTCCGAAATTAAAGTTATTTTGATCCTTTTAGTGTTTTTTTTAGTGAAGTCGGTTATTTTTTTTTTCTAAAAAGTTTTTTTTAGAAACTTTTTGTATTGTTTTTTTTTGTTAGAGGCCAGTATGAAATTTGAATAAACTTGTTTGATGCACTACATTTTAATTCACATAATGCTGACGGTTCTTCACGTTCCAAATTCAAATCTCATTATTCCCTAGGGATCGCCCATACTGCATTATCGAGCAGGTGGTGTAAAATAGTAGATTATGTGACTAGGGGATAAAGCAGTGTCTTTAAGTCGCGGGCGGCATGTTGAATTCCGAACGAAACGAAGGTTGCTAATTTTAATCCCGAACGATAGTGAGGGATTTATATAATTAACTCCCGAGCATTGCGAGGGAGTTAATAAAGAAACCTGAGTGAAGTGAGGAATTCAAGCCACCCAAGACAAAGACAGCTTTATCCCCGTGTTGGATACTCTACTTTTTACACCATCTGTGAGATAATTAAAAGATAATTTAGTCAAACAAATCATATATTAGAGAAATATAAGTATTATTTCCGAGTTAATCTTAACTATCACTCAAAATGTTTTGAGATTCTAAACAAACAAAATTCACTACTCAAAGATTCTATAGTTTAAATTTTATAAAACGCTCCCGCTTGTTTATTACTTTTTTTAGAAACTTTTTGTATTCTGTTTTTTTTTTTGTTAGTGGCCAGTTTGAAATTTGAATAAACTTGTTTGATGCACTACATTTTAATTCACATAATGCTGACGGTTTTTCACGTTCCAAATTCAAATCTCATTATTCCCTAGGGATCGCCCATACTGCATTATCTCCCTAGGGACATAATGACTTGCTTTAAGTGATGGTTGTATGACGTATAAAAGGGCATTATCGAGCAGGTGGTGTAAAAAATTATTTATGAGTTATGGTACTCATAAATAATTTCCCTGTCCTGAAAAATAACCCTAGATACACCAACGACTTAAGTGACTAGTAGAAGTGTTAAGACTGGTGAGGGTCGCGGGAATCCGATGGATGCGGGACGCACAGGACCGGTCATTGTGGCGACATTTAGGGGAGGCCTATGTCTAACAGTGGACGTCTTTCGGCTGAAATGATGATGATGATGTTATGTAAGGACCTGTGTCAGGTGGAAAGTGACCACACCATGGCGCCTTTGTCTAGTCATTCCTTAAATCCCCTTTAGAACTGCCGCCGCGATTGTAGCATGCCCAAAACATCATAATTCCTGGCTTTCTATCTGACATTATTTTCTGTGTATAATCCTTTTTTGTGGGAAATCATCCAATGACATATCCCACCCTTTCGTGGCAGGCTTTCACTGACTAAAACCCATTCCTAGTTCCTTCGTTGCCTTTCATACCAGGGCCGAGTTTTCCGTTCAGAAGCAAAGCCGTGGCCCCTGTTGGGCCTCTACGGTTTGCTGACATCTCCTTGAGGCGCGCATGGAACAATACGCGCCGTCGACGACTTGGGCTCGGTCCGGACGGTTACCGGACAGTCGGACGGCGAGCTAAGCCCGCGCCTACGGTGGCCGGAAATCGGGATCGGGATTCCGGCGGCTGGGGCGTGAGGGTCATTCCATCGCACGAGTGCGTGCGGCCAGCTCCTTTGTTAGCATTATTGCTTCGCAAAAGGAGGCGACCGCCTGCCACTCCTCCTCGCTTCGGACCAAGGCCTGTACCAGGGCTCGGCGCGAGAAATCGTTGACGCCGATCGCCCCCATCGATCGAGGACACGGCGGTGCTCTGTGCTCAAGCGGGACACCTGTACCGTATGCTCCACCGTGTCCTCCGGGCGGTCCACACAGTGGTGACACCCGGGCGATTCTTCCGCACGAATCCGATGCAGGAACCTCCCGAACTTACCATGTCCGGTGAGAACCTGCTCATGCGGAAGGTGAGGACGCCGTGAGGTCTTTCCAGCCACGCCTCAAAGAGGGGACTTACCGCCATAATTAAGGCGTACCCAGCACTGGGTTGCGACAGTTGCTGTCGCCATTCCACCACGAGGTCCCGCGAGAACTCTGTCCGCCATGTCGCGACTTGTCGCGGCAGCGGAGTTTCGCCCCAGCGTTGCATATCCACGCGCAAATCGTGCATACGTTCAAGGACTGTTGCCTCCAGATCCCATGGTGGCAGGCCTGCAAGGAGGCTCGCCGCTTCGCGGGAAACCGTGCGGTATCCCCGCACCATCCGTATGGCCATGACCCTCTAGCATACGTTCCTTTTTTTTGGGTGGGAAATTATCAAATGACTTCTCCCGCTCTGAGTGAAGCAAAAAAGTGTGACCCTTTGCAATGCCCTACACCGTATTATCCTAGTAATTCATTTGTAAATACTACTGATAACAGTGGCGGATTTACAAATTTTCAAGGCATAGGCTATACAGTTTTTGCCGCCCTTACCTCTACAATTGTCATCTGCATTATTTTTACAATCCAAAAATTTCGTTGAAATTACACGTAAAATAATTTCTGGGTATATTTTTGAGCTAATCAAAGCTCAGTCATGTACGAGCAGGGTAATGTGTGCTACTTACACAATAATGTACATTTGGTAAACGTGAATAAATAATCTTTATTGCACTGACAAACAATTAAAAATAATCAACTTAGTCAAGTTATAAAAGTTTGTTACTTCGTTACAATACCTTTTTGCGTGATTTTTTGTTGGCAAAATCATCGATGATATCGTCGTAAGTAATTTTGTTCATTAATTCCGACTATATGCACATACGAGCTAAAACGTTTAATTTTTCTAGGCTCAAGGTCGATCTCAGAAAATTTTTCACTCTTTTTAAACAAGAGAAGCTTCTCTCACCCGAACTTGAAATGGGAAATGTCCAAGTTCGGATAAATGTTTTGCAGACTCTGTTTTCGCAGAAACGAAGATAGACTCTCTAATGTTGAAGAAAGGTTTTACCTAAATGCTTTGCGAAGATATGTGGCTTCGAAAATGTATGCATTCTTAAACTAACTCAGTCTGTAAATCATTAGGATATACTTCTTGTAAGGACAGAGCCTTTTTTGTAAGGATAGACAATTCGCTCATTTTGGTCAGAAATTAAAATTTTTGATTGAAATTGTCGTACGCTTTCTTCCTTTTTTCTAATTCGGATACGAGTCTGTCAATGATGACGAGAAATGTATTAATCCTGAAAGTATCACTCGCGGTCATACTCATTTCTTCATCGGGTGTTTCATCAGCAATTTTTTTTCTTTTTGGTTGTCTTTTTCCCAGGTAAAGACCTGGGAAAAAGACAACCAAAAAGAAAAAAAATTACTCCTTCGACGCACTTAATTCCATTGCCATTTCTTCGAAATACTTAAAGTTAACTCGTTGATCTACGAAGAATTTGCGAAGAGATTCATAAAGATCGGCTACAGTAATCAAATCTACGGTAGAAGCCTGGATTTGAACATTTAGGTACTTTGTTTATTCTTTCCAAAAAAACATTCCACACAACAACCATTAACGCCGTTTCCAGTTTTTTTTAAAGAAAGAATTCCTGTTGCTTCGTTCCGTGTGACAGGCTTTTCGGTGCAATCATTCCCGATTGTTTCCAAAGCTTTCTTATCTTCGTGCCACGAATGTCTCAAACTTCTGCATGCATCCTCTCTAGCTGACCAACGTGTGAGGTACACTCTCTTGACTGTTTTTAGAATTCCAATTGAATTTTACTACTCTCGGAATGTGAAATGATAAGTGAGAGAGGAAAGTCATCAGTAAAATTTGTTTCAGACTTGTATCTGTGAGACATCAGAAAACCGTCATGCAAAAATCGTTTTGATTTCTATGATCTACTTAGCAAAAAAAAAAAATTCGGTCCCCAAATTTGCCGCCCCAAAAAGCAGCCGCCCTAGGCTCAAGCCTACTCAGCCTGCTGGTAAATCCGCCACTGACTGATAATACTAATAATAATAACTATAGGAAAATAAACATAATGCAATCGGTACATCCTCTTGCCGGATTTTCCTTACTTGCATAGATACGCTCTTATAAATAAATGAATTGCGTAAACATATGTATTTATAAGGGCATAAGCAACTAATCGTGGTTGACGTCTATTACCAAATAGAAATGGTGTTTTTTTGTGGTCAGAAAGACTGCCTTTATATAAACCCTAGGCGGGAAATCAATGTTAACAGTCACTTGCGTAGTCACGATGAAGCTTAGCTTTGTAGCACTAATTTTCTTGCTCGCCACCGTTGCGGGTAGCTTCCGTAGCCCTGCTAGACGCGTGAAAACTCGTCATAACGAAGGTTACCTTACTTCAGCTGCAAAGCCAGCTAATCTGATTAGAGGTAACATTGGTAAAACACATCAACAGCAACACACACCTACTCCCAAACCGAAGACCCTTACTGGCAAGTCTAGTAATGCAAAGAGTAACGAAAATGGAAGACAAAACATGGTTCTGCCTACTCGTTCTCCTAAAATGAACCCGTCTATTGGAAAATCAGAAAATACAAAAAGTGGCACTGATGGACAGACAAATCAAAAACTGCAGAAACAAAAAGACGCTATCCATTATACTACAACTCCTAAATCAAACCCTTCTACAGGAAAATCGAATAATGCTAAAAGTGGCAAGATGCTGCAACAACGAAAGACTTCTACTTTGAAACCTCCTAAAGCTGGAATGTCGAGTGATTCACCGTTTGCCAAAGATGGAAAGACGCAGGACCAGCAAGATGCAACCGAAAATACTCCTAATCCTACTTTGAACCCTGGCAATGCTGGAAAGTCGGGTAATTCAAATAGTGGCAAAGATGGACAGACAAAACAACAACAAAATCCGGTCACAAATTATACTCTTACATCTACTTTCAAACCTCCCGCAGCAGAAAAGTTGGGAAATTTAAGCAGCGTCAAAGATGGACAACTACATCAAAATGTGTCTCAACAAACTTCTACCTTAAAACCTTTAACTGAAGAGTTTAGTAATTCTAGTAGTGGCAAAATAAGAGAGACTCATCAACAACAAAATAATTTCAGTTCAAGAACAGACTTTTATCACAACTACGTTTATCGCCCACCGCAGCAGATAAACTACGGTTCTGCCTTCCATCCTGTGTATCAAGGACATCCACCCATCTACGTATACGAGTACCGAGACTCTGGCAGCAGATTCGGAAACTTGCTGACTGGATTGGCGCTGTACAACTTGGGTCGCAACAGTCAGTCGCATCACTACAACTCCGATAGACAGTACAGTAGCACCTCGGGAGAGATATGCAAGCTGGGCATAAGTAAACGAACCGGCGAGTACGAGGAGACACGCATCGACTGTAATCTGATGTCGAGCTTCATTTGGGAGGGCACGACGAGCGCGGCGCAGAACGAGCAACATATTGTGAAGAACACCACGGAGGTGACAGTGACGCGGACTGTGAACGGAACTGGTAAGTCGACAATGACGATGACAAGCAACACTGTGGAGGACGCTCTGAAAGTGAAGGGCCCCTCTATAGCGGTGACGCCGGGCATGACTTGTTACATGATCAGAACTTTGGGAGCTATCACTGTTATGCGTAAACCTGTGGATTGTGGACTTCTACAAGAGTACGCACGAAGCTCACTGTTTCGTAATAACGCACAATGCTTGTTGCCTTTTATGTCGACAGCATTTAATATCCTTATTATTTTCATTGCCAGGAAATATTGTGAACAATTTATGTTATAAATACTATGTTTAGTAATTAATTATAATAAACTATAGTAAGAACACGGATAATGTTTTTTAATTAATTACCTACCTATTATTTTGCATCTCCTTACGAAAACTGACATCAATTGACAACCAGGATAACTGTTTCATTACTGAACGCAAACAACATTCGAATCGGAGATTGGTCCAGCAGATTCGGGGTTACCTACTGTCAGTGTCAGTAAAGGTCTGGTTATCGTTATTACTAACTCGTATTTTCTACGACACATGGACGCTAGCGCTTGTATTAGACATAAAAAACTTTTCACAAAAAAAATACAACCGAAATGTAAAAAAAAAAACACCGAAAAGTGCAAAATAACTTTGATTTCGGAAGTCGGTGTTTCTATAATAGTTTTGTCTCTTCGTTATTTGACACCGACTTCCGAAATTAAAGTTATTTTGCACTTTTCAGTGTTTTTCTTTTTTACATTGAAGTCGGTTGTATTTTTTTGTGAAAAGTTTTTTATTTTACAATTTTTAGTTATGGTACCACCACTAAAAAGTACCCCCTTAGCCAAACTTAAATAGGTACCTTATAGCCAGATTGCATCTCATGACAATTCAAATAATCCCAAACACGGTTAGATTACATTAATTTATTACAGAGTTCCGGTGCCTAACTTCAGGCTTCATCATCAGATCAGTTCGATATATTCCCTCTCTTCTTTTAGTCAGTCATCGACTACACGTATAAACAAAGCAATTTTACTTGTTACGACGGTTCTGCTGTGATCCTATGAGGAGTTCTGTTCCATATCTTCGAAGATCATGATCAGATCATTACGATATTTTTATGGGACCAACTCGGAAGCATAACCAGTCAATCAAAAAAATTTGAAAATCGGTCCATAATTGACTGAGAAATCGGTGAACATAAAAAAAAAAAACATACATTCAGCCGAACATAGAACCTCCTCGTTTTTGAGCCGGCTATCGTCAATGTGAGCATGGTTTGCTTGTTATTTCGTCCAAAGCAATGTTTGATAGAAGCACTGAAGCAACGTGAAAAAAGAGGGATAAGGCCTGAACACTCGGTTAGCATTCAGTAATTCCGTCATCCACTCGAATATTTCACAAAACGTATTCCAGGAAATACGTGTTTTTTTAAAAAAACCTTAAAAGTTTTTGGGAAAAACTTTCAACATTCAGAATCTCAATCAAATAAGTATGCAAGATTTCCATGGTTACATTTTCTTTACTTTTTTAATTTTCGAGTATATACATTATGAGCAGGGGTCGAAATTAGGTAGAGTTATTCACGTACTTGCATCGAAATGTTGATATTAACATGGATCTTCTCGGGATTCTAATGAAAAATCCCGTGTGGCCAACCATATTACAAATAAATAATAATAAAAACTTCAGAGGTAGATAAGACAAATAAAACAAAGATAATTATCATACAATTTTATTAGTATTTTTCATTGAAAAAGATCTCTCTACGTCAACTGAGGTATATATGGTTAATAAATTTATACATTTTCCCCCTCCTCGTCATTAATGCAGGAAGAATTTTCTTCTGCTATATTTCTGATGTCATAAAAAAAATTTTGCTCTTTAAAATTAAACTCGGGATTTGAGGCATAATCCACCTTATTCTTTCGCTGTATGAAATCGGTGTGTAAGTACATGTTTAACTCTACCTAATTCCGACCTCTGATTTTGAGGGGCCAAAGTTCACACAAAATACCAGATTTTCAAAGGTCTATAACAGATTTATGATTTGAGTTCAATAGAAACCTAGACCACACCTAGACCATAGGATATCAGTGTTTCCAAAATATCTAGAGAAAGATTTGTAATAACATTATAATCACGTAAGAGCGGTGATATGCAAATGTGTCTCGGGTTAGCCGCTCATAAAGACTGCCTATAAATTGACGACTTACTTGTCGTCAATTTATAGGCAGTCTCTATTGGAATAAGCAAGTTGGTCAAGTTTGCCAAAGAGTCACTTTCACAGTACGATTTCTCTATAGATTCAAACATTTTCTTCCATCAAGTACATTCATAAAAACGCACCTCAAAAGCTGAGAAAGAAATCAAAACCATTTCAATGTTAGAGATTGCTTTGAAGAGTGACAGAGCCGCGAAGGTGACATTAGAATAGATAATGTTTTTTAAAAAGTAATTTCCTCATGTCCTCAGTTTTTTTTTTTATTTTGTAAATTTAAGCTTATCTTAAAATGAATGTATTTCTAAATTTTTTATGCATTTACAAAAGTGAACTATTTCTGAGACACCCAGTATTAGGTATAGACTAGGTATACCCACAAACTTGCTTGTTTCAAATTAATATGATGTAGGATATATTCCAACACCAGAATGTATTAATAATACCTAATAATAATAGTCTTTATTTATTATTATTATTCCATTTATTTATATTTAAATACATATTTTATGCATTTTTATAAAAACATTTAAAAATATAAAAAATAGTAGCCCACCGGCATCGGGAACAGCTATTATTATTAAATTATTCGTGTAAATAAATCTCATAATCAAAATTTCTCACTTGTTTTATTGTTAAAGTAGAAAAATATTTGACCGTGTTCACAAGCAGATACATAAACATGTAAAGTACCTACACTATAATTACGACTTATGTAGGTACATAACTTTAGATACAATGTTTTAGTTTTAATACGTTAACAGTCCACCAGCAGTTTCTTTTTTAATTATGATACCTTTTCTTAAAATAGCAAGCATCAAATAACATGTCACTCTGAGTGGAGCGAGAGAGAGTGTCGGCCATTCCTACTGGCTAAAACCCACCTGTGTTCCATTAGTTGCCCTTTGCATTCCAAGACCGCAGTAAATCTTTTGAACAATACCACAGCAGGTAGGTACCGTACCTACCCTAAAAATACTACTTGAGTATAATTTCAAATAACATATTATTATTTAATTTATATTATGTTATTTTGATATTATTATATATTTTGACTGGCCTGTTGGTCTAGTGGTTAGTGGCCCTGACTGCTATGGGTCGTGGGTTCGATTCACACCCAGGACAAACGTTTGTGTGATGAGCACAATCATTTGTTCTGTGTCTGGGTGTAAATTATCTATAATATGTATGTATTTAGAAATATATAAGTAGGTATGTTTATCAGTTGTCTAGTACTCATAACACAAGCTCTGCTTAGCTTGGGGCTAGACGGCGTTGTGTGATAGTCGTGTGAATATTATATAAAAAAAAAAAACCACAATTCCGCAGCACCAGAAACCGGATTTAGGTAGAGTTATTTACGTACTTGCATCGAAATGTTGATTTATTGTTGGATCTTCGCGGGATTTCAAATGGACAATCCCGTGTGGCCGACAATATTACAAATAAATTAATATTACTGGTTATTTAATAAATAATAATAAAAACTTCAGAGATAGATAAAACAAAGATAATATATATATACATTAAATTATTTCTCTGAACTTCTAAAATCCATTGAAAAAGATCGCTCTACGTCAACTTAGGGCCCGTGCACACCACGTTTTTGAGATGCAGACGCGATACGCACGCGAGTCAGACGCAGCCTGTTGACCTTTAATAGGATAAAAGCACGCCGTCGACGCGCGTTTCTAGAACGCGCGTCAATGGCGCGTTTAAAAAACGTGGTGTGCACAGGCCCTTAGGTGAGGGTTAGCTTTATACATTACCTCCTCCTCGTCATTAACTTTTTGAGTAGCGTAATTAGAGACACAATAGAAAGACAATGGCGCGTTAACGCCGGCGTTATTGCGGGGATCAACAGCTTAATGCATGAAGAATTTTTTTCTGCTATATTTCTGATAGTGTCATAAAACTTTTCTGCTCTTTATTAATCTCGGGATTTGAGCATATCCACTTTATTCTTTCGCTGTATGAAATCAGTGTAAGTACCTACATAAATAACTCTACCTAAAGCTAGGGTTACATTACTGTGTCGGTGTGTGTCGTGGCGTAGGATACACCAATCAAATGAATCTGTTCAAGCCTACGTGACATCATAACAAGTTTTGTAGCCAATCAACGACGTCAGAAAGCGCCACGACACGACAGAACATAGTAATGTAACTCTAGCTTTATTCTGACCTCTGATAATTACGGTCTTGACCGAACCGCGACACGTGTACCACGCAGGGTACCTACGCGAAATTGGCGAGACCGCAACTCGTGTACCACATAGGGTACACTAAATTCTTAATTCTTTATTGTACATAAACATACATGGTACACGGTGATACATACAGTTTAAGAACAAAAGGCGAGCTTAACTCAACAATGAGTTTTCTCCCAGCAAACCATACCATACCACACATTCGAGGGTAGGATCCAGTGCACAATATAAACCTTACATAACTAAATCTAATATATAATTAAATATATAATTATTATACATAAGACTAATATTTAATTATAATATAAATACTAATACAAAGACACCAGACATCCAGAGAAGGGCTGTCGCGAAGGGAGTGTGGCAGAGAGTTCCAGAGACGCATTGCAGTCACAGAAAAGGAACCGCCATAGCGGCTGGAAGTGTGACGCGGCGTATGAAGGAGAAGAGAAGAGGTAGTGCGACAGAGTTTACCCCTAGGGACGAGATACTCAAAGCGTTCACGAAGGTATTGAGGAGCTTTAGGATTATGCAGGATAGTGTAGAGAAGAGATAGTACTAGACTGTTAACATTTTAAACTAATAGGTAAGTACATAAAATTAATTAAATTAAACGTTGATATTTTCCGAGAAAAGCTTCGGTAAGTTTTGCCAGCACTCGTAGTATTTCGCGTCGAGTTTCTGACAGGTCTCGGTGCCCCACTTCGTTATAGCTAGACTTAGCGAAGACTCGAACATGAAGGCCTGGAAAAAAACATGAAATAATCAGTAAACATTGCTTCGTTTAATTGTTTGGTGTCGTAAACTGAGTGGCAGGAGGAAAAGGCACTTTTGCATTTTATCATATTTTATTATCGTGAGTCACGTTTGTGCATCGTTCCGGTTGGGAGCCAAAGACTATATAGGGTGACTGGTAATTAGTGTACGATACTTAAACACGTGATTGTGCTCATGATAACCAACAACTTTTACTATGGGAACAAACCTGAAATCGCGAAAAAAATCAGCTGTTCAGTATATATTTATGTTTGCCTAATAAATATTTGCTAATTGAACAGCTGATATTTTTTTTCACGATTTCGGCTTTGCTCCCATAATAAACATTGTTTGTATATGCACAATCACGTGTTTAAGTATCGTACTCTAATTGCCAGTCACCCTGTATATAGACTAAAACTTTGCTTATTTAGCATAGACAATACAACATTTTGGCTCCTGAAAGTAGGACTAGAAATGTGGTTTACAGAGAAATTTTATAAGAAAAGTAAAGTTTTGGTTTATGATTTATCTGCAAAAACAAATTGTGTTAGAAATATAATGGTTATTTGCGGACGAAGTTGCGGGCAACAGCTAGTAGACAATACAACAAATATGTCAATCTACAGCAACCCAAAGGCTATATTTATAAAAACAACTTCGTGTACTTCAATTCAGGCCTTGCTCATGGAAGTACGAGTAAGCAGAAACTACAGATCGCATCCTCCTGCTACGGCCTACGATCTTGTTTTTTTTTAATTAGAGCGAGAGGAAGTGTTAGGCTTTTACGGACTAAAACCCATCTTTCAGTTGCCCTTTGCAATCCTACAGCCCTGGCATCCTTATAAATATACTTCTTGTACTTCGTTTATGTTCATATAGGTATCCATGTCATTCGCGCATGCTGGTTACGTATACAACGCACCATCCATTAATTAATTAACAGGTATTGTACTACCCAACTAATAAGATCTACGAGTATATATTATGTCCTTTTGGGGCATACCCTCCGGTGTGTCCCAAAGGCCATCACAAAATCAATATGTATATGATCTATCTAACAATACGTCCTGCCTACCCTTTCGGGGAAGTCATGCAGTAAAATGAATAACTATGATGAAATGTTATAATAATGACTCTAGGAAAATTGTCCTAAGTTAATTACCCTTTTTCTAGAACATATAGTACATTTTATAAGACACGAGTAACGTGTCTAGGCTTTGCAATAACTTCAATGGTTATTTATTGTATGTTTGTTACAGGAAGCCAAGAAATCTATCCCGGGAACAACAAGCAGTATTAATTAGGCGTTGGAAACTTGGAATACTGCTTGTCTAAAATCTCACAGTAGTTTTTGACCTCACCTGAGTATTTACAGCAATTTTCTGTGGAACCAGTTCTCCATTCGAGGCACCGTTAAAGCACTTGTCATCAGGCCCGTGGGGAGTCATCATGGAATGGAGTGATGCACCACCGGGCAGAAAACCTCCTTCCTTCGCCTCGTAGGCACCCAGAATGAGGCCCATGAACTCACTCATGCAGTTTCCTGGAACAAGGTGATTGGAATGATAACTTCTAAAATATCAGAAAACATCATACAGTTATAACCTCATCTAACCCAAATGATTCACCAACAATAGAAGGGATCTGGCGCTCGGCGGCCGCTGCCGCGGCGCGCTCGCTTTGCTCGCTCGCCTTCGCGCGCTAATGGTCATGGTTCTAACCTAACCTAACCTAACCCACATGATTCACCAACCATAGAGGGGATCTGACTCAGGTATATAGCATGCAGGTATACAAAAAACATATTAATTCGTATTTATTTATTCATATAACAATGTTATATGTGAAGACAAAATCCTATGTTATGGTTGACTAACCTTATTTCAGTATTAAGTTAGAGGCCAAAGCTCGAAGGAATTCAATTTCAAGACGTTTCAAATTTATATTAAACGTTACTATAGAATTTGGATATTATACTAACTAAATATTATACTAACTGAATATTAGTTCAAATGTGCATTATAGAAAATGTTTATTAAACCATAAAAAATTAGGTAAACTGAAATTATATCAATAATTCATTAGGTATATCATTTCATCGTTATACTAAAAAAAAAATATATTAAATGAAATTAGGTCATGTGATCGTTAGAACTTTTGTTATTATGTCAAATGGTACGCACCCCATAAAAAGTTTTATAAATTTATTTCATTAAGGTGTTTAGTCCCTTGAGACCGGAGATAAATGCACACATACTCGTACTGCCGCCTGCAACCGCATAGAACCGCTGACCTTTAACCATTGTCTTTGCAAAATATTGATTGGTTTACATATGCTTTGTACATTCTGTAGAACACTTAACCAACATTTTTTTTTTGTGTAAACATATTTCTAAAGATCAAAGCCGTTTGAAAGGAGTAGGGAAAACAAGCGAAAATATAATATGTAATTTTTTTATTTTTTTTGGCTAATGTATTAGTTATACGAAAAAATCATATGTTGATAATGTAATCATATGAATCTATAATTTTTTTTTTTTCGAATCCTGTTACTGAGGCTTGTTGAGTAGGCTTCGGAAAGTCACTGTTTTATGGCACATATTGGGAGCAAGGGCCTTAATCATACCAGATACTTTTTCCAGCTCATTATAATGTGTAAAGCGGTAAATCGGAAGCCTCGACTATTTTGAATTGCTTGTTTTTCCTTGTAGTAGACTTGGATAAATGATAAGTAGCAGCATTAAACATAAATTGCGTTTCAATTAAGAATAGGAATGTGACCTCGATCTATCAAAATAACGTTGATTAAAAAGTACCGCTTGCAAAGAAAACTTATTTTAAATCTAGGAGAAGTAAAAAAAAAATTGTTTAATTAATTAGTTAAATATATTGTTTAAGTCATAATTAAGTTAAAAAAAGACTATTAAGTTATAAAAAGTTAGTAAGTTAGTTGTAGTGTTCTAAGTTAGTGATATTTTTAGTTATTTGTTTAACTATTAAAAACTTTTTTTTAACTAGTTACTTATATATTTTATTCTTTTTTAGTTTTTTTATTCAATCACTACTCAGACACTTCACATAGACACAAAGATGAGCAGAATTGAAGAACTGGATTTTTTCGTTTATGATTCGTAAATAAATTTAATTTAAAAAATAAACTTGTTTTATTCAGTTCAGCCTACCTAATTTCTTCGATTTGACATCGCGCAAAATCGTGTTTGAATTCTTTGGCTTTCCTTGGTAGAACTTTGGCAGCTTGTATTTTTCTTCCTACGGATTTAGGGGACTGTCTGAATCCTCTGGATTTTCTTGGTTGAATAAATGTGAAGAGGCAGTTTTAAGTACTTCTTTATACCACGGATTTGCAGGACTGTCTGAATCCTCTGGATTTTCTTGGTTGAATAAATGTGAAGAGGCAGTTTTAAGTATTTCTTTATACCACGGATTTGCAGGACTGTCTGAATCCTCTGGATTTTCTTGGTTGAATAAATGTGAAGAGGCAGTTTTAAGTAATTCTTTATACCACGGATTTGCAGGACTGTCTGAATCCTCTGGATTTTCTTGGTTGGATAAATGTGAAGAGGCAGCTTTAAGTAATTCTTTATACCACGGATTTGTAGGACTGTCTAAATCCTCTGGATTTTCTTGGTTGAATAAATGTGAAGAGGCAGTTTTAAGTATTTCTTTATACCACGGATTTGCAGGACTGTCTGAATCCTCTGGATTTTCTTGGTTGGATAAATGTGAAGAGGCAGCTTTAAGTAATTCTTTATACCACGGATTTGCAGGACTGTCTGAATCCTCTGGATTTTCTTGGTTGGATAAATGTGAAGAGGCAGCTTTAAGTAATTCTTTATACCACGGATTTGTAGGACTGTCTAAATCCTCTGGATTTTCTTGGTTGAATAAATGTGAAGAGGCAGTTTTAAGTATTTCTTTATACCACGGATTTGCAGGACTGTCTGAATCCTCTGGATTTTCTTGGTTGGATAAATGTGAAGAGGCAGCTTTAAGTAATTCTTTATACCACGGATTTGCAGGACTGTCTGAACCCTCTGGATTTTCTTGGTTGGATAAATGTGAAGAGGCAGCTTTAAGTAATTCTTTATACCACGGATTTGCAGGACTGTCTGAATCCTCTGGATTTTCTTGGTTCGATAAATGTGAAGAGGCAGCTTTAAGTAATTCTTTATACCACGGATTTGTAGGACTGTCTAAATCCTCTGGCTTTTCTTGGCTGGATAAATGTGAAGAGGCAGCTTTAAGTAATTCTTTATACCACGGATTTGTAGGACTGTCTAAATCCTCTGGCTTTTCTTGGCTGGATAAATGTGAAGAGGCAGCTTTAAGTAATTCTTTATACCACGGATTTCCAGTTTTCAAATTAGGGGAAAGAGTAGTTGGAGTCTGATTTTCATGCTTTTGAGTCTTTCTATCTGTTGCACTGGTGGAGTTCCTCCGCTTTTCAGAATAAGGTTTCAATATAGGGGAAACGGTAGTTCGACTCTGATTTTCTTGCTTTCGAGTATTTTTAGTCGAGGGTTTCCGATAAGGAGAAATTGTAGTTTGTATCCGTTTTACTTGCTTCTTTCTGTTTGCAGTTAGTCCACGTTTTCTATCTTCTAAGTTGTTTTGGTTAGCCAATTTTCTATTGGGTTCCAAAGTCGGGGACGTATTAGATAAAATAAGTTTTCCGTGTTTCTGTGTCTCTCCATCCTTGGCACTGTTTGATTTACCATTGTTTTTATTTACGGGGTGGATCAGATTACGATTACGTATAACGCCGTAGTTCTGACGTTCCACTTTGTATTGAATCACTTTAGAAGACTTGTCTCCACTTTCAATGCTGCGACCCGCGATGGTGGCCACAAGGAACAATAATACTATGAATGTAAGCCTCATGTTGACGGCGAAAGCGACTGATGAAGAGTAAGTTGCCGACAAAAGTTCTAAGTTTATATACTCATCATGGTTTAATTACTTAACCACAAACTTTGACCATTATCTGTCGTGTTTTACACTAAATAATTTAGGTACCCATTTTACGTGACGCAATGATATATCATCTCAATGACGCATGTTATTTTATATATCGACTCTGTTTAGGCAGAACATCGTAAGCAATAGTTTGTGGTTTTTGTAGAAATGTGTTTTCTTTTCCATAATTAAAAAGTATTCATAATAATATCATTCTAAAAACTGGCCGCACTTGGCCAGTTTTTAGTTGGACTCGCTTACGAAGTAATCACCCTTCCAAAATAATCACATTTGTTGTTATAGCGGCAACAAAAATACATAATCTGTGAAAATTTCAACTGTCTAGAAATCACGGTTCATAAGATACAGCCTGGTGACGTGACAGACGGACAGACTGACAGGCAGACCGACGGACAGCGGAGTTTTAGTAATTATAGGATCCCGTTTTACCCTTTGGTTAAGGTACCCTAAAAAATATAATTTACTATTCACTACTAATAGAATAGTTGATATTAAAATATTTTCATCTCGAGGTGGCACTGCACAAGTCCGAGGCCGTGTGTTTTCATGGCTTTTAGAAACACGCTATCACCGGGTTCCCAAATAACAGTAGGAGGGGTTCACATCGGCGTCGAGTCGACGATGAAGTACCTGGGATTCGTCCTCGACAGCCGGTGGAATTTCGAGGAGCACTTCCGACGTCTGGCTCTCAAACTGGATCGGACTGGGGCTACCCTCAAGCGGCTCCTGCCCAACCTAGGGGTTGGGTTTGAGCCGCCGCTTAATAGCCCGCCCGTAACCGCTTCCAGAATTTATGGAATTATTTTGCATGGAAAATGAAAACAAAAAAAAAAGAAGATAATTGAAAAATAATTCATATGCCAGTAGATTCTTTGATATGGTTTCATTCATACCCTAGAGTTATGGGCAGGGGCGCCGACTCCGTGGGTGCTCGGGGCCTCGAGCACCCTTGAGAAATGAACAGTGGGTGCCGAGCACCCCTGAGAATAGACATTAAGAAACAGATCAGTAATCGCCTTTTAGGTTACGTATAAATTATAATATTTCTTGATAATAAAAACTAGTTTCATTTTTATATAATGGTTTCATTTTATATTTTTTAATCATAAATTTGTAATTAAGTACGCAGTATGTAAGTAGGACATTTATTTATTTGTCGGTCGATCAGTGTGCATTTCTCTTCTCACACTTCGCCACTTTTACGAGTCATCAAATGAGCATGAGCACCCATGAGGTTTTCTAAAAGCCGGCGCCCCTGCCCTGCCCTAGACTTATGGGATATTAAAAAAAAACACGTTGTATATAGATGGTAGCAGCTGTAGAATCAATTATTGTCTACCGTGCTCACGGATATCGATCGTGCTGAATTAAAAAATGTTCAAGAGATCAATCCATATACTTAAGAAAAGAGAATTTTTGTTTCCTGTAACTTTCAAGCTTGGGTATAAAACTTCCAACGTTTGCATAATATCCTTTGGTCTCGATCTTTAGTCTAAAATATCCCGCTGCCTGGAAAAAGGCTTTCATAAGCTTATTTGACCATCATAACAAATAGCTGAGGTGTCCGAGTGGTTAAGGAGTTGGACTCGAAATCCAATGGGCACTGCCCGCGCAGGTTCGAATCCTGTCCTCAGCGATATGGAAATTTTTGTCAATATGGTTTTGGATCGTTGGTCGGGGTCTTTGGCATTCAACCAAATATCTATTAAACCTAAATTAGTGTACGAGCCCATACACCAAATAAATATATTACACCCAAATTACCCATTTAAATAAAAAAAAAATAATTAGTTGTGACTACACCTGTATAGTTATTATCGGTTATTGCGAATATGAAGTTAAAGTCGGGGAAAAAGTAGCCTAAGTCATTTCTTTGGGTTCAAGCTTATTACATAAAAAATTTCATCAAAATCGGTTCAGTAGTTTAACCGTGAAGGCATAACGATAGACAGAGTTACTTTCACACTTATAATATTAAGTAGTTAGGTATTAATTTTAATTTTTGCAGATAATGTCTAACTTCATGCTCTCTATTTCAAAAACAAACTCTATAAACAACCTCCACTCTGGACAGTTGTGTAAATAGTAATAATCAGTACCTTACGTATCTACTTATAAATGTTATGTTACCGGCTAAACCTGAATTAGGATGAACTAGTTTCGCTTAGGTCAAACCCGCGATACTAGTTCAAGAGCGAGCGAAGCGAGCTCGGAATTTTAGAGCATCTCTTGACTGACACGGACATGTTAAACTAAAACATGTAACGTAATAAACGTAGGTAAATCCTGAAAGTTAGTATAGTATGTTCAGAATTGACTGCAGAATCGATTCCAGCTGTTTTTAAAATAGGGAATTTGAAACTCCTAAAATAATTCTTGATTTTTTTAGGATAAAAAATGTACCTATTTTGATATATTCTTGATAACTCATGATTGCGTCACTAAGTATGTTTGCGTGTGTGCGCTATCAGTGTAGTGCGTCGATTCCCATAACAATTGCGTACATGTAGGATAACTAATTTCTTGAAACAAAAAAAAAACAATTTTTAAGTGCATTATAGTAAAGTTTCCGTGCGTGTTTTAATTGGGGTGTATAGGAGTGTGTATTATTGTAATTTTAGTTACATTTTAGATATAGGTATGTCTACATAATAAATGGTGCTCTCAATTATCATGAATGAATTCGAGACTTGTGTCCATAGCTGAGGTGTCCGAGTGGTTAAGGAGTTGGACTTGAAATCCAATGGGTTATACCCGCGCAGGTTCGAATCCTGTCCTCAGCGAATATTTTGAACAAATCACAAATATTTTTTAGAATTTAACAATGTAGAATATGATATGCAATAGGTATTATATAGGTTATATTATATAACAACTAAATCCTCGTGAAAGTCCCGTCTAATTTTTTTCAACCGTTTCGAAGATGTATAATTGCGATTTGAAATCCCGTTTCCGCGGGAAATTAAAAATGCGATTAGCCGTAACAAACCGAAAGATAGACGAAATTTTTTTTATCGAATATAGGGGCTTTTATAACATTGCATATTATGTTACAAAAGTTTAGTAAAAAAAAATGCAAATTTGATATTACAAACGGACACTTCAATTTTATTTATTTGTATAGACTGTACATGTGTTAATTGGTTCTTGAATGCAATGAATGATTGTACATGTAATGAGTAATTAGTAATGTAGGTATTTAATTGTTAAACTTAATTGTTACTGTATTTGATTTTAATTGGTATAAAATTTAATTTGCTTTAGTTTGTTTTTTCATTTAATTAGAATCGGAAATTAAAACAATATACAAAAACTAGCTTCTGAAAGCGGCTTTGCTCGCGTGAAAGTCGGTTTCTTCATAAAAACTTTGAACACCATTTCATCACCGAAATTTGAAAATTGAATGTATGAAAGGCGTGAATTTTGAAAAATCCTCTCTTAGTGCTCGCCTAGGTCATAAAAGGAAACCTTGTGCAAAATTTCACGCTTCTAGTCCCAGTAGTTTCGGCTGTGCGTTGATATGTCAGTCAGTCAGTTTCTCCTTTATATGATCAGTTTTTTTGCGTCCGTTTCATTCGTCTGCTACGGTTTTCCTGTCCGTGTCTTCAAGGCTAAAGTGAATTTGATCTTTATAAACTAGTGCGCTTCCCCACCATCAACGATTGCATCACTGCTTACCATCAAGTGGGATCGCAGTCCACTAGTTTATATCATTAAAAAAAAAATCGGTTGTGTGTAAAGTCGGTTTACTGACGATAGTTGAACGTGACAACGTGTTACATTTATTTGTACGCATAAATACAAATAAACAATTAACACGACATTCACTTTTGACTGCACTTTATACCTACTTGACGAAAACATGTAAATGTATTATTCTAAAGCAGTTGTCATGACGCAGACGCATCGCTCACTCAAGTAGGAGAGAGACAGATGTCGAACACTGCCGAACGCGGAGGCCGAACGCGCTCTCACTTGCACTTCAAGCCTTAAATGGAACGTCTCAGAGTGAGGTAACGCCGCATGCGTCATACTTTTTCGTGCGTGCAGCCTGCTCCATCGAGTTATAAGACGTTGTCACGTCAAAATATAATAACTTATGTAAGTAGTTAGGTATTATTACTCACTGTGATAGTACGGTGGTCGGAAGGTGTGCTCCTGCACGGACCACCTCGGAGGGAAGATGACGAAGTCGGCGATAGCAACACCTGGCTTCGTCGACTGGCAGGTCAGCACCGTGAATATCGATGGGTCCTGCAAATTAACATACTTATTGACCCGTAGCAATGACATCACACTAATATTAAAACGAAAGTTTGTGTTTGTTACTTTTTCACGCTCGAACGGCTGAATGGATTTCGATAAAACTTGGCCTATTAGTATAAAATAATTCTTGATTTTTTTAGAAAAAAGAGGCAAAAGTATAGATAATTAGGTATAGAAAAGATGAATGGATTATGTGAGGATATGAAAGAAAAGATAGTCATTGATAGCGTATCGATTAACAGGACACAATGGAAGAGAAGATCGTGTTGCGTCGACCCCAAGTAACATGGGACAAGGGCCGTAACCAGCCTTTTAAACGCCTGGTGCGAGCTTCCAGAATTACCCCTCTAAAAAAAATATCAATCTTACCCGGCTTGGACAATAAAAAGAAAAATGACTAGAAATAAAAAAAATACGTGTGACGTGATGCTTCAAACACACCACCCACTGTTTACCTACTGTGGGTGCTGATGGAGTCCTGAGCACCTATAAAATCGGCAATCCTGGTAGGGCACGTCTAAATTAAACTATATTATGTATACGATAAATAATATATGTATTTTATTAAATATATTATTATAATACTAACTCCCAAGTATGATCCAAAACATCGCCCTGCCCTGGTTTGACAATTCTCGCGCCCCTCCAGGGCCTGCGCCCTGTGCCTAGGCACACCTGGCACTGCCCTGTTTACGGCACTACATGGGACTAGGGGAGGAAGATTGAACACAAGGATAATGACTTACACAATGGTCGTAAAGTACAGCATTGATGACCATGAACTTGCTGAGATCGTACTTGTACGGCACGTAGTTGCCGTGCCACGCTACTACATCAAACGGCGAGTGGGACTGCTCCGCTACGAATAAGGAGCCCTGGTACTTGTTCACTATCTTGAAGCCTGGAGAAAATATCACACAATATTATAAATGAAGATTGTATACCTACTATTACACGCCTCGATATTCAGACAGTCTTAGTCTATGTACCGTCACACAAGAAAAAGAGCAACTTACGCCAATGTCGTGTAAAGGAATGAAACAGAAAGATGAGATAAATAGATAAACATAGACTAAAACTATCTGAATATCAAGTGGTGTAATAGGCGCCTCACTCAACAGAATTGATTGAAATGATAGCACACGGTCAGACTATGTCCTATTCAAGGAAAACCTGTGTTCCTGCAGTTGCCTGTTCCAACACCCCGTGATGACTCTTTTGAATAATTTTGCATCCCTGGACCGATTAATTCCTTAGCTGCTATTGAGTTCGAAAATTATAAGTATCTGTATTTTACCTACGTGTCAGGTCCTGTGATGAGTAAAAATAATGCAAGCTAGTCACATCTTGTGGAGGAACTAGCCTACCTTTAACCAAATGCTCTGACAGTAACCACCTGATGGTATAGTTCACCTACACATTTAAAAAATACCAGCCAAGTGCGAGGCACAGTCGCGGACGAAGGGTGTCGTACTGTCCGTAGCAAAAAAAAAACGGCAAAAAAAATACGTTTGCTGTATGGGAGCCCCCTTAAATATTTATTTTATTCTGTTTTTTTTTTTTAGTATTTGTTGTTATAGCAATAGCGGCAACAGAAATACATCATCTGTAAAAATTACATCTGTCTAACTATCACGATTTATGAGATTCAGCCTGGTGACAGACGGACAGACAGACGAACAGCAGTCTTAGTAATAGGGCCCCGTTTTACCCTTTGGGTAGGGAATCCTAAAAAGACTGTCTTCAATTTTAGTTTGCCATATAAGTCCGAGGAAAGATTTCAGGCCGCCCAAACCTGAAATGTGGTGGTGAAAAACTAACAATACATGGACTTACCAGGTATTTCTTCATCAAAGTAACGTGCAACAGGTGTGAGGAAGTCTCGAGGGTTGGCCAGTCCATTAGCTCCAATGGGTCCAAGGTCTGGCAACTTGAAGTGTCCATCGAAGACTTCGAGAATATATCCTCTGAAATAAAATGTTAGAATACATTATATCTGTTTTTTTTTAACAGGTTATTTTCATCGGCTGTTTTCTCTTCACGCTTTCTCGTCGTTGAATCAGTTTTGTCTACATTCTGAGGAGTCACACTTCTGCCTGCCTGTTAGATGGGACTTCTAACTTGACCGCTGCCAACATTATCAGTACTTACAAAAATCTTGATATTTATTTATTACTGCTTGGAGGACTTACTGTTTATAACTAAAACGTATTATGGCACCAATAAAACCATTACATAATTAATTCTTATTAAACAAATGCAATATACTCATATGCCTAAACTAAAATAATAATATATTAATTTAATTATTTTTTTTATACATTTATTTATCTCAGCACCCTAAAGTCCTGGACCTTTGGAAGGCGTACGAGGAGCCGAAACCTACTCGCAGAGGCCTTTTTAGACGCTTTTAATGGAAAGTGGTACGAACCGGTGATTATCCCTGTACGCACTATGCTAGTGCATCCAAGGACAACCCCCGGTTGGTGGGAAACTATTGCGACATATGGAAAACTAAGATATAAGGCTATGGTTTTTGGAGTCTTAAGTGGACTGGTTACCAGGAACTATGTTAAGACTATGGCCCCTGCCTAAACAATGTTATTAATATCCATCGACAAAAGGCAGGGGGTGACTTGCACACTCAATAAATGGGCCCCCATAAACGGTCGCTAGCACGAAGTGACGTAGCAACAAGAGGGCAACATATCCTGAGGTGCTTAAGGAGTGGAGAGGTATACCACGGCTATCAGGACAATCCCGGAAGTACGGTCAAGATCCCTACCAGCACCTTACTGGATTATACATCCTTCTCCCGAGCACGTTTGCTCTTGCGAATCTCCACTCAAGCCAGCCAATAAAGGCAATAGAGAGAGGTGGGAGCTCTGTTCCTCGTCAGTGTTCACTACGGCCGGCCAATAAAGGCAAGCCGGAGATGAAGAACAAGAATTTTCCCGGGAGATCGGGTCCGTGGGGTCGCTAATGCCCAACAGTTCGCCACAAAACTGCCCTGCGGATTAATTATTATTATTATTATTTTGTCAACTTTATATATAATTGATTTTTTTTTTATATATATATAAGTTTTTAAATTCTATGTTAATTAATGTAAGTGGGCATGTACCGTTTTAATTAACTATAAATAAATAAATAAATAATGCCTCGCTAGGGAGGGATACTTCCACTGATATAGTAGGGTTTTTTTGGAAAGTGGAAAATCACTAATGACTTCTGTGATACATAATACATAAAGATAAAAACGGCTTACAGATGTTTCCATGATATCAGTTATTTTTACTGTTTTTTTTTTTTGAAATCTTTTTCTGCCTACCCTGCGTAAAACAACTGTGTACGCCACTGGACTTCTCTAGCTTTAGGGTAGAGCGAGAGAGCGAGTCAGACTTTTACGGACTAAAAATCACCTATGTTCTTACAGTTGCGTTCTATGGCCACAGGTTTCCTTATCAGAAATTTCTAATGGCCCTAGCGGGCATCTGCTTTGCTGCGCCACTGCGGTTTTGCTAACATCTCTTTGAAGCGCGCGTGGCACATTATGTGGCGTTGACGACCAGTGATAGAGTAAGCTCAACCTGTACCAATGAAGCTAAAACATGAGTTTACCTCGTAGGTCCATCGACAGCCACAGCGAACCTCATTCCGAGCTGGATGACCGCTATCTCGTTGGGTGCCACTGTCATGATCCCGAACTCTGTCGTGATCTTCAGTGTACCTTGCTGGGGAACTGAAATAATGAAGACAGACATATATTATCTAGTTGCTGTCAGCGCGTGATAGCATAAAATTATCGTGAGATAAAAAAGTATCACATGTCCCATTCCAGGACTTGGTCTGTGTACCAAGTTACATCGAAAGCCGTTCGACCGTGAAGAAGTAAACACGTACAAACACACACCCATACACTCCCAAACTTTCACCTATAAAATATTAGTGTAAATTACGATCACATAGTATCCCGACTTCCCTCCCGCTTTTCTGTCCAGCTAGAGAGAAGGATTTTCTACCACCCCTACTTTTTTTGCTGAGGGTAGAAAATCAACTCGCCCGCGCCGTACGACCGTCCGGTAACCGTCCAGACCGAGCCCAAGTCGTCGACGGCGCGTTCTGTTCCACGCGCGCCTCAAGGAGATGTCAGCAACTGTAGGGGCCCAGCAGGGTCGAAGCCTACTGGGGCCAAGGGTCTGATTCTGAAAGGAAGACTCGGCCCTGGTGCGAAAGGCAACGAAGGAACAGGAGTGGGTTTTTAGTCAGTAAAAGTCTGACAGTATATCCCGCTCCGCCCAAGAGCAGGGGACGTCATAAGATGATTTTCCCAACGAAAAAAAAGGGTAGGAAATCACCAAATAACTCTTCCCGTTCTGGGTGGAGCAAGAGGGCGCGGCAGACTTTTATTGACTTAAAGCTAGGAACAGAACCACAATTGACCATAGCTCATCGACTAGCCAAACTTCGATTTGCACGTGATCATATCAACTGGACACAGGCAGTCAGTTCTATTTAGTTTTGAGGTATGGTTTTAATGGACGCCGTAATGTCATGCGACTCCCAGGTGAAAGTTATATCCAGTCTCAGTTTCTTCAGTGGTCCTTTGCTTTTATTTATTTATTTATTTCATACTTCGTGCACATAAAGGTACAGAGGCGGACTTAATGCCTTAGGCATTTTCTACCAGTCAACCTTTGGGTGATGCAGAGAAGAATAGTGGTAGGCATTAAAAGAGAAAAAAAAGGTTAATATAAAAAAGATATACAAATGAATCACAGATACAAAACAATATAGATAACTAAAATATATACATAATATAATAAACCAAATATATACATATACTAAAAAAAAAACAAAAATTGGTCCAAATCGACAAACGGAGAAACATTAACGTTGTGATTATACCTACTACTGCTAACTTCTTACGAAAATGCTCGCGAACCTCAATCTTGAATATTAATCCACTGCGTTCCACGCATGCAGTGACTGAATCTCTTTCAAACTGCGGCAATCGTAGCCCTAGCACCCGTACCTTATCCTGGGCCAAGATATATAGCATCACTTACCAATAAGCAGATCTCCATCACTGTTATAGAACGCGCTCTTGTCCATGGAAGTGTTGCACAAGTAGACGTGGATGGCGAGTCCATTGCGTGCCCGAGGGTCGCCAGCCCCGCAGACAGTGTGCAGACCAGCCACGAAGTCCACGGACTGATTTGAAGGTGGAATATCGAATGGAAGCCAACGCGACTGCGAAGTAAAACGGTTTGTTTTCGAGATCATAGGAAAAGGGCTTTGGAATGTCCAAAGTCATGATGGGTATCAATCGTCATCATCATCATTTCAGCCGAAAGACGTCCACTGCTGGACATAGGCCTCCCCCAAGTGTCGTCACAATGAACGGTCCTATGCGTCTCGCATCCATCGGACTCCCGCAACCATTACCAAGTCATCGGTCCACCTTGTAGGAGGCCTTCCAACGCTACATCTTTCGGTACGTGGTCGCCATCCCAGAACCTTTCGGCCCCAACGGCCATCCGTTCTGCGAGCAATGTGCCCTACCCAGGGTCAATAACAAATGATAAACGTTAAAATAAAATATAACCACACGTTTCACCACAACGACCGACGATAATAATATCGTCGGTCGTTGTGGTGAAACTATATGCTTACCTGGTTAGGATCGGGTTCCTGTTCATTCCAGTTATGGGTAAGATATTTGGCGACATCCAACTTTTGGAAAGGCTTGTGAATCACGGAAGGGCGAATTCTGAAATTTGTTAAAAAAAAACGATTTTACGGTTACGGTACGGAAAGTGTAGTAGGTAATATGTAGGTAGCCTGAAACATCACTAGCGTGGTTAGAAAAACTGTGCTTTGTTGTGGTCAAGATTTTCACAAGATACGCTCGTCCCCTTTCAAGCGAGAACCTTACTGACAATCTGCCTTATCCTTAGGGCAATACCTGCGTGATATGCCACTTGCCACTTGTATTTACAGAATATCATTCCATGTCGCTGGATGGATAGGCAAAAAGAGGCCAAAGAAATGAGGATGTATTGTGTGAGGACTTGAGGAGTGATTATGAAAGAAAAGAGAGTCAGTGATAGGACAGAAAGGAAGAAAAAAACCGTGTTGCGCCGACCTCAAATAACATAGGAGGACTAGGAGGAGGGCAAGAAAAAGATGACGATGATGATCTTACCTGTTGTGTATTGGCTGAAGTGTTGGTAGTCTCAAGTGCCAGTGATGATGGTGTATATTTGACACTTGTCAGTCGCCATCCGGAGGTCGACCGGAGCAGTTGTGTGGTGTGAATATATGCGTGTTGTGGTGTTGATGTACCGTAAAATATTCCAATAAGTAGTACAATTACACTACCTGTACAACCAAGACCGTTTGTTCTCATGTCTAGGAGCAGTGAAAGCAGTTCCGGACAGCTGCTCAGCATACAGACCGTAGGGGCACCGCTGAGGACTGTTCTGACCTTCAGGTAGTGCTCCAGGTCTTCGTGGATCCTCCGAAGTGAACTCAGAGCCAAAGCCTGAGAGGTACTATAGGAGATTCAAGTTTAAGTCAAAAGTTCCGATAATTCTCTTTTATTCTATGGTTATTAGTAAATACGTAGGGGTAAAATAGTTATTAAGCTATAAATTGGATACTTAATAACTTTTTATTTTATTTGCGTTGATGGGACAGTTGGCGCAGTGGTTGCGCGATAGGCTGCTACGCTGCTAGCCGCAGGTTCGATTCCCGCACGGAACATTATAACGCAAATATTTGTACCTGTGCTGTAAAACCTTGCTTTCGAAATCGGACGGACGAAGACGGGAAATCCCTATGAATATTGATTTCCTCGTGTCGAAACTATACGAAATATATGTTTTTTGAGACATAAACGGCCGTATCTCTTTTTTCATTAACAGGTATTTGATTTTTTCACAGCTTCAAGAGAACGCAAACTTGAGTACCTACATGGTTTTAATTTCAACTCAATACCTTCACGCGTTCCCAAGATAAAGGGTCTTAACAGACAGACGGACAAACAGACGGACGGACAACAAAAGTAATCATTTTATTATATTGATCGATTGATCGGTTGTCGATAGAAAAGAAGAATCACTCAGCCTTATTATGTTCCCACTGCTGGGACTCAGACTTCTATAGAATAGGTATAAAACGTACCTGCCCCCCTAGCCAAGTTACGATCGTTTCGTTTGCGTCGAACGCCTCGAGTAGGCCACGCCTCCGATTCCTTTGTTCTGACCACGTGACTGAGCGTTGAGATGACGTCAGAACAAAGGAATCGGAGGCGTGGCCTACTCGAGGCGTTCGACGCAAACGAAACGATCGTAACTTGGCTAGGGGAGCTGAAGCTTGAATGCATTTTACAGATTCTGATGTAGGTAGTTTGCTTGTAATTCATAGTTGCTACCGCTGTAGTACGCATGTTTGTGAAAAAACCGGGTGCGTATACCATCCCATTGGGTTTTTGTGTTGCGGCTAATGCGATATCATTAAGTACTCCGAACTCATATCATCTTGGTATTTTTTTCGTGCTTAGAACGTTGTTGAAGAACAAGCAAAACCTAGCGTATAGGTACCGATTCAAAATTCGAAGTAGGTGAGTTTTTAAAATACTCAGATGGGTAAATATTTCGACACTAACTTCACCACCTTTCAAAATTAGTACAGCACTGCTAGGCGTCCTCTTTAAAATGTATTGAAAAAACTTTCTAATTTTACTTGAAAGTTATGGATACAGGTATCTTTACTGTCCCGTTTTTTTTTAGGTAGGAAGTCTTCAAATAACTTCTCCCGCTTTGAGTAGAGTGCGAGGGTATGTCAGACTTTTACTCATTAAAACCCATTAAGATACCCTTTACATTGCCGGACCACGGTAATTCTTTCTTTGGTCCTTTACTGTCCCGTTGCATCACAATCTTATTGATTAAGTAGGTAACCTAAGTCAATAGACCAACTTACAATATTCTATCTAGAAAACAAGTCTCACAGAACTGGTTTCAAATAATCTTCAACAAAGTTTTAAACAGGTCGTCAATTATAAGTTCCCGGACAGTTTCTAAAAGCCTGACTGACGATTCGGACACAGTAACTATCCGAATTGGCACATTTAAAACATTTTTTCAACGATTCGAACAGATTAAATTCAGACTCCACCAAATTTGTTGAAAATTTGGATACTATGTCCGAATATATTGTGTCCGAATTGTCAGTCAGCCTTCTAAAATTGCCTTTCTATTATTAATTAGAGTTTATAATAATAATTTCAACCTTACCTTAAGTTCTTCCATCTTGATTCTTTGATTAACAGACGAGATGATTGAAGCAACAGCGGGTTCAGACTAGGCCAGCATGGCAAGTCTCGATGTTTACTAGTTACGAGTGTTACGACTGCTATGCAAATGTAGCCGGTTTATTTATGATAAAGAATGGCATTTACGTATATTGAGATACAGATAACTTGGTAATAATATTGTTATGTATGTGATAAATTGTAATCTTGGCTTATGTTTTGTACCTATGATAATAAAAAATGGTCTTATTTGGTCTACCTACCTATCGGTATTTTTGGAAGACTGATAAAAGTAAGGTACTATAGACCCTGTAAAAAACGTTGGCAGGTAATCGAACCTAGCTGCGGATTGTTCAAAGGAGGTACTGCCCCCCTAGCCAAGTTACAACCGTTTCGTTTCGATTCTCTTTTCGTTGATTGCCTCGAGTCGGCCACGCCTCCGATTCCTTTGTTATGACGTCATCTCAAGGCTCAGTCACGTGGTCAGAACAAAGGAATAGGAGGCGTGGCCGACTCGAGGCGATCAACGAAAAGAGAATCGAAATGAAACGGTTGTAAGTTGGCTAGGGGGGCTGTAGCCCTCGCAAAAAAGGGCAACTGAAGGAACATTCTAGGTTTTAGTCAAAATTTGACACTCCCTCTCGCTCCAACCTGAGCGGGAGAAGTAATTTGAGCTTAAGAGCCAGGACATTTTCATTCAATCTCTCGAACGGATTTCGATCACGGTGGTCAACGGAGATTAGCCAAGTACGCAGGAGATATAGTGCACAAGTGCGTGCGCATACACAGGTGCACTCTCTGTTCCTTTACTCTCATAGTACGATGGGACGGCAATCTGACACAACCGGAGAGAGATTTATGAATCCACTTTGTACAACGCCTGTTATGGTAGCCATACACGTTAGTGTGTACCTGACAGGTTTGTCTGCACAGTTATACCTGTCAGTTAAGCTTGTGTGGAAATCTGCACAGTTGTGCAACATACACGCTCCGGTTTACCTGTAAAACTCAACTGTACAGGCGAACCTGTTAGGTATACCGTAGCGTGTACTATTGGCTACCTTTAGTTAGGTTAGGTTAACATAACTATGTAATTATCCTTTTTTTACATGGGAAATCATCAAATGACTCCTTCCTCTCTAGGTGAAGGAAGAGGGAGTGACAGGCTTTTACTGAATAAGACCCACCCGTATTTCTGTACCATGTAACTCAGCCCGCAAGCCCCGTCAAACTTGCTGACATTTTTATAAGCCGCGCATGGAACACAATGCGCCTTCGACCCGGGCTTGATTCTTACTGGAAGCCGAGCTGCCCATTGCTTGTCGTCCGCAAGAATCGCCCGGCGATTCCTGACACCCGAGGCGTCTCCTGCAGGGGCCAGTTCGTGAGTATTGTCACACTTTCAGAAATGTGTAGGAATTCCTGAGGAGATTATAAAGGTCTCCCCTGAGCCTCACCTACCTAACCGATTTCGGCTATTTTTAACCGACTTCAAAAAGGAGGAGGTTATATGTTCGGTTGAATGTATGTTTTTTTTTTTTTTTTTTTATGTATGTTCACCGATTTCTCGGTCAATTGTGGACCGATTTTGAAAATTTTTTTTTTGATTGAAAGGTTATGCTTCCAAGTTGGTCCCATAGAAACATTGTTATGATCTGATCATGAACTTCGTAGATATGGAACAGAACTCCTCATGGGATCACAGCAGAACTGTCGTAACAAGTAAAATTGCTTTGTTTATACGTGTAGTCGATGACTGACTGAAAGAAGAGGGGTAATATATCGAACTGATCTGATGATGAAGCCTGAAATTAAGCACCGGAACTCTGTAATAAATTAATTTAATCTAACCGTGTTTGGTATTATTAGAATTGTCATAAGATGCACTCTGGCTATAAGGTATTTAAGTATGGCTGAGGGGTACTTTTTAGTGTTGGTACCATAACTAAAAAGTGAAAAATAAAAAACTTTTTACAAAAAAAAATATAACCGACTTCAATGTAAAAAAACACTGAAAAGTGCAAAATAACTTTAATTTCGGAAGTCGGTGTTAAATAACGAAGAGACAAAACTATTATAGAAACACCGACTTCCGAAATTAAAGTTATTTTGCACTTTTCAGTGTTTTTTTACATTGAAGTCGGTTATATTTTTTTTTGTAAAAAGTTTTTTATAGTTGTTAGCCTTTAGGATTTAGTCGGAATATTAATAGGTAGGTAATATGGACAATAAATACATACCTACTTACACAGGACATTGTTTAGTTATAAGTACCTAAGTAGGTACTTTAAAAAGCCACCATAATTTTATGTTGGTGACACATCATACTTGCGTCAACTCTTTAAAATAGAGCCCTTCCTTATTCTAACGAGCCATAATCGCCTTTTGTTTCTAACCGCAGTAGCAATTTCGGAAAATGAGCATGAGCGCCATCACGTAGCCCTTATGTGGTGGGTTTTTCGTGGTGCCTACACAGCCTTCTTCGTCAGTATTATTTATCTATTCTGTTCTAAGTACTACGCAATAAAATGCTGCAATAACACAAACAACTTAGTGGCTCTATTATGTACCGACCATGTTGTTTACGAGGTTAGGTAGGTATGTATATGTACCTTACCTACTTATGTAACTACTTACTATTATCAAGTCAGCAAAGTTGTGGCAAAGACCTCCGAAAATGAACTGCAAAAATACCATCGGTCAATATTAAAAGTTTTTTTTCTTTTAAACAAATTACCGGATTATTACTAACTCCGTAAGATTGTAATAAAACTCTCAATATTTTGTGAATAGATCATTTCAAATACAATAAACCCCAATAAAATTCGATTAATAAACCTAAACTCCTAAAGCTCTTCAGCTTTAGCTTTACTTTGTTTATATGTACGCGCTAATCTCGGAAACTACTGGTTCGACCGACTAAAATTAATTGTTGATTATCGAAGAAGGCTATAAACTATATAACATCACGTTCCAACCAAATGGAGCGGAGCAGTAACCAAAGACGCGGGTAAAACCGTGGCAGACAGCTAGTAATCCAATAACAAAACTGCGTCATAGATAATTTAGTAAATAATCTTAGAGTGCTTCAATAATATCGGTCGATGGAGGTGTGTATACCGGTTTAATAACATAACATGGAACTGGTTTCATACCGTTCTCTAAATCTGCTTAACATTCCCGTTTTACAGAAGCGAGAAAAACACTTCTTTATACATAGTTAATTAGGTATTGCTTAATGTGGTGTAATATGTTTTGGAGCATAATTCAAAGTTGAGAGAAAGCTTAAATTTGACCACGTTCGATTCCGATTCCGATTCCGAAAGTTCGGAACTTCGGATAGGAAATTCGGTTCGAGTTAGTTTAAAAGTTTTTGTTACTATTTTGGTGTACAATAAAGTTTTATTCTATTCTATTCTTCCGATTGATTTTGCACTTTCGATTCCGATAAATTTTAATCGGAACTTGTATTGGAGGTACAAACAAGTTTATACTTAGGTGAGGAACCTCCCTCCCCCGTGCCTTCTGTCGATTAGGTACTAGTCGGCGGCAGGAGACAAGGCAAGGATTTGGCGTAGTGGGGGAAAGTTCGCGCATGCTACACTTCGTGAAAAAAATGGTCGACTACTTTTATGATTATTTATGTACTCTTTCATTCAGTGACGTAGCTTTGGGGCGGCAGTAGGTGCCACGGCCCCAGGCGACATACGAAAGGGGGGCCCGACAGGAAGCGCCAATTTATTAATTTGGGAAATATACAAAAATACTTAGATATTCGAAGCTCTCCAATATTCTAAAAGTTTATGCGAACAACTTAGAATTTCTTTCGAACCCCCAAGACGAATCAAGAGAAAGCATATTTTTGGTGAAGGATGCTGGGTTATCGTACGAAAATGAACTAAGGCGAACAATGTTCACTTCAGTAGACAAAGTGATTGCTGAAATTCGTGATCGATTTTAACAGCTGCAAAATTTAGCGCAAAAATATGCCTTTTTAATGCCTGCAGTAATTCTGGGCTCGGAAGAACTTAACCTAAATCAAGCTTCTCAGGGCATAAATACAGAAGAGTTTCGACTTGAGCGCGCACGTCTACAAGCCTTTATAGGAACCGACCCAATTCGAAAAAAGGAACTCATTAAGTCTGGCTCCCTGGGCTTATTAAAATATATTATTCATATCCTACATAGCCATAATGTTAAGATTTTTTTTAACCTCTGCCATAAGCAATGCTACTTGTGAAAGAAGTTTTTCAAAACTTAAATTAATTAAAAATTACTTAAGATATACTATGTCCACCTTAAGAAATTTAGCCATTCTTGCCATAGAAAACAATATAAATGTTAATAGAGATGGTTGTGTAAAGGACTTTACGTTAAAAAAGCACATAAAGTACATTTTTAATCAAACTTTGTGCAAAGAAATACTCTAGCTTAGGGATCAGTGCAGGTTTCATCAAAATAGGTTGACGGATTTACCTGATGATCTCTTTGATGTTGATGTTAAGTCTACCCTGCCTGCAGGCTGCTGAGGGTCTATTGCTTTTTATTAATCCAAGTTCATCTCAATTGCTGCTGTTATAAAAATCGTTGAATCCCGGCTAAAGGTCATATTTGGCGGTAATCTGAATTCTGAATCAAGCCCTTGATTATTATTGGCAATAAATACTTTAATAGGTTCTTGTTTGTTTTTGTTATTGCATGTAGGTAGGTACCTAGTGTTAAGTTAATTATTTGAACTTCCTGGAAATTTCTGATGTATGTATGGTACAAAATATGTTCCTTTTGAAGCAGTGGTATATGTTTATCTTGAGTTTCAATAAGTTGTACGAATTACTACTTACGTTCCTTAAATAAAGTGTTTAGTCGGTTAATAAAGACATGGTATTTCCGATCGGCCCCAAGCGGCGAAAACCCACGATACGCCACTGCTTTCACTAATTATTTTGTTTCGTATTTGGAATTCTTCATTTATACTTATCCGATTTATTGATTAGTTTTAGTAATATTTTAGTTCATTTAACTCTTCTGTCTCTGGTCTCCGCCTCCGATTTCGGTTCCGATAAACCGAAATGTAATAACACCGATTTCGAAATAACCACTTCGTTTACATTCCTATTTCAAACCCAGGCAGGCGCTTTACTTTTTGTGTAATAATCACCGCTCCCAAAACGATGAAGGATTGTAAGGAAAATTCAAAGACGTGACATCCACCAGTCCGCACTGGGCCCGCGTGGTAGATTGCGGCCCATTCCCTCGCCTAGAGGCCTGAGTCCCAGTAGGGGAACATTTTATGGCTGATCATTATGCTTATGCTTTATACCGGGTGTTTCCTAGGGATAATTTTCTACTTGTTCGCGGGAAAAGCCACTAGTGGAACCTAGTGATGATTAAATTAAATCATCATCATTTCAGCCGAAAGACGGCCACTGATGGACATAGGCCTCCCCAATTGTCGTCACAACGTACGGTCCTCTGCGTCCCGCTTCTATCACATTCCCGCGAGTCTCACAGAGTTATTGGTCCACTTTATAGGAGGCCTTCAAACGCTGCCTGCGTTTCGCCGGTGTGTGGTCGCCACTCCAGAAACTTTCGGCCCCATCGACCATATGTTCTACGAGCAATGTGCCCTGCCCGCTGCCACTAAGTTTGGTGAATCTTCAGGTTTTAACGGCGACATTGGTTCTCTTGCAGATATGTTCATTCCTGATGCGATCACACAAGAAACTCCGAGCATAGCCCTTTCCATTGGGTGACTTTAAACCTTCTGATGAGGCCCATTGTAAATTAAATAAAAATGTTTATTTCAATGACATAATTATGCTTTTAGATACATGATTTGAAGAAAACCTTTTGAGCAAGAAATATCATCAAATCTCTATATTAACACCCAGACCAGACAGACCCAGAAAAACAAGCTTACCAACCGGGTTTGCCCGCGTGAAAGTAGAAAATATATGCTTTTCAGTGATAAAGTACCTATCAAGCGAGAACTACACTAGACCGACGCACACGTGGACCACGCCTGCCCCCCTAGCCAAGTTACAACCGTTTCGTTTCGATTCTCTTTTCGTCGATCGCCTCGTGTCGGCCACGCCTCCGATTCCTTTGTTCTGACGTCATCTCAACGCTCAGTCACGTGGTAAGAACAAAGGACTAGGAGGCGTGGCTGACTCGAGGCGATCAAAGAAAAGAGTATCGAAAGGAAACGGTTGTAACTTGGCTAGGGGGGCTGATTTGTACGTAGCGGCACGTTGCGTGGCATGGATCTAATGTAGCTCTGCAAGTCTAGTTGCCATATAAAATGTATGGAGACCGACGCGCTCAGGTCGGCGTACGTAGCCCACGTGTGCGCAATTTAGTTCTACCATCATTCCACTAGGGCAAGAATTTTTAAAATAGTTTTCAAGTTTATTCTTTACAAACAAAAATACGAATCTTTCCATATTATTATACAAGTATAGATTTGTGAGTTATACAGGTACTATTAATTTATTTTTAAATAGATTATCAAGGAAAATCAAAAATAAAATATTAAAATATCTTTCCGCAAATATTTATTATAATATTGTTTATATGAACAATAATGTCAAGCGATATTAAATTCGAATTGCCTATTATTAACTGGTTTAGGACATTTCTATGCTGTTATACTACAATGGTTATGCAGCGTCGTGTCTCTTCAACGGTTATGGGAAATATCTACAAAATAGAGATTTTAAAGTTCTTTGGAATTTAATTAAGTAGGCCTAAGTAAATCATATTTGAAACCCAACGTATAACTTGTTCATTTATCGCCAGCGATATCATGAATCATGAGGTGGCTATGTATAGGGTGACTGATAATTAGTGTACGATACTTAAACACGTGATTGTGCTCATGATAACCAACAACTTTTACTATGGGAACAAACCTGAAATCGCGAAAAAAAAATCAGCTGTTCAGTACATTTATGTTTGCCTAATGTACTGAACAGCTGATATTTTTTTCGAAAATTGTTTGTTATCATGAGCACAATAACGTGTTTAAGTATCGTACACTAATTGCCAGTCACCCTATAGATAAATATTTTGAGAAACACCAAAACAATATGAGCAGAGAAAATTCCTAAAGGCACTATCAACTGCATGGAAAATACATTAGTATGACATTGTCCGAAGGTTCAGGCCTTATAAAGGTATGAAAAAAATAAATATCTACACAATTCTGGCAAGATCGGCAAACAAGAGCCCATCGAAGAGACACTCGCATTTGACAAGGGTAGGTAATGATAAAAATTACATTTTAATATTACAATAGCTTCTACATTATACAGCGTTAACATTATTATTGTTCTTAATAATACTTAGTGTATCTACCGGAAGAGGATAGGGTATAGGGCCAAATTAAATTGGTTAGTTAAACCCCGTAGATATTTCGGGTATCGATATTTATTTACTGATGACAAAACAAACAGTCAACTCATTGTTTCAAGTAACTCGTTCATTACCATCGGACGTTGACAAGTTGGAAGTCAGTTATACTGTACTTGTAGATATACTGGCTTCCGGACGGCGAGCAATGGGTAACTCGCCGTCCAGTCAGATGTGATGGATGAGACGCCTGCCAGGTCGGCAAGATTGTTTGAAAGAGTTACCACGGATCTGGAACCCCCAAGGGCAAATGAAGGAACACGGCTGGGTTTCTCTCAGTCTAACACTTCCTCTCACTTCACCCAGAGCGGAAAAGTTATTTGATGATTACCCACGAAAAGGTACCTACATGAAGTGTAGGTACAGAGTATTTTTTTGTTTGTTTCATAATCAATATAAGAAGTCGATACCCGTCACGCCTACAAAGTTTTTCAAGTTCATTTAATTTGACACTGTAAAGTTGATATTTGCTTTTAGTACGCTCCAGATTTTTATGATACAGAAAATAACCTGTTTTTCATAATTTTGCTTCACTGTCTTCTTATGAAGAATGTCTGATATTATTCATTGCTAAACTTGGGTCTACTGTCCACAGACAAGTAACTTCATAGACGCGTATTCGTCATTACACGTCATTCTTGCACATTCTTCTGACTGACTGACTTCTTGACAAAGTGCTTGTAAATGGTTTATTTGAAACTAGCTTTTGTCAGCGGCTTCGCCCGCGTAAAAGTAGGTTTTTCCATACAAAATTTGGACCCCCATGTCATCCCTTTAGAAGGTGAATTTCGGAAATTCCTCTCTTAGTGCTCGCCTACGTCATAAAAGGAAACCTTGTGCAAAATTTCACGCTTCTAATCCCAGTAGTTTCGGCTGTGCGGTGATATGTCAGTCAGTCAGTTTCTCCTTTTATATATACAGACTAGATAAATGATTTTTATTTTATTTCATTGATTTCCCTTTCAAAAGATCTTCATTAATATTTTGCCAGTTCACAAAAATCAGATGCGTTTTCAATAAGCAAATTAACATGTACAGTTTAGACATTACACAATAGAACGGAAGAAACTGTTGTGATTTCTATATAAAAATAATTTAACAAAATAAATAACCAACAGTAATATAATCATAGCCAATTCATATAAACATTGATAAAAAAAAAAGAAACGAGATTTTGATTTTTTGTTAAAGTATGTTAGGTGTTACGTGATGTTTTGTTACTGTAAAGGTGGGTTTACGCTGGAGGAACCGAGTACAAGCCGAGCTCAAATTCGCGTAGTATGGGCAGACTCTAAAGGAGCCGAGTACGACCGACACTGCACGAATTTGAGCTCAGCGCGTGCTCCGTCTGTGCTCGGCTCCTTTAGCGTACACCCACCTTTAGAGCGAATTGCACCAACTAACTGTAACGATAACATCAGTTATCAGTCGTCAAACTTCTGGTTACGTAGGTACAGCAAATACAAGTTGCACTATTTTAGCAATGGTTAAAATGACGCCACGAAGATACACATTAAAGATTAATAGTTACCAAGAGTTAAAGCAGATGACAAACAGTAACGATTTTTGACATAACTAACTAACCCAAGCTAAAAATTGGTTGCACCACGAAATACGTCAAATTTAATTTTAACATGACATGAATTTTACAGAGTAATGATACCGAGATATTTAATTTAGGTTTGTCATCTGCTTTAACGGTAACATACCATTAACCGTCAGAATTTGAGCAGTAACTGTTTTTGTGACGATATTTTAACAATTGCGCTAAATTTATGCAATCTATATTTCGCTTATCTAGAGATACGAAGGCTGATGAGGAACTGCATGGTTATCGTTAGTTGATGCAACCTACTCTTATTAAATTTCTTTTAAAGATATTAGTTTACAGTATGAAACAAAGTTTACAAAAACATGCTTTTTACATTTTTTTCAATAATACAACAGTAAATAGAAAAATAAATTGTTAAAAGAATATGTTTACCACGAACTGATCTAACATGTGTATTTAATAATTCAATATAAGTCTTCAAATAAGTTCTATTCGATTAATCCTCGTATAATATTCAAATAATTATCTAATACTAAAAGCTAAAAACATTGATCTAATATTATGCATTAACAACAAACTTAATGGTAAACAACACAAATCACAGTTACGTAGCAAATAGAGTGCAGGCTATTTTTACATAGAAACTAGAATAATATAAAATATACGACACCCCTGAATACCCCGAAGGGATCGGCAGTCAGAGGTATACTGTACACGTACACCAGGCATAAAGAACCATCTTAGTATTGAAAAAAAAAGCTGCCAAAAATATAAAAGCCAAATTAAGCTTCACAGTCTGTACCTCAGTAAATTACCCGCGATCAATGACACTGTAATCAGCTGTGTATTTACATGATATTATGATGTAGCTGCAGTTATTTGAAATTATGTATTCGGAATACCTTGTATCGTTTTATTATGTTTCGATATTGATACCTGATGTAAGCATTTCAAATTAATTTAATTTGATCTTTTATAGTTTTTGGTTAGTTCTAAATTTAAAGTTTGTCGGAGTTGTGGTGCCAGCACCATTCCAGAGACAATAATTCTCTTTAGTTTTAAACCAGCGGGTGGTGTAATTATATATCTGTTGTTATTACCCTAATTTGAAGTAAAAATAGCCTTTAGTATAAGCGCAATCACATACACAACAAAGATGCAGGAAAAGTTTATATATCCATAAATATTATAAACAAAGCAATAAAAATAAATCGGAACACGATACATAGAAAAAACATATTAAAATAGGTATACAAAGTATTGAAGGTTACAATATTTATTCATATCTATATTTTTATTCGGATACTTTTGTAAAAGTATATTATTATGGAATTTAAAATTTGCAGTTATATTTATGTTTTATAATGTCGCGTAATTTTACCTCTATGATACATTTTGCGGTAAAAATTAATTACTTACGCATTGATTGATGATTTTAGTTATTATATTTACTCATTTTGCTGTATATGGAATGCTGAAATGCTGTTTGAAATCAGGAAATATTTTTTAAAGTATAACACAAAATAATAATATCAGAATATTTTTCATGTGCCATAAAGATAAAAATACGTGACGTCACAGTCCACGATGCGCTAATACCTACCCTAAATATACATTAATATCACACGGCCTTACAGCGGCCTAATACACATACGAAATGATATACGATTGATATATTTGGTAACGAGCGGACAACCCTCAGAAAATTGTTCTAATAGCATAAATAACTTTTTGAGACCTTTTCAACGAAATATTAAAGCTTATAAAACCATCCCTCTAACCCCGGGAACGTTCCATTTTTGAACAAAACGAGACAAACATTTAAAACAAAACCATTAAAATTAGCTTTTAAAAAAATAAAGCTACAAAAGGTTTGTAGTAAAAAAATTATACATTTTTTTCCATACAAAATCTAAAACATCACACGAAGCACACTTATTCTGTAAACTTGTAAATCGATATCCGTTTGCAACGACTTTCGAGTTCTCGATTATCGTTTAGGATATAGTTTCGTAGACCAAGTTTCAGAATAGCGCAAATTCACAGTACACTTAACCACAGCTTTCTCCCCATCACTATTCCTTTTACAATACTATAAGAGCGCACTTTGTTCGGAGACTGCACTAAAACTTACCTTTAGTGCTTCTTCTAAACAAGTATACAAGAAATAGATATACAAAATATAATTACATATACATTTGGGAAATGTGACCAGACTGGATAGAACATAAATAATAGCATTTTAATATAATAATTATTCAAAGTATCAGCGCCTTAGCGATCAACTCTGGCCGATTAAAATATAATGATTATTATTATTTCATTTAGAGCTAAATATTTATATTTCTCTAGTGTTTATATGAATGCTACAAATCTATGTTCTAAGCTAATGTGTACTATCAAAAGAAAAAGTGTGATAGCTAAAGATGCATACGTTCTCATATAAATAGAATATAGGCAAGATAGTCAATCGGCATTTTAGTTTTCTTTTGCTGTCTCACTTTTGAACTTGATAGTACTATTGTAGTTGACTTTTAGGGTTTTTTTTTTAAGTTTTCTAACATTAATATAAACACTGCAATAATATCATAGTGGAGTATTGTGACCTAATACTATTAAACGTGAGAACATGTAACTACGTAATAGCAGTATACAACTGGAATCGATATATTAATAATTAATAATATTATCATCATAATAATACATAATAAGAACCATAGATAAACAATAACGGTAAATAATACTTATTGTTAACTTGTTTTTGGAGCAAACGACAAAAGAAAATCTTTCAATACTCTTTGGTAAGCAATTGAAGCTAGGAAATGTTTGGAATGTAATTTTAAAGATCTTTTATTATATGCAAGATTTTTTGATAATGTTCTATCGTCGTCTGCTTCTAAAATCAATAAAATTAGTTATACACGAGCGAAAACTTTACCGTGGAAGCGTAATTATATTTTACAATTTAACTAAATTGTGCTCGCAGGACGCTTTTTCTGTCTCACAGAGGAAAGTTATTGTTTTATACGCTAATTCTGAGTAGGTATTTCAGATTTTTCTTTAGTAACTAACAACACCATATAGTCGACCATGAGCAAGGATTTCGAAATATTCCCAAGGGTAACAAGGTTAGGATGTGTTTTTAATACTTAAACATTCTGGCTGGCTCGTTCTCTTTTTGAACGTCGGCGGATGCCATTTACTCCAATTTTTTAAACTCGGAACAAGTCTTAGGCTCGAGGTTACCAGAAGTCACTAAATACTTTTACTGCTTAACGCATTTAAAATATTTTTCTGATTCTGCCAATTATTTGAAGATCACAGAGACAGAACAATGTTTTAAATATACTTAATATACTGAATGTATTTAGCGATTTGAGGTGACATCGGGCCTTAGTATGTTATTTGACGATATGAATGATTTAATTGCTAAAAGCCACTAAATGGTGTTATTAGGAATTATAGATCATAATATTTATTATGTAGTTCACTATATCCTCTATGTTGAGTAGAACGAGGCAAAAAAGCGCTTAAAATTACAACTAAAAATTCACATTTCCTATTATTGTTAAGTCTAAAACTGCCCTAACTACAAACTAGTGGTAAGATCCAATAACTAGGAACCATTTGCATCATCATGCCATTAAACTTATAAGCCTCATATAAATACTTGTACCTTTACATCAAAATTTTAACAACATTTTTTCACTAATTTGCTTCAATATATAATTTACCTCCTCATACACACAAATAAGTACCAGCAATTGTAATGTTCGATAGCATAATTATCGATATCAATCATACGAGTACATCCCTAGGTCGAGTCTAGCAGTACAATCTTACCACTAGTGGTGTAGCTTCACGATGTGCGGTCGCATTACTGTTGCGGTAACATATGCGACCATGCTGCCTCGTATTTTGTGTGAGCTGAACAGCACGCTGATTTTGTGGCCTCAACCACGCTTAGCGGGAATGGCTCGCACTGTAAGATAAAATGAGAAGTTGATACTACATATTGTAGCCGTGTTTGAGAGGTGAAATTAGTTTTGAAGTGTTTATGAACTTGAATGTATAGTTGGTTGATAAACTCGATTCGATAATAATGAATGGTCATCGATATACAGGGTTATTTGTAAAACACCAACAACCTTGCAGGACTGTATTACTATCATCATAAACAACAACTTTTGTTCTATGACTTTTTACAAAACATAATACATTTACAAAAAAACAAACCTTCAATATTTCGTTGTTCTATCTAACATATTTCAACTCTGTATTTTGCTGTACCCACCTACGCCTCCCGCGCACGATCCCCGCTCCCCTCCGCTATTGTACTATCGCTTGCTTCGCATAGCCTTCGTAATGATACGAAGGTTATGCGAAGAACGTTCAATTTAAATATTTTTATTTTTGTATGAAAATCTGGTGAACCAATGTATGATAAATTTTTAAAAGTCATAGAACAAAAGTTGTTGTTTATGATGTTAGTAACATAGTCCTAAGAGGTTGCCGGTGTTTTACAAATAACCCTGTATTACATATCGCACCTCCGCTCAAATAGTGTTACAACTCGAAAAAAAATTGTTGCTGATATTATGCTGTTAATTTCAGAATTCATCATACTTTAAGCTCAGATATTGTCATATTTGTATTTTAATTATTTGCCCACAGATGACCCATTTATTTATTTATATGTAGCGTCACATCCCTGAATTAATAAATTTAAAGACCTTTTTCTCAATAATTTGATTTTTGAGTTGTTACACTATTTGAGCAGAGGTGCGATATGTACTACGCACTAGATTACGCGTGCCGAACACTTACTTCAATCGACACAGGTGTAGTGTAATCCATACACCTTGAACGTTACACTATGTTGAACGAAACGCGTAAGTGCCACGAAATTCATAGCGCTTAAGACATTTTGGTCGCGAAAAAAGTATCCTCTAAAAGCTATCTTAGCGCTGTATGTTATAATAGTTCTATTAAAAGGCGTAATGCCAATATAGCGCCGCAGCGAACTTTTGTTTTAACTTTTTAGTATTTTGACAAATATTTTCCATGAACGTGCTTGTCTATCTCTAGAATATAAGTCGATGTGAATAGTTAACCAAGCAACATGTTTTGTATAAATGGAAGGCATATTCTTTAATCCTATAAAATGGAGGCTGGCGAAAATAAGCACTACGAAAAATACTCTTTACCCTGTTAACCGTCTATGTCGGATAGAACTCGGGTCGCACATCCACGACCAAATACTCCATCTCGTCAGCTCATCTTTCACCTATGGATAATACTTATACATTACACAATACAAATAAGTAAATAACTGCCGTTCAATCTCAATATGGTTCCGTTGAAAACCAGCGTCAGGCGACTACCACTGACCACCATGTAGTTGTCTGGAATTTTTGCTGAACTGGACCTATTTGGCGCAGTCGTGAGACACACATTGTGTCAGTGTTTTTTTTCTTTGTTTTTTTTTTCTTAGTTGTCTTAAATTTTGGTTTAAAGTGTGTGTATGCGTGAGAAATAAAATATTTTTCTTTCTTTCTCTGGGGATTGAAGAGCTAAACGAGATGGAGTGCCCAGTTGCTAACACACGACCCTGGCGAGTAGGACGCAAAAACACTCGTCGAATCAGTCCGACGCAAGTGCTTAGAGGGTTAATGATTACTCTGGATTTATAAATGTCAATAGGTAAGTTACCGTGAGCGCACAGAAGGCCTGCTCGACGGCCGCGATGAACCGCTCGAGCTCGGAGCTGCTGGCCAGCACCAGCGCCAGCCCCGCGCCACGCTCGCGAGCCTCGCACACGCTCCACTCCTGAATACAAACAAAACTATTCAAACGCCTACTTTTTTTATTCCTTATGAACCTGCTTTGGAGGAGACTGAGAATTTCATACTAGCGCACATACTCACACTGTGTCTAGTGACGCATTACTTTGTGTAATTTATTTCATCAACACTGCTCTCAAAACGGTGAAGGAAAACATCGTGAGGAAACCGGCATGTCCTAGAACCAAAAATTCGAAGACATGTGACATCCACCAACCCGCACTGGGCCCGCGTGGTGGATTACTCCTAGAGAGGAGGCCTGAGTCCCAACAGTGGGAACATTATAAGGTCGACTATGCTATGCTATGCTATACTATGCACATACATACGCCTCGCCACTCAACACGTGGCACCATTTATTTTAAAAATAAAGTGTCCATTATAAAGAACTATGACTCATGTGACTGTGTAAAACAAAACTTCCTGCTGTAAACATTAAACGAATCAAAATAAAAATATATTTTTATAAAAAAAAATATTATAGTTATTTTCAGACTTGAAAAATAACGATCTGTTCCCACATTCATTAGTCAGACAGCTTTTAGTCCATCATTAAGTTCTTTAAGATTTTTTCCTACATAATCGTGATTGTTAGATATTCTTATTTTGCCTTTTTTCATGAAAGATTTGTCACTTTTTAAACTTACCAAACAGCACCAATTTTCATCGGTGTCTGGAATCTTGAAAGCAGTCAAATTCTTGATAGATCCGCAAGCTAGGATCTCAATGTCCGTCCGCATCTCTTCAATGTATTCTGAAACAAGTGAGATTCATGTTAGTAGGTATTCTACTTGATAAATAATTTATAAATATCTGAACAAGTTCCGTTTTGTTTTCAGATGTCGTCGTCGGAATTAAACCTGCGAGTATGCATGCCACAACGACCTTACAGCCACTAGACGCCTCATGCTTGAAATAGCGCACCAAAACAATTCTGTCAACTAGCCGAGGTAAGGGGAGCGGGGTACTACGTTCTGATTGGTTCGATTGGTAAGGGGGAGCAGGGTACTGCGTTCTGATTGCTCGAGACATCAGATCTATAATCATATGTTGACAGACTGACGAATGTTATTAGACGTCTAATGGCTGTAAGGTTAAAAAACAATACTGTTATAAGGAGCACGACTGTTTAACGATTTACCCGAAGAATTAAAGAAATGTGATAATATTAATATGTTTAAATCAAAATTCCTTAGACCCTTACTCATACGTACGTATTAAGTGAGAGAGTCCACTTGGGGAATTGCAGTAGACAATGCGTTTTCGCAGGAATCGAATTCATCCAATAAAAATAATTATCTTAAAACTTTATCCTAATTTATCTGAAGTCCATTAATCACATCTTATTACTTCAGAGCGTATCATAGACAAGGATTTCATGGCGCGTTGATCGCTTTTGAGCGGTCTTTGAATTGTGTACGTATTTTTGAATCGCGTACGCATTTTTAATTAAGTACGATCGGGAAAGGCGTGTACAGCTTGAAAGTGCCAGGACGTGTGTTACGGAGTTTAAAATCATCAATAAAACCCTCTAAGTTTCGTCCAAATGCAGTGTTTACATACCTTTGAGCAGCGCCTCAGAGCCCCTATCCTTAAGATAAGCGGCGGCTCCCGTCACAAAGGCGAGGTCGAGTGTGTCGCGCAAACTGATGACCTCGTGAGGTGTCACTAGTACTGTGCACGCAGGTGGGGGCCCAGGCCTCTCGCACGATCTCTTAGCGCCGTCCTTCTCTTCGAGAGCCTGGAAGAAAGGGATAGCAGTTAGTTTACTGTAGCAGTCATCATCCACCTAGCCTTTTCCCATCTATGTTCAGGTCGGCTTCCAGTTTGATGCAACAGAATGCAGCTGAATATAGGTACTTTACATGGAAAAACTGCCGCGTACTGAAAGACGCAGCGTTGGAAGGCCTCCCACAAGGTGGACCGACGACCTGGTGAGGGTCACAGAAATCCGATGGATGCGAGACGCACAGGACTGTTCGTAGTGGTGACACTTGGGAGGGGAGGGGGGTCATGTCCAACAGAGGTCTTTAGCTAAAATGATGAATGATGTTGATGAAGAACCCGACGTTTCAACCTCTTCTACGGTCTGGACTAAGCGTTTCGACTCGTCGCTTATACCGCGTACATCGAAGGACTGGAACAATTTGCCTGCTGCGGTCTTCCCGTCCGATTATAATTTAGGTGTCTTCAAGGCTAGAGTGAATAGGCTCTTAATAAACTAGTGCGCCTCACCATCAACGATTGCATCACTGCTTACCAACAGGTGGGATCGCAAACAAGCACTAGTTTATATCAATTTTAAAAAAGAACTGCCTATCAGAGCACAGCCTGGTTACCGTCTCTTTTTTACGGAGTTCATTAAATAACTCCTCCCGCTCAGGCTGGAGAGTGAAAGAGAGAGATAGAGAGAGAGAGAGTCAGACTTTTACTGACTAAAACCTATCTGTGTTGGTCACGTTAGTATCTGGCTGATCCGCCTCAGAGGTGAGAGTAGTACTCCATACACGATCGAACTTGTGCTTGATAAAGATTGAGAAGCTGTTTCGATGTGAAGTACCGACCCACCTTTGCTCAGATTCTCAACTTTTTGGCAGCCAGTTGAGCCTTTGTCTCGATGTAAGATTCAAACTTGGGGGTAAAAGTCAACATAACCCCAAGAAGCTCTGTTTTCAGTACGGTTATATACCTCGCCTTGTTTCATTAAGCCCGCATATTATGTATAACTATTGTACATGAAGTTTAAATAAATATTAAGGTACCTGCGCAGCATGTAGCAACAGGCTCTGGAGCCACGAGGACGCGGTGGCGTCGTCCGGAGCTGCTAGTAGGAGTCTACTATTATCCGCCAATGCGATCTCGAAGCAATGTGGCCTTCGTGAGGCGTCTAGATGTCTTCGGACTCCTAGCACAGAGCGGAGGGCGATGTTATGTGGTAAAGGTGATGTGCCATCTGAGGAGTGGGAGCCCCAGTGTAGGACGCCAGCTCTGAGGAGAAAGAATGGTTGTGTGAGAATGTGGTCAGAATGTGGACAGACATTTATTAAGCAAAAATGCAATGGCTTTCTTCAAGTTCTTATGACGTAAATTACCTTTACCAGTTTCAGAAAGGTAATAATGCGAAGATGCTTTCAGATCCACCTTTGCACCTTTTTTTCCAATAAATATGTAAACAAAATACATTTCTTCTACCTCCACACAATAGGCATGCAGAGCATACTTGGAGAGAGGTGGGCTGGTTGGAATAAGCACACAGAAGGTTGGCCACCATGGACGTGCGGAAACCATACTCTAGTACGACATAAAACTAAATTTATTTACCTGAGCAAGAAGTAACAAGGCTCGAACCGCCGGCTTTTGTCCGTCCTGCACATGAGGTACCCCTCTAACGGCGGTGCGAAGGCGCCGGGCGCTTCTATGAGCCGGTCACCCGCGTCGCCGGAGCATACCCGTCCGTAGAATAGAATTTGTGGTATCTAGAAAGAGATTGTTTTGGATGCTAATTAAGACTTCTTTTTATAGCATTATTAGCTTCTAAAAATCTACATTGCCGTCTAAATTACTAAGGGCGAAATTCACCAATAAAACTAATCGCGATTTAACGTTTGGCTCGCATATTTGCGTTTAGCCGCTATCACTAGTGTCACTTGTAAAAATACAACAAAAGAAAAATACAGACAAGTGACACTAGTGACAGCGGCTAAACGCGATTATGCGAGCCAAACGTTAAAACGCGATTAGTTTTATTAGTGAATTCCGCCCTAAGTCAGATATCAATTAACGAGCGAGTGAATGATACGATCTTAGCCACTAGGTAACTTCTATGAAAGCCACTCAGTGGGTGGTCATAAAAAAAATTAACCACGACAAGACTAAAGTCTTTCAACCACACCTGTTCGTGTCGGAGTGCCCTACAATTCCGAGTTCGCTTCGCTCGCTCTTGGACTGACATTTAGTTGGCGTTGAAAATAAGACAACTTAGTAATTTCTCGTTTTTTTTTTTGTCATTTTTTACTCAATTTAAGTGAGAGATTTGAAGGATCAACTAGGACATTACAATGGGGCAGCTCTAAATCGACATGACTTAAGAATGCCAAAACTGAAATGTGACGTCACTGCCATTAAGTTACGCGTGTACTAAAGAGATAGCGAAGTGTTCTCACCGCACCTCTACTCTTCCTTACACCAATATTTGCAACGCCAGTTGTTGCTTCATTTAACTACCTGTTTCGATGTTGTTTTCAGAATAATTATTTTTAGTGTTGTTTTTTAACATATTTTTTTTTTTTAAACCTGGGTTCCTTTAAGAACATGTAAACTCAAATACACAAGACGCCCAGACCTGGCACACCTATCTGTAGGCCATACAAATATTTGTTACATGTGGGAACCGAACCCACAACACGGAGCGCAGCAGACAATCGCTCAACCATGTATGCCAACCGTACCGTGTATTGTACAAAAACAAACCCAGGAAAGTTCTCAATTATTACTTCATGCTCTCATTCAGTCCACTATTTAGCATAATTATAAACAATTTTATCGCGCGTAATGAAACCGCATAAATTTACGTAATTATATTTGTTTTTTCATCAAAAATTCAATCAATCTGTCCAGTGTTTTTCCAGTCTTATCGTTGTGAGCTTCCAATCTCACCAGATCCAGCTGAATACCAGTGGTATACATGGAGCCACTGTGTACCAGGGGCTACATGTTATCTGATCATTTTATTTGTTCAAGTAACTAGAACTCATAATTACACATAACACAAAACGTAACACCAAAAAACAAACAACATTTAAATATTTCACACACACAGTTGTCGATGACTGCAGGTAACATGCAAGTCACTGCAGCGTCTTATATAAGGACAGCCCAGCCTGTCGGCTATCATCATCAGCACGCTGTTGGGGCTGCCGCGCACCCTGCTATGTTATAATGTCAGGCATGTGAGCGAGAAAGAGGAATGGAACTACCTATAATATATAATATAATATTCCACAACTATCACACAACGCCGTCTAGTCCCAAGCTAAGCAGAGCTTGTGTTATGGGTACTAGACAACTGATAAACATACTTATATATTTCTAAATACATACATATATAGATAAATTACACCCAGACGCAACAAATGATCGTGCTCATCACACAAACATTTGTCCTGGGTGGGAATCGAACCCACGACCTCCGGCATAGCAGTCAGGGCCACGAATCACTAGACCAACAGGCCAGTCAAACCTATACACCCTATATAGCTCTATCCCTTTAACAGTTCAGTTTAGGTTGTGAAATGGATTGCGTTAAGAGCTTTTGGTAGGGCGTCTGATCTCCAAAACCAATTTGCTGGGTATGGGTCGCACCTAATCGTACGTACTTTCGTATGCTTCTATCCTTTTCTGTCACTAGAGCGAGAAAGAGAGCGTGTTGCCGACCGCCTCGTCGATTCCGACGCGTGCGATCGCACTCCCGCTCTTCAGTAAATGACGGTTCTATGAGACAGAAAAGGATAAAAGCATATGATAGTGCTTTCAGTGCTGACAGATGTAGCTCAACCCTAAGACGATACTCTCTGGCAAGCTTTTTTTTTTTGAGGTGTTCACGGTAACTCTTGAATAATCCCGCATCCCATCCTTTGGTAAGCCTGGTGTCAAATTTTCGTGTTTCTGACCGATTAATAAAGAACCTCCTTCTTTTTTGAAAGTTGGTTAGAAAAACTGCAAATAATAGCCGGAAACAACAATCCACGGGCCGAACTCGCCACGTGGAATTTCTGAAAAGGAAACCTACAACGCAAATGGCAACTGAAAGACACAGGTGTGGTTTTAGTCAGTAAAAGTCTGATACGCCCTCGCTCTCCACCCTAGGGCGTGAGAAGTCATGCGATGAATTCCCTCCCCAAAAAAAAAACGGGTCGAACTCTGTAAGCAACGCTTGCCTAGCCCTTCGAACCAAAAAATACTGAATGTAAACAACTTTATCGACATCCTTAACTTTTTATTAGGCTAGCAACATTAATAATACGTCAAAGTTCAATGAATCACTGGAGTATTATTATTCGCATAATTTAAACGTAAGGCAAGGCTTACCACTCGTGAGTTATTAAAATACGACTAATAATCCTACTAATATTATAAATGTGAAAGTTTGTACGTATGGATGTTTGTTACTCATTTACGCAAAAACTACTGGATGGATTTCGATGAAACTTGATACACGGGTAGACCAGACCATGTCCTGGAATAGCATATAGGATACTTTTTTTCCCGGGAGTATGTTCCCTTGCGATAATTTTCTAATATCACGCAGGCGGAGCCGCTGGCGGCAGCTAGTGACCGAATAACCCGTAAAAAAATTCCATGCTCATATAATATTATGAAACGATAAAAGTTCATTATCATAATAATGTTTTTGTTTCATAGAGCGAGGTCAATTAAAAATAAAATTCATAATTATTAAGATAGAAGGTCGGCTACCTCGAAAACTCGAATGTTGATGAACAAATAGAGATCAATTGAATAATATCAGACAAAAGAACTATTGTCACATAAATATTTTGGACATATTGTTTAAAGGTAGATCTCATTGCGCACACGTGTACCACGTACGCCGATGTGGGTGGCTATTAGCTAACTTTTTCAATAACAGTTGACAACTGGCATTCGTTGCACACTGAACTTAGTTGTCAACTGACAATTTCATAAAATTGGTATTACGTATCATACAAGTGACTAACAAACTACGGTGGAAATGTGGTGAATTATAAAAAATTACGGTGCCTATTGTGACCACTCTAAAATTTTATCGACTATTATACAGCTTCAAAAGCTTACACAATCGCAATTTTAAAAGTATCGATACAACAACATCTGTCAAAACGTGTTACGGTGGCTATCAAAGGCACCAGTTGCTAATGACGTCACTGCAGTTGGTCACTGAAGATAGGCAATACGAAACTAGCTGTTTGACAGTTCAATGATGCACATTGTTAACAAGTGATCATCACTTGAACTGTCAACAGAGTTACGCAATAGCCCCGCTGGGCGCGTCGGTATCCATACATTTTATATGGCAATTAGAATTGCAGAGCTACATTAGATCCACGCCACGCAACGCGCCGCTACGTACAAATCAGGCGTGGTCCACGTGTGCGTCGGTCTAGTGTAGTTCTCGCTTAAATGTGGTGCGAATGTAAGCAATAAACAATGAATATTTAGCTAATTGTGGGAATGTTCGATAGTTACCGCGGACTTTAGAGATTTTTTTTACGTGTGAAATCATCAAATAACTTCTCCCGCTCTAGGTGGAGCGAGAAGGATTGTGAGATTTCCACAGACTAAAACCCACAGTGTTCCTTCAGTTGCCCAATTGCCAGGGCTGCGGTAACTCCTTAGAACAATCTGCAGCTCTTCAACTTTATGCTGTCATGGCAGACATCTCTTTGAGGTCATATCTAGAAAAACATAGAATGCTAAGTTACATACCCGCCTCTCATGCCTCTGCCTGGCCACCGCGGCTGCTAACTCCCTGCATCCAAGCGGTATCATAGCCGGTGGACGTTGGATCCTTAACGGTGACGTCCGCGCACTCCACTCGAGGGAAGACGCGAAGCGAGCCCCTAAGCTAGCCTCCCCAGTGACGATGGAACACGCTATGTTGCCGGCGATGTCTAAGATTTGGATGTACTGTGCTTCTGGGCCCACCTGTGAAAAATTACACAGTAAGGCCTTCTGTCCGCGAACGCGTAGCTCCATAGATACGTAGTCGTCATAGTCCGCTTGGTAAAGCCTGAGTAACGCTAGGACTACATTAGACGGACGCACACGTGTAACACGCCTGATTTGTACGTAGAACGACGTCGCGTGGCGTGGATCAAGTGTAGCTCTACAAGTCTAGTAACCATATAAAATGTATGGAGACCGTCGCTCTCAGATCGGCGTGTGGTGGCACACGTGTGCGCAGTGTAGTTCTAGCTTAAAGCTTACATACAAAACTACGAAACTCTGTCGACGAAGATGCAACGATACGACACGACGTTGCCGATTCGTCGACCGAGTATGTAACGCAGGCGTACACCAAGCGTACAATGACGACTACGCGTCTATGAAGCTACGCGTCCATCGTCAGTAGGCCTAAAGAATCTGATCTGACGAATCTTAAACAACAAGCACAGGGACCTCACCATGACGTGTTAAAATAACAGGCGTACGAGCGAGAAAGAAGGATATAGCTATACACCGTATATAGCTCCATCCCTTTAACAGTTCAGTTTAGGTCAACAAATGTATCGCGTTAAGAGCTCTTGGTAGGGCCTCAGACTTCAAACAATCGAGAGTTGTGGTGCAACTTGTGAAAGGCTTACGCGGTGTCCTAAGGCTTGATTTCCTACGCTGACATCGGTCACTGATGTCGGTCGAGCGTACCGTCGGTCGCGTATGACAAAGTAGTAACCACAGAATATAGAGAACACTAGAAGTAGCTTGAGAAAATGTTTGTACCAGAACCGGTGTCGCCAAACTCATACATTTACGATTTACTCTTACTGCAAACCGGAAGATACGATTGGCTAAAAAAAAAATAAGGGCGTAAACGAAATGCAAAAAAAATATTATACGAAATGCAACTTTAATATCAACAGCTTATAAATCAAATTGGCAAAAACAAGAAAGAAATACATATTGGACTACCAAGTACCGCCACTCGTCGCTAGATGGCACTGTTCAGTATGAACTGTAACTACGTAAAAATAAGGGTGGTATTTGAATGGCGTATCACTGACACGAATGCAGGTTGCTACTCAAATAGTGATGTAACCTAATTCGATCGAAATAATATTGATAGTACGAAAACGTCTTTAAAACATATAATGCGAAAAAAATATTGTATGCGGTAATGTGATAGTATCAAAATAATGAAATTGATATTTCGTAGGGCAATTTTTAAACGTATTAAAAAGGGAGCGAGGCGCGAGAAACTGAAGACCGAAGATGGCAGAGTCATATCCGCCAAATCGGAGCTTCTGGGAGAGATCGAGGCTTTTTATGGACAGTTATACACGTCAATCACAAAACCCACTACGAATCTAGCAAACGACCCAAGAGCTAGGTTGACCCGACACTATACCGAAGATATCCCGGACGTCAGCCTGTACGAGATTAGGATGGCTCTGAAGCAGCTTAATAACAACAAGGCACCGGGTGATGACGGAATTACAGCCGAACTCCTGAAGGCGGGTGGTAAACCGATCCTTAAGGCCCTTCAGAAGCTGTTTGATTCCGTCATATTCGAGGGAAAAACACCGCAGGCATGGAGCGGAGGTGTGGTGGTACTCTTCTTTAAGAAGGGCGACAAGGCCCTGCTCAAGAATTATAGGCCCATCTCACTTCTGAGCCATGTCTACAAGCTGTTTTCCAGAGTCATCACGAACCGTCTCGCGCGCAGGTTCGACGACTTCCAGCCTCCCGAACAAGCCGGATTCCGAAAAGGCTTTAGCACCATAGACCACATACACACGCTACGGCAGGTTATACAGAAGACCGAGGAATATAATCTGCCTCTCTGCTTAGCGTTTGTGGATTACGAGAAAGCCTTTGATTCGATCGAGACTTGGGCTGTGCTGCAGTCTCTCCAACGGTGCCAGATTGACTATCGGTACATCGAAGTGCTGAAGTGTTTGTACGAAAACGCCACTATGTCAGTCAGACTGCAGGACCAGACCTCGAAACCTATCCTCCTGCAGCGGGGTGTGAGACAGGGAGACGTCATTTCTCCGAAACTATTCACGGCCTCAATGGAGGATGTCTTCAAGGTTCTGGACTGGGGTGGATTGGGCATTAATGTCAATGGCGAGTACATCACTCATCTTCGGTTTGCCGACGACATAGTAGTCATGGCTGAAACTACGGAAGAGCTCAGCACAATGCTCAATGACCTCAGTAGAGCTTCCGAAAGAGTGGGTCTTAAAATGAACATGGACAAAACCAAAGTCATGGTAAATAACCATGTAGCACCCACTCCGATCAAGATCGGAGACTCTGCACTCGAAGTTGTAGACGATTACGTCTACCTTGGACAGACAGTCCAGTTGGGTAGATCTAATTTCGAGAAAGAGGTCAACCGTCGAATCCAACTCGGCTGGGCAGCGTTCGGGAAGCTGCGCGGTATCTTCTCATCCAATATACCACAGTGTCTCAAGACGAAAGTCTATGACCAGTGCGTGTTGCCAGTGATGACATATGGTTCCGAAACGTGGACGCTCACAATGGGCCTCATCAGAAGGCTCAAAGTCACCCAAAGGGCAATGGAAAGGGCTATGCTCGGAGTTTCCTTGCGTGATCGAATCAGAAATGAAGATATCCGCAGGAGAACCAAGGTTGCCGACATAGCGCGAAGAATCGCCAAACTAAAGTGGCAATGGGCAGGGCACATTGCTCGCAGAACGGATGGCCGTTGGGGCCGAAAGGTTCTGGAGTGGCGACCGCGTACCGGAAGACGCAGTGTCGGAAGGCCCCCTACAAGGTGGACCGATGACCTGGTGAAGGTTGCGGGAATCCGATGGATGCGAGACGCACAGGATCGTTCGCTGTGGCGACGTTTGGGGGAGGCCTATGTCCAGCAGTGGACGTCTATCGGCTGAAATGATGATGATGATGATGATGATTAAAAAGGGTATTTTTTTGCTCCCGGTAGCGTAGATCCATATCTCTTTACAAATTGGAACATTAGAAAAACTGAAATTATTAAGGAAGGAAAATAAAATCTAACAATTATCGTCAACTGCTGTGTTGTACTCTTACCTAACTCTTCAGGTAGATGTATTTAAAATTATATCACGAATATCATCCTACAATTTTTATTTTATTAATGTAATAATTATCTGTATTATAATTACTTACATACATATTTTGAAATACTTTTATTTTAAAAAGGCAACGTAATACATGTCGATTGATTTTGTCGATAAAGTCACGCACTATTTGGATAGCGTCAAAAGTATAAGTAGACAAGCGAATATTCCAGAAAGGCTAATAACCGGGAAAAGAAAATCAACTTTGTAGTCATGAAATTAAAGACAATTTTTGTTTGTATATCTTGTGCAATGTTTGACGAAATTTTATTTTTTCATTTTATTAAAATAAATCTGAAAATAATACTTCTCGTTGGTATGATACACCTCCATGAGTTGAACTTTTAGTCCGACTATGGTTTTTACAGTCCAATATGGCACAATAAGGCATTTTAATATTATTAAACTTAATTCATTAACGCTCAGGCGGTAGCCGGCGCCCGCAAGCCATTGTCTTACTATTGTGTCTCTAATTACGCACGTCAAAAGGATTGTACGTTGACGCAGTCTAGTTTGCGAATGAGAGCGCTTGAACAGCGAGTGCGTAATGCGGTACTGACTAGCGGCGACACTGTCACGCCTACTTACTATTTCCAGTGTTCTCTATATTCCGTGGTAGTAACGAAGCGGCGCGAATGGAACAGTCAGTTGATACTCTATTGCGTTGGCCTACGTGACCAACCGCATTAGTGTGGTGCGGCAATGAGCGAAGCGAAGCGGACGCGATTAGTTGGTTTGATCAGTTGGTGGCTTGTATAAATAAATTGCGGATGAAGCGGCGATTTTATGCGTACGTAGGACAGAGCCGCCTCGTCGCGTTGTATCGTGATCGCTTCGAATCGCTTTGCAATCTTATTCGCGTTGGATCGCTTAGGCTCTAATACAGGGATTCCCTAACTAATTTTATTCGTGCTCCTTTTCTGAAAAGAAAACAATATCTCCTCCCTATAACAAATTATAATGGTTTTAGGTTCGTTTTAGAATGTAAAAGCATTAATAAAGTAAGTATGCGCGAATAAGTCGAAGCCGCGTCCGAATCAACGTGCTATTCGTTAGTGCTCGCCGTTATTAGCGTATAAGAACATAAAAATTTAAGCTCTTTTTCAAAAAATCTTCGTAATTTCTTTTACCAACTTTGTCTGAAATGTGTAGGGCAGAAACGCGGATAATGTGTAAATTAGTTCCGTAACCATACTAGTCCACGTCTCCCTTTGCAAATTTCTACGCCCCCTTCGGGTGGCGCGCGCCCCCCGCTTTGAAAACCCTTAGTCGAAGAGAACATAGGAAAATCAAAAATTTTGTTTACGCTACGCATTCCCTGGCTGAGCCTATGTTTTAATTCTCGTAGGTAGGTATTCTACCTACAGTTTCCTTCAGGTTAATTGAGAGAAACGTGGAGTCTCATTAGGGTATGAGGCGGGATACGCAAATAATGTTCATAAGTCAATGTGGATGCTTGCAGTGAAATGTGGATCACTGCAAGCATCCAAACGTTCAGCCTTTTTTCTGCCATATTGTAGAAAAACTGCCATAGATATTCATATGTGAATTGACAATCATTGGGGACCGATTTTACGTGTTTTTGGAGAATTAATCCAATGACTAACCATTGCGAAGAATCATCTGCCTGGTTGTATTTCTATCCACGAGCTCCATAACAATCGATTTGGTCAAAGAAAACAAACATTAAAACACAATAGACATTACAAATGCAGTTATCTACATAATGAGGGACATTGATTTAAATATTATAAACAGCTTGCGTATCAAAAGGTCTTATTATTCATATCAACTATGAGCTAATATGTCTGGATAATATTATCGAATTGTTATAATGAATCATTAAAATCATTAAGATTTTATTGACCCAGCTTTAATTGCATAAACAAATACATTTCTCAAGGTTTAGATACATAATTAAATATAGAGCAGAGTAGTTCTAATGTGCATATTATGGCTCGTTTCCGCAAATTACGAAATATCTTTAGATCCCTTCAGTTGTTACTAGATACCGTCAGAAGATATTACGATACCAAATATGATAAGACGAAAAATAGTCACCGTTCTTATAGAGTGCTACTTACAACAATAGCATCCAATTCGTTATGAGGTAGCCGGCACAGCATTTCGTACTCAGTACCCCCAGGCTTCACACTCGCGACGTACAGTGCATAGTCAGTGATGAAAACCAGCAAAGGAGTCCAAGACCCATCCTCCATGCTGTATGGAGACTTTACTTTCATCATCTGAAAGAACACCAAAGACTTAAAGAAGGTCAAAAGAAAAAGTCTAAAAATACTTCTTGAACATTTCAAGCGATAAATTGACCTTTCGACCGATGATTAAAATGGTTTTCAAAACTTTTCGCTAAATTAGTACCTTGTACAAAACATCGCGTAATCAAGGTCGTATTACGGTGAATGAAATTGCCGTGCGATTAAGTAATCAAACATAATTACCCTATTTAAAGTTTCGTTCGGATACGAGAATATCTGTAGCCTAAGCTTTTCATTGCACTCAATGGCTACGTTATCTTCGAAACTATCGAAGTAGGACGGCTCGTCCGCTGTCAGCAGCCTCACAGACAACCTTTTGTTCTCTATCACCTCTTTGTCTATGAGCCTCGACATCCTGTCAGCCGACACGTGGAATGTATCAGACACCTCTTTCAAGGGTAGTATTATGCTCGGAAAATGTTTCTCCATTCTAAGCTTGAATTGAAAGAACTTATTGTTCTTGATTTTCAGTTCAAGGTCTTTTCTTTGACATACATTCTTCAAATATCGGTTCAATAGCGCCGACTTGTTAGATTGTAGCTTTTGATTCCCGGGACTGTCGAAAAAGTCGTCATTGAAGTCTTCAGCCCCCTTCAAGGTTGAGTTGTCAGTGTTTGAACAGTTGTCGCTGTTTACTTGTGGCGGCGGTTCCTCGCTCGCTTTCTGCACTGTTGACGCGGACTTACGACTGTACCTGTTTACATTCTGCTTCTTGGGTGAAGACAAATGCTTGGAAATGCCATTTTTAGCTTCAGTCTCATCTTGGATATTTTTGTTGAATTGCCTCTTGGGAGTTGAAGTTTTGCTTGAAGAGTCAGTATCAGTAGATTTATTGAGATCGATTTTACTTGTGCTAGTCACTAGCTCCTTCACTGGTGTTGTTTCAGGAATAGGGACAAAAGTTTCTTTAGGTGCATCAAAAGCAGTTTGGAATGTATCATGGACATAGCTGTAAGAGACTCCCTTGTGTTCATAGACAGTGCTTTCACAGTTCACAACATACTTACTAAGTGGTGGGAGATCAGCTTTGTTGGGCTTCTTATCAAGTTGAGCTTTCATGTTGAGTGTAAGTTTATGTCTTGGAGATCCTTCATTGGGAGTTCTATCACCAGCCACTGTTGTTTTTGAGGGTGTTGTAATTTCTTTAGGTTTTGCAGTATCTAGTGGTTGGCCATTCAGATTGATTTCAACAAAGTCGTCTTCATCCTCTGCCTGGAAACCTGAGTCTAAGCTTTTAGACAGCTTTTTATTATGATTAACATCACAAGGTAAAGCTTCAACCACATTGTTCAATTCCAAACTGTTTTCAGGCAAACCTTTTTCTGGAGCAAAATTGAAGTTAAAGTTTTTGTAAAAATTCTTTAAAGAATCTATGATATTGTTAGCATCAAGGAGGTTTAATACTTTGCTATGTGATTTTCTTTCCTCAACAATACTTGTAGTAATGTAGCGTTTTTTCTTCAATACAGATTTGACTGTATTTGGACTATGTGAAACTTCAAGAGGCATTTTCATTCTATCGGTGGACTGGTCAATATCGGCTTCAGAAAAATATGTTTTCCGCATAAATGCAACATGACCATTGTTTTCAAATGCATCACAGGAGTATGACTTCTGAGCTTTGTCACATTTCCGATGCAACATTGAAGTTTCAGTTTTATTTGAATGTGATGAGGATGAGTCACTGGACGAGGTTTCAGAGTCGCAGCTGAAATTAGAATCTGAGCTGTTTGAGTCACATCCATAAAGCTTACCAGTGAGCCTGGGTTCATTATTGTTGTCTTTATCATTATTATTGTCCTGGATTTGCTTTTGGTAGTTTTGACAGTACTCAAATATGCCACTCTGATCATTTTTAGAGTCACCATAAGTTAGAATATCTGACATTGTCTGTTGAGCAACATCAGCAGCATATTTTGGTGTTCTGTCTCCTGAAGCACACCATGAGAATCTGTCAGTCACTATGTTATTCTTTTGTCTAAACCTATCACAGTATGAACTATCTGGTCCATATGATACAAAACCTCTTTCAATATGAATATTATCAGTTTTTGTGTTGTTTAAAATATCTTCGTGGAATGAAACCCTTTTCTTCTGAGAACTTGGTCCACTTTGTGACTTTTTCCGACATCTTCGCCTGTACACAATATCTTCAGATAGAGATTTCTTTGGTTCATTCCTCAAAGCAGGCTTTCGAGACTCTTCAGCACCTTTCTCACTTTCTAAAGCTTTTAAGACTAAATCTGGCAAGTTTTCATAGGGTTTCTTGTGTGATTCAATAATTAGTTCTGGCACAATGTCATCAGGCACACCAATGTTCTGATTATCGATATCACTACGAGTCATGATACTGCTGGTGGTACTTCTGATCATGTCCTGAGAACATGACGGCGGCGCGTCGTAAACACTGTCACACGCTAATTCCTCGGCCCCTATGAGACTGTGGGACATAAGCGCTTGGCTCGTGGCCTCCGAGGCCTCACTATCTAAACACAAAACACCAGAATCACCGGGCGTATCGGCCAAACTACTCGTTGTACTAGAAATCAAGTGAGTGTTGCCTTGAAGACACAGCTCTGTGGGCTTGCCCGCGCCTTCGTCCGCACACTCCATCTTCGCAAATTGCACTGTATCTTCAACGCCGTTTGTTGCCGCTGTCGCAATAATAGTGTCGTCAGTTTTATGACGACGTTTGCTTTTATCGATCTCGTTGCCTTTTATTTCTGTAGCCTTGTCTGAAGACATGATGATTTCTGACACTTGACCACTAATCCAATAGTTTTTTATTACTTAGGAGCGTTAATATTGTCTCACTTTAATTACTAATCGTACTCATTTTGACATTTATTTATAAAATTCATGTAAAATACGACACAAAACATGACGAATACACAGCAGCCATATTTAAGATTTTGACATTTATTTTGTTTTTTTTTTTAATTGTTGTAGAGTAATTTGGACACAAAGATTAAAAATTTAACGTCATAGTCGATGTTAAAATTAATCGATAAAGAGAAAATACATAAAGAGCTTCACACAGACAGACATTATCACGTGGAAAAATATTTGCATATTGTTTATGAAAAAAAATATACAGGGTGTTTGGTGCATCGTGTGCCAAATTGAAATGGTCGACGGGAGGGGTCATCTGCTATCCTTTCAGACCCCTAAACACTTCTCATGCCCTGTCGATTTTTTTTCATCGGCGTTTTATTGTTTTATGAAAATAAGGCCCCAATTTGTCATTCAAATACAAATTTAAAAAAATGTAAATGGCGTACTCTGAATTTTAATTTTATTTAGATGTGTATTGTATTAGAGTACTTTTAAATTTAAAATTAGTGACATTAGCTATCTAGTTTTTTTTAATTTATTTGCAAAGTTTTGGACTTGAATTAAAGCTGTCCATGTTACAGCTATTTACTTAGCGATAAAAAAATAACCAAAAGCGACCGGATTCTTGCAACTTCCTCAAAAATTCTCTAGTTTATCCTCTTGCTAGTAATGTGCCACATGCCATAAAAATCTTTTTATAACTTTGTGAATTCGCTAGAATTGTGAATTGAGTCACATAAGACTAATATTCAAAATTATGATTTAAAAAAATTTTTGCTTAAATGATACCTGAAAAACCTATTAAAAATGTTATCTCACTCTTATAAGGAAAATCTGTCTCGTATATCTCTTTTCGTGGGTTTTACTAGAAATAAAAAAAATGAAAATGCATTTTTAACATTTATTTCATAATTTTTACAAATCCTGCTCAAATTTATCCTCTTGCTAGTGATGTGCCACATGCCATAAAAATATTTTTATAACTTTGTGAATTCGCTAGAATTGTGAATCGAGTCACATAAGACTAATATTCAAAATTATGATTTAAAAAATATTTTTGCTTAAGTGATACCTGAAAAACCCATTAAAAATGTTATCTCACTCTTATAAGGTAAAATCTGTCTCGTATCTTCGTGGGTTTTACTAGAAAAAAAAATGAAAATGCATTTTTAACATTTATTTCATAATTTTTACCAATCCTGCTCAAATTGTTGACCTCTGTTGTGAATGCAGGCTCAACATCTGTTTCGTATTTCGACAGTTGTTATAAGAAGTCGTATTTCCTCCTTAATTGTTCGTCTGGACCAATTTTAATAATTCTTTTTTGTGTTCAATGAGTTGAACTGTACCTCCCTAGTTTCCAACTATCACTACTGTACAACAATTGCTACAAAAGCCAATGTCGGAAAATGGCGTCTTTTTTTTTTCGAGCGGCCATCAACCAAACCTTGTTTTTTAAATACAAAATAGTATAATAAACCAAACTTACTATGGCAGGTATATCTCTAAACTCAGTCCGAACTGAGTTACGGGAGCTTGAAGTCGGCTAGTATTTATTAGCTTTATACGTAGGCCATTTTTGTTTTATAAACACAAGCTAAGTGAGAAGTTGCAAAAAAATAGTTTCTTTGTAATTGTGTTTTAACCTATTATTATTAACCTGTTAGGCCTCGGTTTCGAAGTCAGCAGGCGACGCGGACGACGGTGGCGGCCTAAAGGCGTCCTCGCCAACTTCACAATCATGTGTGAAACGACTTTTACTATTAGGATAGTTATGGTACTATTTCTTTTTTTAAGAAAAATAAGTAGTAATACAATGACACTATTTTTGTTGCAATTTCTCACATGCCTTGCGCTTAAAAGACAAAATATCCTATAAATCTAATAAATAAAATCAGCCAACTTCTATCTCTTGTAACTCAGTTCGGACTAAGTTTAGAGGTATACATGACATAGTAAGTTTGGTTTATTACATTATTCTGTAATTAAAAAACAAGGTTTAATCGATGGCCGCCCGAAAAAAAAAAGACGCCACTTCCCATACTAAATCCGGCATTGTCCTTTGTAATTCGCTAGAATTGTGAATGAGTCACATAAGAGTAACTTGCAACAACGCATTGAAACGGCTTTCAATACAATTAAGGAGGAAATACGGCTTCGTACAACAGTTGTCGAAATACAAAACTGATGTTGGGCCTGCATTTACAACACAGGTCAACAATTTGAGCAGGATTGGTAAAAATTATGAAATAAATGTTAAAAATGCAATTTCATTTTTTTTTCTAGTAAAACCCACGAAGATACGAGACAGATTTTACCTTATAAGAGTGAGATAACATTTTTAATGGGTTTTTCAAGTATCATTTAAGCAAAAATATTTTTTAAATCATAATTTTGAATATTAGTCTTATGTGACTCGATTCACAATTCTAACGAATTCACAAAGTTATAAAAATATTTTTATGGCATGTGGCACATCACTAGCAAGAGGATAAACTAGAGAATTTTTGAGGAAGTTGCAAGAATCCGGTCGCTTTTGGTTATTTTTTTATCGCCAAGTGAATAGCAGTAACAAGGACAGCTTTTATTCAAGTCCAAAACTTTGCAAGTAAATTTAAAAAAAATAGTAGATATCTAATGTCACTCATTTTAAATTTAAAAGTACTCTAATACAATACACATCTAAATAAAATTAAAATTCAGAGTCTACGCCATATACATTTTTTTTAATTTGTATTTGAATGACGAATTTGGGCCTTATTTTCATAAAACAATAAAACGCCGATGAAAAAAAATCCACAGGGCATGAGAAGTGTTTAGGGGTCTGAAAGGATAGCAGATGACTCCTCCCGTCGACCATTTCAATTTGGCACACGATGCACCAAACATCCTGTATATTAAAAATCTTAGTTGATATTGAATTCCTCAATCAGTTGTCCATAAATAATAGTCGATTTTTTGATATCTTCTCTAAAAGCAAAAAAAAATCCATAGACTGCGGTCTGTCAAAAGTTTGAATGAAATGCGCGATTAGCCGATCTAGGAATAGGTTAGATTTTCAAAATATAGGAATTATTTTGAACATATTGATGTATTTACTAAAATAATATAATGGAGACTAAGAAGACTGCTGTTTTCTTGTCCCTACTGTGTTTTCTTGGGTGCACATGTGAAGGAGCTAAAATAAACACTCCAAGGGTGTTGTTGCCTTGGTTTGAGGATTTGAATATTAATTTTACCTTTGAAATCATTGAAGGAGGTTGTTACACATGGTAAGTCTTCGCAGAAAGCTTATAAGTGTGTATATTTTTTTCGATTTGAAGTTCAGAAAGATAACATAAAGTCTTTTTTTGTAGGAGTTTGTCTCGCGATGACATCGTAGATTTGGAGCCTCTTTACGATGATGCTATAGGCCACTGTTCCCGAGCGGCACGCGTTTCTGTCTCCAAGTCATGTGTACCACCTGGCTCGGTCATCATTCTCGCCGAGGAGGTCAACACGGGCGAGGTAAAGTTCACCCTCGCGAAAAGGCGGGAAACTACATCTCATTTTCATTGAACTGTTGTTAAATTCAAATATTTTTATTTCTCATAGGCCTACATGACCACTTATAAAACGTCAGAAGCTAGTGCTGTTGTGTAGTGTGTGTTGTTTATCTAAGGTTAATGAATTACCACTTTATCTGATTTGTTTGCAGATAACATTATAGTGAGTATGTATTGTGAACAGCTGATAATAGTGTAGTGGTGCTTATGTCATGCAAGTTGTAGCAGAACTGTATTATTAACTGTATATTAAATCTTTTTACACTTATTAAATAGGTACTAAGTTTTCCCAAGGCAAAACAATGGTCATAACTGGTTAAACTGTTCCAGATATAACCATTTAGGGAACCTTAAATTATTATAAAAACAAACTCCACCACCACGCTTCTGTCTGTCTGTTTGCAATAAACTCAAAAATGATTTGAATTTTTATAAGATTTTTGTCTATAGACAGAGTGATTCATGAGAAAGGTCTATGTGTATAATACATATCTATATATATAAAAGTGAAATACTACTCACTGATTAATCACAAAATCCAGAAACTATAACACCTACAAACTTAAAATTTGGCAGGTAGGTTCCTTATAGGGTGTAGACATCTACTCAGAACGGATTTTACGAAACTCCACCCCTAAGGGGTTAAAACGGGGCTTTTAAGTTTGTATGGAGAAACCTATTTTCGTGCGGGCGAAGCCGCTGGCAGTAACTAGTACATTATATAGCAGAGGAAAGCTGAGAATTTCAAAGTTTTCTGATACCTGTGTAAAGATGGGGCAGGTCACTAATATAACAATAAAGATCTTTACCACTTTATAGTATCAGTTAAGATGAATACACCATTATATAATATACAATCACACAAACTTGTAATAATGCAATGTTTTTTTTTGATCCAGATTCTCCGAGGAGATGTAGACATAGACAAGATAAGGTCTCTAAAAGTAATAAGTACTACATGGAACCTCTTCTTGGAGGAAGCCCCAGAGGCCTTTGAAGTTGTGGCCTATGATGACCAAGGTATGTACTCATGATCTTTAATTACATACCTTTTTTTAAAATTTAATGAGTAATGGTGGAAGATGGAATGAAAGCAGGCACACTTAAAATAAAAAACTTCAATATAGAAAGTAATATAAATAAGATATTAATTATTTCAGTTCAGTTAAGAGATTTCACCATGAGTATTTGTTACATTTTTCCTGGCAAAGAACTTGTGCATATTTCTTTCACATAATATACTTTTAATTTGTTAGTTCTAAATTTGCGCCTTGTTCCGCCAAATAAAATGTTTTTCTTTCTTTTCTTTTCTTTCTTTCTTGTGTGAAGTACCAATTATGAAGGAATATCACATCACACTATTGTATTGTATATCGGGCTGTTATCCGCAACTCCACGACTAAAGTGTGTATTTTGTTTACGGGTGGGTCAAATGAGTCATTTGATCCACCCCAGCTCCTCAAGGAAGACCAGCACTGACCATTTCACGGAGGGTACCAGGGTTTCCGAAGTACTTTGCTCTGTATCCAGTGACCACAGGGCAGCTTAGAAGCAGATGATCTGCTGTCTCGTCCTCCTAGAAAGAAAGAAAAACATTTTATTTGGCGGAACAAATAAAAGGCGCAAATTTAGAACTAACAAATTATAAGTATATTATGTGAAAGAAATATGCGCCACATCCGTGCAAAAAGGCCGAACGCTCAGTATAATGCCGTGACCACACGCAAAATGCGATGAGTCTACGGCGCTGGTTTTCAGCGAATTTCTCTTCCATGCAGGCTCTGCAGAATGGACTGTCTGTAACTCCTATGACAGATTGGTGCTTATTAAAGGTCTCGTGGCCAGTTGTAATGACTGTCACTTTACTCAACACATCACACTAATATTAAACCAAAAAAAAAGTTTGTGTGTATCTATGTGTGTTACTTCTTCACGCTTGAATGGTTGAACGGATTACGCACTCAGGTAGACCATAGCCTTTTTATTCCGGGAGTACCTATGTTCTCTTGGGATAATTTTCTACTATCAAATGTGGGAAGCCACTGACAGCAGCTAGTTTAAAACAATAGTGAAATTTAGTGTCTTTTATTCTTATGACAGTAATCTAAACAAACATGCTTTTACATTTCTAGGAAACACATTTTCAACTCTTGAAGGAATAAGCTTCTCATGGACTATAGAGAATCTGGGCAGTAACGTTGGTGAAGATCTTTTAGTAACGTAAGTACATAATATTCTGTTTTACAATTTCTGTTTTTCATAAAGCCATAGTTATTATTACTCCAATATGTTACCTTTTTTCTCAATACACCATTATAACTACTAGTATCTGGTCAATGAGTACATTTTTTTCATATGTTTGGAACCCCAGAAATAGTGCAATTTATGACATGGATAAGTAGCATCAAAGAAATTAGATTTACAGCATTTTAACAAATAAATATCTATCATCATATACAAAAAGGCTGTTTGGAGAACAGCTCAGACAGAGCTAGAAAACAAACAGTAGCTCTGGACAGCAGATGAGTAGATGCTTCCAATGGGAAGCCACTCCTCATAACAGCATCGCAGAACAGATTTGCTCATAGTCTAAGGGCTGATTGCAAATAAATATAAAAAAAGAATTATATCAACTTTACAGGTGGGGCAGTCCCCTGTTCTAAGAGTGAATGTCACCTGTACTGACTTTGTGGCACTAGCCTTTATATTCCATTTTTGGAGCCATTTGTTGACTTTGTTAAGGCCCTGTTGCAAGTTCTCTGATGCCAGTTTTGGATATAAATATATACACACTTTTTCTTATACAATATTCGTTTCTAACCCCCCAGGCTAGTAAGATGGCGAGACACAGACTACGAAGCACCTCGCGGGGTCGCGGAACTCGAAGCCCGGGGACTTCGCGCTCATTCTGCCCTGCTATACGGACAGGCCATGGGCGAGTCTAAAGTCACCGTATGCCTTGGAGACATATGCACGGATTTCAACTTGCAGGTCATAGCTAGTGTCGTTTTGATGCCTGCCACGGCAAGCATCGCGCCTGGTGACACACTGAAATATAGGTAAGTTATAAACTTAGTTTTATATAAGAGATATAATTTACAATAGAGATACATAAACACTTAAATTTACACACCCAGACTCGGCATGATTAACCACAGGCCAAACAATTACTTGTTCCTGTCGTCGAACTCTCGACACCTAACATTGCAGACAACCATGCCATAACAATAATATAGTACATTCTTTAATTAAACACTAATAGAAGGACATGTTTAATTACATTCAAATAAAATGAAGACCAATTACAACTTTTCACTTACAATCTTTTTCTTTATTTATGGCAATGAAGGTGTAATTTCAAATCGTCAACTAATTATTTCCATCAATGTTTGGTTTCTTAAGGGCCTGTGCACACCACGTTTTTTAAACACGCCGTTGACCCGCGTTCGTAGCGATACAGACGCGATACGCACGCGAGTCAGACGCAGCCTGGCCTTTAATAGGAAAAAAACGCGCGACAACGGCGCGTTTAAAAAACGTGGTGTGCGCAGGCCCTAAAGTACAACACGATGCAAGACTCAAGGGAGTCTCGCAGCAATAGATAGGAATCTTAACAGGATCTGTTGGATCTAGGTGTGTAACCAAATTGAGAATGCAAAAATCAATTAAATCCTATAAACAAATGTAAAATAAGTGATGCTTCTTCTATTAAGCTGTTGATCCCCGCATTAACGCCGGCGTTCACGCGCCATTGTCTTACTATTGTGTCTCTAATTACGCACTCAAAAGGTTAAGTGATTATTTCCTAGGGTCGTTCGAGCACGCGCAGGCCGTCTTACCGTCCAAGACATCGCCGACACTATGTACTATTTAAAAGTACCAGACACCAGCATAGCTTTACTAGAAGACACCATCAGCCTGGTCAGAGGCACGGACATCGGAACAACAAGCGTATACCTCATGTCTGGAGCAACCGAAGTTGCTACAGCTACGCTAACCGTTGCAGAGGCACACAGCATTCGAGTAACACTACGTCCCACAAGCTTACTAATTAAAGGAGAACCTTTTGTAGTGCATTGCATTGTGTTAGATGATAAAGGGCATGCATTGACAGCTGGTGACCAGATTCTGATAAGGTTAGCGGTGGAAGGAGAGGCGAATGTTGATCTTTTGCGGTCCACGGAGAATGGTACCTTGACTGATGCAGTTGCACAGAATGCTGGCTCTTTGACTATCACTGCGAGATTGCATTCTATTGCTGGGAGGATTATTTCGCGAAAGGTAAGACCCCTTACCACATTGGTTTAAAATACATAGCATAATCGGCCTTATAATCTTTCCACTGCTGGGACTCAAGCTTCCTTTATATGGAATCAAGAGCTTGTTATGTGGGAGTGGCTCATACACACACAACAAACTTTTACTAAAAAATTTCTGTGTTTAGCGTTCCATACCTCATAAGGAAAAAACGGAACCCCTAAAGGATCAATTTGTTGTCCGTCTGTCTGTCTGTCAAGACCTTTTATTGACACGTGGCGGTATCGAGTTGAAATTAAAACCATATACTCAAGTCAGCGGTCCCTCAAAGCTGTGAAAAAATTAAACTTTTAAGTTAAGAAAGAAAAAAGATACAGCCGTTTATGTCACAAAAACCGTATTTTTCGACATTCTCAAGGGAATCAAAATTCATAGGGTACTTCCCATTGACCCAGAAGCCCAAAATTTGGCATAAAGCAAGGTCTTATAGCACAGGTATAGGAATAAATTTTAGTAAATTTGTTGTTATTTCACAAATAAAAAAACTTTTTTTGCGATTCGCAAAAATCTTCAAGACTCTGGGAATTGAACTATTTACATAGGTAAATTTGTACGGAACCCACAGTGCGCGAGTCCGACTTCTTGTTGGTAAAGGTAAATTTTGATATTACATTTCTCTTTGTAGGTGGAAGGACAAGTAACAGCCATTGCAGTGGATCCATTAGAAGTTGTACCACCACATCTCTATGTAGCATGGACAGACAAAGCGCAGTAAGTAACTGCATAATTCTAAATACAAAACGATATAAAATGTATTTGACTGTATTAAAAATATGAAGCTGATATAACTCTAGAAAATGACTCTAATTTTCGTGAAATATAAAAAAAAAAACTTTTATCATTGATAGAGTGAGTGTTACGTTACCACGTATTTGTCGAATGAATTGACCAGTAAGGCCCCTCGCCCAAGGCGACTTTTTGTAGCGATGCTGTAGCGCGTTAGTAGCGCGTTGGGATCTTTTCTATAGCGCTTACAAATGCGACTAACGCGCGTTAGTAGTGAAGCATCGCTACAAAAAGTCGCCGTGAGCGAGGAGCCTAAGAGATGGTCCTAAAAATGTCAAATCACAAGAGAGTAAACAAACTACGATTACATGGCATTTGTTTGACACCTAAAGACATAATGTCTGTAATAGAATAAGCATAATCTACTCTATAACATTCCCACTGCTAAGATTCAAGCCTCTCAGGGAGAGGGAATGGGCCGTAATCCACCACGCGGGCCTAGCGCATGTTAGTGGATGTCACATGTCTTTAAATGTTTGCTTCTAGGATTATGCCGGTTTTCTCACGATGTTTTCCTTTACTGGTTTGAGAGCAATGGTGACGCAATCAATTACACAAAAAAAAAACTGCCAGCCTAGGTCATGCACATGTCAACTCGTAGGTCGAAACCGTGACCACTAGGCCACCATGAGTCTTGTGTACTATTCTCTATTTTATTTTCCAGGGAAATAAATCTCAAACACATCGGTGGAGGCGACGAGCCGGTCGTGTGGTCGGAGATAGAGAGCGAGGTAGCAGCAGGACCTCTCTCTCTCACGTCCGACGGCGTCGTGACGATTCGAGGGACCGGCGAAATTGGCGTTAGGGTACAGCTGAAGAAGTACCCACATGTTAAGGCTATTGGAAGGTAAGATGATCAAGTTGGTAAATGTTTTTCATGAACATTGATTAAAGTTTCTATGCGCGGATTAGCTACCGTAGTCTGTCCTGCTGGAACTGTCCATTTAACCCTCAGATACATAAGGGGACTAAATGTCTTCCAACATAACGCACAACGCTATCAGAAGTTAGTAAATGTTATTTCTTTACAGAGTATTAGCAACGCCATTCGAGATGCTTCAAGTATCAAGCTCAGGATTCGCTCGCGTCGGAAAACCTCATCACCTACATATAGCTGTCACAGCAACTAATCCTGAAACCGGCGAACTTTTCAACTTTCATACGTAAGTAAAATTACTATAGCCATTTTATTAAGTGAAGCGTGTATCTTCTGAATTTAATGTACTTTGGCTATACCTGTCGCTGATGTATGCAGATGTCTATTTCATATCAGATGTGAGCTCTATTGTCGACATCATCGCTTACCATAAGGTGAGATAGCGGTTAAGCGTGAGCCTATCAATAATAAAACAAAGAATCATCATCTTCCCGCTCTTGTCCCGTGTTATTTGGGGTCGGCGCAACACGTTTTTTTCTCCCATTCCGCCCTGTCACTCGCCATGCTATCACTAACTTCCTTTTCTTTCATATCACTCTTCACACAATCCATCCATCTTTTCTTTGGCCTCCCTCTCCCTCTTCATCCATCATTAATAAAACAAATAATGAATTTTAAAAATCGGATTTAATTTTTCAAAAACCCAGAGGTACATAAACGTCATACAAACCAAACAATTTTACCAGTAATTACAATTGCTGGTTGTAGTTTAAAAATTTACATTTTAACTTTTTCTGTATTATTTTTGCAGATGCAACTGTGGGTCGTTTGCTGTAACATTGCTGGAGGGTCCAGAACCACAGAATGTGACTGTAGCACACTGGATGCAACCTATGGGTAAGCTTATAAACCATTTACGGCAATAAGACACAACATTAATATTTACTGATACCACGCGGACGAAGCCGCGTTTTTATGATCCCGTACCTCAAAAGAAAAAAACGGAACCCTTATAGGATCACTTTGTTGTCGATTTGTCGGTCTGTCAAGACCTTTTATCTCGGGAACCCGTGGATGTATCGAGTTGAAATTGGCTCGTTTCTCAATTGACTCAAGTGTATCAAGTTGGTATCTGGCAAATCCAGCAATACTCCATACACGATCGAACTTGTGCTTGATAAAGTTTGAGCAGCTGTTCCAGCGTGAAGTACTGTCTCACCTTTGCTAGGATACCGAACTTTTTGGCAGTCAGCTGAACATTTACTTTGATGTATGGTCTTGTCGTCTATAGACGAAAATTAAGAGCAGATGTTAGCGTGATACCAAGAAGCCGCTGACAGAAGCAAAGATTCAAAGAGATTCAAAGCATTTTATTCCAAATAAACCATTTACAGGCACTTTTGAAATGTCAAGAAGTCAGTCAGTCAGAAAAAAAATGATGCTAATTGCACATCCCTAAATCTCTATGGAGAAGAATGTGCAAGAAACTCCATGGACACTCTTTTCAATCATGTTTTGTAATTACAAATATCTCTGTTACATGTTTCTTGTTGCTATCATGTGAGAACAATGTAAATAAAGCAAAAGTTTCAACTGACAGCGTCCGTTCACGAACATGACGCTAATATTAGCCCCACTCAGCTCAACCATTTTGAAGGGAACCGAATGATCCAACATATGCGCCACCATCAGCGAGACATTTGAGTGAGCATGACAAACTCTCAACTGCCATGCTCATTTATGTCAAACAATTCCAATAGTAACAAAAAAACCATAAAATAGCTCCATGGTACTCACATTTACAAACTTTGAAAAAAATGCTTCTACATTATACAATATTTATAATATTTAAAAAAATAATAACAATAATTTCCAAACTAATCAATTTGTACACCCCGGTGGTAGTGGAGCTGGACCAGCATTGAGCCAAGCATTTTTATCTTGAATATAATCCTCCAACTTATAATATGCTTGCCTGCATAGTGTGCATTTAATACAAGATTTAAATTTTGTTTAATTGAGTTCTAATATTTGTGGAGGTATTTTATTATAACATTTCAAACAGTACCCCATGAAAGAAGAGGCCACTTTTGCCAGTCTGAAACTTGGTTGAACTAATTGGTCCCTATTTCTTATAACATAATTATGTCTATAGCCTCTTTTGCTAAAAAAATGAAGATTTTTCTAACGTACATGATGTTTTCATAAATATGTTGACAAGGCACAGTCATGATGTTAATATCCTTAAACAGTTCCCTTAGAGAATCGCACCGTTGAAGATTGTTAATAGCTCTGATGGCTCTTTTCTGTAGTATAAAGATTGAGTCGATGTCTGCAGCCCGTCCCCATAGTAAGACACCGTATGACATGATACTATGAAAATAACTTAAATAGACTAGTCTAGCGGTATCAACATCCGTAAATTGGCGGATTTTTGTAACGGTTCACCCTTGTTTGGTATAACAACGTTTTGTCGAAAATCGCTCCGGCTAATTTTAGTTACAATAAAGTCATTTCGTATAATTATTCATTTGACCGAATAATTAATTGGTAGATTTTTATTTAGCATATTTGTTTCTTTGAAATAATGTAATTTGACCGAATTTTCAAGTGCACTAATTTTTAACCTAACCTAACCATTTTCTTTTATTTTTTTTTTTATTTTTAAATTATTTTACGCTTTATTCAGCTCTCTCAATATGAACAAATAATTTTAATAAAAACACTTAACTAATTAAAACTATATGTACACTAAAGGCAAAAACTACTAGCTAAAATATGGCGTCATAAAAATCCTCCGCATCGCTGTCGACTGGAAGTGTGCCCAAAAGGCTGGCAGCATTGCCACGTTGTATGGCAATGCTTAATCTCTGACCGAGGTAAAAGCCAGCCCTTGGGTCACGCGAAGTGTCAACTAAGCGTTTGGATAATTCTTTGAAAAGCTTATGAGCACTCGAACCCCACGGCCCAAGAGTTTCAACCCCAAACGGCTCAAAAATATAACTACCGACGAGGTTGTTATATTTCCGCCGCTTGAGGTTCTCCGCAGGTGCAGCGGCAGCACCAGCACAGCACGAAGAGCTAGGAAGATGGGATGGCGCAAGAGTGTCGACACAGGTAGCGTCCCACACTAAAGGCCTACCCATCTTCCACGGAAATAAAGACATACCGTCCGGTCTCTTACCATCGTCGCGTGCCAGGCCATGAGGTTCCAAAACAGCCGGAACGCCGACGGTGACAAGGGCTCGTCGGATGATGTTAATATTCGCGTGCCGTGCTATCCGTCCCGCGCTTCGACTGCATGACAGGCCGTGGTGACCAAGGCTGTTGACAACTTCGCCACAGTGGCAGCGATGAGGAGAACAGCAAGGAGCGCCTAGGCGTAGGGCAACAGCTAGGCGGAAAGTAGTATCGTCGAATAAGGTGCCAATATTCGACGACGGCAGTGCGTGAAGCCAAAGACCTGACTCCCAATTTCCCACAGCCAGGAGGCGCGCACGCTCCGCAGTAGTAGCAGATGTATGGATTAGGTTTTTCTGGACTACTTTGCAGAGCGGTTCATCCCACCGTCTCTGGGAGGTCGGGTTGTCAGGCGGATTTGTATTCGGGCAAGCGATTCTCCAGGCATCCATAGCCTCGGTGAAACACGGCACTTCAAAAGGAATCAGTGTGGAAGTTAGAATGTTCCTGATTAATTTATCAGTGCTGTGAACCGAAGATATGAATGCCGGTAAACTAATACTGGTAATTTTGCGGATGCCGAGGCCTCCCATACGGATGGGAAGAGTAACTTGGTCCCAAGCTCGATCGTCCAAGGTCATATTTAAAATTAAAGTAAGTGTATGTCGGATAATTTGGTCCATTTTTTCCAAAAGGTGAAGGTGCTTCCATAAGTGGGAAGCACGAAGGAAATATATTAATTTAGGACCGAAACAACAATAACGAATTAGGGTAATGGCCGAATGCATGTTAATTTGGAGTAATCTTTCCGAAACGTCATTGAAATTTTGTATTTTTTCCTCCACAAAACTGGGAAAGGAATCCTCAAAGATTGGGGTCCCAAGGAGACGAAGAGAACTTTTATCGATAATTTTGATTGCAGGGGCTATTGCATTGAATTTTGGAAGAGTCAGATGTCGGTCGGTACTGTCAGAGAGGTATAATTCACATTTAGAGAAGTTGAGATCTAGTCCTATAGAAAAGAGTTGGTTTTTTAAAAATTGTAAATCATTTAAAACGGTGTCTACATCGCCTCCCAAGGTCCCATCATCGAGGTACCACACATTAAATTTCGAATTTAGTTTTCGAATGATTGGGTGTATAGCTAAGCTAAAGATCACTGGCCCGAGTGGGTCACCTTGCGGATTCCAAAAGGTTGTCCCGAAAGAGTAATTTAGATGGTTGTCTATAACATTGCCAAAGAAAACTATAGATTTGAGGTATTTCTTTTTTAGTTTCTGCCAGCAAGGTGTCCCTATTAACCGAATTAAATGCATTTTTTATGTCAACCTTAAGGATAGCCTCTCCTTTACCAGAATTTAGGTAGGTCGACAACGCGTGTACGGCAGCCTCACAGCCCCCTTTGGAGCCGTAACCAAGCTGTAGGGGCTGAAATTTTTCCGAAACCACCTCACCATAAAATTTGCAACAAATCTTGACTGCCATACGACGGTAGGTAGTTCCCACGGCAATGGGACGAATACCGCCATCCCTCTTGCGCAGGGCACATAAATTAGCCCCGTACAAGACGTCTATGACGGTTTCGTTCACCTTGCCAGAGAGCATTAGGTTAATCAGGGCCGTAAGCTCCTTCAAGAGCAACTCACCAGCTTCCCCGGCACCTGAACAGATAAGGTCCTTTAGGTGCTGTGGACTGAGGCCATCGAGGCCGCCAGCAGAGCCGCTCCGGAAAGAGCAAACGGCCGTGATCACTTCTCGACCTGTAATGGTGAGGGTGTGAATGTCCGGATCAGGGGGGTCGGGAAAAGAAAGGCCATCCGCTGGGGCAGGGTGTTTTCTCTCCAGATCTGCGAGAGTATCTGGAGAACACGGAGCCACCACATCACTACTAAAAAGAATCCTGGCTGCTCCGCTGATGTCACCTTCCCCCAACTTTGTTTCTACCAGATGGGATATCCCTTTTGAAGGGATAAACCTCTGTAACGGTAATTTTGAATCTAAATGACAGGCCGAAACATTACAGTTTTCTTTAATTTGTGCAGTTGAGTCTTTTTTGTTGCCAAATTCTTTTGGACGTGTAAAATTCTGTAGGGGAAGGTGAGCAGGTGTTCCCAAGCACTTTGCGAGTTCTCCCTTACGGCAAGGCGAACGCATCCTGCTAGGTTTTGCGCCACAAGAGGTCTAGCTCCGCGGGGAACTCGCTTTAAAACTGGGCAAGAGTTTTTGAATTTTGAAAGAATTTTCCACAACGGATCTAAAGATGATGTAGTAGTTGTTGGAAATGGTGTACTTACAGGGTCCGAAGTGGATCCATTTTGGGGTTTATGTACTTTCCCAATATGCACACTCAGACCCCGCTTACCTTTGAAAAATCGTGCCTGGGTGCACAGAGGGCACCTCTCCAGGATGTTCAAAGGTTGACTGGCACTGTTTTCGACCACTTCACTGTTGTCGCTAAGCATATGTATAAAATTTACACTTATGCACTAACTTATTTACAATAAATATAGCTAAATAAAAGGAAAATCACTAAAAAATAAACACTGACAAAAAATCGTTCGAATGTCACAAAGAAAACTCAAAGAAAATGACAACACGTGTCAACTGAAGCGGCGCAGTCGCGTAGGCGGCCTGGGGCGCTGCGACACCGATGATGGCATTTCGGTGGCGGCGCCCTAAAACCGTTGCCGGGTGATGATACGCGTCCCGTCCTCGGCGTCACCTTCAGGCGGCACGTCAGCGACGTTTATTGTGCACACAGAGCACTTTATAACACAATGAATTGTGCCGTACAGGCCGGGTGCCTGTCAAAGCTTTCTTGGGCTTATCTTCCTTTTTTCGATGTTAAATTGGTATAGTTTTGTAACTTAAATGTCAACGTAACTGGACAATAAGTGGAATCATTGAAATAGGTGCGATCTCGGTAAAATGGAGCTGATTTTCTTCAAACTATACTTGGATTTCCGCAGTAAAACCAGTTGAAAAAGCAATAAAATAATTAATTAACAACAGGAGCAAATTTTCGTTACTAGCACAGTCCAGTTTTCTTTTAAATAAGTAATTATCCTAATCTAAATAGTTCAGTTTCGGGTAACCTACTAAAAAAAATCTCTTTTTTCTATTAATGCAAGTCGTTTCTGGCGTAGGAGGTCACAGTTTTAACCTAACCTAACCTACCCATTTTTTTTTAAAGAAGAAATTAACCTAATCTAAATACTTGAGTTCCGGGCAAGGCTCGGATACCGGTTAAATTTTCAAACCGTTATTATGTACTTGGCAAAAAAACCTTTACATTAGGTTTCGTTCGCATAAACCGTTTTTTTTAAACCGGTTTTTGGAAGAGTATTTACATAAAGGTTTTTTCGGATTAAACGGTTTAGAGCAATAAAAACCGGTTAATACGGGCCGTACGATAAACAAACGTCCCGCGCTGTTCACAGTTTTTATTCAATGTGATCGTTCTTACTCAAATGTTACCAATACAAATAAATTAAGGAAAATAAGAGCGAAGTTTTATTTTAAATTCAGGAATCTACTACTAATCTGCACAAATAATTACAATTTTTCTCACGGTTAATTTGATATTTTTACCTGATGAGTGGTGCAATTAGCTCTTTGGTGCCGATTTTTAAAAACAAAGGTGCAATGACGATGATGATGTTGTTGATGATGGTGGTGGTGGTGGTGGTGCTTGAGTACAATAATTATAGAGGAATAAACCTAATGTCACATACTATGAAAGCCTGGGAGAAAATTATTGAAAGGCAATTGAGAGAAGAGAGTGAAATTTTACAGAACCAATTCGGTTTTATGCCGGGTCGGGGTACAGCGGATGCCATTTTTGCTATACGCCAGCTATGCGAAAAATACGGAGGTGCGCATAAAAACTTGCACATGGTATTCGTTGACCTCGAAAAGGCATACGACCGGGTACCTCGTGAGGTTCTGTGGTGGGCCCTTAAGGAGAAAGGTGTGCCTGGGAAGTAACTATGTGCAGTTGATCCGAGCGATGTACAGTCGATGCAGTACCTACGTGCGGTCTACAGTGGGCACCACTAGCAGCTTCAATGTGGCTGTCGGCTTACATCGAGGGTCGGCTCTCAGCCCTTACCTCTTCCTGATGATAATGGACGCTCTGACGTCGGACATTCAGGAAGAGGCTCCCTGGTGTATGCTGTTTGTCGATAACATTGTGTTGGTTGCCGAGAGTGGCCTAGAGGTCAAGAACAGATTGGAGGTGTGGTGGCACAGACTGGAGAGTGTTGGCCTGAAATTGAGTAGAACCAAAATGGAATACTTGTTCTGCGATTTCGGCGGTCTCTCCAATCCAGTGGCTTTAGCTCTCGCTAGAACGCCCATACAGTTCTGCTCCGACTTTCGATACCTCGGGTCGCTCGTCTAAGGGGATGGTGAGGTAGACCGGGACGTAACACATCGGATCAACGCAGGATGGATGAAATGGCGACAGGGCACGGGAACATGTGACCTACGGATGCCCCTCAAATTGAAGGGTAAAATTTACAAGTCCGTGATAAGGCCTGTCATACTGTATGGATCAGAATGTTGGGCTGTGAAAAAGACGGATGAAAAAAGATTGCACGTAGCAGAGATGAGAATGTTGGATGGATGTGTGGTGTGACGAGAATGGATAAAGTGAGAAATGAGTATATAAGGGGAAGTTTGAAAGTGGCGGCAGTGACTAAAAAATTTAAAGGGAATCGTTTGTCTTGGTATAGTCATGTGAAGAGGAGGGATGAAACGCATGTTACTAAAAGAGTTATGAGTTTACATGTGGATGGATGGAGAAGAAGACCAAAGAAAAGATGGATGGATTGTGTGAGAAGTGATATGAAAGAAAAGGGAGTTAGTGATAGCGTGACGAGTGACAGGACAGAATGGAAGAAAAAAAACGTGTTGCGTTGACCCCGAATAAAACGGGACAAGGGCAGGAAGATGATGATGATGACAAATATTTGGAAAAAGAATAATTTAATGCTTTTCAATATATCAGTTTCAGTTTCCAGTTTATCAGTAATCAGTCTTCTAGTTTACATATTAAGTACAATTAGGTGGCTTAAATAAAAGTAATAGTAAAACTATACGTTAGTCTAGCTCAATAGTTTAATCGTTGAACAAGTGAGACATTTTTCCCAGTTGGTCCACTTGGTACAATTCCTTTTAACGTTTGAACTTCTGAGACAAAAAAGTTGAACTGACCCAGGTAAACGTAGTCGTCCACAACTTCGAGTGTAGAGTCTCCGATCTTGATAGGAGTGGGGTGGGTGCTACATGGATGTTTACCATGACTTTGGTTTTGTCCATGTTCATTTTAAGTCTCACTCTTTCGGAAGCTCTACTGAGGTCACCGAGCATTGTGCTGAGCTCCTCCGTAGTCTCAGCCATGACTACTATGTCGTCGGCAAATCGATGGTGAGTGATGTGCTAGCCATTGACATTTATGCCTAGCCCTCTCCACTCCAGAACCTTGAAGACATCCTCCATTGCGGCCGTGAACAGTTTCGGAGAAATGACGTCTCCTTGCCTCACACCCCGCTGCAAGAGGATAGGTTTCGAGGTCTGGTCCTGAAGTCGGACTGACATGGTGGCGTTTTTGTATAAACACTTCAGCACTTCGATGTACCGATAGTCAATCTGGCACCGTTGAAGAGACTGCAGTACAGCCCAAGTCTCGATCGAATCAAAGGCTTTCTCGTAGTCCACAAACGCTAAGCAGAGAGGCTGATTATACTCCTCAGTCTTCTGTATAACCTGCCGCAGCATATGTATGTGGTCCACGGTGCTGAAGCCTTTTCGAAATCCGGCTTGTTCGGGAGGCTGGAAGTCGTCGAACCTGCGCGCGAGACGGTTCGTGATGACTCTGGAAAACAGCTTGTAGACATGGCTCAGAAGTGAGATGGGCCTGTAATTCTTAAGCAGGGTATTGTCACCCTTCTTAAAGAAGAGTACCACCACACCTCTGCTCCATGCCTGTGGCGTTTTTCCCTCGAGTATGACGGAATCGAACAACTTTTGAAGTGCCTTTAGGACCGGTTTTCCACCCGCCTTCAGGAGCTCGGCCGTAATTCCGTCCTCACCCGACGCCTTGTTGTTCTTCAACTGCTTCAGAGCCACCCTAATCTCGTACAGGCTGACGTCCGGGATATCTTCGGTATAGTGTCGAGTCAATCTAGCTCTTGGGTCGTTTACTAGATTTGCAGTGGGTTCGGAGATTGACGTGTACAACTGTCCATAAAAAGCCTCGATCTCTCCCAGAAGCTTCGATTTGGCGGATATGACTCTGCCATCAGTCTTCAGTTTCGTGAGCTGGCTCTGCCCAACAAACAGATCTCGTGCAAATACTTTAGAGCCCTTATTCCGCTCAATCGCATCCTTAATCCTCTCGGTATTAAATCGGCGAAGGTCGCGTTTCAGAGACTTTGAGATCCGTTTATTGAGCTGCCGATATGTGCACGCATCATCTGAAGACTGCAAAGTCATCTCACGCCTCTTCTTCATAAGCTCGAGAGTTTGATCTGACAGCTTCTTGTTCTTTTTTGTACAGTGAGCCTTGAAAAATTTAGACCCGACCGTATGGACAGTTCCCACGAACCCATCGTTATTTATATTCGTCCACGGAGCTTCCTAGGCACTCGAAACGATTGTGGAGTTCGAGCTGAAAGCTCTCGGAGTTTTGGATCTGGATCTGTGCTGGACGGAGCGTAGACTTCACCAGTCGAGACCTTTCAAGCTTAATATTGATATTCAATGTGCCTCTTACCATGCGGTGATCACTTCCAGTTTTCACCGCATTGATCACGGAGACATCATTGAATATTTGCTTCTTCGTCGACAGAATGAAGTCAATCTCATTTCTAGTTGCACCGTCGGGACTTTGCCAGGTCCACCTCCTATGCTCACGTTTTTTGAAGAAGGAATTCATCATGTAGAGGCCTTCCTTCTCCATAAAACTAGCCAGTAGGTGTCCCCGGTGATTCCGACGTCCAAATCCAAATTGCCCCACTCTCAGCTCGTCACCATCTCGTTTGCCCAGTTTCGCGTTGAAGTCCCCATGACCACGGTGAAGTGGGTCTTAAAACCATGCATGGCTCTGGATACATCCTCATACATGGTCTCTACTTCGTCGTCGGGGTGCGTCGAGGTCGGGGCGTAAACCTGTATGACCTTCAGCTAATATCTTGGCGATATTCTGAGTATAAGGTACGCCACCCTGGTCGACACACTCTCGATCTTCACCGATCAATATCGTAAATTCGTAAGTACGTCTACATACCACGCCGCTATACGCGGCATCCTTACAAGTAGTCACAAGTTGCAACGCGTTACCCGACATGCCGTTCGTCGAATAAACCGGTTAATTTAGGTTAAAATAAAGTTCTTAAAACGTTTACGTTCTTATGAAAAGTTCGGAGGAAAACCGAAATAAACCGGTATTAACCGGTATTTTTTAAACCGGTTCCGAGCCTTGGTTCCGGGTAACCTACTAAAAACAATATCTTTTTTTCTATTAATGCAAGTCGTGTCTGATAAATAAACTAATATCAAGTAACCATAAATTTGACTTGTTTCAGACAAATTCAAGCACAAAAATACATGTCATACCACCTGAACATTACATCAAATTAACATCATACCTTTTGACCAATAGCGCAAATGTTGTTATCGCAAATAAATATTCGATGAAATGAAAATTATGTTAATCGATATAATACAAATTGATTATTTTCTTAAACGTTGTTCGAATTAGTAAAATTACATCAAAAGTTGTTATACCAAACAAGGGTGAACCTTTTGTAACAGCATATGCAGCTGAGCTAAGCCGTCCTGCAAGAGATGTTAAATGAGGACCCCATTGTAGCCTTACGTCAAGCGTAATTCCCAGGAAAACCGTTTTATCGAGAAATTCTAGTTTTTCATCGTTTAATACTACGTCACAATCACTACTTTTGACATTCGGTAAGGAAAATCTTATGCTTTTAGTTTTTTCCCGTTTAAAACTAGATTATTAGTAGTGAACCAGTTTTGGACCTGGAGTAGGGCGTTATTTTCGTCGTCAAGATTATTAGTCCTTCTATTTATCTTAAAAATAAAAGAAGTGTCGTCGGCAAACAACACCATATTAAGTTTATTTTGCAACAAATAGGGTAAATCATTAATATAAACTAAAAATAAAAAAGGACCTAGAATTGAACCTTGGGGTACCCCATTTTTACATTTAATCCCGACGAATTGACACCGTTTATTTGAATTTGTTGCTGTCTGTCAATAAAATAAGATTTTAATAAGCTTAAAGCTGTTTTGCCTCGTCCATAATGCTCAAGTTTCAGGAGTAATGTCATGAACCACACAATCAAACGCCTTAGACAGGTCACAGAAGATGCCTATAGCATCCTGTGCCTCTTCCCACGCATTAAAAATGTGTTTTAGTAAGAAGACACCAGCGTCAGTTGTATAACGTCCTTTGGTGTAACCATACTGTTTATTATGTTATTTGTGTTAAAATGATTAAGCATTTGATTTAACATCACCTTTTCAAATATCTTGCTAAAAACCGGCAACACGGACACCGGCCTATAATTATTAGTGTCTTTACTGTCCCCGGATTTAAAAAGTGGTACCACTTTTCTATATTTCATTAGATCCGGAAAGACTCCTTGATCTATACACAAATTAAATATTAAATCTAAGTACGGCGCTATAGTCTCAATAATTGAGGTACAAACTTTGATAGACATACCCCACAAATCTTCTGTCAATTTAATCTTGATTTGTTGAAAAGCTTTTATTACTGTTATGGGGTTTATATGCTTAAAGTTAAATTCAGTCGAACAGGCTGCAACGTTCCCTGTAATAAACCAAAAGCATGCGATGGCGACGAATTTAGGACTTCAGTAGTTTTAATTCGTATACTAGCAAAAAAATTTACAAATTCTTCTGCAACTAGTTTGTTATCGCTAATTAGACCATGATGTGTCTCTAATGTGTAATCATTGTTATGTATTATATCACATATAGTACTCTAGTATTATAGACTTAACCAGATCTGGATCACCAATAAGCCTCTTTGCACGCCTTTCCACCGAGTCCAAAGCTGCCAGGTGGCATTTTGCAGCACCAGCCCATATGTGACTGCAGTACTCCACACACGAACGGACCTGTGCTTTGTATAACATTAAAATCTGTCCTGGTGTAAAGTACCGCCGGACCTTTGCAAGTGCGCCGAGTTTTCTAGCAGCTACCTTGGCTTTGGACTCAATGAACCCCCCCAAAGTTAAGGTCCGAGGAAATTTCAACTCCCAAGAGCTGAAGGCGGTCGATGTATTTCAGGGATACATTCTGAAAAGCAGGAGCCAAGGTGAACGGGCCACTAATATTATAAAGGCGAAAGTTTGGAAGATGCATGAATGTTTGTTACTCTTTCACACAAAAACTACAGATCGGATTTTAAAGAAACTTTAAAGTAACATAGCTTATACATTCAAATAACATATAGGCTATAATTCATAGAGGGGAAAAGCATTATAACCACTGGGCGGACCCGCGGCAGGTAGCTAGTTTCTTGACAATATTAATCAACTTTTTTGTATATTTTCGATACGTTCGTGTTTTCAGATGGTGCCTGTTGCGTATTAGAATGCGCTTGGAGCACCCGTGGTGTGTCTACAGTGCGCGTGTCCCGCGGCCGCATCGGCGACACTACTCGCGTGGCGGTGCGCGCGGCCCCCAGCTTGCTGTGGCCACTGAATGCCGCTGCGCTGCCGGGCGCCACACTCCCGGTAAGTGTCTACAGTGCGCGTGTCCCGCGGCCGCATCGGCGACACTACTCGCGTGGCGGTGCGCGCGGCCCCCAGCTTGCTGTGGCCACTGAATGCCGCTGCGCTGCCGGGCGCCACACTCCCGGTAAGTGTCTACAGTGCGCGTGTCCCGCGGCCGCATCGGCGACACTACTCGCGTGGCGGTGCGCGCGGCCCCCAGCTTGCTGTGGCCACTGAATGCCGCTGCGCTGCCGGGCGCCACACTCCCGGTAAGTGTCTACAGTGCGCGTGTCCCGCGGCCGCATCGGCGACACTACTCGCGTGGCGGTGCGCGCGGCCCCCAGCTTGCTGTGGCCACTGAATGCCGCTGCGCTGCCGGGCGCCACACTCCCGGGAAGTGTCTACAGTGCGCGTGTCCCGCGGCCGCATCGGCGACACTACTCGCGTGGCGGTGCGCGCGGCCCCCAGCTTGCTGTGGCCACTGAATGCCGCTGCGCTGCCGGGCGCCACACTCCCGGTAAGTGTCTACAGCAGGGACTGCATACCGAAAAAATTTCGGTTATAAGGGTTAACGGTATGACGTCATACCTTTTTATTTCAATACCTCAAAATAACGGTACCGTTATTTTTCGCTACCGAAAAATTACGATACCCAAATTTTTCTCTACCGAAAAATAACGGTACCGTTATTTTTTACGCTACCTAAACCTCTAACATTACGGTATCCGTTGAAACCCTCACTCCCGCGCTCTTTCGTCGTGCTGCGGTAGGTTACCCGTTGCCAGTTTTCACTCGTTGCGAAAATTGCGCGTCGTTCGTCTTTTTTAGATATTATCGTTACCTACATCTTGTATATTGTATTTCGAGGATTATAACTGCGCGTAGCAGACTGCATACCGATAAAATTTTTGATATCGAAATCGAAATATCGATACCTACGTGAATCTGGGTTTGGTTGGATCAATTAGTATCGATCACATCCGGTGGCTTTCATCGGCTGTCAAACAAATAAATATACGATGTCAAAAACCATTTGAAAAGATAGAAATCCTTTATTTTAAGTTTAGTCAATGGACAAGGAAATCAACTAAGTACTAATGTACTTAGTTGATTTCCTTGTCCAGTACTTAGTTGATTTCCTTGTCCATTGATTTTGATTACTAATGTAATAAAAATATTATTTCTGTATGACAACGATTTCTTCGAAAAGTCTTTTGGCTGATTTTATCAACACTTATATTAAACTACTGGCTTATGTTACTATATTGATTATTCACTAAAACAAATATAGGTACATAACAGGAAAATATTATTTCTGAATGACAACGATTTTTTCGAAGAGCCTTTCGGCTCAATTTCGTAAAAAAATGTTAGTTGTGCCCTTTTTAATTACGAAGGCAGAATAACAAAACCCCTAATTAATCAATACAAATTACAGATCAATAAAAATAACGAATGCACGATTCCATGGAAAACTTATCGCCGAAGCCACCCAAACTCGCAAACTAAACTTGACACATAAAAACATTGAAAAATTATTTGGAAGTACCCAAACATAAGTGGGCGGATTTTTTTAAAAGTGTAACTAAGTTAAAATTAAGGTTCTAATTTTTTTAATTATTTTTTCAATATGTGTAAGTAGTCAAATTCTAATTGTCCATTAATTAAACTTTAAGAATATGAATAGAATATTTGACTAATTGCTGTAAATTATTTATAGTGAATTATTGAAATTTAATTAGAGAATTTTGGGTTCCACTGAATAACAATTTAAAATCAGTAAGTTAAATAAAACGTGTATAATGGAAATTATACTTTTATTATTATTAGATAGGTTTATTAATGAAAATAACAAATATTAAGTTCGAACTAAGGAATTAAACTATAAAATAATTGTATGTTTATATCCTCTGGCTTACCCATTGATTAATCAGTTGCGTGTTTTTCTTTATAAATATTTAAATTCTCATTGATTGCAGTTTTGTTATATTATAATTGTAAAACAAACAAGTTGTCTTTTTAACAACATTTTAAATTAAAGAAATTGAACACTAATGTCAAAATAAATCCTTAATTATGGATTATTTCAAGAGGGACAGTTACTTATTGGAACGTTGAAATTAGTCAGTGGAAAAGTAAGGCCTCTGGTTGCAATGAAGGTTTTTTTTTTAATACTAGTTATTTTAAAATGACAAAATACCGATTGCAAAAATACAACCTTAACTAAAAACAGGAAAACAAGCATTAAATAACATTAATTTAAAAATTTTGTTCACAGTATGAGGTGTTGCAGGCGGAGACAAACTAATAACTAAAAATATATATATAAAAAAAAACAAAAACCTCACCTAAAAGATTTTTTGTTTTTATAATGTTTCGCAAACAGCTTTTCGACAGGACGCTTTAAGAGATTTTCTCTTAAAGCGTCCTGTCGAAAAGCTGTTCGTCGTGTAGGCAGCTTTAGCGTTCCATTGTGTAACAATTTCTTCCACTGAGTAACATTTTTGACATAATTGGTCAGTGGAATGTAACGAAACTCTGACAAAAAATATGTTTGAATTATTTTTTCCATGATTTGCAGTTACATCAACAAAATAATGGCACAATTTATAAAACTATTAACTGACTGTTCGTAAATTTATATAAAACATATAATAGATTGTTAACTTTTCCTAAAAAGTGCCGTTTGTCACAGGATTTAATTTGTGCATACACTGCACACATCCTCGCTTTATTGATTGTGCACGCTTCTGGTGAATTTATTGTCAATTTGGCGGTAGACGATCAGACGGTATTATAATGTTGCTAACGAAAGAAAATATTTCTAATTTAGTAATACTTTGTTCAAACTATTAGACTCGTGTTACTTATTCAGTGGAAAATTCCAACCGGTTAAATTCTCGGACTTTAGTTTAAAAAATAATTTAAAATGAAGTTGTTATTTTGATGAATTGTTGTATAGATTTTTCAGGGGTACACTACATAAATACGAAAACTTTATTCCGACAGTCACAAATACGAATTTCAAAATACCGATTTTCATAATTCCGAATGGTTCAAAATTCCGAATATAACAACTCCGACTTATCATTACTTCTATTTTTATAATTCCTAAATTTCAATATTCCTAACGTTTATAATTACTATTCTTAAAATACCGAGTTTCAATAGATCGAATAACAAAAAGTCCGACTTAATGATAAATCGAAACACCAAAAATACGAATTCCGATTATTAAAATACCGACTAATACAATTCCGAAATAAAAACACCTTGTAAAACTGTAAAAGACAAATAAACAAATAATTGCTCGTCAGAGAGAAGTATAATATTATGTATAGTATGAGGGGGTAGAATTAAAAACTAATGACGGTTTCCAGCTTGCAGTGGATTTATTGCAGCATGCAAGCAGGCATGCAACGCATGTTACTAAAAGAGTTATGAGTATACATGTGGATGGGTGGAGAGGGAGAGGGAGGCCAAAGAAAAGATGGATGGATTGTATAAATACGAAAATTGATATGAAAGAAAAGGAAGTTAGTGATAGCATGACGCTTGACAGGATAGAATGGAAGAAAAAAACATGTTGTGCCGACCCCAAATAAGATGGGACAAGGGCAGGAAGATGATGAAGCAGGCATGCAGCATTCAAGCAGGCATGCAGCATGCAAGCAGGCATGCAACATGCAGCGAGCATTGTTTCTGTCACAGTTCTGGCGCTGCGGGGTTTGGGCGGCCCCATGCGAGCTTATCGTCGCAGATGGTTTGAAGGCCCGCCGCCGCGGCTGAGGCTGGCCGGCGAAGCCGGCCATCAAGCCGAAGCTGCGGTGCTCCTCAGCTCCCCAGCTCGCGGGCCGCCCCACTCCTCCGCGCCTACGTGGGTTTAAATTACACTCTAGGGGTAGGGCAGACAAGACTGCGTGAAGTCGGTTTTGCAGTGATTCGTTTCTGTCACTAAATTTTGTAGCACAACATGTTGACTTTTAGTTTATTCGAAGTATTGAAAATCGGAATATCGTTTTTTGGACCGAGAACCCTTCGAGCATTTGATTCTTCGAACGTATGAAAATCGGAAAACTAACAAATCGCATTTACGACTTTCGGTAAAATAAATTTCGTGATTTTCAATAATAGACATTATAATTCTTAGGTATTATGAAATTCGGACTTTTAAAAATCGGAACATCGAAATTGGGAATAAAATATTTCGGAGTATTTGGGTGTTCCCATTTTTCAGAAGTGTATAATTTAAGCCCTCTAATACTTTATATTAAATCAATCTACATACTAATAACTAAATTGCTACTTTTTAAATGACTACTTGACGATGGGACATGGCGAAACCCGGCTTATTAGTAATTTTATTGGACTGAAAAATTAAAGGTAAACGATAAACCAATGATAATAAAATGATATGAACCAATGATAATAAATATGACTGGCCTGTTGGTCTAGTGGTTAGTGGCCCTGACTGCTATGCCGGAGGTCGTGGGTTCAATTCCCACCCAGGACAAATGTTTGTGTGATGAGCACGATCATTTGTTCTGTGTCTGGGTGTAATTTATCTATATATGCATGTATTTAGAAATATATATAGTATGTTTATCAGTTGTCTAGTACCCATAACACAAGCTCTGCTTAGCTTGGGACTAGACGGCGTTGTGTGATAGTTGTGGAATATTATATTATAAAAAAATACAGAAATGCTTCTAAACATATCCTCAATCAAGTGATATTAAAAAATATTAGTGTATTGTAATGGTGTAAGTAGAAAAAAATCTAAACTTAAGGGACACCGTGAATTCCTAATGTACATTAGGAATTCACGGTGTCCCTTAAGTACACTTTTTTAAAAATCCGCCCACCTACTGCAGCACGGCGCGCGGCGGCGGGAAAAGAACGCGCGGCGCGGCGCGCTCTTTACGCCAATCGCAATACACTTGTCGCGAGAGCTGGCAACGTCGCATATATCGTAGGTACTCGCACGAGAAATAATTTCGGTACCGGAATTATTTCGGTAGAGTAAAGGTTAAATAAAGGTATAGCGGTACCTAAAAAAAATAGCGCTATCGTTATTTTATACCGGTAGCGTAACCGCAAATCTTAACCGGTTTCGGTGTACCTTTAAAATAAAGCGGTACCGGTTTTTAATACCGGTAGCGTAACCTTATACCTTAACCGAAAACGGTCCCTGGTCTACAGTGCGCGTGTCCCGCGGCCGCATCGGCGACACCACTCGCGTGGCGGTGCGCGCGGCCCCCAGCTTGCTGTGGCCACTGAATGCCGCTGCACTGCCTGGTGCCACACTCCCGGTAAGTGTCTACAGTGCGCGTGTCCCGCGGCCGCATCGGCGACACTACTCGCGTGGCGGTGCGCGCGGCCCCCAGCTTGCTGTGGCCACTGAATGCCGCTGCGCTGCCGGGCGCCACACTCCCGGTAAGTGTCTACAGTGCGCGTGTCCCGCGGCCGCATCGGCGACACTACTCGCGTGGCGGTGCGCGCGGCCCCCAGCTTGCTGTGGCCACTGAATGCCGCTGCGCTGCCGGGCGCCACACTCCCGGTAAGTGTCTACAGTGCGCGTGTCCCGCGGCCGCATCGGCGACACTACTCGCGTGGCGGTGCGCGCGGCCCCCAGCTTGCTGTGGCCACTGAATGCCGCTGCGCTGCCGGGCGCCACACTCCCGGTAAGTGTCTACAGTGCGCGTGTCCCGCGGCCGCATCGGCGACACTACTCGCGTGGCGGTGCGCGCGGCCCCCAGCTTGCTGTGGCCACTGAATGCCGCTGCGCTGCCGGGCGCCACACTCCCGGTAAGTGTCTACAGTGCGCGTGTCCCGCGGCCGCATCGGCGACACTACTCGCGTGGCGGTGCGCGCGGCCCCCAGCTTGCTGTGGCCACTGAATGCCGCTGCGCTGCCGGGCGCCACACTCCCGGTAAGTGTCTACAGTGCGCGTGTCCCGCGGCCGCATCGGCGACACTACTCGCGTGGCGGTGCGCGCGGCCCCCAGCTTGCTGTGGCCACTGAATGCCGCTGCGCTGCCGGGCGCCACACTCCCGGTAAGTGTCTACAGTACGCGTGTCCCGCGGCCGCATCGGCGACACTACTCGCGTGGCGGTGCGCGCGGCCCCCAGCTTGCTGTGGCCACTGAATGCCGCTGCGCTGCCGGGCGCCACACTCCCGGTAAGTGTCTACAGTACGCGTGTCCCGCGGCCGCATCGGCGACACTACTCGCGTGGCGGTGCGCGCGGCCCCCAGCTTGCTGTGGCCACTGAATGCCGCTGCGCTGCCGGGCGCCACACTCCCGGTAAGTGTCTACAGTGCGCGTGTCCCGCGGCCGCATCGGCGACACTACTCGCGTGGCGGTGCGCGCGGCCCCCAGCTTGCTGTGGCCACTGAATGCCGCTGCACTGCCTGGTGCCACACTCCCGGTAAGTGTCTACAGTGCGCGTGTCCCGCGGCCGCATCTCGAGCTGTGTTTCATGGCCTTTGGCATTGCCGCGAGTACTCGCTGGGTGTCTACGAGTCGTGATGCACGTAGCGGTGACACCACTAACGGCCATTAATCTTCAAAATCAATGTTTTAACAAGTTGTCTGTCAATAACTAATAATTGGGTATTATTCTATTTACTATATGTACAACATTTTGTACTCGACAACAAATAAAACTTAAACTTACTTTATATTTTTCTGAAAACAGTATCGAAATTAATTTTTTGAATTAGAATTTTATTTATTTAATTTCAACTTACAGCTATCATTACAGCGTAACCTAATGTGATAGAGTATTTTTTTTCTACTTATTCATATAATATATATATTTAAATTAGTTTAATAAATCAATTTAATTTATTTGGCGTTTCAAAAAATCATAAAACCAACATCAACAACTTGATATGTTTTTTGTTTGTACCCTAATGCCGGTGACTTCACATTTCAGTATGTGCATTCTTATTCTGTCACTTGACAATTTCTTCTTTCACCAGATTTGAAAGGTTTCTAACTTACAAAATACACTTCACAATCTGAAACATTCTTTATTTTCGTACTTTTGGATAAAGTTACTTTTTGGTACAAATAATAAAAAAAAACACTACCCAATTTTAAATGCTAAGATATATTTGTAAAACCAACTCCATCTTAATATCGACTCAATGACGGTTACTAACCTATCTCTATTTCCCACAGATCCTAGCTGAGGGCGAAGCGCTAATCCCCATATCGCACGACAGCCGCGTGGCCGAGATATCCTTGCGAGACGGGCCCCCGCCTCACAGGTACCCTGATGTCCAGCTGTTCACCTTCAAGTGTCGGAGGGTTAGTATTGCTTTATAATTATTATTTTATGGGCAGTTCATTATTAAACTTGACCTTTTCTACAAAAGTGATTTGATACTTTTCAGAGTTTTTTATGTACAATATTTTATAATAAACAACAAATAACACTAATAAAACTCTTTTTGTTGAAAATAACATTAAAATAGGTTATAAAATGATGCAGCATTTTCAAAATTCATATGGGACGTCGTGGGAATATCTCGCTATCTCTCTTGCACATAAGTAACCTAACGGCGATGACGTCACATTTCAATGTGTAGATCCTTATTCTGTTATTTTGACAGTTTGCCTATCCACAAAATTTACCTTACTTAATGTTTAACAGATTTTAAAAATTCTCTCTATTGGCGATTTTGGAAAAAGTTATTTTTTCAAACAAATAATTGTTCATTCATAATCGCTCCCGGCTGCATACAATGCGCTAGTGTGGTGGGTGTGAGTGATTGCATCCTAACTCGTTCGAGATTTACCCACATGTGTTTACTTTTTCTTGTTATCTATATTTTTTTTATGTTGTATCATTCGTCTATTACTTATTTATTTCACATCACACTATATACAAACACATAGGTACATTATCTTATGACTATTTATCACACTTAACACATTTATCTAATTATCAACATTCTATTATGATGTATTATATTATTTAAGTACACATCACCGCCATATATTACACTACAAAACTGTTTTGCGTCCGTTACATCACAACCTCAGGTTCAGTTGAAAACCAGCGTCAGGCAGTTGTCTGGCAATCATGCTGAACTGGACCTATTTTGGCGCAGCCGTGAGGCACAATTGTATTTTTTTTTTGTTTTGGTTCTCTTTTGTTTGGTTTCGTGTTTACATAGTTATATTGTATGTGTGCCTTGCGTTGTGACAAAATTAATTAATTTTCTTTCTTTCTAATTAAAACAAAAGGCCAACTACCCTAGTTGGCTCCTAAAAAAACTGTCTCATTCTGAACTCATTTTTTTCATTTTAACTCTTTATTCTTCTACAGAAAGGTGAATCCCGTCTAGAACTGACATCACATACGGATGAGGAACGTGAATCAGTATCACTTGAAGCTAGATGCGCCCCGCACGTGTCGCGAGTACGTCTCGAGCCGCCAGACACTCCTGGCAACTGTTCTATACCACCCAAGTACGTATTATGTGTGTCTATACTACATTTGCAATCAGATTCATCAGAGACTTTTAAACAGACCTTTTTCACTCTTCGTTCAACCGATTTTAAGTTATATTCATGGAAGAAGGCTGCAAAATCAAATCTCGTGGGGGAGATCGGTGGCAACGATCTCTCGCGCCGGGCCTTGGTACAGGCCACGGTCCGGAGCGAGGAGGAGTGGCAGGCGATAGAAAAGAAGGAGGCCGCTCGCGCGAAGGAGCGCTCCACACGCCCCATCCGCCGAGATTCCGATCCCGATTTCCGGCCACCGCAGACGCGGGCTTGATGGGATGGCGAGCAATGGGTAGCTCGCCGTCCGACTGTCCGGTAACCGTCCGGACCGAGCCCAAGTCGTCGACGGCGCGTACTGTTCCACGCGCGTCTCTAGGAGATGTCAGCAAACCGTAGGGGCCCAGCAGGGTCGAAGCCTACCTGGGGCCAAGGGTTTGCTTCTGAAAGGAAAACTCGGCCCTGGTATGAAAGGCAACGAAGGAATAGGAGTGGGTTTTTAGCCAGTAAAAGTCTGACACTCCCTCTCGCCCGCCCAAGCGCGGGGGATGTCATTGGATGATTTTCCCACCTTAAAAAAAAATGTCTATACCAAACTCAATTAATTCAGCGATTTAGGCCTTGAAAATTTAACAGACAGACAGAGTTACTTTCGTATTTTTTTATTTGTAAGGATTAGGCTCGGCAATATTGTGATAGAATACACTATATGTATTTATTTAACTTTACAAATGTTAAAGGCGGAATTCACCAATAAAACTAATCTCGTATGAACGTTTGCCTCGCATAATCACGTTTAGCCGCTGTCACTAGTGTCACTTGTCTGTATTTTTCTTTTGTTGTATTTTTACAAGTGACACTAGTGACAGCGGCTAAACGCGATTATGCGAGCCAAACGTTAAAACGCGATTAGTTTTATTGGTGAATTCCGCCCTTAAGAATATAGAAATGAGACAACATAAATTGCGTATCCATTCTAGGAATAGATTTTTCGTATCAAATACATCTGTTTTTGTCGTTAGCTGAAGTTTTTTTAAAACTCTTATTATTTATCGACGTTTGATCATTAGGCCAGAAACAATACAGTCTTACTAAAACTGCAATAAAGCCTATTAAAAAATATACAAATACTAAAAGAAGCCTTTTTTTTTACAGAATCTGGCTTCGTCCTGGTCAAGAATTAGCAGTGAAAGTCACTCTCCTAGACGCGATAGGTCGCGAACTACTCGACGAGAACGGTCCTAAGATGACATGGGAAATTGAACCTCACCACCCTGGCATACAGTACAAAGCTACTAACCGACTGTTTGTTGAACCACATCCTGAGTATGTGCCTGTACCTGTACCAAATAAGTTTTATCAAGTAAGTATCATCACAGAAAAAATGAAACAGAATAGAAAGGAAATAATTTCCGATTTGTATTAGAACGAGTGTCGCCGCTTGTCTCCCACTCTAACTCCACTACAGGCAAGTAACCATACGGACGCGCATTACGCACACTAACAGACCACGCACACTTAGATCGCAAGTTTGCTATTGGTTGTATCATACTGTATGCAAAAAAGCAATTTAGGGCGACTAAAAGGTCGATAATTTATATTGATGAAATTTCAAAATAACTGGTAAAAGACATTGTCCTTGATTTATAGTTTTTACGGGGCAAATAAAAAAATCCAGGATGTCGAGCGGCGAGTCAGGAGCAACTGCGCTACGCTCCACGCGTATTTGCTGCGGTTGGCACGTCATTGGCCAATTATTTGACAAATTACGTCACACCATGACTCTTCCGCTAACAATTGGACCAATCATGGGTTAGATACAGAACACACTATTTTCCCATGGGGTTAGGCAGTTACTACACACCGCCACGTGCTACGATTCTTCAATTATTTTAATAGTGATCGAAACACAATTTGCAGCTGAAACCGATATCGTAACCGAATGTTCAATTCCTCTTTCAGTTTCGGCCGTAACAGAAACTAAAACTGACGAGGTACTTAGCAGAATATCATCATCTTCCTGCCCTTGTCCCGTGTTATTTGGGGTCGGCGCAACACGTTTTTTTCTTCCATTCTGCCCTGTCACTCGTCATACTATCACTAACTTCCTTTTCTTTCATATCACTCTTCACACAATCCATCCATCTTTTCTTTGGTCTCCCTCTCCCTCTCCATCCATCCACATGTAAACTCATAACTCTTTTAGTAACATGCGTTTCATCTCTCCTCTTCACATGACCATACCACGACAAACGATTCCCTTTCAACTTTTCAGTCACTGGCGCCACTTTCAAACTTCCCCTAATATACTCATTTCTCACTTTATCCATTCTCGTCACACCACACATCCATCTTAACATTCTCATCTCCGCTACGTGCAATCTTTTTTCATCCGTCTTTTTCACAGCCCAACATTCTGATCCATACAGTATGACAGGCCTTATCACGGACTTGTAGATTTTACCCTTCAACTTGAGGGGCATCCGTGGGTCACAAGTTGTTCCCGTGACCTGTCGCCATTTCATCCATCCTGCGTTGATCCGATGTGTTACGTCCCGGTCTACCTCATCATCCCCTTGGACGACTGACCCGAGGTACCGAAAGTCGGAGCAGATCGGTATGGGTGTTCCAGCGAGAGATAAAGGCACTGGATTGGAGAGACCGCCGAAATCGCAGAACAAGTATTCCGTTTTGGTTCTACTCAATTTCAGGCCAACACTCTCCAGTCTGTGCCACCACACCTCCAATCTGTTCTGGACCTCTAGGCCACTCTCGGCAACCAACACAATGTCATCAGCAAACAGCATACACCAGGGAGCCTCTTCCTGAATGTCCGACGTCAGAGCATCCATTATCATGAGGAAGAGGTAAGGGCTGAGAGCCGACCCTTGATGTAAGCCGACAGCCACATTGAAGCTGCCAGTGGTGCCCACTGTAGACCGGACTTGGGTACTGCATCGACTGTACATCGCTCGGATCAACTGCACATACTTCCCAGGCACACCTTTCTCCTTAAGGGCCCACCACAGAACCTCACGAGGTACCCGGTCGTATGCCTTTTCGAGGTCAATGAATACCATGTGCAAGTTTTTATGCGCACCTCTGTATTTCTCGCACAGCTGGCGTATAGCAAAAATGGCATCCGCTGTACCCCGACCCCGAGTACAAAAAAAAAAATAAGACATGCGCAAAACCGTGCTTCACGAAGTGATGTGATATGTCATTTAAGTTTCGTGCTAAGTACATTATACCATCACTTAAAACATCACGTCTGATGTTGTGCTCAGTCCCGTATTGCAGTGACCCCCTATCACTCCTGTAATATAGTAATGCAATGTTCGGGTGTATTTGCTACCATGCAGAAATTATAGTGGTATGTCCAGACCTGGCGAATGCACCGCTCGCGAGCCGCTTTTGAACGGCGCATTCGCCAGATCTGGACGCATGGCAGCGAGTCATGTGATGTTACCGACTGACGACATGCGACTTGATGTGATATGAAAGAAAAGTAATACCAGCCTCAGAACTTAACTCGAAAAAATTCTACCAAAAACCTCGGTATTATCTTCATAGGTATTCTCAGTGCGCAGCGCAACGCCATTTTTTACTGCCAAACAAACATGAATCTTAGCTTACCTTGTAATAAAGTCGAAATCAGATGCGACTTCCATTATTGTGTCTATCAAATGCTTTTGTTTTCAGGTAGTATTAACTGATGACTTAGCCATCGGATGGACGGGTGTGTTGAAAGCGAGTATACCTGACGCGACTGCGTCTATTCAAGCCAGAGTCGTTGCTCCGTTGAAGTGCGACCCAATCAAGGTAAAACATATTTTATTATTATTGACTAACTGTTACACGCGACTTCGTTCGCGTGGAGTTTAAGAACTACTTCCTATATAATACTTCCTTCCTTAAATGCATCTAGTATTTTTTTTTTTAATTTTAGGAAGTAACCTATTCACTCTTGACTTAATGAAAGAAAAAAAACATTTGAATGTGTTTCTGTGTGTAGGAATTTGAGTTATAAGAATTACGTACTTACATTTGTATTTTGTCTCAGGTGAACATAGCCTGGGAAAGCGAGACTGTAAGCAACATAGCTCACATCACGGGCGGCAGCGGTCGTTACGCCGTGGAAGCTCCCAAGGGGGTGGCGGCAGAGGTGGACGATGGTACGCTCGCAGCCACCGTGCCCGGCCCGGGCTCCTACGACCTGCTCGTCACTGATATGTGTGTGCAGGGGGAGAAGCAGCTGATTGAGGTGACCCATGATCTTGTAGTCTAAACTCGTCTGATTCAGCAAATTGTTACCATTACATTACTTTCTTGTTAAGTGACGCTTGAAATGAAGGACAGTGTTCATCCTTTCTATATTACTTGTCTTCAACGTAGTCTTTTATTTTGTAATACGCTTTTTTGATAAGGATGCGGGTTTTAAACTTAGCTTGCCAAGCTCTGTAACCGGCTTTGTCAACTTATTGTGAGGAATGACTTGATTCGCTTAGGTAATAAGGAAACCCTACATACATATATAAATAGGAGTGTCTCAATCACGTCGGGCCGTGCTATTGAGTTTTCTAAGTGTACATAAAGTCTACAACTTGTGTATCTAGTTTATTGACTGATTATATTGCATTAAAACATAACTAACAATACTGTATGTGGGAATAAGCTCCTCTGCCTACTTATCCGGAAAACAAAGAAGTGATTTTATAGTAATACTAACTGACTCGGCAAACGTTCTTCTGCCTTATAAATTATGAAAAAAAAACATGGGTTTCCATTGTACAATGCCTTTGATCTGCCGTAATGTTTTATAAGTGCTTAATAGTAGATTATGCGACTAGGGGATAAAGCAGTGTCTTTAAGTCGAGGGTGGCATATTGAATTCCGAACGAAACGAAGGTTGCTAATTTTAATCCCGAACGTCAGTGAGGGATTTATATAATTAACTCCCGAGCATTGCGAGGGAGTTAATAAAGAAACCTGAGTGAAGTGAGGAATTCAAGCTGCCCAGGGAAAAGACAGCTTTATCCCCGTGTTGGATACTCTACTTTTTACACAATCTGTGAGGTAATTAAAAGACAATTTAGTCAAACAAATCATACATTAGAGAAATATAAGTATTATTTACATGTTAATCTTAACTATCACTCAACATGTTTTGAGATTTGAAACACACAAAATTCACTACTCTATGATTCTATAGTTCCAATTTTCTCTAGCGCTCCCGCTCTTTCAATACTTTTTTTTTAGAAACTCGTCAGTAACCACGTTTAATTGTTGTTAGTGGCCAGTTTGAATTTTGAATAAACTTTTATGATGCACGTACATTTGTATTCACGATTCTGACGTTCCAAATTAAAATCTCATTATTCCCTAGGGATCGCCCATACTGCATTATCTCGGAAATAATCTAGGGACATAATGACTTGCTTTAAGTGATGGTTGTATGATATATAAAAGGCCATTATCGAGCAGGTGGTGTAAAAAAATAAATAAATGATTGGGGGGTGGTTTAGAAGAGTAAAAAAATTGCCTACGACTTAGTCTTAGACCTACCGAACATATATAATATTTTTTTTTTTTATAAAAATAGGTCAAGTCATTTTGGAGGAGTCCGATAACAAACACTGTTATACGAGATTTTTGTATATAGTAATATTCTATGTCTCGATCTGTCTTTCCATCACACAGGTCCACATCGAAGAAGTACTAAGCGTGGAAGTATCAACATCCCGAGCAGTGGGCGTGGGCGCTTGCGTGCCCATCTCCGCGTTAATAAAGGGCGTCTCCCACCGGTACCTGTCGGCGGGACGCGCACCCGAGTGGCGCGCTACTGGATACGTTGTCGTGAAGAATGGGACTTTGTGCGGGCTAAAGGAGGGCACGGGGAGGGTGAGGGCGCTGTTTGCTGGGGTTTGGAGCCCTGAAGTCGAGGTGAGGATAGTTTAGACTACTTGCTCAGAGTAACTGCTATGCACAACATTAGACCGATCTTAATAAGCCTTTCTTATCATAGCCTATAAACTATGTAGGCTAGAGCCTTTATCTGAAGAAAAATCTGTGTGTGTAGAGTCTTCTATTAAACGCTATCTATCTATAATAACATTTATAATAAAGCGGAAGAGGTTTTTTGTTTGTTTAAACACGCTAATCTCAAGGATTACAAGTCGATTGTATTCGTGAGGGATAGCCACGTCCATGATGAATTTGTAGGCTTTATAACATCCCCACCCAATAATCTAGTTTAGAAATAAAAATCAAATCGTGCTATTTTTATTTGACCTTTATAATGGAATTTTATGTTACGATTAATACTGCTTCTAAAGGTAAAGCATATCTGAGTGTCATGCGTGGGGGCTAACTAAGACCAGCTTGGCGCTTACTGGCTTCCCTTGAGGAGACGGACCCCTTTTTATAATTTTAAAATGCTAATATACGTAACCGAAACTATACGGAACTGGCGGATAATCCAAAATAATTTCACATCCGTTACCATATTCGAAATCGGTTTAATATTATTCCTATATTTATGACTAGCTTTTGCCAGCGACTTCGCCTGTGTGAAAGTAGGAAATCAGAAACGTTTATTTCAAATAGACCAATTACAGGCACTTTTGAATTGTCAAATGTCGGTCAGTCAAAAAAAAAAAACAAGTGAAGCTAAATTGCACGTTTCAAAGCGTAGATCTCTATGGAGAATAACGTGCAAGAAACTCCATGGACACTCATTTAATTTAAATCATATAAGTATCGAAGGTTTCTCCACACAAACTTTAGAACCCCAATTCATCCCCTTAGGGGCTGAATTTTGGAAATATCTTAGTGCTCGCCTAAATTTTGCGCAAGGCTTCCTTTTATAATGAAAGGAAGCTTTGCGCAAAATTTCACCCACCTAGTCCCAGTAGTTATGGCTGTGTGTTGATATGTCAGTCAATCAGTTTCCCCTTTTATATATATATAGACGACAGTGCTTTTAATTTTAATTGTGTTACCTGTTAATTTTTTATTCATAAACTTTTTTACAGGTTCTAGTATTCCCACCGCTGGAAGTGGTGCCATCGAAGGCGCGCGTGCCTCCGGGCGCCCGGCTGCAGCTGCGGCACGCGGGCGGCCCGCCGCCGCACCTGGCCGCGCTGCACTACCAAGCTACGTCTGGACTTACTCATGTTGAGGTCAGAAGCCCTACCATAAGCTCTTAACGCGACCCATTTGACGACTTAACCTGAACTGTTAAAGGAGCTATATAGGGTGTATAGTTCCATCCCTCTTTCTCGCTCGCTCTCCTGACATTTTAACACGTAAACGGAGGCGTAGTGTGGACTAATTTAAACGTGGGCGAAGGCACATCAGCGTGGCATTTTTCTTTCATAAATTCGAAAACGAGATAGCGACTGTCGCAACCCAGTGTTCGACCCCATCGTCGCTTACCATCAGGTGAAATAGTGGTCAAACGCGAACCTAGCAATTATAAAAAAACTCTCATCCTTAAAGACCTCTCGAGGCCCCTTTGGGTGCGAGGCCGTGGGCCGGGGCCATTTTGCCCACGCCTAGCTACGCTTTTGGGTTTTAGTCATTAAAAGTCTGTAAAACATACAACATCAAACCTAAGACAAATGGGCAAACTTAAGACAAATCGGAAACCTTTGGCTATGGGTTAACTTATCCGAAATAAGTCGGATGATGATAGCATAGTGTAATCAGCCTTATAATGTTTCCACTGCTGGGCTTCAGGTCTCCTCTCTAGGAGAGGGAAGCCTTTAATTACCAGAATATAAATAATTTGTCGGCAGGCGCAGTGGTTGAGCGATTTACTGCTGCGCTGCGATCGCGCAATTGCCGCAAAAAAAAAAAATTGTATGGCCTAAAGTTGGGTCTTTCTGGTCTGGGTGCTTTGAACGCACCTACGATTCAGGTGTAATTCCTAGTGTGGGGCAAAAATAAAACAATTATCAAAATTTTTTTAAACCACGATTTCTTGTTTTCTCAGGTGACATCGTCAGGTACCGTTCACGGTTTGTCGATCGGGACTTCGAGAATCAAGCTAGTGGCTACCGATATTGCTAATGTTGAGATGGCCAGCGCTGAATCCGAGGTTGAGGTAAGATTTCGGTATTATGTATTTTTTTTTTTTGTTGTGTTCTTGGTTCATACATAAAAAGAAAAATATATATTAAATCTGCAAATCAGGAGAGGGATGCGGTCGATTAATATTTTATCTACAATTTTTTTTAAACTGACTTTTTGTGGTTACTAATATGTAAAAAACTTTTTACAAAAAAAAATACAACCGACTTCAAAGTAAAAAAAAAACACTGAAAAGTGCAAAATAACTTTAATTTCGGAAGTCGGTGTTTCTATAATAGTTTTGTCTATTCGTTATTTAACACCGACTTCCGAAATTAAAGTTATTTTGCACTTTTCAGTGTTTTTTTTTTACTTTGAAGTCGGTTGTATTTTTTTTTTTGTAAAAAGTTTTTGTTTTACACTTTTTAGTTATGGTAAAAAGTACCCCTCAGCCAAACTTAAATACCTTATAGCCAGAGTGCATCTCATGACAATTCTAATAATCCCAAACACGGTTAGATTACATTAATTTATTACAGAGTTCCGGTGCCTAACTTCAGGCTTCATCATCAGATCAGTTCGATATATTCCCCCTCTACTTTCAGTCAGTCATCGACTACACGTATAAACAAAGCAATTTTACTTGTTACGACGGTTCTGCTGTGATCCTATGAGGAGTTCTGTTCCATATCTTCGAAGTTCATGAACAGATCATAACAATATTTCTATGGGACCAATTCGGAAGCATAACCTTTCAAACAAAAAAAAATTTTCAAAATCGGTCCACAATTGACCGAGAAATCGGTGAACATACATAAAAAAAAATAATAAAAAACATACATTCAACCACAGAATAAGAAATAGTACAAGTACAGAAATTGCACTGCGTGATAGCAAACATACGAATTTAAACCTAATAACAACAGCGCTAATGTTCATAATACATTGCACGGCACGGACACGACCTTGATTATATTAGCCTACCAGATCCAGTGGCGCTCGTAACAAATCAAAATGCACCGTAAGTCCGCGCAACGAGAGTTTCTTTTATTATGCCCGTTATGAACCTTTGAACAAGCCGCTTCTGTTGTAGGGTTGTGAGTTGTTGTGAGACACAAAGTCATTAGTCCATTGGGACCAACAGGGGCTAAGCCCTTGGTCTTAGAACGCAAAGGACAACTAGAAGAACATAGGTGTGGTTTTAGTTAGTAAAAGTTTGACACGCCTCTCGCTTCGCCATAGGGCGGGAGAAGAAATGATTTTCCACCAAAAAAGGTCGTGAGTCCATTTGTTTAGGTAGGTACTTTACTAAATGTAAACATTCTTGATAAGAAATGCCTTTTAAAGTAGGTATGTACCTATATTATCTACAAAATATATTTTCGTAAAATGCGAAATTAGTAGTAGGGTACACTACGTTTTATAGCATAAAATAAATTCAGTTTTTTTAAAAATTACATGGTAGATAAAATTGATTTACATGTACCTAAGTAGTAATTTCCATACTTTAAAATGTATTTATAGAGAGACATGTTATGATTGTTTACATTTAGTTAGTTAGGTATCTAATTGTCTAACTAAACAAATGGAACAAAAGTAAAGTCAAGTGGTAGCTAGGTAGGTACTTGGATATTGTAATATAACTTTGTTGATTTCGGCCACAAAATTACCTAAGTATCTATTTTATGTTTCGGCTATGCGTTCGTAGGTAATTTTTAAAAGATGGTAGGTAATTCACGATTAGTAATATTGTGAACAAGCTTATTTAAAAAACATTACCGCCGGCCGCCGCGCCAGCAAAAAATTACGAATCTACTTAATAGCGAAAGATGATGATACGAAAAGGAACACGAATCGTCCTCGTGTCTATAAACTGCAACAATAACCTACCTGTTATACCTACATAATAATTATCATAAAATAAGAGCCACTTTAATTCATTAACGCTCAGGCGGTAGCCGGCGCCCGGAAGCCATTGTCTTACTATTGTGTCTCTAATTACGCACGTCAAAAGGTTAAGAGTGTTGAAAATGTTATAATTACTTACCTTTCGGGATCCTTTGGAAGAGTAAAGAATGAAAAGTCCACATTTTTGTTGATAGGTAGTCATGCACCCATATGCTATGCAGTATCTTTTGGCTTTTTGCGTGCCCATATTTAGTTATAATAAAACCTCTATAGAAATGCGAACATATTTTTTGTTAGCGCGCGTCAAGCGGCATGCGGCAGTTCGAACACGCGTGTGACACTCAACTGAACTAGCCCTATAAAAGAGGCCCCGAGACGTAGGTATAAATTCAAGCGCGCGCCGAGAGTGCGCCGGGCCTGATTCAACCGAACATATAACCTCCTCCTTTTTGAAGTCGGTTAAAAAGTATGTAGGGTACCCCGATTATAGAGGGTAATTGCTGAATATGTTGTCTATAATTTTGATATTGTATGATTGCTTATTATGCTAAGCTTCATCATTTTGGGTTGTTGAAGTTGTTATTGTTATTATTATCTCTTTATTTATCTCACGTATAATTTAAATTTTTAAATATTTCTTAAAAAAATAATCATAAGAAATAGTAGATAATCGCCAGTGTCGGGAACAGGGTCCAAGCTATCGTTGGTTAGGGCTCCAGAGACAGGAACCTCTTCACAATGCGAGCCGTATCGAAGAGTACTGACTTCTGTATCAGGCCCTTGATCCAGCCGCGCAACGACAGCTTCGACAGATATTCGTCGAAGCTTTTGGCTATATATAGCATTGGCGGTCACGACAATCGGCACAATGACATCCAAGTCCACATTCCACATGTCGATAACCTCGTGTGATAAGTCAAGAACTCAAGATTTGTTTCTCTTTCTTAGCTTTCACGAGATTCTCGTCATGTGGGATGGTGATATTATTATTATTAGTTAGAAGAGACTTGCCGAAGTCGGCCCGTGGATGGGTTATATTTTTAATTATGCACCCCTGTTTTCATTAATTATTCCAAATTAGATCTTTTAATATAAGTCATCTTTTAATGTTGTTTGTTTGTTGGTCTTATGTTTTGTGTTATGTTCTGTGTTATGTGTAATTATGAGTCTAGTTACTTGAATAAATGAAATGATCTTGCATCATCTGTATTGTACCTATTACTTGTATAAATTTAGAAACAAAGAAATGAAAAAAAGTAGATGCCTGAGACAATACGAGCAAAATTTAAACTCATTTTCAGAAACAGCTCATTTCTTGGTGCCCATTACCATTTGCACTAAAAAATTGATACAATCTTCATCATCCATTAAATTGGGAACAATCTTAACCTTTTGAGTGCGTAATTAGAGACACAATAGAAAGACAATGGCGCGTGAACGCCGGCTTTAATGCGGGGATCAACAGCTTAAAGCCGCGTTTTCACTACGGGGACATGCGACTGTGTTACTCGATTTTTTTTTTTTTAGGTGTGAAAATCATCTTATGACAAATCCCGCTCTTGGGCGGAGCGCAAAATAGTGTCAGACTTTTACTGACTAAAAACCCACTCCTGTTCCTTCTTTGCCTTCGTCCCAGGGCCCCGGGTTTCACTTTCACACTACCCGTCTGTGTTACTCGATACGAAATTTCCGTAACCTGTACAATGTCGCACGATGTCACTGGCAACACCTACGGGTCGCGGGACCACAAATCGACGCTCTGCGGGCGTCCGTATCCTTTGACTGTCGCCCGACAAGCTTTGAATAGTGAGCATGAGTGTCGCTTTGTATTCCGCGCAATAGCAGTAGTGTGGTCGAATGAGAGCCTCCACAGGCGACAAACTAATCACCACTGGGTAGTGTGAACAAGGCAAATGTCTAGTGATATGGTCCCACAAAGTCGCAGAGACAGAAATGTTTCGGCGATATGTCCCTGCGACATGTTTGACACATTTGCGCCTTTTGACGTTCTATGTAAAACTCTTACATTACTTGCAAAAAATGTTGTTAACAGGTTATCCCTATATCAGGGGTCCGCGTAAAGGCAGCGACGCAAACACTGTTGGTAGGATCTCCCAGCCCGGTGTGGATAGAAGCAGGAGGCCTGAGCGCGGGCGCACTGGGCGCGCTGCAGCCGCCGCCGCGCGTCACGTGGACGCTGCGCGACTCTGCCGCCGCCAGGCTGTACACTACACATGCTGATGGTAAGTGACACAGAGCCTGCTGCTGCTGGTAGGCTCTTCCAGCAGAAGCAGGAGGCCTGAGCGCGGGCGCACTGGGCGCGCTGCAGCCGCCGCCGCGCGTCACGTGGACGCTGCGCGACCCTGCCGCCGCCAGGCTGTACACTACACATGCTGATGGTAAGTGACACAGAGCCTGCTGCTGCTGGTAGGCTCTTCCAGCAGAAGCAGGAGGCCTGAGCGCGGGCGCACTGGGCGCGCTGCAGCCGCCGCCGCGCGTCACGTGGACGCTGCGCGACCCTGCCGCCGCCAGGCTGTACACTACACATGCTGATGGTAAGTGACACAGAGCCTGCTGCTGCTGGTAGGCTCTCCCAGCAGAAGCAGGAGGCCTGAGCGCGGGCGCACTGGGCGCGCTGCAGCCGCCGCCGCGCGTCACGTGGACGCTGCGCGACCCTGCCGCCGCCAGGCTGTACACTACACATGCTGATGGTAAGTGACACAAAGCCTGCTGCTGCTGGTAGGCTCTTCCAGCAGAAGCAGGAGGCCTGAGCGCGGGCGCACTGGGCGCGCTGCAGCCGCCGCCGCGCGTCACGTGGACGCTGCGCGACCCTGCCGCCGCCAGGCTGTACACTACACATGCTGATGGTAAGTGACACAGAGCCTGCTGCTGCTGGTAGGCTCTCCCAGCAGAAGCAGGAGGCCTGAGCGCGGGCGCACTGGGCGCGCTGCAGCCGCCGCCGCGCGTCACGTGGACGCTGCGCGACCCTGCCGCCGCCAGGCTGTACACTACACATGCTGATGGTAAGTGACATAGAGCCTGCTGCTGCTGGTAGGCTCTTCCAGCAGAAGCAGGAGGCCTGAGCGCGGGCGCACTGGGCGCGCTGCAGCCGCCGCCGCGCGTCACGTGGACGCTGCGCGACCCTGCCGCCGCCAGGCTGTACACTACACATGCTGATGGTAAGTGACATAGAGCCTGCTGCTGCTGGTAGGCTCTTCCAGCAGAAGCAGGAGGCCTGAGCGCGGGCGCACTGGGCGCGCTGCAGCCGCCGCCGCGCGTCACGTGGACGCTGCGCGACCCTGCCGCCGCCAGGCTGTACACTACACATGCTGATGGTAAGTGACACAGAGCCTGCTGCTGCTGGTAGGCTCTCCCAGCAGAAGCGTCGCCGTGGGCGCCGTACTACAAGTTAGCACCCACTAAGCCAGGACTGTTTCAGAACGTGTTCAACAAGCACAATGTATGATGTGCTAGTCTAAAGACGTGACGTTCTCTAGCTGATACAGTTCGCGAATATCAGCGAAACTGAAATCCATGAATTCAGGTGGCAACAATTATGACTATGATGAAAACGTGCATGGTCCGATTAAGGATCGGAATATTAAGTTAAGATCTTCGTACTGCAAGTAACGTTAATTAAGGGCGGAATTCACCAATAAAACTAATCGCGTTTTAAAGTTTGGCTCGCATAATCGCGTTTAGCCGCTGTCACTAGTGTCACTTGTCTGTATTTTTTTCTTTTGTTGTATTTTTACAAGTGACACTAATGACAGCGGCTAAACGCGCTTAGTTTTATTGGTGAATTCTGCCCTTAGCCGTAGGTGTTAATCTAGTTTAAGTAAACGTCAACTTTAATTCGAAGGACGGCCAAAATACTTACATTTGTACATTTTCCTCTCGCTCTGGTCGAGGGAGTTTCAGACATTTACTGATTGAAACCCACCTGTGTTCTATCAGTTGCCCTTTGCATTCCAGGGTTATGGTGGTAACTCTTTCGAACAATTCCACAGCCCTGACAACTTTTGTACAGCTAAGCTGTACTAACAGTTCTTTTACCTTGCCCAAGTGAGGCATATGAAATATATGTATTTACCATTAATTTTTGTTTGTTTTTTACAGATATGCTCGAGAGATCAGTTGCCGAAGGACTGTCGGTGCGAGTGGTGCCATTGAAGCCAGGAGTAATTACTATTGATGTTAGAGTCAGGAATATGGGACAGGTGAGTCCATAATCTTATTGCAGTTAAATCGTTTTTATAGAGAGTTTTGTCCCAGGCAGGCACTTTGTGAAATGTATTTCATTACCACTGATCTAAAATATCGTGTGGAAACCGGCATATCCTTTTTTGTTTTTTTTTTTTTAACCAAAAGTTCGAAGGCCTCTGATGAACCAAAAATTCGAAGACATGTGACATCCATCTCGCACGGTGCCCGCGTGGCGGATTACGGCTCACTCGCTGTCCTAGAGAAGAGGCCTGAGTCCGAGCCGTGGGATAACTATAAGGCTGGATATAATATATTATGTTTTGTACTAAGTTTTTATTTTATACAAACGAGACAGTTTAAACTATCTGTTTGTATAAAATATCGTGAAAATAACTATTCTTTCACGATTTGAATGTGCTCCATGCAAGTTAAAAACGACTTCACGGTTTGTATTTCCAAAATTAAAATATGGAATTATTTATTTATGAGATTTACATCAGAAAAAATCAATTATTATTCATGTAAGTGAGAAATAATGACTTTTTTCTTCATATCAGTTTCACTTAGTTACTTACTTACTCAGCGTAAGTTAGAGTACGAGAGAAGGGAACTAGCAAAACACAGCGCCCAGCCCAAAAAGCTGTGGACGGTCATCAAAGATATCTGTAATTTCCCAAAAAAAAACCAACGACAGTAGTTCATTACTCAACACCGGAGCACATAGTTCGTTTTCCATCAATAATTGAAACCGTCATTTTGCCTCAGTAGGTAAGCGCTTAGCATTCAAAATCTTAGATAAACTCGAGACTACGGAAAGCAAACTCTGTAGTGATGCTAATCTTGAGAATCGTTCTAAGGACCCTCTGTTTCTTCACCCCACTAATGAACACGAAATAGATCGTATCATTACTGACCTGAGAGACAACAGTGTTCCTGGTTTTGACGGAATCGGCCCACTTCTACTTAAGCATGTAAAATCATCTATTCTAGAGCCCTTAAGGTGAATGTTCCGCTGGCCTGTTCATACATTTTTCGTTCACGAATTACTCCGTAAATAGACACTTTTTGCTCAAAACGAATCACTTTATCACTTTTCTACAATGAAATAGTTCCGCAGGTGACTTTTTGGTAAATAATTTGCATTATATATTGAGAAAAACAGTCTTCAAAACCGGGCAAAATTTGATATTTTGTTTACTAGTGTGAGTGCGATTTGACAACCAAGCATGCCGCCATGATTGCGATAGGTTATAATATTTAACGCTAGATGGCGTGCAACCGATATTGTAAATTTGAAAAATCATTACTAAATTTCTAATAATGGTGTTAATTAAAAAAAGCATTATAATAACGTAAAACTAACTATTATAAACGAAAACATAAAACATTGTTGTTGATTTCAAAAAATTGTTAGCGTTAGTTATTATTATTGTTACTGGCAACAATATCATCATTCGTAATCGTAGGTGCCTACGAAAAAGGCGACGTTGCCGCACTTCCTAGTTCCTTCCTACTTGACCCTTTGACCTGTAATGTTTCTAAGAAAAAACGTTGCCAGTTTGGCAACGTCGTGGCTTTCTCGTTTGATTCGATGATTCGGTTGACTTGAAATAAAATACATTTTGAAGCTTTAGGCTACCTTGTGCAGTGATAGGTTTTACGCGCGGAATTTCTTGTATGTTTTGGATTGTATGCATTTTCATTGATTCGAACTAATATTTCTTGCATGTTTTTCATTCCAATTTAATATAATTATTGCAAGGTATTGTAGTATAGGTTGCTTATACGCAATTTTATTTTAAAATAAAAGCAATCTTTCGGTGGTATTAGCAAGTCGGCCCGTGAATTTAGCTGGCTATTACAAACTAAAATCTTCTCAATAGAAATCACCGATCAATATTGTTAACTGATTTGTTAAGTTATAATAATATCAAGTAAACAAAATTTTATTTACTTGATAATATATTATCTATCTTATGTAAACCAAATTTATAAGTCGCTATATATAGGGTGACTGGTAATTAGTGTACAGTTTGCATTAGGCAAACATAAATGTACTGAACAGCTGATTTTTTTTTCGCGATTTCAGGTTTGTTCCCATAGTAAAAGTTGTTGGTTATCATGAGCACAATCACGTGTTTAAGTATCGTACACTAATTGCCAGTCACCCTATATATTTCCTGTCATATTGTTTTTTCAGATTAGTAATACAAATAGTTATCGACGGACAATTATTATTAAACGGACAAACAAACATTAGTTATATTTGGTACAATATATCGCGTCATACCTATGTGCATTCCGTTACAGTTACATCAAAATGTATAATTATAAAATATGATTTATTATTTGTGGTTGTTCTGCAGGGATTTATCCCTACTAGATATTATTTTCTTAATTGTCAATCAATATTATATAGCAGTAAAATTTTACTTACCCAAATAATTTTTTGGGTAAGTAAAATTTTACTGCTATATTTTTCTCAAAATGCGAATGTAATCTCGAACGTAATTTGGAACGTCAATTTGTAATATTATCTATGCATTAGTTTGTATGACATGAGACTGCATTTCGAATCGAAAAGTAACATATTTATTGTCTTGTATATCATTTGTTTTTGTGTATTTCAAATTCGGTTTACATCTAAGTTCCTACTATGTCTAGTGCTGCGAAAGCGTACCAAACGCCACGAAAACGATTACATACGTGGTGACTGAACTGCAAGGACTGTTACTGCAATGTCAATCGAAGTGAAAAGAAGAAAGAAAACCGCGTAAAAGATCTAAAACAGGATGCTCCAGAAGTGTGGGCTCTGATTTATGGCACCAATGAAAAAATTGCATTGAAGGCAGGCCGTTTGTCAAATGAGACGACAAATGTGGCAGAAAACTTTATGAGCGTAATAAAGTAAATGGGGATCGTACCAGCGACGTGTTCATGTGGCAGGTGAATAGTATAAACATTTAATTTTCTATTAGAACAGAAGTTGGAACCAAAAATAAATGTGTTATGTTTATCAGTACTATTTATTTATATTGTACATATAATTTCTATCAATTTTTTTAATAGTTTCTAGTAAAATTATATTTTATTTTCAGGGATATCGCTTGATACTGGACACAAATGGCATGAGACTGCATGGAAAAAGCAGACCACACAGAGCCCAGGAACACATTTTAAAAAATACATAAAGCGAAATAAACAGAGCAGAATACAACAACAATGTTCAACACGCAAACTATTGTTTGTTCCAAGGGAAAAAAACAAACCAGTGAGAATATGGTGTGAAGAACGGTTAGCAGAATTTATTATTCTTTTGCATGTCCACTTTATAATTTATTTTATTATGATAATTACTCTTACTATAATATTAAATCTATTTCAGGTTCAAGGACAAATGTGTGTCAGTAACACGGATAAATGCTACTTCATATGTTTTATTTCAGTCAATGAACTTTTGACTGTTATAGAAGTTTGTCGAGATAATGAATTTATCAGCAATATGATGCCAAAGCTATTAGACTTTTTTAAATACTGTATTCTGCCAGAAATAATTTTGAGACGAGTTCAAAAAAATGCGAAATGTATAGAATTCAAAGGTACACTAAATTATTACTTTTTTTGTTTACTTCATAATTTCCATAAATTCAATTATATTATATTTTAGAATTTCAGTCTATATTATATTTTTTCTTGTGGGAAATTGTTCTTCAATATCTACATCAAAAGTTACACACAAAACATACTAAGTATAGTAATTTTCTTTTGCAGCAGCTGTGTAGCGGTGGTTTCCGAACAAGAACTTCAGAAGAGTGAAAACAACACATCAAATGATTTTTGTTTTAATTTTAAGTTTAGAATCTACATTATCAATGTTTACAATCATAGCATAGCATAGTCGGCCTTATAATGTTCCCATTGTTGGGACTCAGGCCTCCTCTCTAGGAGAGGGAATGGGCCGTAATCCACCACACGGGCCCAGTGTGGGTTGGTACAATCATAGAGTGAATAAAAAGAAATTTGTTGCTTTTATATTTCCTTTACAATTAAAACAATACTTTAGCAGATATGTATAACCATTTGTTAGTTATGTTTAGGTTTTACTAAAAAAAAATTGTGATTATGGATGCTTAGATATTATCAAAAAAAAATCCACCTTCTTGGTCTCTTGTTTATGAATTATAGTTTCTTGCGTTGTCTTATACTGATGTGTAATTGTTGTAAATAATGTACCTTGAATTACTTCAAATTTGCATTGAGACTAAATATTTTTAAAAAAGATTGTTTTTTAGTAAGTAGTCATGTATCAAGCATTTATGTCACTATAAATACTTGTAATAACTGTTGGTATATATGTTCTTATAAATAATGTATAAGGTAATAAAATAAAACCGTTTTACATTGCATTCTTGACATTTATTTGATTCCCAAAATAATAAGTCAATTAAATAATTTACACCTGAAATACCACCTTTTATTTTTATAATATAATCGTTACAGGTACTCCTCAGACATAATTATAATTTCTACAGAATCCAGCCTGATAACTTAAATGCACGCCATCTAGTGGTTAATTTCGCTGAATGCTTTGATTTTAAAGTAGTCGCTCATGTCTATGTGTGTGTAAACGATACTATAAGCAGAGTTTGATATTAGTTTTTCGAATTATGGCGAATTAGATGGGTTTTGAGGCTATAATTTGACTAATTTCGATAAAGTGGAATGTCCAATTTCCGCTCTACTATTTCTGTGTCTTAATATTGTTCCAATTACACTCAAAACAAAATAAAACGGAAAATGTTGACTTCAGCGCCATCTAGCGGGAAAATGGCCACGAACAACCCGTAGCAATCACCTTAACGCATATTTGTAATTTGAGTATGTCAACGGGCTCCTTTCCTGCCTCCTGGAAAGTAGCTGCTGTCGCGCCTATTCACAAGAAAGGTGCCAAGGACTGTTTGGACAACTACAGGCCTATATCTTTATTGTGTGTCACTTCAAAAATCTTGGAAAAACTTGTGAATACCCGTCTTATCAGTTTTCTGGAAAAGCACAGCTTGCTATCCGGGCGCCAGTATGGTTTCAGACAAGGCAGGTCCACAGAGCAAGCCGTCGGCCTTCTTGCTGATATTGTATCTTCCAGGATCGATGGGAGTAGGCAGTCGATTGGTGTATTCCTTGATTTGGCCAAAGCTTTCGACACAATTTCTGTTCAAATGCTACTCAAAAAGTTAGAATTTTTTGGCGTAAGGGGAATCGCTTGGGACTGGTTTTGTTCCTATTTATCCGACAGAAAGCAGTATGTTGTGATCGGAGATGCTGTCAGCGAGAGCCTTCCGGTTGCTTATGGTGTGCCGCAGGGCAGTGTCTTGGGGCCCACATTGTTTACTATGTACGTGGATGACCTACTCAGACAAACCATCCCACAGTCAGAAATGATTTGCTATGCGGATGACACTGCTATCATTTTCCATGGCGATACGTGGAGAGACGCCATGGATGCTGCAGAAAGTGGCATGCGCACCGTCACGGATTGGCTTGACAGAAATCTCCTTACCCTAAATATTGAAAAAACCTATTTTGTCACTTTCCATACCAGCCGTTCCCGCTGCCCAGACATTGACCAAATAAAAATACACAGTGTCAAATGTCATGACCCTAAGTGCAACTGTGGTGTTATTAATCGAGTCAAGTCAACAAAATACTTAGGTATTATGGTTGACCCAAATCTGACCTTTCGAGAGCATATATCTATTCTTTCTAAAAGAACTCGAAAATTCATCTACATCATGAAATCACTACGTGGTTGTGCCTCGAAAGATTTATGCAGAAAGGTCTACCTGGCTCTATGTCAATCGCTACTACAGTACTGTGTGGGTGTCTGGGGCAGCGCGGCCAAGTCTCACTTGCTAGAGCTCGAACGTGCTCAGCGGGCTGTCCTAAAAGTCTTCTTGGGTAAACCGCGGCGCTTTCCAACTGACGAGCTCTATAAGGAAGCGGGCGTTCTGCGTGTCCGTCAACTGTATATATTGAGGTCTCTCCTTCAACTTGTTGCCCTGTTGGGAAGGCAGTTCACTTACACCCAAAGGGGTAGGATCGGAGCTGACAGTTTACCAATCCCAAGAGTCAGAACAATATTTGCCACTCGGTTTTCACTCTTTCTCCCAACCAGAGTCTTCAACGCCATTAATAAATCTTCAATACGGGTCCCTGGGAATATATTAGAAGCCAAGAAAGTGTTAAAGAGATGGTTACAAGACCTAACGTATGACCAAACCGAAAATCTAATCTGTCCATTGAGATGATCGGTATCTGAACACAAACATATACATAACACCTGTACAATACTTTCACACTGCCACACCTGCCACTTATTTCTCTAATAAATCCTGATTTTCAAGGTTCTGACATAAAATTATAGTTTTAATTGATTTTTTTTTTAAATTTATTTTTTTATTTTTTATTAATTGATTGACTTTACATATATTTTTTTTTCTTACCCTTATTGTAATAGCAATTCATTTTAATTAATTAATTACCTATATTCTTTTTTTTTAATGTTTGTTTGTTTATTTTATTTTATTATGACATTAATTTAATAGATAGTAGATTATTTTTTCTCTTCTCTGTAATTTAATAAAATTTTTAATGTAGTTTGATTTCAATTTAATTGTTATTATTATTATTTTAATGTATTTCGATTTCATTTTAATGTAATGCAATGATTTGAAACATTATGTTCCAAATTTAATTTGATTTCATCTGTACGTTATTACTGTATTTCTTTTCTTTTTTTTTTAATTCTTGTTTTTTTTATTTATTATTTTTTACATTTATTCCTTTCTGTTAAGTATTTTCTTTATTGCAAAATTGTGCTGTCGCATAAACTCCAACTGCTTAACCTGTTAATCACCTGGGCCACCAAGATACAGGCTACGCCTAGTTTGGGGCCCACGGCTACTTCTTTGGTGTACTATCTGTCTTATTCTATTGTTCATTTCTTTATTTTCTTGCTAACCTGTGTGTGTGTCAATAAAAAATTATTATTAATTATTATTATTTCGTTTATTCGTATAGATATCTACATATAAATTATATTTTTAAATATTTCAATAAAGAATTAAAAAAAAAACATTTAAAAATATAAAAAATAGTGTCCCACCGGTATCGGGAACAGGGTCCAAGCTACCGGCGGTCAGGGCTCCAGAGAAAGGAACCTCCTAACAATACGAGCCGTGTCCAAGAGTACCACTTTCTGAATCAAGCCCTTGATCCAGCCGCCTAACGCGAGCCTCCTAAGGTGTTGGTCGAGGCTCTTGGCTATTAAGCCATTGGCTGACACGACTATCGGTACAATGATCGCCGAGTCCACATCCCACATGTCGACAACCTCGCGAGCCAAGTCAATATACTTGATTTGTTTATCTTTCTCGGCTTTCACGAGGTTCTCGTCATGCGGAACGGATATGTCAACAATCATTGCACGCCTCTCGCTTCGGTCCACCATCACTATATCAGGCTTATTGGCTACAATAGTCCTGTCAGTGATGATGGACCGATCTCAGTACAAAGTGATATGACCATTATCAAGAACTGGGTCGGGCTCATACCTGTAGTACGGCACTTCCGATTCCACAAGAGAGTATTTCAGAGCAAGTTGCTGATGGATAATCCTGGCTACAAGGTTGTGCCTATGCAAGTACTCTCCGTTAGCTAGACGAGAACAACCAGAGATAATGTGACGAATTGATTCTCCCGGACGGTGACATGCCCGACAGATGTCAACCGTGCCGTCCTTCACAATAAATCTCCGGTAGTTATTCGTCATGATAACTTCGTCCATAATTGCACAGACAAATCCTTCGGTTTCCCCAAAGAGGTCACCAAAACGCAGCCAGGCTACGGACGCCAATTGGTCTACATCGGGCCCGTGAAGGGCCCGGAAAAAACGTCCGTGAAGTTCCTTGCTCTGCCATACTTCCCTGCGATCGTTAGTGTCAAGCACTACCGGTTTGCGCCAGTTCTCATTAGCCAGGGAGAGCGGGATGAGTCCCTTGTCCACTGCCACTACATCTCAATGCATACCCACGTCGGCAGCTAGGAAATATTCCCTGAGACTGCATACCTCGCGGTTGTGTAGGGTCTTAGCATTTAAAAAACCTCGCCCCCCACACTTCCGCGGGATATACAGTCTCATCACCGACGATCGTGGGTGATGCATTCGGTATGCAGTCAGCAGAGTGCGGACCCTCCTATCCAGGGCGTCAAGTTCCGTTTGAGTCCATTTGAGTACACCGAAAGAGTACATCAATACCGGCATGACCCAACCATTGAAGGCGCGCACCTTGTTTCCGCCTGAAAGAAGGCTATTGAGTACCTTCTTCAGGCGTCCAAAGAAACGCTCCTTCAACCTTCCTTCAATATTATTATTTTTATATATTTTATTTATCTCAGGACCCTGAGGTCCTGGACCTTTGGGAGGCGTACAAGGGGCCGAAGCCAACTCGCAGAGGCCCTTTAGATAATTATAATGGAACATGATACCAACCGACGATTATCCCTGTACGCGCTATGCTAGTGCGCCCAAGGACAACCCCCGGTTATTGAAAAACTGTTGCGACATATGGAGAACAAAGATAATAGGGCTATGGTTTTTGGAATCTTAAGTGGACTGGTAACATGGAACTATGTCAAGACTATGGCCCCTGCCTGAACAACGTTATTAATATGCATCGAAAAAAGGCAGGGGGTGCACACTCAATAAATGGGCCCCCAAAAACGGCCGCTAGCACGAAGTGGCGTAGCAACAAGAGGGCAACATATCCTGAGGTGCTTGAGGAGTGGAGAGGTATACCACGGCTATCAGGACAATCCCGGAAGTACGGTCAAGATCCCTACCAGCACCTTACTGGATTATACATCCTTCTCCCGAGCACGTTTGCTCTTGCGAATCTCCACTCAAGCCAGCCAATAAAGGCAAGAGAGAGGTGGGAGCTCAGTTCCTCGTCAGTGTTCACTACGGCCGGCCAATAAAGGCAAGCCGGAGATGAAGAACAAGAATTCTCCCGGGAGATCGGGTCCGTGGGGTCGCTAATGCCCAACAGTTCGCCACAAAACTGCGCTGCGGATTGTATCTCTCTTAGTCTGGCCCCTCACCCTAGGCATATTACGGCAAAGCAAACTTTACCGATACAGACCTAGGGTATATTGGAGCACGCAAGCCCCACCACGACGTCAACGTAGAGATACGGCGATGGGGATTATTATTATTATTATTACTTGCATTAGATCAATGACTGGAATAAATTCAACAGACAGCTGCGTTCCTATGTTTAAATCCCTTAGGATTACTAACCTTTCCAGCGCTTTATATTTTGGAAATGGGACTTAGTGAAAAATAATCAAAATTTATTTTGTTCAAATATTGATCACTCAACAAGGCCAACATTAATAAGATCTCAATATAAAAATCTTTTACATACAGGCAAATTTAAAACAGCACTGCTGAAAAAGAATATTATGCATATGGGATGGGAGTGGTATACAATAAAATACCTGATAATATAAAAAATTGTACATCACAAATATTTAAAAAGAAATTAAATAAATTGCTACTTGAAAAATGTTATTAAACAATTGATGAATTTTTGAATGTCAAATCAATATGATTATTTAAATGATTTTCCTTGCGATTTTAATTTTCAAATTGCATTTTTGACTAACTATTAACTTATTATTGACATTGTTTACCACTAAATGAACTTATTATTGACATTATTTACCACAGAATGAACTTACAAAATGAATGATTTATATTTTTATTGACTATTTAATAATTTGATCCTATATTAATTTAAGATTATTTCATAATTAATTCTACTATAAAAATTTTTTTGCGTGCCTCACGGTAGAATGTACTGGATCCTTGTCTTAACACCATACTTTTGTACCTACATTCATAGCAAATAAATTATTTCATTTCACTTCGATATATTATAATTTAACGAAAAACAATGTGTTAAATTGTTAGCAGTATGTTACGGTTTCCAATCTTTCGACAGTTTACAATCTCGCGAGATAGATTATATTATAATTTAACGGTATTTACAATTTCACGGTGACATTTTTTTTAATATTCATTAACTATCAGCATATTTTTTAAACATTTACTGTAATGTTTTCAGTCGAATGCGCATTCAGTTTCAAGTTTTTCCTTTTCTAAAATCTATTTCTTCCACTCAGGCAGCAGAAACCCGTTCCTGGGACAGCACAATCGAGATCTTAGGTGTATCCGAGATCCGGGCATCAGTTGAAGGTCAATCCAAGGAGTTATCTGCAGGAGACCGAATTGCCTTAGCCGTGAGCACTGTGGTGAAACTGAAGTCTTTACCTAGAGGAAATTGGAAGGCTTATGGTGATGGTGCATTCTCTGTGAGTGCTGGTGGAGAAGTAACGGCTGTGAGACCAGGGTATGGAGTTATAGTGGCACAGCATAAGGATGACAGGAACAATATTTATAGGGAGACGGTGAGTGTTCTGTTTTTGTAATGGTTAAGAGGAAAACACCTTGAGGTCCATATTTTTTTTTGCTCTTTTAAATTTTTTGGAAGAGCTTTTTTATATTCGATTTGATGGGCATGATGAATACCAAAAGACGGAGAAGGAGGCCAAATAAAATATGGATGGATTGTGTGAGGAGTGTTATGAAAAAAAGGGAGTTAGTGATAGGTTGACAGGACAGAATGGAAGAAAAAAACATGTTGCATCGACCAAATAGGACATGGGCTGGAAGATGATGATGAAAACCAAACTGTTGTATTTATTAACAGATTAACCATACGCAGAAAATGTTTCACGTTTTGTGAATTTCGTTTTTTCCTTAAGATTAATGTGTTTGACAGAATATAAAAAAAACTGGGCAAGTGCGAGTCAGACTCGCGCACTGAGGGTTCCGTACAAACTTACCTATGATAATAGTTCAATTCCCGAATAGAGTTTCGAAGATTTTTACTGCAAATTTACAGTTTTAGATTTTTTCCTATACTTGTGCTATGAGACCTTGCTTCATGCCAAATTTCAGGATTCTAGGTCAACGGGAAGTACCCTATGAGTTTTGATTCCCTTGAGAGTGTCGATATATACGTTTTTTGCGACATAAACGGTCGTTACTTTTTTTTTCGTTAACTCAGAAGTTTAATTTTTTCACAGCTTCAGGGGACCGCAGACTTGAGCATATGGTTTTAGTTTCAACTCGATAACACCACGCGTTCCCGAGATAAAGGGTCTTAACAGACAGACAGACGGACGGACAACAAAGTGATCCTTTATGGGTTCCGTTTTTTCCTTTTGAGGTACGGAACCCTAAAAAACAGTATTGACAGGTTTTTGAATACTTTTATTTTCACAGGCCATTCACGTTGAAGTAGCTGTACCAACATACTGCACAGCGGAACCAAGCGGCGAACTCCATGAGACTAGTGTCCGCTTGGTGATGAGGAACTCTGTAGGGCGAGCGCTGCTGGCGCCGCACGCCAACGTGTCCGCGGTAGCTCCGCTAGCTGCGCACTCGAGACCTGCAGCTTCTAGTGACAGGTATACAACTCTGTAGGGCGAGCGCTGCTGGCGCCGCACGCCAACGTGTCCGCGGTAGCTCCGCTAGCTGCGCACTCGAGACCTGCAGCTTCTAGTGACAGGTATACAACTCTGTAGGGCGAGCGCTGCTGGCGCCGCACGCCAACGTGTCCGCGGTAGCTCCGCTAGCTGCGCACTCGAGACCTGCAGCTTCTAGTGACAGGTATACAACTCTGTAGGGCGAGCGCTGCTGGCGCCGCACGCCAACGTGTCCGCGGTAGCTCCGCTAGCTGCGCACTCGAGACCTGCAGCTTCTAGTGACAGGTATACAACTCGGTAGGGCGAGCGCTGCTGGCGCCGCACGCCAACGTGTCCGCGGTAGCTCCGCTAGCTGCGCACTCGAGACCTGCAGCTTCTAGTGACAGGTATACAACTCTGTAGGGCGAGCGCTGCTGGCGCCGCACGCCAACGTGTCCGCGGTAGCTCCGCTAGCTGCGCACTCGAGACCTGCAGCTTCTAGTGACAGGTATACAACTCTGTAGGGCGAGCGCTGCTGGCGCCGCACGCCAACGTGTCCGCGGTAGCTCCGCTAGCTGCGCACTCGAGACCTGCAGCTTCTAGTGACAGGTATACAACTCTGTAGGGCGAGCGCTGCTGGCGCCGCACGCCAACGTGTCCGCGGTAGCTCCGCTAGCTGCGCACTCGAGACCTGCAGCTTCTAGTGACAGGTATACAACTCTGTAGGGCGAGCGCTGCTGGCGCCGCACGCCAACGTGTCCGCGGTAGCTCCGCTAGCTGCGCACTCGAGACCTGCAGCTTCTAGTGACAGGTATACAACTCTGTAGGGCGAGCGCTGCTGGCGCCGCACGCCAACGTGTCCGCGGTAGCTCCGCTAGCTGCGCACTCGAGACCTGCAGCTTCTAGTGACAGGTATACAACTCTGTAGGGCGAGCGCTGCTGGCGCCGCACGCCAACGTGTCCGTGGTAGCTCCGCTAGCTGCGCACTCGCGACCTGCAGCTTCTAGTGACAGGTATACAACTCTGTAGGGCGAGCGCTGCTGGCGCCGCACGCCAACGTGTCCGCGGTAGCTCCGCTAGCTGCGCACTCGAGACCTGCAGCTTCTAGTGACAGGTATACAACTCTGTAGGGCGAGCGCTGCTGGCGCCGCACGCCAACGTGTCCGCGGTAGCTCCGCTAGCTGCGCACTCGAGACCTGCAGCTTCTAGTGACAGGTACGCAAAAATAGCTAAAGATGGCTGGCTCCATACAACGAGCGAACACATGTCCACATACGTACTTGCGTATAGTGAGCGCAAGTGTAGACAGACGTGACTGCCATTTATTTATTAAAAAAATTAAAACTATCTGTACAGATTCTTAAAAAATGTGCAGGACATAATAGTTAGTAAAATATACACATTCCACATCTTTCGGTTACTACTTACTTACTATAAATAAAATAAAAACATATAAATCCAAATTGTAACTTAATTATCCCTATTAATAATACTATAGAGGTTGTCAGAGTGTAGTCATTCAGTGAACAAGAAAACAAGCGTAATTACCGCGTCAACGTGTTGTGCGTGTTCTACACGATTTAAGGTAGAACTACACTGCGCACATGTGTGCCACGTACGCCGACTTGGGCGCGTCGGTCTCCATACATTTTATATGGCAACTAGACTTGTAGAGCTACACTATACTCCATCGGTTTAGGTAGTTAACTAAACGCAAACAATCTTAATATGTCTTTTTATTAAAAAAAATCGTATAAAAAGCATACAAAGATTATTTAAATTTAGTTAGTTACCAAACATCGGTATAGGTAAATTATAGACAACATTTAGATAAAAGAGATGTCAAGATTGTTTACCTTTAGTTAATTACCCAAACAGATGGAGTATAGATCCACGCGACGTCGTTCAACGTACAAATCAGGCGTGGTCCACGTGTGCGTCGGTCTAATGTAGCTCTAGCTTTATTCGCGTCTGTGCTATGATTTCATTGTTCTGCTGTGAAAAGGGATCCTAAAAGGTAGACGATGAATTGAGTGAGGGTCGCGGGAATCTGATGAATGCGAGACGCACAGGACCTGTCGTTATGGTGACACTTGGGAAAGGCCTATGTCCAACAGTGGACGTCTTTTGGCTGAAGTAATGATGATGAAAAGGACAGTGCTAGTTATCGTGTATTGTAGATTACAGTCACAATAAGGTACAGTCAAAAGTTTTAAAACCAGCGTCAGGCAACTGCTACGTAGTTGTCTGGCATTATGACGAACTGTACCTATTTGGCACAGCTATGAGACACACGATGTTGTCGTTATTTTATTTTTTAAGTTTCTATACAACATTATTTTTAGTATATACGAAACCTGAATATAGTTTGTTCAGAATCAGTAACTGAATCGATTCCAATAATTTTTACACCATGTTATATTTTTTTTTCAAAAATATTTAAAAAAGGTCACAAGTTTGATCCCACCGACAAAGTACAACACAGGTCCCGGCAGGTTATAGCGGACATTAGACACTAGCGCACAGCTGGGTGCGGGAGTAAAACAACCCCTCAGTCGCCCGGGTGGCCCGGTGATCATGTATTTGTGCGACCAACCAGGTTACTCGTAATATAACAAGCTTATATAACTTCGTGATTCTTTACATAAAAGTACTAGACACGTGTTTCGGGTTTCGCATATTTATACTAAAACTAATATTGTATATGAAACGTATTTTCTATATAGCTTTATCTCTCTATTTTAGAAGTAGGAAACCTGGTTTTAAAACATCATAATAATATTATGATGTTTTGGCTACATCTTTTAATCGTAACCAATTAAATATTGCTTTAAAAATAATTAATACTTTGTTTATTTTCCAGTGTCCGAGGAACCGAGCTGCTGATACCAAACCTGGATACTGTAGGCACATTCATGACCTTCCAAGGGTCTGTGAGTGGAGTCACAGTTAAGGACGAAGTCTGGGTTACCGGAACTGATTTACGAGCTGATAGGGTTGTTGGTAAGTACTGAACTAAGAAGTGAAGTGTCACTGACATACATAGTCTTAATTTACTAACAAAATAATTTAGTATAGTTATTATGGTATTTATGATATGGGTACTGTTTTCTGAAATGAAATGATTATTATTATTCACTTTATTCATTTAATATAAATATTAATCAAATTTTTAAATATTTTTTTAACAAAATCATTAAAAAAACATTTGAAAATATAAAAAATATTCATATTTTTTTTTTGTGATTTTAGTATTGAGCCCATAGTAACAGGATTAAGGTGAATCTTGGGGATGGTGTTTTGGCTCTTCAATAATTTTTTATTGAGAGTGTTTTGTTTTTTATTGATTTTAAACAGTCTACTTTTGTAGAATGTTTAAAATTAGATTATAATTATTAGGTACGAGCAGTGGTGGCCGAGTGGTAACGGCTCCGACTTACAAATTGTAGGTCGCGGGTTCAAGTCCAGCCAGGCGCATTACTTTGTGTAATTTATTTCATCACCACTGCTCTCAAAACGGTGAAGGAAAACATCGTGAGGAAACCGGCATGTCCTAGAACCAAAAATTAGATTATAATTATTAGGTACGAGCAGTGGTGGCCGAGTGGTAACGGCTCCGACTTACAAATTGTAGGTCGCGGGTTCAAGTCCAGCCAGGCGCATTACTTTGTGTAATTTATTTCATCACCACTGCTCTCAAAACGGTGAAGGAAAACATCGTGAGGAAACCGGCATGTCCTAGAACCAAAAATTCGAAGACATGTGACATCCACCAACCCGCACTGGGCCCGCGTGGTGGATTACAGCCCATTCTCTCTCCTAGAGAGAGGAGGCCTGAGTTCCAGCAGTGGGAACATTAAAAGGCTGAATATTTATGTATTAGGTACGTTACAACAGTCAGAACCCAGAAAATATCGTTGGCGAGATCTGACGGACACTGACTGCTGACACTCCGTCCCGCGCGCCTCTCCCCGCTAGTCCTCTGCCGTGGCCACACACGCTTGTCCACGCGTGAGCAGTGAAATTAAAAAAAAAAAAAACAAAAGAAAAGTCGATTATTATGAGTTACAGGCTATATAGTCGGATGTTAGTTTAGGTATTTTCAGCGCCATTATGGCTGCAGCAACATTGCTACATTTGCCCTTAGCATTCAAATGAAGGTTATTCTATTACAGCATTCAAGAGTCATTGTCTCGTTACGTAAACTATTCCTGCTTTACAAACAACACTTTAAAAAAGGTTTTCGACAATTTCATTTTTGATAGATAGTCTTATGATTTTGAATACAGCACACCGGACTTTTGGGCGTGTTTATTATACTACCACTAGTTGATTCGGCATACGTTGTTCTGCCATATAATTTGTCAAAGAAAAAAATGGGTGATGGTGGTAGGAGGGTAAGAAATAGCCTACGATCCAAATATACACAAAAAAAAAATATTGGTCAAGCCGAAAAATATCGAAAGAGTTCGATAACAAACACTGTGACATATAATAGGTCTTTACCTATGAAAATGCCGTTTTTTAAAACTATTTAAACGAAGAAGACAGAGTTTCTTTGTTAGAAGAAAGTCGAAGGTATACGTCATTGATATTGCCCTTTGAAACGCATAGGTTCTACGTTGGAATTCTTAATATGGAAAAACTTTTTTTTGTTGGCTACAGCAATATTACAGAAAATACAAAACACAAAGAAACTAACAAATACCTAATTTCGAAAAAATATACCTTTAATATAAAGTACTCGTATATTTGAACTTATAATTCCAAGTCGATCCAAAGATATAACACTTCAAAGCAACCCGTTTTAGAAAACGGCAATATCATAGTTTGTTTTTTTTTTTCGGGTGGGAAAATCATCTAATGACATCCCCCGCTCTTGGGCGGACGGGAGATAGTGTCAGACTTTTACTGACTAAAAACCCACTCCTGTTCCTTCATTGCCATTTTTCCAGGGCCCCGGGGATCACTTTCGCATCGCATAGTTAAAGACCTATTATTAGATTTATATTTATATATTAAATGAATCGTGTCGTATTATGTCCTATTCTCGTCGCCTTTCTATGATCGTTTACCTTCTTTCTACATAAAAAATCGTTTTCCCAGTGACTGGCAGCTGGGGTGTTTGCCTCGACGGCGTTGGCTGGAGGTCTCCCGCCGGCGTGTCAGTGTTTGCTGGCAGCGACGTGTCTCTCGCCGTAGTGACGCACGACGCGCCCGCCACGCATGTGCTGCGGCTGGACCGACCGCACAACGTGTTCACACTGCATCAACTGCAGTTAGACAAGGTATGTGAAGTGAAATACATCTATAACTATTACTTTATGTTTACTAACAAAATGTTTAAATATAAGTAGTTAAGTATGTTAGTCTGTAAGGTATTTATGAAATGGGTACTATTACCTAAAATAAATTGATTATTATTATTATTTCATTTATTTATTTTTATATACATACCTCTTACATTTTTAAATAAAGTAACAAAAAAAAGGAAAAGAAAATATTAATATTAATAGGTACTAGCTGCGGCCACCGGCTTCGCCCGCGTGATAGTAAAAAAATATTCCAACAAACTTCCGAAATATAAAGTATCCTATATGCTATTCCTGAACATCGTCTACCCGAGTACCAAGTTTCATGGAAACCCGTTCAGCCTTTTGAGCGTTAAAAAGTAACAAAAACACACTCATAAACTTTCGTCTAAATAATATTAAATGTGATTTAATTAATCGATTCTTAAAATTGTTTCACAAAATATGAAGATGCATTATCATTATGCCAGAGTGCTGTAGGCTATAAATTATTTTTATATATAGTTTTTCGGGCGAAGCCGTAGGCAGAAGCTAGTAGTCTGATAAAATAAAATTATAAATGTAAAATTAGTATATTTCATTTCACCATTGGCGTGGCGAACTATTTTGTACGTACACCTCAAGCTCACATAATCGCCACATTGCCAGGTTATTTGGTACAATGATGATTGCTCTCAATAAGCAGGAGCAAACTTTGCATGAACAAAGCATAAGGTATTCGACAAACCGTTCATGACTCATGCTCGCGATTGGCATATGCGGCTTTCTCAAAATCTTTTTCCAATCTTTACAAATCGAAAATTTTACACACAGATGGAGTTCCTCCCCGGCGAGTGGCCATCAGCGTTAGTCCCTCTCTCCTTCACCGCATCAGGCCTAACATCGGGCCCCCTGATATGTTCTGAACAACAACGCTACGCGCTAGAGGGCGCCAGCATCGAGCTGCCCTACAGCTGCAGGACTAAGGTGCCGCACAGCGCCGTGCCAGTGTTAAACGTTATTAATGGTTAGTTATATTATCAATATCATCATGCCCATAACCCAATTTATTTAGAGTTAGTTGCCATTCTTATCTTAGCAATCACCCAATTTGTAGCCATAATAGGGTATTATACTCATTTTTGAAAGTTGTCTCAATTAGATTCTATGCCACTAAAAAAACCAAAAAATTTATATTCAGTCGCTAAGTACCCCAAAAATGCATTTAAAATTTACATTGTCAAAAGCGATTAATTTGACGAAAATGCCGAAAGCAGTGGACGCCATATTTACTCTGTGGTCGTGACGTCAGTAGGCTGTGTAAACAAATGCGCTGTTATTCAGTCAATATGGCCGATCAGTTGACGGTTGACAGCTGTCACTTTAGTTTACACAGCCGAATGACGTAATAACATGGTGACTACTATTTCATGGTGATAAAGAACAGATAAAAAAACTGAAAACTTTGAATTTAATTTTAAAATTTATTTTGTTGTTTTATGAACTATATATTTTTAGATTTTTTCTCATATAGAGTAAAATACCCTATTGTAGTCTTTTTCTTCTAATATTCTTATAATATTTAAAAGGTATGCGAAGGTCCAGTTCGGTAGGTCTAACTTCGATAAAGAGATCAATCGTCGAATCCGACTCGGCTGGGCAGCGTTCGGGAAACTGCGCGGTATCTTCTCGTCCAATATACCACAGTGTCTCATGATGAAAGTCTATGACCAGTGCGTGTTGTCACTGTTGCCAGTGATGACATATGGCTCCGAAACGTAGTAGCTTACAACTCGTAAGTCAGGGCCGTTACCGCTCGGCCACCACTGGTCTTACTAAAATGTAACTACCCACAAATCATGCTGAAGACTTATCTTACTACATACATCATAATAGTCTACCTACCTATCTGTCTTTAGTAACTATGTAGCCATTTATATTGCGTACGAAAAGTTAGTTATTTTATCAAAACACTTTGTTGACCACACTTTGAGGAGACTGAGTATACTTCATGGAGAATCATTTATACTGTTTTATTCCATTCCAGGACAAATGGGCTGCAAAATAATCCCAGCAAAGCCAATCACAGAAGCCTCAGAGGTGGAACTCTGCGCTGAATGGGGAGCGTACCGCGCGTGTACCAAAGTGTTACTGCTGCCTCAAGTGCGGCTGTCCACGAACAAAGTGTCGTTACTGACCCCTCCTACGACCTTCACTGTCATGGGGCACCCGCAAGCGCTCAAGTTAGTTAGGTTGACCCCATCGCCGGGGTTGAAGCTGGACACTAGTGTTGATAATGGTGAGTAAAAGATAGACCTTGCTCTTGTGTGTGGTTAAGATCGTTGTAGGGTACAATCCCTAGGTCTCCTCATCTTCTTTTGCGAAATAGTAATGCGAGTGAAAGTGGTGGCGGAAATTGTGAGGAAGAGACAATCCTCACGCCCCGGCCCCGAGACTCTCTGGGCGTCGAGAGTCGCAGGGTGATTCCCGACCACAGTAGGTGCAAGCTTGCTGACGGCAACTGAAGAGTAGCTCGCTGTCCGATAAATTATTCGATTATTTTCCACTCCAAAAAAGGTAGTATTTTTATTTATTTATTTACAAGCACTTGTACAACGTTACGGAGGATGTCTAAGGCGTTGTACAATAAAAACTTACAAACTAAAAAAATACAATAATAACCTAATAACAAATCCACATTGACAAAAAAAAAAAAAAATGTTTCGACGATTCTGTCGCAATCCCCGGAGTTTATTGAATGCTGGCTGTTGGCAGCGGCTTCGTCCGCATGATATCCCACCTTTATAAATTATAGCGGGTGTATTAATCCATAATAGAAGCTATCCTGGTACCAAATTACATTTAAATTCGTTCAGATGTTTGAGAGATACATACATACTATTGTGATGTTTTCTAAAACTGGCAAAAAAAAAAATGTTCATGTCATCACTTTCCACAATCATAACAAACCGTTAACTATTATCTTCAAACCTTGTAATAATAATGCTTCATATTTACAGCAGGTGCAATGCTCGTGACAGTAACAAACGAAGTGTCAACGTGCGGGCACGGCTGGGTGACCGTGCGCTCCAAGCTCACCGACCAGGAGCTGCGCGTCGACGTGCAGAGGGAGTGCGATGTCGCGTGTGGCACGCTATTGGGCGCCCTGTTCTCGCTGTTCAAGCCCTACTTATCCACTTTAGTCACTGTGGCCGCAGCTGCTGTAGCGTATTTGTACAGTAAGTCATTATAAAACTTCAATAGACTTTACGTGATATTGGAGTGGAGGAGATAATTTTCTTTTTTTTTTTAACTCACAACGCCGTCTAGTCCCAAGCTAAGCAGAGCTTGTGTTATGGGTACTAGACAACTGATAAACATACTTATATATTTCTAAATACATACATATTATAGATACTCGTAAATTACACCCAGACACAGAAAAAATGATCGTGTTGTTCACACAAACATTTGTCCTGGGTGGGAATCGAACCCACAACCTCCGGCATAGCAGTCAGGGCCTCTAACCACTAGACCAACAGGCCAGTCAAATTGAATCGGCAAATATCCTAAGCTAGGTCGCCCTCAGACTAGGTGGAGCGACAATCTTCGCTGGGTAACTAGTAGCAGCTAGATGAAGGGTTGCCGAAGATCCTGTAGAATGGCGCGGGATAGGAGATGAACTGATCCAGGTGGTCTGCAATAGGCTACCGGTGATAATTTGTGATGGTGTCGCTGCTACTGCGGTTGTTATCGCGTATTTATATTTTTAATGTTTTCGGGTGCGAAACAAGACGTTAGCATATCAAGGTTGCTCACTGCTAGATGGCCATATACTGCTGGAGGTACTAGAGGCAGGAAAAGCTGAAGTGTATCATGTGCTTGCACCACACTCATTCATACTCTTCAAGCGGTATTAAAATATCTGAAGTTTGGCTCTATCTATTCTAAATGTAAAATGTATTGAAAACGTAATGTAAATAACTCGAACAAAAATTATAATAAAACCATTTCTTCCACAGTACAACAAAGAATGCAGCGTAAGTCCCAAATCCGTATGCCAACGGACCCCAACGAGACAGTTCTACCACCAGAGTCGCCTCCCGCGTTAAATCGCTCCCGAACCTGGTCCCGAAGCCCCTTCGCATCGAGCGGCCCCACGGCGCCAGTGTACGGCGACGCCAGCATGCTGCCCGAGCAGAGCTTCTCGCCCAACACTACGAGGAACTCCATGTTCCTATAGCAGTTGGAAGACGAAAGGGTTGCCAGGGAAAGAGGGGGGGTCGCCCTATATGTGAAACGGTTTTTTAGGCTTTTGATTACGGATGTTTAAGGAAAGCCTCCTTTTGATATGATGCACGGCTGGATGGCCGGGTACCTACCAGAATGGTGGATGAAAAAATTTAAATGCAACAAATTTGTTATAGACCATGGAAATTTCAAATGTCGTAACGGTATAGATACCACAGATCTTGAGCGCTGACTTCTACAGTTCTACTTGCGCAGAAGCACGCAGAAGTGAAATATCGGGTCTCTTTAGTGCTATGAAGAGAGATGCGGGGGCGGGGAGTGCAATCCTTGTACAGTGATTGGCTCGCCGATGTATACGATGCGCAAAGCGATCCCCGCTCTTTCGCCGAGCGCTCAAGATTCGTGCTGCTATCTATAACAATATACTTTTGGATTTTCAATGCTTGACTCTGTACCGACAGTTCAAAATCAATTGTTCAACAGTTCATAATATGATAGTTACGGTATTTGAAATGTACACCGTCGATCACATTGAATATGTTCAGTAGTAATAAAATTAGGACTATTATACTCCATTCGCAATAAGACCGTCGATCACATTGAATATGTTCAGTAGTAATAAAATTAGGACTATTATACTCCATTCGCAATAAGACATTTAAACAAACACGTTTTTTTTACTGTCTGTTCAAGCGATTATGACTTTTATTGTGTTGGTGACATGACAAATGGTGGCAAAGAGGTTACAATACCAACTATTTACTGCATAAATAGTTGGTATTGTAACCTCTTTGCTTTTGAGTAGCGTAATTAGAGACACAATAGAAAGACAATGAGCGAGCGAACGCCGGCGTTCGCTTGGGGTTTAATGAAGCTATCCTAGTCTACGGAATAGAGGTCAAAATCGGTTTGTTCATTGCGAATGGAGTATAAAAGATAATAAAATATGTAGTAATTGTAACAAGTCTGTCTCGACATCTTTTGATCTGGCAACCCGACAATGATATTGTTTCGCCGTATCGGTGTATTGTAATGTTAATTAGTTAATAAGGACACTTCAAGTGAAAGGATGATGAGGAGAGTACGTATCAAATTGGCGGATGCGCGCTGGTTTCGCACATATTCGTTGAAAGCCTACTGTCCAAGGACGCGTAGCTTTTTTTTTATTCTTGATCGATTCGCGCTTGACCGCTATCTCACCCGATGGAAAGCGACGATGCGGTCGACGATGGAGCGCGCTTACCTAGAAGTAACCTATTCATTCTTGACTTAAAGATTCCTGGGCTGTAGCCATCAGGAAATACAGATTCCGGCAAGGAATTCCACTCCTTAGCTGTACGCACAATATTGAATGTGTTCCGAAAACGTTTGGTGCGTATAGGTGGGACTTCATAGACTGTCAGCGAAGCGGCAACGACACGAGGGGACGACGCTGCAGCTACGTCGACAGTTTCATAGCTTTGTATGTAAGCTGTCAGTAGGCGTAAACCAAGCGTATAATGACGAATTTACGTCTATTAAGTTACGCGTCCGTAGGCAGTAGGCCTAAGTCATCATTCTCCAAGCGGTACGTACCTTGGGATCTCGAGCAACACGCGGCCACGATCGGACGTTCGACAGGTCGCAATTTTGACCGAAGTTGCGGCCGGTTCTTCGACCAGTTGTGAACGTGGTCGCACAGTTTTCGACGTCCCTTAGAACTCATACACACGAACGGCATGTTGCCAATAGCAGAGGTAATTGCAGTCGTCGACAAGGGGGCGGCGGCAGGACCTATAGTGACACTGGACACACGACGGCTGCAGTTGATCTTCATTTGTTGGAATGTTGACGGCCGCCGTCGTGCGTCAGCAGCTGCCGCCGACGCGTCGACGGCTACAGTTATCTCTGCCGTTGATAACGTGCCGCTCGTGTTTTTGAACTCTAAGGGCCTACGCAGACCGGGACGGCATGGCAAGGGATTTTCATCATCATCATTTCAGCCGAAAGACGTCCACTGCTGGACATAGGCCTCCCCCAAGCGTCGCCACAGCGAACGGTCTGTGCTGGCTGTGCGTCTCGCATCCATCGGACTCCCGCAACCGTTACCATGTCATCGGTCGACCTTTTAGGAGGCCTTCCAACGCTACGTCTTCCGGTACGTGGTCGCCATTCCAGAACCTTTCGGCCCCAACGGCCATCTGTTCTGCGAGCAATGTGCCCTGCCCATTGCCACTTTAGTTTGGCGATTCTTCGTGCTATGTCGGCAACCTTAGTTCTCCTGCGGATATCCTCATTCCTGATTCGATCACGCAAGGAAACTCCGAGCATAGCCCTCTCCATTGCCCTTTGGGTGACTTTAAGCCTTCTGATGAGGCCCATTGTAAGCGACCACGTTTCGGAGCCATATGTCATCACTGGCAACACGCACTGGTCATAGACTTTCGTCTTGAGACACTGTGATTTTAATTTTTACTAATGGACATTCAACCGTACTGTTACAGAAATATGACATAAATTGCTATGCTTTAAAATGATGCCGTGGCATTGAAAGGGATTTTATCGCACGGCATTAAAAGACGCGCCACAGGCTCCCGTGGCGGGATGCTGTGGCATACTGTACTGCGGTAGGCAACGGCATGCCACGGACTCCGGCGCTCGTACTGCGGGGTGCGGCGGCGGGGGGAGAGAAGCGGGGAATGCACACCATTGACCACGCACGCCGTGGCATGCCGTGGAATGCCGCGGTATCTAAGCGGCCAGGGTGCGCTGACTCATGGCAAGATCCCTTGCCATGCCGTCCCGGTCTGCGTAGGCCTTAAGTCGTAGTAAGTTGAGTAAGTTTTTAAGACATAGTCATTGAAAAATTGTTGACTAAGGCCTGAATCACATTTATACCTATCAATTCTCATTTTCTATCCGCAGCATTTTTGTCCAAAATTTTTAATAGATCATATTCTAATAAATGTGATTTAGGCCTAAAATTTCCTTAGACTAAGGCATTTCATGTGTAAATTCAGGTTCAAATAAGTAGTTTAATAATGATCTGTAGCAATAATTCAGTCGATGACATTATTCTGGTACTCATTTTAGCGGACCAATACGCAAGTTCGCACAACGCCTTCTCCGGACAATAAATCGGTTACTGATCGTAAATTTAAAACATTGAAAGCCGATCACGGATATATCCGTATATGGTTTCTTTGCAGGACGCCGGCTACGGGTATATACGTAGGACTTCTATACGGGAGGAAGTGTGCGGGGTGGGTACGTACCAAGGATGCAGAATGTACGTAATTACGTATACGTATTTAGCCGTATACTGGCAACCAGGGTGTGTTATTTTTCAGTGATGCCATATACGGATATATCCATAAAGACAAATGTTTCATGTAGCCAATTTCGGCATTCAATGGGTTAAGATTTACGATTACCGACTTTATGGCCTTGGCAATAAGTCAGTAATCCCGAAACTTAGTTGCAGGTGTGATTACCGATTTATTGCCCGTAGACGTCGACATATTCTTTGAAAATAGTCACCGACAGTATATTACTTCGTACGGTCATGTGAAGAGGAGGTACTCGTATAAAACAAATGTTAGTAAAAGAGTTATGAGTTTATATGTGGATGGATGGAAGGAGAGGGAGGTCAAAAAAAAGATAGATGGATTGTGCGCGATAATAGCGTAACGGTTGACAGTACAGGATAGAAGAAAACAAAGTGTTGCGCGGACCGCCAGTAACATGGAACATGGTCAGGATGATGAGGCACCGAGAGCATTCATCTCTCAAATTTGATTTGCAAACGTCGTGAAACGTTGCGAGAGCTTTAGTTACGCTGCGGACATCCGCTCGCGAGCACAGCGATTAAGCTAGAACTGCATTAGACCGACGCACACGTGGACCACACCTGATTTGTACGTAGAACGACGTCGCGTGGCGTGGATCTAATGTAGCTTTACCAGTCTAGTTGCCATACAAAATGTATGGAGCGGTCTCCATCCACGCGCCCAGATCGGCGTACGTGGCACACGTGTGCGCAGTGTAGTTCTACCTTTATAGGTTGTATTTATTTTGAATTTGGATTCGGGGACTCTTGATGTGTACCTGACAGTTGGACATAGGTTTTTGTAAGTCGATGCTGTACTCCAGTATACACAAGCATTTAGTGAAATAGGTATTAAAACAAGTATTTACAAAATGCTAGCTGATGCCAGCGGCTTCGCCCGCGTGTTAGTAGACAATTATGCAAAGGGAACATACATACATAATATTCATACGTGGGATATCTTTTATCCGGGATAAAAAATATCCTATGTGCTGTTCCAGAACACGGTTTACCCGTGTAGTTTCATCGAAATCGTTCAGTCGTCTATCATCAAATGACTTTTCTCGCTCTAGGGTGGAGCGAGAGGGCGTGTCAGACTTACTGACTAAAACCACCTATAGTATAATTCCTTTATTTGCCCTTTGCCTTATAGCACAGTATGGAAGTCTTACGATTTCAGTCTTAGCGGCGAGCGGGGGCGGCATCAGTACGCGGGCGCGCGGCGCCTGAGCGGCGTCTCGTGGCATGCTTCAAACATTTTCATACTTTCGATCTTTCCGCTCGCCGCCTCGCGCTTAGCTACCGCTCACAGCGGCAAGGTCGTTAATGGGCCGTTACGTTTGAACTGATGATGATGAACCATCACGTTTGCGTAACTTCGCTAGCTAAATTAATAGTGTGAGAACTGAAACTGCGTAAAGCGGACCATACAAAAGTGCTCCGTAGCAAGGACCCGCGCAGGCATCCGTCGCGGGGAGTCGGGCTCCGTGCCCGTTTTGCTACATAATAATATATTAAGTTCTAAAGACTACATGCACACCGTTAAAGTTGAACTAGCGACATTGCGTGCGCACGCGCGAAGTCACGCGAGCGTCGCGCGTCGCGGCCGTCCGCGCAGACGCAGTTTCGGCCCTGAGACTGCCAAGCTAATTCCATAATTAGTATTACATAATATTAGTGAAATATCAGGACTTTTAGGGAACCGAAAGAACAAAACACTAAATTATTACGCATTTGCTTTATTGTTATCGTGTTATTAACAAAGCTGTGCTTAAAATTAAATGTTACATTAAAATTGAATTTCAAAATTGACATAAGAAAACGTTAACTCTCAAATCGATACCAAAGTATCATGTTTGATTTTATTATTGGTTATTAAATCGTTGTAGACATACGTAATTAGTTGGTCGGTATAGTATAGTGGTTCTCAACCTTTTTTTTTTACCAGAGATTTTGTTTTGTTTGTTGTTAGCAGGGACCAATAATATAGAAGGAAACTTAACTTCTTAATCTGAATAAAAACTTATACATTCAAAACTGCGAGCACGCCTTTTCTTTTCTTTCAAATAAAACGTAACGAGTGTTGTCATAAAAGCAGTTCGCATCAATGTAACTTACAAAAGAAAAATGAAAGAAAAAAGAGAAAAAAAAAGAAAGAAAAAAGAGAAAAAAGAAAAGAAAAACGTGACGCACGTGCGTGTGTGTGACGTGACGTCACAACATGGCAATCGATCCTATTCTTATTTGGAACGCATTGTATATATGCGTCCTCCAATATAATTTTTGGCTCTTTCAGACCATAGGTTGAGAACCACTGCTTGTGTAGACCTACTACATTATGGTTTATTCGCTTCGCTTTTTTAGGATCCATGAAGTTATAAATAGTCATATCTAACTTAAGATACAATTTTGACGCCGTTAATACATTAGAAAAATAACATCAAATTGACGACAGAAAATCTGGACTTGACGTCCAAATGGTTAGTTAATAACTGCATTTGTTATGCTTACTCTAGTGATAAATAAATATATATAATAGAAATGTAAATACAATTTGTAAATAAGATCTCAAAGAACTAGAATTAGTTGTTTTCTAAGATTGTATTCGCATTTCAATGCAACTAACTTTTTGTGACGTATTGTAAATACAAACACATGTTTTTACTCGACAGTGCCCCAGGAGGGTATTTTTTTTTTTATAATGAAGTCTAAGTCATTTTTTAGAAGTCAATGATTGTTATAATACTTAAATAAAAATATGTGTTTGTAACCTGTACTCGGTATGGGGTTTCGAAACTTGTGATGTGTGAAATAAAGTATTTTTGTAAACTTAAGTTATCTTTTTATTCAATACTAGCTTTTGCCAGTGTGTGAAAGTAGAAAATTATCCCAAGGGAACATGCTTTCAGCATAAAATGTATCTTAAGTGCTAATTCAGGACGTGGTCTACCTGTGTGTCAAATTTCATCCAAATTAGTTTAGACATTTAAACGTGAAAGAGTAACGAATCAACATACAGGTACACATAGATACAAACTTTCGCCTTTATAATATTAGCGCGGCTAGCGACCCGCCCCGGCTTCGCTAGGGTGCAAATTATGCACATAAACCTTTCTCGATTGATGCTCTCTGTATTAGTGAAAACCACATCAAAATTGCGGCGTGTTTTAGGAGGACTTAGCGGGTAGAGGCAGAGGCGGAAAGTGACTTTGTTTCATACTATACAGACTAAGCAGACCACGTGTTATTCCTACGTTAGCTTTATAACATAGATTTCTATAAATAACAGAAACTGATTGGCGATAAAAGCATAAAAAAAGGGAACTAATTTAATAAACATTACATTTTTTTTCTATCCTTTTAGGAGTCACAAGTTTAAGCACCAAAGCACCAACTTCCCGAAAAGCTAGATTAATCTACTACCTACGCAAAAAATACTAACATACATTTTAATTTGTTACTAGCACTTAGCCCGCGATTTCGTTCGCGAGAATGTTTTGACGAACTAATAACGACAGTCTAAAGACTTTAAATAATTGATTTCGACTAGAATTTATGCCAAGTTTATTGTTTATTAGCCCAAGAAATAAGAATCATCCATACAAGAAATTGTTCAATTCGGGTTAGTTTTTGAAAACAAATATTGACAGCCTTTATTATTTATTTAGGTTATTATTTGTTCTAACTTTCAAGTATGTTGGCACACGGAAAAAGAATTTGCATACAAAGGAAATTCCCCCTTAAAGAGATTGTATTTCCAAAACCCCATCTTAGCGCTCGCGCCTTCTTCATAAAAGGAAGAAGAATACTCCCCGAAGTGTAATCGATGAAAACCGACAGGCCAGCAACTCGGCGTCGATGCTCAAGGCTTTGGAGTTTTGATTCGACAAGTGCATCATCACCGATGATCCTCTTGGCTCGCTTCTCAATCGACTCCACGGCATCAAGCTGGTATTTGGCAGACCCATCCCAAAGATGAGAGCAGTATTCCATACACGATCGAACTTGCGCTTGACAAAGTTTGAGCAGCTGTTTCGCCGTGAAGTACCTACCGTCTCACTTTAGCTAAGATCCCCAATTTTTTGGCAGCCTGTTGAGCACAGAGTACCTTTTTATGTATAGTACTGTTGAGCTTTGCCTCGATATAGGTAAGAGCCGAAATTGAGGGTAGACGACAAAGTTACCCCGTTACTTCGGGGAGTGTGCGTTGGAATTGCACAATTTAATTCCACCAAGTCCGTTCCATCATCGGACCACTAGACGTACGGCGTTGCGCCATCGGTACATGGTGGACATCCCACCCATACTTATGGGTGTTGTGTACGTACAAAGCGTTTTGGGAACACATTCATAATGCGTACAGCTAAGGAGTGGAATTCTCTGCCGGAGTCTGTGTTTCCTGATAGCTACAACCTAGGGGTCTTTAAGTCAAGAGTGAATAGGTTATTTCTAGGCAAGCGTGCTCCATCGTCTGCCACATCATCGCTTACCATCAGGTGAGATAGTGGTCAAACGCGAGACTATCAATAATAAAAAAAAAAGGAAGCCATGTGAAAAATATCGCGTTCCTGTTCAGACTAGTGGGTAGTAACTATAATCAATTTTCGAATACTAATTAAAACAGCCACTGAATTTCATTTGAAGAAATCCCGCCAAAAACCCCCGAGTAGAATCAATAAATATCAGTGTTGCTATTCTTGCTGAAGTCTCCCATAAATATTGGAACTTAAACAAAAACTTAGTCATCACTAAAAATTAACAACCTACATTAGTGTTCTTTTCACAGCGGTCCTTAATTACATTTAATACATTTTTCTACTATCTAACCATAAACGAATGATTGTATTGCGGTAACACTAAAAAATCTATTGATATATTGAAATCTTTTTACTTATATTGGCATATTTTTGAGATTACAAAATTCAAAACTGTATATCAAAGTGGTCATTAGAACCAGTAGTAAAAGTTTCTACTCGAGCCCGGAATAGGATTTTTTTTTTCTTTCTACAAAACAGTTCCTAGATTATAGTTCCATTCAATAATGTACTGTGATAATTCCGAATGTCATTGTACTTTATCAAAAAGAGATTAGGTTTGAATAATGGCTTAGTCTGAAAACAAAAAAGAAAATAGAAATGCAGTTTTATTTTCTCTAGGAATTTTTCAGTCCGTAGTCATGGATATCACCACCAAATTCCCAACTCAAAATAAAACCATAATTCTATTGAAATATGAAGGTAGCCTCTACTTCAAAGAATGTAGATGTGTTTGCGCATAAACTTGCATAATGACCACGAAAGTTTGGTAATCTGTTGCATCAATTGAGCTTAGCTGGCTAATCCATGATCTAAGTGTATAATTATTATTGTATCTAATGTTAAGGTTTAACTAATGACCGCTATGAAAAAAAGGAACCACTGCGTTGTAGCTCCGTCCGTACGTTTTGATTTTAAGTATTTATTTTTAATTTACATTGAATCTCCTACTGCTCCTAACATCTCTAATAAGTCCTCCTGCGGAGATTTTGGAATGTCTGGGATAAAAGTAAGATCAGTGTTCTTTATTTTAAAACTTGTGTCTATCGTTTCAAATTGTATGTCTGTGGATATTTTTAAGGTTTTTTTCTTTGAACACGTAGTTCCAAATTCAATGGGCAATTGTAACTCAACTTTATTCTTGCAATTAGTTTTCTCTATTGAAGATAAAAGACAGTTTATTTCATTTGTATCAGCACATCGGTTTTCAAACTCTTCAATAGGATTTTTCTTGTTGTCGTACTTATAAATATTTTCACCTAGGTTATGCAAAAGGTTTGTACTTATTGTAGAAGGTAAATTCAAAGTTCCGTCTTTTCTTTGCAGACCTAATCGCATTAGAACTGATATTTTAGTATGAAACTCTGAAAACCAAATTATAAGGGTATTGTTAAGACATTTATAGTCATCGTCAGTGAATTTATGAGATAATGACTCGAATCTTCTCATAACTTGTTCAATAATACATTTTGGGAAAAATTGCGGCATTAGCATGGCAACACTTCTCAAATGACGGCGAGTGATATCGAAAATACTTTGATTCGTCGCTACAGATAATTGCCATTTGAAAATCATCGTCATGAGATCCCACAATTTGCTCATGGAATAATCATCTAGTTTCATTATTGAAGAGGTGGATATGTCTTGAAGTAGTTGTTTCATGAGAGCGTGAGCGGCCACCGGCTGTGGTGTAAATAACTCATCTAACAGTTTGGGATGAAGTAAAACTGTCGTTACATCGGTGAGTACTGAAATAAATCAAAATGAACATTTCCTATTTTATAAATACTAAAAAAATAATACAAACATTATAAGAATTAGGCACTTCTCTAAAATTATTTTTAGCTTATTGCACTAAGTACTCATTTAAAACAATAACTTACCTTTTTCAGATTTGTCCGGAGAAATATTCTGGGCTTTCAGCCTCTGGTCTATTACGAAGATCATCTCACATCCCAGATTAACAGCTAGAAAGGGCGTAGCAAAGTGCGACATTTTCACAGCACTACTTTCAGTAACATCCATGAAACACTGAAATAATCAATAATGTTTCCATTTCCTAACCTCACCTTGTCTATTGATTCTTTATATGAAAAACTATTGGAGAACATAAAGAAAGATGGTAGAACGAAAGATATTTCTCAAGACTTTTTAAAATTGAATGAACCCTATGAGAAAGTATTTTATGTGTATAAGATGCTAAAAAACTACAATCTTATACCACTTATTTATAAAGAAGAAAAATGTGTAAATTCGTCCACACATTATCGTAACCTTGGCAACAAGGCCTATCAACAGGCCCAATTCTACATAGCATGGCAATACTATAACTTGGCAATGATGTATGCACCTAGTGAGTCTGAAAGTTACGGTATAGCTTTGTCTAACAGGTCAGCAGTGTTTGCTAGTTTAAAAAAATACAAAGAATGCTTAGCTGATATTGAAATGGTTTACACTTGTTCATATCCAATTTCAATAAAGGATAAACTTAAAAAAAGAAGAAATAGATGTGAAAAAGCTGTACAGGACGATGAATGTCCAGATTTCCATGAAGAGGATGAAGACATAAAAGACATATTTACCTTTAAGGGCACCAAAAATGAAATATACGTAGATGCAAGCTCTAAGCTAAGAGTGAAGTATACTCCTGAAATGGGGAGGCATGTTATTGCAGATCAGGACATTAAAGTGGGAGAAATACTAGTTCAAGAAGACCCGTATGTTAGAGTGCTTCTAAGAGAACAAATTATCTACACTTGTGCTAATTGTTTTTCAAGGGAATGTAATCTATATCCTTGTCCATATTGTTGTATGTCCATGTATTGTAGCAAGAGATGTGTCATAGAGGCATGGGAGCAGTATCATTGTTATGAATGTCCTTTACTTGCATTTCTACTGAATAATTCAAATTTCACAAAACTGGAATTGCTTGCTTTGAGAGCCACAATAAAAACTAGGATGGATCATCCAGATTTGAATAGTTTATTTCTCTCAGTAGATAATACGGAAGCATGCAAAGATGCTGAAAATTTAGGATGTAAGAAGACAGATGATGGAAAATTGGTTTATAGTTCAAAAAATTATGAATCAGTTCATACTTTGGCTACAAATATTGAGAAAAGAGATGTATCAGATATATTTCAGAAGACTGTTAGTGCTGCTGTCCTTTTGCACATCCTGGCTATAAAAGAATTTATCAAAAATGATGATCCGGATATAGAAAAAAAAATTAAGATATATACAGCGAATACATTAATGCGTCACTTGATGACAGCTCCGACAAATATGCATGGCATTACGGCTAATATTGAAGACGAGGATGGGAATTATGTAGATGAGATAAATATAGGTAGTGGGGCATACCCGTTCCTAAGTTTGATAAATCATTCATGTGCACCGAATGTGGTGCGTTTCACCAAACTCGGCTTTAGTACAGTAACTTTGTTTGCTCTGAGACCTATCAAAAAAGGGGAGCAAATATTTGATAATTATGGGTAAGTTAATTTTTTTTAATATTTGATTCACGAAGTAGTATATTTATCATTCATCATACACACAGTTTTTTTTTTGAGCCATGTTGTTCAGTCAACTCAACCCAAGATGATCATGGTGTTTGTTTCTGTATTGAGATAGTATGCTGTCCTGTTTGGAAACTGGCTTTTCATCAGAAAAAAAAAATTGAGAACCCGTTTGCAGCGCCACCTACCAGGCTCAATTGTATTTTCAAACCATCCAGGGACCCATTCAAATATATACTTACACAAAAGTTTCCTTTAGGTTCATAACGACAACTTCCCAAAATGTCCACCCTCCCAAAACGTCCACTTCCCAAAATGGTTATTCCCTAAATGTCTATTTCCCATTTCATCCAAAATGACCAGTCACCAAATAGTCCGTTTCTCAAAACAACTACTCCCAAAACGTCTAGTTCACAAAAGAAGGATGGCCAATTTGGACTAGAAAAAAAAAAGTGTTGTAACCAAAATGTGACTGTCATCATAACATAATATGTTATCGATGTAATTATCGGATGGCATCAGTTTATTTTTAAAAGGAGGAAAATTCATTTTTAAAAAATATTTTTTTTTTTTAGAACACTTGATAATATCTTATTTACGAACGCATCCGTAATGTTAACATTCTTAGAGAAGTCCAAACTTGCGATTTAATTTCTAAATCGAAAGTAAATCCAAGGTTATGTCAACAGTTTATAATTTTCTTAATCTAAGTAACACTTACAGGTTTTTTGTTTTTTATTATTTAATTGAATTAAGTAATGAATTAAAAACAATATTTAGCATCTTAAAATTGAAAAGCCGTAAATCGATCGAATATGGAGCCACCCTATTTTTGACAAACTTTTTTATGTAATATTTTGAGCATGGACTAAGTCTTGTAAGCCATGTCTTCGTGTGAATAGTAATTTGAATATGGATGTAAACATTCTGAGGAATAAATTTTTGAACATTATTAAAACAGCCTCCGAGTGAAGTTTCCTAACTTGACTCGAAGATATGCCGCCAAAAACTATTTTTGACATCTTTTTGTAGTGCTACAGATTACTAATAAACCACATAACTCTAAAACACATTTTAATTATTTACTAGTTTCTCCGTACTTTAAAAAATATATTGAATGCCATACTTAGTAATGTTCATTCAGGCAAATCAAATGATATATGTTTCATCAAGTTACGTTTTACTCATTTTATATGGTCCAAGCATGTTAGGAGAACGACCATTGTTCTTTAACACTTGCCCTATATATTCTTGAAAAATAAAAGAATCGCTTTATCGAATCAGACCCTTGGCCCCAGTAAGCTTCCATCCTGCTGGGCCCCTACAGTTGCTGACATCTTGAGGCGCGCGTGGAACAGCACGCGCCGTCGACGACTTGGGCTCGGTCCAGGTGGTTACCGGACGGTCGGACGGCGAGCCACCCATTGCTCGCCGTCCGCAAGCCCGCCCCTACGGTGACCGGAAATCGGGATTGGAATCCCGGCGGCGGTTGGGGCGTGAGGACCGTTGCCTCACGCGATCGGCCGCTTCCTTCGCTAGCATTACTGCTTCGCAGAAGGAGGCGATCGCCTGCCACTCCTCGCTCCGGACCATGGCCTGTACCAAGGCCCGGCGCGAGAGATCGCCGCCGCCGATCGCCCCCACTAGGACACGGCGTTGCTCTGCCCAAGCAGGGCACACCTTTACCGTATGCTCCACCGTGTCCTCCGGGCGGTCCACACAGTGGCGACACCTGGGCGTCGCTTCCGCACGAATCCAGTGTAGGAACTTCCCGGCTCTTTCAAGAGTAACCTCAAAAGAAAATATGTTTGAATTGTCTAATGACAAAAAATCTGTGAACGTTGTGTATAAAGACATTCTGTAGTAAATTTATTACTAGCGACCCGCCCTGGTGCAATGCTGGACAAAACCGCATAAAAATCCGTTGCGTAGTTTTAAAGATCTAAGCGTATATAGGGACAGACAGCGGGAAGCGACTTTGTTTTATACTATGAAGTGATCTGCATTGCACCCGTGCGAAGCCGGGGCGGGTCGCTAGTAACTAATAAACAATGATGCGGCAATTATAATTTCAAATTTTCTATATGATGAAGAGTGGGCGCGTGGTGGGATCATCTCGCTGTCTCTTTTCTTCGCACATAATCTAAGGGCCAAAGTCACCCAAAGGGCAATGGAAAGGGCTATGCTCGGAGTTTTTTTGCGTGATCGAATCAGAAATGAAGATATCCGCAGGAGAACCAAGGTTGCCGACATAGCACGAAGAATCGCCAAACTTAAGTGGCAATGGGCAGGACACATTGCTCGCAGAACAGATGGCGGTTGGGGCCGAAAGGTTCTGGAGTGGCGACCGCATACCCGAAGACGCAGTGTTGGAACCCAGTCCCTACAAGGTGGACCGATGACCTGGTGAAGGTTGCGGGAATCCGATGGATGCGAGACGCACATGACCGTTCATTGTGGCGACATTTGGTGGCCTATGTCCAGCAGTGGATGTCTATCGGCTGAAATGATGATGATGAACCTGAGGGCGGTGACTTCACATTGTAATTTGTGCATCCTTTTTCTGTTATTTGACAGTTTCCGTTTTTATCAGATTTTAAAGGTTTTTTAACTTGAATTTGTTAACTTCAAATTCTTAATACGGAAATAAGAGCTTAATATCGATGAACAACAAGGATTTCAGGCCTGTGCATGTTTTCAAAGTACTAACATGATCAGTTAGCATGTCTCATACGTAATCTCGTATCTTTTTACTTAACACTGTATGAAGACCATGCCTAACTTTCGAATGCTTGTGTAATTAACACTAGGTACTTCGAGACGCTTCGAGATGAGAAGGAGATGTCGTCACAGTGCATCACGAAGATCCTACCCGTCGAAGGCATCGAGCGCACCGAGTCCTCAGCAAGCAGTGAAGCCCCAAAAATGTACCTAGACCTGTTTTTGGCAACATAAATAGTGTCTAGACTTGTAGTGCCTTATCTTCGCTTGATCTAACTATGCATGCGAGTGTAGGAAGCCCGCATGAGTTGCTTGCGCGCAGTAGGTATCTCGCGCCAATCCCCTTTTTGAATTAAAAATTTGAAGTTGAATATACTTACTAAACTGATCTAAAAACCTGGTTTCACAAGTTTTTTTACTTCAAATGCTGTTTTTTTTTGCGAGTGAAGTTCAGTAGCTGTTTTAATTATTTCTAAATTGATTGCTAGTGGATACCTATTGTTTTGTAAAATTGGTGTTGTTTTGTATCTCAAGTGTCTATGCAGCTGGACAATGTGTGGAATCATTGAAACAGCCCCGATTTCGGTAAAATAGAGCTGAGAATGTTAATGCAGTATTGGCTAACTCAAGAAGTTTGCCGAAAAAGCTAAATCGATACATTTGCTGTCAAATACTGTAAAAACATTAGAATTTGTTGCATCCGCGTTCTAATAGAAATCAAAGTGACTGAAACTAAATACTTTCGCAACTTGACACTGGTTAAATGAACGAACCGTGCGAAGCCAAAAAAAAAGAAAAAGAAATCCTCCTTCCAGTCCTTACCAGACCATGTATAGTATAGTATAGTCGGCCTTATAATGTTCCCACTGTTGGGACTCAGGCCTCCTCTCTAGGAGAGGGAATGGGCCGTAATCCACCACGCGTGCCCAGTGCGTGTTGATGGATGTCACATGTCTTCGAATTTTTGGTTCTAGGACATGCCGGTTTCCTCACGATGTTTTCCTTCACCGTTTTGAGAGCAGTGGTGATGAAATAATTTACACAAAGTAATGCACCTGGCTGGGTTTAAATCCGCGACCTGGGACCGTTACCACTGGGCCACCACTGCTCTACACATGCACCAGACCATGTAATATAAATATTTTCGCCTTTACAATACATATTAGTGTGATTAGGTAATTGCGAGATGACAGTATTTGACCATAGGAATATGACCATTTATGACTGTTCAGTGTTTAAAAAGTAACAAAAAGAGTAGACTAATGCCAACTTATATTTTCTTTTTCAGAGCACATCATGCTGTTCATACCAGGGAGGCTCGCCAAAACATTCTACGATCTCAGTACAAGTTCACCTGTATCTGCGAGGCGTGCACTGACGACTTCCCACTGTACCAAGGTTTAAAAACCGTCCCAAATCTACCGGCCAATATAGTTGCAAAAATTTTTGATTATTTGAATGGAGATGTCATTGAAGTTCTGCAGAAAGCTAATAGAGGGCGTGCAAAGAAGCTCTTCAAGCCCTTGTGTGAGTTAGCCACGGCCTTAGAGCCTTATATTCCTTGCAAGGAGGCGGCTGAATGTCAGGAGGCACTTAAACAGTGCCTTTCCATACTTTCAGGTGTGCTCACTAAGGAGTATTCCAAATGTATCGAGTTTAATGTCCCTGCTCCCACTGATTTAGAAAAGCCGTCTACTGTTACTAGGTTTTATTGTGGATATGCTGCAGCTGACCTTCAGAAAGATATGTGAATGGTCTATAATTTGCTTAGTTTATTTGGCAGATTTTTGTAATTTATCGAGCCCACGAGTAACTTAGTTTGGCATTTTCATACAATCCCGTAGACTTCATGTCGGAAACAAAATCTTTAACACTTTCGATGCCCAGAACCTTGCTCCTACAACCCGCCTCCGGAGTCGTTCTTACCTAGATATTGTGATTATTATGTCTATTGTTGACTCGTGTTCACGGCCAAGACCTGACATGCGAGTCAAATCAACCTAAGTAAGTAAGCATACTTCACTTGTTTTAGATGGGTCCTTGGTATCGAAAGTGTTAAAACTTTGCTATTGCATTAAGCATGGGCCACACGGTTGCAAACCAGCGTCCCAACAGAGGTCACCTTGGTAGGAGCCTAGTTTGCCTCAGGCTCTGGCTACACAGATCAAATCCACGCGCCAACACGTTCGCAAATCTGTCACTGCAGTTGGGAAAACGTGCCCGCCATCCAAGGACTTTGAAGGTCATATAAAATTTCGATTACATCTGCTGTATACACAGGTTACAACAAGCAAGGTCACCTCTGTTAGGAGTGTTGGGACGCTAGATTACATCCGTGTGGACCATGCTTTATTTTGTAGGACTCTAGAGATACTCTTGCTCAGCAACAGTTTTCTTGTTATTATGAAATGTTGGGTTTTGCTAATCGTATTTAATTTTTTAAGAAGCCAGTCGGACTGTCATTGCCAAGAATATTGATATTATTGGCAAAGTTGCCTGCCATAATTGAAATACGAAGTATTATTTTCGTTTCTCAGTTTTGCACAAAATAGTCTTAACTTAAATAAAAACTAGGGAGTGTTATGCTTTTGTTAATAAAAAAAATAAAAAATTACGTTCACGTTTCTAGTCCTTAGATTATATTGTTAAATTAAGTTTTAATGTATCTATATTTATTTAAAAGAACAAAATCGTAAGACTATTGGATGTATCAGGGATATTGAGTATACAATCTTCTGGATCACAGGATCAAGTAATTAATGGCTTTACCTGCTCTTAAAAATTAATGTAGTGCCATCTATAACGACAAGACATAGAAATTAAAATACAAAATCCTGCATCGCGCGGTGATCTTTATTACCGTCATACGGGATCGCAAACGGATCAAACATAAAGGCTAAATTATTATTACCAAAAATACTCCTTTAGGGGGAAATATGTTATTTATATCAAGCAAGTACAGTTTCACAGTATTCATACGTAAACTGAATTGTTCTTCTATGCTTTTGCGATCTAAACTAAAAATGCCGGTGCAATTTTTTTATTATTTATTATACGAGGTGTTCAACACATTTAGCGATTTAATCATAAATTATTATTATTTAATATACAATCTAGAAGATTGACATAGAAATGAAATGTCACTAACTATAGCCGGTTAAAGGGCGAATAAAAATTGATATTAAAAAAGAATTAAAACTTTGATATTCTTCCAAATTATATTACGAGTGATGTAGCTATAAGCTAAACACGATGAAATATCATTCTACAACATTAGTTTATGCGAAACCCGAAACATGTGTCTAGTATTTTTATGTAGAGAATCCATGTATGAAATTTCATAAGTGTATCATAAAAAATCACAAGATTGTTCGCTTAAATACCTTAAATACATGGTCTCCTGGCCATCCGGGCGATTGAGGGATTGTTTTGCTCCCGCACCCAGCTGTGCGCTGGCGCTTAATGCCCGCTATGACCTGCCGTGACCTGTGTTGTACTTAGTGTCGGTGTGGTGTTCAACTTGTGACCTTTTTTTTTAAATATTTTTGGGGAAAAAATTTAGCATGGTGTAAAAATTGTTGGAATAGATTCAGTAACTAATTCTGAACAAACTATATTCATGTTTCACATATACTAAAAATAATGTTGTATACGTTACAGTATAACCTGACCTGGCATTGGATACACTTTCCGTACTGTGACAGGTCAATTTATACTGAATTTCTTGAACCCAAGTAGCGACAGTGTCCTTTAGACAGTTGATGTTTATTATAATTAACATTGAATGTTTTGTATAACAGTGCTAGTTAGTAGCCTGTTCATTGTTTAGATGTCTAAGTTAAATGTAAGAGCATATTTGATAGAATACTGGAGTACGGAAACTTACCATTTGACAATATCAATCAATCATCATCAACCTCATTAAAGCCGAAAGACGTCCACTCTTGGGCTTAGGCCTCCCCAAGTGTTACCATAACGACCTCGTGCGTCTCGCTTCCATCGGATTTCCGCGACCGGGTCATGGGCCCCCCGTGTGGGAGGCGTTCAAACGCTGCGTATTTCGGTACGTGGGCGTGGTAGCCACTTGAGAACCTTTCTTCCCCAATTACTATCTGTTCTGCGAGCAATGTGCGCTGCCCAAAATTTATTAACACAACAATCAGCCACATATCATATCAATCGGCCCAACTTATTTCCAACTGTTAGGGTCGTCTTCCAGTCTTAACAGATGCAGCTGAGCATCTACATGGAACTGCCTAACCAATATAACTCAGTAACTGGGTAACACTATACCCCTTCGCAAGACAGGTGTCAGTTTTTCTGGCTTTTAACTATGAGGATCCTCCCTTTTTTAATGGAGCATTCCGTACGTTCCACCGTGTTCTGCATACTTTTGTAGTGTATTATTTTTCTAAAGAAACTGCCCCATACTAGCTGTGCCCTATACTTTGATGACCTAATTTGTAATATGGAAGTGTCGGTCGCAAATCGTATTTTAATGAATGTAGAACCTGATGCTGACCTGTAAAATGCAAAACACTTGTGAATATTTGAATTTCGCGGGCTACCCTGGAGCATTCACCTCAAGCCACAGCTGTTCTTCTTCCCAGTTAGCAGACGTGAGGTGACTTCGTTTCGGGTCGTGAGCTTACGAGCGTCAAGGCCCGGGTTCACTCCTCTACCTCTCCTTGCTCTCTAAAGCGCTGCAGTTGAAGTCCTGTTTCGAGTAGAATAAATTAGAAGTACAATGCGTTCCAAATGAGAATAGGATCGACGCCATGTTGTGACGTCACGTCATACTGTCAAATCGCAAGAAATTGGGTAGGGTGAGCAAAAACAGTTTTTTTTTTTTAATTTAATTTATTTACGAATCGTGAACGAGAAAAGTTTAATCAAAATCCAGTTTTTCAATTATGTTCGTCTCGGCGTCACTGTGTGAAGTATCTGAGTAGTGGTGTCATCATCATCATCATCAGCACTGCTGCTTTCCCCTATAAAATAAAAAGTGGATTAATATAGGTTTTAATATTTATTTCACCAGCTGTGGTTTTAAATGAAAACAGGCATTATTACCTGTATTTATGACAAAAAAATCAATCCGGATCAAGCTCTTCTATGCCGCTCAATTCGGCATAACTATCTGAAGAATCTTCGTAGTCTTCGTCTTCACTGCTGCTCTCCCCTATAAAATAAAACATGGATTAATGTGGGTATTTAATATTTTATAACAGCAACTGTTATTTAAAATGAAAATAGGCATTCTGTTACCTGTATTTATAATAAATCTAAAGTTATCGTCGTCTTCGAATATCTCACGATTCCAGTATTCCTCTTCAATGCGTTTCACATGATTGATTTCTTTTTACCCGACTGTTTTCCAGTCTTCTTTTGTTATCGATGCAATTGCTTGCAAAGTTAAATTTTCTATCTCACTCTCCAGTTGTCTAACATTTTTGTCTGCCACCCTACGCTTTATTAAATGCCAAATATATTCTATGGGATTTAGGTCGCAATTGTAGGGTGGCAGCCTTAAAACTTCAAATCCATTTGAATTAAAAATGTTATCAATAACGTAATCTTTTGGCGGTTTGTGCCTTTTTATGATTTGATATAACTCTGCTTTTGTGTAGCATTCCTCGTACCTAATATTTTTATCTCTTAGCCATGACTGCATTTCAGATTTTTTCGAGTTCATATTTGGAGCCTTAGTTGCTTCCATGCTGTGGTAAGGAGCATTATCCATGACGATTATTGAGTTTTTCGGGAGATTGGGTATTAACCTTTCATTAATCCATTTTGTAAAATTGGCACCATTCATCTCATGGTAATCGCCAGTTTTTATTTTGGACTTAAACATCAGTAGCGCCCCATCTACGAACCCGTTCCCCCCCCCCCCCAGCGTGAGTAATGATCCATCGACGTCCTGCGCTGTAATTTTTTCTGACGCCAGTTATGGTACTTGACTGCCAACATTTCTTGACCGTATAATGAGCGTGTATCCAGGATTCGTCCAAATATATAACAGGCCTTTTATTAGCCCCCAGTGCATCATTTTGACGATTGCGTCTTAGGTATTTCGTTCGCCATGCTTTAATATTAGGCCTTTGAATGAGAGTCAATCTGTTGCTCTGACACTTTTTAAATCTGTATCCTAGTGACTCCACTAGGATTCGCCTTAAAGTTGTTCTGCTTCCCGGAAACTCTAAATCCTCCCTTGCTGCAGCAAAAATTTTTTTAATGTAGGAATTTCTTTCCTCACTGTGTAAATTGAGTTGATATAATATTATCAACTCAATTTACACAGAGCAGTAATTTCAAAATTATCACAAACTACAGATTTACTGCGAGGTTTCTTTTTTGGTGTTGTTACCTTGAGCATCTTTCTGTTCGCGTCGAATACGTGTCAAAGTATTTTTATTAATACCAGTAGCGACATGTACTCGCTCGGCCACTCTACTTGCATTTTGAAGGGTTTGTAAAATTATTTCGTACATTTCACAAGTCAACGTTACATTCCCATCTGGTCCTGGGAGAATCGTTGTTGCCTTCAATTGTTGTATCAATTCTAAATGGTGCCGTTTCTCACTCTCAAAATACTTGTCTAAATTACAGACAATTTCTCGAGCCCTCCCATGTAAAACAGCGCCTCGTTTACTCATTCGAGCAGTCAGTGAGGTAAAAACAAAAACAAATATCAACAATAACAAATAACCACAATAGAAAATAACAACAAAAACAAATAACATCACTAACAAATAACAACAATAACAAATAACAACAAATTTAACAGGAAACAACCACGTAACCAACAGAATTAACGAAACAGTATCACTCCACAAATACTCAGTCTCATGAAGAAACACACCAACAACGACGACAAAATGGCGGCTGGCATCTTTACTTTCTTTTGAAACGTAGCCAATAATGAAAATAAAAAAGAAAGTAGTATAATTTGTTAAAAAATAATTATGAATATTTTTTTAATGTATTTTTTATTTTGATTTAAATTAGGCTCAGTTAAACAAATACAAAACCATTCATACGCAAATAAGCTTTTTTTGCAAACCGTACTTTTCAATCAAAATTTGATAGATTGACGTTATTTGCATTCCTATTCTTATTTGGAACGCATAGTAAGTTTTGGTTGATGGTAATGAACTATGGCAAAATAATGGTGTATCTACTTAAGGTACAGTACGGTCAAAATATATTAGCTACTTCTTAACTTAGGCGTTCCGAACTATGCGCATATTTAAAAAAATACGCATTCACGTATATGATTCTGCGCAGCCAATTGTTCGAAGTTCGGAGCGGTGAGGATATTTCGACCGCTGTACGTCTGCCTGTATTCCCGGAAGGGATAAGTTCCGCGAATACAGGCATGCTATTTTAAAGTGTCTCTAAATGGTAAGTTTCCTAATATCCAGTAACTTTTTTGTGTGTAAATTTAATCTAGTATTTAAGAAAGTGTGTGTTATTTGTTGCCAAATTAAATATATTTAGGTTTAAATTATATTTTTGGAATGAAGTTGTCTCTGGAAGGGATGTTGCGTGATAGAAATGGTAACGATTAGTGCTCAGAATGCCTAGTGCGAGATTGTTTAACATTAACGCAATCGACACGTCTATGACGTTCAGCGCTCCAATTGGCCCGCTCCAAGCTCCTAACCAATCAGCCCCCTAGCCGAGTTACAACCGTTTCGTGTTGAATTCCGTTCTCCAATCGGTAACGCCTCGGTGTCAGCAATTGTAGAAAACGATAAGTTGGTAGCCATGTTGACGCGCCTGAGTTGGCCGCTCGTTCTATAATGTCGTTCTACAATAACAAAGGATGAAGCGTTGAACATTGTAGAAACGATAACAATTCATTCTAACATTTTGAACGATGTGAACTTGGCTATCAATTTTCTATTCGTTTGTTCTGACCACGTGACTTAACGTTGAGATGATGTCATTCCCATAGATTTGATATTTTATAGTTAACGATTGCAGATTATCAACTTGGCTAGGGGTGCTGAGATCCAAACGCGGTAACGTTTCGATTGCGTTAACGTATAACACGCACTCGGCGCATTGGCTTTTGCTATTGTAAGTTATGAAGTCTTTTTATACAGACCTGGTTTTCGAATCTTTATTCTTGAAAAAATTACACTTCGTTTGATCAGGCATTCGAACTTAGAACATACCAAAAAGACCGCAATACAAAAGAATTTTCTGATAATATTGTAAAATGAAATCTGTTTTATAGTACCTACAAATGATATTGAGCGAGCGTACTTGAGGACGCTTGAAAACCTGTACTATGGTAGCTGTAAACCGGTTCGTGTTCGTACGACTTTGTGTTTCATGATTATCATTTGGATCCGGAATCATCCATTGCTAACTTCTGTGCGTTTTTTTGGCTACTGATGATGATCGACATCATCATCATCTAGAAAAAAAAAGTTCATGGTTTTTTGTTTGTGTTGAACTTAATCCAAGGGGTTTTTGCACAGCCCTGGTTTCTTTGGCCCAACGTTGACCACCATATGTTCAATGGCGCATCATCATTTATGATACAGATAACAAAATTTCTTATTCTATTTTATTTGTAAATCTTTAATCTGTGGTCCTCTCTTTCTGCGCTTTGCGGTCCTTAGACTATCCATCTTCTGAGTTCGAAATATGGTCTGATGAAACAAATACAAGGCCTAAATTGTAAGCTATTGACATCATAGATGTTAAGCTTATGGAGCCTAGAAGGTAGCTAGAAGAAACTGGTGTGAATAGTTAGGTTTAGTATTTATGCGGAGTAGTCTTGTGTAGTTCGCGAACGAACTAGGTCGTTAAAGAACTCCCACGGGCGAACTGAGCATAGCGACTTCAGTATATAATCTTCAATCTACAAGCATAGCATGGTCGGCCTTATAATGTTCCCACTGTTGGGACTCAGGCCTCCTCTCTAAGAGAGAGAATGGGCCGTAATCCACCACGCGGGCCCAGTGCGAGTTGTTTGATGTCTGTGTCTTCGAATTTTTGGTTCTAGGACATGCCGGTTTCCTCACGATGTTTTCCTTCACCGTTTTGAGAGCGATGGTGATGAAATAAATTACACAAAGTAATGCATTTTAAACACAGAAAACATCATTTTGGTGTTAAACTACTACGAGTAAAATAGTAATATAATATGCAAAGTAAAAAATAACAGCAAGATTATTTAGCAAACAGAAAGATCACTTAGTTGATCACTGATGAACTAAAAGAGCGAACAAGTTCGCTGACGAGCTGTGAACTAAATTGACGTCTCTAGTTCGCGAACTACTCGAAGACTAATGCAGAGCAGATTTACTAAAGGTGGGTCTATGCTAGAGAAGCCGAGCACGAGCGAAACATGAATGGAGCTCAAATTCATGCAGTGTCGCTCGTGCTCGGCACCTCTTAGAGTCTGTCCACACTACACGAATTTAAGCTCGGCTCGTGCTCAGCTTCAGCTCGAAGCTCGGCTCCACTAGCATAAACCCACCTCAACGTTGAGTAGAGAAACATATGAATGAATGAAAAAGACTGGTGCTGGAGTATTGTGATGATGTAATTGGGATTTTCCTGTTAACAGTTAACAATGGTTTTAAAGACAAAGTCGTATCAAAATTTATATTATTTTAATCTCAAATAACATACACAGTAAACAATAGTATTAATAATACACATAATATTAATAACCACAAGTTTACATGCGCATTTGCGTCATCATTGATGTCTATATAAATGTCTTTTCAGATCTGTATGTTTGACTGTATTTTTCGAATAACATATACGTGTTTTTATACTTATATTTAAGAATTTTTGGATTGTAACAGCCATACATTTTTGTATTTAATTATTTGACTACTTCTCATTGATTCTGATTTCGGGTTTCGTGTGATTTAAGCTAGAACTACACTGCGCACACTTGTGACACACAGAAATCAGGCGTGTTACACGTGTGAGCCGGTCTAATGTAGTTCTAACTTTACACTGAACGGTGGGCGCATCAGAGACTCAAGTGTCTACTGCGAGTTACGTTCGGCGCTCCGATTGGCCCGCACCAAGCTCTTAACCAATCAGAGAGCCAAACGCGCTAAACGTTTCGATCAACTCGCACTCAGCGCACAGATCGTTGTCTTCAACATGTCCAAGGAAATTAAAGCGACGATGAACGAAATTAATGTCATACTCATAATATTGGCATTTTGCTAAGCCACAGGCTACGGAGGCGTACGTGCAGATCCGAACGGGTTCGCTTCAATGTTCCCTAACAACCCCGGCAACTTATATGTATAGATTTTTAAGATAATAAACGCATTTTTTTTTAACACATTGCAATATGCGCACTAAGGCCCTACCACGAGCTCTTAACGTGATCCATTTCATGACCTAAACTGAACTGTTAAAGAGATGGAGCTATATATACAACCTTATTTTTAGTTTATACGAAACCTGAAACACCTGTCTAGTATTTTTATGTAAAGAATCTGTATACAAAATTTCAAAACTGTATTATGAAAAATCACAAAGTTATAAGCCCGTTATGGTACCTGGTTGACGGCATAAATACATGGTCACCGGGGCACCCGGGCGACTGAGGGGTTGTTTTGCTCCCGCACCCAGATGTACGCTGGCGTTTAATGCCCACTATGACCTGCCGTGATCTGTTTTGTACCAACTTGTAACCTTTTTTAAATATTTTTGGGAAAAAATATAACATGGTGCAAAAATTATTGGAATCGATACAGTTACTGATTCTGAACAAACTATATTCAGGTTTCGCATATACTAAAAATTATGTTGTATATGGGTGTGTGTATAGCTCCATCTCTCTCTCGCTTGCACGCCTGATATTTTAACACGTTATAGTAAAGCCCCTGATACTCCCGTGCGATCCGGTCGCCGGTCTGTGCAAATCTTACATTAAGTACCCACTGTACATACAGTCAAGGGTCAAAAGTGCAGTTACACTCAGAATATGAACGCAGCACTAGCCACCATTTGAGACATGTCGGCGTGACGTCGTCGCGAACACTGCGGATCCGGCAGCTCGTAGCTGGATACGCGGTGGACCATGGACAAGCCGTACCCACTTGCAGGTTGATACAGTATCTGATACGTTACATGCAACACTGCTAAGTGAGTACCCTGCGAGTGTCTAAAACTTCTTGGTCCACAACTAGTTTATTCAATACCTTTGATTGTATGCTGTAAAGTAAATCAGTTATGACCCACTGCCCCCCTAGCCAAGTCACAAACGATAAACGTAAACTCTCAGTAGTCTTTAATAGATTTTCAACTTTATGTTATTGGATATAAAGATGAAAATCTATTGAAGATTACATAGTGTTTTCGTTCGTTCCGGTCGCTAACGCTCAGTAGTCTTTAATAGATTTTCAACTTTATGCTCTTAGGTATAAAGTTGAAAATCTATTGGAGATTACTAAGCGTTCACGTTTATCGTTTGCAACTTGGCTAGGGGGGCTGACCCTTTTCTACAAAGGAATTTTAGACACTTCAGCATTGGTAAAGTGCAACTGCAATTTTGACCCCTAACTGTACATAGATTAATATGAGTCTTTGTGTTTCTGTGATTAAAATATGCCACTGAATAATCAATGTACGTCAAAGAACCTGAGTTATCTTTAAAAAAAAAAATGTTTTCTACTGTTCTTGAAATCGCGTTCTCTTCTAAAAGAAGTAGTCAAGTAAATTAGTTTTAACTTTTTGACAAATTATTTATTTATACGATAAGTTAAGTATAGCGTTACCTATTTATTTATACCTTTGATAGTATTACATCTGTCATGTTTGTCGGTGTTTCGATGTTTGTAAGTACTAAAAGAGCAGTCGGTCACCTAATATCCGTCGGGGTTCAATACCAGGACAAACAAGAAAAACAAGTAAAAATGTAAGTGAAATTATCATTAATATAATAATAAAGAGGGAAGACTTCACTTGAAGAAGTTAAATTTAAATTAGCTAGCGGAACTCCACAGACGTGTTAAGTATCGATATCTCTCTTTTTAACAAAACAAATGATTTTCCACAAAAAAAAAATATATATTTAAAAGAAGTATAATTTCAACTAAGCTCATTGATTACGAGGTCAAAGACCGCCGGAAGTTTATATTTGCAATTTTCGTTTAGAAAACAATAGCTAATTAATTTTTGAATTTTTATGTGTTATAAGTACGTCGCATTTGATGCAAATAAATAACCTCGTTAGTACCTATTTCTCGTCTCATATCCTTACTTATTACTTCTATATACAAATTCGCTTGCTAATTTAATTTGACCTTACATTAAACAAGGCGGGTTACCATGATTGTTTCATTCTTGTTTCCAGTGTGCGTAAGAGATGGCGCTAGAAAACCTGTATAGCTCTCTACCCACTGTGGAATAAGAATGAAACAATCTTTAAACGTCATGGTAATATCGAAATTGGGCAACTGTTTTTGAAGTGAAAACTTCTTTAGCGACGTTGTACACTTTTTTTGTAATGGGTAAAAAATGTTAAACTCGCGTCAGGACACGTGACCTGATCGAAAATTCGTAAGACGATCCAAAACGCACAACGTTAATACTTAAGTTTTCACTTCTGCCGGCACTCCCAGAGTGCAAACCGTCATTTTTTTTTTCTTAAATTACCTGCAGATACCGGTGACTGTCTGTATCACAATAATCTATGAATTACAATTGTACTAGTACTTTCTAAGTACCTACTGAATGTTTTGTATTCTACGTTTTTCCGAATAAAATATGTGAAAACTGTCAAGTGTATTTTCATTTCTCGTACATACATATAGTACATTATTTAAAAATATCCCAAAACGAACGAATTAACAAACAATCAGTATAAATTTAATAAATGTATTTAACAAAATGCGTTATTTACTACACAACACAATTATTAATAAAATAACTCGTTAAAGAAATGGACTAAAACATTATAATGTACCGTAAAGCCGTACAATTTTGCCCAGATTACTTGCGATTTTGTATTCCGCACTGTATAATAGAAACTTTCGTATGTTCCATATTTACGAACATAAACTTTAAGGGCCATTGTAGAAAAAATGACAATCTATCACAGGACTTCATTATTTTACAAGTACCTAAACGTTCTTATTTCAAATTTCGAAACACAGACATAAGTCGAAATCGTTTTTTTGTGATTTTGCATACAAATAATACGATGAACTAGGGTTGTCACTTTTTATTGCTGATTAATATGGTTACGCAGGCCTACTTATCTCAAATTTAATTTAACATTGAGGTGACAACCGTAACGGTAACATTTTTGGTGGGCAAAGTCGAAACAACTGCTTGAGAAAGACGAATTTGACATTGCCGACCATCATATTTTCTAATTTGAGAGAGATTTTGCGTTGGATATCCGATCTTTCTTGTTTATTTATTACAAACTAACAGTGGTTATAAACTTATTTACCTACTGTAATTAAAAATCGGGTTACAGAAAAAGTTTTTCACGCCTTTATCCCGCAAGTTATACCAACAATTTTGACATTTTATTACAGCCGACTGGAGTGAAATTATGAAAAATCAATTACACAGTATTGTCAGGGATGTATTTAAATTTAATAATCAAATCAACTAAAAAATTTTGCCTGTTTTTGGAATATTTGTGAAAAGTAAATTGCTGGGCAAACAGATTAGTTGGGCAATCTTGTAAGGTTTTACGGTAGGTATTTTATTTGCGGTTATACTTAACAGAGGTAGTAATTACAATTCTATGGTGCCATTCATTTATTAGGTAAGTCGATTTTTACTAGTTTTTGACCCCATGCCCCCTAAATAAGAAACAATAAGAATAGGCCGACCCCTCCCCGGTGTGTTTAATGTTTATTACAGAATCTAAAGGAAAAAATTATATAGGTCGAGTGGGGGACAGTGTAACAAAAAGGCCATTTTATTTTATAGAAAAAAAAAAACTGTTATAACGTTTTGTTATTATTTACTATTAAATCAGCACCCTTCAACCTTCATATTAGAATTGAAATTATATCAAAGTAATACTTATAAACGACTTATATTTAGAGTTTACTGAAATCATAAATTTGATAAAGTGTGCCCCAGGGGTGGGGTATAGTTTAACAGCCATAGGAGTACAGTATATCAAGACAGGGTACACTACAACAATAGAATAAATACACAATAACCGAAGTAAGATATGAAAAACATAAAACTTTACACCTCAATTATACTCTGTAACATATGATTGGTAATCAAAATCAAATGTAAATCAAACCCCACACCATATTGTTCAAAATAAAAATTCGTTAAAATTGTGTAGGTTAGAAATAAAAAAAAAACCTAGTTTACTATTTGATCAGCACCTAATTAAAAGATTGACAGTACCTAGTATATCTTAACTCCCCAGAAATTGTTATGTTTCCAACAAAAACAAAACTTCACTACCCAAAATTGTTACAATTTTAGTACGATAAATATAAAGGTATTCTTCCGTTAACCCAGCGATTTGATGTCCGTTGACAGCTATTTCAGATGGCAGCACATGTGATCGACAAAACACGCAAAGAGGTGCCATAGATAAGTTAGGAACGGGTATCTAACTATATAGTAGCCATCAACGATTAGGAATGTATAGGCGTCCATTACACGGTCATGCAAGCGTCAATCAAAACCATCAATCATGAATGATGTTTGAATGGCTGAATTTTATTGCCATACGTTTTTCGTCATGCAAACGTCAGTCATCGCATTACACGGTAGGTTTTTCGTCAGTCAAAATATTTGACTGTGGCAAAACTGACAGCAAAATCAGCCTATCGTGTAAGGGACGCCTTACAAGTGTGTCGTTTACGCAAACAAGTAACTATTACCCTCCCTAGTCTGTGCAAGTAACGTCTCGTTCTCAAGCGGGGAGGCTGCAGTGATGTTGCCATGAAAATAGTTTACCTATATGCATCAGAGCGCACATCAGCACTTGTGCGGTTGCCTGCGTTTTTTCAAATCTTAACTTTGCGTATTTTTGCGATTTTACGTAAGAATAAATACCCTTGTAAGAAAAAATAAGTCATGGTCGACCCCTCCCCCCCTAAATTGTCTAACGTAATAAATGAATGGCTCCTAAGTTGTCATAGAGATAAATACAACATTGTACCAACAGACAAATAAAAAAAAAACAATAAGTAAGTAATACTCATAATCAACAAATTGGTATTTTAATTTTTTCAATAAACTAGTATCAAAAATGGTTATATCACATACTAAATGTATTTAGTAATACCTACTTCTAAAAACATACCTACTTATAATCTACGCAGTTCAAAAAATAATCTTTGGAAATGTTTCCTTTAAATTTAGTAGATAGGTACAGAAAACAAATTTTCCTAGAATAGTATGAGCTTCAGGAAACCTCGTCTATCTTCGTAAATAGGTACCGATTAAAGTAATGTAACTATTACCATGATCACATAATTGTATCTAGATTATAGAAATTTATGCAATTTATAAATGCTTTGAAACTGAAATGCAAAAATGGCGATTAGGGAACCCGATATATAGAAAACATGGCAATGATAGGTGCACTGCTGTAAAATGCGGCAGTACAAGTACTTAAAAGCTTTGCCCTGTGTTGCCCTCGGAAATACGAAGATAACCTAAGCCCATACTCTTTCCGTTTGAACTGTACCTATGCAAAGCAAGTACCTACTTACATAAGCAATTTGCGTAGTCGATTTCTCCTTTAACGTAGGCCTACAAGGCTTAGCCATACTCGAACAAGAAATATGTTGAGTAATTTTTGAAACAAATTGTAACTTGTATGAGACAAATCTGTTGCAACTCTTTTTTGCTAACATTGACACTCTACAAAGTACAGTTTAACTATCATTTATTATCAACATTGGTTTATCACCCATAAAATTCTACACTAAAATAGACTACTTAATTGAGTAAAAAACTCAGCTTACATCCATTCGAATGAGTATTTGTATAAAAATAACGTAATAAGTACGTAATACCAGTTTAAACTATACTTAGTGGCTGCTGCATTTGGATGATTTCTACCACCGCCTTCGTTTTTAGATTCTGTAATTGAGTCTTCATTGAGTACTTTAATTCGACCATCTACTTGCGTATCTACAGGGCTGTACTTAATCAAATAGTGTAAAACACTATCTAATTCATTGTAAGAAAGTGTCTTTCTTGGCAGTTCTATAAACATACTATATCCATCCCCACCGTCTGCTAAGAATGTGGGCATCATCATTTTATATTCATAATCATCTTTTATATTCTTTAATTTGTAAATTCCACAGTTGGAGCACACTGCTTTAGCTTTTACAACACGAGAACCGACTGGTCTCGATAAATCGTAGGTAACTTCCATGCCAGAGACTTGTTGGAATTGTCCAGTACTATCTATAGTGCGCCATGTGGACACAGAATGTTCTAGACTCTGCTTGAGTATTGTTCCGTTCATTGTGAGTATTGCCAACGTGTCTGAAAATGGTAACACGTTAATCCAATCGCCTCTAGTTAAAGTGAAGGGTGTTCCTTCGTGGTAAATTGATGTTCGAATCCGTCCTCCTTGCACTATTGCTATATTCACATCAGGATACTGTTCGTGATATTCTTCTCTGGTAAAGTTTAACATAGCATCAGCAATGAAGTCTCCTAAATTGCATTCTCTCAGTCGACAGCCAGTTTCATTTAGATAAACTACTGAAGTTCCAACCGCTTCGTTATTTATACGATCCATGTCTATGCGATATTTATTAACTGTTGCCAAAAGTTCCGGATCCCTTGGTATTTCCTGGTTCAATAATATAGGAGTTCCTTCGCATTTTATAATTTCACCTGCTGCGTCAAAAACTAAATGTAACTTTCCCATATATTTAGTGTAAGCATAAGCTTGTGCGACTCTCACTATTCTCCCATCTGCTTGCTCTACTTCAGTGGGGTATGGTCCCTCAGGGACTTCAGGTTTCTCTGAAGTACTATCAGCGTTCCAAAGGAATGTATTGGAATGGCCTCCGATAACCAAGTCAATATCTTCGACTTGTCTCGCAATTTCTAAGTCTGTCACAAATCCAGAATGTCCTAAAGCTATCAAAATGTTAACATTTTGTTCTTTCATCTTTTTTACTTCTCTTCTAATGGCTGGAATTTCATCTTCGTATTCAACATCGTTTTTAGGAGCGAGATCTTTAGTCTTTGGTGTAAGATATCCTATTATACCAATTTTAACATGGTCTTTGACTATTACTATTGATTTGTATAAATTCGTTTCGTTTTTTAGTTCAGGAACTTTGTCTAAGATGAGGTTAGCTGCTACGACAGGTGAGCTCAAGTTCCTAATAAATGGAACTACGCCATCCACAGCTTCGTCGAACTCGTGGTTGCCGAGAGACTGAAAGGAAAAGTTAGTGTTTTGTTATACTGTTAGTATAATACAGTATTTGTCGAATCAGGGATTGCACTTTAATAATTATTTCATAGTTTTCATTTTTTTTTATTGTACTTTCTTTCTTTGGTTTTCTAAATAATATGCAGGTGAATCAAATATTTTCATAACTCTCTTCTTTTAAGCATGACTGTTTATGTGTAATGTAGCTAGACATTCAGTTCTAGTAAATAATTTATTTATAGGCTGATAGGTATTTTATCCTGTGCGTCTCGCATCCACCGCACTTCCGCGACTCTCACCAGGTCGTCGGTGCACCTTGTGGGAGGCCTTCCAACGCTGCGTTTTCCGGTGCGCGGTAGCGGGAGTGCGGCGGATGCGAGACGGACAGGATCGGTCGTTGTGGCGACGCTTGGGGGAGGCCTATGTCCAACAGTGGACGTCTTTCGGCTGAAATGATGATGATGAGGTATTCTATGTTTAGAGGGAGGAAAATAAAATGCACAATAATATGGGTTAAAAGTATTTATTTATTATAGTAGTATCTACCTACCTATCAAGAAAAGGGACCAAATTTTTCTTATTTATATTGGTATTCTATATTTACAAAATATTGTCCTATTATGAAAGTAGTTTTAGAAGACCAGCCTTCCACATATGTAGGTACGTAAAAGAAGCCGTGCGAGTGAGTTTCTAAAATGGAATCAGGATCAACAAGATGCTCGTCAAGCGTTGCCAGGCGTTCGGATAAAGCCGGGCATAGTCAGACTTTTTGGTTGTGTCCGGTCAAATTAGACGGTGTCGGGCCACTCCGGCTTTTGGTAAGCTTTTTAAATTAGACTATTTTTAGGGTTCCGTACCTCAAAAGGAAAAAAACGGAACCTTTATAGGATCAGTTTGTTGACCGTCTGTCTGTCTGTATGTCAAGACCCTTTATCTCGAGAACGCGTGGAGGAATCGAGATGAAATTAGAACCACGAGTAGACGTCATTCTGAAGTTGCGCCTGCTTACTGATAATTTGGTTGTTTCATTTATAAACCCAAATCCCTAAATAGTGATTATGTCGCAAAAAAAGGATACATAATAATAATTCGACATTCTCAAGGAAATCAAAATTCATAGGGTACTTCCCGTTGACCTAGAATCCTGAAATTTGGCATGAAGCAAGGTCTCACAGCACAAGTTTATGAAAAAATCTGAAAACTGTAAAATTGTAGTTGTGTCACAAAAAAAACTTTATTTCGATTCGGAAAAATCTTTGTAACTCAATTCGGGAATTGAACTGTTTTCATAGGTAAGTTTTTACGGAACCCTCAGTGCGCGAGTCCGATTCACACTTGCCCAGTTCTTTTTACATTTCTTCATTTCCGTTCCTTCCCCTTACCTTGTATCGTGCAAGCGACCGCACTAAAAAAAAAAAGCACTGTAACTGCAATTGCAAATTGCAAAAGTAGTTACAGCTAACTATAATTGCAATTAATATTCTAATGAATGATTAATATAACATAATAATAAAAAAGACTGATTCATTTAAAATTTTATTGTTGTTTCATTAGAATTTAAGATTTTATGGTACCTATACTAGCGGTCTCGACAGACGTTGTCTTGCTCGAAAGTTGGCTTGTCTCTTTTCGTCAGAATAAAAATATCAGAACCCGATTGCAGCGCCACCTACCAGGTCCAATTGTATTTTAAAACTATGCAGGGGCCTACTCAAATATATACACAAAATTTCATCCAAATCGGTCAAGCCTTTTAGGAGAAGTTAGGTGACAAACGCAAGTACAGAAGAATTTAAAGATTGTATGATAAAAAAGACTTGTTTTTTAAAGAAAAATGATATCATGTTATCCTGAGACTAAAAAGTAAAGAAGGTCCGGTATTTTTAGCCAAATGTCCGGCTAAACTGAATAGTCTGTTCGGCTTTTCGGTTTTAAAACCTGGCAACCCTATGCTCGTGTAAATCGCCTATATCTGTGTGATGTCATCATCTGCATACTGCAGCCAGCCCTCGGTTCATATTAATACTAAGAATCCAGCAGCATAGATTCGGTGTAGAAGGGAATAGCGCTAGTCGCCTTGTATAACTTCGTCTCTCTCACACTATAATTATGATGATTTTAGGATCTCCCTTCCCGCCCTAGTATAATAGAATAGGTATTTGCGCCTAATTATTTATCTACCGTAGGTGGAAGCTTGTATGTAGGTATATCTGCTGAAATTGTACTTACCTATTACTACATCCATAAAATAATAATGTGGTATTCAGGTTTCTATAACTAGGATACCAACCAGTATCCTATAAAGATAAATAACAGAAAAAAATCTGCCTTTGAGTAGGAATTTGTTCATCCTAAGTATTTCACCTTCTCCAGTAAGCCAGTATCCAATGTAAAACTTTGCCCAGATTTCTTGCGATTTTGTATTCCGCACTGAATCTTTTAAATAATAATGTTACTTTTAATTTGTGATTGTGCTACAACATTGTCAAATGTAACGTTATTTGCATAGAATACATAAAAATGTCAAGAAAATGTGTATTAATGTGCTAAAAACCTCAATTTGTACAGCGGCCCAAATTTACAGTACCTACATTTTACAAGTTTGCCCATTTTTGCAGAAACTTTCGTATCTTCGGTATTTTCTACTTTAAGAACATAAGCATTAAGGGTAATTTTAGAAAAAAGGACAATCTATCATAGGACTATATTATTATACCAGTAAACATTCATATTGCCTGTCAAATTTGAGTGGGCAAAGTCGAAATGTTTTTTTTTGTGGTTTTGCATACAAATAATACGTTGAACTAGGGTTGTCACTTTTTATTGCTGATTAATATGGTTACGCTGGCCTACTTATCTCAAATTTAATTTAACATTGGGGTGGAATTGGTCCATAGTATTCCATAAGCTCTTTATCTTGTTTTTTAAATTAATAGAATAAACTTTATTGTAAATAAACTAAAATAGTAATATAACTTATACCTACCTACACTTTAATTCTGTGGGTTGTCTACACTAGCGGTCTTGTCTCTGACAGCGATATCTTCCATGCAACTTGTAGATGGATTGTGGAGTTTTACATAAGTACTTAAAATAAAAAGCATTTAGCAGGTTAACCATTCAGGTGATTTAGGTATTCTTGTAGTGAAGGTTGTTTTAACTAAATCTATTTGAAATTTATGTCGACGTCATCAATAACTAGAAAATGAAATCAGTTGGTGTTCACGTTGATCGACCATTCAAACTGGTCTGAAATTCTGAATCATTCATTCAAGATCTCCATTAAGAATCTGCCTCATAGTTAAAAATATGTTTTTATTGAGTGTATTTACGACCATTACGATAGGGCATATAATTATGTAGATAGGTAGGTATATATACCGTGTCTTTGATATCGACACACAAACGCATACCTCGGATCCAGCACATGATTCTGGACCCCCCAGTGGTGGAATTTCGTTGGATTTTTTCCTAATTAAAAAAAATCTGTACTTTTTTTAAAATTTAAACTTTGTAAAATCGTTATTCTAACCAGCCCCGATGATATTTTTAGTAAAAAACAAAAAAAAAAAATTTTAATTAAAAATTAATTAATTAAAAAGTCATCGAGGTAGATAAAATCGTTATTTTAATCAACGCCGATGATATATTTAATTTTAAAAAATAATCTTTCATTTTTATTTCACTAAAAATGTTAGAATATCAATTTTATACAGTTTAAATTAAAAAACGTAAAGATTTAAAAAAAAAAATAGGAAAAAAACCGACGAAAAATTCCACCACGGGCATTCCAAATAGGGCTGCCATCACCTGAATTGCCGACGACGGATAAACAAGGCAAAAATCCCGGACATTTGGGCGAAATATAGTTTTTTCCCCGGACACCTCTGAAAAAATATTTTTTGCAACAAAAATATAAACATCACACACACTGCACACTCGGCACATCGGCACTGTTGAGGCTGCCGCGTCATTGCAGCGCATCGGGGATGTTTGCGGATGCACGTATTGATGACTTTTATGCTATCGTACGAAAGTGTGTCGCATCCCTGATGGGGCGGGTACGGGGCAGCCCCAACAGTCTCTTAAAAACCGTAGCGGATAGGACTGATGGCCATATATTAAAACACTGGACGAGGACGCAAGTGTTATCCTCAAACCGTGCCCAGAAGTAGTGTTGTGTGTGTATGTTAATTGTTATTTTTAACCGACTTCAAAAAGGAGGAGGTTATATGTTCGGTTGAATGTATGTTTTTTATTTTATTTTTTTATGTATGTTCACCGATTTCTCGGTCAATTGTGGACCGATTTTGAAATTTTTTTTTTTTATTTAAAGATTATGCTTCCGAATTGGTCCCATAGAAATATTGTTATGATTTGATCATGAACTTCGAAGATATGGAACAGAACTCCTCTTAGAATCACAGCAGAACCGTCGTAACAAGTAAAATTGCTTAGTTTATACGTGTAGTCCATGACTGACTGAAAGTAGAGGGGGAATATATCGAACTGATCTGATGATGAAGCCTGAAGTTAGGCACCGGAACTCTGTAATAAATTAATGTAATCTAACCGTGTTTGGGATTATTAGAATTGTCATGAGATGCACTCTGGCTATAAAGAATTTAAGTTTGGCTGAGGGGTACTTTTTAGTGGTGGTACCATAACTCAAAAATTGTAAAATAAAAACTTTTTACAAAAAAAATACAACCGACTTCAAAGTAAAAAACCACACTGAAAAGTGCAAAATAACTTTAATTTCGGAAGTCGGTGTTAAATAACGAAGAGACAAAACTATTATAGAAACACCGACTTCCGAAATTAAAGTTATTTTGCACTTTTCAGTGTGGTTTTTTACTTTGAAGTCGGTTGTATTTTTTTTGTAAAAAGTTTTTATGATTTAATTATTACTATTGACATGCTTTATTGAATGTATTTATTTAATAGACAGAGATATATATGTACTAACAATAGTTTATAAGTTGTGTATGTCTTTACTAACCATAATGGATTGTATTATCTTGAAAATAAATTATTATTATTATAATTTTTATTATTCATTTATACAGCTTGTTATTAAAATCGAATTAGGTACGTATGTAACCGCAACAATTAATAGCCATTTTTAATAAAATTCAACACTCTTTCTGAGGTAATATGGTAACAAAACATTTTTAACTAAGATTTATTTCAATTTATCGTTTGGCGACTCCACGAATGTCTGAGAGACATTTGCAAGGCGAGGAGCAGCGAGTGGAGCTGTCTGTGTACATTTTCGACTCGACTCGCCTTAGTTCTATTCGCCATACTTCATTCAGTCACGCTCGCCGCTCGCTTCTTCTGACTCGTGGTCAAAAATCCGACTCGAACCGGAGCGCTCCCGAGACGAGGCGAGACGGCTCGAGCGGGACCGAGCGCTATAAGTACACTCTCGCGCTCGTTCGATCTCGTCATGTTTCGCCGAGAGTGTACTACTAGCATAAAAAAAAAATGGTTTCCCCTGACAACAAAACATAGACTCTAAAGTATCGAATAAACTAGTTGTGGACTATTGAACTTCTACAATAAAAAAATTTTAGACACTTAAGCATTGGTAGAGTGCAACTGCACTTTTGATTCCTGACTGTACATTCGTACGCGGTCTCACAAAGGCGGATTGGTCTTGAATGTGTGTAGTTTCACGTACGCTTTTTTCTATGCTCGGAGAGCTCGATGTTATAGAAATAAACTTACATACATTAAAATAATATGCACACAATATCTAAGACCGACTTCTCGAAATAGATCATCTATATTATAGTTATAGTATACTTACTCATAGTGTTGACATTTTAACTTTGATAGACTAACCTTCTCAAACAATAGGTATTAAAAATAAGATCAATATAATTAAAATATTTAATTGTGTATAAAATAATAATTAGGTACGTATACAGCCCATAAATTATATGTACATATTGTACATTAATAAACATAGCTAACTAGCTTAGAATGTTATTGGATCAAAGGTAGAAAAAAAAAATAAGTGTGGCACTCGGGGACTGCCGCGGTAAAGCTATTGCATAGCATTTTGTATCAACTTATGCAATTATAATTATTTATTTATTTTATTTATGCAGTATTTCTTTTTCTTTGATATTAATTCAAGTTACACTTTTTGAGCGTGGTGACCGATAAGAAAACAATTTTTTTTCTTTCTTGTTTACTTCATAAATTGCTACAAGTATGTTCAGTTGTTATCATAGAACATTACTATAATCTATTATAATACAAAAAGACTATTTTGTTTGACTGAGATTTGAACTCGAGGCACGATGATAACATAGGTAGAACGCTGTACCAATGCGCCACACAGGTCGTTAACGACTTTTCTAAAATAGGTGTTCGGTCTCTGTCGGCCTCCAAGCCACACCTCCGTGCCCGTCGGAGTGGGGAGCGTGAGGTATATTTTTCGTTACGGAATTTCTGGATTCGGTCCCCGCGCTCAAGGCCCGCGATAGAAGCTATGCAATAGCTTAAAATAAAAGCAAGAAGGATTGAAATAATTTAAAATAAACAAATTAAAATCTTAATACCAACATAATAGGAAAAGGCTAGGGAATAAGAATTAGGTTATATTATTATATGTATAATCTAACTACAAATAGTCTGTTATCTATGTTTTAGGCTGTGTTTATATATGTAACTAGCTTTTGCCCGCGGCTTCGCTCCCGTCAACTGACTACTCTACCCTACTCTACTTTACCCTACTCTACCCTACTCTACCCTACTCTACCCTACTTTACCCTACTTAAAAACCATCCTTGAACTTCAACGAACATTTTAAAAAAAGAATTGGCCAAATTGGTCCAAGCGTTGTTGAGTTATGCGCTTACCAACACATTTTGCGATTCATTTTTATATTATAGATTATCCACTTTGATCATGGTAAGTAGGGCACAGATACGTGGCAGATAATATGTATATAGTTATACCTACTGACATCTTATATGTATTCACAACATGACGCAACCATGTCGAATCAGGGCATCCAATTACGATTCGCTAATTACAAACCTTTGCTACGCTAGGATAATTAACATTGGACAATCTAAATTATCATGTTAGTCATGTTACATCAACTTTGGAGAATCACCCTTAAAATTATACACTAATAAGCATCGTCTGTCTAGTCTCCTGCGGGTTTCGCCTGCGTGAAAGTAGAAAATATATCGCATAAGTGACTCAGTGATAAAACAGCATTATACTGGTGAAAGAATTTTTAAAATCAGTCCTGTAGTTTTTAAGATTACCTATGTAATAGCATAGTCGGCCTTATAATGTTCCCACTGTAGGGACTGAGGCCTCCTCTCTAGGAGAGAAGAAGTGGCCCGTAATCCACCACGCGGGCCCAGTACGGGTTGGTGGATGTCACATGTCTTCGTGGTTCTAGGACATACTGGTTTCCTCACGATGTTTTCCTTCGCCATTTTGAGAGCAGTGGTGATGAAATAAATTACACAAAGTAATGCGCCTGACTGAGTTTGATCCCGCAACCTAAAACTCGAAAGTCGGGGCCGTTACCGATCGGCCACCACTACTCTCTTCACCTATGTAATTAATACTTCTTTAATATTAGTATAGATTGACTTTTACGGTAACGAATTTGAGTACGTCAAAATCACGCACTTAAACCAATGTACTATCTATAATGCGCCCTGCAGGCACATAATGAAGTAGACATCGCTTGGGTATTGTTCCGTACATGGTGAGTATTGTCAATGATTGTCAACGAGCCCCAAAAAGGCAGTACATTCATCCAGTATCGTTTAGCCAAAGTAAAAGTTTATCCTTCATGAAAAATTTATGATCGCATGCTTGAATTAATAATATATTTACATCGGTTAGTGTTCCTGATATTCTTCTCTGGTGTAGTTTAATATAACGTCAGAGATTAAGTCACCCTTAATTGCATTCTCTTCGTATATATTCGTCTTTAGCCTAGTTACCTGAGACTCCCCCTAAACCCTACTTGTCGTTTACCCCCAACTTCGTTCATAAAAAGCGATTGACTTCTATACGATATTAATTATTAACTGTTTTTGAAAGGTCCGGATCCCTTGGCATATCCTGATCCAACAATAGGTGTTGCTCGCATTGTATGATTTCGCATACTGTGTTAACTTTCCCATTTACAGTGTAACTTGGATAACTTGAGCTCCTGCTCAAGGCACCTTGGATTTTTTTTAATACTTACCTATTTTTAGTCTTTTCTTAATTATGTAACAGTTTCCCAAATAGCCAGGTTTAAAATGACGTTGTCTCATTTACAGAAGGTCTACTTAATCAGATTTTCACTATATTTAGTGTAAGCATAAGATTGTACAACTCTCACAATTCTTCCGTTTACTTGCCCTACTTCTGTGGGGTATGGTCCTTCGGGGATTTCAGGCTTCTCTGAAGTACTATAACCGTTCCAAAGTAATGTATTGGACCGGTCTCTGATTACTAAGTTAATATCTTCGATAGCTCTCGCAATTTCTGATTCTGTCACAAATCCGAAATGTTCCAGAGCTACTAAAATGTTAACATTTTGTTCTTTTATAATCGTTTTTTTATTTGTTTCCATGATTTTTATTTTCTTATCGTTTTTTACTTCAGCGACAAGTGAGGTCAAACCGATGATGCTGTGGATAAGTAGTTCTACATCATCGATTTCGTGATTATCAAGCAAAAGTGAAATTAATTGTATTAAGAGAATTGTAAGTACATTAATAAGCACATATATTTAAGGACTGTGCAAATATTTGACACCAATACAGTAGTTTTAATGCTTAGATTAGATTGAGTTTGGTTACGAAATGTTTTCTCGCTGCTATAAAATATTCTTTAACAGGGTACACTATACAGCTACGCGAAAAGGATATTGATAGTATTGTGAAAATAAATAGACAATTTATCTCTTGGTATATGTCGAATATGTAGATACATATCAATGGAAATAAAGGAGTATTCGTTAACTACGGGTTGTAACCAGTGTGGATGTAGTAGCAAAGATATTTTACGCTTTAGATGCTTAGCTAGAAATAAATAAAACTAACCAACATTCCACATAAAAATATTTATTTAACAAAAAGGAAACAAGTTTAGGACACAATGTAGTCAGTCATTTAGTAGGTAATAATAATATTATGCTTAGTACTTTATTTGATCAATAATTACAACATAAAAATCATTTCAGTCGTTATTAATACGAAATTTATTACTATTACTCAATTTGTACTATATAACAAAAATTAAACTACAAATATAGTAAGATTGGCTATCAGAATTGATAATAATGAGATGTTTGCAACATACGATGGCGAACTATTGCTTTTATTTTCAGTGGCAAAAGTGATCCGCCCTTCAATTTGAGGGTAAATTATACCATGATGAGAAAAATAATATTCAGTACTCGATAATTCATTGAAATCTAACATTTCCTTGTGTAAACCGATGAACATGTGATAGCCATCCCCACCCGTAGCAAGGAAACCAGGCATCACAACTTTGTAAATATCTTTAGGTAATATTTTTGAATACTTTGGAATGTCGCAAGCCCAACATCTGGCTTCGGCAGAAACAATTCTAGATCCAGATGGCTTAGAAAGGTCGTATATAACTTTAATACCAGAGTACTGAAGGAACTCACCGTTTGTAGCAACTGATTGTTCAATCGTTCGTAAAAGCACACTTCCGTTTACTGTTATAGCCGCGGCTTTGCCATCAAAAGGCATTACTGCTAGTAAATCACCTTTAGTTACATTTGTTGGTAATTTATCACGCACGATGGATGTCCTTATAGCACCTGCTTGAATTAAAGCAATCGGGGCATCAGTCCAATGTTCACCTCTGTATTCCGATGCGTACTTGTATACCATTGCATCGGTTATCAAGTTACCTATGTTGCACTCTTCAATTCCACATGTTCGGAAATCTAACGCAATAGCAGTAGTTCCAATTATTTTTTCGGATATATTAAGGACGTTGTCTCTGTACCTGTCCAAGATTTGAAGGACTTCTGGGTCTTGTGGCACCCTCTGGTCTAAAATAATAGGAGTTCCGTCTGCACTGATTAGTTCACCTGTAGCATCGAATACTAAATGCAATTTTCCCAAGTATTTGGTATAAGCATACGCTTGAACAACAGGAACTCTCCTTCCAGAAGCTTGTGTTACATAAGTGGGATAGGACCCTTCTGATTGTTCTGAATCTGGGCTAGTGCCATTCCAGAGGAATGTATTTGAGTGTCCACCAATAATTAAATCAAGACCTTCAACTCCCTTTGCTATTTCTAAGTCCCTGTCGTAACCAGAATGTCCGAGAGCGATAATGATGTTTATTCCTTGAGATTGCAGTTTCTTCACTTCTTCGTTGAGTGCTTCGATTTCGTCGGAATACTCAACATCATTAGGTATAGCTAATACTTTGGTGTTAGGAGTCAAGTAGCCTACTAAGCCTACTTTGTGACCGGCAACATCAAGTACTACAGACTTTTTAAGGTTGGTTTCCTTGGCGAGTTCTGGCACTTTATTTAAAACAAGATTAGCAGCTAATACTGGGCATGTCAGATTTTCTATGAAGGGTGTAAGCCCGCTGACTCCGTTGTCGAACTCGTGATTTCCGAGAGACTGAAACAAAAACGTGTGATGTAGTAAGGTTTCACTCACTAACAGCATGCACTTTTTAACTAAAAAAAATCATTGACGTAGATACCAAAATAAATAGTTCTATATTTATTAGGGTCAGTTCACGCCTGCGTAATAAACTCGCGCCTGTTTTTCCGGTCACTCTTTGTTTGAATACGCCAACGTCAGAATTCAATAGATATACATAGGTAGGGGCTTCAAATTTCGAGGTTCAAAGCGAAAATTCACCACTTGTCTATCCATTGAAAGTTTGAAACACGAGGCTGTTAGCTTGTTTCATACGCGAGCGTGTATGTATGCAGTGCAACATCATTCAATCATCGTGATTACTTTGTTCGGACATATTTTGTGTCGGAGCTCAATTGCAGTTTTATTGATTGGTCGGTGCGGTGTATTACTGTAGGTAGTACATAGAATGTATGTACAGCCTATGTACTGTCTGTTAACGATTTTTGTTACGCGTCTGCGATCTGGCGAATTTATAAATAGCTCGCTGTGAGTGTAACTGTGTAGTTTTTGTTGATGTAGGTGCCTATTGGATCCTCTATGATGAATGTCGTTTTTAACTCTTTTTTTTGTTTCTATCTGTATTCCATTTATTTTGTCATTAGAAAAATGCCGTTGTAACGACATCGTCATTTTCATAACCGCGTTTTATAGGGTGAGACATTGAACGAAAATGAATACAAATACATAATCGATACATTTGATTTTGTATAATTTAAAATAAAGAATTATCAACTCATACAAATTATTAATATAAAATTAAACTCATATAATTAATAATTACCTATAATACACACTTCCTTCTAAGAATAATGCCAAAAGGTAAGGTACTAAATAAAGATCTCAAAAAGAATAGGTACACAGTTTAATCTCATATAAAGTAACATTAAATTATAAATAGTAATACCTACTGATATGGAAAATGTAATTACGTATAGGTAATACCTTAGCGTTATATTGCAATAGGGCATGGCTATAAATATGGCAGTTTCTAACAAGAATAAAAAGGAACCATTATACTAAAGTACTTACCCCTGCAAAATATGTAGGTAGAAATTATTTTTGTTCTCATAAAATTTTTCTGAGTTTGAGCTCATGAACACCTCCGAATAATAAATTTTGATACAAGTGGAGAAAGTTTGTCCTTACGACCGAGGCGGCGTTCACCCGAGTCGTAGGCGAAGGTGTTATGGAGCCGAGGGCTGCAGTGACAAAATTTCCACGTGTATCAAACGATGTTTTTCAATACACTTACGAAGACATAAATAAAGGGGATAGAAGCGCGACTCGTGGGGTCGCTTAGCGCCCAGCCTGATACAACAAATGTAATAAATATGTGGCGGGGCGGGCACTCACACTTTTCCGCACTAGTGCGAAAACCAGTAAATTGCGTGCCCAAAAATAGTAGGGATAAGAGCGGGTTTTCGAGTAAGTGTATTGAAAAAGTAATTTCTATCTACGAATTTAAATCATGATTTCAAAATCTAGATATCAATATTAATCAAAGTGTGAGCAGGACGTTTTTGTTCGCGTTATCAATTAATCACTAAAGAGTATTTAAAGAATCATAGAACAAACAAGTAAAAATACGGATAAAATGGACAATTTCAAATACGCTGCTGAGTTACGCAACTTCTCAAGGTTATTGATGATGATCCGTCCTTCAACAGCTGGATACACTGGGCTGGTAATCTCAATGTATTCAATTGTACAATTCAGCTCATCGTAAGGTAAAGGAGTTGAAGGTAGACCGTCGAACACGGAGAATCCATCACCTCCCATCGACAAAAATGCTGGCATCAAAATTTTATACTTCTCTGTCTTATTTAGAATGGAATATTCAGGGTTCAAGCATTCACCGCAACGCATTTCAACTTTTGTGACTCTCTTCCCTGGTGGCTGACGAAAATCATATTGAACCTTAATTCCGGACATTTGTAGAAACTGTCCCGGGGCTCGTGTCGGTTTGTATCTCCAGACTGAGTGCTCCAGCATCTTCCACACGTCACTGCCATTTATTGATACTTTTACTATGTTACCATCAAAAGGCATTACACGTAACAAATCCCCTTTTGTTATGTTTGCTGGTGACTCTATATGAGCAATGGAAGCTCTAACGCCACCACCTTGTATTATAGCAACAGGAGCATCACTCCAACCGACTCCCCTGTACCCTGAAGCGTATTTATGTACCATCGCATCAGCAATCAGGTTCCCCATATTACATTCTCTCAAGCGACATGTGTGACCATCTAATATGACCGAAGTTTTACCAACAACCTGTTCCGTTATTTGCTCCATGCTTGCTCGATAACGATTTACAATTGCTAGCACTGCTGGCTCTTGTGGTATCGAATTATCTAACAGTATGGGATTTCCATCAGAAGTAATGATTTCGCCATTTGAATCAAATACGATGTGTAATTTTCCCAGATATTTGGTGTATGCATAGGCTTGTACTGCGGGAACTAATCTACCAGATTTTTGTTTTACTAAGGTTGGATATGGTCCTTCTGGTTTTTCAACATCAGGACTGGTCCCATTCCATAAAAACGTGTTAGTATGACCACCTATGACTAAATCGATATCTTCCACCTTTTCGGCTATTTCCAAATCTTTGGTAAAACCAGAATGTCCAAGAGCTATAAGAATATTCACGCCCATAGTCTTAAGTTTGGCAGCTTCTTTTTGAATTGATATTACTTCTTCAATGTATTCTACATCATTTCTAATGGCTAATACTTTAGTGTCTGGAGTTAAGTAGCCAATGACACCAATTTTAGTGCCATTAATATTGAACACAACAGAGTCCATCAAGTTTTTTTCGGCTTGTAGTTCTGGTTCTTTAGTAAGGATAAGATTAGCGGCAAGGATTGGACATGTGAGGTTTTCAATGAAAGGTGTTAGGCCAGATATGCCGTTATCAAATTCATGGTTCCCCAGGGACTGAAACAAAGGACAGAATAATGTAGCATGCTGCTATCATATAACAAGAATCATGCAAAATTCTACGTAGACATGCATAATTAGGTATTTTATAATAATAATACATGCAACCATGATACATATTAACAAAGAGGTTAGTGCCACAAAATACAATGGTTGGTTAGTAAAATAAGTATAATAATATAAGCAGCATACAGATTAAACTTACAAATAAAATTGTTAATAAAGGAGAAATTAATCAAATTGATATATATTTGTAGTATGTGCAGAACATGTGACTGCAGTTTTATTCAAGTTACTATTTTAGATGTGTATCATCATGCCTACTAAAATATAGATACTTACTAAAATAGTCTATTTAAATTATTTTGTATCACGTATTTTTTAAATATTTTATTGTTTTGGTAATTGTTATTAAAAGGTGTGCAGGTTTTTCCGGTGTAAATATAAAAAAAATCACATAGCGATTTAAATTGATAAAATAAATATTATTTCCATAAAAACGTGTTAGTATGGGCAGCTATGACTAAATCGATATCTTCCACCTTTTCCAAATCTTTGGTAAAACCAGAATGTCCAATAGTAATAAGATTATTCACCAGCTGATAAAATAAGTAATAATAATAGGTAAAAGACGAAGGTATAAAAAAGAGAAAAATCCTTTGTATAATATTTTGTATTGTGTATTATTTAACAGGTACTTACGTAGGTACAGATAAAAATTAGTAAAAACTATTAATAAGGCGAAGTTCCCAAGCTAAGCTACTAATACGACTTTTGGTTCTCACAAAATTAGGCCATTCCTTTATTATGTTCATAGATATATGCTTTTATGAAATATTTCAAGCCTTACATCATAAAAAAAATATTTTTTTTGTCCTTTCTCCTCTCATTAAAATAATGTATTTTTTTCTAATTGTTTTGTGTATCTATAGTCTCCGTCTTTATTTTTCTTGTTTGTATAATTCAAATTATTTTTTTTGTTCATTGGCATGAACTTGTTTGGTCACGCTGAGTCACCTTTTCTTTATTATCATTTCCCATAGTTCCATTGTGAAGAAAAAACCCAAAAGAACATACCGTTATGCATCATCCAGGAAAGCTTTCCTTTACATTTTAAACATTGCCTCCTTGTAAATAGTAAAAATCATAATTAAAATCGATTTAAATTAACTGTCAACCACGTCCGCGCTCTGTAATATAATACGCCCTTCAACCCCAGGATACAAGGGACTATGACTTTTTATGTATGCCTCTGTGCTTTGAATTTCATCAATATTTGTATTATTTATCGACAAGTCATCGGACATAAAGAAACCGTCACCTCCGTTCGCTAAAAATGTAGGCATCAATATGTTGTATTGTTTTGTATGATTTAGGGCAAAAAATTCCGGATATAAGCATTTGCCACATCGTAGGGATACCTGCTTGACCCTTTCATGAGGAGGCTGTCTTAAATCGTATGTTACTCTCATTCCTGACATTTGTAAAAGTTGTCCCGTCGGGTACAATGGGTTGTACTGGTGAACAGCATATTCCAGCATTTTCAATATAGATTGTCCACCTATTGTTACTTTAACTATGACACCGTCAAATGGCATTACTCGCAAGAGATCTCCTTTTGTGATATTATTTGGTAAATTTTGCCGTTTAAATGAAGATCTTATCCCTCCACTATGGATGACAGCAATAGGGGCATCAGTCCAACCATGGCCTTTATAGATAGAAGCATACTTATATATCATTGCATCTGTTATAAAATTTCCCATATTACATTCTCGTACTCGACATGTGTGACCATCTACAAATACTGAAGTATTACCTATAATTTCTTCAGTAACTTTACGAATATTCTCATGATAGTAATTTACAAGCTCCAAAATATTCGGGTCTTGTGGTATCGTGTTATCTAAAAGTATAGGACTTCCATTAGAACTGATTATTTCACCGTCAGCATTGAAAGTGATGTGTAATTTACCAAGATATTTTGTGTATGCGTAAGCTTGCACTACAGGAACCAATCTGCCAGACGTTTGTTCAACTATAGTTGGATAAAGTCCTTCGGGATCTTCCGCATCAGGTCTAACCCCATTCCACAAAAACGTGTTCGTATGACCACCTATTACTAAATCGATGTCTTCAACTTCTCTGGCAATTTCTACATCTTTTATAAAGCCTGAGTGGCCAAGAGCAATGAGTATTTTTACTCCTTTACTTTTTAGAATAGCCGCTTCTTTTCGAATAGCGGCAACCTCATCTATGTAGTCAACATCGTTTTTTATAGCTAAGAATTTGGTTTCAGGTGTTAGATATCCTATGACACCAACTTGTATGTCATTAATGTCAAAAACAACAGACTTCATTAAATTAGGCTCAGCTTGTAATTCTGGCTCTTTTGTAAGAATGAGATTAGCAGCTAGAACAGGGCATGTAAGGTTTCTAATAAATGGAGTGAGTCCAGGTACGCCGATATCAAAATCGTGGTTTCCCAGGGACTGAAACAAAGAATGAATAGATGCAGTAAATAGTAAACGGGTAACAATCATGCAAACATACAAACATTACCGTATTGAAATGTTAACTATTTTTAGTAATTCAATAATTATTGCTTATGATGTTAATGACGAAAGGGGTAGTTTTATGTCTACAAATATAACAATGAATCAAAATTATTTAGTATAAGTTACAATACCTATTGATCGCGACATGAAGTTGGGGACCCGATGTGCGTGCACCAAACATGTTTCGCTCATCTTCGTTGTAGTCATGGCCAGTGGTATCCAAACACTGATCAAATGAGCGGGGCACACTTGATACACATAATGGAGACCCAACTTAATGTTAAGACGAGCCTACGAACTATGATTTAGCTTTTTTTTTTTTTTTTTGATTGTTTCGCGCTTGACCACTATCTCACCTGATCGAAAGCGACGATGCGGTCGACGATGGAGCGCGCTTACCTAGAAGTAACCTATTCACTCTTGACTTAAAGATTCCTGGGTTGTAGCCATCAGGAAACACAGATTCCAGCAAGGCATTCCACTCCTTAGCTGTACGCACAATGAATGTGTTCCCAAAACGTTTTGTGCGTATAGGTGTGATGTCCACCATGTACCGGTGGCGCATAGCCGTACGCCTGGTGGTCCGATGATGGAACGGGCTAGGCGGAATTAGGTCATGCAATTCCGACGCACACTCCCCGAAATGCAACCGGTAGAAAACCGACAGCTGGCAACTCGGCGTCGATACTCAAGACTTTGAAGCCACGACTCAACGAGTGCATCATTGCCAATGATCCTCCTGGCTCGCCTCTCAATTGCCTCAAGTGCATCAAGCTGGTATCGGGCAGATCCATCCCAAAGATTGAGAGCAGTACTCCATACACGATCGAACTTGCGCTTGATAAAGTTTGAGCAGCTGTTCCGGCGTGAAGTACCGTCTGACCTTCGCGAGGATTCCCAGCTTTTTTGCTGCCAGTTGAGCCTTTGAGCCCAAAGTTGAGTGTTGACGTCAGCGTAACACCAAGGAGATCAAGATGGTCGGTTATCGGCACGGTTACGCCCCGGAAAGTTGGAGCAGGGCTGAATTGGCTCCTTTTAGCGGAAAATAGACACGCCTGGATTTTAGCAGCATTGAACTTGACTAAATTGGCATCGCCCCATTCAGAGACTGCCTCCAAGGACAAGTTCAAGCGCTCGACCATAGCTTCTCGGAGAGACCGGATCTGTGACCCACTAGCTTGCGCGCTGGATATGTAACTCTCAGCAACAGTGCGGTCGTCTGTATACCCAAAGGTACCGGGCTTAAGCAGATCATTTATGTGCAGCAAGAACAATGTTGCCGAGAGCACTGACCCCTGAGGGACCCCGGCATTAATGGCCATTTGACCGTTTTTTAAAACTTGTCTTGAACCCACTTTTTAGTTTGGGTAAAATGTCGCTTTGAGTTTTAGCAGTTGTTATTAGTAACAGTGACATTCACAAACACTTATTAAAAAATGCCAACACTTATCTTTTTATTATTTTCTTAAATTCTGAATTTAAAAAAATACATGCGATAAGCCTGCTATTTTACAGTTGCAAGAAAAGCTTTACTAGAAACAGGCAATTCATTCACAGTGTCCTGTTTCAAATAATCTTATTGGTAGAAAATGTTTAAGCTCGGTGCAAGACATTGTAGTTTCATATTAAATAATTATGCAAATCAATCATCGAGTTAAAAGTCATGCTTTTTCAAAATACTTACAACTTCAAATTTGGATGTCCTATCACTAGATAGGAGAATATTCTTCTCTTTATATGATTCACAATTATAAACGGTAAAATAAACATAAACACTAGTATATTTAAGATGTATGTATTTATTTAAAAAAGAATATATAAATAACTATAAATATGCATTATGTATACATGCAATGTGTCATTCCAAATGAATTGTAATTATGTCAGTTAGATCAAAGCAAAGAATACTAGAGCAACTAGGAGCAAGGAGGAACTTAGCGCTGTTGCTGAACTAGGTTCACTAAGTGGCTGGAAAACTATACGCCCTGCCACTTCTGGGTATAATGGAGTTCTCAGCTTGATAAATTCTTCTGAGCACGTTACCGCATCATATCCAAGATTAACGGTTGGTAGAGCAGTCAAAAAAGTATATCCATACTGTCCGCTGGCTAAAAGTGCAGGCATCAATATTTTGTAGGTTCTCCCATCCTCAATTTCATAAAATTCGGGAACTGAGCAATCCCAGCAACGAGCAACAGCACTTATTAACCTACGCCCTGGTTGCCGTTCCAGCTCATAAACTGCACGTATTCCAGAAAACTGTAGGAGCGTTCCCCGGGAACTTTCTATACCATGAGCGCTGACGGAAAATTCCAGAAGCTGTTTGAGGACTACTCCGTTCATAGTCAAAGACACAAGATTTGTTTCTAAACTTAAAGCCGAAAATAGGTCGCCTCTTGTTACATTAGCAGGTCGATTGGATGGTGCGATTGAACCCCTAATAGCGCCGCTGAAGATGACAGCTATAGGGGCATCAGTCCATCTTTCTCCCTGAAACCTTGTAGCGTAATGATACACAATAGCATCAGTAATAAGATTTCCAAAATTGCATTCTTCTTTGTAGCAAGATTCACCATCCAAAACGACTGAGGTATTTCCAATGACTTCTGTGTTTCTTGAAGCAACCTCAGAGTTATAAGTTTGGACCATATCCAGTGATGCTAAATCTTGAGGGACCGACGAATCAAGAACAATGGGATCGACGTTGTATTCCAAAAGTTCTCCATTAAGATCGAACTTGGCTTTGACGCTACCAAGGTATTTATTATAAGCTGTCGATGGAATTATTGGAACTTGCTTTCCTGATTGCTGAGTTACAATTAAGGGCTGATGATCAGAAGCAGTGTCGTAATTCCAGTCGAATGAATTTTTATTGCCAGCGATAACCATATCGATACCAGCGACTTCTTTCGCTATTTCCCGCACTTTATCTAGAGTCGCATGACCTAAAGCGATTATGATATTTACGTTTGAAGCTTGAAGTTTTTCTACTTCTTCTGTAACTGCTAAAACTTCATCGATATATTCAACGTGGCCAGAGCTATCCAAGATACTGTTTTCAGGAGTCAAGTAGCCAACAATTCCAACTTTTACACCTTGTATGTCAAAGACGATAGATTTTTGAATATTAGCTTTTCCTTCAGCTGATTTTATAATGACATTGCTGGCTAATATAGGGGTTTCTATATTTTCTAGAAAAGGTAAAATCTCCAAGGTTTCCGTATCGATTTCGTTGTTTCCGAGTGACTGTAAGGAGAAAAAACATGTTGAAATTAGTGTTAAGAGTATAATTATTTTAAATTTTAGGAATTTAATCTGGTTAGTTCGCAGTTATTTACTAAGTAAAATATACAGAAAGGTACTTGATAAAAGAAAGTTATACAGAAAAAGGGTGTTAATAGACGTACCTATTTGACATACCCATCTCCTTCCATCACTATTACCATCTCCAAAGCAGTGTTATGAATACAAATACAGAGACATCATATGCTATTATATTCGTATAATGATGATTAATTCTATTATTTAATTTTGTTAGTTGATTAAATTTTTTGTTAGTACCTTAATATCTTATTGTTAAATGTTAGTGACTGAGTGCTTATGAAAACATAGGTACTTACAATACTTATCTTATAATGGGGCTGGCCCTAAACCAGAGCACTTCGACCCTTCTGGATCACTTACAATACTGATTCACAATCTGGTTCAAGGGTTCAATATTACATTTTTAATTTTGTTTTTGATTCCTTTAAGAATATTTTAATCTTCCTTCCTTTCGATTCAAACGATATTGCTAGAGGCTCCTAAAGTTTCATCATTTTTTATATCAGAAAAAATATCAGATTTCATATCTTAAAGTTGATTTAAAAGCAAGATCTAAAGAAGCATTTAAAAAAAAAAGTAGATACTGAAATTAATTTGGAATAGCGAGTAGGTAGATAATCAAAGTTCATACTAACTTCTACATAGCTCTGTGCTACGTACGTGTTTAATTATTTAATTAAATAGTTGGAGTCCACGTCGTAGTTCTACACACTTTAAAAAAAAAATGAAAACGATACAACACAAAACACACAGCATGATTGATAACAAAATACAGACAGTACATGATTGACAACACAAGTAGTGCAGCAATTTTCTTATTTGCGGTTAAAATTTTGATCCGCTATATCTGTCTCTGAGATGGAATATTTATCATTATGTTCTAGATAAATCTATCAAGCGCTACGAGGTATTATGGTTCCCGAAAAATCGATCAATTGGTCCATCACTGGGTACTATGTGGATAATCGTATTAAAAACAAAATAATAAACAATTGATTAGGTAATAAAAAAAAAATACAAATTACCATACCTACAACTATATTCCTGAAAGCGTGACTTGTTTTCTATTTTAAATTGTGGATTCATTAAAGTTTCAAATTCGAATTCTGCAGCCATGGACCGGATGGTAGTTTTATTATTAATGAGAAATAGCGTTTCTATGCTACATTGGTTTATGACTATTCATTTATTGAATATATTGATTTTACTGTGCATTTTCGCTACACTCTTTTGATTTATAGATACCTACTGAAGCATTATAAAATTAAGGTTATGTGCAATATCAACCTTGTTATTAGAGGAGAATGAATAGTAGAGGTGAACGTTCCACTCACTCACTTATCTAATACCTTGATATAAACTTTGAAATGACAGAAATGTAGCTTGATGAAGGATTTAAAATAGTATTAATGCCTTAGAGATACATTCATAGTTAAACAAAGATTCAACAAGTCTATGGAAGTTTCTGTTGAAACAAAATTATGTTTGCTTTTTTTGTTGAAAGTTACATAATAAATGTGTACTGTTGCTATTGTTCCTGAAAACTACAAGTACCTCGAACGAATAGTAGCTTTGAAACCTTCTTGTAATATACTAACTGATCCGACAAATGTTGCTTTGCGAAATAAAATATTTTATCAATGAATCAAAGAAAAAATGGCGGTGGGAGTAGGGGAATAAAAAATAGCCTACGACCTATTCTCAGACCTACCAAATATACACACAAAATTTCATAAAAATCGGTCAAGCCGTTTTTGAGGAGTTCCGTAACAAACACCGTGATAAGATATTTTTTATATATTACAGATTCACCGCACAATAACTGCACTATTGCCGCAAATTTTAACGTCAAACAAAACAGAAGCAACAAAAATATTGAGGGTCGAAATCATGGTAATCAACGTTTCATAAATCCGACCGAAGGGACGCTCACAGTACGAATGAATGATGGACGAAAAAAAAAACGCGTTGATGCCATTGGCGGACAAAAAACGGTACAACGTTCGTTTTTGCGATTTTTGGTACTCACTACAGCGTCAGGTTGCAATGCGTTTACGAATTCTGCGGCGATCTTCCACTTGTATATGGTGAACCATGCCGTGCCGGTGTATGTGTCTCCTGCGTTGAGGTACAGGACGGGGGGACCCTCGCCGGAATGGGCCGCTCTACGGGCTTCCTTTACACTGAAATTGAGAGAGGTTCTGGTCAAGTAGAGATTCCATTATTCACAAAAAAAAAAAAAAATAGGTATATTTATTTCATCTATAACATGTGTGTAAACATAAATAAAAAAAAAATTATTGCGGCAGCCCCAGTAACTTGCAATAATTGCATTGGGGCTGCCGCCAATTTATTTATTAAAACTTTATGCAACACAAAAGTACAAAGGCGGACTTAATGCCTTAGGCATTCTCTACCAGTCAACCCAGGTGAAGAGAAAATATGGCAGGTGTATAAAAATATAAATGATTGTTAGGAAATAAGGGTTCAAAAGTATGTATATGAATATACAAAATAAACATACATATATAACTAGCTTTTGCCAGCGGCTTTGCCCGCTTGAAAATAGGTTTCTTCATACAAACTTTGGACCTCCATTTCATCACCTTTGGGTGGTGAATTTTGGAAAATCCTCTCTTAGTGCTCGCCTACGTCACAAAAAGAAATCTTGTGCAAAATTTCACACTCCTAGTACCAGTGGTTTCTGCTGTGCGTTGATATGTCAGTCAGTCAGTTTCTTCTGTCATACGTTATGACAGTTAGGTTATGATGTTAAGGAAACTGTGAAAAATTTCACGCTCCTAGTCAGTAGTTTTGGCTGTGCGTTGATATGTCAGTCAGTCAGTTTCTTCTGTCATACGTTATGACAGTTAGGTTATGATGTTAAGGAAACTGTGAAAAATTTCACGCTCCTAGTCAGTAGTTTTGGCTGTGCGTTGATATGTCAGTCAGTCAGTTTCTTCTGTCATACGTTATGACAGTTAGGTTATGATGTTAAGGAAACTGTGAAAAATTTCACGCTCCTAGTCAGTAGTTTTGGCTGTGCGTTGATATGTCAGTCAGTCAGTTTCTCCTTTAATATATAGAGATTAAGAAAAAAGGGAAAAGGGGGCTCCTTTTTTTAAATTATATATGGTTAAAAGAAAGGGGTTATTGAGACATCTTCACTATTAACTTCAATTTCTTTTTCTTCCCTTATTAGTCTATACTCCAGTTTTATACTCCATTCGAAGTAAGATTAGAAATTTAAACAATCTTTATTTGCTGTTCGTTCTACCGATTTGGTCTTCTATTCCGTAGGCATAACCACTGGGCCCAAATATTTTTAGGGAAAAGAAAACTATCGATTCGAGGATAAGAAGCTTTTAGTTTTGCGAGTGAAAAACCATGACATCTATGGAGGCTATTTCTGTGTCTTTTTATGTATCATCTCCTGGGTAGTTAGCGCTAATAAAATCTCGCTAAATATTTTTACAATGTTAGTAATTGTATTGTCCAGCCGATGCGAGATTAAGAACAGGTTAGTTAGCTGGATATTTAGCAACTGTTCATATCACTTTTATTTTCTACTAGCTGACCCCGGCGAACTTCGTACCGCCTAAAAGGCCTCATTTACGGAGACGCGGGGCGTCTCGCGTCGCGTGTGGCGTGGCGTCTCGCGGCGCGTCGGACGTTTTTTCTGTCTACGGTGGGGCGGCGCGTGAAGCGGCACGCATCATCGCACGCGTAAACACAAACTTATAGCAATATACGACCATGTTCATAGAGAAGCGAGACGGGAAGCGTGGCGGTGCCCGCCGCGGCGCCCGCGGCGAATCCTCTAGCGTGTAGCGAAGCACGCGGCGGGCATCGCGGCGGCGCACGCCCGCCGTGACTACGTCTGTGTTGCGCGATTTCTAAATAAGACTGACAGAAGATTCCGCCTCGGACATAGCTTCATCGAGAATTGCCGCTGCGTGCGCCGCCGCGATAAACGCCGCGTGGGACGCGTCGGTGCCATCCGCGGGCTCGGCCGCAAAAAACGCCCTAATTCAAACAAACGCGTCTAAAATCGCTTCTCCGTAAACGCACTCATACAACGCCATATATTTGAATTCAGTGCGGGCCGCGCCGCTCAACGCAACGCGCGACGCCCCGCGTCTCCGTAAATGAGGCCTGAAGTCAATGAATGTAGTACCTATATCTTTCGATATGGTCAACCGATTGCGATGAAACAAAGCCTAAGTAATATATCAAGTTACACATAATTTTAATGTATAAAAGTTATCTACATCTATTTTGTACATTTTACGTGATGCGAGCACAACTAAAAACTCCTACATATTTATAATAGATTATGGATAAGCTTGACCACTATCTCACGTGATGGGAAACGAGAAGGTGGTCAACGATGGAGCACACTTGCTCGAAAGTAATCTATACACTCTTGACTTGAAGACCCCTAGGTTGTAGCTATCAGGAAACACAGACTCCGGTAGAAAATTCCACTCAATGTGCAGCTTCTAAAAACTTTTGACTTAAAAAACTCGTATTTGAATGGTCGCTGTGATACAAGGTAATTACTAGTACTTCAAGGATACTCACACATGAGCAACTCTCGGGAAACCACCGTAGCATTTGCCAGCCTCTCGATCAGCGGTCGTGCAGGTTCCACTCAGCTGCGACGTCTGTTCGAACCTCGCGTGCATGTCGTTGTTGTGCAGGATGAGCAGTTCGAAGGTATCGCCGGGCGCCTTAACCACGCTACCCGAAGACAACGCCGCCACAGTCAGTACTGCTGTTAGTAGGACTTTCTGAAAAACGAAAAAAATATCATTTTTAGATAGATCCTGAATATTTAATTATCTAATTCACTACTGCTTAAAATTTCTGAAATGGAAACTTGCGGTCCTAGAACGGAAGGGCAACTGAAGGACACACAGGTGTTGTTTTTGTCAGTATAAGTCAGACACTCCTTCCCGTTCCACCTCATTCTATAGTGGGAGAAATCATGGGATGGTTTCCCGCATAAAAAAAAAACTAATTCACTACCATCACAGGTACTTAATAAAATTGAAGAACTTTCACTAGTAGATATTTTAGAAAAAGAATTAGGGTTCCGAGAAAAATATTTTGAAGGGTTCCGGGAAAAATATTTCGAAATTGGGACGAAATTGCACTGTACTGTTTTACAAGTCTGACGCGGACAAAGTCACGGGCCCAGCCAGTGCTATAACAATATTATAGAGAGCAAAGGATGTGTAAGTTTTTTTGAAGAACACAAAGGGCAACTGAAGAAACATGGGTGGGTGTTAGTCAATAAAAGTCTGTCACTCTCTCTCGCCCCACCCAGAGCGAGAGTAGGTGGTCATATGATGATTACACAAACTAAAATAAAAAGGAAGCATAGTCCAGAGTCACTATTCACACGCTGTTTATACGAGTACTTATTACATGGGACAAACATAACTGGAGTCTTACCATGACTTTAAAATGTCAGGCGTGCAAGCGAGAAAGAGTGATGGAGCTACACCCTATACAACATTTATTTTTAGTATATGCATAAAAAACTTTTTACAAAAAAACCGAATTCACTAAAAAAAAACACTAAAAGGATCAAAATAACTTTAATTTCTGAAGTCGGTGTTTCTCGGTATTGTTTGTTTCTTATTTAGCACCGACTTCCGAAATTAAAGTTATTTTGATCCTTTTAGTGTTTTTTTTTAGTAAAGTAGTAATTTTTTTTTGTAAAAAGTTTTTTATTTCACACTCACTCACTCACTCACTTATATGTATATAACCAGAGTGCCTATTTCTCAGGACAATTCCAATTAACCCAAAAACTGCTACATTGTTTTATTATGAAGTTCCTGTGTCTACCTTCCATCTTCCGGCTCCATCATCAGATCAGTTCGATAGTACCTTATAGCCAAACTGCATTTCATGACAATTCTAATAAGCCCAAACACGCCTAGGATACATTGATTAATTACAGAGTTCCGGTGCCTATCTTCCGGCTCCATCATCATCATCAGGTCACTTCGATGATATCATTTTCAATATAACTATTCAGAACCATTTATTTAATTGTATTGTCATAGTCGCTCAACTATCTTCATTGTGATATCTGATCTATGTGAGTATGAAGTTCCGTTGGCCATTTCTGGTCTTCTTAATCAGTTCCACTTCATCAAATGTTAATTTTTGACTGTAAGTTAAGTTCTCAATGAAAATACCAAAATCACTATATGGTTGCTTATAATATTTGGGGAGTTCCCTCGATTCCTCATGGATCCAATCATCAGAACTGGATTCTGAAAATAATGGCACCAATCGGAAAGCAATTATATTCTCTAAGAGGATTTTTTTTTGTAAATTGGTCCATAAACGATGGAGTTCTGAGGTAACACACATAAAAAATAAAAAATACAACCGAATTGACTCCTCCTTTTTTTTGAAGTCGGTTAAAAACGTGAATATTGTTTGTTCAGAATCAGTCCGGGTTGTTCAGACCATTACATTTTTGCTGTATGGACCTAACTATGACTTTAAAAGAGACTTTGACCGAACAAACTCAGGGGGAGTTTGTTTCGGTGTTTCTTCTCAGGGTAGTCAGCTAGGAAACACCGGCTTCATCTAGTTTAAATGACGTGTAAAAATGTTTTTAAAAAACCTATTTGCAAAATAAATATCATATATCATTTAGTAACTGAATCGATTCCAATAATTTTTACACCATGTTATATTTTTTCGCAAAAATATTTTTTAAAAAAGGTCTCAAGTTGGACACCACCGACACGACACTAAGTACAACACAGGCCACGACAGGTCAAAGCGCGCATTAGGCGCCAGCGCATAGCTGGGTGCGGGGGAAAAACAAACCCTCAGTTGCCCGGATGGCTCGGTGACCATGTATTTGTGCGGACAACTATAACAATAAGCTTATAACTTTGTGATGTTTCATGATATTATTATGAAATTTTGTAAATAGATTCTTTACATAAAAATAAACTAGATACGTGTTACGGGTTTCGCATAAGTATACTAAAACAAATGTGGTATAACTCTGTCCCTCCAACAATTCAGTTTTGGTCGTTAAATGGATCGCGTTAGCCACTGGGGCATCATCCAGACTCACTGGGACAGCACCACCCTGACTCACCGGGGCATCATCCAGACTCACTGGGACAGCACCACCCCGACTCACCGGGGCATCACCGCAGACAGTTCCGACTCACCGAGAACTATGCGGCATTCCGACCCACTGGAACCAACCTACCACTGGCATGGCACGCATCAAGAAGCATCAAGAACCATCGACCTCTCTCGATCGATACTCTTGTGTTAGAGCCTCTGGCCAATGCTATGTTGAAAGGATATTATGTTTTTGTTATCATTGTTATTTAAAGTTAGTGTTTAATAGTGATCAATGCTGTGCTATGCATATGACACATGAACAAAGTGTTTTTATCAATATCAGACTCTAAGAAAGTGCTATGGACTACTATAAAAGTGCTAAAGGACGCTATTCTTAGTTTTAACAAAACCTTTAACGAATAATATTAAGTCAGAATTTAATTACTTATTAGTCTTTTAGGCTAGATTGTAATCAATTATTAAGAAATTTGTTCTTAATAATAAAGGAAAAAGAAATCATTGTTATTTACTCGATTTAACATTTTTGAATATTACAGCCTTTACAAAAAAAAAAAAACGCTGGCGTACTTTTTTCCATTTAACGTGTCCATAGTCCGTTTGCTTGAAGTTAAGTACTCGTTTATGTGAGCAAACAAGCTGGACAGAAGACAAAAGGTTACCAACAGTGAAAACAAGTATTTTTTCGTATGCCCTAGCTTGGAAGTGCGTTTCTTTAGGTAGAGGACGACAATAAGCTTGTTGTATAATAGGACTTTTACATTGTTTTGTTCTCTCTATTTTTTTTACTTACATACCTATTAGCTACATATTATACATAAAATTTAAGCGTCGGTCTGTAATATCAAAGAACATTTTTTTCTAGATACCTATGAAACTACTAGTATATTCGATACCTCTTGGTATAGGGCACGTCATCTCTTGTGTGTGTGTGTGTATGTGGGCCCAGTCAAAGTTCTCTGCGCGATTAAAATTTATGCGACAGCCCGAAATCATCTAACGGGCAGTTGCCCACCAGACATAACACATGTCTGGTCGGAGGATTCTCCCTTTTCAACGGAGGTTTGCGGAACTTTACTCTCTGTTCCGCATACATCCAAACTGGTGACCCCGAGGTGATATTGGCTAGGAAAAACTGCACTTCCATTTGGCTAAACCATAATCCCGGCTTCTCCGGGTAAAACGGGGGTTCCGTATACCTCCAAACCTGCAATGGGCCCACGTGATGGAATAAGGGTCACACCCTCTCACTGAGAGGAGGCTTGTGTCCCATCTGTGGGAACGTTACAAACTAAATTAAATATACTAGAATATTATTTAATCTGCCTTATTTTGCATATCGAGAACTTGACTATATGAACTTACCTAATATTAACATTCCCTAAGTCGCTAATTACGAAACGGCTTACAGCTTATGTATAAATTATAATTATGTGTTATTACGTAAGCCATCCACTAATTAATAGGGGAGCTTACTCGTATATGTAGTGACGCGTAGGTACTAATTACTGGCTATAGTTGTTGTGTTTTAGCATGGCATTAACGATCACTTCATAATCATGTTTTAAGTCGAAAGACGTTCAAAGTTGGACATAGCCTCCCGCGGCCCTTACCAGGTCAACGGTCCAATTTGTGGGAGGCCTTCCAACGTTGCGTCTTATGGTACGCGGTTGCCACTCCTGAATCTTTCGGCTCAATCGACCATCTGTTCTGCGAGCAACTTGCCCAGCCTACTGCCACTTAAGTTTGGCGATTCTTCAGGCTATGTCGGTAACCTTATTGGTTCTCTTGCGACTCCTGCGAATATCTTCATTCCTGATGCGATCATGAAAGGAAAGTTCGAGCATAGCCCTCTCCATTACTTTAGGAAGTACCTTTCTTAGTAGTAGTAGTACCTAGTAGTCAAGAGCCTAAAGGAAAATGTCTCAAAATTGAGTTTTTACGAAAGGTCAATGACAGCTGTATTGCCATGCTGAAACGAAACAACTATAGTACTTACCTATAGGTACTAGGTACAAGTATAAAGCTGACCTAGCCGCAACTGTGCTTGTTTCGACGTATGTACGTACATTTTTGTGTGCGTTTTATCGACGCACACGTTATTCGGATTTGTTCGGGCGTTGCCGCCATGAGCCCTTGCGTACGTGCGTATTAACTAGGTACATTTATAGTAGATAATATTATATCTATTCCATAGACGTGCGAGACTAGATTTCGACCACATCGAGTAACTAACTGTAAGCTTTGCTTATTGATTCAAAGGCCGATTTCTAATTGAAAATTTGAAGTAAATGTGTCAAACTCTAAAAGGCATATATAGATACACCACTAGTTTTTAATTAGTACAAATACTTAAAGGGCTGATTAGAAAAGGTCTTGTTATTATTTAAGTAAAGTCTCAATAAATAATATTCATAAACAGCAAAGTTATTAGCGTTTGTTTATATCCCAAAATGTCACTCAATTTATGGAAATATTATACAGGCTATTGATTATGAATGAATAAATGACGATCAAAATGGAAAAACACTGCGATTAGGTAGTATTTTCTAGTGGCAATTGTTATGAATGATTGCCTTTATTATGAATTTATCAATTATGACTAATTTTCGTGGACAATTTTGGGATTTCGTGTTTTTTACTTTTGTTTACAAAAAAAAATATGATCAGTAACGGGTACGGATAGAGCCCCATTTTTTTGGTACTAATTAAAAACTAGGGGTGTAGATAAACAAATGCCTACTTTTTATTTTTTGATGATCGGAAACCATCATCATTTCAAAAAATTCCAGTAGCCTTGATTGACAAATGCTTAGCTTCAAATTCTTGATTCAGCCGAAATGCAAAGGGCAGCTGAATGAACGCAGGTGGGTTTTAGTCTGTAAAACGCTGACATTTCCTCTCTTTCTACCCAGAGCGGGAGGAGTTATTTGATGATTTCCCATCTAAAAAAAGGGTTAACTTTCAAATATAAATAACAAAATTTAATTACATCTATAATTTGTCTAAAATCAATTCGGTTGGTAGGATTTTTTTAGACCATTTAAGAAAATGATAACTGGAGCACCCTGGTTCATAACAAACATGCGTCTCCACAGAGACTTAAAAGTTGAGTCTGTCAAGGAGAAATTAAAGTACAGTCTGCTAAAAGATTCAAAAAGATTTAATCACCACCCAAAACGCCTGACTCTACCTTCAAAAGGCTGAAAAGACGTGCTCCTCAAGCCCTGACTGCATGAGGAGCTAGCACCAATTTGGACATATCATTGGAAGCATCCATTACTTAAACGCCCAAATTTTTTTTTTTTTTTAATCCAGCACAATGTTAAAGCGACAGATCGCAGGACAAAAGACAACATTTTAGGTAAGTAGTACATCATGATAACAAAAACGTAGAATATATTTTTAAATAATAAAACTAACGCATTTTTACTTAATAGGAGTTTTAACTGAATAAACAGTATTGACTGTAACATAATTATACGAATGCGGTATTTCTTCGCATCGCCTCAGGTGCTACGGGTAATTATAATTTTACTTTTATGCTTTATTTTGTTCCCCTGTGTTCTTTTGTTAAATCATCATTTGGACTTGAAGTTGGTATACTGTAGGCGTTTTCATCTTTATCTTTACCTCTATACCTATATGGATTTTTAATAAATTATCTCTACGAGTAAGTATTTTATTTTGTTCTTTGAGAGTCACTAATAAATGTTTTTCATTCTTAATAAGCGAAGTTGCAATGGCGGGCGCTGCCTTCAATAGTCGAATCACAGAAATATAAAAAAAAAACACTGTTTTCTGGTGCCTATCTGTGAGTCGAATTGTGTATGTCCTAAGATCTCATTCCTCTCAGGTATTAAATTCGAATACACAGGAAAACCTTGGTATAATTCTTTTCGTTAACGCTATTGGAGCTTTAATAGTAAACAGGAAAATTGAACAACAATTCAATAAATGCACGGGAGTTAATGAAGAACAGATAATATAATTAATTGTGTGTCCGTGGCTAGTTTGGTAAGCAACATCTGATTTTAGCCGCCAAGCTATTCAGTAAAAACTTTGTCGTCAAATGAAGAGTGTGTTGTGTGTGATAGTAATAATTTATTACACCAGAAAAATACATGTTACCACAATTTGTCTAAAAACAATTTAAATTTACACGAGATAGTCACAATTATTGTGCTTAATTTTGCACATACTGGCGAACTAGGCTAGATGCCTGTATTTCTGTGTTATCAAATCTGTGCAAGTTAGATTTGAGTGACCATGTCTGGTAACGAAACCAATGGACTTAGTTCTACTGTGAGTGATGAAGTTCATCCAGCGAATTTGCTTGTTGGATTTATTATCATCTATGTACTGACCGTAGCAGCGTTTATATATGGAGTGACATCATGGTGTATCTTGAAAAAGTTTCGCAATTACAGAAACTATGTGTTTCTCAGTACAATTTTAGCAAACGTATTACTCTTCACCAGTGGATTCTTCACCATGGCGAACAAATGGGTGGAATTCAGTATAATTTTCTATCTATACACAGTAAAGCATTACTGGTTGTTAGTTATAAGTCACATGTTTTACGTTGATTTTGTAAAAGTTTTTAATGGGCATATTAAAAAAAAATATTTGAAGAGTAGTATCTTTAGCTGGGGTGTGCCTCTTATACCAACTATCGGATTTTTATTCTTTAGTGCTTGGAAATCAGAAATTGGTAATAAATATGTGGGTATCATACACTTGATCCTATTTGCAAGTTTGATTTTACCGTTGATACTAAACTGTATTTTATATTTAATAATTCTGTGTTCACTTTGTCGTAGTTTCAACACGATTGCACCTAAAACTGCTAATACTTGTCGTCGCGTTTCTTTAGCCACTTTGATTTTTATATTAAGTGATGTTTCGTTGTTGTCTAGTTATGTAATAGTGATTGTAATGAGTAGACACTCTCCAGGCTTTATAGTAGAATTGTTATTACTGTTTTGGAATACTCTTGCGTTGGAAGTATTTTTGGTAGTTGGTAAGAGAAATAGAGAATTGTGGTCAGAGTATATTGTAAAGCAATCAGCAAGGTACAGGAATACTAATAACATCAACACTAGAAGAATTTCTCCTGAAATTGTTGTTACCCATCCACCGGTTCAGGAACTTGCCTAAATTACATTTATTACTGGATTTCTGATGTGATTTTAGAAGGTATTTATTAATATAATTCGCATGCTTAATCATAAAGAGATCTAGGCTACCACAAAAAGAGGGTATTTAAATCTGAAACCATGTTTCAAAAATAAGGTTCAATTTTCAAATACCCTTTTTTGAGTTACGTCTTTTTCTGATTAAGTTTGCAATATATTTAAACATAAAATGACATCTTCTAACACAGGCCTTTTTACCTGCCTAAAAGCAGGCTCCAATCATAATTTGTAAAAATTTAACTCGCTTTACCAATAAACTATTATTACAAAAAATCTTGTCTAGAAAAATGTTGTAAAGAGATTTTTTTTTTTTTGCAATTAACCTTTTGAGTGCGTAATTAGAGACACAATAGTAAGACAATGGCGCGTGAACGCCGGCGTTAATGCGGGGATAAACAGCTTAATGAACTAAATAACTATTTACTGACTGATTTTAAAAATTCTTTCTCCGGTTATATGCTACTTTTTTACTGCCCTGCGTTCAAATTCGAGCTTAGAGTTAACTCTAATGACGTCATCAGAGTAGGTAGGTACTCTAGTCTCGCATTTTTGAACGCGAATGTAGAGTTCAACTGTCATTGTTAAGCAAGCGTCATTTATGGCTGTTTACACCAACCTACCCTGCTCGGAGTAAGAGTTAGTTGGGTTAACTCTCGGGTAGCTACTCGAGTTATAAAAGAACGACCCTGGGTTGCAACTCGAAGCATTTTTGAACGGTTGGAGTAGCGACTCTACCCTATTCTGGTTATTTTTGAACGCAGGGCTAAGTGTTATGGCGGTGATGTGATTGGACCCACGATGGAGCATACTTTCCTAGAAATAACCTTGACTGAAAGTCCCGCAGGTTGTAGCTATCAAGAAACACAGAATCCGGCAGGGAACAAACAACAACAATTCCACTCTTTAACTGTACGCTTAGTAGTATTTTAAAAACTTCAGAAAACTTAACGATATCCTCCTGTCCATATGCCAAAACGATTGTGGCGCAGCATAATTTGACTGGCCTGTTGGTGTAATGGTTAGTGGCCCTGACTGCAAAGCCGAAGGTCGTCGTGGGTTTGATTTCCACCCAAGACAAATGTTTGTGTGATGATTTGTGAGCACGATAATTTGTTCTGTGTCTGGGTGTAATTTATCTACACTAATATTATAAAAAAGCCTGAACCTGAGACCTGGTGAGGGTCGCGGGAATCCGATGGATGCGAGACGAACAGGACCGGTCATTATGGTGACACTTGGGGGAGGCCTATGTCCAGCAGTGGACGTCTTTCGGCTGAAATGATGATGATGGTGAATATTAGAAAGAGGGAAAGTTTTTTGTTTGTAGGAGGTAATCTCTGGAAGTACTGGTCCGATTACTCAAATTTTTTCACCGATAGAAAGCTGCTTTATTCCTGCGTGACATAGGCTATATATATATTAAGTACGCGGGCGAAGCCGCGGGCAAAAGCTACTCTATAATATGTATGTATTTAGAAATATATAAGTACGTTTATCAGTTGTCTAGGTAAAAGCTCGGGACTTGATGGCGTTGTGTTATAGTTCTGGAATATAATATTAAAATCTTCGTTTATATCTACATTGCTGTTAGCAGTCACCTTCGTGATAGAAATATTTCCCACATTCCATTCCGAAATTGTTTTTGTGTTTTGGCCTGGTCAGTTCTACCGCGTTATTATTTTTGGAAACTGATTTTCGTGTCGTTTGATACACGTGGAAATTTGTGATTGCAGCACTCGGCTCCATAACACCCTCGTCTGTGGCTTGCAAATTCCGCCTCAGTCGAAATAACACACATTCTCCACTTGTATCAAAATATACTATTGTCTCAGCTTGTAGATCAATATAGAGTTTCCTTATGGACGGGAAGCTGACATGTCGTCGACTGAATAGGTCCACCTAGTCGTTACTGTGGAAAATACCATGATATACTGTCAAAGATATAGACTTATAATATATGTATATAATATTTATATGTTTAGATGTATATTGTCTTTTATATAAATAATAGCTATATTATATCTATGTATAGTCTAGTATATAATTTTAATCTAATATTTACTTTATTAATTTGCAGTACACCGCAGACTACCCCCCTTTTAACAAGCTTTTTATTAACTTGCAATGTATGTAACTATGTATGTTCGGCTCAAATCTTGTAACTCAATTTTAAAGCAAATATCTTCAACCGATTGAGCTAAAATTTTGTATACATGTGTAAATCGCGTGACAATGCAATATTATGATGACATGGAGCTGATCTGATGATGGAGCTGGAAGGTGGCCATAGGAACTCCGCCATAAAACTACACAACCCCATCGAGTTTGGGCTCGTTTTATTCTTATTGACGAGTACTTTGATCCTATATGGTAAACTTAAGAATTCTGCAATAGAACGACACAACCCCATCGAGTTTGGGCTCGTTTGATTCGCATTGACGATATTTTATTCTTTTTAGCGCATTTAATTAAAAACTTGTCTTAAAAAAGTATTTTTTTTTTACTTTTAAAGTTATTCTATTTCAAGTTCTTACATTCCATGCTAAGGTTGTCTGGTAGATACCGCTGTCAGCGATAAGACCGCCTTTGTACCCATAGATTTAAGTTAGTGTACAAGTTTTGTTACTATTTTGGTGTACAATAAACTTTATTCTATTCTTTAGAGGTTAGTATTTTTACTTCAACCTGTAACATAACTGACTGGTAGAGAATGCCTAAGGCATTAAGTTTGCCTTTGTACTTTTGTGTTGCATGAAGTTTTAATAAATAAATAACATAGATCCTTTTGAACTAAAAATAGCGCACACATCATTAATGAGGACCATTGCATAGCGCTCCAATATGACGTATGTAGGTACGTATTCTGTAATATTAATGAAACGGAAACACTGGCGTAACTACCGAAGGGCTAGGCGGGGGGGCAGTGCCCCGAGGCCCCCAAACTCGGGGGGCCCAGAACCTGATTAGAAAACCTGTTATTGGACTACCGAAAAATTTTCCTAAATTCGAAATATAAATAAAATGGTTGCAACACTACTTTGATCATGGCAATTCGGTTTAGTCAGAAAAAGTCTGACATTCTCTCCCGCCCCATACAGAGCAGGAGAAGTTATTTGACGATTTCCCATGTAAGTAAAGGGGCCCCAGTTTTTTTGCCCCAGGGCCACCTAGTTACGCCACTGAACGGAAATTATACCCACGGAATGGTTGCCGTCCGTTCAGCCAATGAAAATCCCGTGAAATTTCCTTTTTTACTAAATCTATACACGCGCGGCCGGGTATTCGAGGTCGATTCGATAAACTAATTACTTTTTGCCGCGTTATATAATATCGGGTAGTAGCTGGATGAACGTTGCGGGATTGTTCAATAGACTTACTGCGGCCCGGGAACCCGATGGGTAACTGGACGAACACAGGTGGGTTTTAGTCTGTAAGAGTCTGACACTTCCTCTCCCCTCTCTTTTCTCCTCTTCTTGGTTGAGGAGGTCATATAGGAAGTCGCTCCATGTAAAATACTAGTATTCAACTACATCCGGTTAGAATGGGAGTTGATCCCAACTTAGGGCCTTTGCACACCACGTTTTTTAAACGCGCCGTTGACGCGCGTTTTAGAAACATGAGTCGACAGCGCGCTTTTACCTATTAAAAGGTCTACAGGCTGCGTCTGACTCGCGTGCAAATCGCGTCTGTTTCGCTACAAACAAACGCGCGTCAACGGCGCGTTTAAAAAACGTGGTGCGCACAGGCCCTTAGAGGGGAAAAGGCTAGGTAGCCCAGTTACTACTGGCCACCTAGCCAGCCCAGTTAAAACTCGAAAGTCAGGGGTGTTACTACACCCCTGACTTTCGAGTTGTACGTCGTTGGTTCAGATCCGGTTAGGCGTTATAGGGCTTGTTCACATTACCTCGCTGCAACGCGGTGGTTTGTGTAATTTATTTCATCACCACTGCTCTCAAAACGGTGAAGGCAATCGTCGTGAGGAAACGGGCATGTACTGTATAGAAACAAAAATTAGAAGACATGTGACACGCACCAACCCACGCTGGGTCCGCGTGGTGGATTACGGCCCATTCCCTCTCCTAGAGAGGAGGCCTGCGTCCCTGCAGTGGGAACTTTAGGCAGATTATGCTATGCTATATCATAATCTGATTTTTAAATAGCTGGACTAAACTGACAGCAGTGGACAATGCCCAGCTGTCAATGAACCATTGTTATAGCTGTCACCTGTCACTTTAGTCCATCTAATTAAAAGTATGGTATAGATGATAATGCATAATATTACAAGCTTTTGCACAGATATAGAGAATAGTGCAATTATTTTTTCATTTAATGCGCTACGTCGACGCGAAAAGTGGTTAGACCGGTTCAGCACTAATTGAAATTGAGCCCTTCAGGGATTATAGCCGTGATTGTATATCTCTACACAACTATAAGTCTGTACAGCTATGCTCCGCTAGTTAGTCGCTCGCATTAGCCTCGCGCGGACAGCAAAATGAACCAAAATAAACCAAGTGAATGGCAGACTGAATGATTTAATTATTTTGTGGTTAAGTTAGTATTTTGTTATCGATCAGGAATTGGTATTTTTCTACAGGTAAACAGGCGTTTGATGTTTGTATGTTTTTCCAACACAATATAATAAATTATCTGTTTTTAATAAATAATGACTGCGCGCCTGACTGTAATATAGTAGCAACATTTTGCAGCGAAGCGTAATTACATGTATGCTTATGTAAGGCGCCTATAGACATGTTAGTGTTAGATGCGTTGGAGATTTATCTTATAAATAGTTCTATGATTTTTAGTTTTATTTTGTAAAACGATTACCGCAACAGTCACTTCGTCGCAACGCCGCTCCCGTCTGCGGGTGCTTTTAAATAACTAGGTTCAGCTGAGATAACAGACTTCATAAGGTACTATATGTACCTCTCAATGATTGGCTGGCATTCTTGGTATTTTAGTAAAAAAATAAGTGATCGTGACTCTAGTCCATAACGGTCGCAATCTCTATCAAGTAATTGATCAGTTTATCTCGATGCTCTCCAATTGCTTCAAACGGCTCCGCTTCATAGTAAAACTAGTAGGTAGCTTTAAAGTACCTACGTAAAGAGCTATAGAATGTCCACTTCGTGTAATTAAAGCATGACTAATAATTTCAAATCGTGATGGGTTTGCTACAGGATCAAATTTGTCACACTTAAGGCTTAGAAAAAACATTAAAGTTTGTCGAGAAGTCAAGTTCCACATGTTATGAAAATGTCCCTGGAATTACTGCGGCCCTGGAACGCTAAGAGCAACTGAAGGAACACGGTGGGTTTTCGTCAGTAAACCTCTAACATTCTTTAGAGCCTGAGGGGTTATTCAATGACAGGTAAGTCATCAAAAAATAAAAACCAAACGGCGTATAGCTAGGTAGGTACTACTCGAAAATGATTGTACCTACATAAATTAATACCAGAATAATGTCACCTAAGTCTTTTATTTTTAGGGTTCCGTACCTCAAAAGTAAAAAACGGAACCCTTATAGAATCACTTAGTTGTCCGTCCGTCTGTCTGTCTGTGTGTCTGTCTGTCTATCAAGACCCTTTACCTCGGGAACGCGTGGAGGCATTGGGTTGAAATTAAAACCATACACTCAAGTTTGCGGTCTCTTGAAGCTGTGAAAAAATCAAATTTCTAAGTCGGAATAAAATAGATACGGCCATTTATGTTTCTTAAAACGAATATTTCGACACTCGAGAAAATCAAAATTCACAGGGTACTTCCCGTTGACCCAGAATCCTGAAATTTTACATAAAGCAAGGTCTTATAGCACTGGTATAGGAATAAATCTAAAAACTGTAAATTTGTTGCTACGTCACAACAAAAAAAAATGCGGTTCGAAAAAAATTTCGTAACTCAATTTGGGAAATGAACTGTTTTCATAGGTAAGTTTGTACGGAACCCTCAGAAGGCGAGTCCGACTCGTAAATTAACATGCAACCTAGATGATTCTTAGGCCTACTGTCTATGGACGCGTAGCTTCATAGACGCGTATTCGTCATTCATTATACGCTTGGTGTACGCCTGCGTGAAGCTTACATACATACACTAAGAAACTGTGTCGACAAAGCGGCATCGTCGTGCCGTGGTCGTGCCGCCTTGTCCATGAAAGAAAAGAAAAAGAAAAAAGAAAACACGTTTATTCTGCCCAAATAGACGCACAATAAAATATAACAATCTGTCGGGCCATGTGCAAACCGGGCATAACTGTGCTGCACCATAGACACTAGACAATAAACAGTTACAACAACATCAACATGGACAGTTAGGCCTTAATCACTTCGAATCCATGACTGAACGAATGACGTGCAAATCGGTGCCATTAAAAACAATAAATGAAAAACAAATGTCAGCATGAAAACTTTCCAATTATGATTATAATTATTTTCCATACATCGAAGCAAAGGCTCAACTGGCTGCCAAAAAATTGGGGATCTTAGCAAAGGTGTGACGGTACTTCACGCCGGAACAGCTGCTCAACCTTTATCAAGCGCAAGTACGATCGTGTATGGAGTACTGTTCTCATCTTTGGGACGGGTTTGCCAAATACCAGCTTGATGCGCTAGAGTCGATTGAGAGGCGAGCCAAAAGGATCATCGGCAATGATGCACTTGTTGAGTCGAAGCTCCAAAGCCTTGGGCATCGCCGCCGAGTTGCTAGCCTGTCGGTTTTCTATCGTTTACTTAAGTGAGATGGTGGTCAAACGCGAGCATCATTAATAATAAATGAATTGGCATTGCGATGATGTAGAATGTTCCATTTGTCAAGCGATCTTGTATTGAGAGTGTGTCTATTTGTTTAATCAGATGCACTTCGAAACTTACGTTGTTGAAACTTCAACGATCCGGACTAAGCGTTTCGCTTCGTCGTTTATACCGCGTACATTGAAAGACTGGAACAATTTGCTTGCTGCGGTCTTCTCGTCCAACTATAATTTAGGTGTGTTCAAGGCTAGAATGAATAGGCTCAGTGCCCTCAGTGCGCGAGTCCCGACTCGCACTTGTCCAGTTTTTTTTTACCTTAATTTGATTAATTTCATTTTAAAGTTGGTGGACTTTAAAGTTTAATATTTTGAAAAGGGTTTACTGAATCGAAAAATACTCTTTATAATCTTCTATTGCGGGCAATATTAAAAGAACTATTCAATGAGTGGAAAAAAGACTACTTTAAAGAAATATTTTCAAGATTTCATCTTACCATTTTGTCGACATAATTAATAAATATAACCATGCCAATACAGGTCTGGGACTCTAAGCTGGGCGGTGGACGAGCGTGAAAAGATATTTGATGATTTCCCACCTCAAAAAAGGGTTCCTTTAGGAATACAGAACCCTAAAAAGTAGAGAAGATGAACAGGCTTTAATAAATATTAAAACTTAATTTTTATTATTGCTAACTAACTCACTGCATCTTCACAGCTTATCATAAGGGCCTGTGCACACCACGTTTTTAAAACGCGCCGTTGACGCGCGTTTTAGAAACGTGCGTCGACGGCGCGTTTTTATCCTATTAAAGATGTACAGGCTGCGTCTGAATCGCGTGCTAAACGCGCGTCAACGGCGCGTTTAAAAAACGTGGTGTGCACAGGCCCCAATATCCAGATACCTACTATAAATATAGAAAAAATAGGTTTAATAAAAATACAATATAAGTAACGTGCTCTGTTGTTATGCAATTGAAGCAATTGTCCTAGCAGAGCATCAGCCCACATCCGACCCTATGTTATTTTAAGAGCCAGTCAAAGGAAATAGTTCAAATAGCGCTCATTGTACTCAATTCTTCTGTCCATACCAGCTATAGTCAGTTAGAGGGTGTTTTTCAAACAAATAAGTTAATTTTTGTACACTTCACTAATGTTCCTGAACAATTTAAGATGTGACAATTGTGTGAAAAATAAGGCAATTGACAGATGTAGCCACAGCTAGGTTAGTTTACTATGCTTATTTCCACAGTATTATGTCTTATGGCATTTTACTGTGGGGATCTGCAGCTGATGTAGACTCAATTTTCATATTGCAAAAGAGAGCAATCCGGGCTATTTATAAAATGGGTCCTCGCGAGTCCCTCAGAAATAAATTCGAAGAAATCGATATACTTACTGACTCTGCCTTCTCTTTATATCTTAGAAAGTATTTTGTATGTTCGTAAAAACCTAGGACTCTTCAAAATTAGAAGCGATTTTCATAACATAAATACGCGTAGTAAACACGAAATTGTTTTGTATTACCTCAGCAGTGGAAATTTTGTAAGGTTTTATGCTTATATGTTTATGCTAATGTTCCAGACCAATTTAGCAAGATATCTACAAAAACTTGCCAGATATCAGCTTAATGCAATTGAGTCGATTAGGACACGAACCACGAAGATCATCGGTAATGATACACTTGTCGAGTCAAACCTCTAAAGTTTCGATCATCGCCACCCAGTTGCCAGCTAGATTTTGTATCGGTTACACTTCGGGAAGTGAGTTCGTAACTCGTAATTGCCCAATTCAATTATGCCAAGCCCCGTTCTATCATCGGACTACAAGAAGTAGGTATGGTGATGTTTCACTGGTGCATGGTGAACATATACCCATAAGTTTTGATATAAGTACTTTCATTGTGCGAACAATTATCGAGTGTAATTTCTTGCTGGAGTCTGTGTTTCCTGATAAAGCGTTTTAGCTACAACATAGGAGTATTTAAATAAAGCGTGAGTAGGTGCACGCAAGCGCGCTCCATCGTTGCCCACACCATCGCTTATCATCAGGTGAGACAGTGGTCAAACACGAGCTTCACAGTAGTAAGAAGTTACTTTCTGCAATCGATAATTATATTAAAAAACAGTCTTTATCTTCTTGACTTTGTCCCATATGTTGTTGGCGCAACACGTTTTTTTCTTCCATTCGACCCTGTCATCGTCACGTACGCTATCATTGACCCCCTTTTCTTTAACATATTCTTCATAAAATGCATTTATCTTTCTTTTGGCCTCCGTTTTCCTTTCCGTGCATTTACTTAAAGGTATTCATTTTAGTGACATACATTTAATCAGTCACCTTCTGACTGCTCCAGTTAGTTAGTAGGTATCATAGATATAAGAAAACAAAACTTAGAGAAGAGTTAAAATGTACCAGTTTAATAAAAAATATTACCTTTTACCTCGTCTCTAAACGCGGGCTTACGGACAGCGAGTAATGGGTAGCTCATTGTCCGACCGTCCGGTAACCGTCTGGACCGAACCCAAGTCGTCGACGGCGCGAATTGTTCCACGCGCGCCTAGGGAGATGTCAGCAAATCGTGGGGGCCTAGCGGGGTCGAAGCCTACTGGGGCCACGGGTAGTATGAAAGTGAAACCCGGGACCCTGGGACGAAGGCAAAGGAGGAATAGGAGTGGGTTTTTAGTCAGTAAAAGTTATCTCCCGCCCCGCCCATGAGCGGGATTTGTCATTAAATGATTTTCCCACGAAAAAAAAAATTCGTCTCTAAAGGGCCTATTACACTACTCGATATTCAGACAGTCTTAGTCGAGTGTATTAAGGGTTAGACCGGTCTTACTCGGAACAAAAAATAAGACCAGTTAATAAGTATAGTTGTGTAAATACATTTTTTTAATTATGTCCTTACCGCAAATATATTTTTTATTACCGTACCTAGGTTATCCGATACTGAACTGAAAATTGCAAAAAATCGTACGAAATTAGAATTCCGTGGACTACCCAGGAGCATTCACCTTTACAAGACAAACGATTCCCTATCATATAGTACCTGCACCTACTAATTAATTAACAAAAAGAGAGTCAATCAGTATTGATTGACTCTCTTTTTGTTTGGTTATTTGGTTAGTTCTCCACGTGGTAGCTCCACGTGGTTACTTCTAAATATAATTTCTGTCTATCTTGCCGACGAAAGTTTTAACAAGAACACGGTAATAAAAAACATTGTCTCGTGTATTTTTAACTAGTTACATTATAACCCCGTTCTCAGCTACGAGAACATCTCAGTAGGTACTTTTGAGAACCTTGATTTTTTGTGACGATGTCTAAAATCTGTATAAGACGCAACAAAAATAGAGCAGCGACGTTCATTTACTTCACAATGATGAGAATGTTTAATTTTAAATGGACTCCCTTTACACTTTCATACATTTTATACGTTGACCGTTTGTAAATACGAGGACAGAAGACTTTTTCGAAGAAAGCACTTTGGATGGTACGGTACAATCAAACGGACGGGCATGTTAACAATTTATTGTTATCATATCCATTATTTCGTTGCAATAAGGCCGTTTTCTGTAGTTCAAATGTTAATCCTCAATGCAGTTGACCGTACGAAACTAAAAACGTCAGTCACAGTGGTCACAGCCTCACAAACTGCGTATTGTGGTTTTCAGGGTTCCGTACCGAAATGGTAAAAACGGAACTCTATTACTAAGACCGTCTGTCTGTCACCAGGTTGTGTCTCATGAACCGTGATAGCTAGACAGTTGAAAATTTCACAGATGATGTATTTTTGTTGCCTCTCTATCTACAAATACTAAAAATCGAATAAAATAAATATTTAAATACAAATATTTTTATTTGTTAAACATAGGTTGGTTAGGTACAGATGTTCTAATATCAAGGAACGCTATATCTAGCCGTCAACGGCGTACAAATATTATATGCATGCATGCTAATTATAACAAATTTTCAAACGTTATTAACTCAATAAAATCAATAAAAAAAAAATACATTTAAATCATTACAATTCAAAGTAGGTAGTAAATTAAGTGGGGCTCCCATACAACAACATAACTGTATTGCTGTTTTTTACTCGCTATTAATAAAGGTAACAGGTAGACACTTGAAATATGCAAAAAACTATTTTTTTCTTATATTCAATTTAAAAAAAAAGTAAAATAAAATCAATATTAAACGGAACCCTTGATGTGCGAGTCCGAGTCGAATTTGGCCATTTTTTTTTAATTTCACACAGCATCAATGTTTGCCTTGTTATACTGATAATGACCGTGCTGTAGTTACACTGTGGTTAAATTTTTTACCTTTCACTTGAGTTAATAAGTTTCTGAGAATCTCAGGTAGGCTGCGTGAAGGCATCCTTTACAATTAACTAAAGTTTGAAATTCGGCAGTTCAATGAACGACGGGCGGCTTTTTTGTGCAATGTCTCGTCTCGTGTGCGAGCATAATTTTGTGAGAATCAGGAACGGTTAACGGAGAACGGCGAGAGAGTTTATAATCCATTGTTTTCTGTTATATTATGCAGGTTTTGCCCGCGATTTCGTCCGTGTAGTTGTCGGAAATTGTTACACGGTAACTATCGGCATAAGAAGTTTTATGTCCTAAACCAGACCATGGACTATCCGCGGACCTTCAAAAAGGTAACTGATGGTAACCTCCCACAAGGTAGACCGATGACCCGATAAGGGTCGATGGGTGCGAGACGCACAGGACCGGTTGTTGTGGCGACACTTGGGGGAGGACTATGTCCAAAAATGGACGACTTTCGGCTAAGATAATGATCATAACGAAATGATGGTTAGGTGTTACTTTCACAATTACGATATTAACAATAGGGGTAGTTTTGTCTTGCAAATTAGTAGATAGGTATTTTAAATGATTAATCAGTATTCCTAAGAATAGGTAACCATATAAAAAGCTTTCTGAAATTCCAATTTCCAAAACTTGTCCGAAAATTTCGCATAGGAAGTCAGTGTCACTAGGAGACCACATCGCGTTAATGCTTTCGATCATCGAGATAATAAGTACTAACGTACTAGAGAAGACACCGTAAATTATTACTTTGTCTCGTTCAACTGCGGCGATCGCGCCGCACCGTCGCCGCAAGAAAACGCGTAAGTGCCGTGATTTACATGGCGCTTAAGACCTTTTTGCCGAGAATAAATACACTTCCGCAGCAAATCCAGCGCTGTGGTAAATTAGTCACGGTTTAGACGAATTGTTATTATTTTAGCGCTGCAGCGAACTAAAGATTATTACGAAGAATAGGACAATTCAGTTATTTGACGTAGCTTCTCTAGTACGTTAGTACTTATATCTCGATGCTTTCGATGTGATTATATCCTTATTTATTACTACCTACCGGAATTTCTCCGTTAACCTTACAAGATGAGTGAGTGAAACAATAAATTGTATTGTATCAGCAAGTATCAGCTTAAATGCTTAATTTTTCGGCAGTAGATACCTATCTACTTAAATAGCTACTTAGGAAGTGAATAATCAAACTAAACGATAACGACCGCAGATCGGGTGAATACTGGAGATAACAAGAATCTATTTCTTTAGTCTTTAAATACTAAGTAGGCATATATCGATACAATCTTTTTTTTTTAAATATTTTTATTTCACTTAAGCACTTATAAAACGTCAGAAGAAAGAAGAAAGAAAAGAAAGAAAGAAAAACATTTTATTTGCCGGAAAAGGCGAAAAAGCCAGAAAGGCGGCGGGCGGTGGCGGAAGCTTTTTTTTTTTTTTTTTTTTTTTTTCGGGTGGGAAAATCATCTAATGACATCCCCCGCTCTTGGGCGGAGCGCGAGATAGTGTCAGACTTTTACTGACTAAAAACCCACTCCTGTTCCTTCTTTGCCATTTTTTTTTTTCCAGGGCCCCGGGGGTCACTTTCGCATCACCCATGGCCCCAGTAGGCCTCGACCCTGCTGGGCCCCTATGGTTGCTGACATCTCCCTGAGGCGCGCGTGGAACACTACGCGCCGTCGACGACCTGGGCTCGGTCCGGACAGTCACCGGACGATCGGACGGCGAGCCACCCAACGCTCGCCGTCCGCAAGCCGCGGTGGCGGAAGCACTAGCTTCCGCCACCGCGGTTCCAAATTGGTCGTTTCCTATGGAGAAGAACCGGCAAGAAACTACATGGTTACTCTTTTAATAAAAGTGGTTGTTTACAATATTTTCATATATAGATATTATGTAAGAACAGTGTAGACCAGTCAATATTGTACCCAAAAGCACAATTAAAATAATCATATTAAAAAAAAAGTTAGTCGTAATACGAAGTAATATAAGTAATATAAGACTTCGTGGAGTCTACAGTGCCAGTGTTCTCACATTCACATTAAAAAAAGAGGCTATATAAAAAAAAAGCAAGAAAAATATCAATAAATGAGATGTTAACAAAATAAATTACTAAGGAATTTAAGGTAGTTAAAGTCCAAATAATTTAAAAAATATTGCAAAAGTAATGTGTTAAAAAATGTATATATTAAACAAAGATGGAGCAGTTAATAGACACAATAATAATGAGTTACCAGGGGGCCACATGTGCAGAAGTAGTCATTGCCAAACAAGCGTGTCTTCGACATAGTCTTTAACCTTATAGTACGCTTTTTTGGTTAGGGCACGCTTAATATGAGTTTTGAATTTTCCCACGCTTTGGATCGGATATGAGTTTTTCTTTCTTATCTTTGAAATATATGTAACCGCTGATTTAACACAGTAGACGGGTAGGGCGTGGAGTATTTGCTGACCTGGTGTACCACTGGTAGCCACGTTACACTATATTAATGTTAATACAAAGTTTTCTACGCTTGAATCTGCTGTATCTTCATTTCCTACATTACACTTTCCATCAAGCATTTCGTAATCAATAGATGTTGTCAGTGTTACAGGCGGAATTGACATTTCGATAATGTTATGAACGTCAGCTGTTGCTAAAACTTTAATCAGTTGATTGCTCCAATAATAATTTATTTGATAAAGATAGGATATCTTATCCGTAAATTGGGTGATTAGGCGGGTCACATCAGCCGCATGCACAGTGACTGCTGGACAAGAGTCTCCACGTAGTGAGTTCCTGCAGAAGCGCTGGAGAAAAATGTATGGCATGATTTAAGGGAAACCTTTGCCCAGCAAAGGAACGGTAATGTCAAGAGAAAAAATCCGTAAATAAATTTTGTTGTTTAGTGGCATGATATACGTGTGATCCAGTAATGAGAATAATTGTATTTGCTTGAAAAATTAACGAAGTCGAAGTGAGTTCGTACACAGTCACGATTTGACACAACCCAACGACCAATCAGAACATTATACCTTCCTTTAAATTTTGAATTGAGTAGTAACATTGGTAACACTACCAACATTAACAATATTTAATTGAATCCGGAAATACCGGAATTACTTTCCGGAAAAATGGCTTATCCATGTTATTCTTTCTTTGTGCATTTATGATACAAATACCAAAAATCAATCTACCTACTCCGATCACTGGTGATTTAGTGATGACATTTCTGACTTTATTGATATCTTTTAGTTTTGTGAATGGAGCATATTGGGGTCTGTATGCAGTCAGAGAGAAGGCTAACTGTTACGTGATCTCACCTGCTTTCGCAGTAATCTAAACCAATATTATAAAGAGATAAAATTGGTTGTTTGTTTAGAAGGTAATCTCTGCAAGTGTTAATCTGATTACAGAAATTCTTTCATTGATAGAAAGTTAAAGACTGTCGCTAAGTGTCATATGGAATTGTAAAAATATGTACAGCTCCCGCAGGATAAACCTAGGGAGTGGGGCAGCTGGAAAAAGACTAGTGATGACGGAGATAGAGCCTGTAGATAACCCTATATTAGATGAAGTTATTTCTTGTGGTCGATGGGGACGAAAGGTTCTGGGATGGCGACCACGTACCGGAAGACGCAGCGTTAGAAGGCCTCCCACAAGGTGGACCGATGACCTGGTGAAGGTCGCGGGAATCCGATGGATGCGAGACGCACAGGACCGGTCATTGTGGCGACACTTGGGGGAGGCCTATGTCCAACAGTGGACGTCTTTCGACTGTAATGATGATGATGATGATGATGATGATGATTTCTTGTGACGAAAATTTTGCTAATGCGTCAGTTTTATCCCTAACGACTTACTAATAGGAGGCGGCCGAAACCATGAGGTGGAAACAAACCTCACGCCCTTGGCGTCAGGAGTCGCAGACCGACCACTGGCCACCGTAAGCGCTGGTTTGCGGATGTCGAACCATGGGTAGCTCGTCGTCAGGTAATGGCCAAGCCCGGATCGACGGTATGTTGTGTTCCACACTCGCATCTAAGACATGTCAGTAAAAATAGAGGGGGCTACTTAAGCCCGACGCTTGCCAGGGCTGCAGTTTGTTCGAGGGAGTACTCGCAACCCTCGCAATAAAGGGCGGCTGAAGGAACACTGCGGGTTTTCCTTCAAAGTCTGACACACTGCAGCTCCTCCCAAAGCGGGAGAAGTTATTTGACGATTTCCCACGTAAAAAAAGAACTTAAGAAGGTAATCATAACAAGGTAAAACGAAGATTAGACAAATTCTTTAAATCTTTGATAAGATTATAATTTATCAGCAATTAAACGATGCATATCACACAATTAAAAACCGTGCGTTAGGACTCAGAAATAGTAATTAAATATGATGTTGCAATCGCTTCGATATGAGTTTTCTTTTGATAAGAATATAATTGTGCAATTTGATTGGCCTGTTGGTCTAGTGGTTAGTGGCCCTGACTGCTATGCCGGAGGTCGATTCCCACCCAGGACAAATGTTTGTGTGATGAGCACGATTATTTGTTTTATTTATTTTATTTATTTAAACTTCATGTACAGTAGTGGTACATAGGCGGACTTAATGCAACAAGGCATTCTCTACCAGTCAACCTTGTTCTGTGTCTGAGTGTAATTTATCTATATATGTATGTATTTAGAAATATGTAAGTATGTTTATCAATTGTCTAGTACCCATAACACAAGCTCTGCTTAGCTTGGGACTAGACGGCGTTACATGTGATAGAATATGTGGAATATAAAAAAAAAATGAATGTTTTATTTCAAAACAGAAATTATTATATAAATAAACAGTTGTGCAACTTATTATTTTTGCTATTGTAGTCCGAGATCAGAAATCAGAAATCAGAAACGTTTATTTCAAATAGACCAATTACAGGCACTTTTGAATTGTCAAAATGTCAGTCAGTCAAAAAAAAACAAGTGAAGCTAAATTGCACGTTCCAAAGCGTAGATCTCTATGGAGAAGAACGTGCAAGAAACTCCATGGACACTCTTTTAAATCATGTTATGAGTTACATAAATCTTGGTTACATATTTCTTGTCGCTTCTAATATGTGAGCACAATGTAGATAAGTAATAATAATTAAAATAAAAAAAAAATATACTTAAAAAAGACTAATTAAAAAAAAAATAGAAATTGAATTAAGTCACTGGCAGCTAAGAGATGACCAGTCTCAACTGACGGCACCCGTTCACGAGCATGACGCGTGCATCAGCCCCACTCAGCTCAACCATTTTTAAGGGAACCGAATGACCCAATAACACGTGCCACCATCAGCGAGACATTTGAGTGAGCATGACAAACTCTCAACTGCCATGCTCGTAATGTCAAACAAGTTGTAACCTAATAAAAATGCTCCATGGTACTTCACATTCACAAAACTTGAAAAACAAAGTGCTTCTACATTATACAATGCTACTGTTTCCAAATACAAAAGATAATAAATTATCATAAGCTCTATTGAAATAAAACAAAATAAAAAAAAAACATTTCTAAAACAACAATACAAAAAGGGTAACAGTATCTCTTCCAAAATTATAAAAAAAAAACTAATTGGAAGGTAAAAGTGGCTGTGGCTGCGGAGCAGGACCGGCATTTAGCCAAGCGCTTTTATCAAGGAAGCCAAGCGCTTTTATCAAGGAAGCCAAGCGCTTTTATCAAGGAAAAGATGAATCTCAAATGCAATAGCCTGAATAAAATATAAATGTGGACGGATGGAAAAGTAAATATTGTGTAAGGAATAATCTATACTTTCTATTATACTAGCTCCCGCCAGCGGATTCGCCCGCCTGAAAGTAGGTTTCTCCATACAAACTTTAGACCCCCGTTTCATCCCTTTAGGGGGTGAATTTTGGAAAATCCTCTCTTAGTGCTCGCCTACGTCATAAGAGGAAGCCTTGTGCAAAATTTCACGTTCCTAGTCCCAGTAGTTTTGGCTATGCGTTGATATGTCAGTCAGTCAGTTTCTCCTTTTATATCATCATCATCATCTTCCTGCCCGTGTCCCATCTTGTTTGGGGTCGGCGCAACACGTTTTTTTCTTCCATTCTATCCTGTCAACCGTCATGCTATCACTAACTTCCTTTTCTTTCATATCACACAATCCATCCATCTTTTCTTTGGCCGCCCTCTCCCTCTCCATCCATCCACATGTATACTCAGTTTCTCCTTTTATATATATATGTCGGTGAAGTCAATAGTACGGAAGCTTGAGAACGAATGAACGAGCTAAGTGAAAAGTGACACATGTCACTTTGACAGAATCCGCGCTGACGTTTGCACGAACCGAGCAGATAAAAGTGCCGACCGCAGAGGTCCGTGGCTTTTTCCTCTGCCGGCAGCCGTGCGTAAAACGTCTAGTCTCGGGGACTGTCTCACTACTCGTTGTGTAAAGTGAATACCTAAAGCTTGCATCATAATAAATCAGTTGTCTCTGTCATCTGGAATAGTTTGTTTATTGCTCGATACCCAGCCATCGCCCACAAAACAGAGTACCTGGACAGAGCTTCAATGATGATCGGCATTCGCGCCGACATATAGATAAAACAAATATTTTTACATTTTTGTTAGTAATGAATAAACTCAAAAGCTTCTGGATCGATTTTAAAAATTCCTGCACCATTAGAATGCTTTTTATCACTGAGTGACATAGGCTGTATAATATATATTTTCACTTTTGGGAAGTCGCTACCAGAAGCTGGTAAATTCTAAATTCGGTTGAGTAGTTTTGTAGAAACACAAACAAATACACTGTAACCAATAATATTAGCTCGTGGTTATTACTACTCAATAATATTTTGTAAATATCTTACTAATGATCTGGCAAAATGCCAGTCAAAGCTCTTGGAAATAGGCGTGCTCAAAACGTTTGGTTGTTATGACATTTTGTTGTTTGGTCAAGAAAGGACTCGTATAATTTAGAGAAAGGTTTTTTTTTCGCGTGCGAAAATCATCCACTGACATCCCTGATGACCAATTTGGAACCGTGCACTAGCTTCTGACGTTTTATAAGTGAAATTAAATTTAAAAAAAAAAGATAGTATCGATATATGCCTACTTAGTATTTAAAGACTAAAGAACTAGATTCTTGTTATCTCCAGTATTCACCCGATCTGCGGTCGTTATCGTTTAGTTTGATTATTCACTTCCTAAGTAGGTATCTACCTACTGCCGAAAAATTAAGCATTTTTTACTTTTTTTTTTATTGGGTGGGAAAATCATCTAATGACAAATTGCGCTCTTGGGTGGAGCGTGAGATAGTGTCAGACTTTTACTGATTAAAAACCCACTCCTGTTCCTTTTCTTCTTTTGTTCCAGGGCCCCGGGGTTCTCTTTCGCATCACCCATGGCCCCAGTAGGCTTCGACCCTGCTGGGTCCCTACGGGTTTTGCAGAGAATGGTTGGTGTTGACACTGAAGTTCATCCAGCATGGGACACAAGATGCACCAGCAACATGTCGTGATGAATACTGCAAGACCCCTCGTACACAAGGCTATGTAAATCTTCGATACTGATGTTGTAAACTTTTGTCGCGAATATCTGCCCCCCTAGCCAAGCTACAACCGTTTCGTTTCGATTCTCTTTTCGTTGATCGCCTCGATTCGGCCACGCCTCCTATTCCTTTGTTCTGACCACGTGACTGAGCGTTGAAATGACATCAGAACAAAGGAATTGGAGGCGTGGCCTACTCGAGGCGATCGATGAAAAGAGAATCGGAACGAAACGGTTGTAACTTGGCTAGGGGGGCTGGTAGAGCACGGTCCGTACACACGATATTGAATGGCAAGACGCGAGTTGTCTATTCTGTCATTGTAGGCGTATCACTGAGCTGTAACACCTCGCAATGGACGAAGAGAATTCGGAATTGACAACATGACTTCATAAAATGGAGAGTCATCGAAAGAAGAAGGCTTGTACGTGATTCGAGAAGATGAAAAATTATATGAGCCGACTTGAGAACCTCTACGTTTTTTTTCCGGTTAAAATTAGTGATGCAACGGAAGTGTCTTAACGGAAGCGGAAACGGAAACAGATGTCAATAGTAAATCTTTGCGGATGCGGAAGCGGAAATGGAAGCGGAAGTGTTAATACGATGAAGAAAAAGCACAATTTTATTTTCTTAAAACAATAGAAGGTTTACGTCGTAATTACGTCACGAGGCGCGGTGATGCGCAGAAAGAACCAAAAAAATATAATAATAAAGAAACTCGTTGCGACACGTTTGTGTACCGCCCCCGGTCCCCCCCGCGCCTCTTCAGATGTGTCCAGTCGTCCACACGCCCCCCACCCCCGCGCTCCTCGCTGTATTCTTCCGTTTAAAGGTGTTCTATACCATCCAGACTGACCGCCGACAGAGGTGACCTTGGTCGCGTCAACCAACTTTTGTATTCGTTCTACACGGTTGGTGGTTGACACAACTTGTCAATTCCGTCCGGTGTTCACAGCGTAAAGACGTATCAATATGGCTCCTTGCCTTTCAAAGCAACAGAAGGTCGGTTTGGCAATAACTTTTTTATGCTTGAGTGAAGAAGAAAAAAAAAAGAAAGTGGATAAAACAGTGGCTCAAAGAGTGAATTACGTTGAACCACCTTAGTATCACATAATTATGGTCGATATTTTCTTTGTCGCCGCGATGTTTACCTCCGGATCAGCCTTTAAGCTTCTCTTTCAAAAGCTCCAATGCTTGATTTTTTTTTATTCTTTTCTTTATATAAATCAGATCCAATGTCCCAAAGACATGATAAATCAGTGTATAAAGATATAAATTCGGTCAGAACCTCTCGTTCGCGGGGTTCGTTTTGTGAATCCATCGCTGGACATGCGATGACGAGCGCCCACATTGACTGACAAACGCACACTGAAGCTCTCCCGTCGGCCGACAGCGTTCCAGACGGTTGGGGCCGACCACGGACGCAGCCTGTCGCGATGGATGCGCTCTCGACCAAGGTCGTCCAAAGGTCGTTTGACCCCGCCCATATCAAGTCGGCCGACCAACGTCTACACGGTAGATTTTCACACCAACTGGACCAAGGTCACCTCTGTCGGCGGTCGGTCTGGATCGTGTAGAACGCCTTTTTCGACACACTTGCTCAGAAAGTGACTATAATTGCACTACACTTAGGTATATAATGACGCTTATAACCAAACTGTGACTTTTTGATTACCATTATGCACTAGTGTGATAATGTAGTTAAAACCTTTTTGTTAAACCTCTGTTCCCATTTTTTTTTTGGATTTTAATGACCTGGTCACTTGGAGCTTTAAGTCAAGCCTCTGTTCTCAAAACAAATTTTTAATTTGAAAAAAAAAATCACATTAGGTAAGTATTGCGTTCAATAGTAAATATTAGTGTCTTGCTTATTTTATGCAATTTTGTGTTTAACCTTTTGAGTGCGTAATTAGAGACACAATAGTAAGACAATGGCGCGTGAACGCCGGCGTTAATGCGGGGATCAACAGCTTAAATAAACTATTTTTACTTTTACATGTTTAATAAATAAATATTTCATTCCAAAAAATATTTTTTCAACCTCATTCTTATTTTTAAACACTCTAGCTAGAGTAGCTAGTCTATGGCCGCCATTATGAATGCGCGCGCATAAGAAAACAGAACATTTTTTTTTGCCGCCATATTACAAAAAAAATACAATAGTTAATTATTATTTTATAAAAATGTCTACAACTACTATTTATGAGGAAAGTGATTTGTGCTGTACATCTCCCGATATAAGATGTGAAGCCCTTAACGTTATGGAAAGTTTACTACCAGAATACTCAAAGGAAAAATATCTGTTGGCGTACCAAAATTTCATACAATGGAAAATCAATAAAAATACAGTCTTTTTCCGAAAATGTATTCATGGCGTACCTTAAAGAATTATCGTCCAGGTACAAACCTAGCTCTTTATGGTGTATTTAGTCAATGTTAAAAAGTACAGTGCGAACAAAAAATGGAGTGGACTTAAAAACATACTGTAATTTAACAGTTTATCTAAAGAGACTGTCCGATGGATTTCGAAGTAAAAAATCTAAGGTTTTAACACCTGATGACATTGAAAAATTCATAAAGGATGCTCCAGATAACCAATATTTGGCTACTAAGGTTAGTTAAATTCGTTTTCGGTATACTCTGAGTAAAGTACGCGACTCCAGTCTATGTTGTGTGATAAAAAACTTAGGTAATGATTGTTCCTTCTTTTCAGGTTGCTTTAATATTTGGTGTTACTGGTGCATGTAGAAGACAAGAATTAACAAATATATTTTTAAAGGACATAGAGAATCACGGCCAGTTGCTTTTAGTGAAAATACATAACACAAAAAATAAAATACCGAGATCATTCACTATACATGGTCAGTTCTATCCAATTGAGAAGTATGAAAGTTTGCGTTGTAAAAAAGCAAAAACTGACCGTTTTTTCCTAAATTACCAGAATGGAAAATGTACCTGTCAGCCTACAGGTGTAAACAAGTTTGGTTCTATGCCTAAAACAGTTGCTAAGTTTCTAGGTTTAGCAGAAGCTGAGACTTACACTGGACATAGTTTTAGAAGGACTTCAGCTACATTACTGGCTGATTCAGGAGCTGATATACTGACTTTAAAGCGTCATGGTGGGTGGCGATCTAGTAATGTAGCAGAATCATACGTTGAAAATTACATACAAAACAAGAACGAAATTTGTGCCAAAATTACAAAAAGAATACGACTAGAGTCTGAGGCGCATCCTAGTACCGAAGCACCAAGTAAATCGAATGATTGGGTTTCACCCACCTACACGGTTAATGAACTATATCAAATAATAGAAAATGACAGTGTTTCAGTAGAGAATCTATCTCATGCGACCGCTATACCGTCAAAAATAGTCAATTATAATTTTACTAACTGCACATTTACTAATTGTTTCTCTAAATAAACTTTATACTACCTAAATAAAACTGATTTTTCATTTATTTTTCTTCTCAAGTGTCCCGAAAAACGTCGTATGATACACGTGAATATTGGCGATTACCGTCCTCGGCTCTCTTAAGATCCTCGCCTTCGGCTCGGATCTAAATACCGCCTCAGCGGTAATCACCAACATTATACACTTGTATCATAATGTACTATTAGAGTTCTGTTATAAATTTTGCGGAAACAGAAGCGGAAACGGAAGTGAAAAAGCTTGCGGAACTTCTGCAGAAGCGGAAGCGCAAGCAGAGTTCTGTTGCAACACTAGTTAAAGTATTTGTATAGACAAAGCAAAAGCGAATAATATACAAAGATTTGTAGACTGAAGTCGATCTCTTATAATGTAACTATTTAAGTTAACACGTGTGCTTTTGTCAGCTTGGGAGAGGTCATTCCAAGAATCTATTAATTCAACTCTTGATCCTCACATGACATCAATGTATGTGCTTCACTAACGACAGTTTAATAACGTGTCCGATCGACGTGCGATCAGCAATATAATAGCCTAAAATACATCTACTTCAGGTTACATCCTGGCTATAACACTTCTGGAATACTTAATGCCATCGGGACGATCAATGGGTCATCGAGATCGGCAGATTTTGCATTATTGAAATGAGTTATCGCATAGATTAAAATCTTTTCTAGGAATATTTGTTAGTGCTGGATTTTCCAAGGGATTAAAAATCTTTAAACGTATCTTACTAAGAAGCAATGCATTTTAATAAGTGTCTAGTAAATGGATTCAGTCATCATTTGTACTAGAGATGTATCGGAAGTGGTTATATAGGAACCAATGTTGCCGACGATGGAGTACACTTGCCTAGAAGTAACCTTTTCACTCTTGAATTAAAGACCCCTAGGTTGTTGTGTGTGTGCTACCAGGAAACACAGACTTCGGCAGGGAATTCCACTCCTTAGCTTTACGCACAATGAGTGTGTTCCCAAAACGCTTTGATATGGGTGGGAAGTCCATCATGTACCGGTTGCACAACGCCGTACGTGTAATGTTCCGATGATGGAACAGACTTGTAAAATTGCAAATTTTTAACTTTAGTAGTGCCCTACTCCAAAGGTTTTTAGGTGCAAACCCTAGAAAAAGTAGAAATATCTCGATATAAGCATTCATTATAAAATCGCAATAAAACCATGGCAACGTAAGTGCAATCAAGTTGAAAGAATCCCAGGGGCATCACGAGTTACCGCTTCAAAGCTGAAAAATAGTTCCCTTTGAAAATGTAGAATGTTCTTTAGTACAAATTAAAGCCTTTGATTTATTCACTCTCATTGTAATTTTTACTCTAACCATAGTGAAAGAGGGTTCATAACTCTTTGGCAGTGTAATTGTTTTTAGTATTTATACTAAGTGGAGTGTTTGCAAGACTCTGTGGTCGTGGTCTCGCTTCTAGCTAGTCTATGGAAGCTCTATGCTCTGGTGGTTGTCTATTAATTAAATTCTTAGCCTACTTAGAGGAATGTGGACTATGGTTGGCACGTAGACGAAATACTTCAATCCAGTGTTTTTTTTAAGGCTGCGGGAAAGATTGAAAACGTTACCGTGGTCCTGGAACGCACAAAGTAACTAAAGGAACGCAGGTGGGTTTTAGTCAGTAAAAGTTTGACACGTCCTCTCGCTCCACCCAGGGCAGGAAAAGTTTATTTATTTATTTATTAACACATACAATTGTACCCAAGATAACAAATGTAGTCGCAAAATAGCCGCACTCAGAGACGCCACTCACAGACTGATAAATATCCATTAGTGTAGTAGGCAACCATAATAGTCGATGGTCAGTCTCAAGCAGCGCCCTGGAGAACCGGCACAAGTTACACAGAGGACAACACACTTAGTGTCACACTCTCGAATTCCTCCAATGTACAAGAAAAAATGTCTAATCGCAGAGATTTCAACCGCCAGAGTCACGTGCGCGAACTTAACAGATTTGAGCGGGCTACAAGGACTTTAAACAGCCTTTCCCTCGGTCCAGGACCTCAAGTCTGCTATTACAATAGTGTCAGAATGGTCTATCATTGATTTCATAATTGTTGATTTTGACAAGTTTTGATAATCTACTAATATAATGGCAACATTATGACTTTCCAATGGTTAACCACTAACACTCCGTTGAAAGAAATGGCATAGAGTGGTAATCTCGTACATAATGAGTATGACAAATGAATGTCTGACGTATGCTGTAATCTGCTAAAATTTTGACCAGTGACCTACCTGTGTTCCTTTGATCAGTGACCTACCATTAGAACGTCATTGTGCAGTCATAGCTTTTATTAAGCTCGATAATGTCCTTTTACCACAACTCTGTTACGAGTCCATTGGCCGATCAATGATCGATCAATGAATTAGCAGATTACGAACTTTTAGCAAAATGACAATGGGATCGTGTTGGAATGACGAATTTATAAAAGTAGCAGACTTGGGCCCCTGAGCGCAGCCTATTGTTAAGTTATATTATCTTATGATTCCCCATCTCAAAAAAAGGGTTTTATAGCTTAGTATCGTTTGTTTTATATTTAAACGGGAAAATCTGATTCAATAAAGAAAATTCTTGCACTGATAAGTATTTTTTTTTTCTTTTTTATGGGATGTCATCACATGACTTCCCTGGCTCTAGGGTGGAGCGAAAGGGCGTTTCAGAATTTACTGACTAAAACCCACTTATGTTCTTTCATTTGGTCTTTGCGTACTAGGGCGAAAGTAATTTTTTCAAAATTTCCTGCATAAAAATAAAGCTCACATTGTTGTCTTTGCGTGTTATTATTAAATGCAAATATTTGTTTAAAGTTTATGTACAGTAGTGGTACATAGGTGGGCGTAATGTAACAAGACATTCTCTACCAGCCAACCTTTTTTTTAATTGATATAAACCAGTGCTTGACTGCGATCCCACCTGATGGTAAGCAGTGATGCAATCATTGATGGTGAGGCGCACTAGTTTATTAAGAGCCTATTTACTCTAGTCTTGAAGACACCTACATTAAATTAAATTAATTTTTGATTAGAAAGAAAGACTACACTGTGGTAGATGTGGAACAATAAATAAAATAATATCTAAAATGTCATTAAGATTAGCTACTTATAATAATAAAATACATTTAGGTGATAAAATAATAAATTAATAAATACTATCCAGCGGCTTCGCCTATGTCACTCGGTGATTAAGTAGCATTCTATTTGTGAAAGCACATTTAAAATCGGTCCAGTTTATTAATTACAAACAAAAGTAGAAAAATACAATAATAAAAATCTCGAGGAATTGATCATTTTAAAATCTCGAAACAAAGAAAAACCAGTACTTCTATATTAGGTTTTTAACTATGAAATTGCCGTTTCTTAAAACGGGTTGCTTTGAATCTTTGGATTGACTTTGAATTATAACGGGTCTATTACACTACGCGATATTCAGGACACGATATTCAGACTTCATTCGTCTTATTTTTTGTTCCGAGTAAGACCGGTCTAACCCTTATTACACTACGCGACATCGACTAAGACTGTCTAAATATCGCGTAGTGTAATGGGCCCTTAAGTTCAAATAAACTTTATATTAAAGTTACGTTATTCTTTTTTCGAAATTAGGTATTTATTGGTTTCTTTGTGTTTTGTATTTTCTATAATATCGCTGTATTTATGTCGCTGTGTCAGACTTTTACTGACTAAAAACCCACTCCTGTTCCTTCGTTGCCTTTCATACCAGGGCCGAGTCTTCCTTTCAGAAGCAGACCCTTGGCTCCAGTAGGATTCGACCCTGCTGGGCCCCTATGGTTTGCTGACATCTCCTTGAGGCGCGCGTGGAACAGTACGCGCCTTCGACGACTTGGGCTCGGTCCGGACGGTTACCGGACGATCGGACGGCGAACTACCCATTGCTCGTTGTCCGCAAGCCCGCGCCTACGGTGGCCGGAAATCGCGATCGGGACGTGCGGCCTCCTTCTTTGCTAGCATTATTGCTTCGCAGAAGGAGGCGACCGCCTGCCACTCCTTCTCGCGTCGGACCATGGGCTGTACCAAGGCCCAGCCCGAGAGATCTTTGCCGCCGATCTCTCCATCAACTCCCCGGCCCGGTAACTCCGTCAGCCCGTGCTTACTGACTCAAGACAGTGTTCAATTTACCACAGCTGCCTATTTCAATTTTAAACAGTTAGGGACAGTGCACACCACGTTTTTTAAACGCGCCGTTGACTCGCGTTTTAGAAACGTGCGTCGACGGCGCGCTTTTACCCATTAAAAAGTCTACAGGCTGCGTCTGACTCGCGTGCGTATCGCGTCTGTATCGCTACGAACGCGCGTCAACGGCGCGTTTAAAAAACATGGTGTGCACAGGCCCTTACGTAGGTAGTGCGCATACTCCATCAATACTAAATTTCCCGTTTTAAAACCAGTTATATTGGCAAACCAGTTACCTGGTCAAATATGACGGGATCCATAATGTATACCAACGTATTGCATTAGTATTAGTAACCTTGCAAATAATGCTGTTCTACTATAGCATAAATTGGGATAAGAAAGGAAATGCAGAAAAATGCCTCTTCGAACAGGATCACAGCATTGGATACTGCTATGCTGGAGGGCCTATATGACTCAACGAACTTTTTATGACTAATTATCTTTGCACTGGTTTTTAGGGTTCCGTAGCCGAAGGGTGCCAACGGGACCCTCTTACTAAACCTCCGCTGTCCGTCCGTCCGTATGTCTGTCCGTCCGTCCGTATGTCTGTCTGTCCGTCCGTCTGTCAGTTGTCTCTCAAAAAGGTAGTTTTTTTTAGGTGGGAAAATCATCTAATGACAAATCTATTGGGCGGAGCGGGAGATAGTGTCAGACTTTTACTGATTAAAAACCCACTCCTGTTCCTTCTTTGCCTTCGTCCCAGGGCCCCGGGTTTCACTTTCACACTACTCGTGGCCCCATCAGGCTTCGACCCTGCTGGGCCCCTGAAGTTTTCACAGAATGAATCATTTTGTGAATGTGATAACACTGTAGACTCCGCGAATTCTTAGGTTAGGTACTTCCTATTACGACTCACTTTTTTTTTAATATGATTATTTTTATTGTGCTTTTGGGTACAATATTGACTGGTCTACACTGTTCGTACATAATGTCTATTAATACTGTAATATGAAAATATTGTAAACAACCACTTTTTTAAAAGAGTAACCATGGAGTTTCTTGCCGGTTCTTCTCCATAGGAAACGACCAATTTGGAACCGTGCACTAGCTTCTGACGTTTTATAAGTGCCCATGTAGGCCTATGTGAAATAAAAACTTTTTGACTTTGACTTTGACTTTTGACTTTAAATGTGTATTTCTATTGCCACTACAACAACAAATAATAAAATTTAAATAAAGTTAAATATTAAAGGGGTTCCCATACAAACATTTTTTTCCTCGATTATTGTAGTATTAACTCTGGGTGGTAGTGTCTGACTTTTACTGACTAAAACCCACCCGCGTTCTTTCAGTTACCCTTTGCGTTTCAAGGCCTCTGTGACTTTCAAAGAAACCTGCAGTATTTTTTTAAATAAACTGTTGTGTACATAGGCGTTAAGATACATTGAAATTTCAATTTGTAGGTAAATAATGTTAAGTATTGTATGTATAGTAAATCGCATGTTTCCGACATGTACATATAACTACATACCTAAGTATGATAATTTCGTGTTGACACTTTGCCTTCACTCTGATAACAGTGATGTTATCAAGAGATAAGGAGATTATTATACAATGTGTATTTACTATTTTTGTTTTAATGAGGGAATTAATGTAAGTACGGTCGATCGCACAAGTCGTTGGATACAAACAACGGAGCCCTAAGGGGTGACCAGATGGTTGCAAACCAACGTCTCAACCAAGGTGATATTGCTAGTTCCAATCCGTGTAGACAGCCGTTGTAATCCATGACCTTCAACGCCCTTGGTTAGGAGGCGCGTTTTCCCAACCATCGAACGTGTTGGCGCGTGGTTTACATCCATGTAGCCGCAACACAAACCAAACACATAAACCAAGGTGCCCTTGCTTGGAACGTTAGTTTGCAACTGTCTGGTCACCCCTGCGATTTTGATGTTCTAATCGCGGTAAGAACTACCGCCATCCAGAATTTTGAATTTTAGTTAGACTGATGACAGAGTTTCTGGCCGCAGACCCACGCTCGACCTCGACCTTGGTATCATCATCTTCATCATCATTTCAGCCGAAAGACATCCTCTGTTGGACATAGGCCTCCCCACAGTGTCGCCACAAAGAATGGTCCTGTGCGTCTCGCATCTATCGGATTCCCGCAACCCTTACCAGGTCATCGGTCCACCTTGTAGGAGGCCTTCCACCGCTACGTCTTGCAGTACGTGGTCGCCATTCCAGAATCTTTCGGCCCCAACGGCCATCCGTTCTGCGAGCAATGTGCCCTGCCCATTGCCACTTAAGTTTGGCGATTGTTCGCCTTCTTTACCTTGGTATGAACGGACGAAAATCCGTCATACCAAGTTCGAACGTGTGTTAACACTTTTATAATTTTATTCGTCAAATATATAAGGGCAAACTTATACAGTAATGATTTTTCGCCACGTTTTTTTTTTTTTATAAATGATAGGCTCACGTTTGACCACCATCTCACCTGATGGTAAGCGATGATGTGGTCGACGATGGAGCACGCTTGCCTAGAAGTAGCCTTTTCACTCTTGACTTAAAGACCCCTAAGTTGTAGCTATCAGGAAACACAGACTCCGGCAAGAAATTCCACTCCTTGGCTGTACGCATAATAAATGTGTTCTCAAAACGTTTTGTGCGTATAGGTGGGATGTCTACCATATACCGGTGGCGCAACGCCGTACGTTTCACTAGTAAACTTTCGACAGGCGCAGTTTTTGATTTCCTGTACCATCCTGACTGCATCTTTCATAGCGTACAAACAACTTGCAATTTGTGGAAGTGTGTCTGCGGTCCATTTCCTATTTACGAACACTGGTGGATGCCATTTCCTTAGTATGCGACGCTTCTAGATAAGCAGGTTACTGTTTCTTTTTATTTCAGTATATTGTGTACGTGATTCAATGGTTTCTGTCTCTTTCGACTTGGGAGAATTTTGCTAAGGTACCTACTTTGTAATTTTTTTCAGATAGGGGTAATGTTTAACGAGCGACTCGACGGTATACAGGGTGTAATGGACAGGTCTCCGCAAACTTTAAGGGCTTGCTCAGTAGACAAAAATGAACAACATTCCACAAGATTTTTTTTCAGGAAACGAAAAAAATAATCGGCCTCTCCGTACAAATTGTCCAATCAAGTTCATAATTTTGTATGGAGAGGCCGATTTTTTCATGCAAAAAGGGCTGACCCTTTGAGCGTGAAGCGTTTAGCTGTATGCCAAATTTCATCCAAATCCATTCGGCCCTTTTAGTGTGAAGAAGTAACAAACATACATACACACACATATATACAAACATTCGCCTTTCTAATACAGTGTGATGTGATAACCTATTATTTGAAAACCAAACCTTATGTACGATTTAGATTTGTGATATGAGTCTTTTATCCAGAATGCTTCAATTGGAGTTTAACAGATTATGGCTTTATAAAAATCGGGTAAGATTTTAATCCATAGATTTACAAATCAATATGAAACACTTGACTTCGTAATTTGAATTTGACTTATTTATGAATACATGCGAATAAAATTCACTTAACCCTACAGTGCTTAGTGTCCCATATATGGGACATTTGAAAAAAAAAATGGCTTTAATTCAAAATTCGATCTAAGTGGTATCATCTCGCATATAGTAGATTAACAACAATATGCCTATTTGAGTGTCTAAATAAAGTGAGTGGCGTATAAATAAACCATTTTTTTTATGAATTTGAATATTTTAGTGTCGAAAAAATTTGTAGAGGTAAGTTTATGTTTATACTTGTTATTTTACTTGAAGTATGTAATTTTGTTGATATAATAGTACCTACATAAAATCACCACGTGGGTCATACAAAAACCGGCCAAGTGCGAGTAAGGCTCGGACACGAAAGGTTCCGTACCCTCTTTAGCAAAAAACGGCAAAAAGAAACACGTTTTTTGTATTGAGCCCTATTTAAATAATTATTTTATTCTGTTTTTAGTATTTGTTGTTATAGCGGCGACCGAAATACATCATCTGTGAAATTTTCAACTGTCTAGCTATCATGGTTCAAGAGACACAGCCTGGTGACAGACAGACGATCTTAGTAATAGAGTCGTTTTTACCATTTCGGTACGGATCCCTAAAAACCACAATACGCAGTTTGTGAGGCTGTGACCACTGTGACTGACGTTTTTAGTTTCGTACGGTCAACTGCATTGAGGATTAACATTTGAACTACAGAAAACGGCCTTATTGCAACGAAATAATGGATATAATAACAATACTTAAATTGTTAACATGCACGTCTGTTTAATTGTACCGTACCATCCAAAGTGCTTTCTTCGAAAAAGTCGAAAAAAAAAGATATATAAGCGAAATACCACTCACTGATTAATCACGAAATCTCAGAAACTATAACACCTACAAACTTAAAATTTGGCAGGTAGGTTCCTTATAGGGTGTAGACATCCACCAAAAACGGATTTTACAAAACTCCACCCCTAAGTGGGTAAAACGGGGGTTGGAAGTTTGTATGGAGAAACGTACGCGGGCGAAGCCGCTGGCAGAAGCTAGTAGCATTATATTTGCCACCACATAACTTTTTTTGTAACTGAAAAAAAAAATCATGTCCTATACGGTTAAAAAAATATAATATTAATCTGCGAACCATTATCCGATGAACCAGTCCAGCTTACTAAAGATCTCCTTGCCGTACGTGACAACACTGCTAACAACACAGCACAGGACCAAATATGCAGAACCGATCCTTTCCGACGTCTGACGATGATAGATACCCATAGACATTCCGATACCCGTTCTAGGTTACGGTAGATCCGATAGTGATGGGAAAGACAGCTTGACGTTTGTGACGATGACAATGTTGGCATCGTCACAAACGTCAAGCTGTGTGTGGTTGACACGAAAAGAGAATATTAATATTTTTAAATGTTTTTTTTTTTCCGTGAAATTATAAGTAACTATAGCTTCTGGCAGCGGCTTCACTCGCGCAATAGTAGTTAATATGTATAATATATCGCGTGATAGTAGTTTATGTCACTCGGCGATAAATTACCCTTCTACTGGTGGAAGAATTTTCTGAAACGTTTCAGTAGTTTCACAGATTCTCATACTTACAAAATAATTTAATCTTTTTATTATACTAGTATTATGTAGTGGCAAGTATGTAAAAATAAATACTTACACTTTATTTTTTACACTACATTATTCATAAAATAGAGTAGGTACATATACTTACAGTAAGTATATTTACTTGGATGACGTCACGTCGCGCATCGTTAAAGTCAAAGGCTTGAACTGCGGTGGTCCTACAAACTTATCTGGTCAAATCTACGGATAAATTAAAGTAGTTTATAGTAAAGACTGACAGCTAACCCTAATGTTGACAGAGTTTGAATATAATAAAGGAAATCGTTTTCAATACACTTACTCGAAAACCCGCTCTTATCTCACCGCTTTTAAGCACGCAATAGAATGTTTTCCGCACTAGTGCAGAAAAGTGCGCGTGCTCTCACGCCACAATTCTCGGCACGCGTCGACCCCCGCGAGTCGCCGGTCAACCCCCGTTTATTAATTTGTACGTAAGTGTATTGAAAAAGTCGTTGGATACACGTGCAAATTTGTCACTGCAGCCCTCGGCTCCATAGCACACTCGCCTACGGCTCGTGCGAATTCCGCCTCGGTCGCAATGACAAACTTTCTGCACTTGTATCAAAATGTACCTATTGCGATTTTCTCTTCATAAGAACTTTTCTGTGATTTCAACAAATAGTTTAAAAACTAGTTCAGCCAAATTGATTCAGTCTTTCTTGAGTTTCACGCATAAAAATATATTGACATATAAGAAGATAGATAAAGATAAAAATTGATAAAACCACATTTGTGGGAGACAGATCAGAGGTGATCGTATAAGCGCCCCTGACCTGAGAAGATCAGAACCCTTAATAAATGACTATGGCGTTCAATAAACATTTAGATTTTTCCAACACAGTAACGATATTGACTCCTATCCAGTCATAAAACAGTGGGGTTACCATGACGTTCAAAGTAAGATTGTTTCATTCTTATTTCAGTGTGGGTAAGAGACAGAGCTATACAGGTTGTCTAGCGCCATCTCTTACCCACACTGGAAATAATAATGAAACAATCTTACTTTAAGCTGTTGATCCCCGCATTAACGCCGGCGTTCACGCGCCATTGTCTTACTATTGTGTCTCTAATTACGCACTCAAAAGGTTAAACGTCATGGTACAGGTCCAGGTGAAACTATATCCTTGTAAATTTAGCAAAGAAATTAACACCTTCCTCTACATATTGGGAGGAAGGTACAAACTAATGATTACGCATTGCCTCTAATTGGCCAATTAAGTACTTATGACGTATAATAGACTAATTCAAATTATTTATCGAAGTAGGTACATAGTAACTGAGAATTTTGGTTTCGCAATCAATAAAATTGTTAGGTACTTAACTAAGTATGTTAACTATATTATCATTGTATGTCGTGTTAACTGTGTTAAGAATTTTATTGTAATTGTATCTAGCTATTTGGGACAAGGGCAGGAAAACGATAATGGTATTAGAATCTACCTATCCACAATTAAATATCTAAATTTGCGCAAATTGAAACTCATTAGTAATTCTCAATGATTTTCGATCTTAATTGAAATATTTATTTTTTATTTGTTTTATTCATACTTTTTAGCATTTTTATTTCTTTTTTCAAATCTGTTGTTAATTATGTTGGTAATATAATCAACTAGCTTCTGCCAGCGGCTTCGTCCGCTTGAAGTCGGTTTCTCCATACAAACTTTGGACCCCCGATTCATCCCCTTAGGGGGTGAATTTCGGAAAATCCGTTCTTAGCGGATGTCTACACCCTATATATAGGATGACTGGTAATTAGTGTACGATACTTAAACACGTGATTGTGCTCATGATAACCAACAACTTTTACTATGGGAACAAACCTGAAATCGCGAAAAAAAATCAGCTGTTCAGTACATTTATGTTTGCCTAATGTACTAAACAGCTGATATTTTGTGTTTAGTGGCCAGTCCGGGAGGACTTCCCGATGATGGTGGAAAATCACTATACGACTGCATGCAGCCGTATCCAGCGAGCCAGCATCGGACAGTCCCACCGGTCCGCCAGCGCGCCCAGGATAGTGTTGGGACTGTCGCGCGTACGGCGCATGATGGAAGCGTACCGATTGCGCATGATGGCCGTGAAGCCGTCTGTGTGGACCGCCGCGAAAATCGCGGAGGCGCTGCAGTGGCGCGGCAGCCCCATCAGTACCCAGAACGTGTTATTGTATTGAACGCGCAGATCGCTGTATGTCCGCTGCGTATAGTTAACCCACAGGCTACAGGTGTAAAAGGACTGACAGTACGCTTTAAAAAGCGCAACTTTGACAGTCCTCGTACACCGTGAAAATTTGCAGGCCAACATGTTGCATCGGACAGACAGCGCTCTACGTCCCCTATCAATATCCACTCCGTCCTCAATGACCCAGTGTATAAACAACTTTTCAGTACAATTGTAATTTTACCATAATTTCACGGCCTTTACTAACAATAGTATTACGTCAAACTCATTCACTAGTCACCATTATTATTGAAATATAATTCACCATAATATGTACTCACTTTTATCTATTTATAAAAGGTAGTAATGTGACAGTTTTGTTGCTTCACAATATTATTTGAGTTAGCATTGCATAAAAACATGGATTCCGTAATGTAAACATTGTGTTATAATAGAGTTGTTTTTACAAACATACGCAAATATTTATTCGCAAAAATACGCAATTGTAGGTGACACTAAATTAAAGGCACAATTAGCGGGGTATAAGATTATAGGGATGTAATGAAAATGGTTATATCGGAACCGAATTCGGTTTATCGAAACCGAAGCGGTGGCAAAAACTTCAAACGAAACACTACTAAAACTGATAAAAAACTCGCATAACTATAAATGAAGAGCGAATTCATAACATTCCAAATACGAAACAAGAGTATTGTAATCAACAAAAGGCACGGAGAGGAAGGTTCTCCGCACAAGAAATGTAAACGTTTTTGTACCTTATCGCTAAAAAAGCTGAACGGATTTGGATGACATTCGGTACCAGGATAACTTAGGAGTAGTAATAGGTTACAATTTATAATAGGGCAAAGTACAAATTCCACGTGCCGAACCAACTATCAAAAGCTAGTTAGACTATAATAATATTCATAAATACAGACAACCCATATGTTATCGTTATAGGCCATTATCTACAGCTCCAATACAATTTCGATGACAAGTGAGCTTCCCCGGGTAGGGTTGTGTGTGTAATCGATATGCCCACGTCGTTACGATGCCTCGTAGAATCGAAGCCCGTCGCTTTCGGTTAGGGATGGGTCCGTCTTGAGATGTATTATCGATATTAAAATATTAGGTAGACTGGAGTTCTGGGCATCAGAATTAAGTTTTGGTATATTATATTTGCTACGAGAGGTTTTAGTTATAGTTTTATAAACATTCTGAAAAACTTATATTAAAATGAAAACTATGGGCTTTATCAGCCCTGCGTTCAAAAATAACCAGAGTAGGGTAGAGTCGTTACTCCAACCGTTCAAAAATGCTTCGAGTTGCAACCCAGGGTCGTTCTTTTATAACTCGAGTAGCTACCCTAGAGTTAACCCAACTAACTCTAACTCCGAGCAGGGTAGGTTGGTGTAAGTGGCCATAAATGACACTTGCTTGACATTGACAGTTGAACGCAGGGCAGGAGGTTTACCGTCACCCAAAGTGCAATGGAAAGGGTTATGCTCGGAGTTTCCTTGCGTGACCAAATCAGTAATGATGATATGCCCGAAGAATCGCCAAACTTAAGTGGTGGACAAAGCACGTTGCTCGCAGAACAGATGGTATAAGATGGATGCAAGACGCATCGTATCGGTCTTTACGGGGGAGGCCTATGTCCAACAATGGACGTCTTTCGGCTGAAGTGACCCAAATGCCAAATGCGAGTGAATTTAATATTTTTAGTTTATTTTGTTTTTAGTGTATGGGACGTCATCTCAACGCTCAGTCACGTGGTCAGAACAAAGGAATAGGAGGCGTGGCCGACTCGAGGCGATCAACAAAAAGAGAATCGAAACGAAACGGTTGTAACTTGGCTAGCGGGGCTGATGTGGGGCAACGTTAAAAAAAAATGCAGCAACGCTCAGGGCCGGAGATTTCACCGTAATTTTGAGATAAAAAAGTCACTTTGTAAACATCTTCGATTTAAAGTAGTATTTTCCTCTAAGTACTCAGCACTGTCACAATGAGGTAAAATTTATGTCATATTTTGCATCACGGAAAGTTTGCAAGAGAATTTTATCTTTACTGGCGAAGTGTAGGTACCTAATTCCATAAATTACCTAGTTATGGAATGGCCGGTGTAGGTAGATAAGTACCTGCTATATTCTCCTATAGGGAAATACGAGCATAATGTTATGAAACAACAATCTGTACCTTTCAAAACACATTAATCCCTTTACAAACTTCATATCTAGCTTTTATAAACAGAGACAATCTGTTTTCATTTTTCCCAGACCAGTATTATCAGATCGGAAAATCGATTGAACGTAATTTCATCTGCGAGACTCAAGTCGGTACCGGCTTAGCTCGGTAGTCTACGTAGATATCGATATGTATATGTCTACCTGTTACAAGTCAAAGACACTGCAATATTGCACTAGGCAAGAAAGTACAGAATACTCAGTTCGCATAACGCGTGTGGCGACCACGTACCGGAAGACGCAGCGTTGGAAGGCCTCCCACAAGGTGGACCGATGACCTGGTGAGGGTCGCGGGAATCCGATGGATGCGAGACGCACAGGACCGGTCATTGTGGCGAAATTCGGGGGAGGCCTATGTCCAACAGTGGACGTCTTTCGGCTGAAATGATGATAAATGATAACGCGTGTAAAATGTGGGAGTAGATATATACGAGTACAACAGGGAACTGGAACCATGCACATCGTCAACGTAGTGTTCCAAGCGCACCTCGAAGTGGGCTTCGGCCCTGCCATGCCGGGCCCCTACGGTTTTGCTAGCATCCCTTTGAGGCGCGAAAAACGCAAAAGCCGCGGTGTCCTCGTGGAGGCAATCGGTGGTTTCGACAACCTTTCGTGCCATGCCCTGGTTTAAGTCATGGTCCAAGGCGAGGGGGAATGGCATGCGGTCGCCTACTTCTGCGAACCACTATTGCTAGCGAATTACATGGCGGGAACGGACAATCTATCTATTTATCTATAATATATTTAGAAATATATAAGTATGTTTATCAGTTGTCTAGTACTCATAACACAAGCTCTGCTTAGCTTGGGACTAGACGGCATTGTGTGATAGTTGTGGAATATTAGCATAGCATAGCATAGCATAGTCGGCCTTATAATGTTCCCACTGTTGGGACTCAGGCCTCCTCTCTAGGAGAGGGAATGGGCCGTAATCCACCACGCGGGCCCAGTGCGGGTTGGTGGATGTCACATGTCTTCGAATTTTTGGTTCTAGGACATGCCGGTTTCCTCATTATGTTTTCCTTCACCGTTTTGAGAGCAGTGGTGATGAAATCAATTACACAAAGTAATGCGCCTGGCTGGGTTTGAACCCGCGACCTACAACTCGTAAGTCGGGGCCGTTACCACTCGGCCACCACTGCTCTCTGTGGAATATTATATTATTATATTTATATTAATCTCAACTCCGCCGCCGCGACTCCGACCCCGATTACCAGCCACGGTGGACACGGGTATGCGGACGACGAGCATTGGGTAGCTTGCCGTCTGGCTGTTCGGTAATCATCCGGACCGAGCCCAAATCGTCGTAGTGTTCCTCGAAGAGATCCAGCAGGGCCAATACCCGCTAAGACCGCGGACATCTTCTGAAAAGGAAACCCAAGATCCGTGGTGTGGTTTTAGTCAGTAAAAGCCCGACAACACGCTTCACCTTAGAGCGCCAAATGTCATTGGATGATTTCCCACCATAATAAAGAGGTATGTTGTAGTCAATAAAAGTCTGCTCGTCCTAAAACGGGAAGTGTTATTTGATGAATTCAAAACGATAAAAAAGAAATTCGTAAACCTTCTCAACTTCTCAGTATGGTGACTTTGTCTTACTTACGCGAATGTTAGTTTCGTGTGCATTCCGTTTTACGGCTTATAGATAAATAAGAGTTTGAATGACTTTAGTTATACCTAACTGTAATGCGACTCCGATGAATGCAGTGACTGCATTTTGTACTATTATTTTTCTTTGAAATAATTTGTTCATCGGCACAAATTATGACAAATGTGATGACTACGGACATTAGGTACAGCCCCCCTAGCCAAGTTACAATTGTTTCGTTCGGCGCGAACGCCTCGAGTAGGCCACGCCTCCGAATCCTTTGTTCTGACCACGTGACTGAGCGTTGAGATGACGTCAGAACAAAGGAATCGGAGGCGTGGCCTACTCGAGGCGTTCGCGCCTAACGATACGATTGTAACTTGGCTAGGGGGGCTGATTCCATAACCGTGAATCAAAGTAGGTATTTACCTTTTTCTGATAAACCATTTTCACATAAATCAAGCTAATTGCACATTCCAAAGCGTAGATCTTTATGGAGAAGAATGTCCAAGAAACTTCATTTTTTTTTCAATGTGGGAAATCATACAATGACTTCTCGCGCTCTGGGGCGGAGCGAGAGGGCGTGTCAGACTTTTACAGACTAAAACCACACCTAGGTATGTTCCTTTTTTGCCTTGCGTTCCAGGAGCACGGGTTTCTCTTTCAGAAGTCATCCCACGGTCGCTCTTTTAAATCATGTTACACCTGTAGACACGTGTTTCGGGTATCGCAAGTACTAAAAATAATGTTGTATAAATAACAAATATCTCAGTCATGTGAAAACAATGTAAATAAACAAATTAAAAAATATATATAATTATCAGATTTGTATTAAGCGACACGATAAGTTCATACGACGTTCATAATCACGATAAGTTCATACGCACAGTGTTTACCTCGGGTTAAAGACTTATTTAATCCCTCGAACTATTGGCCAAACTCCTTCTCGGGACTAAATAAGTTACTTTCACCTCTAGGATAACAATGTACTATTATTTACATACATTTAAGGTCCTACAAAAATGCCTGATTGAAGTGTATGTACTACGTAAGGTATCACATATTATACATATTGCGTGTCACTAAATACAAATATTTTGTATCTGTGCTTTATCAATCTGAAACAAAAGCCAAACGCTCCAACGGACTCGAGCCATGTTTGTGTCAAAATTACGACGAAACTGAAATAAAATGTCCATGGAATATCTCGTTAAATCACACGAAATTCAACAGAACACAATGCAGTAACGCTTCAGGGCTGAAACTTCATTCTGAAATTATTTGTAAAAAAAAAGACGTGTGGCACTCGGGGACTACCGCGGTAAAGCTATTGCATAGCATTTTGTATCAACTTATGCAATTATAATTATTTATTTATTTTATTTATGCAGTAACAATACGGCTAGTTGCACGCACACAAACACCGTGTCGAAGACTGCCGAAAAGAAACGACGTTAGACAATGCACGGCCTTCAAGCCACACCTCCTTCAAGTCACACCTCCGTGCCCGTCGGAGTGGGGAGCGTGAGGTTTCGTTCGTTTTTCGTTACGGAATTTCTGGATTCGGTCCCCGCGCTCAAGGCCCTCGATAGAAGCTATGAAATAGCTTAAAAAAAAGGCACCTGTACTTTTGGAAATTTCTTAAGTGGGAGATCATGAAATATAACTTGCTGCTCCTGCTCTGAGTGAAACGTGTGGATGTGTCAGACTTTTTTGCTGGCCCACCATCATAGCATAGCATAGCATATTCAGCCTTTTTTAATGTTCCCACTGCAGAAACTCTGGCCTCCTCTCCTACTCTACCCTACTCTACCCTACTCTGCCCTACTCTACCCTACTCTACCCTACTCTACCCTACTCTACCCTACTCTACCCTACTCTACCCTACTCTACCCTACTCTACCCTACTCTACCCTACTCTACCCTACTCTACCCTACTCTACCCTACTCAAAAGAAAAAAAAGTATCCTATGTGTTTCTCCTGGTTCTAAGCGACCTCCCCACCAACTTTCAGCCAAATCGGTTCAGCCGTTCTTGAGTTATAAATAGTGTAACTAACACGACTTTCTTATAAATACGAGTATATAGATAAATCACACCCAGAAACCGAACAAATGATCGTGCTCATTACACAAACGTTTGTCCTGGGTGGGAATCGAACAACCCACGACCTCCAGCATAGCAGTCAGGGCCACTAACCACTAGACCAACAGGCCAAACAAATATGTTAACTTAGTTACCGAAAAAAGTAATAAATAAGCACCTACATACACCTATTGAGCAGAGAGTACATACACCTATTGAGATAAGAGCAGTGGTGGCCGAGTGGTAACGGCCCCGACTTACGAGTTGTAGGTCGCGGGTTCAAACCCAGCCAGGCGCATTACTTTGTGTAATTTATTTCATCACCACTGCTCTCAAAACGGTGAAGGAAAACATCGTGAGGAAACCGGCATGTCCTAGAACCAAAAATTCGAAGACATGTGACATCCACCAACCCGCACTGGGCCCGCGTGGTGTATTACGGCCCATTCCCTCTCCTAGAGAGGAGGCCTGAGTCCCAACAGTGGGAACATTATAAGGCCGACTATGCTATACACCTATTTAATCCCTGGAAACGGTAAACTGTACATACACGCGTAGCAGCGGGGCGTGGCTGCTACCAGGTACATAATTAAAGCATATTTCATTTTCATTTGTAACACAATACCCGATCAAGCCGGCTACTGATTTTCCAATATTTTGTTTGAACCAGGTCAGCGGAAAACGGAATGATTCTCCGAAAAACAGTCGATACCAAGCTTTGTTTATTAAAAACCTTTTATAGAACCAAACGCAGGTAATATCGGGTTTATTTTTTAAAATCCATTTTCCCTGAAGGCTTTAATTCGAGTACCTATTGGAAATGTTGGAATAAACTCGCTGAACTACGGACTACCATTTTTATAATTAAAGTCCGAACCAATTATCCGTTATTAAATTCATTATTAAAACCATTGCGTTGTATTTTGCAGGTACATGTGGGAAGCCATTTTATTATGCAATACTATTTTTAATGCTAGCCACTGGATTTTCCTTTTGTAATTATTGTTTTTTAGAACTAATTGGATATAGCTGAAGCGACGCTGTAAGAACATTCGTGGAGATAATTATCTTCGTCTAAAATACTAGATTTGGTACAAAAGTAGCATGCTAATGAATAGGTAGATATAATTTATGTGTTCCATTGTTTGAATTTCGAAACAAATAAAGTCGTTTTGTATTTATGAAACATTGATCTTTAAAGTCAAGGTCTTCTGCAAAAACATCCTTTGTTTACTAAAATTCTTTAGTTATAGTCAGATACATCACTGTTTCTGTAAATAAACTACTTACATAAGATAAGCAGTAATGCAGTTTCAAATTAAGAAGTGTTTCGAAATTCGAGTGAATTTCAGTAGCTATTTTAATTATTCCCAAATTGATTCTGTGATGTAAAATTGTTGTAGTTTTGTATTTCAACTGTCTACACAATTAGACAACATGTGGAATCATGGAAACAGGCGTGATCTCGGTAAAATGAAACTGACAATTTTAGTGTAGTATATGCTACCTCAGCGAAGTTTTCTCAGAAGGCTGATTCGATACTTTGATGCCGAATACAGCAAAAACTCTATGACTAATATTCCGTAACAAAAACTAAATACTTTCAAAAACTGACACTGGCTGAATACACAAACCATGCAAAGAAAAAAAGAAAAAAAAAACTCTCGACCACAGACAAAGCTAAAATCAATCATGGCCATTTGATAAGACAGTAGTCGTTTCCAAGATGTCAAAGCATGAAGCTATCTCCGGTTTCATTGTCATTTCTACGGAGAGAAGTCGACAAGAAGTTGGATTGATTCCGATCCAATGTAATTGGATTAATGAACGTAACACTGTTCCCAAGATCAGAATCTATGTCGATTGTCGGTAAAGTCTTGAATGGGTTATAGACAATAAAAAATGATGACTAGTTTTTGCTTCAAAGGTGAATGTAGACAATTTCACTAAAATTTTGAACTACAATGCGTTCCAAATAAGAATAGGATCGATTGCCATGTTGTGACATCACGTCATACTGTCAAATCGCAAGAAATTGGGTAAAATTGAAGAACTCAGAGATGATCAAAATTGAAGAACTGGATTCTGATTAAACTTTTTTCGTTCACAGTTCGTAAATAAATTAAATTTAAAAAATTTATAGTTAAATCACCATAATAATTCTTCGATTTGACAGTATGACGTGACGTCACAACATGGCAATCGATCCTATTCTTATTTGGAACGCATTGTAGTTGCTGCCAGAGTCTTCGCCTGCGTGATAGAATAAAATTATCTCAAGGGAACATACTCTCAGGATAAAAAGCCTATGTGCTATTACAGGACATGATTTACCCGTGCACCAAGGTTCATCGAAATCCGTTCAGCCAACACACACACACACACACTTTCACCTTTTATCAATTTGAGATAAAATTATTCATTTCTTCTTTATTAAATTCTTCATAGTAGGTATAAAACAAAGTCGCCTCTTTAAATACTTTTTACTTTTAATTACTTTTTTTTATGACAGTGGGGTTGAATACAATAACGATTATTAAAAAAGTATAGATTTAAAATTGGAAAAACGCTGACGAAAAATTCCACCACTGGGGTGTTTAGAATGATGTACTGGATCCATGATATAGGTTCGTGTGCCGATGTTTGAGGCACGGTGTACATTATGTACATTATGTATACATATACTCTTTATATATATAATTCTTCTGTACGTGTGATTGTCACCTAACTCCTAACCGATTGGGATGTAATTATATGTGTATATTTGAGTGGGTTTCTAGATGATTTGAAAATACAATTGGACCCGGTAGGTGGTGCTGCAATCGGATTCTTACATTTTTTTTTCCGGCAAAATTCCAGCCCCCCAAGTACTTGAAAGCTGCCCCCTAGCCAAGTTACAACCGTTTTTTTCGATTCTCTTTTCATCGATCGCCTCAAGTAGGCTACGCCTCCCATTCCTTTATTCTGACGTCATTTTAACGCTCAGTCACGTGGTCAGAAGAAAGGAATAGGAGGCGTGGCCGACTCGAGGCGATCAACGAAAAGAGAATCGAAACGAAACGGTTGTAACTTGGCTACGGGGGCAGCTTTCAAGTAGAACAACGTCTGCCGGGACCGCTAGTATAATTATATGTATGATCAATAGTTATTTATAATTATGTTTTTAAAAGGAGAGACTTCTAGAGATTAATCTGGAAGCATTGAATTAAATATCACAAAAAAATATTTCACTTACATAAAGTTAAATTGTCGTTATGTGTCATAAAGTCATAATTTTAATCCAGAGCAAATGCACGGATTTTGTAGTGTAGGCCACGGGAACGCGGTTTTAAAAAAATATTCATTAAAAAAAAAACCGTAAAGGTTCGCGCTTGACCGCTAACACAAGCACACACCACACACTGCACTAGCCTAGGCATGATGAGCCTTTTAATGTTCCCACTGCTGGGACTCATCTTCTCTATAAGGGGATAAGGGGAATGGGCCGTAATCTACCACGCGGGCCCAGTGCATGTTAGTGGATGTGACATGTCTTCGAGTTTTTGTTTTAGGACATGCCGATTTTCTCATGATGTTTTCTTTCACCACATTAGTGATGAATACAAAGGAAGTTAAGCGCCTGCCTGGGTTTGAACTCACGGCCTACAACACGTAAGTCGGGACTAATTACTACTGGTCACCATTGTTCTCAAATATAGAATCTTAGATTATTACACTTTAAGGCTAGAAGTTTGTTCGAAAGAGTTACTATAGCTCTAACAGAAACGTTTATTTCAAATATACTAATTACAGGCACTTTCAAATTGTCTAAATGTCGGTCAGTCAAAAAAAAAAAACAAGTGAAGCTAAATTGCACGTTCCAAAGCGTAGATCTCTATGGAGAAGAACGTGCAAGAAACTCCATGGACACTCTTTTAAATCTTAATATGAGTTACATAAATAAATAAAAAAATGGTGAAGGAGCATTACCTTTCACTTTGATTTTTTCTTCTCCTGGCTCAATTATATATTTAATATTTATTAGTGTATGTTTTCTTATATTGTATGTATGTATTTGTGTTATTATGTCTTATTAGTATTTTTCTGATGTTGTACACTGACAGCCCTAAATCCATCTCCTTTCTTTCAGTCCATCCAAAGGTTGTCTGTAAGAAATTGCCCTGTGCGATAAGACCGTCCATTGTACACTTATTTTTAATTATGTTTGTCCTGTATTTTTGTTTATGTAGTGTACAATAAAGAATAAAATAAATAAATAAATAAAATAAATAATAAATAAATCTTGGTTACACATTTCTTGTCGCTTCTAATCTCATTTCTTCAGTTGTCCTTTGTGTTCTAGAGCACACTCTAGAACACAAAGGGCAACTGAAGAAACACAGGTGGGTTTTAGTCAGTAAGATACTAAAACCTAGCAAGTTTTCACCCGCTCTACCCAGAACGGAAGAAGTTGTTTAATAAATTTCCATCTCAAAAAATATATATATTACACCCTCAAAGTCTAAGAACATGAAAAATGTCTCTCATTTTCAATATCGAATCGAAAATGTTGCAACGTTACTTGAGTAAACCTCATCTCGGGTGATTTCAATTTAAAATCGATTTCAACCAGAAGTAGCATTAGGCGACCGGTTGAAAGTCGAGTGACAAGTATAGTAAGCTAGTACAGTAACTGGGTCAGCCGGGCTAGGTAAGATGCATCGATCTTGCATGTACGGAGGATTCTTAAACTGAGTAATGAATTTACACAGAGTAAAAATGGCTAACGCTTTACATCTAACAAAGAGTAAAATTGTCTATAGCCAACTTCAAAAAGGAGGAGGTTTTATGTTTAGTTGTATGTGTTTTGTTTTACGTAAGTAGTACTTTTATGTTCAGCGATTTCTCGGATAACTGTGGACCGATTTTAAAAATTCTTTTTTTTTGGACTTCTCATCGTCCGATTCAGTTGATGTTGCATATTCTAGTGTAGTTTTCTACACTAATATATATTATAAAGAGGCAAAGTTTGTTATTTTGTTTGTAGGAGGTAATCTCTAAAAATACTGGCCCGATGCGAAAATTTTTTCACCAATAGACAGCTGCTTTATTCCTGAATGACATGGGCTATATCGGGCGAAGCTGCGGGCAAAAGCTAGTATTTAATATTGTGTTGTTGATCTGTTATGTTGTTGATGGAAAAGATAGAAGTTTAATTATTTTTTTAAAATTTTTGTATTCGTTGCTTGACATTGGGGATTACTGCTGTATCGTGTGTGCATTCACACACATGTAAACGCATTTATACAAGACATACAAATATTTATTTAGAGTGGGAATCGATCCTGCGACTCGCAGCTCAGCAGTTAATCGCTCAAACACTCCGTATCTTTAATTCATGACACCGTTTTTTAAGAAAGGGTTCCTATTCACACCAAACAAAAGAAAGAAAAGAAAGAAAGAAGACATTTATTTGAGACTCGCACAGGACAAACAACAATAAAACAAAAAGTAACTACTTAATCTATAAATACTAAACTTAAAATAAAAAAAAATAAAAGAAAACAATATTAAAAGATAAAAATAAAAGACCTGCGAGGCGAAAAAGGCAAAAGAGTAATACATTCCCTTTACATTCAACGACCACGGATACACTTGCGAATAATTCTCGCAGCCCTAAAAGGCATTATGCCTGTGTTTTATTTATGAAAATCTTGCAATAAACTTACAGAATTGATTAATTATTTATTTATTTATTTACAAAAAAATAAAAAAAAATAAAAACAAATTAATAAAAAATAAAAATAAAAAATAAATAAATAAAAATTATAAATATATTTTATATATATTTATTATTATTAGTTATATTTTATTATTAAATTGTTTTTTTTAATAATTCAAGTACATCACAACAAACATCTTTAGGTACATTCTCTACTCTCACGGAAAAGTCCTGCCGTAGAAAGCGGCTGACACAATGGCTATTAGCCATTACAACAACCTGTATCTTATTGACTTCGAGCATCGTTTATTTAGCAAAACCTTTTGATATTAATAGTCATTATTCTCCGATTTTGATTAACCTACATACAGCAGTATAATCATTTTCAGGCACACAACATACAAGTAGGTACATAGCTAGCTGATGTCTATCCTCTGTATATAATGTACATACATAGGTGCGCGTCTATGTGTTTGTGTACGTGTATATAATGATGTCGGAAGATGTTACAAAGTGATCTGTGTAATTGGAGGTCGCTACATAGATAGACCTACTACATCTTGTATCTTTGTCTGTGTGTATGAGAATCGAAGGGGGAATATCTTCGATTTGATCTACGGTTTATGTTGGATACATTCGAGTAAGGTATATTGTTGACGATGTTTTTGTATGGACATGCGTTATTAATTAATTATGAATGATAGAGTGTAAGCATAAGCATGATCAGCCTTTTAATGTTGCCACTGCTGGGACTCAGGCCTCCTCTCTCTAGGAGAGGGAATGGGCCGTAATCCACCACGCGGGCCCAGTGCGGATTGGTGAATGTCACATGTCTTTGAATTTTTGGTTCTAGGCGCTTACCACTCAGCCACCACTGCTCACTGTTTAAAAGAAAATATTTTTTTCAAGGTATTGTAAAAAATCTACGAGTTTTTTTCTGGCGGTATCCATTCTTTGAGAATTCTTCTTAAATTAATTCGTAAAAGGTTATAAGTTGATTTACTTCGAATTAAAATACCCTACGGAATTCTATAACGTAATAATAATGGTTTATTGTTCACACAAAAACATGATTAAATTAGATTTTTCACGTGTCTCCACACTAGGTTTCCCTGTGTCGTGGAGGCCAGTCTCTTTCATCATGGTTATAAAAATACAATGTAACACATACTTACATACATAAATGTACTTTTTGGGGCGTAAGGCATACTTTCCACGGACACGTAGCTTCATATTAGCTAGAACTACATTAGACCGACGCACACGTGTAACACGCCTGATTTGTACGTAGAACGACGTCGCGTGGCGTCGTGTGGCGTGGATTAAGTGTAGCTCTACAAGTCTAGTTTCCTTAAATAATTTAAGGAGACCGACGCGCCCAAATTGGCGTGTGTGGCACAAGTGTGTGCTGTGTAGTTCTAGCAATACGCTGAGGTAGAATTATACTGCGCACACGTGTGCCACACACGCCGATCTGGGCGCGTCGGTCTCCATACCTTTTATATGGAAACTAGACTTGTAGAGCTACACTTGATCCACTCCACGCGACGTCGTTCTACGTACAAATCAGGCGTGTTACACGTGTGCGTCGGTCTAATGTAGTTCTAGCTTTATTCGTCATTATCCACGCCATGATGTTGCCGCTTCGTCGACCGAGTTTCATAGTTTTTTTTGTAAGATATGAGCTGTGGACAGTAAGCCTAATTTTTTATGTGTGTTTGTATGTTTTTTTTACTTCTTCACGCTCAAACTCCCGAACTGTTTTGGTTGGAACTTGGTACACGGTTAGACAAACCATGTCCTGAAATAAGACACTTTTTATTCTGATAGTATGCTATGTACTCTTGGAATTGGACTTTCACGCAGGGGGAAGCCGCCGACATGAAAAGCAGTCTTGTTATTTAGTAAAAGTAAAGCTTAAGATTTTGTATCCTAGATTTATTATCCTCTCCAATTTTATGACAAAATCTCCTTTTAAGCAACGTCCTAGCTTATGGGTACGCCGTCAAAGGACTGGCTTTGACATCCTATCTGGTTGCTAGGCAACTGTAGGTGGAGTGACGTCATGTTAAGAAAGGGGGAAGGGGGAGGAGGTTCTACCTACGTTCTGCCTTGTGTGCATTATTGCATCGACAGGTTTAAGGACGGGACCAAGAAATACGATGCATGAAATTGGAAGTTTGAAGGTATATTCTGGGAAAAATGGCGGTTACAAAACTAGGTTGAAGGATAAGAATAAGTTTATTCTATTTTATGAATTAAGTTATCTAATTGCTATTATACTATTTATATATTAAAAAAAAAACACTTAAATAATTATAAATTCCATGTAGATTTTTCCATACAAACTTTGGAACACCATTTTCTTCCCTTAGGGGGTGAATTTTGGAAAATCCTCTCTTATTCTTTGGTATATATCAAAAAGACAAAATCTGTGCAAAATTTCAGCGTTTTTGGTCCATGTGGTTCTGAACTGCGCGTAAATTAGTCAGTGATTGAATCAGGACTATGCCTTTTATATAGTTAAAATAAAGTAAAAAATCTTAAATATGAGCACCGAAAAGTTTCTCGCTTTTTCCTTTTTTTAGTGGTAAATCCTCAAGAGATGATGGTCAGACTTTTACTGACGAAAACCTGTTTCTTTTAGGCGCCCTTTGCGTTCCAGGGCCACGCGGTAACTCCTTTGAACGATCCCGAAACAAACAGTCTGAAGGCCACAGCAAACTTTTTATAATAAATACTAGCTTTTGATTTTTCGCAGCCTCGCCCGCGTACATAAAATGTAGTCTATGTCACTCAAGAATAAAGCAGCTTTCTACCGGTGAAAAAATGTTAGCAATCGGACCAGTACTTCCAGAGATTACCTCCTACAAACAAAATAAAACAAAAAAAACTAACTTTACCTCCTTATAATATTAGTGTAGATAATAATAAATACGCGGCAACCGTTTTTGGGGGCCCATTTGTTGAGTGTGCAAGTCACCCCCTTCCTATATATCGATAGAAATTAAAAACATTGTTCAGGCAGGGGCCATAGTCTTAACATAGTTCCTGGTAAGCATCCTAAAACCATAGCCCAATTGTTTTTGTTTTCCATATGTTGCAATATTTTCCCATCAACCGGGGGTTGTTCTTGGATGCACTAGCACAGCGCGTACAGGGATAATCGCCGGTTGATACCACGTTCCATTAAAAGCGTCAAAGGGGCTTCTGCGAGTTGGTTTCGACTCCTCGTACGCCTTCCAAAGGTCCAGGACCACAGGGTTCTGAGATATAATAACAAATACGCGGCAAAATATTTTGTGTTATCAATTAACCTAATTTATGAGATATTCTGATTGAAATACTACGAGACTATGTTTGCAGATACCTTAACACGATCTCATGAATGTATGTACCAAACCGTAATTATGTAAAGTAGAGCACTATCTTCAGCTTATCATATCTGACAAGTAAATTACAACATGTCGTTTAATTATATGACTATATATATAAAAGAAGAAACTGGCTGACTGACGTATCAACGCACAGCCGCAACTAGTGGGACTAGGAATGTGAAATTATGCTCAAGGGTTCCTTTTATGATGTAGGCGAGTACTAAGAAGGGGTTTCTGGAAAAATCAACCAAGGGGGATACTCGTTTGAATGCAAAAAAATATTCCGTGGACCCACATACGAGTACCTACTTGAAATTTAGCATAAATAATTAAAAAAGGTTTTCAAGATTCTTTTTCTGAAAATACCCCAATTAAAATGATTTAGAGGGTGTTAAAAGTTGTATAGGAGAATCTTATTCCTTGGGTAAATATGGTTAAAATGGTGGTATAAACTTGAAACTTGGCACAAATTCTAATCAAAATGAAAAATAAAGACTCAATAATGACAGTCTTTATTTTTCATTTTTGTTTTTCAAAACAAACATCTAAATCCGGTTTAACTCATTGAATGCCGGTGCGCAGATCCACGCGAGACACAATGTTTTTTTTTAATTGTGTCTCTAATAGCGGCATACGAAAGGTTAAGAGGAAAAACTCTCTTAAAACATTATCACGAACGAAATCGCTGTTAAATTGCTCCTTTTTCACTCGCCTATCGTCAACATCGAGCATGGTTTCAAAGCTTGTTACTTCATCTAACGCAATCCAATGCGATGTTTGACGAAGAGGCAACGCGAAAAAAGAGCCTGAAAACTCTGTTAGCATTCAGTAATTCCGTAATTTACGAGAATTCCGGAAATACGAGTTTTTTTTTAAACCCTTAAAAGTTTTTGAAAAAAATTGTTGTCACTTAGAATCTTGACTAAATTTGCAAGGCTTCTATTGTTATATTTTTTTTGACTTTTTTAATTTTTGAGTATATTATGAAGTGTCAAAGTTCATGCAAAATAGCAGATTTTCAGAGGTCTTTACTGGATTAGTTTTTCTCAATTTCTCAAAATCAATTTAATTCAAATTTCTCATATTTTGCATATATTTTCATTAGGTACAGGTTGGTTCTAGGATCTAAAGATAGTAATGTGGCGACCATGGAGGCCACACAAATATATTACTAACTTGAAAACTGGCATGTTATACTTTTAAGGTTTATGTTTTAAAAAGTTTAGAATTGATTGATGTTTAAATCAATAGATAGGGGAATGTCAATAAAAGTCGATACGTATTTTTTTATTTATAAAATGTATTAGAAAGTGCTTCATTCAATATACTAATAGTATAATTTAACCAGAAGCCTTTTTTTAATTCTTGATATGTTCGCGCTTGACTACTCACCATCTCACTTGATGGAAAGCGACGATGGAGCGCGCTTACCTTTCAGTTGCGTCTCCCCTATCACAGTACTTATGCCATCATTTTGACTGCGACGACTGAAACTGATCACCCTATTGAAATTCAAAACGATACGTCCTTTTCATTGTCAACAATTCATTGACAAATATTGCGTTGATTTGTCAACCATACATATAAAGCACGATTGCTTTATATGTATGGTTAAAATCGATATTTAAGAGTAGACATAGGTTATAGGTACTTACCTAATAAATAAAAAAGTAAAGACTTAAATCAGGGGGTAATATTAACGGGTTATAATTTTATTCATTTATTTTTTAAAGTTCCGTACCTCAAAAGGGAAAAACGGAAACCTTATAGGATCACTTTGTTGTCCGTCCGTCTGTCTGTCTCTCTGTTTGTCTGTCTGTCAAAACCCTTTGTCTCATAAACGCGTGGAGGCATCGAGTTGAAATTAAAACCGTATACTCAAGTCCGCGGTCCCTTGAAGATGTGAATAAATCAAACTACATTTCAACACTCTCAAAGGAATCATAAATAGGGTAGTTCCCTTTGATCCAGAATCCTGAAATTTGGCATAAATCAAGGTCTTATACTATAGATAAATGTAAATTTGTAGTCACGTCACAAAAAAAAACATTTGTTACAATTCGGAAAAATCTTCGTAACTCAATTCGGGAATCGAACTGTTTTCATAGGTAAGTTTGTGCGGAATCCTCAGTGCGCGAGTCCGACTCGCACTTGCCCAGTTTTTTACATTTTGTTCCCAAAAGCTTATAGGTGTACTAGTATCTTTATAACAGTGGCGTGCCTAGGGTTTCAAAATAAGGCAAGCCCAATAAAATTTTAACCGATTTCAAAAAAAGAAAGTTCAGTTTTCGACTGAGTATGTAGGTACCTACGTATGTATCATCGCAATTTTCTCATAAACTACTGATTAGGTACAATAAATTAAAAGCCCAAAAAACAGTCATGAATTTCATTTTTATAATTATATCTGAGAATCAAGCACAGTTGTTTTCTATGACTAACATCGGGGGTTTCGTCAATAATAATTGAAACAAATTTTGTTTGCCTAACTTCGTAATCGATGCAAGTTTGCATCACATCGGCTACGGAATGAATAATATCGTTTTGAATTTTGTTAGATAAATAACTCGGCCCCGGTTTGTCACTTTCCTGATGCTGCTTATGCTTTTCTAAAACGACATCGTATTTTGAAATTAACGAGACTAGTTCTAAAAAATTGCCTTTATTTTTGAATATTTAATTTCGTTATTTTAAAAAGTCGCTAGTTTTTATTGTTGCTAAATCTTAAAAAAAGTCTCCAAACTCGTTAAAAATCTCCAAGATCTCACAACGTCGCTAAAACGGCAACACTGCAGAGTTGGCAAGGTGACAAGGTCACGCATACGCGAGCAACCGGAGCAACTTCATACTGATCGATTTGTAGACGCATAAGGTCCTAACTCGTTATACGGCACATCGCTATAAGTGCGAAAGTGACAGAGATAGTATTTGAAAGCCCGGTAAAAGCCGGTACGTGTAAGCGAGATAGATATAGCTCTCGCGTAGATGCTGCTAATGCGAAACTCTGCGCGCGCTGTGGTGTAGTAGTGTGGCATAGGTAGATACTTTGTGTTATTTTGATAAGAATTAAAGCGCGCGAACTTTTAAATAGTTCGGGTTTGATATTGATTCTCTATCGAGCATTTTAGTAAGGCATGCCTGGCTTTTCTGCTTGTATGAAGGTACCGCCACTGCTTTATAATACCAATAATGAGTAATTATATTGCTAATTACAAGCTTCGAACTAACTCTCATTAACTAAGTTACTACTTTAAATAACTTTGAAGGGACTAAGATTTGGAACTTAGTGCCATAGTAACTCTAAAGCTAGAACTACATTAGACCGACGCACACGTGTAACACGTGTGATTTGTACGTAGAACGACGTCGCGTGGCGTGGATCAAGTGTAGCTCTACAAATCTAGTTTCTATATAAAATGTATGGAGACCGACGCGCCCAGATCGGCGTGTGTGGCACACGTGTGCGCAGTGTAGTTCTAGACTTATTCTGCTAAAAAAAAAAACTACCTATCAAACAATGTAACACACATAGCTTTATGAAGGTGGGCCCAGGATTTGTATCCTACGTTTTTGCTTGATTTAGAAGTTCGCAGAAAACGACTTTGTTTTATATTATGTATATGTTACCGGCAATCTGTATAATCTGGTATCCTATACAATACCTAGGCAATTTATAGAATACCTAAAACGTAGGTAATGTATGAAATATTATTTATTTTATACTTTGCCTAGGTATTTTGTACAATGCCGGATGTGCAGTCGGTAATAATAGATGATCAAACGAACTTACCTGTGATGTTCGATCATTATTATACGTAGCTTCGTTCGAAGACATATTCTATTTAACCATGCAGCTCCTTCCGCATGCTAGGAACCAATCGCAGCTTTTCAGAGCCTAAAAGCAAAGACAAAACGCACCGTATCCTGCGAGTACTTATCTGACAGGTGTCAGTTGTCAAATGTCATTCTTTCAGAGTTAGAGATAAATCTTAAGTTTTGCTGGGTAGGGTAGGGAGGGTTCCCTATGTCTTCGAACGAAGCTACGTATAATAATGATCGAACATCACAGGTAAGTTCGTTTGATCATCTATTATACTGCAAGCTTCGTTCGAAGACATATTCTATTTAACCATGCAGATGTTAAGAGTCAACTTAAAGCAAAATTAAGATTTTTAATATCAAACAAATATATTTCAGGAACCAAAATCTCTTAGGCACTTATTAGGCTCTTAATATAATGGTAATATGAGACAATCAGTCTTTTTGACATACTTATACATTTTATATTATATAAGTATATATGTCTATATTTTTTATAATTATTTTAAACATATTAAGGCATTTATAAGCAAATATTTTGTTCAGCATTAAGCACAGCATGAGCAAATTCAGATGAATTGTTGGAAATAGGTATATTATAAAATTTTGCAAAAGTTGAAGAACTGTTTGTTCAGCCGTTTGCCTAATTACATCTAATGATACTCCCCTAGCTTTAGCAGTCGACATGGATGCATGTCTTGTACTATGCCTTGAAAAAACGCTAATATGCCACACATAGAGAAAGTATAATTATATATATTTTATTATTATTATTATCCATCTACTAATGGTAGACGAAGAAATTGGCTTGTGTGGGTTATTCAAAGAAAGTATTAAATGAGTATTATCTTCCCTAATACTCTTGAGTGTACCTATCTAATGTAATAAAATAAAGTAGTGTCAGGGAAGATTTCAGGTTTTGCCGTGCATTTTCGTTACAGAAAATGGCTCTATTTTTGTATGTTGACTAAAACAATAAAAATAATAAAATAAAAACTAAAATAAAGCTAAATAAGAGGTTCGGTCCGCTGCAACCAGAACCAGATGTTTTTATAGTGTCTAGGATAGAAATATTTACACCGGTTTCATTAACTATAATATTGGGTATTTTTATAAATGATAAATCTGTGCTACTTGGGCTTTGCTAAGTGCAAACAAATTCACTAACTTTTTAGACAATTTGATTTTTATAGAAACCTTAACATAATCTCTGGATGTGATCATTACGACCAATTTATGAGTCTATTAATTTATTAATTGGTATAGACTGTGTGAATAAGTGAGATCCTATAAGTAACATTGAATTGAGGCATTATTTGGAAGGTAACCTAATGTAACCTCTATGGCTGATGGAAGAACATCATGTCAATATTCTGGAAATTAGTGTAAGGAGGTGTGTAAGATGACACTCTTTAAAAGAGGAATGCAATAGTTTTTTATTGAGTACCTATAAAGACTAACAGCTTGAAAAAACTAACATTGTTTTCAATGGTGGACAAGCTTGTGAAGGTCAATATGACATCACCTTTTCATTTTTGATTTTTGTAGCCTCCTCAATATTGGGCTAAATGGAGGAAAGAACACATAAAAGAAATAAATTATCATGTTCAAGGGCAGTAAAAAACATCTAATTAAATGTATTTTGAATCTGGTATCCAGGAAACACAGGCATCACATTTATGTATTAGGTACTTGTAGAAGGGAAAAGATCAATCAGTTTGACCAAACTGAGACACAATATACCTACTAAAATGTAGAGATATTTTGTTCCCACTCTATGTTGATGTATGAGATTGTTAATTGGTCTCTTTGTTGTCTTTTGAATCCTTATATGAAGCAAATAGACAAATCTAATTATTTTCATACCATTGCTCCATATTTCTGGCTATATTATTTAATTGTTGATACCGTATTCCTCCCATTCGGTTTATTTAAGATACAGCAAACTATTATCAATCTCACACAAAATGTGTAAGTGCTCATGTTTAACAAAATAGAATTTTTAAAGGTAAAAAATGTGAAGCAGTTCTAAATAATTTATGTGATAATTATAATTTTTTATCCTTTTTCCAGAACCCATGGGCTTCTGTTATCACTACAATTGCACCCCCCCCCAGTTCTTGTTGCATCATTGTAGGTCTAGTTTGATGATTGGATGAATTTTTATTTTGAATCTTAGTTGCCTTTACTTATAACTAAGTATTTATGTTCTAATTTTAGTATAGAACCAACCAACAACAAATGTTGTTGCAACAAAATAATGCAACAGTTGATGTACCTATTAAGTGAGTAATCTCTCATAAGCTAAGAAACTTGTTTCTGTAAATATTTTTAAGGGATTTACAGAAACAACATTTTTTGTATGTGACATCAGTCATTGTATAAGTGTCATATATACCTAAAATCTAAATAATTAACATGATTGGGATGGCGTATTTTGTAAAAAGGAATAATTGTTCCTTGAATATTTTTCAACCTTTTATTATATAATAGATGATCAAACGAACTTACCTGTGATGTTCGATCATTATTATACGTAGCTTCGTTCGAAGATATATTATAATTAACCACGCAGCTAACGCTTGCGCTAGGCGACCCAATTCGCAGCTTTTCAGAGCCTAAAAGCAGAAACAAAACGCACCGTATCCGAGCGAGTATCTGTCAGTAACGTCAAATGTCATTCTTTCAGAGTTAGAGATAAATCTTAAGTTTTGCTGGGTAGGGTAGGGAGGGTTCCCTATATCTTCGAACGAAGCTACGTATAATAATGATCGAACATCACAGGTAAGTTCGTTTGATCATCTATTATACTTCATTCGTTCGAAGATATATTATAATTAACCACGCAGATGTTAAGAGTCAACTTAAAGCAAAATTAAGATTTTTAATATCAACAAATATATTTCAGGAACCAAAATCTCTTAGGCACTTATTAGGCTCTTAATATAATGGTAATATGAGACAATCAGTCTTTTTTGACATACTTATACATTTTATATTATATAAGTATATATGTCTATTTTTTTTTTTTTTTATAAGTATATAATTATTTTAAACATATTAAGGCATTTATAAGCAAATACTTTGTTCAGCATTAAGCACAGCATGAGCAAATTCAGATGAATTGTTGGAAATAGGTATATCATAAAATTTTGCAAAAGTTGAAGAACTGTTTGTTCAGCCGTTTGCCTAATTACATCTAATGATACTCCCCTAGCTTTAGCAGTCGACGTGGATGCATGTCTTGTACTATGCCCTGAAAAAACGCTAATATCTATGCCACACATAGAGAAAGTATATATTATATATATATTATTATTATTATTATCCATCTACTACTGGTAGACGAAGAAATTGGCTTGTGTGGGTTATTCAAAGAGAGTATTAAATGAGTATTATCTTCCCTAATACTCTTGAGTGTATCTAATGTAATAAAATAAAGTAGTGTCAGGGAAGATTTCAGGTTTTGCCGTGCATTTTCGTTACAGAAAATGGCTCTATTTTTGTATGTTGACTAAAACAATAAAAATAATAAAATAAAAACTAAAATAAAGGTAAATAAGAGGTTCGGTCCGCTGCAACCAGAACCAGATGTTTTTATAGTGTCTAGGATAGAAATGTTTACACCGGTTTCATTAACTATAATATTGGGTATTTTTATAAATGATAAATCTGTGCTACTTGGGCTCTGCTAAGTGCAAACCAATTCACTAACTTTTTAGACAATTTCATTTTTATAGAAACCTTAACATAATCTCTGGATGTGATCATTACGACCAATTTATGAGTCTATTAATTTATTAATTGGTATAGACTGTGTGAATAAGTGAGATCCTATAAGTAACATTGAATTGAGGCATTATTTGGAAGGTAACCTAATGTAACCTCTATGGCTGATGGAAGAACATCATGTCAATATTCTGGAAATTAGTGTAAGGAGGTGTGTAAGATGACACTCTTTAAAAGAGGAATGCAATAGTTTTTTATTGAGTACCTATAAAGACTAACAGCTTGAAAAAACTAACATTGTTTTCAATGGTGGACAAGCTTGTGAAGGTCAATATGACATTACTTTTTCATTTTTGCCTTCCCAATATTGGGCTAAATGGAGGAAAGAACACATAAAAGAAATAAATTATCATGTTCAAAGGCAGTAAAAAAACATCTAATTAAATGTATTTTGAATCTGGTATCCAGGAAACACAGGCATCACATTTATGTATTACTTGTAGAAGGGAAAAGATCAATCAGTTTGACCAAACTGAGACACAATATACCTACTAAAATGTAGAGATATTCTGTTCCCACTCTATGTTAGATGTATGAGATTGTTAATTGCTCTCTTTGTTGTCTTTTGAATCCATATATGAAGCAAATAGACAAATCAAATTATTTTCACACCATATTTGCTCCATATTTCTGGCTATATTATTTAATTGTTGATACCGTATTCCACCCATTCGGTTTATATAAGATACAGCAAACTATTATCAATCTCACACAAAATGTGTAAGTGCTCATGTTTAACAAAATAGAATTTTTAAAGGTAAAAAATGTGAAGCAGTTCTAAATAATTTATGTGATAATTATAATTTTTTATTCTTTTTCCAGAATCCATGGACTTCTGTTATCACTACAATTGCGCCCCCCCCAGTTCTTGTTGCATCATTGTAGGTCTAGTTTGATGATTGGATGAATTTTTATTTTGAATCTTAGTTGCCTTTACTTATAACTAAGTATTTATGTTCTAATTTTAGTATAGAACCAACCAACAACAAATGTTGTTGCAACAAAATAATGCAACAGTTGATGTACCTATTAAGTGAGTAATCTCTCATAAGCTAAGAAATTTGTTTCTGTAAATATTTTTAAGGGATTTACAGAAACAACATTTTTTGTATGTGACATCAGTCATTGTGTGTCATATATAAAATCTAAATAATTAACATGATTGGGATGGCGTATTTTGTAAAAGGAGTAATTGTTCCTTGAATATTTTTCAACCTTTTATTATATAATAGTAGGCTAGTATGAATAGTGTAGTGTGTATAGTAGTAGACTATATCGACGTCCCCCGCGAATAATCCGGTAATGACCTATTACGGGGTTTTTCATGTTATGCGTTTTTCGGCATCTAGAAGTTAAAATACACCATATAACTTTTTTTCAGAATTTTTCTATCTTTATTTACGAAGATATGAAAAAGTACGCGTATATTCCATAAAAAATCATTAAAATGTATTTTAAACGAATAATATGGTTTTAGATCTTTACGAAAAAAAATATCAATATGATTTGATAGTAAACATTGTTACGATATTATTCGGGTATGCAAACCATGACTTTATAAGTCATGGTTTGAAAATCAGAACTATCCAGATATTGTTGAGATGGCTTCAAACCGACAGTATGAAATAGTGTTTAATACTAACTACAACTATTCCTTTTTTAAGCCTAAAAAGGATCAGTGTACTTTATGTTCACAATATCAGCAAGCCGACTCCGTCGAAAAGGCGTCTTTAGAACAAAATTACAGGAAACAGTGAGTATGAAAGAAAGAGTTCCTGAAATTAAAAAAGAAGAAAAAGAAACACTAAATAAAGATGACACCCTTGTGGCCATTTTTGATTTAGAAAAAGTTTTGAGTGCACCACACAGTCTGAAGTGTCAATTTTCCACTACAAACGTAAATACCCTGTTTATAATTTTACAGTTTTTGACGTTCTAAACAAACTAGGGTTCTGTTACGTTTGGCAAGCTCAAATCAGAAAAAAAGGGTGCATCGAAATAGGGAGTTGCTTGTTTCAATTTGTCAAGACCGAACACGGAAAAGGTATACGCAAAATTATATTTTACTCTGATGGTTGTTGTGGATAGAATAAAAACAGATCATACATTTTTGCATTGTATCTCTACATTGCAATGACTCTTCAAATTGACATACCCATCGGTTTTTTGTTGGTGGCAAAATGAAGGCGACTCCATGCACGCATGTATTGAAAGAGCTCTGAAAAACAAAGTTTTGTACACACCGGACCAAGTATATATAGTATCATCATGAACGCTAAAGTCTCCGGAGACAAATATATCCTAAAAGAAATGCAACAATCTGAAATCCTCAACATAAAAGAACTTGTTTAACCCAAAAGATGATTCAAGATAAGACAGGAGAAAAAGTACGATGGTCCTATGTGATGGAGGTTAGTGTGTCATACAGTAAACCTAACTGTTTTCTTTCCAAATACGATTTTGATCAGGATTATATTGAATTGGATTACGATGCAGGCAGAAGTAGACAGCGTTGGCAGAAACAGGAGTCCAAAACAATTGAAAGTATTGAATTAAAGCCAGCATACGACAAGCCTCTCCCTATTAAAAAAAGCTTTGTATAATGATCTCCTAAGCCTGTGTAACTCTCCCAAGCAATTCCCCACCATTATCAACCATCTCATGGCGGAATGGCTACAGCGACTATCGCAACCCAGTGCTGGGCACGCCATAATTATGGCGGTAAGTCTCCTCTTTGAGGAGTGGCTGGAAAGGCAACACGGCGTCCTTACCTTCCGCATTACGCAGGTCCTCACCGAACATGGTAAGTTCGGAAGGTTCCTGCACCGGATCTGTGCGCAAGAAACGCCCGGGTGTCACCATTGCGTGGACCGCCCGGAGGACACGGTGGAGCACACAGTGGAGGTGTGCCCCGCTTGGGAAGAGCAACGCCGTGTCCTCGTGGGGGCGATCGGCGGTGGCGATCTCTCGCACCGGGCCTTGGTACAGGCCATGGTCCGGAGCGAGGAGGAGTGGCAGGCGGTCGCCTCCTTCTGCAAAGCAGTAATGCTAGCAAAGGAGGCGGCCGATCGCGTGAGGCAACGGTCCTTACGCCCCAACCACCGTCCGATAACCGTCCGGACCGAGCCCAAGTCGTCGACGGCGCGTACTGTTCCACGCGCGCCTCAAGCAGATTTCAGCAAACCGTAGGGGCCCAGCAGGGTCGAAGCCTACTGGGGCCAAGGGTCTAATTCTGAAAGGAAGACTCGGCCCTGGACACGAGTCGTGTCTTCAGTGCAGTGTCTATTTTTTATGATAATAATAACTATCGTGTTTTGTCAAACTAACCAAAGTTGTTTCATTTACTAAAATGTCCTTTACTTCATTAAATATACTATAATAATCATCAAATAATACTTAAGTAAACTATTCGAATAAACATTAATAGTCATAACAATAAAATGTACGTTACTGTTAAACAATCGAATAACCTAATAATTGCTTTTTACAAATGTTCAGTATACAAAACAAATTACACGAATAATAGCGCAACACGATTTTACCGTTGCCGTCGAAAATATAAATTTACACGAATAATATCGCAACAAGATTTTACTGTTCCAGTCGAAAATATAAATTTACACGAACAATATCGTAAGTGACATTACTGACCAGAGCTTGACCTACACTAATATAGTAAAATGCATCCAGCTAAATTTTAACGAAGCCCTTGGGACTACTTAAATTTTGTTTAAATAACCAGATAGCTGAAAAAATTAGCTTCCATATGCGATATAAAAAGTCTCTGATACTTTTTGTTTAATGGAGTTATTAAGGAAAAATGGTTTTTTATTTTTCCTGAACATTTACACTTTTTCGATTACCGGATTATTCGCGGGGGGCGTCGATATAGTCTGAACCAATACACAAAAGGTCATTAAGATGATGATGTACATACTGATTTGTGAACTTTTGATCATAGATATACATGTAACTACCACTATCAAAAATGCATAATGTGTAAAACAAATCCCATTTGGGACAGCAATAGACTCTTTTTAAATGATCATAATGAAATAATAGGTATCTCCTGTGATCTGGATTCAAATTTTGCCATAAGATCTCCTGGGTACACTAGAGCTACCGCAGTGATCTTACATCTTATAAATTTGGATGTGTGAACCAATTTGTTCAGGGGTATAAAGGTTTCAATAAACCTCCCTTCTCCATCCCTGTTGGGAAACCAAAAAATATCTTGGATATAAGTTGATTCCCACACGGTTTCCATGGGGAATTTGTGCTCAATGGCAGTAAATTATGAATGGTTTTATACATAAATATGCATTCATCTTGGCCCCTGATCTTGAAGATCCTGATTGATCACTTGTAAAACCATTTTTGTTTTGAACCGTTGAATTTTGGTTAATAAGTTATGGAAGAAAAAATGCACTTACCGAACATCCACAGATGTGTTTCAAAATTGGGGCATTACCACAAATCCTCTATCAACGAGGAAGGGAATGGGCTAATCTGTAAGCATGACTAACCTCTAATTTCAACCATGAGCCTGTGGTGAAAGTTTTTGTGTTCTAGCATACACTGGATGTGTTGCGAGAATTGCTTGGTTATAGTTTAATATGAGGACTGCAGATACTTTCGTCCAGGCCTAGGTATTATTCTTTGCTGGTTGTACCAAGATGGACCATTCCCGTTTCCCTGACGGGTTAAAGTTGAAGATTAGGCTGGCTTCATAATAAGCTTGCCGCTTCTGTGGCATGTCTTTAGGACTTTAAATGTTCTCTGTTGAAGTATTCCCATGCAGGTAGTCGTCTCTATCGACATCTTTGACAATATCTTTGTTTATGTGAAGTGCAAATCTATTAAAACTCTTCCAGTATCAATCAACTGGGAAAATTAATTTCAGCCTATTTATGCCATCACTGCTGTGAAGCTTAGATAGGGTCTGATTCCCAATCCCAACTGATTCTGTTCTGATTTAATCTTTTTGTATCAGTATATTCTTTTATTATCAGTGAATTACTGACTGAGGCAATAATCTCTATATTATTTTAAACAGTTATTACACACATTTTTATCTAGTTTTTGTTCATATTCCTTGAGTATTTCCAAAAATGGTATTCTAGATGTGGGTTAAGTCATTCATTAAGTCAGGCCATTAAATCATTTGGTTTTGTAGATATAAATACTGTAATACTTCAGGAAATATAGTAACTGGTTCAACAACTAGCTCAGATGCTAGTTCAGGAAATGTTATACTCAAGTCTGTAACAGTTGGGGTTGTGCCTGTTGGAGCCGATTATGATACAACAGATATCTAGTTTAATGTCCACTTCTTGAGGATCATCCTAAATACAAGGTCTAAAAACCTAAAACTATTGACCCTGTTATGGTACCAAAGTGTACCTAGGCAAAGCCTTTCGGATTTTACCAAAAGGTTGATGACCATTGTGCATTCATCTCGTAAACACCACGAGTAAGCGGATCACGTCAATGCATCTCGTACATCACCCGTGTCCATGTACCAAAGGGTAAAGATCATCGTGTGTTCATCTCGTAAACACCACGAGTCAGCGGATCGCGCCAATGTATCTCGTACATCACTCGCGTCCATAGGTACAATATTCAAAATCCATTTTACTTGCACTGTAGATAACTTTCCTGACGAAGCTTTTCAGGTTACCCAAAGGTGTGGGGCAAAAAACAATCTCGTATGTTTATCTCGTAAACATCCCGAGTCAGCTAAACGCGTCAATGCATCACGTGCACAACCCGCGTCAGTAGGTATATTCATATTTCGAAACCCATTTGATTTACAGTCTTACACTGTATAATGTACCATGGCAAAGCCTTTAAAGTTATGGAACAAGGAAACCAGCTCGTGTGTTCATCTCGTAAACACCCCGAGGAGTTTGATCGTGTCAATGCATACAATTATTTGGGTTAAGTACGTGAAACTCTTACTTCACTGAATAATCTAATAGATAAATCTATTACTTCACCTGTAATCAAAGAATTAAATAGAGATAGGACAGGTGACGTACTATGTTATCGTCGTTTCGTCCTTTTTTCAAACTTTTCATCATATGAAGATAGTATTTCATATCTTTTCGTTTTGGCATACTTCATTACAAATTATACAAGCACTATGCTCTTATTTAATTACTTAAATTGGTAAAAAAGCAAATAAAACACAACGTAAAACGTATTGGTTGCCGCGCAAACGTATGGAATGACATTTGACGTTACTGACAGATACTCGCTCGGATACGGTGCGTTTTGTTTCTGCTTTTAGGCTCTGAAAAGCTGCGAATTGGGTCGCCTAGCGCAAGCGTTAGCTGCGTGGTTAATTATAATATATCTTCGAACGAATGAAGTATAATAGTAGGCTAGTATGAATAGTGTAGTGTGTATAGTAGTAGACTATATAGTCTGAACCAATACACAAAAGGTCATCAAGATGATGTACATACTGATTTGTGAACTTTTGATCATAGATATACATGTAACTACCACTATCAAAAATGCATAATGTGTAAAACAAATCCCATTTGGGACAGCAATAGACTCTTTTTAAATGATCATAATGAAATAATAGGTATCTCCTGTGATCTGGATTCAATTTTTGCCATAAGATCTCCTGGGTACACTAGAGCTACCGCAGTGATCTTACATCTTATAAATTTGGATGTGTGAACCAATTTGTTCAGGGGTTTAAAGGTTTCAATAAACCTTCCTTCTCCATCCCTGTTGGGAAACCAAAAAATATCTTTGATATAAGTTGATTCCCACACGGTTTCCATGGGGAATTTGTGCTCAATGGCAGTAAATTATGAATGGTTTTATACATAAACATGCATTCATCTTGGCCCCTGATCTTGAAGATCCTGATTGATCACTTGTAAAACCATTTTTGTTTTGAACCGTTGAATTTTGGTTGATAAGTTATGGAAGAAAAAATGCACTTACCGAACATCCACAGATGTGTTTCAAAATTGGGGCATTACCACAAATCCTCTATCAACGAGGTAGGGAATGGGCTAATCTGTAAGCATGACTAACCTCTAGTTTCAACCATGAGCCTGTGGTGAAACTTTTTGTGTTCTAGCATACACTGGATGTGTTGCGAGAATTGCTTGGTTTTAGTTTAATATGAGGACTGCAGTTACTTTCGTCCAGGCCTAGGTATTATTCTTTGCTGGTTGTACCAAGATGGACCATTCCCGTTTCCCTGACGGGTTACAGTTGAAGATTAGGCTGGCTTCATAATAAGCTTGCCGCTTCTGTGGCATGTCTTTAGGACTTTAAATGTTCTCTGTTGAAGTATTCCCATGCAGGTAGTCGTCTCTATCAACATCTTTGACAATATCTTTGTTTATGTGAAGTGCAAATCTATTAAAACTCTTCCAGTATCAATCAACTGGGAAAATTAGTTTCAGCCTATTTATGCCATCATTGCTGAGAAGCTTAGATAGGGTCTAGTGATTCCCAATCCCAACTGATTCTGTTCTGATTTAATCTTTTTGTTTCAGTATATTCTTGTATTAGCAGTGAATTACTGACTGAGGCAATAATCTCTATATTATTTTAAACAGTTATTACACACATTTTTATCTAGTTTTTGTTCATATTCCCTGAGTATTTCCAAAAATGGTATTCTAGATGTGGGTTAAGTCATTCATTAAGTCAGGCCATTAAATCATTTGGTTTTGTAGATATAAATACTGTAATACTTCAGGAAATATAGTAACTGGTTCAACGACTAGCTCAGATGCTAGTTCAGGAAATGTTATACTCAAGTCTGTAACAGTTGGGGTTGTGCCTGTTGGAGCCGATGATGATACAACAGATATCTAGTTTAATGTCCACTTCTTGAGGATCATCCTAAATACAAGGTCTAAAAACCTAAAACTATTGACCCTGTTATGGTACCAAAGTGTACCTAGGCAAAGCCTTTCGGATTTTATCAAAAGGTAATGACCATTGTGCATTCATCTCGTAAACACCACGAGTAAGCGGATCACGTCAATGCATCTCGTACATCACCCGTGTCCATGTACCAAAAGGTAAAGATCATCGTGTGTTCATCTCGTAAACACCACGAGTCAGCGGATCGCGCCAATGTATCTCGTACATCACTCGCGTCCATAGGTACAATATTCAAAATCCATTTCACTTGCACTGTAGATAACTTTCCTGACGAAGCTTTTCAGGTTACCCCAAAGGTGTGGGGCAAAAAACAATCTCGTATGTTTATCTCGTAAACATCCCGAGTCAGCTGAACGCGTCAATGCATCACGTGCACAACCCGCGTCAGTAGGTATATTCATATTTCGAAACCCATTTGATTTACAGTCTTACACTGTATAATGTACCATGGCAAAGCCTTTAGAGTTATGGAACAAGGAAACCAGCTCGTGTGTTCATCTCGTAAACACCCCGAGGAGTTTGATCGTGTCAATGCATACAATTATTTGGGTTAAGTACGTGAAACTCTTACTTCACTGAATAATCTAATAGATAAATCTATTACTTCACCTGGAATCAAAGAATTAAATAGCGATAGGACAGGTGACGTACTATGTTATCGTCGTTTCGTCCTTTTTTCAAACTTTTCATCATATGAAGATAGTATTTCATATCTTTTCGTTTTGGCATACTTCATTACAAATTATACAAGCACTATGCTCTTATTTAATTACTTAAATTGGTAAAAAAGCAAATAAAACACAACGTAAAACGTATTGGTTGCCGCGCAAACGTATGGAATGACATTTGACAACTGACACCTGTCAGATAAGTACTCGCAGGATACGGTGCGTTTTGTCTTTGCTTTTAGGCTCTGAAAAGCTGCGATTGGTTCCTAGCATGCGGAAGGAGCTGCATGGTTAAATAGAATATGTCTTCGAACGAAGCTTGCAGTATAATATTACCGACTGCACCATATATTGTGTAAAAGACGAGAGCAAGGAAGGAGGTGATGTAATTTTAGGTTCGGTTAGAAGGCTAAGGCTAAATAAACCCCGCAGACAGGAATAGGACCTGAGTAATATATTATAATGTTACTTATAGCCAGAAGAATTTTTAGCCTTCTAACCTAACTTGTCCGTGTCGGTGTGAATTAAAATAACGTAGATTCCTTCCCTACTCTGGTCTTTTACACACATTGATACTCGTATTAAGTGTTAGAACATGTTTCATTTACCCGTCATTTTATAATAATAATAATAATAACCCCATCGCCGTATCTCTACGTTGACGGCGTGGTGGGGCTTGCGTGCTCCAATATACCCTAGGTCTGTATCGGTAAAGTTTGCTTTGCCGTAATATGCCTAGGGTGAGGGGCCAGACTAAGAGAGATACAATCCGCAGCGCAGTTTTGTGGCGAACTGTTGGGCATTAGCGACCCCACGGACCCGATCTCCCGGGAGAATTCTTGTTCTTCATCTCCGGCTTGCCTTTATTGGCCGGCCGTAGTGAACACTGACGAGGAACTGAGCTCCCACCTCTCTCTTGCCTTTATTGGCTGGCTTGAGTGGAGGTTCGCAAGAGCAAACGTGCTCGGGAGAAGGATGTATAATCCAGTAAGGTGCTGGTAGGGATCTTGACCGTACTTCCGGGATTGTCCTGATAGCCGTGGTATACCTCTCCACTCCTCAAGCACCTCAGGATATGTTGCCCTCTTGTTGCTACGTCACTTCGTGCTAGCGGCCGTTTTTGGGGGCCCATTTATTGAGTGTGCAAGTCACCCCCTGCCTTTTTTCGATGCATATTAATAACGTTGTTCAGGCAGGGGCCATAGTCTTGACATAGTTCCATGTTACCAGTCCACTTAAGATTCCAAAAACCATAGCCCTATTATCTTTGTTCTCCATATGTCGCAACAGTTTTTCAATAACCGGGGGTTGTCCTTGGGTGCACTAGCATAGCGCGTACAGGGATAATCGTCGGTTGGTATCATGTTCCATTATAATTATCTAAAGGGCCTCTGCGAGTTGGCTTCGGCTCCTTGTACGCCTCCCAAAGGTCCAGGACCTCAGGGTCCTGAGATAAATAAAAAAAAAAAAAATAATAATAACATTTATTTTTCAGACCACAGTGAATCCATAGTGTTAGTAAAAAACTTAAAATTAATGTTAGTGTCTTTAAAAATATAATAATTATGATGCCCTGCAATCGAACCTCACCCTATCCACGCAATATATAATACATACTCGTAGACGTATGAAGTCCGATCCAGTGACGCAGCATTGGACAATCCCACCTACCGCACAACACGCTCAGGATGCCGTGGGAGCTGGCACGCACTCGCTTCAGGATCGAGGCAGACCGCTTTCGGATTAAGGCATTTATAGGTAGGTCAGTTAACATTGATAAATATAAACCAAAATCTATTTATTTTACACATTGCCGGTGGACCAGCAGGTACTCTATACAATCCCTAGGAATTGTATACACTACCTAATAGGTAATGTATAATAATTAATATTTCATACATTGCAAGGGCGCCCAAAGTATTATATACATTGCATAGGTATTGTATACAATACCTGAATTTTGCAGATTGTTGGTAACATATATGTATAATTATGGAGATTTAAAATCAAAATTAATATTGTAAAAAAAGTATAATTGAATTATGCTTTAAACATGAAAGTAATTATGACGCAATCAGGTTGAAGGCCCAATACGTCAATCAATGTTTTAGTCTTGAGACTAACTATTTAATTAGTTGATTGTCCAACATTGTTGACGAAAGACCTCATCAAAATCATTAAGATCTTAAACGTTTATTGCCGAACAAAGGCCTTGTAATGGAAGCTTAAATTAAAGATCACAGAGGGGTCAAACAGGAACGCTATATGTATGAACGTTATATGAAGCTCCGTAAATGTAGCCGAAACTATCGGATAGGTATCATCATCATCTTCCCGCCCTTGCCCCATGTTATTTGGGGTTGGCGCAACACGTTTTTTTCTTCCATTCTGCCCTGTTATACGTCATGCTATCACTAACTTCCTTTTCTTTCATATAACTCTTCACACAATCCATCCATCTGGTAGGTCTCCGAAATGAAAAAACCGGGAAAGTGCGAGTCGGACTCGCGCACTGAGGGTTTCGTGTAACCTTACCTATGAAAACAGTTCAATTCCCGAATTGAGTTACGAAGATTTTTCTGAATCGCAAAAAAAGTTTTTTTTTTGTGACGTAACTACAAATTTACAGTTTTCAGACTTTTTCCTATACTTGTGATATGAGACCTTGCTTCTTGCCAAATTTCAGGATTCTAGGTCAACGGGAAGTACCCTATGAATTTTGATTCCCTTGAGTGTGCCGAAATACACGTTTTTTGCGGCATAAACGGCCGTATCTTTTTTTTCGTTAACTTTGAAGTTTGATTTTTTCACAGCTTCAAGGGACTGCAGACTTGAGTATATGGTTTTGATTTCAACTTAATACCTCCACGACTTTCCGAGATAAAGGGTCTTGACATACAGACAGACAGATAGATGGACGGACAACAAAGTGATCCTATATGGGGTCCGTTTTTTCCTTTTGAGGTACTGGGGAGCCGAGCCAGTATGAACCGGTTTCTCTCTGTACTCGACAGTTGGCCAGTTGGCACTCACGCAGTCAATACCTAATCATTATTTACTAATTACCTACTTAGGTATTTGAGTAGTCACACAAAAATTGCATAGCAAACTTATTATTAAGTCCATAAATATTTCAAGGTCTATAGACCTTGTATTTTATGTTCATTTGCCGCAAAAAGTGTGAATTTTTTACCACTGTCTGTGTTCTTGGCATCTTCAGAGACCGTATCACGTGCTCTCAACGCGATCCATTGACGACCTACACTGAACTGTTAAAGGGATGGGGGATAGGGTGTATAGCTCCGTCCTTCTTTCTCGCCTGCCAGACATTTTAACACGTCATGGTGAGGCTCTAGGGTTAGTTCTATCGCATATCTGGTCCATCGCTTCCCATCAGCCCCCCTAGCCAAGTTACAACCGTTTCGTGTCGATTCTCTTTCGTCGATCACCTCGAGTCAGCCGCGCCTCCGATTCTTTTGTTCTGACGTCATCTCAACGCTCAGTCACGCGGTCAACATACAGGATTGTTTCCTAGTATGGATGACAGTGGTCTTACTTACGTCCTGTGTAAAATAGTCACCCCCATTTTTATGCCCCGTTTACATGTGAGCCCAGCCTCGGCCAATCATCATTGTTTAAACGGGGTTTTCCCGTTAATACATTGGCTAGGGAAAGCGATTGGCCGAGGCTGGGCCCACGTGTAAATGGGGCATTAGAGTTTCGTCAAAGAAAGAAAGAAAAATATTTACTTTGGCACACATACATACATATATACCTACACACAATGTAGACGTTACTGTCACTGACGTTATTTGTTAATGCAATCTTTTTGAGAAATAAATTATTACTTACTTATTCCCTCTCTTAGAGAGGGTTCAAGGTCCAGCAGTGGGAACATTATGAGGCTGACTTTTTTTAAGCTGGGAAATCATCCAATGATATCCAACGAGAGCGTGTCAGACTTTTACTGTCTAAAACCACACCTATGTTCCTTCTTTGCCCTTGCGTTCCAGGATCCTGGGTTTCCCTTTCGGAAGCCAACCCATGGTCCCTGTAGGCTTACGAATGTCCTCACGCCCTAGCCGCCGAGATTCTGACCCCGACTACCTGCCACGGTAGATGCGGGCTTGCGGACGTCGAGCAATGGGTAGCTTGCCGTCCGGCTGTCCGGTATTTGACCGGACCGAGTCAAGTCGACAACAGCGCGTAGTGATCCACGCGCTCCTCAAAGAGATGTCAGCAAACCGTAGGGGCCCAGCAGAGAAGATGCCCGCTAGCTAGGACCGCGGGGAATTTCTGAAAAGGAAACCCGTAGTCCTAGAACGCAAAGGGCACCTGAAGGACACAGGTATGGTTTTAATCAGTAAAAGTCTGACACGCCCTCTCGCTCTGCCCAAAGCGGGGGAAGTCAATGGATGATTTCCATACTTAAAAAAAAAACGTCCCTGTAAGCTTCGGCCCTGCTGTGCCCCTTCGGTTTCACTGACATCTCTTTGAGGCGCGCGTAGAACACTACGAGAGATGAGGCTAATTATAGGATTGTTATATTAAATAGGCCCCTGAACTGAAAAGTCAATTATTTTAATTAATACGATACCTCCTAAGAGTAAGGTCGTAAGGCAAAAAGTGCATTTTTCAAGTTCAAACTCATGAAACACTTTTAACCAATAATCAGTTTAAGATCACATTACCAGACGCTGGATGTAATAAGAAATAATAACATTAATATTTTTTTACACCACCTGCTCGATAATGGCCTTTTATATGTCATACAACCATCATTTAAAGCAAGTCATTCTGTCCCTAGGGAGATAATGTAGTATGGGCGATCCCTAGGGAATAATGAGATTTGAATTTGGAACGTCAAAAACGTATTTGAAATAAAAATAAATGAATAATTATGTGTGTGTTAATGATAATAATTATGTGAATTAAAATGTACGTGCATCAAATAAGGTTATTCAAAAATACAACTGGCCACTAACAAAAAAAAAAGTGGCTACTGACGAGTCTCTAAAAAAATAACGAAAGAGCGGGAAGTATTTAATTACAGAAAATTAAAACTATAGATCTTAGAGAAGTGAATTTTGTTTGAAATCTCAAAATATGACGTTAGTGCTAGTTAAGATTAACTTGTAAATAATACTTATATTTCTCTAATAGGTATATATAATTTGTTTTAGTAAATTTTCTTTTAATTATCTCACAGATGGTGTAAAAAGTAGAGTATTCAACACGGGGATAAAGCTGTCTTTGTCTTGGGCGGCTTGAATTCCTCACTTCACTCAGGTTTCTATATTAACTCCCTCGCAATGCTCGGGAGTTAATTATATAGATCCCTCACTTTCGTTCGGGATTAAAACTTAGCAACCTTCGTTTCGTTCGGAATTCAACATGCCGCCCGCGACTTTAAGACACTGCTTTATCCCCTAGTCACATAATCTACTATTATAATACAATGTTACTCAGAAAATATGTTACGTACGATTTTATACGTAGGAGGTCAAAGTCAAAGTCAAAGTCAAAAGTTTTTATTTCACATAGGCCTACATGGGCACTTATAAAACGTAAGAAGCTAGTGCACGGTTCCAAATTGTTCGTTTCCTATGGAGAAGAACCGGCAAGAAACTGCATGGTTACTTTTTTAAAAAAGTGGTTGTTTACAATATTTTCATATTACAGTATTAATGTATCGAATAGATGACAATTTGTGCCGGTGTTTGAGCCGCATTAGTAATCGGGATGCAGACAGCGACGGATTCCTTTTCTTAGCATTCAATAGTTTTAAATATAGCTTGGACCGTCTTTCGAATCTGTTTAGCATCTATCTTTAACTTCACCGTGCCTACTGACTGATCTGCCGATGCTTGCATGTAACTATTCGTTGGCGTTGTCAATTTTTGAAACTGACGCCTGAAGAGTGGCCAACCCGAGGTACATTTCCATACAACCGATACGTGATTATGACGTTATTACACATCTTTCTCTAGATATTTTGGTAACAAAGATATCTTCTGGAGATTATCTTGGTTTCCCACATCTAAGTCGTTCCGCCATCTCCTTTTGGTCTGACGTGACCCCGTCGTGCGATTTTAGTGCATCCTCTTACAGGGGCGCCGGCTTTTAGAAAACCTCATGGGTGCTCATGCTCATTTGATGACTCGAAAACGTGGCGAATTGTGGGAAGAGAAATGCACAGTGATCAACCGACAAATAAATGTCCTACTTACATACTGCGGAACAACGAAGGTACCACAAACACCCAGATCCAACACAAATATCTGTTCCATCAACAAATATTTGTGTTGTTCGGGAATCGACCCGCGACCCTTGCGTGTCAACCTGCGCTATAAACCACTGCGCTAAACGGGTCGTCGGGTAATGAAATAACGCCCATCCCTAAAAGGCGATTACTGATCTGTTTCTTGATGGCTATTCTCTGCTCGGCACCCACTGTTTATTACTCATGGGTGCTCGAGCCTCCGAGCACCCACGGAGTCGGCGCCCCTGTCCTGTCCTTTTATTTACATATGAAACAAAGTCCCCCACTGCGTCTGTCTGTCTGTTCGAGATAAATATTAAAAAATTAAAAATCGAATTCTCAAGCGAATTTTACCAATATACGGAGACATATATGAAAAAGGGTTAGGTTACATGCATATTATAGTAGAGAAAATCCTTCAATTAAAATAATGTGTAACACCCGAGCGAAGAGAGGGCGGGTAACTAGGTTTTACGTAAAAAAAAGGTTTGCGGTGATCACACTAATATTATAAGGTTAAAGTTTGTGAGTGTGTATGTTTGTTAGTTCCTCAGGCTCAACAGATTTGGAGGAAATTTGAAATAGGAGTAGACCATGTCCTGGAATAGCTCATATGATAACGTTTAACCCGGGAATAAACTATAAATTATCAAAATTAAAAATAAATGATAAATAGTATTTATTTTGCAACTAGGTTTTTAAAAATAATTTTACACGTCAATTTTTTCGTCAATTTAAACTAGATGAGGCCGGTGATTCCTAGCTGACTACCCTGAGAAGAAACACGGAAACACACTTAGGGGTCAAAGTCATTTTTAAGTCCATACAGTAATGGTCAAATCATATGAGAACCAAGACTCGGCCCTGGTATGAAAGGCAACGAAGGAATAGGAGTGGGTTTTTAGTCAGTAAAAGTCTGACACACCCTCCCGCTCCGCCCAAGGGCGGGGATGTCATTAGATGATTTTTACACCGAAAAAAAAGCAGATTGGTGGAATATGTTCCCTTGGGACAATTTTCTACTATCACGCGAACTTAGGGTTTCCAACTGTACTCTAAAATAGAGTATTGTATACTCTATATCATGAAGGTGTTTTTTTTTCGGTGGGAAAATCATCATCTTATGACATCCCCCGCTCTTGGGCAGAGCGGGCGATAGTGTTAGACTTTTACTGACTAAAAACCCACTCCTGTTCCTTGTTTGCCATCGTTCCAGGGCCCCGGGGTTCTCTTTCGCTTCACCCATGGCCCCAGTAGGCTTCGATCCTGCTGGGCCCCTTCGGTTTTGCTGACATCTCCTTGAGGCCCGCGTGGAACACTACGCGCCGTCGACAACTTGGGCTCGGTCCGGACGGTTACCGGACGGTCGGACGGCAAGCTACCCATTGCTCGCCGTCCGCAAGCCAGCGCCTACGGTGGCTGGAAATCGGGATCGGGATCCCGGGGGCTGGGGCGTGAGGGCCGTTCTCTCGCGCGTTCGGCCGCCTCCTTTGCTAGCATTACTGCTTCGCAGAAGGAGGCGACCGCCTGCCACTCCTCCTCACTTCGGACCATGGCCTGTACCAAGGCCTGGCGCGAGAGATCGCTGCCGCCAATCGCCCCCACGAGGACACGGCGGTGCTCTGCCCAAGCGGGGCACACCTCTACCGTATGCTCCACCGTGTCCTCCGGGCGATCTAATCATGTAGGTGTACTCTATAATCGCTCTATAACACTAATAGAGGACGCTAACATACTCTATTTACACAGTGGTTTACTATACTAGTGCCAGTCAAACATGTAGGTACGATGCATATATAATTTGTAACCAAAAAAAGTCAACTTATTCTCATGAATGTGAAGTGGCGGGAAGAGAGGAACAGGGCTTCATTAAAATTGATTAAAAATTAGCTTCTGATCATGTAAACTTAGAGTTAGAAATGTTTACAGTCATACAATTCATTTAAAAACAATTAAAAATTGTTATGTGCCGTAAAAAGTACTCTATACTTTATTTACCTCCTAGTGAGTTCGCGGACGAAACCACTGGGAGTAGCTCGTAAGAAATCATCATCATCATTTCAGCCGAAAGACGTCCACTGTTGGACATAGGCCTCCCCCAAATGTCACCATAATGACCGGTCCTGTGCGTCTCGCATCCATCGGATTCCCGCGACTCTCACCAGGTCATCAGTCCACCTTGTGGCAGGCCTTCCAACGCTGCGTCTTCCGGTGCGTGGTCGCCATTCCAGAACCTTTCGTCCCCATCGACCATCTGTTCTGCGAGCAATGTGCCCTGCCCACTGCCACTTAAGTTTGGCGATTCTTCGGGCTATGTTTGTAACCTTGGTTCTACTGATATCTTTATTTCTGAAGCGATCACGCAAGGAAACTCCGAGCATAGCCCTTTCCATTGCCCTTTGAGTGAATTTAAGCCTTCTGATGAGGCCCATTGTAAGCGACCACGTTTCGGAGCCATATGTCATCACTGGCAACACGCACTGGTAAGAAATACGCACTCCTTTTTGTAATGGATTTGGCGAGTGATAAAAAAAATCATGCACGAACTACATTTTCAATATCATTAGTTCGTTGATTGTTAACATTTGTTTGTTTGAAATCTATTTAGTTACACTAAATGAGCGGTCTGCGTATCTAAACTGTGCATGATGGTACCGAGAGTAAAGCTAGACTACATTAGACCGACGCACACGTGTAACACGCCTGATTTGTACGTAGAACGACGTCGCGTGGCGTGGATCTAATGAAGCTCTACAAGTCTAGTTGCCATATAAAATGTATAAAGACCGATGCGCCCAGATCGGCGTACGTGGCATACGTGTGCGCAGTGTAGTTCTACCGGACTGATGCACGCGAATTCACAGACGGTAAACATTTTTTTTAATGTAGTAGGTTTATGGTTTAGCCCTTAGGCTTTTAGGGGGACCTTTTGGGTTAGGTTTGTTTAGGTGGACCGATGACCTGGTGAGGGTCGCGGGAATCCGATGGATGCGAGACGCACAGGACCGGTCATTGTGGCGACATTTGGGGGAGGCCTATGTCCAACAGTGGACGTCTTTCGGCTGAAATGATGATGATGATGATGATGAGTAGGTTTATTTTATTATTACCCTATGAATTTTGATTCCCTTGAGAGTGTCAAAATACATGTTTTTTGCGCCATAAACGGTCGAATCTTTTTTTTTCGTTAACTTTGAAGTTTGATTTTTTCGCAGCTTCAAGGGACCACAGACCTGAATATTATATTGTTTTAATTTCAAACTAATACCTCCACGCGTTCCCGAGATAAAGGGTCAGTTGTCAGACAGACAGACAGACGGACGGACTACAAAGTGATCCTATAAAGGTTCCATTTTTTCCTTTTGAGGTACGGAACCCTAAAAACTATTTGTTATCTAACGTATGAGAAAATACTACGTACTATTAATACTAACTGTGAAAATCAAATCAAAATTCGGATGCCGTCGCTGTATCGTTACCGGTCTAAGTTGTAACACATGTAGGTATGTCGACCCCAAAACGTGCCTACTCCGCTATTGTTGCCACAAACAAACCTACAAGCTGGGCCTCAAGTCTGCTACTACAATAGTGTCAGAATGGTCTATCATTGATTTCATAATTGTTGATTTTGACAAGTTTGGTATTCTACTAATATAATGGCGTCATTATGACTTTCCAAGGATCAACCACTGGCACTCCATTGAAAGAAATAGCACAGAATGGTAATCTCGTACGTAACGACAAATGAATGTCTGATTTATGCGGTAATCTGCTAAAATTTTGACAGTTCCTTTGATCAGTGACATAGGCTACCATTAGAACATCACTGTGCAGTAATTGGTTTAAATTCGTTACCAGACAGCTCGTACCACAATTCTATTACGAGACCACTGATCGATCAATGATCGGCCATTATGAATTAACAGATTACGCAAAATGACTATGGAATCGTGTTAGAATGACGAATTTATAAAAATAGCAGACTAGGGCCCCAGGTAAAACGAAAGGGGGCAAGCATAGCGATGAGGATGGCTTCACAAAGGTGGTGAAGAAGAGGAAGAAGCCTACTGGTCAGAACCAGTGCGGTAGAGCGCTGGTGGGACCCAACATGCAGCTGCGTCCAGCCATACCCATGACGCAGTTGTACGTTTCGAGGCTACATCACACAACAAAGGTTGAGGAGATCGTGGAAGACGAACTGCGCCATAATACTAATTTTAAGTCAATTGTGCTGCGGTGTCTACTCAAAATTTGGATACCTTCCTCAAAGGAAAGTTTTGGCTGAAGGGTGTCGTGTATCGCCGATTTCGTGGAAGTATACCGACCTCGCAGCGAAACACGACGCCAACACTTCATGTGCAATAGTTGATTTCATTTTTGTATGTACCTATTAGTTTATTATTTTGTTAGAATAATCGTGATGGAATAATCCACCAACCCGCACCCGCGTGGTGGATTACGGCCTAAAGAGGAAGCCTGAGTCTCAACAGTGGGAACATTATAAGGCCGACTATACTATGCTATGCTAATTGTGGTGGTCCACGGGATGGTCATCGCGAAAGAGTCATCTTTCGAACAATCCAGCAGCCTATTACAGCCCGGCTTTTTTTTATGTGGGAAATCAGCCAATAAGTTCTCTCGCTCTCTAGAGTAAGTGTGAAAGCGTGTCAGACTTTTGCTGACCAAAACCATCTGTGTCCTTCAGTTGCCCTTTGTGTTCTAGGGCCACGGTTTCCCTTTCAGAAATTCCTCATGGCCCTAAATTACAGACAGCCTGACATCAAAGTCAAACTTCAAAGTTCACACAGTTTGCGGAATTGTTCAAAGGAGCTACCGTGGTCCTGGAACGCATAGGGCAACTGAAGGATCACACGTAGGTTTTTGTCAGTAAAAGTCTGACATTCCCTCTCGCTACACCAAGAACGGGAGGGGTTATTTTTGATGATTTTCAATCGAGAAAAAAAAAACAAGTTCCCACAGTAACAGTTGTTTGTATTCCTCAGTACTTACACCCCCTAATATGACGACAATAAACGTAATATGACCTTGTACTAAATCTCGTGTACATTAGCCTTTATAACAACGTGTAAAATAAAAAGTTTTACCTTGAAGATCAGCCATGGCTGTTTTTTTTTTATCAATATTACTCGTGATTTGTATCTGTTCGACAATTCATCGTCAATGATCACTATTGATTGACAAACAATAAAGTTCAGTGTTTATTTTAGTATTCAGTCGGTAATTATTGGTTTTTATGGACATCGATAAATCAATAGCCACAGAATAGCTCACCGAGTTTCTTGTGAACATGTTTAGGTGTACTAATAAACTGTTTATCCGGCTCATCATTTCAGCCGAAAGACGTCCACTGTTGGACATAGGCCTCCCCAAGTGTCGCCACAACGACTGATCCTGTGCGTCACGTATCCGCTGCGTTTTCCACTTCAAAACCTTTCGGCTCCATCAAACATCTGTTATGCACCCAGTCCTCTGCTACAGCGAATCTTCGGGCTATGTCGGTAACCTTGGTTCTCTTACGGAGATCTTCATTTCTGATTCGTTCACGCTAGGATCTCCGAGCATAGCCCTCGCCATTGCTCTTTGGGTGACTAAGCCTTTTGATAAGGTCCATTGTGAACACATTTCAGAACCAATTCGCACAAGTCTTCTTAGATCTTATGTTTTGAGACATTGTTGTGGTATTTTGGACGAGAAAATACCACGCAGCTATGAACGCTGTCTAGCCGAGTCGGATTCGACAATTGTCCTCTTTCTCTAGACTAATCCAGTTTAAATAAATGGATTCGTCCTAATTCTAGGATTAGTTGAAAGGTATCATGATTTACAATATCGTACTGTCATAATTTAGTACGAATCTGAATCAGTGACGTATTATCGTTTCAATTAAAAACAAACTATTATAAAATAGGTATTAAAAAATGGCTATGTAACAGTTTTTATGCAATATAAAAACCCATAGTGACGGAAAATATGATTAAAACGCAACAGGAAAAATCTGCGAATTATCGCAGTGTAGGAAAAAGTATCAAAATGGAAAAATGAAACGTTCCGAACGCGTGCCTTTTGAACCAGCTTGCCACAAAAGCCACAAAAAAGACGGAGCTCCCGGTCTCACCTGCTGCGGAGGCTTAAAATCGTGGAAGTGACAACATGGGGAAAGCGACCGCTTTATGGCATCCATGGAATCTACACAACTACGCTTGGCCACTGAATTTATACCAGTTGTAAGCGTTCCTTTGTGACTATTATAAACTATCACTTTTCTGTCTTCTGCGTAAGTGCGTACCTTCCTTTTATCATTATAATAATAGCTTATTTTAATAGAAGAACATTTCTTTTAAAATTTACTATTTATCATTTTTTTATGAATTTTTTGTTTATTCATTTTTGTTATTCCTAATGTTTTTGTAAATCAATGTTGGTACAATAAGTCATTAAGACGCTCCTTTTTCACTCGCCTATCGTCAACGTCGAGCATGGTTTAAAAGCTTGTTACTTCATTTAACGCAATCCAACGCGATGTTTGACGAAAAGGCAACGCGAAAAAAGAGAGATAACGCCTGAAAACTCTGTTAGCTTTCGGTAATTCCGTGATTTACTCGAATATTTTACAAAACCTGTTCTAGGAAATACGTGTTATTTTTAAACCCTTAAAAGTTTTTGAAAAAAATTGTCGTCATTCAGAATTTTGATTAAATTTGCAAGGCTTCTATTGTTATACTTTTTTGACTTTTTTAATTTTTAAGTAAATTATGAAGTGTCAAAGTTCATGCAAACTAGCAGATTTTCGGAGGTTTAACTGGATTAGTTTTACACAAAATAAATTGATTTCAATAGAAGCCTAGATAATATCCACAAGATACTGTGTTACCTCTCTATTAATCTAATCTAAACTCCTAATTTTTCATTAAAAATTTTGAAAACTCAGTATGTTTTCAAAATGTCTAATCAAAAATTTGTAATAGAGTCATAGTCGCGTAAGAGCGGTTGTATGAAAAACAGTGAAAATGTATGTCGAGTTGCATCCCCTTAATGAATATAAACGGGTTTGAAAACCATGGTTTTGGAGCCAAACAGCGCTTAAGGGTTAGTGAAAACTATTAATATGAAAATAATTTCTTAGTTTTCTTCTTTTTTTTTCCAGATAGTTTCATTGTGGTATTCAAGACAGTTGAATCGTTTTTTTTCAGATTTTTTTTATACGAGTATATATGACTGTGGTACATGTTGACTGGTCTACACTGACCTCTTATACCTATTATGTGTGGTTTTCAGGCAAGCCTACCAGCAGGCTATTAAGTCCTTTTTACCCTTCACCTTTTATAACCCAATGAGCCGGAAACCCTTTTGAGGATTTTCTAGAAGAAGAAGAAGAAAGAAGAAATAATATTTATTGGTACAAACGCAGGGCATAGCACAATGAGATAAATTAAACAGAACAAGTGATAAAAAAAACAATAAAATAAAAAATAACCTAAAACTATATGGTACAAATATTTGTTTGCCCCGCGGCTGCTCCAAACAGGCCCAGTTCAGCATAAATGTCAGGCAACTAAGTGCCTGACGCTGGTTTTCAACTGGACCTGGTTGAGAGGTGTGTACGTCGAACCAGTTATGTGTGATTGTGTGTATACTAATACTTATATAGTTATGTAAAAATATATAATACTATGTGTCACAGTTGAGAAATAATAAATATAATTTAATCATAAATAAATCCATAGTGAGTTTATAATACAAATAATAAGTAGGTACCAACAAAAAATAAATATTTCGCGCGTGCGATGCCGGTGCTTATCTAATTGTTATCAGTGCAATTCCCCTCGGACAATGCGCTGCAAGCAGCGGAGCGCAGCGGACGATCGCACGCTTGCTTTCTCTCACAAGGCTTTCAAAATTATTATTTTTTATAAAAAATATTTGTTTTTAAAAGGTTCTTGGTCAATGCGTGACGAACAGTATCACACAATTTTATTTATTTTTTTACTTTGTGTAGGCTCGCGTTTCACCACTATCTCACGTGATGGTAAGCGACAACGATGTGGTTAACGATTTAGTACGCTTGCCTAGAAGTAACCTATTAATTCCTGACTTAGATTGCCCTTAATATTATAAAAGTTAAACTTTGTGTGTGTATGTTAATTATGTTGGAATATAACAAAAACAAATCAATTCCAGATTTCCAATCCAATAAAAACACAATTCAATTCTTAAAATAACAATTTATTTGTATAGTCATAGTGGGGATTTAAATATTAACTATAAATACTATTGTACTAAAACTAACTATGTACATATAGGATGACTGGTAATTAGTGACCGATACTTAAACACGTGATTATTCTCATGATTACAAGCAACTTTCCCAAAGAAACTTTTTTTATATACTCACTAGTTTGTTGGTACATTCACTGATTAGGTACGTACACCTATGGGTTTGCAAGCTGCGCGGGTGTTCTATCACTATTGTAGGTACGACGGCATCACGCGGCTAACAGCTGAGCGGCGCGGCGCTCGCGTATTTAAATAGCTGTTTTATTATTGTGATAAAACTAATGAGAATATAAAAAAAGTTTCTTTGGGCAAGTGTTTTGTAATCATGAGTACAATCATGTTGTTTGGAAGGTAAAAGTATCGGTCACTAATTACCAGTCACCCTATATAGTACAAATACACAAAATACACTCAGGCGTCGAAGTACTAAATAGGCGGGCTGTGCCAGCGCTGCCGTTGCGGCTGCTGAGACCCTCAAATGGCGCAAATACTGTAACCTTATTGGTACGAGTAATTACAGTTTTGAGCTGTTTGGGGTCGAAACGCTTGGGTCATGGAGTCCGAGTGCGCGTCTCCTTTTCTAGGAAATTCCATACCGTCTGATCGAAACTTTGCGTGACCAGAGGGCTGGCTCGTTCTTCGCCCAAAGAATTAGCATTGCCATTCAACGTGGTAATGCTGCCAGTAGTGCCAGCCTTCTGGGCACATGTCCGGATGATAGCGATGTGGAGGAGTACTTCGACGCCTGAGTGTATTTAGTGTATTTGTATTATAAGTAAAGGATTAATAAATAGTTATTATTCAAATCCTTAAAACCGTGTTTGCTTTGGTGTTCACCTATTAACCCCAACAAATTACTTCTTCACGCTCAACAGGACGGATTTCGATGAAAGCTTGTACATGGGTAGACCACTTTCAAGAATAGCACATAGGATACTTTTATCCCGGGAGTAGGAATTTTTTTAGGGTTCCGTACCTCAAAAGGAAAAAACGGAACCCTTATAGAATCACTTTGTTGTCCGTCAGTCTTTCTGTCTGTCTGTCAAGACCCTTTATCTCGGGAACGCGTGGAGGTATCGAGTTTAAATTAAAACCATATATTCAGGTCTTCGGTCCCTTGAAGTTGTATTACCATCACGTGGGCGAAGCCGTGGACAGCAGTTAGGAACAGTATAAAGGCGAAAGTTTGTGAGTGTGTATGTATGTTTATTACTTCTTCACACTCGAACGGCTGAACGGATTTCGATGAAACTTGGTACATGGGTAGACCATGTCCTAGAATAGTAAAATAGGTTACTTTTTATCCCGGGAGAATGTTCCCTTGGGATAATTTTCTACTATCACTCAGGCGAAGCCACTTGCAGCAGCTAGTAATGTATTCAAGAAAGAAAGAAAGAAAGAAAAAAAAAACATTTATTATTATTAATAAAACCTTTATACGGTTAACCAATGGTTCCTGTTGCACTTCACGCCGATTACTTCCAACCAATTTAATTCCAGTATCAGTTTAACAAGTCAAGGCCAAGATCATAGCCGATTCAATAAGTTCTGAGATACTCAGGTGTCAGTTGTCAGTATGGGTCGATTGTAACAATACGGGTCGCCGCATACAGAACACATGCGACAGCTACAAACGCCGCCACTAGAAGCTGGAAGCGGTCACAAAGGAAGCTGAAGCGCGCGACAGCCACTTGTGGCCGGTGGGTGCTACTTTTTTTTAACCCATACGCGCAGTATCATAATGGACTCTGACGAAGAAGGTTTTAAATACGCGAGTGGCGTGTGACGGCGTTTTTTCTCGGCGGTTTTTTGTGGCCAGTGCAGGCCACAAGAAGTGAGCAGCGGCGATTTGTAGCGTGTGGCGGCCACTAGCGTCGTACGTATGAGGAACTTCAGGAAATATGCCGTTGGCGGCGTTTTGTGGCTGTGGCCGGTGTCCCGTGTGCGACGACCCTACGCTGTATGGTAGGGATGACACGCGTGGCCTTAGTGGCACAGGATATCGTAACGTAATGCATGGGCGAAATTTGTGAGTATAGGCGCGTGTGTATGTATGTTACTTTTTCACTCTCGAACGGCTAAACAGATTTCGATGAAAAATGTCCTGAAATAGCACATAGGACACTTTCTATCCTGGAGAAATATAGGTACATGCTCCCTTGGGATATTTTATTTCTTTCACGTAAGTGAAGCCGCAGGCACCTGCCCCCCTAGCCAAGTTGCAAACGATAAACGTGAACGCTTAGTAATCTCCAATAGATTTTCAACTTTATACCTAAGAGCATAAAGTTGAAAATCTATTAAAGACTACTGAGCGTTAGCGACCGGAACGAACGAAAACACTATGTAATCTTCAATAGATTTTCAACTTTATATCCAATAACATAAAGTTGAAAGTCTATTAAAAGACTACTGAGAGTTTACGTTTATCGTTTGTGACTTGGCTAGGGGGGCTGTTAGTGTAAGATATTTAGCATCTAGATAATTTGCAACAGCAGAAATAACTCTTAATATTTTTTTCATTTCATCATCATCATCATTATCATTTCAGCCGAAAGACTTCCACTGTTGGACATAGACTGTTGTTTCTGTTGTTAGTTACCTACAGTGTCATATATAAGAGACTATGGCATTGATATTTTATTAATTATTATATTTATAATCTAATGAATTTTGAAATTTAGGAATTTTAATGTATTGAATATTTGACTAGTGTATTTTGTAATAATTTTAATTAATGGAATTTTTATGTTTATTTATTTTTAATTTTATATAATCTAAATGTGAATGATTTTTATATGGGTCATGATGGTACCTGAAATAAATGTTTTTTTTTTTTATAGGCTTCCCCCAAGTGTTACCACAATAAACAATCGTGTGTGTCTCGCATCCACGGGATACTCGCAACCCTTACCAGGTCATCGGCCCACCTTGCCTTGTTTTTCATTTACTTAATACAAAATCTAAACTAAATCTAATGAAGAAAGATTTGATTTTTTGTTTGTTTGTATGTTATGATTTGACTCAAAAACTACTGAACCTATTTTCAAAATTCTTTCACCAGTAGAAAGCTACTTTATCACTCAGTAACATAGGCCTATATTTTCACGCGGGCGAAGCCGTTAGTAAATGCTAGCTTGACATAAAACGGTAAAAATGCGATTGATATTTGACTTGAGATGACTTTCGAGTAGCAAATAAAGAATCAAGTTTATTTGCCAATTTATATTTACTAAATGTACTAAATTATAATAATTTTCAATCAAATCACTTAACATAAAAATGGAAAATAATCTTAAAAATTGAAGAACAAAAAGACAAAATTGAAAATAAAACAAAAACAATAAACCGTATAATGGACACATTAAAAAAATGAACACAGAAGCAATTTAAAATTTTATTAATTATTCATTGTCACTGCACCTTGAGTCCATTTCCACTCCGAGGAAATGGACTCAAGGTATCGACCTGTCGAGGAGTCCAAATTCAGCACTCACGAACACGTCCACAGTAATGTTGAACAGCTACGTGGTATTAATATACATAAGTTAATAATATCTTGTTTTTATCCATTAAATATAATCAAGTCAAGAAACTTTTCTTTCGATATCCACCAATACTGGGCCCGAGTGGTGGATTACGGCGCAGTCCCTCTCCTAGAGAAGGAGGCCTGAGTCTCGGAAGTGGGAACATTAAAAGGCTGACTATGCTATACCTATGCAAGAATCTTTGGCGTGGAACGTAATGGCTACCATATATTTTATTATCAGACTAATCACTTTGTTGTCCGTCCACCTGTCTGTCTGTCTGTCAAGACCCTTTATCTCGGGAACGCATGGAGGTATCAAGCTGAAATTAAAACCATATACTCAAATCTACATTCCCTTGAAGCTGTGAAGAAATCAAACTTGTAAGTTAATGAAATAAAAAGATACGGCCGTTTATGTTGCAAAAAATGTATATTTCGACACTCTCAAGGGAATCAAAATTCATAGGGTACTTCCCGTTGTCCTAAAATCCTGAAATTTGGCATGAAGCAAGGTCTAATAGGTAGCATAATTATAGGAAAAAATCTGAAAATTGTAAATTTGTAGTTACGTTACAAAAAAAAATGCGATTCGAAAAAATCTTTGAGACTCGATTCGGAAATTGAACTTTTTTTATAGGTAAGTTTGTCCAGAACCCTCAGTGCGCGAGTCCGACTCGCACTTGCCCGGTTTTAAAAAAAAATGAAAATTGTACTGTCATCTGTCACCATATTTTTTATTTTTATGTTTATTTATGTTGACACACCAACGACTAACTAACTGGTTTAACATTATAGAAAAGAAAATTTGCGCACAAGCGGGGAGGTAGTGGTCCCTAGCACTGGGCTGCAGGCAGGCTAAAGAAGCCATAATATTGGACTTAAATAGAACCTTAACCAACAACCTTCTGCGACTGGACAAAGGCAGCCCGTGTCTGGTGGCAGGGTTCCTGAACAAACACTTCTTCACAATGAATATTACGGATAGTCCTCTGTGCAGAGGATGCACGGAGTCAGAAGAAACTGTCGCGCATGTGCTCCTCGATTACACAGCCGTCAGCGAGATAAAAATCCTTGGGAGCACCGAATTCACTCATAGACGCCCTGAGCAAACTGAAGAGACCCTTCTGCTTCTGGAGTGAGGTGGGCTGGTTGGAGTGAAGGCCGCCATGGCCCACGCACAATGGTCTGCTAAGGACTAAGTGCGGAAACCAGACCACAAAGATAAGAAGATAGGATGAAAATTTGCAAATGAAAAAATATTGTAATAAATTTGTCTCTTACAGGTGTGCACAGCACTTGTACAGTAAATTATTTAAATAAAAAAAGTTTTGATCATATAAAAATAATAAAATAAAATTACATTAAAACTAATTAAAAAATTACACTGAAATAAATTAAATTGAGGATTGCATTGAAATAAAATAAAATTTAAAATTACATCGATATGTCAGCATAAAAAAAAACTCTAAATGTATTTTTTTTATGCTGACATAACAATTACATTTTAAATGTAAATTACAAGAATAAAAAAAAACATATTGGTTTGCCATCTTTGAGGTACCTATAGTCATACTATATCACAATATAATAACATTATGACTGATGATGACAGTCTGTTAGCCATACAATACATACATTAGGTATATCATTTTCATGAATTGGTACTGATATATTGAAGGTAATAAACTGTATGGTGTGATATTGTATTCAGAAATGACAATATTTTAATGGGTAGTTTATGGCCTGGTTTTTTCCGTGTCGTGTCTGTTTATAACAGGAACCTGGCTATATTTAACTTCATAAAAAAATATTTGAAGGTAAAAATTGGGATATCATATCCACTGTACGCAGTGGTATCGAATAATTAATTAATAATATGCAAATTAAAATGCGATAATGTAGTTTGGTTCTATAATAATCCTATAAAGGTTTTAGGCAAAGGAAATTTTGTATCATAATATATTTCTACTAAATCGTACCTAAATCGCGCAATCTTTCTTGGTCTTTCAAAGTGAAAAGTATTGACTATTGATTGTATGTAAAGCTTAAAAAAAATATAGAACCTTTGGTAGTTGATAAAAAATTCGTTAAATCATTGATTTTTTTTTCAGCTTTTTTTGAAAAAAATGATAGAAGCACTTCGTCCTTTCCTTCAGTTTAAGATATATTCATCCTACATTTATTCTTCTAGGGGGTGTTTTAAATTTTTAATTTGTGGTCAAACTTTGCAATTTTAGCCGAGCCTGGATACACGTTGGAGCCGAATCCGAAGTCGTTTTAGAGCCAAGAAGCAGCAGTGACGACGTGCGTCACTGCAGCTTCTTGGCTCTCTTGGCACGTGTTGAAAATAATATGTAAGCACTCGTATAACTTCATAAATACACCATTAGTTTTTAATTAGTACAAATACTTAAAGGGCTTGTTAGCAAAGGTGTTGTTATTATTTAAGTAAAGTCTCAATAAATAATATTCATAAACAGCAAAGTTATGAGCGTTTGTTTATATCCCAAAACGTCACTCAATTTATGGAAATATAGTAGCATATTAAGCAAGCCTTTTAATGTTCCCACTGCTGGAACTCAGGCCTCGTCTCTAGGAGAGGAAATGGGAAAATCCACGCGGGCCCAGTGTGGGTTGGTGAATGTAACATGGCTTCGAATTTTTTGGTTCTAGGACGTGCCGGTTTTCCTCACGATGTTTTCCTTCACAGTTTTGAGAGCAGTGGTGATGAAACAAATTACACAAAGTAATGAGCCTGGCTGGGTTTGAACCCGCGACCTACAACTCGTAAGTCGGGGCCGTTATCACTCGACCACCACTGCTCTGGCAAATATTGTACAGGCTATTGATTATGAATGAAAACAATGGACAATTTTGGCATTTCGTTTTTTTTTTTACTTTTGACACAAATGTGATCAGTAACGGGTACGGATAGAGCCCCATTTTTTTAAACTAATTAAAAAATAGGGGTGTACAATATAGTAGGTTCGGCCCGCATTTTCACTCACGTCTCTATGCCACTCAGTGATAACCGATGCCGATGGTGACCGATTTTATACATTACAAACAATAAAAAAATACAATCAGACAAATCTTTCTTCTTTGTAGGCAATATTAGTGTAAGTATCTAATAAATATAGATTAAATTATTTAGAAAAAAAAAAATGCAGTGAGAAATGTTTCATAGATTTTTTTCATGCTTCTTGGTGAGCGCTACCCACCGACTAGCGGTGGTTTTCTGGTGACTATATAGCCCAATACAATAGATATAATAAGTTGTGGCAGGGCCTGACCGCAAAGCTTTCCCACACTTGTGCGAAATATACGATCCTAAGAGTAGTGGGGGTAGGAGATGATGTTTGAGCACTTAAATGTGTATTTCCTGACGTCATATTAGAAATGTATATAGTATTGCTAAGCTATTTAATTTGAAGTTGTTCTAATGTTATTATAGATCTATACCTTTTATATTTAGTCGTATTTTACCTATAGTAGTATTTTTTACATTTGTGTTAGTACGATTAGATATTCATTGATATCGTTTTCTATGTCATTCATATTTTAAGTCTTTTTGTCTATTATATCTTTTTGTATTGCCATTAAGTTATCTCTTAAATATTATGAAGTCATTAATATTTTTTGCAGAAAGAGAATGAAAAATGATTACCAACCATGACGAATCAATTTACTTTAATTACTGTACGTAGTAGAAGGTTCTCAGTTCAATATTTTCAATAGAATTTTTTGACTGTTACTTACAGATATTATTGGATTAAAGCTAATATTGTTATTGAAAAACAGAAAATTTCAAATGTAATAAAAATAAAATCCTCCTAAATTCGATAATCTACAATATATCCGTCACTTATTTAAATCTCAAAATAAAAAGTTTACAATCTGACGTGATTTTTCAAAAACTTACGGTGTTTGCAATGACCCCGTGATATAGACACTAACTGAAATATCAAAATACCGCTGTTGAAATGACAGTCTATCAATAAATTCGAAAGGTAAATTGTGTATTATTTACATAAAAAAACCATTTTTATTAAAAAACAACTTGTTTGACAAAAAAAACTTGAGAGGTGTCAAGGGACACCCGGATGGAACGAAGTTCTTTTAATTTGTGAAGGAATTGTAATTTTTTTTAAGTGTTATTTTTTTAAGTGTTTTTAAGTTATAATAAATAAATAAAAAATGTAATTAAAAAAAAAATATATATATAAATCATCATCATCATCATCATTATAAATAAAACTATATATAATAGAAATATATAGTATAAATTAAGACCAAAAGTTGTAACGTTAATTTTTTCCGTCTAGCCCCCTTTCGCAACGCGCGATAAGGAACTTCGTTCCAAAAACTTGTCTTGAAACTGATCTCGAATGATTAATAAATTATATTTTTCACATTCCACCTGAATATCTTGATGTGCATAAACGTAATCTTTATATGTTTATGATTTTATTTTGTGTTATGTAGTGATAACTCATGCTATCTCAGTGTTATCTCTATGTTAACGAAGTACATGTTATGAATATATATAATTATGGACTTAAAGAATTCTCTGTTTTAATTTATTTTCATAAAAACATTTTAGTAGAAGACAAATTTTTTGTCGACTTTAAGAGGTAACGGCGCCCCTTCTATATGTGCTGATGGTGATCACCGGGGTGGTTTTAGTGAGGTAAAAATCCCACACTCCCCGGACTTATCCCCAAAGTCCGGGCGCCTTTCGAAGGTTTCCCCCCGAAAACAAAAAAAAAAGTTCTTATAAAGGTCAATGGGCATTTTGTTCGGAGATTTGACCCACGGCGTACATAAACGAAATAGGGCTAGGTATATAGATAAATGTATCTGCAACTCAGTGGTATGGGTCGCATTCTTGTGGGCAATGGGAGAATTGAAAAAAAAAAAAAAATATTATTAAGGCATTTTTAAAGCATTTTTGTAATGAATTAACTCAAAACTACTGGACCGATTTCAAAAATACTTTTACCAGTCGAAAGCTAGTCGTCCCTAAGTGGCATCGGATATTTTCCCATGGAGAAATTCCCACGGGAAAGAAAGTAGAATGTGCTAGTTTTATCAAAAACCACTACTACTATTTAAGGGACATAAAAATAAAATCCAGTTCTACTTAAATAATATTTTTATTCAGCTTGATCAAAATCTATTGTAATTTCATCTAAAAAGGCTGCAGGTGCATCTATTACATCTTGATGCCTGGCCCATGATAAAAAGTAAACTACGCTTACAACATGCGCACAGCTTCCAACAGTGCGGCGGCCGTGTACACACGAGCAGTAATACTGTTCAATGTCATTTCTTCCAATTCGTATGGGATCTACTAAAATATAGGTATAATATTGTTTGCTACGGACGTGTCGCGACTGAATTCGGCCTCTTATTAGTATTTTGTTTTCGATAATTTCTTGCTGCCGGTATATTTCGATGTGGTATACTCCATTCAAACGCATGTGCTCGTGGCAATATGACCTCGCAATTCTCAAGTGGTAAGATCCCAACGGTCGGTGTTTCTCGGTATTGTTTGTTTCTTATTTAACACCGACTTCCGAAATTAAAGTTATTTTGATCCTTTTAGTGTTTTTTTTAGTGAAGTCGGTTGTTTTTTTTGTAAAAAGTTTTTTATTTCACACTTTTTAGTTGCTTACTTATAAACAGAGTGCCTATTTCTCATGACAATTCCATTTAACCCAAACATTGCTTATAGCCAAAGTGCATCTCATGACAATTCTAATAAATCCAAACACGGCTAGGTTACATTGATTAATTACGGAGTTTCAGTGCCTACCTTCCGGCTCCATCATCATCATTAGATCACTTCGATGATATCATTTTCAACGTAACTATTCAATACCATTCATTTATTTGTATTGTCATAGGCACACTATATTCTTGTGATATCTATGTGAGTATGAAGTTCCGTAGACCATTTCTGGTCTTCTTCATCAGTTCCACTTCATCAAATGTTACTTTTTGACTGTAAATGCTTAAGTTCTCGATAAAAATACCAAAATCACTATATGGTTGCCTATAATATTTGAGTTCCTTCGATTCCTCACTGATCCCAACATCAGAACTGGATTTTAAAAAAAAGGGGACCAATCTGAAAGCATATCCTATAAGAGGAAAAAAAATACAACCGAATTGATAACCTCCTCCTTTTTTTGAAGTCGGTTAACAAAAGTTTATTAAGTTTTTAAATGTTAAATAACTTTTTTCTCCCATTAAATACTAAAAAAAAATATACATATTTTGAATAGTGGGATTGAATTCTTCAATTTAAAACTAATTTGGTCTGTGTACGCGAACTCTCATAAAGTGGGTCAGAAACGCCCAATGACCTTTACCGTGCTCCATTAGTATAGATTTTAACAGCTTTCTTTTTCTTTCACGCTGGCGGGCGTAGCGGCTCTGAAACGTGGTCACTTACAATGGGCCTCATCAAACAGTTTAAAGTCCCCCAAAGGGCTACACTTGCAGTTTCCGACGTGCGTCACTGCAGCTTCTTGGCTCTCTTGGCACGTGTTGAAAATAATATGTAAGCACTCGTATAACTTCATAAATACACCATTAGTTTTTAATTAGTACAAATACTTAAAGGGCTTGTTAGCAAAGGTGTTGTTATTATTTAAGTAAAGTCTCAATAAATAATATTCATAAACAGCAAAGTTATGAGCGTTTGTTTATATCCCAAAACGTCACTCAATTTATGGAAATATAGTAGCATATTAAGCAAGCCTTTTAATGTTCCCACTGCTGGAACTCAGGCCTCGTCTCTAGGAGAGGAAATGGGAAAATCCACGCGGGCCCAGTGTGGGTTGGTGAATGTAACATGGCTTCGAATTTTTTGGTTCTAGGACGTGCCGGTTTTCCTCACGATGTTTTCCTTCACAGTTTTGAGAGCAGTGGTGATGAAACAAATTACACAAAGTAATGAGCCTGGCTGGGTTTGAACCCGCGACCTACAACTCGTAAGTCGGGGCCGTTATCACTCGACCACCACTGCTCTGGCAAATATTGTACAGGCTATTGATTATGAATGAAAACAATGGACAATTTTGGCATTTCGTTTTTTTTTTTTTACTTTTGACTACACAAATGTGATCAGTAACGGGTACGGATAGAGCTTTTTATACTAATTAAAAAATAGGGGTGTACAATATAGTAGCTTCGGCCCGCATTTGAAAGAATTTTTAAAATCAGTCTTACAAATTACAAATTACAAACAAAAAATACAATCAGACAAATCTTTCTTCTTTGTAGGCAATATTAGTATAAGTATCTAATAAATATAGATTAGATTATTAGAAAAAAAAAATGCTGTGAGAAATGTTTCACAGATTTTTTTCATGCTTCTTGGTGAGCGCTACCCACCGACTAGCGGTGGCTTTCTGGTGATTATATAGCCCAATACAATAGATATAATAAGTTGTAGCAGGACCTGACCACAAAGCTTATCCACACTTGTGCGAAATATACGATCCTAAGAGTAGTGGGGGTAGGAGATGATGTTTGAGCACTTAAATGTGTATTTCCTGACGTCTTATTAGAAATGTATATAGTATTGCTAAGCTATTTAATTTGAAGTTGTTCTAATGTTATTAAAGATCTATACCTTATATATTTAGTCGTATTTTACCTATAGTAGTATTTTTTACATTTGTGTTAGTACGATTAGATATTCATTGATATCGTTTTTTATGTCATTAATATTTTAAGTCTTTTTGTCTATTATATCTTTTTGTATTGCCATTAAGTTATCTCTTAAATATTATGAAGTCATTAATATTTTTTGCAGAAAGAGAATGAAAAATGATTACCAACCATGACGAATCAAATTTATTTTAATTACGTAGTACTTAGAAGGATCTCAGTTCAATATTTTCAATAGAATTTTTTGACTGTTACTTACAGATATCATTGGATTAAAGCTATTATTGTTATTGAAAAACAGAATATTTCAAATGCAATAAAAAAAAATCCTCCTAAATTTGATAATCTACAACATATCCGTCACTTATTCAAATCTCAAAATAAAGAGTTTACAATCTGACGTGATTTTTCAAAAACTTACGGCGTTTGCAATAACCCCGTGTTATATAGACACTACTGAAATATCAAAATACCGCTGTTGAAGTGACAGTCTACCAATAATGTCGAAAGGTATATTGTTTGTATTATTTATGAGGGAGGCCAAAGAAAAGATGGATAGATTGTGTGAACAGTGATATGAAAGAAAAGGAAGTTAGTGATAGCATGACGGTTGATAGGATAGAATGGAAGAAAAAAATATGTTGCGCCGACCCCAAATAAGATGGGACAAGGGCAGGAAGATGATGATGATGATTTACATTTAAAAAAAACCATTTTATTAAAAAACAACTTGTTTGAAAAAAAAAAGCTTGAGAGGTGTCAAGGGACACCCGGATGGAACGCAGTTCTTTTAATTAGTGAAGGAATTGTAATATATTTAAGTTATAATAATATAAAAAGAAATTAAATATGTAATTAAAAAAAATATATATTATAAATAAATCATTATCATCATTATAAATAAAAATATATAATAGAAATATATAGTATAAATTTTGACCAAAAGTTGTAACGTTAATTTTTTCCGTCTAGCCCCCTTTCGCAACGCGCGATAAGGAACTTCGTTCCAAAAACTTGTCTTGAAACTGATCTCGAATGATTAATAAATTATATTTTTCACATTCCACCTGAATATCTTGATGTGCATAAACGTAATCTTTATATGTTTATGATTTTATTTTGTGTTATGTAGTGATAACTCATGTTATCTCAGTGTTATCTCTATGTTAACGAAGTACATGTTATGAATATATATAATTATGGACTTCGAATAATTCTCTGTTTTAATTTTTATAAAAACATTTTAGTAGAAGACAAAATTTTTGTCGACTATAAATTTATGTATAGATTTACAGCTTTCTTTTTCTTTCACGCTGGCGGGCGTAGTCGCTCTGAAACGTGGTTGTGGTCGTGGTTACAATGGGCCTCATCAAACAGTTTAAAATCCCCCAAAGGGCTACACTCGCAGTTTCCTTGCGTGATCGCATCAGGAATGAAGATTTTTTAATTAATTAATTAATTTATTTAGTACAGCAAAATAGCCATTAACACTAAATAACGTTAAATCTTTCACTCTGTCTTCTCACAGAATCGCAAACTTTCTAATAATATCGTCTTCCATTCATCAGCAAACAAATCCAATCCAGGGTTGGTCTCCACGAGCGCGTTGAGCATCAAGCAAGATATCCGCAAGAGAACCAAAGTCTCCGACATAGCCCAAAAAATCGCCAAGCTTAAATAGCAGTGGGCAGGGTATTGCTCGCAGAACAGATGGTCGTTGGGGTCGAAAGGTTCTGGAGTAACAATCGCGTACCGGAAGACGCAGCGTTGTAAGGCCTCCCACTAGAAGGACCGATGCCCTGTTGAGGGTCGCGGGAATCCGATGGATGCGAAACGTACAGGACTGTTCGTTGTGGCGACACTTTGGGGAGGCCTATGTCCAACAGTGGCTGTAGTCTTTCGGCTGAAATGAAGATGATGATGGTGATGAATTAAAAAGTATAGAGATAACGTAATCTTTTATCTTGGTAGATATGGTTATGTGAATAGGAGGGATGAAACACATCTTACTAAAAGAGCTTTTTTTTTATTCGGTGGGAAAATCATCTTATGACAAATCTCGCTCTTGGGCGGGGCGGGAGATAGTGTCAGACTTTTACTGACTAAAAACCCACTCCTGTTCCTTCTTTGTCTTCGTCCCAGGGCCCCGGGTTTCACTTTCACCCTACCCGTGGTCCCAGTTGCTATAGCTATGAATATAAACTGCTTTTACTCTATTTTTATGTTGAGTTAATAAAGTCAAACATTGTAAAAGCATTACAATGTTAAGGTTAAATAGTAAACGAACGAAGTAATGCAAAACATAATAGAAATTAGTACTGTGAATACAATTAAAATATTTCATGCACATAAAGTTTTTCAAATGCGTAATACAATGACTCGATTGATTGGATTGTTATGATAACACTTGTGTTATGTAGTTTCTGTAAAATGTAGATTTTTAATGATAAGTAGTATATCAGCGATAAAAATCAAAATATTATTTATATATATAAAAGGAGAAACTGACTGATTGACATATCTACGCACAGCCGAAACAACAGGGCTTAGGAGCGTGAAATTTTGCACAAGGCTTCCTTTTATGACGTAGGTGAGCACTAAGAGAGGATTTTCCAAAATTCGCCCCCTAAGGGGATGAAACGGGGGTCCAAAGTTTGTATGGAGAGACGCGGGCGAAGCCGCTGGCAGGAGCTAGTATTTTCATATTTTACGTTTAACTAAATAGGACATTTTGATACAAGTGGAGAAAGTTTATCATTACGCCCGAGGTAGAATTTTATGGAGCCGAGTGTTGCAGTTATATCAAATGACGCTTTTTAATACACTTACGAAAAAATAAATAAACGAAGGCTACTCAGTGACTCGTGGGGGCTGCTTAGCGAGCGGTTTGACACGATAAATACAATAAATTATGAATTGTAAAAAACAGTAAATTAAGGACCTAAAAAGGGTAGGGATAGGAGCAGGTTTTCGAGTAAGAGTATTGTTTTTTTTTTTTTAAATTGATATAAACCAGTGCTTGACTGCGATCCCACCTGATCTGAAGCAGTGATGCAATCATTGATGGTGAGGCGCACTAGTTTATTAAGAGCCTATTATTGTCATCGAAAGCTTGCCTTTATCTGTTGGGAGTCGCGGGGTGATTCCCAGGCCCATGGGCCTGCAAGCTCGCGCCTGCTACGGTGCCGGACGACGAACAACGGGTAGCTCACAGGACCAAGTCCGTCCAAGTCGACGGCGCGTAGTGTTCTAACAAAACAAAAAAAGCCCAATAGGGCCGAAGCCTGATAGGGCTGCGGGAACGTTTAAAAGTAACCTTCTAGAACTCAAAGGGCAAATAAAGGAACATAGATGAGTTTTAGTCAGTAAAATTCTGACACGCACTCTCACTATACCCTAGAGCGAGCGAAGTGATTTGATGATTTTCTACAAAATAAGGCTTGCCCTTATCCAAATTTATTTCGTACAGCTCACGGAGTGGAGTATTTCTGACAGCTATAACCTAAGTGGCTTTAAGGCAAGCATGCTGCGTCGTCGATCAGAACAATTCATAGATACTAATAAGGGCGGAATTCACCAATAAAACTAATCGCGTTTTAACGTTTGACTCGCATAATCACGTTTAGCCGCTGTCACTAGTGTCACTTGTAAAAAAAAAAATACACACAAGTTCAAGAGTCAAAAGCGAGCATAAAAATAATAATAATTATTATTAAAACAAACATTTGACGTTACCAATATGTTTTTTGCATAAATCTCATTACCAGATCTTGCTCAATCTTTCTAACCGACAAGTAATATTCCTTCACAAGTGTTTTGAATACATGTAGTGATTGTTCGCGTTTTATTGACACTGGCAATGCATTCCACAGACGAGTGGCCTGGACAGTAAAGGACTTATCCAGAAACGTAGTGGAATGCATCGGCATTTTGTTCTATTGTAGGACATGGCCTAGCCGTGTGCGAAATTTCATCCGAATCTGTTTTACTCTTTGAGGGTGAAAGAGTAAATAACATACACACTCACACATACTATACATAACATACACACTCACACATACTATACATAACATACACACTCACACATACATACAATACTATTTGGACCAATTAGAGCACAGTTAGGAAGCAAAGCCATTTTTTAAGCAACTAGAACCTATTTGCACTTGAAACATATGTTATTATTGTTTGTTTAAAGTTACTAACAGTTTAAGGTATTGTGGGACCAACTTTGAAAATTTTTTCATTACATATGTGGAAGCTTGTAATTAGCAATTTAGTTATTTACCATTGTCATTATGTTGTTATTAGTCTGTAAGCTTTCCTAAAACGTGAAAAATAAAATAAATAAATAAAATATTACATTTAAATTTTCGCCATTCCTATGATAGAATGTCACTTTGACCAGATTTTTTTGACTTTAGGTGTAGTATAAATACACTGTAAACAATCGATCTCTAAATATGGTAAGGATTTTCCATGAATTAATTATATATGTGATTGTGATTATTGCAATTTTATCTATGTACTAAGAACTTATTTCAGCAGTACTTATAATGCACGTTTTCACCAACTGTACATTATATTTCCTATTGTACGAATCGATGGCTTATATGGCCTCGTAACTGCGAAATATTTAACTTTTCAGGAGGCACAAAAAACCAAACTAGACCTTTATTATCATATAATTATAATGAGCTTCTTCGTGTTTTATTCAAATACTTGAAACTATTGATTTATTTCAAATGCTTGTTTCTCTGGTTTTCCTATTTTCCTACAAGTATTGACGCACCATTGCGAAGTTAGCACCTCAAATTGACTCGAGCAAAGTATGCATTCAACATCGTAGATGACGCTACGAGAATCAAATCAAAATTTTGCGTTATTTCGATTATGTGTTACGAGCTTTTCATTTCAGAAATATAATAAAACAAAAATTACCTAAAATTGCATACCCGAGGTTTTCACTCTAAGCCATCGGTATGGATATATCCGTATATGGTTTCTATGCAGGATGCCAGTTACGGTTATATTACGTAGGAATTCTATATGATGCACTTAAGGGTAGGTACGTAGGAGATCGAGTACGAAGGAGGTCTTCAGGGGAAAATTTCATGTCAACATGACCCATAAATATATATCGACGGTTGAAAGGCTAATTGATCTAAACGACATTTTTTCCAATATTGAGTTATATACATATTCGGAATCAGCAAATTTTTCTCCGTCGTTTGAGTCAGGTTTCAATTTTTTTTGACTACTTTTTTGGCGCTTAGCACCCACTGCAAAACAGGCCTCATTTCTAAGCTCATTGATCTATACGACACAAAATTAGACAAATTTGAGGACTCGATGACTTAAGCTATTTTGATTTTTCGGAATTTTATAACGAGTGTCGATTAAGGCATTTGGCTTTTTCACCATGGTTGTGGTTTTGTCGTTTAGCTAATTTTGCATTAAACCAACACAATAAGCTATGTCGTTTGGCCTATTTTGCATTCAACTTCATAAAAAAACCGTGTCGTTTGAACCATTTTGCATTAAATTATGTTTATTAACTATGTCTCTTGACCCATTTAGCCTCTATTAAGCATAATGAGTAATGTCACATCGGCTATTTTAACATAACTACCTCATTAGTCTTATGGCCGTTAAATTTTTTTGATTAAATTCAGTATTTGTAAAGTTGGCATTTCTATCATTTTATCAAATCGATTTTAACACATAGGCCGTCCAATAAATTAAAGAGATTAGCTACTCCATAGTCGCTTGGAACTAAGTTCAATTTATTGCGCTCTGTGTAAGTGTCCGTTACGAGTACCTCACCCAACCGCGCGAGCGCGTGAGTTAGCCGCCAATACTTAGGCGTCCAGTACACGGTCATGCAGGCGTCAATCAATTCCATAAATCATGATGATGTTTGAATGACGGAATTTTATCGCCATTAGTTTTTGCAAACGTCAATCATCGCATTAGACGGTAGGTTTTTCGTCAATCAAAAAATTGACTGTGGCAAAATTTACAGTAAAACCTAACGTGTAATGGACGCCTTAAAGAAGTGCGTTGTGTCATGTGCGAGCGAGCTGTGAAGACAGACGTTTGATTTTTCTGGTAAGTACAAATTATTTTGTAGACGTGAATAAAGGTAGTGGACCAGATGGTATACCAGTGATTGTTCTCAAGGCTTGTGCGCCCGAGTTGTCTCCTATATTGACGCGTTTGTATCGCCTCTCATTTAGGACTGGTATAGTGCCCAAGTCCTGGAAGCTTGCCAACGTGCAACCCGTATCCAAAAAGGGCAGTCATGCCGATCCTGCCAACTATCAGCCGATTTCAATAACCTCCATACTCTGCCAGATTATGGAGCGTGTATTGAACTCGCGCCTCATAGCATACCTGAAACGTAACCGATCTCCTCAGTAACCGACAATACGGGTTTCGCCGCAATCGGTCTACTGGGGGCCTACTAGTTTATGCCACCCAATTGTGGCGCGAGGCCCTCGAGAAGAATGGGGAAGGGATTACCGTTTCCTTAGACGTCTCGAAGGCCTTCGACAGGGTATGGCACGCTAGCCTTTTGAGTAAGCTTCCAGCGTATGGCATTTCCCCTGGTCTGATTAACTGGGTAAAAGACTTCCTGAGTGAACGGTCTCTCCGGGTTGTTGTCGATGGATGCTCATCAGAGCCCATGACGACGGTGTTCCTCAGGGGTCTGTTCTCTCTGGAACGCTCTTCCTGCTGCATATCAACGATCTGCTGATGCCCGGTATCTATGGGTATGCTGATGATAGCACAGTTGTAGAGAGATACCTGCCAGGTGCTCGGGCTAGTAAGGAACTAATCCGGTCCGAAAGAGAGGCTATGGTTGAGCGTACGAATGTCTCACTTCAGGCGGTCTCCAAGTGGCTATTGGCTAACTTTTTTAATAACAGTTGACAACTAGCATTCGTTGCACACTAAACTTAGTTGTCAACTGACAATTCCATAAAATTGGTATTACGTATCACACAAGTGACTAACAAACTACGGTGGAAATGTGGTGAATTATAAAAATTAACGGTGCCTATTGTGACCACTCTAGAATTTTATCGACTATTATACAGCTTCAAAAGCTTACACAATCGCAATTTTAAAAGTATCGATACAATAACATCTGTCAAAACGTGTTACGGTGGCTATCAAAGGCACCAGTGGCTAATGACGTCACTGCAGTTGGTCACTGAAGATAGGCAATACGAAACTAGCTGTTTGACAGTTCAATGATGCACATTGTTAACAAGTGATCATCACTTGAACTGTCAACAGAGTTACGCAATAGCCCCGCTGGTGGGTTTAAACGCCGCCAAAACACAAGCGTGTCTGTTCACCGCTAAAAGGAGCTCGTTCACCTTGGCTTTTCGGAATATATCCCTGGAGTGTACCAACCGCCTTCAGCTCTTGGGAGTTGAAGTTTCCTCAGACCTTAATTTTGGGTGGTTCATTGAGTCCAAAGGCAAGGTGCTAGGAAAGTCGGCGTTCTTACAAACATGTACTTCACACAGGGACAGCTTTTAATGTTATACAAAACACAAGTTCGATCGTGTGTGGAGTATTGGAGCCACACATGGGCTGGTGCTGCAAAAAGCCACCTGGCAGCCTTGGACTCGGTGGAAAGGCGTGCGAAGAGGCTAATTGGTGATCCAGATTTGGTTAAATCCAATCTTCAAAGCCTTGAGTACAGGCGTAGGGTAGCCAGCCTTTCAGCGTTTTACAGGTTGCATTTTGGAGAGCGTGCGCGGGAATCGCATGACTTGATTCCGTCATCTCATTTCTACCATCGGACAACCCGGCTTAAGAGTCCGGACTAAGAGTTTCGAATCGTCGTTTATACCGCGTACATAAAAGGACTGGAACAATTTGCCTGCTGAGGTCTTCACCTCAGCAGGCAAATTGTTGTTTGTCCTTGTTTGCTTGCAGAGCCATCCGATTATAATTTGGGTGTCTTCAAGGCTAGAGTGAATAGGCTCTTAATAAACTAGTGCGCCTCATCATCAACGATTGCATCACTGCTTACCATCAGGTGGGATCGCGGTCAAGCACTAGTTTATATAAAAAAAAAAAACTTGAAAGCACTGTGATACTGGGGTTATTCCCAAAATTGTTCACTTAGAATACACTAACTTTCTGTATACACTCTCTTTCTCTTTCTTTTCTTTCTAAAGATGTTCTGATAGATACAGATATTGAAGATGAGATAGAAGCTTAAGGTTCTATTCATTCTTGATATTACATTCTTGTTATAGAATGTTAACTTTTGTTTGTTTTCTGAAGAGATTGTTATTTTTTTCTACTTTTGATTTATCACAAGTTACTGAAAAGTTTTTTTTTTAATATTGGAGTTTGATTGTAACTTACTGATTTAAATTGGGTACGTCCATGTTGAAGACTGATTTTGAATAAATTATAATTAATAACAATTTATTTGTTGTTTTATTTATAAAGTGATACTAGAGTACAATGTATTCCGTGGTGATACTACTACCTAGGCTTAAGGTGATATACCACCTTATCTAATACCTTGTTCCAAGACACATTGAATCAACGTCTCGAATGATTTCTCCAAATAATATTTTTATTTTTATTTTACAAGACACTGTCTAAAATTGTATAAAATAATGGCATACCAACCTTAAAAATATCTTAAGGACGTTGCTGAATTATGATGGCCTAAGCATCAATATCTACTATAATCTAGTAAGGGTTCATTTTGTTTTATCCTGCAGTCCCTCTAATGGGCATCTGCATCAAACAACATCACTCTGGTGCAACACAATTATGTTGCTTATGCTCATTGGGTATATTCAACTGTCAGTTGACTAGGCGCTAAATTCATTTTCTCTCGTATTATTTTATTTTAGGGCGATGCTTGAGCCAGTTTACTTTCAGCTACTTTATTTTCGGTAGGCAATTGAACCATTTTACCTTTCTCAAACAATAACTAAATTTGATGCATTTTGGGCTAACCGACATAAATTTTCTAAAAAAATACACAATTTTCAACAGTAATAATTTAAAAAACTTCCTTACATGATTAGGGATATACTGTATTAAATAAATAAAAGTCTATGAAATATTTGTTTAATTATGAATATTTAAAAAAAAAAAATAACTTTAATCCGTCCTCCTGCAAGTTTTACAAAATGTCGCTTAGATCAATTAGCCTTTCAACCGTCGATATAATGTATAGGTTTTATTTATTGTATATAGTATTTTTATACGTATCGTGTGCTGTGCACGTATTTGTGTAGTTTACTTTAGATGTGATCTGATTTATGTTAACTAAGATTTTTGTTGTGCATTTTTTTGAGTTATCCTCATATATAAAATTTCGTAAAAATATATTAAGGTTTGCTGTAAGAAAACCCAATTGTGGATTAAGCTCGCCTTTGTACATCAGCTGTCCAATTTTTAATTAATTGTTATTTTATGTACAATAAAGTATATAAGAATATAAGTACGTAGCAAGGAAGCTGAATCTATGCAATTATACATATACTAGCACGGAGGGTGGCACCAAGGGTGTGTTTTTTTTCGCTGATGCCATATACGGATATATTTGTAAACATAAATGTATGGTGGCAACCGATTTGGGCTGAGTAGCCAATTTCGGCATTCAATGGGTTGATGTAATATTTACTTGGCTAGTAACCACCTAAATAATTATAATTATCTTCCAACGTGTCATATTCAAGTAGGGCACATGCCAAAATTCTCTTAGGCATGTCAGTCTCCGGTCACTGACATTTGTAGAGAGGTTTACATTTAAATAAATTCTCAATTAATTTACTATTAGGTATACTGTACTATGGTGTTATCATTGACCGTTTCCAAAACATATCCTTGGAACCTACGTTATTTTTCATCATAAGGATCTCTCACTCGACCTAAAATAAACTTACAAACTCGTGAACGATATTGTTTTGCACTTTTTTTACCTTCGGTAATACCAGTTTTTTCGCTGTTTTTACACTGTGTACGTAGTATGCGGTAGCACATGTTTGTGTTTCACTTACACAGCGTCTTATTCGTGTGTTTACTTAGATTACATTGCATAATACAAATCATAAAAACAATGTAACTTAAAATTCTGTGTTCTAGTTAGAATTTAACGTTGGAATGCTGAACAAACCTTAATTAAATTCTATTTATTCTTTAAATTAATAAACCCCAAGCGAACGCCGGCGTTCGCTCTCTCATTGTCTTTCTATTGTATCTCTAATTACGGTATACGGCATTCGAAAGGTCAAATATTTGTTTTCAATTAGAAAATATCACCGTGAAAAATTTTCATGATTAGTAACATTTCTATGTTCCAATTCGACACGTGGAACGTTAGTTTCAGTAATAAAAATAAATTTGTATCAAGGTTTACAGTTTTAAAATTGATAAGTCACGACCACATAATGACAATTGCACGCGATGTTATAAGAGAAGCACTCACCATAATTGTTAGCACGCGTTCGAACCACGTTATCTTAGAAACCGAAGCACGCGCAAAACGTGCGGCTCTCGCGACGGCTGAAGCGCAACTACAAGACGGAGGCGTGCATTCTACGGACAAAATATATGCGCCAGCGCAATTTCATTGATAATGATTATGACGAAATGATAACGCTGCAGATCGTATAATTGGCGCTATTCAATCGACTGCCGTCTTGACAGTAGGTACATAACAAGGGATTTATTGAGTATGATTTATTTATGGTTTGTGATTCTTTTCTCAAAGATGGAACATCTTTGAGATGACATCTTTAATAAAGCTGGTGTAGAAAGAATACATTGAACAGGCAAATTAAACCTCAAGGTTGTCTATAAGGAAAAAAATTATAAAACTCAAATTACAGTAAGTGAACAGAAACCAAAATAAAGGATAGGAATAAATGCAAAGACCTTTTTAATAAATTTATTATAATAACATGGAGAGCTATTTACAATAGGTAACAATACGATAGACGTATTAATAACACTTCTGATCAATTCTATTGAATTTTGAAAATCTGCTGTTTCGAGAGATAGTTTATATATGGTACCGGATTATTGAAAATTCTGTATGATTACTTACGGTACTAACTCTCGATATATTCTGAATAGATAATTTGAATTAAAATACCCAGAATCTTTTTGTAATCTATCAGAGTCTTCCAGAGAATAAAGAGTTTATAATATTACAAGATTTATTATAAACTAACGGATTTTTAAATTTCTAATGGCAAATATAGGTACCAATTCATAGAGATCATCCCGTAGTTGAAGTTGTTGATTTTAATGAATAGGTACTACACCTCAGAGTAGCGTTGCCAGGCTTTTTAGTTGCGGGTCCGGCCAAATTAAGCAGAGTCCGGCCTGTCCGGCTTTTTAAATTGGACAACTGTTTTCTTAGATGTGTCATGTTTTCTACTTTATCTTGTATTGCTAGCGTAAGCGGAGCGGACTAGCAATTATAGCAGCCAATTTTATTGTTGATTCATTGTTTTATATACTACTAGCGACCCGCCCCGGCTTCGCACGGGTGCAATGCTGATCACTTCACTACATAGTATAAAACAAAGTCGCTCTTCGCGTCTGTCCCTATATATGCTTAGATCAGACAGCGCCTATCATCCACAGTGCAGTCGCGCATTTTGAACTTCTTCGGCCATGTATCTCGTCGTGGTAATGACTCCATAGAGCGTCTCGTAGTGCAGCAGGGCAAAGTTGAGGGCATCAGGCCACGTGGTAGATCACTAATGAGATGGACAGACCAGATCAAGGCGCAACTAAGTGCTCGGTTTATGAATGTACTCGGAAAGCTGTAGTCCGCGATGAATTGCGCCGTGTTACCAAGATGATCACTCATCGTGATTCACAGTGATGACCACGACCAGACTGGCAAGAGTGTACCGACTGAAAAAACTTTTTAGAAAAAAAAAATAACCGACTTCACTAAAAAAAACACTAAAAGGATCAAAATAACTTTAATTTCGGATGTCGGTGTTTCTCGGTATTGTTTGTTTCTTATTTAACACCGACTTCCGAAATTAAAGTTATTTTGATCCTTTTAGTGTTTTTTTTAGTGAAGTCGGTTATTTTTTTTTTCTAAAAAGTTTTTATTTCACACTTTTTAGTTGCGATACACTTATAAACAGAGTGCCTATTTCTAATGACAATTCCAATTAACCCAAATACTGCTAGGTTACATTGTTTTATTATAAAGTTGCTGTGCCTACCTTCCTCCTTCCGGCTCCATCATCAGATCAGTTCGATAGTACCTTATAGCCAAAGAGCATCTCACGACAATTCTAATAAGCCCAAACACGGCTAGGATACATTGATTAATTACGGAGTTCCTGTGCCTACCTTCCGGCTCCATCATCAGATCAGTTCGATAGTACCTTATAGCCAAAGTGCATCTCATGACAATTCTAATAAGTCCAAACACGGCTAGGTTACACTGATTAATTACGGAGTTCCAGTGCCTACCTTCCGGCTCCATCATCATCATCAGATTACTTCGATGATACCATTTTCAACGTAACTATTCAGAATCATTCATTTATTAACCGACTTCAAAAAAAAGGAGGAGGTTATCAATTCGGTTGTATTTTTTTTTTTTTTATCATCATTTCCGAAGTTCCGTTGACCATTTCTGGTCTTCTTCATCAGTTCCACTTCATCAAATGTTACTTTTTGACTGTAAATGCTTAAGTTCTTGATGAAAATACTAAAATTACCATAGGGTTGCCTATAATTTTTGAGGAGTTCCCTCGATTCCTCATGGATTCCATCATCAGAACTGGATTTTGAAAAAAATGGGACCAATCTGGAAGCATATTCTATAAAGGGAAAAAAAAAATTTGCAAATCGGTCCATAAACGACGGAGTTCTGAGGTCACAAACATAAAAAAAAAAAAATAATGATGATAAAAAAATAAAAAAAAAATACAACCGAATTGATAACCTCCTCCTTTTTTTTGAAGTCAGTTAAAAAGAAGAAGATCTTTAAAACTACGCAACGGATTTTGATGTGGTTTTGACCAGCATTGCACCCGTGCGAAGCCGGGGCGGGTCGCCAGTACTAATTATACTACAGAATGTCTTTATGTATAATGTTCACAGCTTTTTTTGTCATTAGATAATACAAACATGTTTTCTTTTGAGGTTACTCTTGAAAGAGCGACATATCATTGACCATCTGAAAAACACTCGACGATCAATAACGTTGCAACGTTGAAAGTTTGACCCTGCGATTTATTATTGGTCATTGCAAAAGATATCTTTACTTGTCACTGTGGGGACCGCCCGGAGGACACGATGGAGCGCACGGTGGAGGTGTGCCCCGCTTGGGCAGAGCAACGCCGTGTCCTCGTGGGGGCGATCGGCGGTGGCGATCTCTCGCGCCGGGTCTTGGTACAGGCCATGGTCCGGAGCGAGGAGGAGTGGCAGGCGGTCGCCTCCTTCTGCGAAGCACAATGCTGGCAAAGGAGGCGGCCGATCGCGTGAGGCAACGGTCCTCACGCCCCAACCGCCACATGGATTTGCGGCCACCGTAGGCGCGGGCTTCCGGACGGTGACCGTCCGGTAACCGTCCGGACCGAGACCAAGTCGTCGACGGCGCGTATTGTTCCACGCGCGCCTCAGGGAGATGTCAGCAAATCGGAGGAGCCCAGCAGGGTCGAAGCCTACTGGGTCCACGGGTAGTTTGAAAGTGAAACCCGGGGCCCTGGGAGGAAGGCAAAGAAGGTAGGTTTTTAGTCAGTAAAAGTCTGAAACTATCTCCCGCTCCGCCCAAGAGCGGGATTTGTCATTAGATGATTTTCCCACCTAAAAAAAAAAACATTATGAAGAAGAATGTGCAAGAAACTCCATGGAGACACATCTCCGGTACCACATCCAGTGAGTATTGTGAAAAAAAAAAAAGTTAGTATTGTGCACTCTATTATGACAGGTTTTAGTGATTTTACCAGCAAACGCGTGCCATTGCAAAGTTTAGATGGATTCAGGTTTTTTAATAAAATAACAGGACAACCTATTTTCAACACCATTTTATGAGGAGGGAGTCCAGACGGGTTCAAAGAATTAACAAATTCTGTAGGAAAAAACTTTGTACAAAAAAAAAAATAACCGACTTCATTATAAAATAAAAAGTGGCCAAACACTGAGGGTGCTATGAAAACAGTTCAATTCCAAAATTGAGTTACGAAGATTTTTCCGAATCGCAAAAAAAGTTTTTTTTTTTGTGACGTAACTACAAATTTACAGTTTTCAAATTTTATATTTGTGCTATTAGACCTTGCTTCATGCCAAATTTCAGGATTATAAGTCAACGGGAAGTACTCTATGAATTTTGATACCCTTGAGAGTGTCGAAATATACGTTTTTTGCGACATAAACGTCTGTATCTTTTTTTTTCGTTAGCTCAGAAGTTTGATTTTTTCACAGCTTCAAGGGACCGCAGACCTGAGTATATGGTTTTAATTTCAACTCGATACCCATATGCGTTTCCGAGATAAAGGGTCTTGACAGACAGACCGACTAAAAACAAAGTGATCCTATATAGGTTCCGTTTTTTCCTTTTTAAGTACGGAACCCTAAAAACAAAACACTAAAACGATCAATATAACTTTAATTTTGGAAGTCAGTGTTTCTGGTATGGTCTGCTTCTTATTTAACACTGACTTCCGAAATTAAAGTTATTTTGATCGTTTTAGTGTTTTGTTTTTGTGGTGAAGTTGGTTATTTTTTTTTTTGTAAAAAAAAAAAAATATTTCACACTTTTTAGTTGTGATACATTTATAGCCAGAGTACCTATTTCTCATGACAATTCGATTTAACCCAAACACTGCTAGGATACATTATTTTATTATGAAGTCCCTATCCACTTCCCAGCCCCATTATCAGGTCAGTTCGATAGTACCTTATAGCCAAAGTGCATCTGATGACAATTCTAATAAGCCCAAACACGGCTAGGTTACATTAATTAATTACGGAGTTCCAGTGCCTATCTTCCAGCTCCATCATCATCATCAGATCACTTTGATGCTACCATTTTCAACGTAACTATTCAGAACCATTTATTTATATTCATTGTCATAGTTACTTAACTATCTTCTTTGTGATATCTATGTAGGGGTGAAGTTCCGTTGGACATTTCTGGTCTTTTTCATCAGTTCCACTTCACCAAATGTTACTTTTTGACTGTAAATGCTTAAGTTCTCGATGAAAATACTAAAATCATTATATAGTTGCCTAGAATATTTGAGGAGTTCCCTCGATTCCTTATGGATCCCATCATCAGAACTGGATTTTGAAAAAAATGGGACCAATCTGAAAGCATATCCTTTTAGGGAAAAAAAAATGTTGCAAGTCGGTCCATAAACGACGGAGTTCTGAGGTAACAAACGTAGAATCAAGTTATTTACCGCAACCGCTATTTCCCTGCATTTTAAATCTGTAATATCTTCGAAAATATTAATTTAAATTACACGCTGCAAAGGGCTATATTGATCTATATTAAATGCACATTTTATTTAAGGTACTTAATTGGATAAAGATTAATGCTGTATTGCTTAAAATTGTTTCGTAAATAAGCCATTATTTTTCGTAAAAAGTAAAGGATAAAAAATGGTTATTGTGGGTTATCCCTAAGAGATGGACATATACCATCGCGGACTTTTTTGTAGACCTTTTTAAGGTGAACAATACTGTAGTACACTATTTTGATATATCTCGTAGAGTTCAGCCAGCGTTTGCAATGTAAGCACAGAAAAATTTGTTTATTTACGACATCACATTAGAAACATCTAAAATTATCAGTGTTTCTCTTCTTTATTATGCATGCATTATATACATAAACCTTCCTCTTGAATCATTCTATCTATTAATAAAAACCGCATCAAAATCCGTTGCGTAGTTTTAAAGATCTAAGCATATATAGGGACAGGCAGACACGAAAAGCGACTTTGTTTTATACTATGTAGTGATGATCAATAATAAAAAAGTCAAGATTGACTTTAAAAAAAAATGTCTTCTCTCTCTTTTAAATTGACTGGTCTGTCCGGCTTTTTGGTTTGAAGACCTGGCAACCCTACCTCGGAGGAATGGTAGTGAATAAGTCGTCACTGGGTTTAACGGGACCGGTAATACAATATACAATTTTTACCTGTCCATTCCCAAACATAAGACTTTAGTAACAATAGCTTAATAAAGGATGAATAATAATAGCATAACTTGGGCTTCAGATAGAGGGGCTGCACGATTGTTCGTAAAAGGTACCGCAACCCTGGTACGCAAATTGTAACTGAAGGAACACAGGTGGGTTTTAGTCTGTAAAAGTCTGAAACTGTCGCTCGATTCACCCAGAGTGGGAGGTGTTACTTGATGATTACCTACCTCCAAAAAAAGGGTTCCAGACAGAGGGACATTTTTTCAGCAAAAATTTTATCATTATTTTAAAGGGTTTGACCACAACCGTTGTCATTGGTAAAATGTCATTTATCCCTAACGTCACTTCTCGCTTTGGGATATTTTTAACCGACTTCAAAAAGGAGGTGGTTCTATGTTCGGCTGAATGTATATTAATTTTTTATTTTTTTATGAATGTTCACCGACTTCTCGGTCAATTGTGGATCGATTTTGAAATATTTTTTTCGATGTAAAGGTTATACTTCCAAGTTTGTCCCATAGAAATATTGTTATGATCTGATCATGAACTTCGAAGATATGGAACAGAACTCCTCATAGGATCACAGCAGAACTGTCGTAACAAGTAAAATTGCTTTATATATACGTGTAGTCGATGACTGACTGAAAGAATAGGGGGAATATATCGAACTGATCTGATGATGAAGCCTGAAGTAGGCACCGGAACTCTATAATAAATTAATTTAATCTAATCGTGTTTGGTATTATTAGAATTGTCATGAGATGCACTCTGGCTATAAGGTATTTAAGTGTGGCTGAGGTGTACTTTTTAGTGGTGGTACCATAACTAAAAAGTGTAAAAAACATTTTACAAAAAAAAAAAAACACATCCGTCTTCAATGTAAAAAGAACACTGAAAAGTGCAAAATAACTTTAATTTCGGAAGTCGGTGTTAAATAACGAAGAGACAAAACTATTATAAGTACACCGAATTCCGTTTTTTTTTTTTTTTTAATTGATCCCACCTGATGGTAAGCAGTAATGCAATCGTTGATGGTCATCATCATCATCATCATTTCAGCCGAAAGACGTCCACTGCTGGACATAGGCCTCCCCCAAGCGTCGCCACAGCGAACGGTCCTGTGCGTCTCGCATCCATCGGACTCCCGCAACCGTTACCAAGTCATCGGTCCACCTTGTAGGAGGCCTTCCAACGCTACGTCTTCCGGTACGTGGTCGCCATTCCAGAACCTTTCGGCCCCAATGGCCATCTGTTCTGCGAGCAATGTGCCCTGCCCATTGCCACTTTAGTTTGGCGATTCTTCGTGCTATGTCGGCAACCTTGGTTCTCCTGCGGATATCCTCATTCCTGATTCGACCACGCAAGGAAACTCCGAGCATAGCCCTCTCCATTGCCCTTTGGGTGACTTTAAGCTTTCTGATGAGGCCCATTGTAAGCGACCACGTTTCGGAGCCATATGTCATCACTGGCAACACGCACTGGTCATAGACTTTCGTCTTGAGACACTGTGGTATATTGGACGGGAAGATACCGCGCAGCTTCCCGAACGCTGCCCAGCCGAGTCGGATTCGACGATTGATCTCTTTCTCGAAGTTAGACCTTCCCAACTGGACCGTCTGTCCCAGGTAAACGTAGTCGTCTACAACTTCGAGTGTAGAGTCCCCGACCTTGATAGGAGTGGGTGCTACATGGCTGTTTACCATGACTTTGGTTTTGTCCATGTTCATTTTAAGTCCCACTCTTTCGGAAGCTCTACTGAGGTCACCAAGCATTGTACTGAGCTCCTCCGTAGTCTCAGCCATGACTACTATGTCGTCGGCAAACCGAAGGTGAGTGATGTACTCGCCATTGACATTAATGCCTAGCCCTCTCCATTCCAAAACCTTGAAGACATCCTCCATTGCTGCCGTGAACAGTTTCGGAGAAATAACGTCTCCCTGCCTCACACCCCGCTGCAAGAAGATAGGTTTCGAGGTCTGGTCTTGTAGTCGGACTGACATAGTGGCGTTTTTGTACAAACACTTCAGCACTTCGATATACCGATAGTCAATTTGGCACCGTTGGAGAGACTGCAGTACAGCCCAAGTTTCAATCGAATCAAAGGCTTTCTCGTAGTCCACAAATGCTAAGCAGAGAGGCTGATTATACTCCTCAGTCTTCTGTATAACCTGCCGCAGCGTATGTATGTGGTCCAGGGTGCTGAAGCCTTTTCGAAATCCGGCTTGTTCGGGAGGTTGGAAGTCGTCGAACCTGCGCGCGAGACGATTCGTGATGACTCTGGAAAACAGCTTGTAGACATGGCTCAGAAGCGAGATGGGCCTATAATTCTTAAGCGGGGCATTATCGCCCTTCTTAAGCTGTTGATCCCCGCATTAACGCCGGCGTTCACGCGCCATTGTCTTACTATTGTGTCTCTAATTACGCACTCAAAAGGTTAAAGAAGAGTACCACCACGCCTCTGCTCCACGCCTGTGGCGTTTTTCCCTCGAGTATGACGGAATCAAATAGCTTCTGAAGGGCCTTAAGGACCGGTTTTCCACCCGCCTTCAGGAGTTCGGCCGTAATTCCGTCCTCACCCAACGCCTTGTTATTTTTTAGCTGCTTCAGAGCCATCCTAATCTCGTACATGCTGACGTCCGGGATATCTTCGGTATAGTGTCGAGTCAATCTAGCTCTTGGGTCGTTTACTAGATTTACAGCGGGTTGATGGTGAGGTTGATGGTGAGGCGCACTAATTTATTGAGAGCCTATTCACTCTAGCCTTGAAGACACCTAAATTATAATCGGACGGGAATTAAAGTTATTTTGCACTTTTCAGTGTTTCCTTCCCAACCGGACATACATTTATATTAGCCTATAATTTAACTAATCGGTACAAATCGAGCAATTAATTTAATCAGTTTTTGTTTTGAAAAAAAAAATAACGCAATTATATCCTCTAATTTATAAACTATTCTAATTACTTCGTTATAATTGAGATTAGTATCGTTGTAATGTACAATTTAGATGACGTATCTTCATAAGGGGGATCCCCCTAGTGAGAATTCAGGCACACCATTATCGCAAAGTTGCGACCTTGTATTGTGAGAGAGCCCATTCAAGATAATTATGTATTTTAAATTCTAGTGATTCGGGGATCGCGATGACTTTAATACTTTGAAACGTGGAGTTTTTTTAGGTAGGTTAGGTAATAATTATACATAGATCAACTCGGTATCACACTTGTACAACATTAGGTTTAGTATATGCGAAACCGTACACACGTGTCTAGTATTTATATGTAAAGAATCTATGTACAAAATTTCATAACTGTATCATGAAAAATCACAAAGTTATAAGCTTGTTATGTTACCTGATTGACCGCACAAATACATAGTCACCGGGCCATCCAGGCGACTGAGCGTTAGTTTTGCTCCCGCATCCAGCTGTGCGCTGGCGCCTAATACCCGCTATGACTTGCCGTGAGCTGTGTTGTATTTAGTGTAGGTGGTGTCCACCTTGTGACATTTTTTAAAATATTTTTGGGAAATAATATAACATGGTGTAAAAATTGGAATCGATTCAGTTACTGATTCTGAACAAACCATCTTCAGGTTTCGCAAATACTAAAAATTATGTTGTATAAAGGCGAAAGTTTGTGTGGGTGTTTGTTACTTCTTTATGCTCTTATGGCTGATTGGATTTCAATGAAATTTGGTACACGGGTAGACCATGTTTTAGGAACAGCACATAAGATACTTTTTTTATTCCGGGAGTATGTTCCCTTGGCAATTTAGCTTTACTTTTTTGATTGACCGACATTTTGTCAATTCAATGGTTTATCTTCTATATACAGGGTGACGCTGCGTGCTTACGTCATCGATAACGCGGGCGCGGGTGCCGCGCCGCTAACAGCTGATCGGGTGAAGGTGCGCGCGAAATTCAAAGTTTCAAACAGCTGTTTTATTATTGTGATTGAACTAATTAGTATAAAAAAAAAGTTTCTTTGGGAAAGTTATTTGTAATCATGAGTACAATCACGTGTTAAAGTATCGGTCACTAATTGCCAGTCACCTTAGATACATATAAAAGCGAAATACCACTCATTGATTATACACGAAATCTCAGAAATTATAACACCTACAAACTTAAAATTTGGGTTCCTTATAGATAGGGTGTAGACATTCGCTAAGAACGTATTTTACGAAACACCAAAGGAAGGAGAAACCAAATTTCACGCGGGCGAAGCCGCTGGCAGAAAGTAGTTTGAAATAAACGTTTTTCATTTTTGTTTTCTTAGGATCATTTTCTACTATTTTCTTGGGATCATTTTCTACTATCACGAGCCGCTAGAAGAAGCTAATAATTTATGATTTTAGGATAATTTTTATCCCGGGAGTATGTTCCCTTAGGACCATTTTCTGCTTTCTAAAATTCAAAATTCAAATATTTTTATTTCACATAGGCCTACATGGGCACTTATAAAACGTCAGAAGCTAGTGCACGGTTCCAAATTGGTCGTTTCCTATGGAGAAGAACCGGGAAAAAAAATTACAACTACCAATAAATGAGATGTTAACAAAAAAAAATAGCAACGAATTTAAGGTGGTTGAGGTCTAAATAATATAAAAAATATGGCAAAAGCAATGTGTTAGAAAAAAAAATGTATATATTAAAACAAAGATGGAGCAGTTAATAGACACAATATTAATGAGTTACCAGGGGGCCACATGTGCAGAAGTAGTCATTGCCAAACAAGCGTGTCTTCGACATAGTCTTTAACCTTGTAATACGCTTTTTTGGTTAGGAGACGCGCTCCTCGCGAACGCAATCACGGGTACCGGCTAGATATTAATAAAAACTAAACTACATTTGTTGTTGTGAAATTCTCTCTCATTCAACTATTTACCTACTTTATTTATATTTATCTGCGAAGAAACTCAATGGAAATACTAGACTCCGGCCGTGTGCCAATTTTATAGGAACCATTTGTCTGTGTGAAGCGGAACTTAGTGACAAACATCTTCATACAATTTTCAATAGTTATAAGACAATATAGATGTGAGATTAATATTAAGGGCTATATTTCACCGCGACACAATGGCGGCGCGACCAGTCGCCGCTACCAACAAAATGTATTCAGCTCTATAGAGAGCTACTCACCTGGTGTGACCTGTGTGGTTGCGCAACCAATTTGGCGGCTTGACTAGCTCGGACGCGTCCATTTTGATACTGTCTCAGTGTGGTGTAGCGACTCTGGTGTCTGTATGGTATCTGATTTGGTAACTTACGGACACCATGGCGGCGCAACTGGTCGTGCCGCCATGGTGTCCTGGTGAAATGTACCCTCCCCGGGTACATTTCTCGTAGGTCAGATGGTCCATGGGGCTGAAGATTCTGGAATGGCGACCTATCTTATCGAAAGATACAGAATTAGATGTGAGAAGACCTTTCACTTGGTTGACCGACGACTTGGTGTCGGCTGCGGGAGTAAGCTGGTTGAATGCAAAATAGACTGAAATGGTCACAAAATGAAATTATGATGAGGATGATTAACTAGTCTGACAGTTCTAATTAATCATCATCATATAAAAAGTAGACTGAAAAATTACAAATTATAGTTAAACCAGTGATCCATCAGAATCAGCTTTGCACGGGTCATAAGTCATAAGCAATTTATTTCCGAACAATATATATATGACGGCGCCAGGAGTGGCTGAGCGATATGACCGTCATCATCTTGATTCAGTGGTACTGGGTTCATTGCGAAGAGATTTTCAATAACTATAATATAGTTAGTTATAATGTCAGTTTCAGTTCACAATTAGTTATAATGTCACTTTTACAATTCACAATACTGTTGTAAGTACCTATACTAAATAATTACGAATATACGGGTTAACCGACAGTTTCGTATCAAAGGTTCGACCCTTGAAACCGTGCAAGCGATACTGCGATACTGCTCCCGCTTCCCGGGTTACAGACCCTTTAATATGACTCTGCCCACGTGGCGCCTTAACACATGACGTCACGGCGTTACACCCTTGGTAGGTACCATAATAATAACAAAACAAAGACTCTGTAGTTAAATCTCGTTCTCCACGACATATATAATAATAATATATTTATTTACATTGTGTAGGTATAAAAAATGAATTAAAAAATGAGCTTAAAAAAACATTCAATTTTAAATCAAACAACACAAACATTTAAATGACAATAACTTAATTATTTATGAACGATTGAATAAAAAGCTCTAAATTATAATGTCACATAGGAAAAAAGACAAATAATAATAACCAACCTTCTACATAATAATATGTCCCATAATAAAAAAAAAATAAAAAAAGTAATTATTATAAACAATCTAATAATAATATGTCACAAACAATTGTTAGCTAATGTGTTAACTTTAGAGAAAGATTGGATAAGAAATTTATTTAGTGTACCTAGATATAGTGTAGCGGGAAGGTTTTAAATAAAACGACCAAAACGGGTAACACACCCTCTATACTTTTACCTTGACACCACACAATTATTACAAATATCATAAATCAATACCATTTAAAAGAATAATAATTATATAGTAGCACTTACTCTGAGATGTTGCTTACCCCGAAAACTGTCAGGACAGCGCAGCGCGTTATTTTATAACCTCTTCTAACTGTCATAGCGCTGAGCTGTCAAATCGCATAACGTTCCAGTTGTCAGTGCAAAATAAATACATTTTAATGTTGCTAATACAGAAAATAATCATAATGTATGTAACTAATCATAAAAATCGCTAACACAATATTAAAGTATACCTAGTAATAAAAGCAAAATAATCACGGGGTACAAATTATATACTTTCCGCGTCTATTGTTCTTCCTATTAGTGAAAACCACAACAAAATCCGTTCCTTGGGGCCTTATTATTATGTATCAAAATGTCAGTCGTTTGAGCGAGAAAGTGGGATGGAGCTATACACTCTATATAGCTCCCCTATATCCCTTTAACAGTTCAGTTTAGGTCGTAAAATGGATCGCGTTTAAGAGCTCGTGCTATCAATGCTGGTTTAGGAGAGCACAAATAGACACGCTGAAAGCGACTTTGTTATATAGGTATTACGCAAAAATTACTTTTATAATTTCATTTCGACAATTTAAAGTAAAATTTACTAATTGTTATAATCATCTGTTTCATTACGTATAGCGTAAAATATATTACGGCAATTGAGTGCCATTTTGAATTTAGGTCAAGGTCTTCAAAGTTTGCAAATAACTGGGCCGATAACGTCAATCGTGTGTCTAAAATGGTCAGCTGCCCTAAATGCGACCTAATGATGTATCGAGAGAGAAACAAATAGAGTTTATTTCCATTGATAAATTTATGACCTTTTGCGTGTTAATTTTAGGTTTTGTTTTTACTAACAAGTAACCAAAGTACCGGCCTCATCTAGTTTAAAATGACAAAAAAAAGTTGACGTGAAAAAGTATTTTTTTAAACCTATTTGCAAAATAAATATCATTTATCAGTAATATACGCGTCCAATATAATTAATGCCTTCAGGATATTGTTGAGACTGCCTAGCTATTGCAGTTTAGGGATGTACTAACGGAAGTAGTTATATCGGGACCGAAATCGGAGGCGGAGTTGGAGGCAAGCGTCTAATGAAATACTAATAAAAAAACTTGGATATGTATAAATGAAGAACGATCTCACGACATTCCAAATACGATACAAAACCACAAGAGTAATCGACAGAAAGCTCGGGGGGAGGGAGGTTTCCCGTGCGTCAAGTATTTTGTTTGTATCTTCGATATAAGTTCCGATTATCTATCGGAATCGAACCTCCGTTACATCTCTACTATAGTGCATTGAAGATTTTTGCGCAGGCTCGTACTCAGCCCCCTAGCCAAGTTACAACCATTTCGTTTCGATTCTCTTTTCGTTGATGGCCTCGAGTCGGCCACGCCTCCTATTCCTTTGTTCTGACCACGTGACTGAGCGTTGAGATGACGTCAGAATAAAGGAATCGGAGGCGTAGCCTATTCGAGGCGATCGACGAAAAGAGAATCGAAACGAAACGGTTGTAACTTGGCTAGGGGGGCAAGGGTTTCACGCAACTGTTTGCAAAGATGCTTCGCTGCTCAAGAGTGTGAGAGGTAGTCGCTACAGCATCCTGGGAACAGTAGTGTGTGTTATTTATTAAGTTATCACCTAACAGTCTATGGATCTAATTGTGTACAAAATAAAATAAATTCAATTATATAATATTAATATAATATTCACACAACTATCACACAATGCCGTTTAGTCCCAAGCTAAGCAGAGCTTGTGTTATGAGTACTAGACAACTGATAAACATACTTAAATATTTCTAAATGCATAAATATTATAAATTACACCCAGACACAGAACAAATGATTGTGCTCATCACACAAACATTTGTCCTGGCTGGAAATCGAACCCACAACCTCCGGCATAGCAGTCAGGGCCACTAACAACTAGACCAACAGGCCCGTCAGGAGCACTTAGATGTCATACGTGGGCTCAGTTTGTCTTTAGTTTAACTTTTGATACTTTCTTTGTCCTAATTCTAAATTCCAACGCCAATTAGGTATCTTAATTTAACCTTATTGACAGTGGCTTTGTTCTTTTCATCATTGATGCTGGTAGTAAATGTGGTAAGCCTCAATAAAACCCTGTTTTTTTTGTTGATAATTCTCTCTTTTTGCAATCACTGTTTCAATTTTTTCAATGGTTTTTGTCCGACTATTACGAACAGTTAGCCTGGATACTTCAAAGGTTCTCAAATAAAGCACTATCATTGTAGAGAACTTCGCTATCTGTTGGGTCATTCAACAAATTTTCACATGACTTATTTTGATATCCATTCAATTCCACCAGCTTGTCACCAGTCGACATCGATGCGGAGGAAATATTTGACGCCATAAAATTTTAAGATAACCAGCAGTCAGGGCCACTAACCACTAGACCAACAGGCCAGTCAATTCTATTAAAATCAGGCGATAGTTACAGTATAATTAACAGATATCGTTACCATTATCCATTATCAATATTTCTAGGTCAGGAAGTCACATGTCATGTATTGAATAAGACTTATTTGCTACTACATATCGATACATCGGTAGTTACATAATACTTAACTGATTGTAATAATTTTATTTATTTAAATGTAAACTAATAAATAACTGAAAATAATAGTATGTACTGTACAAACAGCTGCATCAATTGGGTACCCCTTTCACTATAAGTATTTTAGAATAAATAACTTTTTACAAAAAAAATACAACCGACTTCAATGTAAAAAAAAACACTGAAAATTGCAAAATAACTTTAATTTCGGAAGTCGGTGTTTCTATAACAGTTTTGTTTCTTCGTTAAGTATTTAACACCGACTTCCGAAATTCAAGTTATTTTGCACTTTTCAGTGTTTTTTTACATTTAAAAACCCGCACCACGAGTACCGTTGGACGTATTCGATAACACTATTCATTAGTTGACTGGCCTGTTGGTCTAGTGGTTAGTGGCCCTTGACTGCTACGCCGGAGGTCGTGGGTTCGATTCTCACCCAGGACAAATGTTTGTGTGATGAGCACGATCATTTGTTCTGTGTCTGGGTGTAACTTATCTATAATATGTATGTATTTAGAAATATATAAGTATGTTTATCAGTTGTCTAGTACTCATAACACAAGCTCTGCTTAGTTTGAGACTAGACTGCGTTGTGTGATGGTTGTGGAATATTATAAAAAAAAAAAAAAAAAAAAACTAAGTATCGTCCACCATACTGCGGTGGGATCAATTTTTGAAGTCGGTTGTTTTTTTCTTTGTAAAAAGTTTTTTATTTTACACTTTTTAGTTATGGTACCACCACTAAAAATACTTAAATACCTTATAGCCAAACACGGTTAAATTAAATTAATTTATTACAGAGTTCTGGTGCCTAACTTCAGGCTTCATCATCAGATCAGTTCGATATATTCCCCCTCGTCTTTCAGTCAGTCATCGACTACACGTATAAATAAAGCAATTTTACTTGTTATGACAGTTCTGCTGTGATCCTATGAGGAGTTCTGTTTCATATCTTCGAAGTTCATGATCAGATCATAACAATATTTCTATGGGACCAACTTGGGAGCATAACTTTCAATCAAAAAAAAAAATCATAATCGGTCCACAATTGACCGAGAAATCGGTGAACATGCATAAAAAAAAAACATACATTCAGCCGAACATAGGACCTCCTCCTTTTTGAAGTCGGTTAAAAAGGGGGTAACCAGTTAATGACGTATCCGTAGAAATGCGCATGAATGAAAAAATAATTCATTGGCTATCAGAAACATCATCCACACATGCTGTCAACAGCATCGGGTCCAGACGGCTCCTGCCGGAGGCTCTACGAGGGGATTGTTCCGTACATTACATGTTTTTTTTTTATAGGTTCGCGCTTGACCACTATCTCGCCTGATGGAAAGCGACGATGCGGTCGACGATGGAGCGCGCTTACCTAGAAATAACCTATTCACTCTCGACTTAAAGATTCCCGGGTTGTAGCCATCAGGAAACACAGATTCCGGCAAGGAATTCCACTCCTTAGCTGTACGCACAATGAATGTGTTCCGAAAACGCTTCGTGCGTATAGGTGGGATGTCCACCATGTACCGGTGGCGCATTGCCGTACGCCTGGTGGTCCGATGAATTCCCACCTTAAAAAAAACCCTCTGGTCATATTTCGATGCTTTCCCACCTTAAAACAAAGCCCCTGGTCATACTTCGTCGTCTATTAAAATTTGAACGCTACTCCTAAAAATAAACGTTCAGGGGCATCATTTATTAAATAGATACTATTTTGCTCAAACTGTCAATAAGCTTTCAAGATAAGTCCTTCTTTATTCTGCCTTGGTCTGGTTATTATTATAAGAAGCAATTTTATCGAGGAAAATTCCTACAATAAAGATGAAGCTGATAAGTTGGTGACAATTGTTTTTTAGGGTTCCTTACCTCAAAAGGAAAAAACGGATCCCTTCTAGGATCACTTTATTGTCCGTCTGTCTGTTAAGACCCTTTATCTCGGGAACGCGTGGAGGTATCGAGTTGAAATTAAAACCATATGCTTAGGTTTGGGATGACTTGAAAAATGAAACTTCTGAATTAACGAACAAAAAAGATACGGCCGTTTATGTCGCAAAAAACGTATATTTCTAAATTCTCGAGGGAATCAAAATTCATAGGGTGCTTCCAGTTGACCTAGAATCCTGAAATTTGGTATGAACATCTCATAGCACAAGTATCAAAAAAAAATCTGAAAACTGTAAATTTGTAGTTACGTCACAAAAAAAAACTATTTTTGTGATTCGGAAAAATCATTGTAACTCAATTCGGGAATTGAACTGTTTTCACAGATAAGTTTGTATGGAACCTTCAGTGCGCGAGTCCGACTCGCACTTGCCCGGCTTTTTTTTGCCTTATCTCATGAATTTGACCTTTTTAGTCAAGTTAATAAGGGACTTAAAAACATTTGTGTACGGGGAGTTATTTTTAATTTATTGCTTCTAGAATATTTTGTATTCTTGAGAATAAAGTTTCACTATGACAGGTTTTAACTTATATCAGTATTAGTACAGCTTTGTTTTGTAAAGATGGACCCAATTTGTGGAGACTCTTGCCAGGCGGTCAATCTGTATGCAGTTGACCTGACTATTAACTTTGTCGTGGCATCTGGCTACGTTTCTTCTTCTTCTTCGTCTTCATCTGCGATCGTTTAAACGTTAAAGTTTGATGATTATGTCAATCCTCGTTTGGCTTATTTTCTTTAGACCTTTTATTGTCATAGAAATCCTACATCAATGATATGGCCAAACGAGGATTGACATATCATCAAACGTTAATGTTTAAACAATCTGGCCAGTTTTAGTTGGCCATATCATGCATGAAGTGATCAATTCTAAGATCTGGCCACGACATATGGTACACCAAAATATAAAGATACAGGAAGGTAATGGAAAGTGGTGTAGGACGTTGGCAGGAAACCTATTTTTTGTTACCTTATTTTTGTTTTTTTTTTTTGTAATTTTTTTAAAGCACAGTTTACACATATCGGATCATTGTAATCGGGGAAACCTCAACCCCTGTTATGCAGGTTGTCCGAGTTCAGGGTTTGAGACCACATTGATGTAATGTATTTTGAAATTTGGAAACAAATAAATTATTTTTATTATTTTGGGAAAACGTGGATTGTTTCTTAGCTCCTTGGTTTGTTTTTAGCTACATTAACGGGCCAAGCCAAGTCAATGTAATATGTGTGAATTATAGAGTGGATTTTATCAGGAGAAATTTCATTTTCCTCTATCTGCATGAACTTTTTTATCATTATTCAATTTTTTTTATACATATAGGGTGACTGGCAATTAGTGTACGATACTTAAACACGTGATTGTGCTCATGATAACCAACAACTTTTACTATGGGAACAAACCTGAAATCGCGAAAAAAAATCAGCTGTTCAGTACATTTATGTTTGACTAATGTACTGAACAGCTGATATTTTATTCGCGATTTCGGCTTTGCTTTGCTTTAAATTATTATGTGATAATAATTTTTTTTTTAACATGAGCAAAATCACGTGTTTGAGTATCGTACACTAATTGCCAGTCACCCTATATAATTTACATTTATAAATATTTCTTAAAAAAAACATATAAAAATATAAAAAAAAATAGTTGTCCGCCGGTGTCGGAAACAGGGTCCAAGCTACCGGTGGTTAGGGCTCCAGAGACAGGAACCTCCTCACAATGCGAGCCGTATCAAGGAGTACTGCCATCTATTTATTATTATTATTATATTTTTTATTGTTGATAGGCTGGCGCTGGACCACTACCTCAGCTGATGGAAAGCGACGATGTGGTCGACGATGGAGCCTGCTTGCGAATTCCACTCCTTAGCTGTACTTATAATGAATGTGTTTCCAAAATGTTTTGTGCGTAGGTATAGGCGGGATGCCTACAATGTACCGCTGGCGCATCAAAATCCTATATCCATCAGTGGAAGTCTTTCGGCAGGAATAACAAGTTTAGAATAGAATAGAATAGAATAAAAATGTTATTTGCATAAAAACATGGTACAAAGATTGAATACAGAGCATACATGTTTCTGCTTAACATTTTAAGCGTGCAAATTTTTGTGCATACAATATTCATCAATGTTTTTTGTCAAAAAACTCTTTGAGAATAGACCTCAATTAATAAATGTTAATCTCAAGAATCATGTTGCATTATTGAAGAAGTTTGGCATCTACAGAACATAGCTGAAATTCTATTACCATTACCCAAATGGTTCAGTATAACTAAAATACTTGTCACAACTGTGATCAAACTACTGAACAGGTCCGAACGCTCTGTTGAAAATGAAGCCGCATTGTCTGCCGAGGAGGAAGGGATCGCGCGCATTCGACGGCTGCCATGAATCTTAAGTTACGCTAGGGTTGCCAGCATTGTATGCCAGTTGCCAGTAATGATTTTAATTAATGGCTTTTTCGGATTTATTTAATCTAAATATGAATGATTTTTATGTGAGTTAAATGAAATAAATGAATTTATTTACTTATTGAAAAGTTGTCGAAAAAAAAACTGATTTGAACCGCCTTGAAGGGTTTTTTTAGGTGGGAAATTATCTTATGACTTCTCTCGCTCTAGGGTGGAGTGGGAGGGCGTGTCAGACTTTTACTGACAAAACCCACTCCTATGTTCCTTCTTTTCCTTGCATTCCAGGACTCTGGGTTTTAGGCTTCGACCCTGCTGGGCTCCTACGGTTTTGCTGACATCTCCTTGAGGCGCTCGTGAAACACTACTCGCCGTCGACGACTTGGGCTCGGTCCATCCAGTTACCATACGGCCAGACGGTGCCTTGAAGGGTAATTATAAAATTTCTGTATTTTTAAGGAATGTTCGCATTAAGTATAACCTTAGTCTCAATATATTACAACTGCCTCAAATGTATATAGGGTGACTGGCAATTAGTGTACGATACTTAAACACGTGATTGTGCTCATGATAACAAACAATTTTTACTATGGGAACAAACCTGAAATCGCGAAAAATATATCAGCTGTTCAGTACATATTTGTTATCATGAGCACAATCACGTGTTTAAGTATCGTACACTAATTGCCAGTCACCCTATATGTTTGATAAGTTTTTGACAGTGATTGTCGGAGAGATGACAGTAGTAGAAAGTGAATAAAATGGCTTTATAACTGATGTGGATACATGCATCCCCAGTTGGTATAATCAATGCCGATTTAAAATCTCAATGACAGACACTACGAAGCCACCGCTGGGTCTTGAAGCTTAAAGAGTTTCTTAGATCACATTTTGTATCTTTATTCTACCGTTTTTCCTTTTTTTTGTCTCTCTTGTTACATTTTTGTTTTATTCGTCTACTATTTATTTTTCACACTTTAAACAAACACACTATCTTACACATATTTATTATAATTAACACAGCACTATTTTACTTCGCGCCGAAACTGAAATGCAATTCTATTATTGTTCACATAATGTAGTAATATTTTCATTACGGGTCAAAGGATTCGCAAGTTTAGATATATATAAAAAAATACAATCAATGTATCCTGGCAACACCATCGCGTCTAGATGTCACTTATTTTTTTTGCGGTAAAAGTTTCGCATGGAAAAAACTTTATCCTATCTAATTATTCATTTAAGATACATGGAATAGTATTTTTTTAGCAATTTAACAAAATCCCAAGTGATACATCTTATTATTCATTTATAATACATGAAATAGTTCCTTCTTTAGCAAAATAACAAAATTTCAAGTGATAACCTATAAAGTGTATTGTGCAATAACGAATTTCAGTGTCGAATTTAAGCCTTGAATCTACAATCACACAGGATGAAGAACCGATATCCAGCAAAAGCCAAAGCACTAAGTGATCATAGCGAGTACTGCATCTCAGACTTACAAGTCGAAACCTTGCTCAATCTTCAATCAGGGTACGAGATACCATTAGCGAAGTTGTTTTTGCACGCTAACTGATTGGAAGCTGCCAGACTGGTACGTGATGCTCTTAGCGGCTTATTCTACGTTGCTAGTCTGAAAAGGCCCCTGAAACCTGTCATCGAGGACGCGATCCTCATCGGGCAATGGCGGAGGCACTAAGTGATCATAGCGAGTGCTGTTTTTCGGACTTGCGAGTCGAGGCCTTGTTCAATCTTCAATCAGGGTACGAGATACCATTGGCGACGTTAATTTTTACGCGCCAACTGATTGTAAGCTACCAGACTAGTACGCGATACTCTTGGCTTCGTTACTCTACGTTGCTAATCTGATAAGCATCTGTTATAGCAGGTGAGTCCCATTCATTTATAATCCAAAGAACAAAAATGGCAAAAAGACTAAGTTCGACGTGCTCCACTTTATCAGTGCCTATAAAGGTCACGAGAAGGCCAAGTTCATACTACCCATCTGTGTATTATTAATTCGTGTAAAAACAGTACACCACCTATGTGTAGATCGCTACAAAACATTCAAACTCCTTTAGTGAATACGAGATATTCCAAACCACCACAAGGTGGCAAGTTATACTGCCTAATATGTAAATTATAAACTTTCCAAAGTAATGCTAAAGAATACGAGATATTCCAAACTGTCATAAGTTAATCCAATGTACCTAGCCGGATTGCCGGTAGATACCCACCTGTGTCCAGTTGTTGGACTAGAAGCCAACCCAAAACCATGGGAGAAGGCAAGGCAGAATTATTGACACCCTCACCGGCTACAATGCTGGTGGAAAATACTGCCATAGTGCGAGCATAAAGGTGGCCGATTATCAAACCTATTTTTTGCTGAGTTAAATAGTAAAGACCTATTCAATAGAAATATTATTATTTCCTTATGGTTATGTTGTACACTGACCTGCAATATATTCAAAATAATAAAAACAAAAACAAACCATGGAACACGAGATGTTCACAATGATATATATCTAAGCACTAAGTGACATGAATACTTCATCAACAATTTACAAATGATATGTTCACTTATAGCAACAAATATCAGTAAGTGTTGATTATGATATGACTCCATGTAATAATATCTATGGAAAATCTTGATATAATTTAAACAGATTAAATTCATAGGTACAGCATATCATTCCACATCCTCAGTATTTAAGCTTATAGTAAAAACCTTGCTCAAAGAGCATGTAAGCTAACTTTTAAGGAACCAAAACCTAAGGAAATCGCAGGTTAAGTCCTCTGCTGATACCAGCAGTCCTGAATAAAATTATAAGGTTCTAAAGTTTCAATACCAGAATTACAGGAACTCCTCACAGGCTCGAAGAACCCGTGCACCAGCACCTTGGAATACTTGATGTATGACACCAATGCCACAATTGGTGTGGCCACCCGCTGGGCTGAGCGGTTTGAGGAAGCTACCATTGATTTTAAGAAGAAGTAACTTCTCACTGTTGAAAGCAGAAGGGAATAATATTGACGGGCAAAACCACCAGCCCTACTTACTTATAATCACCCCAAGGGAGTAAGTCAGCAATAAACTTATAATGATATACAACAACTAAATAATGAAATATGTGCTGATATATTTGTAAATAGTTGTTAGAACAAAATGGTATGAGGTATCTACCTTACTCGTACTTAATGTCTAAATCACTCAATAAACTAAAAATTCAATATAAATGAATGTCAAATTACACAAACCGTGTACGCCTGATAATGACATAATTGCACAGAACTAACCTAAATTCAAATCTTTTGTAAAAACTTACCTGGTTGGTGCTCCTAATAAATGAATAAACAGGGAAATCTTTGTTGTAACAAAACAGAAATAACAAGATTCAGATTTAATTTGATCTGCACTGGTATAACATTTCCAGTAGCAATTGTCTTATATTGACAATATTTTCTGTGTTCAAAGCAAATATTGTATGGAGGGAAATTGCCTTATTATAGGGAATACCTAGGAACAAGCTTCCCATGACTAGACAACTGGCCTTGTCATGGAAACATTACTTCTGATGCATTTGGCACATAAGAGCTCTCATGCCACGGGACACAAAAAGTGTGCACCAAAGCAACTTGTTTCACAAAGGACTCACTTCTATGACAATCAAAAAATCTCACTGCGCTTAATAGAAAAATTACTTCGCAGTATACATGACTCCTGAACTTAAAAATTTAACATAAAAGTAGACAACTATCTACCACTTGGTAAAGAAATGTAATGTTAGATTTTATGTTAGATCATTCAGACATTCCCAAAACATGCATGGCATACCCACCAATTTTGGAACAGGGATGGTTTGCTGAACACAGTTTAATATCATGCCTATAAGCCTATATGTATCCTATAAGTCATATGGTGAAATTATGGCTTCTCTCTACTTTGTTAGGTTGTCACTGTCAAACAGTGTCAGAAATGCAATAGACAACTTTGTCTACGGTGCAGCTAAAACCCGGTCCACACATGACCTACAGTAAAACTAGTCTTTTGTTTGGCTGATACTTTTAAATTTATTTCATGTTTATCCAGGTAGAATAAACATATCTTATCTCCTCTTTATTCTCTAAAATAGCTAAGTGGGACTGAATGTTCAAAATACACTTACTTAATTGAGGCAATGAATTACCCCATTTGAATTACTAGTATCATCAAAACTATAAGTACTTAACTTACCAATACAAAAGTAAAATTGCATTGAAACAAAAAGGGGGGGGGGGTGTATGCTGGGGACCAACTAGTGCAACAGGTCCTCGTGAAAAGTCAGTGACCATACAACTTCTCTAGGTATCTAGTCCCTAGCAGGAAGTTCATTCCAACATGACATAAACCCCTCCCTCAAGAAACAAAGTTTCTCGTTACATATAACATAAACTGTGACACAAAAATACTACTGTGATGACAGAGGAAGACAATCGCATTAACTTCCATTTCGGGAGGCACAAAAAAATGACATAAAATGGTCTTCATAAGTATAAAATAATTGTATTTACATATATTTAGATAGACCCATATGCATATACATACAGGTATATACAAGTATACACATACATGCTGAAATAAACGTTAGTATACTAGCTGTATCATGCAGTAGAAAAAAAAAAAAAAAAATTGTAATAATAATAATAATATTAATAATAATAATAATTTAATATAATAAAATATAATTTATATGTTATGTTAAATGAACAAACGGAATAATAATAATAAAATCGATAAGCTAGACTTCCATACCAGTCACCTACAATGTCAACACAAATATAACTTAGATGTGAATAGATACTTATCGTTTGAAACGAAAATGATGAATGTGATAATATATAATGCATGTACCTAATTGCATTGCCTAATGCAAGGCTAATTATATGATGCATGTAATGTAATTACATTACCCCCAGTGACATTTAAAACATCACTATGGTATGATAAAAACGACTAATGAGATTATTCTGCTTCAATAGATTTCAACAAATTGTCTTTGTGTTAAGTGGGAACAGCAGTACTATAAAACCAAAGTAACTTTTTGTCTGATTACATTTAGTAATAATGACCTTGTAATATAGCCGACATCAACGGCTAGGTACAGGGGCGCTGGCTTTTAGAAAACCCCATGGGTGCTCATGCTCATTTGATGGACTCGAAAAAGTGGCGAAGTGTGAGAAGAAAAATGCACACTGATCAACCGACAAATAAATAAATGTCCTACTTACATACTGCGCACCTAATTACTAATTATGTTCGATAAAAATATAAAATGAAATCATTTTATAAAAATGAAACTAGTTTTTAGTATCAAGAAATATTATAATGTAACCGTAACCTAAAAGGCGATTACTTATCTGTTTCTTGATGTCTATTCTCAGGGGTGCTCGGCACCCACTGTTTATTTCTCATAATCGGCGCCCCTGGCTAGGTACATATAACGATGATGTACAAATAACCAAGTAAGTACTAAAATATACTGAGAGTAATGATATAATATTTCTAAAATAAGCTAGTAAGTCATAAGTGACTTTCATTAAGAATAATCCAATTAATTACAATACACGTCTCACACCGTGGTATTATAACTGCCCCTGTTGAAGATAACATGCTTCTCATCTAAATCAGTTGCCTATCAATGAATCAAATATATTTTTACAATACGAGAATACTTGTCACACAATACTTTAAAAAAATGAACGGATAGTCTAGTCAACACCTTGGGACACTCCCAGCAAGAACGTATGACTGTAGCGACAAAAAAACCTTAGGGAAAACTGAAATCAACTCATATCTTACTATAAAAAGAAACCGCACTTGAGTTGATAGTACCAGTACTAACAATAGCGTAACAATTAATTATTGCAGCAAACTCTAAACATCTACATTATGTGAACAATAATAGAATTGCATTTCAGTTTCGGCGCGAAGTAAAATTGGGAATCAAACGAGCTTACCTGTTAAGCGAAGTCTTGATTCTAATTTTATGAGCGCCGAAACTGAAATGCAATCACCCACCCACCACTAGTTAATAGCCCCAAAGCTGCAATAATTAACCTACCTAACTCACAGTTATCCTTACAGGGAAATAGTGAATGTAAGTATGCGGTAACAAGTCTGTCCAAAAGACAGCTTGTTCCTTGTCCTATAATCTCTAAAGTAAGTGACATCTAGACGCGATGGTGTTGCCAGGATACATTGATTGTATTTTTTTATATATATCTAAACTTGCGAATCCTTTGACCCGTAATGAAAATATTACTACATTATGTGAACAATAATAGAATTGCATTTCAGTTTCGGCGCTCATAAAATTAGAATCAAGACTTCGCTTAACAGGTAAGCTCGTTTGATTCCCAATTTTGATGGTTTATATTATTTAAGTATGCATCACCGATACATATATATTACACACCAAAACTGTTTTAAGTCCGTTGCGTCACAACCACAGGTTCAGTTGAAAACCAGCGTCAGGCACTAGTTGTCTGACATTCATGCTGAACTGGACCTATTTTGGTGCAGCCGTGAGGCACACAGCTACATTTTTGCTTCTTTTTTTTATTTTTGTATCGTATTACCGTATATTGTGTTTGTGCCTTGTGCTGTACTAAATAAATTCTTTTTCTTTCTTTATTTTCTTTTATATAGGGTGACTGGTAATTAGTGACCGATACTTAAACACATGATTGTACTCATGATTACAAACAACTTTCCCAAATAAACTTTTTTTATATTCTCATTCGTTTTACCACAATACCAAAACAGCTGTTTGAATCCGGTATATACACTGATTACGTACACCGCTGGGTTTGCAAGCCGCGGGTGTTCTATCACTGTTGTAGGTACGGCGGCGTCACGCGGCTAGTCACCGGTCGCAGGCGCGCGCGTATTACAAATAGCCTTAGATTCAAACAGCTGTTTTGTTATTGTGATAAAACTAGTGAGTATATAAAAAAAGTTTATTTGGGAAAGTTGTTTGTAATCATGAGTACAATCACGTGTTTAAGTATCGTGCACTAATTATAATTACCAGTCACCCTATATACGTCTACGGTGGCAAATTTTTGTGAGAAAATGGGTTGTGATCATGTGTGATCTATGTGATATGGCTATTCTTGGCTGTAAAGGTGCGTGCTCAATGTGGACACGTTAAAACACCAATATCGTAATGGTACTGGATGTTCTAAGGCGTATTTTTCCTGATGATCTCTCACTTGCTGTTGAGATCTATCTTTCTCTGGTCTTCAAAAGTTTTGCCAAACGTCTCTAACCAGGTCTATTATTTGCCATCTCTTCCCAGCGAGAGGGGTTCAAGAATTCCTTGTTATGATGAAAATAAACACTAAAGACCCCAAATGGGTTCTATTTGAGTGACAATTGAATTGTTATTTTCTTAATTGTGTAAAAAAAATTCTATTTATTATCATTTTTTTTTTAAGCGTGCGCATTCAGAAACCTGTAAAGTCACATACACAAGACACCCAGACCTAGGACACCAATCTGTAGGCCATACAAAATATTTGGTCCGCGCGAGAATCGAACCCACGACACGCAGCGCAGTAGTCAAAAGGTCAATCACTGCGTCGACCGTGTAATCTTAGGAAGCAAAAGGCTTAAAGAATATCTAATAATAAATAATATAATATATAATATTCCACAACTATCACACAACACCGTCTAGTCCCAAGTTAAGCAGAGCTTGTGTTATGAGTACTAGATAACTGATAAACATACATAAATATTTCTAAATACATACATATTATAGATAAATTACACCCCGACACAGAACAAATGATCGTGCTCATCACACAAACAAATGTCCTGGGTGGGAATCGAACCCACGACCTCCGGCATAGCAGTCAGGGCCATTAACCACCAGACCAACAGGCCAGTCAACTAATGAATAAATGAATGACAGTTTGTACCGAAATTTTTCATTTATACCGATGGGAAACATGGGATACACGGCTTGTTACATCAAAAAAATACACAGTGGAGTGCTATTCAAGAACCAACCAATTATTTTTCCAATATTTGTTTTTTACTCCAGTGAACGAAACCCCAATTCTGTAACGCACTCACAATCACAGTCCCTTTTGAAAGATATTTTTTTAGTAGCATATATTTAATGTCTTTATATTTTTACATCATTGCTGTTTGGGTAAATAAAACCCGAACGCGAAAATCGACTAAAAAGATTTTAAGCAGTTTAACTTGTTTCGAACTTTGTAGTCGTTTTTTGTTGTCGGGTTTATTGACATTGTCAACTTTTATATTTCCTACATTTTAGTGGGTAATCCTTTCGAAATCGTCTCCCCGAGCCCTTCATTTTGCGCCAAAATTTGATGTACCCAATATCACTCTTACAACTAATACAAACGTAACGACATCTGTCAAGCTAAAATGCAACAAACGATTAGTCTCAAAGACGTCCAAAAGAAATATACATAGATACATACTTACACTCGAAACCAACATATCCCTACTTCTGGCACAGTCGGGTAATAGTTAAAATATAATATTAATAATTTGTTGTGCAAGAGGTTTAGCTTTCCAGAGTTATTTTTTTGGTGTGTGTGTGTTATTCCGTAAAACACAATCAATGACTGTGCTAATCAAGCAGTTTAGCATCCATAAAGATAAAGACGAATTTTTCGTCAGCATTTTCATAATTTAACTCCTTGAGTAGCGTAATTAGAGACACAATAGTAAGACAATAGCGCACGACCGCCGGCGCTCGTGCGGGGATCAACAGCTTAAAAAAAAACTGTACTTTTTTAAATTTAAACTGCGTAAAATTGTTACCTATTCTAACCAACCCCGATGATACTTATAATAAAAAAAAAATATTAAACCCCAAACGAACGCCGGCGTTCGCTCTCTCATTGTCTTTCTATTGTGTCTCTAATTACGGTATTCGAAAGGTGTAATCGGGGTACTATAAAATCGTTATTGTAATCAATCCCGATGACATTTTTAATTTTAAAAGTAATTCATTCATTTTTTCACTAAAATGTTAGAATAACGATTTTTAAATTAAGAGAAAAAACCCGCGAAAAAACTTTTCATTAGTTCGTTCGGAAACACATATCGTGCACGTGTGTTATTATTTCTAGGAACACCAAAGTGAACATATGTAGTATTGCAGGAATTTGGTCGATGATACGCAATCAGCCGCAACAGTACTAGTGAAATTTACAGTCGCAGCTTTACACTGGTATCCAATATCAAGCGGCTAGTTTAATGGCCAGGGGCTGGTAAATATTGGTGAAGGACTCTATAAAAGTTGTCGGTTGATACATGATGTTAAAATAAATATTTCATGTAAGTACTATTTATTGTTGCGTTTTTAGATTACATTCTGTAGATTCGGCGATCACGTGAATCTATCGTCAATTATGACTAACATATTATAGTTCGTGTCTAGAATAACAACCAGCCGCTCGGGACTATCTCTTCCCTTCCGCCTGACTCAGGTCCTTACCGAACATGGCCAGTTCGGGAGGTTTCTGTGTTCAGGCGGAACAAACGCTCGGGTGTCACCATTATGCGGACGGCCCGAAAGACACAGTGGATGTGTGCATCGCTTGGGCGGAGCACTGCCATGGCCTCGTAGAGGCGATCGGCGGCGGCAAGCTCTTACGCCCAGCCCTGGTGCAGGCCATGGTCCGGAGCGAGACGGTATGGGAAGCGGTCGCTTCTCTCTGCGAAGTAGTAATACTAGCAAAGGAGATGGTCACAACCGTAAGGGAATGGACATCCTCACGCCCCAGCCACCTCCACAGAAGACGGCCCGCGCGTCGGGAGTCGTGGGACGATCCCCGGCCACCTCCACGCATGCCTCAAAGTGATGTCAGTAAAACCGTAGGGTCCAAGGAGGGCCGATACCCGCTAGGGCCACGGGAATTTTTGAACGAAACATCGTGTTCCTGGATCGCAAAAGGCAACTGAAGAACACAGGTGGGTCTGGTGCTGACAGTAAAATTCTGACACTTCCTCTAGCTACACACTAAAGCGAGAAAAGTCATTGGTAAATCTCCAAGGTCATGTAACGTTTTTCAAAGCTCGTACTGTGTTCTCCGAGTAATCCACAGAGTGGTGGGTACGCGGTTGTTTCTTCCGCCTGAATTCGGTGCAGGAACCTCCCAGGTTTACCATGTCCGGTGAGGACTTGCGTCATGCGGAAGGTGAGGACGAAGTGAGGTCTCTCCAACCACTCTTCAAAGAGGGGACTTATCGCCATGATCATGGCGAGTTAATGTTCACGAATGTCCTCGAATGTGACCAGCTGTGAAAAGTTAAAGGGTGTGGCGTAATTTATAGAGGGACCCTTTTTTCGTCAGAAAACATAGATGTATATTTTTGGTGGTTTCAAAAATCATTTGCGCGTTTGGACAGCCCTAGTCAGTTGGTTCTTAGTACGCAATTAGAATAGAAAATGTTAAGGTCATCCCATCTTTAACTCAGACTCGCTTGTCTGGAACTAACTGTGCCAAATTACCTGATCGGCCAATCAATATTTAGTTATACTTGATGCTCAGACCAATAAATTTTTTTATTGGCCTGAGACTTGATGATGAATTGTTTATTTTTGGTATAATTATGTCTGATTGGTTTCTAGATTGATTTTTAGGTAGTTACTTTAAAAATAAAACATTGTGCATAACACCTGTAGTTTTTATAACCATGTCTAGCCAGAGTATAACAATAACAAGGTTTTTAGATGATCTTATTAATTTTAATTTTTTTGATGCAATGATTTTAATGTGCAATGTTTTTTTAATGTATTATTTTATGTGACGTAATTTTAATTTTATTTCTGTATGTAATTTAAATTTGTATGTAATTTGTAATTTATATGGGAAAAATTTCCTGAATTAAATGATTATTATTATTATTAAAAAAATGTAATTTAAATGTGTACTTACCTAGAGAAATAATAAATAATTTATTTTGCTTGTAATATGGTGGTAGTTAGGTTAATAAATAATAAGTAAATATTTAAGTTATTTTAGTGCATACGAGTATATTGGTAATACTGTATTTGTATGGGGTGTGTAATATATGCCATAATAACAGAATAATATATTATCACTTGAAATAACGTTCATATGATATAATTTTCATATGCTATAAAAACAAATAACCTAATTTCATGTGATCTAATATTACATTTCATATAAATTTCTTTTGCTCTAATAACTTTTAGTATAACGTTCATCTCATATAATTTTCAAATAGTATATTGCTCTTTTTATATAACGTTCAGTTGACCTAATTTTCATTTGACCAAATTTTCATATTTACTCATTTTTTGCCCAAATTCTGTAGTGAATAAGTAAATATCAGAAAACATCATACTGTTATAACCTCATCTAACCCAAATGATTCACCAACAATAGAAGGGATCTGACGCAGGTATATATGAGGTGAATATGAAAGAACAAAAAAACATATTAATTCCTAGTTATTTATTCATACAACAATGTTATGAGTGAAGACAAAATACTATGTTAAGGTTGACTAACCTTATTTCAGTTTTAAGTTAGAGGCCAAAGCTCGAAGGAATTCAATTTCAAGACGTTTCAAAATTATATTAAACGTTACTATAGAATTTGAATATTATACTAACTAAATATTATACTAACTGAATATTAGTTCAAATGTGCATTATAGAAAATGTTTATTAAACCATATAAAATTAGGTAAACTGAAATTATATCAATAATTCATTATATCATTTCATCGTTATACAAAAAAAAAAGTTATATTAAATGAAATTAGGTCATGTGATCGTTAGAACTTTTGTTATTATGTCAAATGGTACGCACCCATTTGTATGCTGTGATGTAGGAACATATTCTATTTATTAATTGGTCTGTCTGTTTTTAATTTTACTTAATTATGTTTTTTATTAATCTATCAAACTTTTGTAGCTTTTTTATGACGTTGTTTTTATTATTAATTGTTATTACCTTTTTTTAGGTGGGAAATCATCTAATGACATCTTCTGCTCTTGGGCGGACGAGAGGGCGTGTTAGACTTTTACTGACTGGAACCCACTCCTGTTCCTTCTTTGCCTTCGTTCCAGGGCCCAGGGTTCTCTTTCACATGACCCATGGATTATTAATTATTACCTAAGCTTAAAAATATATAATTACCTACTAGCTGACCTGGAAAACATTGTTCTGCCATGTAAAATATCAAAGAAAATAATGGGGGGTTGTGGTAGGAGGGTAAAAAATAGCCTACGACCAATTCTCAGAACTATTAAATATACAAAAAAAAACATAGAAATCGGTCGAGCCGTTTCGAAGGTTTTCGATAACAAACACTGTGACACGAGATTTTTGTATATATATTTTATTTATTAATATTAAATAACTAATTAATATCCCGTAATGTTTTATTACATTATTATTTATAACCCCAAATAATGTATGAAGTGTTAGCCAATAATCAATAAATGTAGTCAAAAGGAATGAATGTATTGTACCTAGTGATGCAACGGAAGTGTCTTAACGAAAGCAAAAACGGAAACGGAAACAGATGTCAAAAGTAAATCTTTGCAGATGCGGAAGCGGAAACGGAAGTGTTAATACTATGAAGAATAAGCACAAAACTATTTCTTAAAAACAACAGAAGGTTTACGTCGTAATCACGTCACGAGGCGCGGTGATGCAGAATGAACCAAAAAAATATAATATTAAAGAAACTCGTTGCGACACGTTGTGTACCGCCCCCGCCCCCCACCGCACCTCTTCCGATGTGTCCAGTCTTCCACGTGCCCCCCACCCCCGCGCTCCTCACTGTATTCTTCCGTTTAGAGTTCTGTTCTAAATTTTGCGGAAGCAGAAACGGAAACGGAAGTAAAAAAGCTTGCGGAACTTCTGCAAAAGCGGAAGCGGAAGCATAGTTCTGTTGCAACACTGAATAAACATTTCGCACCTTCGGTAGAACAAGGGCACAATTGTCAAAAATTGCAAAAATGAGTTAAGTATACAGAAATGCCTTAAAAATAAACTATACGCCTAAAAAGGATATAGTATATAGTTTATATCATGCAAAGAAGAAAAACTTTCGAGCAATATTAACAGAGCAAGACCTCACTGAATGCAATAAATATCTTAAAATAGCTCTCCTGTAAAATAGCAAAAACTGCAATTATGCCCTTGTTCTACCGAAGGTGCGATTTGTATTGTATAAACTGTTGTATTATAAAAACAATTATGCAACTCGTGTTTAAAAAACTAATGTCAGTTTTCTTTGAAAATGAATAAAGATACAGTGTTCGCAAATAAATAAAAAATACGTATATAACAGCAAACAAATCAATATTTAAATAGCTTGGCATCGTAATTTGTTAGGTACTTATTTTATTATACTGTTTATCTTATGCCGGGTATTCATTAGGCAATATTTGTTTTGCCTAACTAACACTGCTTTTACCCGACTGCAAGAAGGGTTATGTTTTTCGCGCGTATCTTGTATGTTTGTATGTATGTATGTAATATTCTTTATTACCTCATATCTTACAAACCGCTGAACGGATTTATATAATTAACATATCGTTAGATTCGTCTCGATAACCCAAGTTTTTTTAGATTAGAACTTCACCTAAGATAAAAAAACGATTGTGAGACGCTATACGAGTAAAAAAGTTTTTTTTTTATATACTACAATATGGGTATCAAATTAAAGGGCTCATCATGAGAATTCCAAAATGGTATATCATGACCATATTAAAAAAAAATACAATAGGAAATATGTTATTTATTATCTGCTAACGGTAAATCGCGACTTCGTTACGTTACTCCCCTTTTTTGAAGCAATCGTGTAAAATCGTGTTATCCTTTTCAGAGATATATTATATAAAACTTGGGAATTAGCTTAAGATACTCCTTGTAACATCAACTATCTGTCAGTCAGACACGTCATAAATTCAAAATTAAAAAAAAATCAAAATGTTTTTATTTCACATAGGCCAAAACGTCAAAAGCACGGTTCCAAATTGGTTGTTTCCTATGGAGAAGAACCGCCAAGAAACTCCATGATTACTCTTTAAAAAAATGGTTGGTCTTACAAAAACTGGTAAGTCCCGACTCTTTGAGGAGTGCCGGGCCATGGGAGGACTTCTGAAAAGGTAACCCGTGGTCCTAGAACGCATAGAGCAACTGAAGAAATCTAGGTGCGGTTTTATTGAGTAAAAGTTTGGCATGCTCTCCCTCTCCGTGCTAGAGTAGGAGAAGTCATTAGATGGTTACCCACATAATAAATAGATTTCCGCCAGTGAAAATCCCGTCAAAATCGGTCAAGTTTTCGAAAATATCCTCTCCCCCCGGAATCGTCGACATTCGTTCCCTCACGCGTGCGGCTGCTAGCGAAGGAGGACCTTCGCTAGCATTACTGCTTCGCAGAAAGAGGCGACCAACTGCCATTCCTCCTCGCTCCGGACCATAGCCTGAACCAGGGTCCGGCGCAAGAGGTCGCTGACACTAATTACCTCCACGAGGACTCAGCGGTGCTCCGCCCAAGCGGGGCACACCTCCACCGTATGTTCCACCGTGTCCTCCGGGCGGTCATCACAATGGTGACACCCGGGCGTTTCTTTCGCCTGAATCCGATGCAGGAACCTCCCGAACTTGCCATGTCCGGTGAAGACCTGCGTCATGCGCTGGGTTGCGACAGTCGTTGTCGCCATTTCACCATGAGATCTCGCCGGAACTCTATCCGCCATGTTGCAACTTGTCGCGGCAGCGGAGTTTCGCCCCGGCGATGCATCTCCATGCGCGAATTGTGCATGCGGGCAAGGACTGTTGCCTCCAGATTCCCACGGTGGCAGGCCAGCAAGGCAGCGCTTCACGGGTGACCGTGCGCTATTGTCGCACCATACGGATGGCCATGACCCTCTGGCAAGCGTTCAGCCTGGCCGCCGGTCACTTTTGCAGCGACGGCGACCACACCATAGCCCCGTAAAGGGCCATGGACTGAACTATCCCCGCGTAGAGCCTAGACCATCTCAGACTCCAATCTACATGATTCTCATATGATTTGACCATTACATGTTTGGTGTATGGACTTTAAAAAAGACTTTGACTCCTGAGTTTGTTTCGGTGTTTCTTCTCAGGGTAGTCTGCCAGGATACACCGGCTTCAACTAGTTTAAATAATTGACGAAATAAATTAATGTGTAAAAGTGTTTTTAACAGACTTCCAAAAAAGGAGAAGGTTGGAACCATATAGTGATTTTAGTATTTTCATCGAGAACTTAAGCATTTACAGTCAAAAAGTAACATTTGATGAAGTGTAACTGATGAAGAAGACCAGAAATGGCCAACGGAACTTCATACTCACATAGATATCACAATAAAGATACATAAACGACTATGACAATACAAATAAATGAATGGTTTTGAATAGTTGTGTTGAAAATGGTATCAACAAAGTGATCTTGATGATGATGGAGCCAGAAGATAGGCACCGGAACTCCGTAATTAATCAATGAATCCTAGCCGTGTTTGGGCTTATTAGAATTGTCATAAGATGTACTTTGGCTAATAGGGTTCTATCGAACTGATCTGATGATGGAGCCGGAAGGTGGAATATGGACTCGGGAACTTCATAATAAAACAATGTGTCCTAGCAGTGTTTGGGTTAATTGGAATTGTCATGTGGAACAGGTACTCTGGCTATAAGTGTATCACAACTAAAAAGTGTGAAATAAAAAACTTTTTACAGAAAAAAAACGACTTCACTAAAACAATTAAAATAACTTTAATTTCGGAAGTCGGATTTCGAAATTAAAGTTATTTTGATCGTTTTTTTAGTGAAAACGGTTATTTTTTTGGAAAAGAGTTCTTTTTAAAAACCTATTTGCAAAATAAATATCATTTATCTTCAGCAAGCGATGTGTAACTTTTTGGCGTTCTTGGGTCACGGTGTACTCTTCTGAAAAATCTCACAGCTCGTCTACTATGACGCTAAATTACGAACAGGGTTAGTTGACACGAAATAACTGACCTAACCTAATCCCCGCCCGAAATTCACACCGATTAGTTCCCTACAGGTGATTTAATTACGGGAACCGTGTACTAAGTGGAAACTAGCCGCCAATTATTTCAGGAAACAGCTTCGAGCTTTATTACGCATATTTTTACTTAGGTGAGTATATCTTTTTTTAAGGTTCCGTACCTCAAAAGGAAAAAACGGAATCCTTATAGGATCACTCTGTTGTCCGTCTGCCTCCGACAGGCAATACCCTTTATCTCGAGAACGCGTGTAGGTATCAAGTTGGAATTAAAACCATATAGGTACTCGATCAGGTCTGCGGTCCCTTGAAGCTGTGAGAAAATGAAACTTCTAAGTTAACGAAAAAAAAAATACGGGTGTTTAAGTCGCAAAAAACGTATCTTTCGACACTCTCAAGGAAATCAAAATTTATAGGGTACTTCCCATTGACCTATAATCCTAAAATTTAGCACGAAACAAGGTCTCACAGCACAAATATAGGAAAAAATCTGAAAACTGTGAATTTGTAGTTACGTCACAAAAATACAGTTTTTGCGATTTGGAAAAATCTTCATAACTGAATTCGGGAATTGAACTATTTTCAAAGGTAAGTTTGTACGGAACCCTCAGTGCGCGAGTCACACTTGTCCAGTTTTTTATTATTAATAGGCTCGCGTTTGACCACTATCTCACTTGATGGTAAACGATGGTGTGGTCGATGACGGAGCACGATTGCCTAGAAATATCCTATTCACTCTTGACTTAAAGACCCTCAGGTTGTAGCTATCAGGAAACACAGAATCCAGCAGGGTATTCCATTCCTTAGCTTTATGTATACAATCATCATCAATTCAGCCGAAAGTCGTCCTCTATTGGACATAGGCCACCCCCAAACGTCGCCATAACGAACGGTCCTGTGCGTCTCGCATCCATCGGATTCCAGCGACCCTCAACAGGTCATCGGTTCCACCTTGCGGGAGGCCTTCCATCGCTGCATCTTCCGGTACGCGGTTGTTATTCCAGAACCTTTCGACCCCAATGACCATCTGTTCTGTACCCACAATGGGATTCCAAAATGTTTTTTACGCATGGGTTTTTTTTCGGTGGGATAATCATTCAATGACATCCCTCGCACTTGGGCGGAGCGGGAGATAGTGTCCGACTTTTACTGACTAAAAACTTACCCTTGTTTCTTCATTGCCTTTCATACCAGGGCCGAGTCTTCCTTTCAGAATCAGACCCTTAGCCCCAGTAGGCTTCGACCCTGCTGGGCCCCTAAGGTTGCTGACATCTCCTTGAGGCGCGCGTGGAACACTACGCGCCGTCGACACGCGCTCGGTCCGGATGGTTACCGGAACGTATGGGTGGGTAGGATTTTCCATAGGCATATATTTTCAGAACATTAAAATTTTATGACCGACGTTTCATCGTCTGCCTATTCGACTACATAAGTATTTTCTATGCCTATATTTTTATCTATCATCAGAGCCGATCGATCATAAATCAATTTTATAGGTTCCTTCGTGGATATCACATGTGAATCTAAGTTTCAGCCTACTTATTATTCATTGTGTCATTTGACAATAGGATTCCTTTTCCGTACCTGCCAATATAAACAAAAAGGCAGAATTGTGTTACTGTTTAATAAACTGTTAGTGTCGCCGCACATGGGCCTCATGCCACAGCCACAAACGCTGCAACGAGAAGCTAGAAGCGGCCACAAGCCACTTGTGGCCGGTGGCTGCTACTTTTTTTAACTCATACGCGCAGTATCATAATGGTTTCTGACCAAGAAGGTTTAAATGCGCGAGTGGCGTGTGTTTAGTGGCCAGTGCGAGCCACAAGAAAGAAGAAGAGAGCAGCGGCGATTTGAAGCGTGTGGCGGCCACCGGCGTCAACCGTGTGCGACGAATCCATATAATAATGTATGAAATCTACAGGAAATATGCCGGTGGCGGCGTTTTGTGGTTGTGACCGGTGGCCCGTGTGAGATTTTCCGAAGACATGCTTATTACTAGAAGGCCACTTTTCGTACTTTTTTTCAGGGCAGGGGACTAGCAGGCTCTCGTAAAAAAGTCAAGGTGGGAAATCATAAAATGACTTTCGCACTCTAAGGTGGAACGAGAGGGCGTGTCAGACTTATACTGACTATATCCAAGTCAAGAGTGAATAGGTTGCTTCTAGGCAAGCATGCTCCATTGTCGGCCACATGCTCCATCATCGCTAACCATCAGGTGAGATAGTGGGGCAAACGCGAGCCTATTATAATAATAAAAAAAAGCGGGCAACTGCGAGTCAGACTCGCGCACTGAGGCTTCCGTACAAACTTACCTATGAAAACAGTTCAATTCCCGAATTAACTTACAAAGATTTTTCCGAATCGCAAAAAAGTTTTTGTATTCGTGACGTGTAACTAACAGTTATCAGACTTTTTCCTATAATGATTGTGCCATGAGACCTTGCTTCATGCTAAATTTCAGGATTCTTGGTCAACTTTCACACAACGCCATCTAGTCCCAAACTAAGCAGATCTTGTGGTATGAGTACGAGCTAGACAACTGGTAGGTAAACATACTTATATATTTCTAAATACATACATATATTATATATAAATTACATCCAGACACAAATGATTATGCTCATCACACAAACATTTGTCCTGGGTGGGAATCGAACCCACGACCTTCGGTATAGCAGTCAGAAACACTTACAACTAAACCAATAGGCCAGTCAAATTCTCTCTGTTTTGATTCAAGCACATCTTTGTTTCAGGAAATGGGTCACAATCATGCAGTTTTAATTTTCAAAAAATGTCTAAGTTTACGGTAAAGACGATTTAACCTTTCTTTATGTAGATAATACAGTTGTCAACAGTCTTCATTTTTGTATTGTAGCAGAAGATCACGAGTAACTATTAATATTAATTATTATGAAAATCTTATTTATGGCGAGTCAATTATCAGTCGAGGCCAAACTATCAATGAGTAGTTAATTCATAATAGAACCGTGTTTCTGTCAACGACTGATTACTTCATTGTTGAAACCATTTGTGCTCCAGCATACGTAGAACTATTTCTATCGTGTCAGTCTGCACACTACCCAGGGTGAACGATCGGGCAGATCGAAAAAAAAAGCAACGAGACACGTGACGTTTCGTTTTACGTAACTGGGTTTAACAAACTTTTTTTTTGTATATTTTTTTTTGTAGGCAGAAACTTGTTATTGGCGAATGATTTGAATATCCTGTTTCATGTGGAGCTTTTCAATTTTTTTTGGCTGTTTTTTTTTTCAGTTACTTTTTTGTCCGTTTGCTAAGTGTGTCACGGCTCGTTAATTATTTATTAAGTGTACTTGGTCGGATAAGTTATTAAAGTACGAGTACCTTTTTTTAATTTTTTACATTGGGAATCATCTAATGACTTCGCAAAATCTCCGGCAGTATCTGAGTACTACAATCACTGGAAAAAAAAATCAACAACCTTGAAACAACAATAGCGTGATTCTGCACTAGAACGTACATATTCCAGTGCTGAGCCATAACACTGTGACGCTGCAGTAGATTAAAGAACATAGCAGTTCTCTGGGCAATGACGCGGCTGATGAGCTGGCCAGGCGGAGTTCTGAGACGGTGGTTTTCGGAGTCGAACCCATTGTGTCAATACCCTTTTGGTCAGCTACGTGGTTGGCTACGAGAATACACCATCACACACGGATGGTGGCGGTCCCTGGCATCGGGCTGCAAGCAGGCGAAAGAATCCATGCCACATTTAGACATCACCCTAACCAGTAACATTCTGCGATTGGACAGAGGCAGCCTAGGTCTGGCGGCGGGGACGGTCACCGGACTCTGCTCACTAAAAAAACACTTCTTCACAATATCTCGGACAGTCTTCTGTGCAGAGCATGCATAGAGTCAAAGGAAACTGTCGCGCACGTGCTCCTCAAGTGCACAGCCGTCAGTGAAATAAGAACACGAATCTTGGGAGCACCGAATTCACTCATAGACGCCCTGAGAAAACTCAAAGGATTCATCTGCTTCTGGAGAGAGGTGGGATGGCCTACGCATAATGGTCCACAAAGGACTAAGTGCGGAAACCAGACCACAAAGGTAAGATAAGAAGAAATCTACAAAACTGGAGCACAGGTGTAGGGTAGCTAGCCTTTCGGTATTTTAAAGGGGGCACTCTCCAAAATGTATTTAGAGAGTGTGCGCGGGAATTGTTTGAATTGATTCCGCCATCTCCTTTCTACCATCGGACAACCCGACGTACGGTGTGTATCCACCCCTACGCTGTTGAAACCTTTACGGTCTGGACTAAGCGTTTTGCCTCGTCGTTTATACCGTACATCGAAGGACTGGAATAATTTGCCTGCTGCGGTCTTCCCGTCCGCGTTATAATTTAGGTGTCTTCAAGGCTAGAGTGAATAACAGTAGTATATTATTGGGTTCTCTGGATCAACGGAAATCAATAAGTCCAGTTATATAGAACTAATACCATTCACCCACAATCTATTCAAATAGATGAAAACAGGGGTTATTGAAAAAAGAGTAACATCGAATTAAAAATCTTCAGATTTTGAAAAGTAAATATACCTTCGCAGAGAAGCGCAGGTAAACTTTTCAAAAACTGAAGATTTTTAATTCGATGTTACTCTTTTTTCAATAACCCCTGTTTTCATCTATTTGAATAGATTGTGGGTGAATGGTATTAGTTCTAAATAACTGGACTTATTGATTTCCGTTGATCCAGAGAACCCAATAATATACAGTTGAAAACTTAATTACTTCTTATCTCTATAAAGGGGGAAAAAAAAAACAACAATTGCTAATCATTAATTTTGTCTTTTATTAATAAAACTATGTCTCTATATGATTTATAAACATCGTCCATAAACATGTTTTTGACAATATATTGCACACATAATTCGGAATGACACTTGCAATTTAACAATTCTGCAGGTAGATTTTCCACATCATATAACTCAATTCGTATCATTTTCGTTCCCCTTGATGGTTTTTTTATACAGATATAAGTCTCTTTGTCTTGATATGCTCTCTTTTTTGATTTGTCTTGATTGTTCGGCAAGAAGTTGAATAGATCCTCACCAGATTCCTGAAACAAACATCGAGTTAATCAACCGGCTTCAATGAAGAAGGAAAGTTCTCAAGTCAACGCATATTTTATATTTAATTTATGTATTTACATTGTTTATTCTATTTAAAAAAAAATTGAACTATGACAAAACTGTTGACGTCGAACCCGTTAAGTATTCATCTTGAAAACATTGTTTATATACTTATTTCATTATTCGATCAACGAAAAAAATATTTTTTTTTTTTTAAATAAAAATAAAAATGTTTTTCAATAACTTACCGACATGTTAGATGTTCAAAGCTGCTCCGGTGTTGATGAAAATCAGAGAAATAATGATGTTGGAAATTTAAGTAAATGATTCTTTATATGTGATTTTAGTATGCTATTAAGGTTTAAAATCGTTAATTAATTTGAACACATGCCACGTTTCCTTAAATGGAAATGAGTACAATAAGACTGGCGCCTGCCTTGCTATTCTGAAAAGTTTATTTGCGAAATCACTTCTGAATCCGCAGTGAAATCATGGTGAGATTAAAGTTTCGTATTCTGAAATGGAGTGAATTCGACACTGGCGCCACCGAGTGATGATCAAAGTGAGAGGAACTAAAACGGTTGACTTTTTTGACATTTATCTACAAATTTGTCTATAGGATTTGGTATTCTGAAATACAATTCGCTAAGTGTGACATTCGAGATGATTTGTGAAATGAGTTTCGAAATGATTTACCATTTACAGAATAGCACGGGAGACAGATGATCTGTCTATGTTTACAGTGAGAAATATAATAATATCCTAGGCGTCAATGTTGACGCCTACTATTTTATCTCATAATACGCAGCAGTAACGTCGTATTTTGGTTACGGAATATGTTATGTTACTATATTGTACCCTTATAAACATATAATAAAAATGAAGAAGTTTGTCTGTTTATTTTAGACTAATTCACACTTATAGTACCTTTATTAAGACTGATTGGTTACCTGAGGAGTAAATTAAAAGAAGTGAAGCCGTTGGATACAGCTAGTGTATTTAATTTGCTGACAAACTGTTTTCTGCATAACACTAGTGTAAAATCTGCATGCACACATTGATGTTTTTCATATTTATTTAAATGACCGTGAAACAATGAGCCACTACAAAATTTTCTTTCTGAGGTGCTACAAGTGATAAAAGTGTTTATAAGTGTGTGTAGTGCGTGTCCCATATGCAGGTTTCGGACAACTAGTCTTCTTAACAATACAAAGTGAGTATCAAGCTTTTCAAATGTAATAACTTTTCAGAATAGTTTATCTTTTTCATCAGTTTCAAAATTTGTTATTTATGTTCTAACAAATATTATGTGATGAATAAGTAATTATTCGATTAATTAAATCTGTTTATCCAATTTGTAAGAACAACATAAACCGACTTCACAAAAAGGCGGAAGGTTCTTAATTCAACCCGTACCTATTTATGAATACAAGCGTTAATATCACTTTTAGATTTCGGGTGTATTATTTTTCTGAATGATTCAACATGAGCTCAATACAAATATTTGCATAGGTATTCTGAAAACATTCCTGAATTAACAAGTCAGCTAGGCACCAGGTAACCTGATGTTAATAGCGACAGTGTATTCGAAGGTGTAACTTACCTTATCTGATACGAAAACTTAAAATAATTAAATATGATTTCGATAATTTAAATTAATCAGTTTATTCTATTTTTGTTTTCAGATTTACAACTCCACTGTACAAGTCAAGTCAACAAGTCTTCAAAATCTTCATCATCGTCATCTTACAAAATCTTCAATCAAATTAAACAAAATGTAAGTATCATTATAGATTATTATCAGACTGGCCTGTTGGTCTAGTGGTTAGTGGACCTGACTGCAATGCCGGAGGTCGTGGGTTCGATTCCCACCCAGGACAAATGTTTGTGTGATGAGCACGATCATTTGTTCTGTGTCTGGGTGTAATTTATCTATAATATGTATGTATTTAGAAATATATATGTATGTTTATCAGTTTTCTAGTACTCATAACACAAGCTCTGCTTAGCTTGAGACTAGACGGCGTTGTGTGATAGTTGTGGAATATTATAATTATTATTAATATAAAAAATACCTTTTAACCTTAACCTTTGTAATTGTCACGAAAACGTTGTTTTATTATAGTACTTCTAATATTATCAACATCTGCAAGTTTTGTAAAAAGTATTGAATTTATTAATTTTTATTTTCTAATACAACAGAGCTGTTAGCAGAGAGAGGTAGATAAGTAAAACGTATATATGTAATTATTTATTTATTTTTATTTTCAGGTCAAAAGCTGACGAACTTTTTCCCACATCCTCTGAAGAAGAGGTTGAAGAAATTTGTCCTCAAAAGAAAACGAAACGGAGTAGAGAAGAGTCTCGTCCATCTAGCAGCATGCCAATCTTGGATGACAAGGGGGAAGAGCTGGAGAGAAAGCGAACTAAACGCGAAAAACATTCGTCAACACGTCGAGCTGAGCCAGCAGTGAGCACTGAACATATACGATCATCATTGAAAAAGCCGAAGATTCGTCCAGTTACAAGACCTACGGCTAGGGAACTTTTCGGTACGGACAGTGAAGATGAAGCACAGGAAGCGGCCTGTGCCTCTTCTTCCTCTTCTAAAAAAGTATCAACTTTAGTATCTTCTATCACGAGAAGATTAGCTAACGGTATTTCTCGACAAGGTCATCCTTCTAAAGAGGGATCGCACTACATTGAATTAAAAGTCTATAAAGTTTCGGATATTGAAAATGTTTCTGCAATGAATAGATGGCGTCAGGCAGTGATCAGTTTAAAAAATAAAACAGACGATAATACTGAAGCTTGGGGATATTTAGCAAAATTTATAACTTCAAGTAGGAAGGAATTTAAGGATATCCCACCGACATTTATTTCAAACTATTATTGAATACGAACAAACCATATTTTTGTAATCAAGATGATCTTTTCAAAATATGAATTTAGCTAATATTTGCTTTTCACATATAAGCCTATATCATATAAAAGCGTAGATCATATGCATATAATCAAAATGTATCCATAGGTTAAGTTGAAAAAGTTAAATAAATTAATATAACATTATTTTATCCTAATGATGTCTTGTTTTTTTTTTATTACAGCTACCGCTACCGGCGATAACGGATCTCATTTTCAAAGTCATGATACTATGATATGCCATGAATGCAAAGTAATTTTACGAAAACCTGATTATAGATACCATGTAAGAAGTAATGTACATAAATCAAATTGTTTATTGAAAACTGAATTTGAAAATGTTGAAATCATTGCAACTGCATTTAAAGACAGGATCCTTACTTATCGATTAAATCCATATGAAGAATGCTTTGAGACCCCTGAAACTTTCTTGCATGATAGTATGAAATATATCATAAAACTAATTACTATGGCTTTGGAAAAAAGTACTTGCTTAAAAGTAAATTTTGAGCTATTTGCAAACTTTATATTACCACATTCAGACTCACAAAATCTAAAGTCGTTTAACACTAAAAATACAATTATTCTTAAAGATACATGTATAAAAGAAAAGTATATGGAGGCAGTGAATACAATTAATAAAAAAATGAGCGAGTTCCAATTTTGTGAGTCAGGCTGGTCTTTTCTCTCAATAAGTCATTTAGAAATAAATCTTAATAAATACTGTCCTATGAGAGGTGGCTCCTATATTGATTTACCACCCATAGTGAAAAATACTAAAAGCTGTATTAATATACAGAATAATGATAACCACTGCTTGTTATGGTCTATAGTAGCAGCTTTACACCCACGCGAACGTAACGCGTGCAGAGTAAACTCTTATCCACACTACAGTAACGTACTGAACGTTCAGGATATGACTTTTCCCCCTACAATAAGCGATGTAAAGGTCTTAGAAAAAAATAATCCAGACTTGAGTGTAAACATCTACGGATTAGATAACAAATTTTATGTAACTGGACCTCTATATAAGTCAGATTCAAGGAAAACAAATCATGTGAACCTACTTTACATTGAAAAAAATGGTAAGTTTCATTATTGTCTGATTAAAGATCTTCTCAAATTAGTACGCAGGCAAATTTCTGAACATAAAGGTAAAATGTATTTATGTGAAAATTGTCTACAATTTTTTTCAAGTGTGTCTAAGTATACTGCGCATTCTTGTTCAGAAATATTATCGGTGTTGCCTCCAAAAAACAGTGTATTGAAATTTGAACACTACGAGAGACAGCAGAAAATCAACTTTGTGATTTATGCAGATTTTGAAAGCATTTTGACACATTGTACAGAAAACCAATCAACTGAAAACACTAAACTTATTCAAAAACACGAGCCTTCTTGTTTCGGCTATTATATATGCTGTGCACATGATTCAGGCTTAAATAAATATGTAACTTATAGAGGTCCAGATTGTGCTAAAGTATTCATTGAGTATTTAATCAGAGATGTGTCACAAATACACGATATGTTGCAATGTAAAAAGCCCATAATGAAATTGTCTAAACATCAGCAGGACAAATATCAAAGAGAAACTACTTGCCATATCTGTAATAATTTACTTTTTGATGATAAAGTAATGGACCATGACCACGTGACTTCTGAATTTAGGGGAGCAGCGCATAATCAATGTAATCTTTTATATAGAGTTTGCCCTTTTGTGCCTGTGATATTTCATAACTTATCTGGCTATGATAGTCATCTGTTTATAAAAGAATTAGCGAAGTATGAGGGTGATTTGAAAATTATACCGCAAACTAAGGAAAAGTACCTATCCATTACTAAATATTTGCCATCAAAAGACTCATCAAAATCAATTCAAATAAAATTTTTAGACTCTTTTCAATTTCTTAGCTCGAGCTTAGATAATTTATGTAAAACTTTATGTGAGAAAGATTTTATTAATTTATCTCATGAGTTCCAAAATCATGAACAGTTTGAGCTTATGCAACTTAAGGGCATTTATCCATATGACTACGTAGATACATGGTCTAAGTACAGTGATACGGCACTGCCGAAAAAAGAATACTTTTTTAATAATTTAAAACAAGAGCATTTATCAGACGAAGAATACCTCAGAGCGCTAAGAGTGTGGGATGTTTTTGACATTCAATCGCTTGGAGAATACACAGACTTGTATTTGAAAAGTGATGTTTTGATTCTTAGTGATATATTTGAAAAGTTTCGAAATACATGCCTTCAACACTATAAGTTAGATCCGGCTTATTATGTTACCTCGCCCGGACTCAGCTGGGATGCAATGTTACTATGTACGGGTGTGCAATTAGAATTAATTAATGATGTAGAGATCTATCAGTTATTGGAAAAAGGTATTCGTGGAGGTTTAGCTCAATGTTCCCTGAGACATGCTAAAGCAAACAATCAATATCTCCCCAATTACGATGATCAAAAAGAAACATCGTTTCTTATATATCTTGACTGTAACGCACTCTACTCTCATGCTATGACAAAACTAATGCCAATTTCCGAGTTTAGGTTTTTAACAGACACAGAAATTTGTAATTTCGATATCATAAATACTGATGAAAATGGTGATTACGGTTATATTCTGGCAGTTGATTTGGAATACAGGGATTATTTACATAATACTCATAGTGATTTACCATTCGCAAGCGAGAAATTCATTCCTCCTGGTGGTAAAAACCCAAAACTTATTGCAAACCTTTATGACAAATATCATTATGTCATACATTATGTTCACTTGAAAGAATGCCTAAAACATGGGTTACGTCTTAAAAAAATCCATAAGATTCTGTGTTTTCGACAAGGTAGCTACCTCAAAAAATATATTGATTTGAATACTCAGTTACGTCAAAAGTCTTCATCAGTTTTTGAAAAAGATTTTTTTAAATTACTTAACAATGCTATTTTCGGGAAAACGATAGAGAATAAAAGGAAACATGTCAATGTTAAACTAGTCTCTAAATGGAGCGATACTAAAAATAAAACTAAAAAAGTTTTGGAGGCCAAAAAACTAATTGCAAAACCAAATTTTCATAGTGCTACTATATTTTCTGAAAACTTAGTAGCAATCCAGCTAAATCCCGAAAAAATCAAGCTGGACAGGCCTATATACATAGGGTTCAGCGTGCTAGAATATGCTAAAACTCATCTCTATCAGTTTCACTATGACTTTATTAAAAAGAAGTATAATGAAAACGTAGAACTATGTTATACTGACACAGACAGCTTACTTTATTTGATATACACTGACGATTTTTATAGAGATATGAAGGAGAATATATCTTTGTTTGATACTAGTAATTTTCATTTGAATAATCCGTTTAATATGCCAATAACAAATGCTAAAGTGCCCGGGTTATTCAAGGACGAGTTAGGTGGCGATGTGATTGCCGAATTTGTAGGACTCAGAGCTAAATTGTACTGTATAAAAAGCGTAAAGGTGCAAATAAAAAAAGCAAAAGGTATATCTAAGACTGTCACTAAACAACTAAACTTATCTGACTATTATCAGACTCTCATAACGAATAAGAATTTGCGGTTCAAAATGAATATGCTAAAATCGATAAAGCATACTATATATACTCAGGAAGTCTACAAACTAGTCTTGAACAGAAACGATGATAAAAGACAAATTCTTCCCGATAATTCTCATACGTTACCTTGGGGACATTGTGATACAATATTTTGAATGTACGAGTACCTATATGATAAATTACAATACTTGTATAATAATTGTAACTAGACTGTTAATTAGATAATAAATGATACAATTAATGATTAGATGTACCATCGATAAGATATTTTAATTTACTTATTCAAAATAAATATATCGAGATTATATTTGGTGTTTTATTTATGTTTTTTTACTGAATATTGATATTATAATGGTGTAAAAAGAGTATGGATTATATATTTATTATTAGATCAAATTATGAAAGCATTAAAATTTACTTATGATGCGACACGAAACGATTTACTTATGGAATAGACAGTATCGAAGAGAAGTGATTATAATAAGTACAATCAGCTGTACCTTAGATTAAATATTATGAAAGATGAGAATAGCATCTTTCTTGTACTCAATACAGGATTTGACCTAATTCGACGTTAAATAGTTTTTTAATTAATCGGTGAGATGAAGTTGATCAAGCAACCTATATCCCTCAATGTTAATAATATAAGATTAAGTGATTCTGTTCACCACATCAGACATAGCGCTTTATTGCCAAATACCATTCGCTGTATAATATGCGGTCCATCAAGCTGTGGCAAAACCAATGTTATGATTAGTTTACTGCTGCATGAAAATGGACTCAAATTCAGAAATCTTTATCTTTACTCTAAGACTTATTTCCAACCAAAATACCGTTTTTTAAACGAAGTATTAAAAAGAGTGCCACAGATTAATTTCTATGAGTTCAGTGATGATAAAGATGTAATATCTCCGAGTGAAGCTTTAACAAATTCTGTATTTATTTTTGATGATGTTGCGTGTGAAAATCAAGTTAATATCCGCAATTATTTTTGCATGGGCAGGCATAAACAAATCGATTGTTTCTATTTATCTCAAACCTATTCTAAAATTCCGAAGCAATTGTTACGTGACAATGTTAATTTTCTTATTATATTCAAACAAGATGATGTGAATTTAAAACATATTTATGAAGAGCATGTTAGTTCTGATTTACAATGGAAAATGTTCAAAAATATTTGTCAAACTGTTTGGAGTAAACCTTATAATTTTCTACTTATTAATAAAGAATCGCCATTAAATAATGGAAGGTACAGACAGAACTTTGATATTTTTTTAAAGTTTGACTGACTGTTTATACATATAAGTAATTAACATACAAAATCAAATTCAGTATAATTTGATTCTTAGCTGAACGCAGTTGTTAAAATATACCATGGAGAAAAATATTAAAATAGAATTAATGAAGTCAGTAGACTCCATAAAGAATAAAATAAAACAAATGAAGAACCAGGATCACTGTATGAAATTGTCGCTTGATCAAATGCTTAAACCGGTCACAGACCCTCTTAAAACCCTAGCTGATTCCAATACAAATATGAAAAAAATATTGTTGTTACAAAATACAACCCCACCCACATGTTCTGGAGATATTGAAATGGATGATATTAATACTAGCTCGACTACAAAGTTTGAGGACTGTTACGAACCAAAACATAATTCTGCACAATTGGTTAAAAAGTCTCCTAAAATGGAAGATGATTTAGATATTTCATTAGAAGATTATGATATGTATGATGGTGTAAATATACCGTTTGGAATAAGAAGTGAAAACAAAACTTTATTTATGGGTAATTCAAAAGTATCATTTTCTAAAATTGATAGTTTGAATAACGATAGCGTTATTTTGATTAAAATCGGTGATAAATCTTACAATTTAACTCCTGGTCTGAAAGAACTTTTACTTAAAAAAAAACCTGATTTAAAATTAGTATCCCCTAAAGATAAACTTTTCTACAAGGATATATTGCATTACACCAATGCTCACAAAAGAGACTTCAATCCTAAAGGTCAAATAAAAGGTGATAAAGGAATAAAATATCGTGAAATAATCAGACCTTTTTTTTCTGAAACATTAAATGATAACATTCACACTAAACTTGGAGGAAACTTGCCAAAGTTAAAGAAGTACAAAAACAATACTGACTTGGTATATTGGGACGATCCTAACGAGTTGGTTGAGAGATTAAAACTATTAGTCGCTTCAAGAGATGCTGGCAATACAAATCATGATAATGAAATTTTATCGATAATTGAAGAATTAAAAGAAGCTGATATAATTGAAGAATAAATAGTGGAGGTAGTATGATTTTCATTCAGTATCATTGGTAGGTTCAAGACAAATGTTGATATACTGAATTAAAATATGAGTAAAGCCGACGTAGTAAACGAAATTCATAAAAATGCAAGACTAAACTTTCCACGAAGACATGTTATTATGAAAGATATAGATGACCTTTGGCAAGCAGACTTAATCGACATGCAATCAATTTCCAAAGAGAATAAAAATTACAAATTTATTCTTGCTGTTATTGACACATTTTCGAAATACGCCTGGACCTTTCCTTTGAAAAGCAAGACCAAAGATATTGTATGCAATTCTTTCAAGATTTTGTTGGCTAATGGGCGTGTTCCCAAAAATTTGCAAACGGATAATGGAACAGAATTTTATAATAACATGTTTCAAAATCTTATGAAATCTTATTATATAAATCATTATTCAACCTTTTCAACAAAAAAGGCATCAATAGTTGAGCGATTTATTAGAACATTGAAATCGAAACTATACAAGGAATTTAGTTTAAAAGGTAACTATAATTGGATAGATAATACTCTTAATAATGTTATTTATGAATACAATCACACCTATCATCGCACAATTGATGAAATCCCAGCAAACGTGGATAATGTTAATAAAAAACGCATATTACAAAGATATTGTATGTTGATGAAAACCGTTAGCATAAAAAGCAAGTTTAAAGAGGGTGATTATGTACGCATTAGTAAATATAAGGGGACATTTGAAAAAGGATATACTCCCAACTGGTCGACAGAAATATTTAAAATTCGAAAAATACAAAATACATCGCCTATCACCTACTTAATTGAAGACGCAATCAGAGGCCAACCCATTTTAGGTGCATTTTATGTACAAGAACTTCAAAAGACAAAAAATGCTAATTTATATCTAGTTGAGAAAGTTCTTAAAAGTAAAGGAGACAGAGTTTTTGTAAAATGGTTAGGTTTGCCTGCTTCTGAAAATAGTTGGATTGATAAATCGAATATTTATTGAGTGTTCAGTCCAAATGTTTCAGTCTTATGATGTGTATTGAAGAGAGTAGTCTTCTCAATTGGATTATAAATCATTTACCATTTGAATTACATTTACCAGGATACAATTATTGCGGGCCTGGCACTAAATTGATGAAAAGGCTTATACGTGGAGATAAAGGTGTTAATAAATTAGACGAATATTGCAAACAGCACGACATTGCCTATCATAAATCTTCAAACTTAAAGGATCGCCACAAGGCAGATTTAGTTTTGTTAAATATGGCTAAAGACCGAGCACTTGCCTCTGATGCGAGTGTAGGGGAAAAACTGGCAGCACGCTTAGTAAGCAGCGCTATGTCAACAAAAATTAAAACTGGTTTTGGCCTACAAAAAGATAGCAAAAAGTGTCCTCCTAAAATTGGAAAAGGATTAAAAAATAAATTTAAAAATGTTATTAGAAAAACCAAGAGACATGAAAAAATTAAAACCGAAATGCAAGAAAGTGGCAATAGAATTAGCTATGGCCGCTGCCAGAGAATTAGCTGATGATTCATCCATTAAACTTCCTCGTGTTATTCCTATACCAAAAACTGGTGGAGTATTGCCTTTGATTCCGATTTTTGCGGGATTATCTGCAGTGGGAGCTTTAGCAGGCGGTGCAGCTGGTATTGCTAAAACCATAAATGAATTCAAGATTGCGAAAAAGTTATTGACTGAATCGAAGAGACACAATGAAAAGATGGAAGCTCTCTGCATCGGAAAAGGACTACACCTTAAACCACATAAAGATGGACTCGGCATTTTTGTATCGAAAGAAAAAAACTAAGATATCGGCTACCCAAACGAGCCTTGAGTAATTTAGACATTTTGAAGCATGGAAATAATATTCCCTATTTCAGAGGTGTCTTTATGAGAGATAAGCTACCTAAACACCCTTTTAAAAAAGAATGTGGAGTAATAAATTTAGATAGCTCTAAAAATCCTGGTTCTCATTGGGTAGCCTATGCAAAATACAACGATTATATTGAGTATTTTGATAGTTACGGAAATCTTAAGCCTCCAAAGGAATTTATAAAATACTTGGGCTCCAAAATTCACTATAATTATGATAATATTCAGCGTGATCACCCTTTTAATTGTGGACATCTTTGTTTAAACTTTTTGAAGAATTTTTGGTGTAGTGAAGGAATAAAATAAACATGATCTTTCGAAAGAGGTCAGTATAGAAGCATGTCTACTACGGTTACCATCTCTGGGAATAAATCGGAATTGGTTTCATACTTTCAACCACCATTGCATTTGTCAGATCAATATGAGTGCGGTTTGGTATACTTTTCAGTATTAAAATCAAGACCAAATATTCCCATTATTAACAGAGGTCTGTCTGTAATCAGAATCGAATGTGATCTTGTTAACGGTTCGTACTGCAACGGATTACCAACTCATTTTATTCATGAGTTTGTGTCTGATACTACTCCAGGTCATCAGTGCATGGAAATACCACTACATGTTATTTACTTTCCAGTAAACAAAAAAAAAAGTAAAAAGACTAAAACCCGACTACGACAAAAAAAAACGACGAAACTAAAAGTATGAAACAAGATTTCCAGGATGCTGAAATAAACAAGGTAAAAAGAAAAGCCGCAGTCACACGTTATAGGTAACAACCGAAACACTTTAATAACGTGTGACTACGGCTTTTCTTTTTACCTTGTTTATTTCAGCATCCTGGAAATCTTGTTTCATACTTTTAGTTTCGTCGTTTTTTTTTGTCGTAGTCGGGTTTTAGTCTTTTTACTTTTTTTTATTTAAATTATTTTGGTGTTAAATCACTGTGCTTCTATACCATTTGCAAAAGCTAAATTTAAAATTTCTAATTAATAATGGTAAATTAATTTTTGTCCACCAGAGGGCGCCACATTGAATTTTGATGATATATTTTGATAAGTACCAGTGAAGCCCTTTCAAATGATATCAAACACGGTGTATTTATCTTAACATTTTTTTTAACACATGACTTCTTGTCTGCTAGAGGGCGTCACTTTAAATTTGAACAATATTTTGGAAATGTACAAGTAAAGCCCTTTCAAATGTTACCAAACACGGCGTATTTATCTCTATTTTTATTTTTTAGGCGCCCTCTAGCGGACAAAAAGTAATGTACTTTTTGTCCGCTAGAGGGCGCCATATCAAGTTTTGTGACACGTCACGTAACCTATGTTCAGCGGACAATTAAGACGGTTCTAACGATACCTCATACGTCGAGTTCCGATAAGTAGATTAGGAGCTATGTGGGAACAGATGAACAAACTCACATACATACATAGCCTGTCAAAATCATAACCCTCCGTAGTCGGGTAAAAATATAATTTCATCGGTATCTGTTAAGATTGTAGATCAATTTGGTCACTGTATTAACTTTGGAGAGGAACAAGTTCAGTTACGTCTTCATTTAAGAAAAACAAAATGATAGTATATTATAAAAACACCCAAGCGAATGGAAAATGTCTTAGTCCTTCTGCGATTGCTAAAGTGCAAAGACGCAAGAAATACGTTAAGAAATTGACTAAAGCAAATAAAGATTTTCTTAAAGCCCTAGGGTTCAAAGTATGAATATACTACAGATTACTGAATTACCGCACTTCGACACTTCGATCGAAAGTTATGAAGTCCATTCATACAATCCCTACAATAGCAGCTTTAGAGAAAACGATGAAATCAGAATTCCCATCCACCAGCAAGACATATACGTGCTACCATCAGCCAGTTCAATTTACATCGAAGGACAAGCGAAGCTCTTCGGTAAAGATGGGAATCCAATCAAGAAAACTTTTTCATTCACTAATAACCCTGTTATGTATTTGTTTCAAGACATCAGATACGAAATGAATGGTATTGAAATAGACCGCATAAAAAATTCTGGAATAACATCAACAATAAAATCATACATCTCATTAAATGAAGCAGAAAATAAAGTTGCTGCTCTATGGGGTTGGAATTTAGAGGGATTTCAAAGTGATGGGCATTTTAGTGCTGTTATCCCATTAAATAAGGTTTTAGGTTTTGCAGAGGATTACAATAAAATAGTGATAAATTGTAAACATGAACTTATATTGAACAGAAGCAATACTAACTTAAATAGCGTTATCCTTTCTGATGATATTGTTAATTTTCAAATAGACGTGCAAAGAGTTCAGTGGAGGGTGCCACACATAAAAGTATCAGACCGAGAAAGACTGTCACTTTTAAAACATTTAGAAAGAGATAAACCTATTCAGATGGCGTTTAGAAATTGGGATTTATATGAATATCCGTTACTACCTAAAACCACAAAGCATTCTTGGTCAGTTAAAACTGCTTCACAATTGGAAAAACCCAGATATGTAATTTTTTGTTTACAAACAAATCGAAAAAATAATAAAACTAAAGACAGTTCACTATTCGATCATTGTGAAGTAACAAACGTTACACTCTTTTTGAATTCACAATATTATCCATATGAACCTTTAGGTTTAAAGTTTTCTGAGAACAAATATAGTATATTATATGAAATGTTTGTGAAATTTCGTCAGTCGTATTACAACTGTCCAGTAGACCCGTTGCTTGACCTAAAGGAGTTCAAAGAAAAAGCCCCTCTTTTTATCTTAGACTGCTCAAGACAAAACGATAGCCTGAAAACAGGTCCAGTGGACGTGAGGTTGGAAATTGAATGTTCCACAGCATTACCAGATAAGACGACTGCATATTGTTTGATTATAAACGATCGACTCGTAGAATACAAACCTCTCAGCAACATTGTGCGCAGATTGTCATGATAGCTATTGTGGATATTCAAGGCTTTAAAACAGAAACAAATGAATTTATAATAAAAGAAATCGCTATATTGTATAATAAAACATTACAAGTGTTTTTAATTAAGCCACCATTTCCATTTTCAAAATTAACGAAACATGAAAAAAAACATGTTTGTTGGATTGAACGTAACAGAAAGATACACTGGCGTGAAGGATTTGTACCCTACCCTAATTATCAGAATTTAGTTATAGATATTTTAAGAGATAAATGTATCTACGTTAAAGGTTCAGAAAAAGTGTTGTGGTTAAAGCATATTTTAGAAAACAGTAATTCTAATATATTCAATTTAGAAGATAAAGGATGTTCTAGTTTGATAAGTTTATACGATCTATATAAGTATTCTCAAGATTTATATAACTGTATTTATCATGACTCTGTATGTGCTTTAAAAAATGTATTGTGTTTAAATAAGTGGTGCTTTGATAATAAAATTCTAAAATAAATAGTTTTTTGTTTTATTTCTATAGTTAGGTAAAACGCATCTTAAAGTTTTCTATTCCCCTCCGCCCACCTCTGTCCGGTCTTTATAAGTTATTGACAAACGCTGGACGATACCATTGAACGTTTATAATTGAACTAGAAAGTTAATAGAACATGTCTCAAAATGAATACAAACCTCGATATGACATGTATAACATGTTCAAAATGCGTGAATTTTCATTTAATTATCACTGGAGGACGTTTAATCAAAAGAAAAGATTAGTGAGGGAAATGGCTGACGCGGGATTCTTTTATTATGGAAATGGTATAAATGATATTGCAGCATGTTTCTCATGTGGAGGTGTTATCAAAGATTGGGAGATTTATGATGATCCTTGGATGCAGCATGCTATACATTATCCTGAGTGTTTTTACTTGAACGCTGTGAAAGGAAAAGAATATATAATTAAATACACATATCTCCATCTCAGCATTAAACTCTCAGCATTGTAGTGTGATGGTTCAATTTTAATCAATGCTTGCTTCAACAAGAGAGAGAGAGAATATATTAAATAAATTAAATTAAAATTGACAGAATGCTTCATTCATCGAAATTTGGTTTGGAAGGCAATTCTAAACTTATTTTCAAGAATGCTAGTGGCGAGATTATATTTACTTAAGACCTGACTAACCAGAAAATAATGAACACCAGTTCATCAAAACTTCAGGACAATACAAACGAGACAGAGCAAAACTCAGAAAAATCCTCCTTCGAAAATACACGATATCTCACACTCAAGAATGGTCACAATGAGATCCTTACTTTTGTTCGAGTTGGCAAAGTACCTACATCCTGGTCCTGAAAAATCGGCTGTAAGGTCATCAAATGCCCCGCCTGACATTAAATTAGTAACAAGAAGTATAGTGCGTGATATAGTTTTTCCTGATTCAGAAGACATTCTATGCTATCAGATGCTACCAGAAGATGAAATTTCTTTTCTTTAATAAATTATCTAAATGTAAAATGACTGTGCTCAGTGGTGATATGTATAAGATGCTAATGAAATGAAATTAGAAGTAATATACATTAAAAAAATAAAATAAAAAAATCTAAATTTACTTTCTAGGTAGTACCGCATTGCAATATTTTGATAAGTATAAACATATATGTGAATAACAAGTGTAATTAAACATAAGTATCTTATAAATATTTTGTTTTATTTTCTACTACATCCATCACCATCTATTTTTTCTAGATAGAACCTAAGTTTCATTAACATAACCATTGTAATATTTTAATAAGTAATCATATAGGTGAGTAAAAAATTGATCTAATTGATACTTCTGAATACAAACATACATTATGAATCTAAACAAATAAGTAGGTACCTACACGAATCAATAGTAAAGAGGCGTAACATGGGTAGGAATAAGATAGGAATGCAAACAGTTTCCTTAACGGGTACGGTGATGTGTAAACAATCACTCTCAACCGATTCGACACTACATTATGATTGTGTGCTAGGTAAGTACATTGCAAAGGGGTATAGACCTTCAATTTTTGAAAAGTTAGCCTTCGCTTCTCTGCGAGTATAAACAAAAAAAAAAACAATTAAGTTTTCAACTGTATATTATTGGGTTCTCTGGATCAACGGAAATCAATAAGTCCAGTTATATAGAACTAATACCATTCACCCACAATCTATTCAAATAGATGAAAACAGGGGTTATTGAAAAAGAGTAACATCGAATTAAAAATCTTCAGTTTTTGAAAAGTTTACCTGCGCTTCTCTGCGAAGGTATATCTACTTTTCAAAAACTGAAGATTTTTAATTCGATGTTACTCGTTTTCAATAACCCCTGTTTTCATCTATTTGAATAGATTGTGGGTGAATGGTATTAGTTCTATATAACTGGACTTATTGATTTCCGTTGATCCAGAGAACCCAATAATATACTACTAATAACCTCCTAATAAACTAGTGCGACTCACAATCAACGATTGCATCACTGCTTACCATCAGGTAGGATCACAGTCAAGCACTAGTTTATATTATTTAAAAAAAATATATACTATAAAATGTATTTTTTCGCTCTTTGTGCTGCGGGTGGGTCGAGTGTCAGCCTTCCTGATTAGAACCCATGGGTTCTAGCATTCGTTGCACTTTGTGAGGACCACAGTAATTCTTTCGATCAATCTGCAGCCTCGGCAGGCCTCGACCCTAACTGGCCCCATCAATCTTGCTGACATCTCTTTGAGGCGCGCGTTGAACACAATGCGCTGTTGACCCGAGTTGGCCCTTACTAGACGGCGATGGTGAGCTACCCATTGCTCGCCGTTCGTAAGCTCACGCCTACGGTGGCTGGAAATCGGCCTGCAACTCACGACGTGCAGAAGCCTTCTGCTTATTATGAAAAAAAAAATACACTTGCTCTGAAACACCAGTCTTCATTTGGTATTAAGATTATGCAGGTAAGATCATTGAGAGTAGTGGTGGCCGAGTGGTAACGGCCTCGACTTACGAGTTGTAGGTCGCGGGTTCAACCCAGCCAGGCGCATTTCTTTGTGTAATTTATTTCAATACCACTGCTCTCAAAACGGTCAAGAAAAAAATAGTGAGGAAACCGGCATGTCCTAGAACCAAAAATTCGAAGACATGTGATATCCGCACCGCACTGGGCTCGCGTGGTGGATTACGGCCCATTCCCTCTCCTATAAAGGAGGCTTGAGTTCCAACAGTAGGAACATTATAAGGCTGACTATGCTATGCTATGCAAGGTATGATCATTAGGTAAATACTGGTGATTTCGAGTTAAGACAAATACGAGGGACTTTCCAGTCTTTTTTTTTTTGGTGTGGGAAATCATCCAAGGACTACTCCCGCTCTAGGTAAGGGTGGAGCGAAAGGTCGTGTCAGACTTTTACTGACTAAAACTCACTTATGACCTTTAGTTGCCCTTGTAAGTTCCTTGTAGCTCTTTCAAAAATGGCCGTGGCTGGGGATTTCTCACTCTGGACCGACATTTACACATAATTGTGGGTTTGAAAATAATATACTTAGAAAATACCTATTGAAATCTGCACGCTTAATAAATAGCTCAGGGGATCTTTAGTTAGTAATTATCTTCAGTCATGCTCAGTCTAGTACAGTCAGTATAATAGGTACATATTACCATTCAAAATAACATTAATTAGCGTAGTTTGTCGACGCAGGTTCTCCGTTAATATTTTCGAACGATACCGCAGAAATTCGAACGCCTGATATAATTCAATAGCAAATTGACGTTCTGCAATATTGAAGCAAATTTAATGAGGCGTTTAAGGATTGTTGATTTTGCTCTGTGGTTAATTGAGACAGCAATACAATATACTCTATAAATAATAACCGTAATTGTTTTATTTATGTACAAAAATTGTTTTCTTAACTCAGATTTTCTTTTTCATTTTTTTTTTGGATATGGAATTCGTCCTAAAAATAAAGTCAATAAACAGATATTGCGTACATCGAAGGATTGGAACAATTTGCCTGCAGTGGTCTTCCTGTCCGATTATAATTTAGGTGTGTTCAAGGCTAGAGTGAATAGGCTCTTAATAATAGTGCGATTCACCATCAACAATTGCATCACCGCTTACCATCAGGTGAAAAAAAAGACGGCACATAGAAAATCTTTAATTGCAATTTCTTTGACTCGAAGACTTTGAAATAAATGCATAGAAAATACTTCCTCCACGGCGCAAAGAGTGCAGTTTTTTAGGGTTCCGTACCTCAAAAGGAAAAACGGAACCCTTATAGAATCACTTTGTTGTCCGTCCGTCTGTTTGTCTGTCTGTCTGTCAAAACCCTTTATCTCGAGAACGCGTGGAGGTATCGAGTTGAAATTAAAACCATATAGTCATGTCTGCAGTCACTTGATGCTGTGAGAAAATGAAACTTCTAAGTTAACGAAACAAAAAGATACGGTCGTTTATGTCTCAAAAAACGTATATTTCGACACTCTCAAGGAAATCAAAATTTATAGGGTAGTTCCCGTTGACCAAGAATCCTGAAATTTGGCGTATAGCAAGGTCTTATAGTATAGATATAGGAATAAATCTGAAAACAGTAAATTTGTTGATACGTCACAAAAAAAATGCGATTCGGAAAAATCTTCGAAACTCCTTTCAGGAATTGAACTGTTTACATAGGTAGGTTTGTACGGAACCTTCAGTGCGCGAGCCCGACTCGCACTTGCCCAGTTTTTTTAATCAGCATCTCAACGACTGCATATCAAAAGTATACAACAAATTCCAGTAATTTACTACGAAAGCATATTTACGAGTAGGTACAACGCCAGACGTTGCTTTTCTTCCGAACAACCTTTATATTTTATCTTTTTCTTTTGCTGTCCTCACATTGCAAGACTGCGGCTTTATTTCCGTTGCTTCCTCGTTTTCTTTTGATTAAATACACGTTGAAGTTCCAACGGCTAGATTTTTCTTGGATGACATTTGGATTATGTCTTTATACGGATCAGAATGAAAATTAAGCATATTCTTTGATTTCTGTCATATGAGTGCGTGATCTTTTTATGATAGACTAGCATATTCTGCCCAAGCCACTTTTGTTCCATCAGTTGCTCTTTGCGTTCCAGGCCTACGATTACCTTCGATCAATCCCACAGGTCTTTGCTATTCATGCAATGAACGTCTATTAAGCTGTATTAATTGAAGGAAAAGGAATATCGACTTGATATGGTTTCTTCCCAGCTTCCTAGCCAAGTTACAACCGTTTCATTTCGTTTCTCTTTTCGCCACGCCTCCGATTCTTTTATTCTGACGTCATCTCAACGCTCAGTCACGTGGTCAGAACAAAGGAATAGGAGGCGTGGCCGACTCGAGGCGATCAACGAAAAGACAATCGAAACGAAACCGTTGTAACTTGGCTAGGAAGCTGGGAAGAAACCATATCAAGTCAATATTCCTTTTCCTTCAATTAATACAGCTTAATAGACGTTCATTGCATGAATAGCAAAGACCTGTGGGATTGATCGAAGGTAATCGTAGGCCTGGAACGCAAAGAGCAACTGAGGGAACATAAGTGGCTCTCGCTCTACCCACAACAAGAGAAGTTACTTTCTGATTTCACAACCAAAAAAAAGAACAGCATAAGTCAAGTGACTTCAGTATTTTACGACTCGCTAATCCATACTTAAGTGTAACAACCCCCGATTTCTGGTTTTAGCATTTGAAGTTGAATATTTCACAAAATCTACTTTAACCTGAAACCCTGACAAAAGACACTTTCTCAAAATTCTCAATTCAGAAACCCGCCCGTACTTACTAAGTAATGTTATTTTCTCGATTAATGTTGTTTTAGCAAGGAACAGAGTTAGCAGTATACCAATTTTAACTGACTTCAAAAAAAGGAGGAGGTTATCAATTCGGTTTTATTTTTTTTCTTTGTGTGTCAAAAAAAACCACAAGTAACGTTACATTACACAGGAATATGCATTGAAAAATTATATATCCATTAAAACCATAATTCCTTCCAGTACAAACCTTGGTGTTGCATGAAGTTTTATAAATTAAATAAACCATTGCATTGCATTTTTATATTGATTACTGACAAACTTATTTATATAAAAGGAGAAACTGATTGACGGATATCAACGCCCAGCCGAAATTACTGGGACTAGGAGCGTAAAAAGCACAAGGTTTCTTTTTAAGTCGCAGGCGAGCACTAAGAGAGGATTTTCCAAAATTCACTAAGGGTATGAAACGGGGGTCCAAAGTTTTGTATGGAGAAATCTACTTTCACGCGCGCAAAGCCGGTGGCAATACCTATACTTCATTCACTTCTGCGTTAGACAAAAGAGGTTCATAGAAGCAAGTATGCAAAACATTTATTTTTCAAAGATAAATTCAAACTATTTTTATAAATAATGGTGTCAATATAAAATTTTAATATTACCTACTTACTACATCACTTCATTATTACTTACTTATTTTACAATTGTGTGGTACTAAACACTTAGATTGGTAATTGAAGTGGATTTGTTAAAAAAAAACATAACTTTATTTCAAACAATTTTACAAATTATTTATATTGGCTTATCAACAAGTTTCAACCTTACAAAACAAATGAATTGTACACAATACAAGGCAACAGATAATAATTATTTAACATTCATAGAAATAGAAATAACTAATATTGTATAGTACAATGAAACACGTTCCAGGTACTGACAACCCCTGCTTCTTTTAGGTTTTTAACATGGACACTAGTAGTATAAGTAAGAACTAAATAATTTATTTAATTAAAAGCCTCATAAATTAAGAAGATGGATAGTTCAAATGAGTTCATTTAAGTATAACAGTTGGTATACAAGTTGATTATAATAAATTCAGCATCAATCTTAACTGTAATAAAGCACACATATATTTTACTTTTATTACAAACTGCACCCTAAAACAACCTTTTATAACTTCTGTCTAAAATGCTATCGCGAACAGAGTATAGTTAAGTATGTCTAAAACTATGTGTTTTAAATTATCGATTCAATTATAACAAAAAATTCAAAATTATTTTTCTATTTTGCGACACATGTCAGACTACCAACACCAACACATACATAGTTGCACCAGGCAGCGCCGTACAAGTTACAGTTAGCATATTTCCTGCACATAACAGTAGTTCTGGTAGTTTCCCTGAACACGGTGACATCCAGGTAAAGTTCTGAACTGGCTAAAATAACTGGCTGCAGCCTCCGTTATTCCAGTTACCGCCATCGTCGAAAACTTTCTATATTAGAGTTTTGCCTGCTTTCAGAACTCCGTTGAGCGTTGGTTGTTAGGATTTCTAGGATTTTTTTTTTGAGAACGAACGATACGAGTGAATGATTTGATGAAATCTATTTGTGATTTTGTTTTGTGTGATCTCTCGATACGTTAGCTGTGGGAATATTCAAAAGAGCTCTAGAATACAAAGGGCAACTTACTGAAGGAAATCAGCGCCGGTGAAGTGTCAATAACTTCTAATCAAGAATTAAAGAGTAAGTTTAAGTATCTAGGACACGTTATAAACGAGCGGGAGCGGAGAGCACTGTCGGTGCGCGCGAACATGTTGGTGCACAGGTTTGCTAAGTGTACAGTACAAGTAAAGATAACTTTATTCAGAGCCTACTGTCAAAGCTTTTACACCAGTACCCTGTGGACCAAATACACGCCGCGGGCCTATAGTGCTCTTAAAGTACAGTTCAACAACGCGTTTAGGGTTCTGGTGCGACTTTCTCGATTCTGCAGTGCCTCAGGCATGTTTGCGGACACGGGTGTGGATGACTTTTAGGCAATAATGCGTAAAAAGTCAGCCTCACTCATGCGTCAATTTAGGGGCAATGGTAACAGAATCCAAATGATGATCGCTAAAAGCCCAGCCAGTGTGTTGTGTCTTTATCAAAGCGATAAAAGATGATTTTCACGAAAAATTTCAGTTAGGTTTTTTTTTAAGGTGGGAAATCGTCCAATGACTTCTCGAGAGAAGTAGAGCGAGCTCTAGGGTGGAGCGAGAGAGTTTAACAGGCTTTTACTGACTAAAACCCACTCCTATGTTCCTTCTTTTCCTTGCGTTCCAGGACTCCGGGTTTCCCTTTCGGAAGCCAACCCATGGTCCCAGTAGGCTTCGGCCCTGCTGGGCCCCTACGGTTTTGCCGACATCTTTAAGGCGCGCATGGAACACTACGTGCCGTCGACGTTTCGGAGTCGGTCCGCATTACCATCATACCCACATATAAAATGCGGTATTACCGTCATACATTTCTCGTAGTCCGCAAGTCTACGCCTACGGTGGCTGGTAGTCGGGGTCGGGGTCTCGGCGGCTGGGGCTTGAGGATATCCGTTCCCTCATGCGTGCGGCCGTCTCTTTCGCTAGCATTACTGCTTCGCAGAAGGAGGCGACCACCTTTTCCCCTCGCTCCGGACCATGGCCCGGTGTCGCCACCTCCACCCAAGCGGAGCACACCTTAACCGTATACTTTCCTTGTGGTTTAAAGAATATTGAAAACAATAGCTTGGTTTGGACTACCCTTTAAATGCTTTAAGCATGGAGAAAGCATTACATGACTAACCAAGTTAAAAAAAAAAAATTGCAAAAGTATCCTGAAATCAGTCTAAAATAACTGGTAAAGGATTCGCAATCCAAATAACTCCAAAGCCTAGGTATTTAAAACAAACTGCTATATTTCCGTCATGTTCCCGGTTCGCCGGCGGCCCGTCGAGTCGGACGGCGGTCGGGGACAGTCGCTGACAATGTCGGTGGCCGACTCTCCGACCTACAAATAGCATGTAGACGGCGAAATTGTCTTTGCGGCATTGATTCGTCTGTGGGGGCCCTAATTTGTTAGTAGATTTGTTTGGAACGAACTATTGTTTTGTTATCTACGCTATGATGGTAGCTGTAGTTATGAGCGACCAACCTAAGATACATCTCCATACAAGCACTCTTAAGTGATCATGTTATTACACATCTTTCTCTTGATATTTTGGAAACATACTATATCTTATGGATATTATCTAGGTTTTTAATTAAAATTACTACGCAATAACGTCAATAACTCCTACCTAAAATATGGCGTCAAAAATTCTTCTGCATCGCTGTCAACTGCTGAGGAATTTTTTGACGCCATATTTTAAGTAGAAGTTATTGTGTTACATATGTAATTTTAATAAGTTAAGTGTTTTTATTTTTCTTGTTCTATCTATGTTCAAAATAAATTGATACTTACATAAAAAAAAGGTTTTTAATTAAATCAAAACATAAAGAATATGGTACATAGCTATTCCTCAGTCCATACGATATCTTTATATTTGCATTTTTTAAAAGAGGCGACCGCTTGCCACTCCTCCTCGCTCCGGACCATGGCCTGTACCAAGGCGCGGCGCGAGAGATCGCCGCCGCCGATCGCCCCCACGAGGACACGGCGTTGCTCTTCCCAAGCGGGGCACACCTCCACCGTGTGCTCCACCGTGTCCTCCGGGCGGTCCACACAATGGCGACACCCGGGTGTTGCTTCCGCACGAATCCGGTGCAGGAACTTCCCGAACTTACCGTGTTCGGTGAGAACCTGGATGTTAGCTTCCTAATGATTTTTCATACATCTTAAAGTATTCAGGCAACTTTACTATTAGTTATTCACTAGGCGCTCGTTTTCAGTTTTGAGAAAATGCCTTCCTAACCTGAGTTGTGAACCCGTTGAGTCGATTGCAATTGAGAATAAGAGGCAAATATCCAAATCAACAGGTCCTAAGAACAAAATCGTATATGAAAAATTATCGATTTACGTTATGAGGTTTTGTAGTTCTGTATAAGTAATAAATGGTGTTAGATTGGTTAATAAATTATATTTAACAAAAAAAAAAGGACAGCCATATAGTTTTTACTATGTACAATACGAATACGTAATTAAATACATTTCATCTTATTTCATCCTAAGATTTTGTTCTTGAGACCCGTCAAAATAGAAAAGAAAGAAAAAAAAGAAATATCATCAGGGTAGATACTCTAAGTTTGCATTTTTGAACGAGAACGTAGAGTTCATCTGTCAAAGCCAAGCAAGTGTCATTTATGGTCGCTTACACCAACCTACCCTGCTCGGAGTTAGAGTTAGTTGGGTTAACTCTAGGGTAGCTACTCGGGTTATAAAAGAACGACACTGGGTTGCAACTCGAAGCATTTTTGAACGGTTAGAGTAGCGACCCTACTCTACTCTAGTTATTTTTGAACGCAGGGCAGACTACTCGAACCGTCAACATGACTGTCAAAAGACTCGGGCATGGAACTGATGCATGGAAATAGTCAGTACGCGCCGTATAATTATGGCCATTTTGCCGTATAAAAATAATATAAAATATTCAAATATTGTAGATACTTGCGTAATCTTTGCTGGCTTTTTCTTTGAGAATACTAAAATGTACAAGTCGCTTCTTCTATGGAGAAGAAAAATAATCGGTCTAAATATTTCAAATCCGATCGATTTATGTATCAAAACTTATCTAAACATAATCGTAACGTCATTACAATGGATGAGAATAGAATTTAGGCTAAATTTGTGACATGGCTGTTGTGATGTTTTTATTTTTTAACCGACTTCAAAAAAAGGAGGAGGTTATCAACTCGGTTGTATGATTTTTTTTATGTGTGTTACCTCAGAACTCCGTCTCTTATGGACCGATTTGCAATTTTTTTTTCCTCTTAGAGGAAATGCTTTCTGATTGGTTCCATTTTTTTCAGGCCTCATCTAGTTTAAAAATGACGAAAAAAAAATATTGACGTGTAAAAGTGTTTTTTAAACCTATTTACAAAATAAATATCATTTATCATTTATCAGAATCTAGATCTGATGATGGGATCCATGAGGAATCGAGGGAACTCCTCAAATATTATAAGGAACCATATAGTGATTTTGGTATTTTCATCGAGAACTTAAGCATTTACAGTCAAAAAGTAACATTTGATGAAGTTTAACTGATGAAGAAGACCAGAAATGGCCAACGGAACTTCATACTCACATAGATATCACAATGAAGATAGTTAAGCGACTATGACAATACAAATAAATAAATGGTTCTGAATAGTTATGTTGAAAACGGTATCATCGAAGTGAACTGATGATGATAATGGAGCCAGAAAGTAGGCACTGGAACTCAGTAATTAATCAATGTAACCTAGCCGTGTTTGGGCTTATTAGATTGTCATGAGATGCATTTTGGCTATAAGGTACTATCGAACTGATCTGATGATGGAGCCGGAAGGTAGGCACAGGAACTCCGTAATTAATTAATGTATCCTAGCCGTGTTTGGGCTTATTAGAATTGTCATGTGATGCACTTTGGCTGTAAGGTACTATCGAACTGATCTGATGATGGAGCCGGAAGGTGGAAGGTAGATACAGGAACTTCATAATAAAACAATGTAACCTAGCAGTGTTTGGGTTAATTCGAATTTTCATGAGAAATAGGCACTGTGGTTATAAGTGTATCGCAACTAAAAAGTTTTTACTAAAAAAAAAACAACTTCACTAAAAAAAAAACACTAAAAGGATCAAAATAACTGAAAATAAGTGTTAAATAAGATAATAAGTGTTAAATAAGACACAAACAATACCGAGAACCACCGACTTGCGAAATTAAAGTTATTTTGATCCTTTTAGTGTTTTTTTTTAGTTTAGTCGGTTATATTTTTTTTGTAAAATGTTTTTTTTTCTAAAAAAAAACCTTATCGCTGACTTCGCTATATAATTTTGTTGTTATTTTAATCAATAAACAGCAGCAGTATTCTGCATTTGAAAGGAACCTTACAATAAAAACTCCCTTTACAGTGAAAAGAAGCATCTTCCAAGAAAACACTATTATTAACAATTGCAATGTATTGTAAAACATCTACACACAACTCGGGCGGGCTCGGTCCGGGCGGTTACTGGACGGCCAGACGGCGAGCTGCCCATTGTTTGTCGTCCGCAAGCCCAAGCCTACGGTGGCTGGAAGTCGGGGTCGGGGTCCCAGTGGCTGGGGCACCTCTTGCATCTGAGTTTGTAAGAGGTTATGTTTTTAAGCTCCTCTGCTGTTCCCTTCCGAGTCCAATTATTCAATTGGGACTTCGGGCTATCTATAGTTGGTGGTTATAGTGGTTCGGAATACTGAGGAAGGTTTCCTTCCGCGCCGCGTATCAGCTAAACGCTTAACCTCTGCGCCAATTGTGCCGGAAAAAATAAAATTTATATAATTATTATTTTTGTTTTTAAAATATATGCACAAAATACTTGTATATGTAGATAAAGACAAATCTTACCTTAATGGGTACATGACCTTGTTAAGATACAATGTTACAACTGTAATACGAATGAAGTAGTATCACATAAGGAACTTGCAGTGGCAGTTACAAAGTTACAATTACATATAAAAAATTTAACGTAAACCTACTCTTTATGAAAAAAATACATTAAATTACAGCAAAATATTGTTAAGTGGACCGATGACCTGGTAAGGGATGCGGGAATCCGATGGCTGCGAGACGCACAGGACTGTTTATTGTGGCGACACTTGGAGGAGGTATATGTCCAACAGTGGACGTCTTACGGCTGAAATGATGATGATGATTGTAAAGTATTTTTTTTTATTGGTAGGCCTACGTTTGACCACTAACTCACCTGATGGTAAGCGAAGATGTGTGTTCGATAATGGAGCACGCTTGCATACCAGCCAGGTTCTGGCTATCAGGCGATGTTTCTTGGTCATTCCGGTATCTTCACGATGTTTTCCTTCACTGTTTTAAGAGCAGTGGTGACGCAATAAATTACACAAAATTATGTGCCTGGCTGGCTTTGAACCCGCGACCTACAACTCGTTAGTTGGGGCAGTTACCACGGGCTTACCGCTGCTTTTATTGTGTAAAATCTTTAATATTCTAGAATTATTTATATCACAAATATTACCGCATATTTTTGCATAATTATATTTATTTATGTTTTATTTTAAAACACTTTTCTAAATTTAATTGTAAAGGCGGTTTACTTTAGCCCTGGGGTATAACTCTGATTTATGTGTATAATAGTACCTAAAGTCGGTTTACTTTGGCCCTGGGGTATAACTCTGGATTATATGTATAGTAGTAGAGTCGGTTTACTTTGACCCTGGGGTATAACTCTGATTTATGTGTATAATAGTACCTAAAGTCGGTTTACTTTGGTCCTGGGGTATAACTCTGGATTTTATGTATAGTAGTAGAGTCGGTTTACTTTGGCCCTGGGGTATAACTCTGAGTTATGTGTACCTAAAGTCGGTTTACTTTGGCCCTGGGGTATAACTCTGGATTATATGTATAGTAGTAGAGTCGGTTTACTTTGACCCTGGGGACAAACTCTGATTTATGTGTATAATAGTAAAGTCGGTTTACTTTGGCTCTGGGGTATAACTCTGGATTATATGTATAGTAGTAGAGTCGGTTTACTTTGACCCTGGGGTAAAACTCTGATTTATGTGTATAATAGTAACGTCAGTTTACTTTGGCCCTGGGGTATAACTCAGGATTTTAAGTATAGTAGTAGAGTCGGTTTACTTTGACCCTGGGGTAAAACTCTGATTTATGTGTATAATAGTAAAGTCGGTTTATTTTGGCTCTGGGGTATAACTCTGATTTATGTGTATAATAGTAAAGTCGGCTTACTTTGGCTCTGGGGTATAACTCTGATTTATGTGTATATTGCACTAGCTACTGCCAGCGGCTTCGCCCGCGTGTTAGTAGAAAATTATTCCATAGGGTTTTCTTACAATAAAACTAAAACAAAAGAATAATGAATACTTTTAACTAATTAAAACTGTCAAAAACACTGCACTGTTGACGACTGATAATGTGCCGTAAAGACTGGTGGCCAGCCTCTTTCCCAGGTAAAATAATAAAATTTACCTGGGATAGATGATGAGCATTGCCATATTTTTTCTAGTAGTGAATTAAACCTAGTTTAATTACGTGGTATTATAATACAAAAATATATGTTTGCAGCTAGTTTGTATGCTTATAACATTACTCTGCCGTGTGTGCGCCAATAAACCGATTATCTTGGTTGCTACGTCACAACAATGTCCTTAATCAGTGTCTGTGCCAGGCCTTATCATTTCCTCTAGGCTAACGACTCGGCCATTGACCGCACGCTGTCTATAATTAGGTATTAATACGATTATCATTAATATGTAAAAGATTGAAGAAATCTGTACTTATTATTAAACTGATGAGTTTGTCTGTTTGAACGCGCTAATTTCAGGAAATACTGGTTCGGATTGAAAAAAATATTTATTTATTTTACAATTCATGTACACACTTATATAATAAAAGAAAAGAAGACGGAAACAGAAAAATAGGTACATAGGTGATGCTTATTTCTACGGAAAACTCTTCCAGCGTACCTGCGATAGGAAAATTGGAAAAAAGGATAATAATAATTCAATATAATAATTCACAACTATCACACAACGCCGTCTAGTCCCAAGCTAAGCAGAGCTTGTGTTATGGGTACTAGACAACTGATAAACATACTTATATATTTCTAAATACATACATATATAGATAAATTACACCCAGACACAGAACAAATGATCGTGCTCATCACACAAACATTTGTCCTGGGTGGGAATCGAACCCACGACCTCCGGCATAGCAGTCAGGGCCACTAACCACTAGACCAACAGGCCAGTCAAAAGGAGATGTAGACACCGTGTGTAAAAGATTGTTTTAGTATTGAATAACCCGTTTATTGAGGAATACTATAGGCTATATAACATTATTTTTAGTATATGCGAAGCCTGAATATAGTTTGTTCAGAATCAGTAACTGAATCGATTCCAATAATTTTTACACTATGTTATATTTTTTCCCAAAAATATTTAAAAAAGGTCACAAGTTTTACACCACCGACACTAAATACAGTCAAATGGGGTGAATAGAAACTCAGGGGCGAATAGAATCAAAACTTCAAGGGTATTTTCACGATAATTATTTGAATATTTTTTGCAGCATTTAACCAAGTCAATTTATTAATGAATTGTTATCCTAAACAGTCAATGCTTTATTAGAAGCCGATAATATGGAATCAAAGTGAAAAACCAAACCAAAGTTTTGTTTCTATTCACCCCTGCATTTCTATTCACCCCGTTTTACGGTACAACACAGGTCACGGCAGGTCATAGCGGGCACTAGACGCCAGCGCATAGCTGGATCCGGGAGCAAAACCACCCCTCAGTCGCCTGGACGGCCCAGTTACCATGTATTTTTGCGGACAACCGGGTAACATAATAAGCTTATAACTTTGTGATTTTTCATGATACAGTTATGAAATTTTGTACATAGATTCTTTACATCAAAATAATAGACACGTGTTTCGGGTTTCGCATATACTAAAACTTATGTGATAAGATCAGCAATCAAGTACAATCACCACAGTGTCTCAAGACGAAAGTCTATGACCAGTGCGTGTTGCCCGTGATGACATATAGCTCCGAAACGTGGTCGCTTACAATGGGCCTCATCAGAAGACTTAAAGTCACCCAAAGGGCAATGGAAAGGGCTATGCTCGGAGTTTCCTTGCGTGATCGAATCAGGAATGAGGATATCCACAGGAGAACCAAGGTTACCGACATAGCACGAAGAATCGCCAAACTAAAGTGGCAATGGGCAGGGCACATTGCTCGCAGAAGAGATGGCCGTTGGGGCCGAAAGGTTCTGGAATGGCGGTCACGTACCGGAAGACGTAGCGTTGGAAGGCCTCCTACAAGGTGGACCGTTGACTTGGTAACGGTTGCGGGAGTCCGATGGATGCGAGACGCACAGGACCGTTCATTGTGGCGACACTTGGGGGAGGCCTATGTCCGGCAGTGGACGTCTTTCGGCTGAAATGATGATGATGATGATGATAAGATCAGCAGTAACCATCACGACCAATAGAATGCGAAGAAAGACGCGGGTGAAACCGCTGAGGGCAGTTGTTCTATAAATACTAAAACTAGCTTCAGCCAGCGGCTTCGCCCGCGTGAAAGTAGGTTTCTCCAAATAAACTTTGGACCAATATTTCATCCCCTTAAGAATTTTGGAAAATTTTGGAAAATCCTCTTTTAGTGCTCACCAACGTTATAAAAGAAAGCTTTGTGCAAAATTTCAAGTCTTACTTCAAAAACATAGGATTTGCATAAAAACTTCCAACCCCCGTTTTACCCCCTTAGCGGTGGAGTTTCATAAAATCCGTTCTTAGCGGATGTCTAAACCCTATAAGGAAGCTACCTGCCAAATTTTAAGTTTGTAAGTGTTTCTGTGATTTCGTATATGTGATATATAGAAAATATTATAAAGCTGAAGAGTTTGTTTGTTTGGTTGGAATCGCCAATCTCCTAAGATTTTTTCAAATCAACAAGTAGTTTCTAAGCACCTCACTGCATACATTCAAAAGGGCAACAGTATTCTCGTATTTAAATTATAATCCGAGAATACTGGCTGTTTTTTTTTTTTTGCATATAAAACTGTAAAGAGAAGTAGTGCGATTTTTTCAACAAAAAATATATTTGATTTGTGGCCCTTTTGAACTTAAGAGGGTCCTTTTTCACTCGCCTGTCGTGAACATCGAGCATGGTTCAAAAGCTTGTTACTTCATCTAACGCGATGTTTGACGAAAAGGTCGCATTTGGTAACAGCAGCAGTTTTGTAAAATATTCGAGTAAATCATCCGTGATTTACTTGTTCTAGGAAATACGTGCTTTTTTTAAACCTTTAAAAGTTTTTGAAAAAAAAGTCGTCATTCAGCATCTTGATTAAATTAGCAAGGCTTCTATTGTTATACTTTTTTTTTTAAATTTTGAGTAAATTATGAAGTATCAAAGTTCATGCAAAATAGCAGATTTCTCCGAAAATCTGTCTTTACTGGATTAGTTTTATACAAATTTATAAATTGATTTCAATAGAAGCCTAGACAATATCCACAAGATATTGTGTTTCCAAAATATCTAATGAAAAATGTGTAATAACGTCATAATCACTTAAGAGCGGGTGTATGAAAAACAGTGAAAATGTATGTCGAGTTGCATCCCCTTAAGCAGCGAATTAATATTAATATAACATTACGTTATGAACATCGGGAGCGGAGGAGTAAAAAGACGCGGGTGATACCGCGGGAGACAGCTAGTATCTTTTAATTAAAGATAATGATTACATTGTATCTGTACCTACTTTTTGGGTTAGTAAACGTTTGAGATATCAATATACTTATTGTTTTTCGTAATAATATTTCGGCGGAGAATGATACGTATCCTATATCCTTATATTGGAAGTCGTAATTACAATGCTTAGCCAGAAATTTTATATGGACTAGCTTCTTTCAAGAATAGAACAAAAAGAAAAGCCGTAGTCACACGTTATAGGTAGGTAATAATCGAAACACTTTAATAGCGTGTGACTACGGCTTTTCTTTTTGTTCTATTCTTGTTTTTCCAGTTACTTTGTTTATTTCAGCATCTTGAAAATCTTGTTTCATACTTTTTCAGCGTCTTTTTTTTGTCGTAGTCGGGTTTTAGTTTTTTTACTTTTTTTTGGCGTTAAAGGTTAAAAAAAACCAACAAAAATTATACATTCTCAGATTCAGGCTGGCGTTACGAGACATGATAAGGTACGCAACGAATACATCAGAGGCTCCTTCAAAGTTGCACCCATAACAGAAAAGATGTCAGAGAGACTTATGCGCTGTGTTCGGATTGTCATGAGAATGGACGAAGACAGTAAAGAAGGCCTTAGCGATCCCAGAAAGGAGAAAATCTTAAACGAGTTTAGCTGGACGCACAGACAACCCAGGATAGACTATCCTGGTGCCTAAAGACGAGGTGAGCATACCCCGAATGAAGGGATAAGGCAAGACAGAAGAGGAGACTTTTTTTAGATTCAGATACTTTTTAACCGTGGAGTAGAAAAATCAGTATAATATGTATTAACTAAACTATACACGGCTTTGTCAGTTGTTATTTCTGGCCAGTATTTGTTACACTGTGTCACATTGTAGTTTGGCTGGCTGTCGGTGTCCACAAAGCTAAATTACGGACACCGCCTGCCATTTCCACGGATTCATTGTGGCCATCCAGAGTGCTATTTCTGTCTTATAACTAAACACGCTTTTGCTATTGGCAACTTTACACACCAGATTGTTTTAGTAATTTGTTTGCTATTGGATTTTAATTGTTTGCGACAAGGGCCGATTACAGAATTGAGTATTTTGAAGTTAAGAACATGATCAACCAACAAATTGGCAGGATAAAATAGACAAAAAATGTGTTACGTCGATTTTTTTAATATTGTAAGGTTCGCGCTTGACCACTATCTCACCTGATGGAAAGCAACTACGTGGTCGACGATGGAACATGCTTGCCTAGAAGTAATCCTTTTTTTTGTAGGTGGGAAATCATTCAATGACATCCCCTGCTCTTGGGCGGAGCGTGAGGGCGTGTCAGACTTTTACTGACTAAAAACCCACTCTTGTTCCTTCTTTGCCTCCTGTTCTTTCGTCCAAGGGCCGAGTTTTCCTTTGCTGAGCCCCTACGGTTTGCTGACATCTCCTTGAGTCGCGCATGGAGCAGTACGCGCCGTCGACGACTTGGGCTCGGTCCGGACGGTTACTGGACGGTCGAACGGTGAGATACCCATTACTTGCCGTCCGCAAGCCCGCGCTTACGTTGGCCGGAAATCGAGATCGGGATCCCGGCGGCTAGAGCATAAGGGTCGCGCCCTCGCGCGTGCACGTGCGGCTTCCTCCTTTGCTAGCATTACCACCACCACCACCACCCTCCTCCACCTCGCCTCGCCTCGCCCTCGCCTGCCACTCCTCCTCACTTCAGACCATGGCCTGTACCAAGGCCCGGCACGAGGGATCGTTGCCGCCGATCTCCCCCACGAGGAAGAAGTAACCTAATCACTCGACTTAAAGACCCCCAGGTTGTAGCTGTCAAAAAACACAGACTCATTTAGAGAATTCCACTGTTAGTGCGATCCCAAGTAACATGGGCCAAGGGCAGGAAGATGGTGATAGTGGACATTAGCAAACTCTACATTTATGCTAAAATTTATAGGTTTTTTTCAGACTAAAGTAAAGTTTGACAACTACTCAACTTCGAATTCTCAATTCAATTTTTTTTTCTCTTTCCATACGAAGACATGGCTTCAAAAATTGAATTCTGTCTTTAAGATACTTCTTTTTCACTCGCCTATCGTCAACATCGAGCATGGTTAAGCATAAACTTAATTTTAACTTTTAATTTATCGTGTTTTAAACCAAATGTTAGGGGTGGGCCGATATTTTTGCACGCAAGTGTATGTTATGAAGTGAAGAGATGAAGATGTACCGACTTTGTAGTTTGGAGCTCCATTTTTGAAAGTAGAAATTCACGGCTTTGAAATAAATGACCAAAACCAGATTCTTTGCTGGAAACTGCAGATAAACAATATAATTTTACTCTATTATCTTCTAAGGTATATAACAACACATATTTACCTACATAATGACCTACAATTGGCTGTGTGTTTACCTGTATTGATCGGAGTCATTATGTCAGTAATATAATGTTAATTGCCGAGTCACTTCACAAACCGCAAGGCAAGATCATGATAGCTAGGGCTGTGGGATTGTAAAAAAGAGTTATCGTGCTCCTGGAACGCAAAGGACAACTGAAGAAACAAGGATAGGTTTTAGTTAGTAAAAGTTTGCCATTCTCTCTTGCTCCCCCCAGAGCGGGAGAAGTTATTTCATGATTTCTCTTACAAAAAAAAGGGTCATCGACTGTGACATCCTTAGGTTGTGACAGGCACGTTGTATCAAACATATAAGTATTTGCTTAGTTAATTACTTCGTTGTCTTGCAGTTGCAAGCGAATATGCTAAGGGTGCGTCCATATATATCTGGCGATGTGCCGCGAGCTACCCGGTCGCGAGCTACTAGTGCACAATAATTATTACAATATTACAATTGTTTGCACCTCTTTAGCGCAACTCAGGCAAGGCTTGCACAGCGCGCAGCTAGCATGCTGTTCCGTTTGCATAATAGGGTCAGCGCAGACCAAGATCAGAGCAGAGCATTTTCTGAGAAAATAGAGAAAGACACAACTAGCATCTTACAAGCTCGATCCATTGCAATGTATGGTATAGTCATAAAATTCATTTTTCCGTAGTATCAGAAAATGCTCTGTTCTGCTCTGCTCTTGGTGTGCGCTGACACTAATACTGTATATCAGCGGGCGGGAAGAAATATGAGCAGCGCGCGTGGCTCTTAAGGGCCTATTACACTACGCGATATTCAGCACATACGCTAGTATATTCAGACTGTCTTATTTTTTGTTCCGAGTAAGACCGGTCTAACCCTCATCACACTACGCGACATCGACTAAGACTGTCTGAATATCGAGTAGTGTAATAGACCCTTTACGCCGTTCGTTCGCGCACGGCCCTAAAGGGCCTAGGGTCTGATTCTGAAAGGAAGACTCGGCCCTGGTACGAAAAGCAACGAAGGAACAGGAGTGGGTTTTTAGTCAGTAAAAGTCTGACACTATCTCACGCTCCGCCCAAGAGCGGGGGATGTCATAAGATGATTTTCCCACCGAAAAAAAAAGCCAGCAGATCGAGACAACTCTAGTCTGTATATTTGATTGTTTAATGGGTCCTATTGTCCTGCACACTGTCTAATGGGAATCCTAATCTAAGCTTACCTTTGTAAGAGAATATCGATTGTCATCTGTTTCTCTATTATCTCTATCATCTGCTATTCCGAGATATAGTTGTGTGTAGATGTAGGTATGTACACACTGTATCAGAGTGATTAAACAGTGTGCACTTGGGAAAGGTCTATGTCCAGCAGTGGACGCTTTTCGGTTGAAATGATGATAATGATAATGCTAAACAATTAAGGCTATTTAAGGACTAAGCGTTTCGCCTCGTCGTTTATACCGCGTGCATCGAAGGACTGGAACAATTTGTCTGCTGCGGTCTCCCCGCCCGATTATAATTTAGGTGTCTTCAAGGCTACAGTGAATAGGCTCTTAATAAACTATTGCGCCTCACCATCAACGATTGCATCACTGCTTGCCATCAGGTGGGATCGCAGTCAAGCACTAGTTTATATTATTTTAAAAAAATCTGTGTCATTTCCCCGACGTAAACGTGTTTTCTGTCTATGTTGAATTGTAGGTTGTAGTATCAGCAGAAATATAATCATTACTTACACAATAAAAATTAGTAAAATATTCGAAAGCAAAAGTGTAATTTGGTTTTTATGCAATATTTAAAAATAAAATATTTAACGTTTATAATTTTAAAGGTTATTTTTTTTTGGTGTGAAAATCATCTAATGACAAATCCCGCTCTTGGGCGGAGCGGGATATAGTGTCAGACTTTTACTGACTAAAAACCCACTCCTGTTCCTTCTTTGCCTTCGTCCCAGGGCCCCGGGTTTCACTTTCACACTAGGCCGCCCCCCAGTAGGCTTCGACCCTGCTGGACCCCTACGAATAATTTTAAAGGTGCAAAATATGTCAGATATACGTTTCTGAAAAATAAATACATATAAAATGTTTTTGTAAACTTCATGTAAGTACATTATTAGTGGTACATAGGCAGACTTAATGAAGTAACTGCAAGGCATTCTCTACCAGTCAGCCTTTGGGTTTTAAAAGACTACACTGTGGCTAGGTGTGGTGTGTATTTATAATCATAACAGTATAAAAAAAAAGTATATAAAACTAGCTGTCCCCCTCGGTTTCACTTGCATCTTTGGTTACTACTCCGCTTATATTGATTATAGCGTAATCTTATAAAGCCTATATAATAGCCTTCCTTGATAAAATATGTATTCAACACTAAAATAACTTTTCAATTCGAATGTTCGAGTTTCTGAGATTTGCGCGCCAACCAAAAAAACTTATAATATTAGTGTAGATAATAAAGCGGAAGAGTTTTTTTGGTTCATTTAAACGAGCTGATCTCTGGAACTACCTCTATTATGGTATCTCTGGAACTACCTCTATTTAGAAAAAAAATCTGTCTGGGTTAGGCAGATTCGTGGCAATCGGTTTTCATGTAGATTTTTTGTTTTTTTACAACTTTCACACAACGCCATCTTGTCCCAAACTAAGCAGAGCTTGTGATATAAGTACTAGACAACTGATAAACATACTTTTAACATACTTTTAGATTTCTAAATACATACATATTATAGATAAATTACACCCAGACACAGAACAAAATGATCGTGCTCATCACATAAACATTTGTCCTGGGTGGGAATCGAACCCACGACCTCCGGCATAGCAGTCAGGGCCACTGACAACTAGACCAACAGGCCTGTCAAGATAGATATATAGATAGATTTATAGTATAGAAAAGTCTAGAATTTCAAAGACTTCCAACACCTGTGCGAAACTGGGGCAGGTCGCTTGTAAATAATATTTAAAATCTAATCTAAAAACAAATATTGTTTCATTAACCTCTATTTTCGCACTTTGTTATCAGCGAAGATACAGAGGTAAAATAAATTATAAAATTATGTAGGTATATATGTGTTTTCAAGAGTAAATATGTCACAAATGATGAAGACAGAGAGGCACGTCAGATTTATTGTTAAGACACAATCAAATATTATAAGAACCTTTTGTTAAAGTTATTACATGACATCACGGAGTAAAAAAACATGACTGTAAAGTATTTTCCATGAGTAGTTATTCATTCTTTGTCTGAGTTTTTCTTTGCTCACGATAAAAATGATGCCGTGTTTTAGTCAGAATGTGCTTCTCGTATATAATATCTATTTTTGTACGTATAAGTGGATAAGTTTATTTAATGTTAAGATGTTTGCCTACTCATTACGTCAATCAAATTCAAATAATAATAGTCGTTGAACAAGAGTCGTACAAAGAAAATATTTTTAGGGATCAGTACATCGAAAGGAAAACACGGAACCCTTATAGGATCATTTTGTTGTCCGTCTGTCTGTCTGTTTGTATGTCTGCCTGTCTGTCTGTCTGTCAGGACATTTTAACTCGGGAACGCGTAGAGGTATCAAGTTGAAATTAATCCATACACTCAGGTCTGTGGTTCCTTGAAGCTGTGAAAAAATCAAACTTCTAAGTTAATGAAAAAAAGGTACAGCTGTTTATGTCGCAAAAAACTTATATTCCGACACTCTCAAGGGAATTATGCCAGAATCCTGAAATTTGCCATAAATCAAGGTCTCATAGCATAGGTATAGGAATAAATCTGAAAACGTTTGTTGTTACGTACTTTTTTTGCCATTCGAAAAAATCTTCGAGACTATTCGGGAATTGAACTATTTACTTTTAGGTAAGTTTGTACAGAACCCTCAGTGTGCGAGTCCGACTCGCAATTATTCAGTTTTTTTTTATAATATTACTCGTTGATTCGGCAAACGTTGTTAATTTAATTAATTTACTTTTATAATTTTAAAATTCATATATCCGTACTCGAAACTAGCGGATAATCCGAAATAATTTCATATCCGTAACCGTACCTATCCGAAGCCGATAGATACATATATCTAATATTATTCCTATATCTGTATTCGTATCCAGATCCGAAATGTCATATCCATAAAAACACACTCACATAACACACTTTCACACCATCATACACAAAACTCATACACACACTCATGGCACCATGTTTGTCTACTTTTAATTTTAAAAAAATATTTTTCTTTTATTTTATTTCTTTCTCAACACACTCTGTCTGACGTAAGATTAATGTCACTTTATTGTAGGGAAGACACTAACGCCTGCAACACAGTTTCTAGTAGAAAGTTACGTTAGGGAATCCTATAATCAAAATTGTAATTATTGCCATTAAATAATTAATATTATAAAATTCCTGGTTTTAAATACGGTTAAAACTAGGGATATTATCGTCGAGTCGAGGCTTCAAAGTCTTGAGTTGCTAGCCTGTCGGTTTTCTACCGGTTGCATTTCGGAGAGTGTGCGTCGGAATTGCATGACCTAATTCCGCCTAGCCCATTCCATCATCGGACCACCAGGCGTATGGCGATGCGCCACCGGTACATGGTTGACATCCATTGTGCGTACAGCTAAGGAGTGGAATTCCTTGCCGGAATCTGTGTTTCCTGATGGCTACAACCCGGGAGTCTTTAAGTCAAGAGTGAATAGGTTACTTCTAGGTAAGCGCGCTCCATCGTCGACCGCATCGTCGCTGTCCATCAGCTGAAATAGCGGTCAAGCGCGAACCTATCAATAATAAAAAAAAGCATATATAGCTCTAGTAGATTCGTCTACAATTTGAGAGGTAAGTACATTGATGTAATGTTACAATCGGCTGGTTTCATATTGACACGGACTTGTAATAAAACTAGCGAAATGTCGTCCAATAAACCTCCGGATGCGGAGGAATTTAGTTGTGATTTGGCCTTAGGTTTGCCAAAATTAACCTTATCAGTTTTCTCAGATAGTCCTAGTTATGATTTCATTTAGGGTTCCGTACCTCAAAAGGAACCCTTATAGGATCACTTTGTTATCCGTCCGTCTGTCTGTCTGTATGTCTGTCTCTCAAGACCCTTTATCTCGGAAACGCGTGGTGGTATTGAGTTGAAATTAAAACCATATACTCAGGTCTGCGGTCCCTTGAAGCTGTGAAAAAATCAAACTTCTGAGTTAACTAAAAAAAAGACCGCAGTAGGCGAGTTGTTCCAGTCCCTCAATGTACGGCGAGGCGAAACCGTAGAGGTTTCAACTACGTAAGGGTGGATACTCGCCGTTCGTCGGGTTGTCCAATGGTAGAAATGAGATGGTGGAATCAAGTCATGCAATTCCCGCGCACACTCTCCAAAATGCATCCTGTAAAGTTAATAGACAAATCACGTCGACTAGGAATATGGGTGCTATTAAAAGAAAATAAGACAAAAATTACAATCATGTTTACCTACTTTGTTTTGATAACCTTACGAAATGTTTCCGGGCGGACATGAAATAAAAAATGCGAGTAACAACAAAACAATTATTGTTTATTAAATATATTTACAACTTACGTATATAACAGCCAAAGTTACTTTGGAATAGCTTCTATTTGAAAACATATAAGTACTATTTTAGCTTAATTCGAGAACAATACAATGCTGGATAAATTTTATTAACAAAAGTTAGTAGGTACAGACGACAGAACAAGTCCGGACATTTATCTTTATTTTGTATTGATACACATATAAAAATTGTAAAGTCTCTAATAGGTACATTACAACATATTTTTTCAATAATTCGTCGAAATCTCTTAACCGGCTGCGGACCCATGCTGACCGCTGCAAATACAATCTGCCCAAATGGGGCTTCCTCGACCTATCTCTAACACACTGCCAGTGTGAAGCCCCTGCACAGGACAGGCATCACTTGCTATGCTTACCATCCTGCACCACTACTTGCAGTTTTCAGGATTTATACGAAGCCAATAAAAGAGCTGCACAGGTTGCAAGATACTGGTCAGAAAATATTTGAGTCCATTGACATGAAAAGAAGAAGAATTATTTGTCGAAAGATCGTCATAACTTCGCCAATCAAAATTATTGACACAATTATTACCATTTATAATAATAACAGTTACATAGATTCACATTATTAGTAGATGTGTCTATAGAGCTCTTTCATTACGTAGGAACATTTATTTAAGCGGGTCCTTTTTCACTCGCCTATCGTCAACATCGAGCATTCATCTGACGCAATCCAACGCGATGTTTGACGAAAAGGCAACGCGAAAAAAGAGAGATAACGCCTGAAAACTCTGTTAGCATTCGGTAATTCCGTGATTTACTTGAATATTTTACAAAACTTGTTGCAGGAAATACGTGTCTTTTTTCAAACCCTTAAAAGATTTTGAAAAAAATTGTCATCATCCAGAATCTTGATTAAATTTGCAAGGCTTCTATTATTATACTTTTTTGACTTTTTAATTTTTAAGTAAATTGAGAAGTGTCAAAGTTCATGCAGATTTTCAGACGGATTAGTTTTACACAAATTTATAAATTGATTTCAATAGAAGCCTAGATAATATCCACAAGATACTGTGTTTCCAAAATATCTAATGAAAAATGGGTAATAATGTCATAATCGCGGTTGTATGAAAAAGAGTGAAAAGCTGAAAATGTATGTCGAGTTGCATCCCCTTAATTGAAAGCTTAACTAGAACGAGGTACAACATTTTACCTTTGTCAAACAAAATATACTCATTACTATATTAAAATATATTCCATTATTTAGATCAGTAAATGGAAATGAGCAGAAAAACAGAGACCACAAAAGTGTGGTCTCCACTAAATTGCGGTCTCAACAAAACTGTGGTCTCTACAAAATAGTGTACAAAACGACAGTTATTCTGTGGTCCCATTGACACTAACCACAAAGCTGTCTACCAGTGAGGTAGGACTAAAAACGAACCCTATTCATCTAGCCGACCCATTTAGTCGGAATTTTTGTTAATTAGGATAAGTTTTAATTGGGAAACATTGAATTTTGAACCTTAGCGTATTGAATTTACGTGTGACGCTTTGCGTTTTGTGAAAATATTGATCTCATTCAGAACAGTTTCTGTAAAGTACTTTGTATGTTAGCTTTGATTAAGTAGTGAATTTAAAAACGTGTATTTAAGCATATAATAGGCCCATTGACCACTAACTGTTTATGGGTTTTATGTTACAGAGTATGAACGATATGATCTATGGTTATCTAGGCAGCTAAATAAAATAAAGCTTCTAGAAAAAAAAAATTCGACATTACATTTATTGTTGTTTTTTAATATATTTTCAATATATTTCGAATAAACATTGTAACATTGCCCATCATAGTTAGACCTTATATTATTTCAGTCAGTCCACAGGTAAACCGTGTTCAAGATGGACCATTGTGTAAACAGCCATACTACCAATTGACGCCACGATTGAATATATCAAGGTAAGCCTTCTAAAGAAGACAGTAAATCTAACATTAATGCGAAGATAGACGATAAACACCGACAATTTTAATCTGATAAGTTCACAAGCATCACTTGAAGTATATAGCTCTTCTTTTTTGATTCAAAGTTAGTGAAATGGGTCACAAAGTTGGTAAGATACTTCTTATCAAATCAATACATACTTCACCATTCTACCGCTACCTACTAACTGAAAGCAATTTATTCTCGACAGTACATCTATTACTCTTCCATCTAAACTATAAACTAAATTATCACATACATTTTGTTCCCAAACACTAAGATTCTGTGTGGATCAGACTGACCCACACCCTCAGTCTTCATCATAATACTGAGTATAATTTCAACTCTCTGCTAGCGTACCCGCAAGTTTTCCAGCTGTCGTCACAGTGCTATATAAATGGAAGAATAGGTAAAGGAGTAATCCTACACAGAGGATGAAAAATACTATGCAGAAACACACAATACATTCTGAAAGATAGATCTTGATTCGTTCAGTTCGGCTGATATGAGGGCCTGGTATGTCCACACTCGAGTAGGTCCACATTGATACAGTCGCGATCACTCCTGAAAATAATAATGCATCAATTAATTTGGTTCGATTTCGCGGGATAAAATGATATTTTAATGAAGCTCGGTGGTTATCGATTTTCGACGATGACATAGTTCGCGTCTGTGTTCGACTGTACATTATGTATTACGGTTGTTGTATGTACTGGTGTATATATGTGTGCGTGGTTTTATTATGTAACGACTTATTGGGAATGTGAACAAATTGTGGCGTTTAAATAGTGATCATACGTATTACTAGGTAGTCATTATGAAGGGACTCGCATTTCTGCTTTTGTTTATTTTGACCGTTTGTCATAGTACACCCATCTGAGTGTTTTAAAGTGAATGCCCCTGGGTAGCTTGTAAAATTCGAATATTCGTACGTTTTATGCAATTTGCAATTTAGTATCAAACTTCGAAGTCAACGAAAACACAAGGAAATCAAAACCTGTGGGTACCCCGTTGATCTAAAATCCTGCCAGAAGCAAGATATCATAACACAAGTATAGGAAAAAGTCTGTAAAGCATTTTGTAGTTACATCATGAAATACCTAATTACTTTTTTTGCGTTTCGAAAAATTCTTCGAGAGTTTTTTTAAGATTATATTATATTACAACACTGTAACCAATTACAATACAATAAAAATACCAATAAAAGTAACGAAGGATACTAGATCTCAGAGAATCCTAATGTGATATATTTTCTGAGATACCTAGTTAATTATTGTTATACTTCTCATTTGTGAAGCTACAGGTAAAAAAACAAATGCGAATCGAAAACTGGTAGATTTTTTTTCATAAATATCGTTCATTATGAATTCTATTTGAGATTTATGCTTTTCTATGCAAAAACACGACACGAGTCCTTTGTGTCTGAATAAAAAACTTACATCGCGGACCATTCGCGCAAAATTAATTTTTTTACTTTTTATTTTTTACGACGCGACGCCCGAGTCTTTCACAGTTTTTGTCACGAACGACTTTTTTAAATAGCAAAGAGTTTCTGCTCAACATCCCCTGAACGTAATATCCAAGAAGAGGAAGGAAAAGGGATTATCCTTAGAGAGTGCTCTCCCAATGTTTCCATGGTAACGGCAGACCGTGTAGCTTATAGTGTAGTCGCCATTAGGACGGTCCTATTTGCTGGACTAGATTTTCATTCGATAATGAACTAAGTACCTTATTTATATTCTCGTAAAGTTTGCTTTTGCTTACGTTTTATGATCTACTAGCTTCTGTCTGCGGCTTCGCCCGTGTGAAAATAGGTTTCACAATTCAAACTTTGGAACCCCGTTTCATGCTTTTGGGGTGAATTTTGAAAAATCCTCTCTTAGTGCTAGCCTACGTAATGAAAGGAAACCTTGTGCAAAATTTAACGCTCCTAGTCCCAGTAGTTCCGGCTAGTCAGACAGTTTTTCCTTTTATATACATAGATTTAAATATTGCCTTCTAATTATTTCAAAGAGACGATTATTTATTTATTAAAAAAAACACTTTGTTTATTTGTTGGAAAAAAAAGAAAATAGGTATGTATTTTTTTAATGCCCTGAAACCTTCTTATTTAATTATTTAAACTTCGTGTACCTACAGTAGTGGTACATACACAGGCGGATTTAATGCAACAAGGCATCAAATTCGCCAAATATCTACTTGTATATGTTAAAATTATAAAATCGAAAATACTATGATTAACATCAAATAATTATAATTATGAGAACTCAAAATATAATAATCATGACCAAGACCAAACAAAGGTTGAGAGGACCTCAAAACGTTTGGGCCCAGCACGGCCGAAGCCTACTGGGACCATGGAAAATCGACTTCCTGTAACGCAAGGTAAAAAAGGAACATAGGAGTAGGTTTTAGTTAGTAAAAGTCTGACACGCCTTCCCACCCTACCCTAGAGTGCGAAAAGTCATTGGATGATAACCCACCAAAAAAAAAACGTGAGAACGACTCATCTTATTCATGACATAGTTGCTCATCACTACGGTACAATCACAACCTGTAACTGTGACTTGAAACTCAATTAGTTCCCACTGCTATTTTTAATACTATTGCGCAGCTTAGTCTAGATGTGCCGACTAAGAGTACGTCTCCACTGAAGCGGAGCTGAGCGGAGTGGAGCGGGAGAAAATATCTGATCATTTCTCATACACAAACAAAACCTAGTCAATGTTTTGGAAAACCTAACTATTGACGCCCAGCAAAATTGTTCCGACTATGACAGATAAAACTGTTTTGTCTCTAGCACAGAATAATTAGTATACCTCTCACCTCTCTATCTATTGTATCATATTGAATTACAATTTGTATCGTTGTTACACGGCTTATCAAACTGTGTTATTGTTTTGATTTCTTAAGTAGCAATGACCGGCCAGTGAGTCTTGCTAAAGGCTAATGTCCTATTTAAACGTGTAAATGATGAATCGTTTTCCTGACCAATAAAAACTTAATAAGATTAACATTAATGAGGATGAAATTGTAAAGAGATGGCGGGGCGAACTAGACAGATTCTGCAAAAACTAGGAGAAGGAACCGAGGACCCTCGAAAAGAAAGATAAAAGAAGAGGAGGGAAACCTTTGTTGAGTGGCAAAAAAGAGGCTAACAAAAAAAAAAAATGGTTAAAATGAAGGTGACTAAAAAGTTTAGTGTATATCGGTTGATTTGAGGAATGTTTTGGTATGTGACTACAAGAGAAAGCGAAAGCCAAATAAATGATAGATTGACTGTGTGAAATACTATACAGAAAGAGGGTCATAATGCAAATGAAGACATAAAGAAGTGTGGCAGATATACTGGGCCGACTAAAAATAAATTTAGACGAAGGCAAGAGGATAATGATGTTGAGAATTAATATTATGTACTCCGATTATTGTAAGAATCAATTTGAAATCTAATTAAATCTACAACACATTGATGACTATTCTACTAAGAATGCCTACAACGACGCTTAGTCCATAAAGATTATGCACCATAGTTTGCATAATGAGTATATTATAGGAAGTTTAAAAGTGGCGCCAGTGACTAAAAAGTTGAAAGGGAATTGTTTGTGTTGGTATGGTCATGTGAAGAGGAGGGATGAAACGCTTGTTACTAAAAGAGTTATGAGTGTACATGTGGATGGAGAGGGAGCGGGAGGTCAAAGAAGAGACTGATAGATTGTGTGAAGAGTGATATGAAAAAACAAGGGAATTGGTGATAGTGTGACGGATGACAGGACAGAATGGAAGAAAAAACATATTGCTCCGACCCCAAACAAACAAGAGCAGGAAGATGATAATGAATTTGTGCAAAACGAAAGAAAGTTATGGATTATTACGGATTATTACGGTACGGTCGGTAAGTTTTAGGAACGATTCCAACGGAAAATGCACTACAATAACAAACATTTGATGCATTATTTCCTGTATTGTTAGATATTTAACGATAGACACACGAGTGTTTAGTTAAACAGGAAAGTAACGGAAATACACACAAGGAAAAGCAAAGACGACTTATGACATGACACATAAAATCTTACTGATTACGTTGATATTCGGTTCAAAAGATACACCAAAGTAATCTTACATTTATGTAATCCAAAACACTAGCACTGTTTTATTTCCTCTGCTTGAATTTTCCTTATAAACTGTTCGCATGTTACAACCATTGATTTCCACGACTATATTCACTTGTCTATATATCACGAGTTTTCTTCGCCGTCGGCATGCGTACGCGACTATCGCTTGTCTTAGTTTGTAAACGTATGCCTCACACTACGCGCGACCATTGTCATGCACACCACACAACTAAAGTTCACACCTTATCGTTACAGCTCACGCCAATATCGTCCTTACTCCAAGGTCGTACCGCACTAAATGGTACTACAAATTTTTTCTTCATTACGTTTACTTCCACGTGTATTTTAGGAAACTAGTTTAATGTGGGTTTCAGTTCAGGCTATTTTAGTACGTCTGTAAATGTTGTACGGTTCATATTTGCGTGGTATTGTTATTGTCTTTATTGTAAATATTTATTACGTTCAGTGATAAGAAGTTTATTAAATTTTATTGTTTTACGATATTGAATTTACTCATTTTCAATTGTACTGAGATTAGATTCTCGTACCATACAGATTGCATTGTTAACTTAAATAAATATTTTTCAACTATCTTTTCTTAAATAAATAAAATTATTTAGAAAATGATAATCAAGTCTATATATTTCAAGTAGCTAATGCCTTTGTAATTTAGATATTATTCAATCAATCTGGCTAGTACCCAGCATAATGTCTAAACCTTATTGAAAGGTTCTTAGGTGTTATTGTTTCATAAAAATAGTAAACTACCGGTATTGGAAAACACGACGGACGTCGACAACGTTACATGTATAACAAAGAAATGTATAATAAAGAATATATAATAATAATAATAAAAATATAAATATAAAAATAGTAGCCCACTGGCATCGAGAACAGGATCCATGATTATTATTATTATTGGAAACCGGATTCAAGCCTTTCGATAGTCAGGGTTCCAGAGAAAGGAGGCTCCTAACAATACGAACCATATCTAGAAGTACAGCTTTCTGAATCAAGCTTATGGGCTTGTTGTTAGATTAAGATTTAACTCCCTAAGATGTTGGTCCGAGACTCGTTTCTATTAAGCCATTAGTTGACACAACTGTCGGTATAATGATCGCCGAGTCCACATGTAGATAACGTTGTGAACCAATTCAAGATATTTGTTTTTTTTTTATCTTTTCGGTTTCATGAGCCTGTTCTCTTCCTGTAGGGCAACGGCCTCCCTTCCTTCTTTCCACTTTTCCCGGTTTTCTACGACTCTAAGACAGCAATCCTTTGAAAAGCCTATCTCGCCGTTTCTAGGCCCGCTGCGTTATCTTTACCAAGCATTTGTTCGGTTCCAATGTATTTGGGTTCTAATCTAACCTAACCTAACCTTCACCCATTGCTCCTCGTGATTATAAAAATAAAATACAGTGGCTGGCTATTAAGGTTTCTAAAATAACAAGTTCAGTGCTAATCATTACTGAATTGAAAGATATGGTTATATTTAAAAAAAATATACACATTTACTTGAGAAACTGTCTTCTTTGCTTAGTCTGGATAATTCATTATAGATCTACTGAATATAATTGGTGTGAAAAGGTTAGGTATACGTAAAGTGATGTAATAATAATAAGTTTCTCTAATCATTTTCATCAACCGGGGGTTATCCTTGGGTGCACTAGCATAGCGCGTACAGGGATAATCGTCGGTTGGTATCACATTCCATTAAAAGTGAATAAAGGGCCTCTGCGAGTTGGTTTCGGCTCCTCGTACGCCTTTCAAAGGTCCGGGATCTCAGGGTTCTGAGATATACTGTAACTGATAATATTAGAGTGGTTACCAATGACAGCCAGATGGCTGGACCATCTACGAAGGACTAAGTAAAGGACCTGGATGAAGCTCACACAGATCAGAGATGCACGGCTTAAAAAGAGTGTAGCGTTTACTCAGGTGGAACAGGGTTACCAATGATGATGATGGTGATATTGATGTTTTCATCATGATCATCATCATCATCTTCCTTTTTTGTTTGTGTTTTTTTCTTCCATTCTGCCCTGTCACTCGTCATGCTATCACTAACTTCCTTTTCTGTTTTATTTATATATTAATTCATGTTGATGATGGTCAACATATGCACATTCGCTAGTTTAGGAACAATGTGTGATAATGATGGTGTTCTGTAAGAGATTGCCCAGTGCGATAAGACTACATATTGTTCAGTTGATTTTATGTTTGTCCTGTATTATCATGAGGTCTACAATAAAATCTTAATATATATAAATCTCGTGTCACAATGTTTGTCCTCAATGGACTCCTAAACCACTTAACCGATTATAATAAAATTCTCACACCATGTGCAGTTCGATCCAACTTGAGAGATAGGATAGTTTAAATCTCAAAAAAAAAAAAACAAACTATTATCACGCGGGCGAAGCCGCTGGCAGACGCTAGTATATAATAAATAAATAAATGTAGCTACTTAGACAAGTATTACTAAAACATAAACCAAAATATAGTCAAACATTCCCACCTATCATTAGGGTATGATGATGTCCAGAGCTGTGGATTGTTCGAAGGAGTTACCGCAGCCCTCGCAAAAAAGGGCAACTGAAGGAACACTGTGAGTTTTACTAGTAGTAAAAGTCTGACACTCCCTCCCACTCCCCACCTAGCACCCAGAGCGTGCGAAGCTTTTTTTTAAATATTATAAACTAGCGCTTGACTGCGATCCCACGTGATGGTATGCAGTGATGCAATCGTTGATGGTGAAGCGCACTAGTTTATGAGGAGCCTATTCACTCTAGCCTTGAAGACACCCAAATTATAATCGGACGGGAAGACCGCAGCAGGCAAATTGTTCCAGTCCTTTGATGTACGCGGTATAAACGACGAGGCGAAACGCTTAGGCCGGACTGTAGAGGTTTCAACAACGTATGTGTACTTGCCGTACGTCAGGTTGTCCGATGGATGATTTGATGATTTCCCACGTAAAAAAAATGTATAATGGTGTAAATTGAAATCTAAAGGCCACGGCCATCACGTTCAAAATCTAGTCGCAATCTCGTTCCAGCTGGGCACGCCGTAATTATGGCGGTAAGTCCCCTCTTTGAGGAGTGGCTGGAAAGGCAACACGGCGTCATTACCTTCCGTATGACGCAGGTCCTCACCGGAGACGGTAAGTTCGGGAAGTTCCTGCACCGAATTCGTGCGGAAGAAACGCCCGGGTGTCGCCACTGTGTGGACCGCCCGGAGGACACGGTGGAGCATACGGTGGAGGTGTGCCCCGCTTGGGCAGAGCAACGCCGTGTCCTCGTGGGGGCGATCGGCAGCGGCAATCTCTCGCGCCGGGCCTTGGTACAGGCCATGGTCCGGAGCGAGGAGGAGTGGCAGGCGGTCGCCTCCTTCTGCGAAGCAGTAATGCTAGCGAAGGAGGCGGCCGATCGCGTGAGGCAACGGTCCTCACGCCCCAACCGCCGCCGGGATTCCGATCCCGATTTCCGGCCACCGTAGGCGCGGGCTTGCCGTCGACTCGTGACGACTTGGGCTCGGTCCAGACGGTGACCGTCCGGTAACCGTCTGGACCGAGCCCAAGTCGTCGACGGCGCGTGTTGTTCCACGCGCGCCTCAAGGAGTTGTCAGCAACTGTAGGGGCCCAGCAGGGTCGAAGCCTACCGGGGCCAAGGGTCTGATTCTGAAAGGAAGACTCGGCCCTGGTACGAAAGGCAACGAAGGAACAGGAGTGGGTTTTTAGTCAGTAAAAGTCTGACACTATCTTCCCGCCTCGCCCAAGAGCGGGGGATGTCATAAGATGATTTTCCCACCGGAAAAAAAAAACTCGTTCCAGCAATATTTGTCATAAATGCCAAAAATTTAGGAAAATTAGACGTATTTTTATATAACTATACTAAATGTATATTCATTCAATGTATTTAAGATCCAATTAGCCTAATATGTATTAAACCATAAGAATAGTTATTGATTTGGAATGTATTGAATGAGTGAAATAAACATGCAAAAACAAATTAATGTACTCGTACACCGTGACGAACTAAATGTAATTTAGTTAAAGATAAGTTTGACATAGTTTAAGTTAGATTAGAATAATTACGGTTAAATATTTGTATACCTATTCTAATTGTGATGTATACCTAGATACGATCGTTCTTGAAAGTAGATATTGAAATGGCATGGCCGCTCTGGTAAGTAATTTATGAATTTTACACGCGAATACTCAAAATTCAAAATTCAAAAAAAAAACGCGAATACTTGCACAAATATTTTATTACTATATCACAACATAGAATGTACCTCGAGTGGTCCTTTGGCGTTTGAAACTGAGCATGGGAATAGAATGAATTTAAACAAATCGCGACATTTAATGTTAAAAAAATATCATGGGTTGCCACAAATATAAATTTAATTGAATATAAAAAATGTGTGTTGCAACCCAAAAATAAATAAATGAAATAGTCGATTATAGTAAATGCTGACAGTAAATTAGGACACACAAGTAAACATTTTGTTACTGCTTGTAGTTTGGATTAAGAATGTGATGAGATTAATAAAGCAGTTAAGTGGAAGTGTGTCATAGTGAATTCAAATGCGGGTGTCTGATCATGATGCGGGCGATAACTCGAGAAACGGTTGCTAAACAGAGCCTATTTGTTAAGCAGTCAATAAATGCAGTAATAAAGACAAAAATTGGATTAGAGAAGTAGATATGTCGGTTTTAGAAGTTACTCCCAAAATCCGCAGCATACTAATTATTAAAATCTAAATCAAAAGTATGTATCTGATCAATCTAAATCAAAAATCTATTCATATTTTTGCATGTATCATCTTTATGACACAATGCATTAACAAAAATATAAAAAGTAATAAATATACAACTTTACAAGAATAGAGATTGCTCTATATAAAAACTCGTTAAGGAGTCCACTATCAACGAGAATTGACGTAAATGCTGCGTTTGTGAAAAGATTATTTTGACACCCTAACCTGCATTAATAGAATAGAATAGAATAGAATAGAATAAAACTTTATTGTACACAAAAATAGTAACAAAAACTATTAGTTATTATTTTTTAAATATACATTTATTCGAAGAAATTAAATTAGTTTAAGCTGAGTTCCCACAAGGACGTGTTGTAGGTCCGGTCTTGTTCGTGGCCCAGTGCGATACTTTAGATTATTTGTAACAAGAAAAACGAAACAATCAATCAAAATTTGGTGTTTACTTCTACTACTTCACAAACCATAAATTTGCAAAGTTCTAGTATTGAATGTGGCTACAAAAGTATAATTAATTATATGCATTAGTAGGTACATCGATTGCATCTATTGTGCCAAATAAACTGTTTTTTTACTTCGTTTCTATTGCTAAATATAAAACCTTGACTAGACACAGTATTAAAATAATACAATTCAGTGGAAAGTAGACCATTATTATTAGCAAATAGTTTTGGAACGTGCCACCTGGTTTTCAGTCTCCCTAACGCTCGTGATTTTAATTACCGTTTTGTATATAGTACATTGACAAATTCAACACAAAATTTAACCCTGTTCTAATAATGCTTTATAAAAATTGAAACCCGTTTTTTTCTAATAGTTAGGGTGGTGACAATAGTCGGCCACGGGTCCATAGGCTTGTTATGCAAATCCAATGTGTCTACGATTGACAGAATCCTTCCATGCGCATTCTAGCCACGTGTTCTTGTTGATATTTTTATCCGACGTTCGTGACTATTGGTTGGAGGGTTCCATTTTTAAACTGATTTGTTACGGTTTGGTTGTTCTAACGGTTTAATATTTGAACAATGTTCTATTTTTAAATTGTTGACAGGATGTTAGTGCGAAAGGGTTAAGGGTTTTTTTTTTTGAAATATTAATCAGTAATATTATTACAATAAATATGTAGGACTGCTTAGCAATTGATCTGAGAATTATAGAACTGTTAATAAATTCTTTAGATTTATTTTTAATCTATGTATTGAGGTTGAAGATACACACAACGAAGTAAATACAATATTTGCTACGAGACACACTGAAAATGTATTCCAATGCATTTCTTTTAATTACCTAACTAACACAGATAATAGAGTTCCATTAGAAACAGGAAGATCTGATAAAGCTCGGAAAAAAAAAACGAATATCTTTTGTGATATTCGTTGCGATATTCATTCATTTTTGAAGCTCGAGTACGCTTCATTCCCGTTTAGAGCGGATCCGACGGGCTTGCCACATGCCGGGGTAAATCACATAAATGGGGCCAGCCGGCGACCAGATGCACCCCTAAATAAACCACTCCACACGAAAACAAACCTTCAAGCTTATGTTACAAGGAGGATTTTGGTATGGAGACAGACACCCCGGGCTTGTTGAAAAAAAAAAAACGGTGGACTTGAATGACTCTGACGGTCTTTCCCCGGCATTTTGTCGACAGTTCGGGTGCGATTGAAAGCTCCATGTGCCGTGTGTGTTTTTTCTTGTAATTTAAAAGGTGTAATCGTAAGGTTTGCGCAAGATATCGTCGAGGGGCGCCGCTGGCAAGGTGCTCTTTTTTTCTTTGGAACCCCCAGCTGTGGCGACAAGTGAGTCATTCAATAACATATGTTTTTGTTAACAGGTTTCTCTCTTTTTATACGAGTTCGTTTGACATAATTCATCCGTATTGCACAAAGCGTTGTTTCCAAACTACTTTTCGTGCAAACATCCCTTTGTGAATTATTGGAATTTCTGTTACTAGTAGGCTTATTACCGATGTCATATCCTCATTTCCAGTGCTCATTTATGTCAAAATTAATCGTCGTGCAAGTTTGTGCTCTAGCATAAAGCATTCATAGTTCAATTTCGAAACTAGCGTGTTTATTATGAAAGTACAAATATGAATTTTGAACATTTCTCCATTGCCGGCAGTATGCGTTCAGTCATGAGCGAAAAATTATCTTTTGATGCAAAAGTACGGCGAGGCAAGGGTAAATACACACTTGATCGCTCATGTTTACGTAGCTCAGTTGACCGGATGTATTTACTCCAGGAATTGGACTGTTTATGGGCAGCATTTTGTAAGAGAGATGAGTGAATTCCAAGTCTGTGTTGTTTGTAGGTACTACAGTAGTACAATGCGTTCCAAATAAGAATAGGATCGATTGCCATTTTGTGACGTCACGGCATACTGTCAAATCGAAGAATTATTATGGTAAGCAAAACAAGGAATTTTTTAAATTTAATTTATTTACGAACTTACTGTGAACGAAAAAAGTTTAATTAGAATCCAGTTCTTCAATTTTGCTCATCTCTGTGTTTTTCAAATTTGAACAATTTCTTGCGATTTGACAGTATGACGTGACGTCACAACATGGCAATCGATCCTATTCTTATTTGGAACGCATTGTACTATTCATTATTACTTTCAGGGGTGTTATAATGTCAGTTGTGCGAGCGAGAAAGAAGGATGGAGCTATACACCCTATATAGCTCCATCCCTTTAACAGTTCAGTTTAGGTCGTAAAATGGATCGCGTTAAGAGGTCGTGGTAGGGTCTCTTACCTACGAAACCGTTCTATATTGACAATTTGACGTATAATGCGTTTGAAATAGGAATAATAATAATAATAATATTCCACAACTATCACACAACGCCGTCTAATCCCAAGCTAAGCAGAGCTTGTGTTATGGGTACTAGACAACTGATAAACACACTTATATATTTCTAAATACATGCATATATAGATAAATTACACCCAGACACAGAACAAATGATCGTGCTCATCACACAAATATTTGTCCTGGGTGGGAATCGAACCCACGACCTCCGGCATAGCAGTCAGGGCCACTAACCACTAAACCAACAGGCCAGTCAAAGGAATATGAACGTCAATGACCTCTGTCTGTCAAATGTTACTTGAAAAGTACGGTTTGTAAAGGAAACTTATTTGCGTACCTTTTTTTACTTTAAACAAAGTAAAAAAAGGTACGCAAATAAGTTTGAGTCTCCGAGTCTTAATTAAATCTAATTGAAGAAAAAACGTTATTGCTTAATCTAAATTAGCTAAATATATTATTTAAGTTATAATTAGTTAACAAAAAAAAAACTGTTTTCTTTCTTATTTTCTTTGTTAGCAACGATCCGCGTTCTTCTATTCGCCACTACTCAGACACTTCATAGACTGATGCAGAGATGGCCAGAATTGATGGACAAAATTCTGATTAAACTTTTTTCGTTCATGATTCATAAATAATGTTAATTTTAAAATATACTTGTTTTGCTCACTCTACCTGATTTGATTTGACAGCAATGACGTCACAATATGGCGCTAAGTCGATCTTATTCTTATTTGAATCGCATATACCCTATTCATCTGGACTTGAGACAAAATGTAAACAAAGAAAACAATGTAGGTACCTTCGGCCAAGTTTCTTCGACTTGTTTGAACACATTATTAACAGTCTCCTTTTCTGTTGAATGCATTGGCGTTTTCTTTGCACGCCTTTTCTCCCGCGAATCAGAAATCAGAAATCAGAAACGTTTATTTCAAATAGACCAATTACAGGCACTTTTGAATTGTCAAAATGTCGGTCAGTCAAACAAAAAAAAATACAAGTGAAGCTAAATTGCACGTTCCAAAGCGTAGATCTCTATGGAGAAGAACGTGCAAGAAACTCCATGGACACTCTTTTAAATCATATTATGAGTTACATAAATCTTGGTTACATATTTCTTGTCGCTTCTAGTATGTGAGCACAATGTAGATAAGTAATAATAATTAAAGGAATAAAATAAAAACTAATTAAAAAAAAAAATAGAAATTGAATTAAGTAATTGGCAGCTAAGAGATGACCAGTCTCAACTGACGGCACCCGTTCACGAGCATGACGCGTGCATCAGCCCCACTCAGTTCAACCATTTTGAAGGGAACCGAATGACCCAATAACACCTGCCACCATCATCGAGACATTTGAGTGAGCATGACAAACTCTCAACTGCCATGCTCGTAATGACAAACAAGTTGTAACCTAATAAAAATGCTCCATGGTACTTCACATTCACAAAACTTGAAAAACAAAGTGCTTCTACATTATACAATGCTATTGTTTCCAAATACAAAAGGTAATAAATTATCATAAGCTCTAATGAAATAAACAAATAAAATAAAATAAAAAAACATTTCGAAAACAACAATACAAAAAGGGGAACAGTATCTCTTCCAAAATTATAAAAAAAAAAAAAACTAATTTGAAGGTAAAAGTGGCTGTGGCTGCGGAGCAGGACCGGCATTTAGCCAAGCGTTTTTATCAAGGATATAATCTTCCAGTTTATAATACGCTTGTCTACATAGTGTGCGTTTAATGCATGCTTTAAATTTGGACTCATTTAGTTGTAGAATCTCAACTGGTATTTTGTTATAAAATTTTACACAGTACCCCATGAAAGAACTATGTACTTTAGCCAATCTGAACCGAGGTTGATCTAATTTGTTCCTGTTCCTAGTATTAAAATTGTGCCTGTCACTTATCTTAGTAAAAAGATGAATATTTTTCCGAACATACATAATGTTTTCATAAATGTATTGACAAGGGACCGTCAGGATGTTTATTTCCTTAAATAGTTCCCTAAGAGAATCGCGTCTGCGAAGATTATATATGGCTCTGATAGCTCTTTTCTGCAGAATAAAAATAGACTCTATATCTGCAGCCCGTCCCCATAGCAAAATACCGTAAGACATGATACTATGAAAGTAACTAAAATAAACTAGTCGCGCAGTATCCACATCAGTAAATTGACGGATTTTTCTGACAGCATATGCTGCTGAACTAAGCCGACCTGCCAGAGATGTTAAATGAGGACCCCATTGTAGCCTCGAGTCAAGCGTGATCCCTAGGAAAACCGTATTCTCGACGAATTCAAGTTTCTCCTTGTTCAATACTATGTCGGAGTAATTACTTTTAACATTTGGTAACGCAAATCTTATGCACTTAGTTTTTTTTCCATTTAATACTAAATTATTAACAGTAAACCAGTTTTGGACTTGCTGTAAAGCATCGTTTACGTCATCAAGATTAGTGGAACGTCTATTGATCTTAAAAATTAACGACGTATCGTCAGCAAACAATACAATATGTGGTTGTTTTTTTAATAGATGCGGTAGATCATTTATATATACTAAAAAGAGGAAAGGACCTAATATTGAGCCTTGTGGTACACTCATTTTGACTTTCAAACCCGGAGAATTGACACCGTTTATCTGAACTTGCTGTTGCCTGTCAATTAAATAAGATTTCACCAAGCTGAGTGCAAGTTTACCTAGTCCATAATGTTCTAGCTTTAAAAGCAAGGTTTCGTGATTAACACAATCAAAAGCTTTTGAGAGGTCACAAAAAATTCCTATCGCATCTTGGGCTTCTTCCCACGCTGCAAATATATGTTTCAATAAAGTGAATCCAGCATCAGTCGTACAACGTCCTTTGGTGAAACCATACTGCTGATCATGAAAGATTTTATTGCTGTTAAAATGGTAAAGCATTTGATTAAGCATAACTTTTTCAAACACCTTACTGAAAACTGGCAATACTGATACAGGTCTGTAATTATTAGTGTCATTATGGTCACCAGATTTAAAAAGTGGTATAACTTTACTGTACTTCATTATATCTGGAAAGACTCCTTGGTCCACACACAAATTAAATATTAAAGCTAAGTACGGTGCTATGGTCTCTATTATAGATGCGCATACTTTAACAGACATTCCCCATAGGTCTTCGGTTAATTTGACTTTTATTTGCCGGAAAGCCTTTATGACTGTCAAAGGGTTTATATGTTTGAATTGAAATTCAACCGGACAGCCTGGCAAGTTTGCTTTCAATAAAGCAACTGAAGCTTCAGGGGAGGAATTTAGAGCTTCCGTAGTCCTAAGAGGTATATCGGTGAAATAATTCACAAACTCTTGGGCTACTTCTATGTTAGAGCTTTTGGGACCATGTGAAGTCTCCAATAAAAAATCCGTATTGCGTACTTTATTCCTACCAGTTTCACTATTAATAACTTTCCACACAGTCTTTATTTAATATAACAAGTGTTCAACGAAAATATCTGAAAGCGGCACTCTCGTAACAAGAAATTGATCGATATTGAAAAAGATGGCAGATTTTAACCCGCCCAATGACAAAATGTCACATTTTAATGTAAAATGTTTGCAGTATCTGTGGTCTATAATTTAGAAAACTCGTTAAAAAATAAAAGGGTCGTTTAGACATTTGAGAAATACCCTAGAATGTAACTTGGAACGAAACTGAAAGAAACAATAAAATAATAATTAATTGCATAGTGTTTAAAAAAAACATACATTTTTTGGCGCGTTAAATAATATGATGGAATATATTGCGAGTATTCTTTTTACGTATTTAAGTATTCGTTTTGACAGATGTCAAAACGGGCCTTTTATTTATTGTATTATATATGGTTGTGTTTACGATTTGTCTCACTGTTCCCTGAATCAGGTATAGTATCACCAATTTGTTTTAAATTTTCACACACTCAAGGTTTTACTCAATTGTTATCTTGACACGCTAAGTGTTAGAGATGCTATGTTGACAATTTAAAACCATTGCTATATTATAGTAATAATATTTATCGATTCAAACAGTTCTTGTCTCACCTTCGATAGCTGATTAGAGCAAGATTGAGTCGAGTCGAGGAATGAACAGATGCTTGATCTACCTACCTAGGTTACCTACCTATCAAGGTACCTATCAAGGTTGTATAGTAATTCTTTTATTGCATTTGTTGGAAGGAATACAGAATCTGTTAGGATGTTCCATATATACGTTTAGGCCACTAGCTGCTGTCAGAGGCTCCGCCCACGTGATAGTAGACAACTATCTCAAAACATAATACAGCCTATATATACCAGTTACTCAGTGAAGATGTAGCTTTCTAAAGGTGAAAGAATTTTAAAAATCGGTTAAGTAGTTTTTGAGTTAAATCGTAACATACAAACAAACAAACCAAAAATCAAATCATCAAAAATAATATTAGTTTAGCATAGCATAATCAGCCTTTTAATGACGACGACTCAGGCCTCCTCTCTCTAGGAGAGGGAATGGGCCGTAATCCACCACGCGGGCCCAGTGCGGGTTGGTGAATGTCACATGTCTTCGAATTTTTGGTTCTAGGACACGTTTCCTCACGATGTTTTCCTTCACCGTTTTGAGAATATTAGTTTAGTTATGTATATATAATATAAAGTAAATGAGAAGGCCGAATGTGTTGTGTCAGAAAAACAACAAGATACAAACTAACAGGGCTATGCTGTTCAATTTTGATGTACCACCAGCCATCCATCTAGAATCAGCTCTCCCGGTAGGCATCTAGGTCGTTTCACCACCTCTTCCTAGTCCCGAAGCCGAGGCTGAGTGGAAGCTTGAAGATTCAAGCACCCACTTTATGGAGACTTAACCAGCGGTCAATGTGCATGCTGCTCAAGTGACCCACTCAATCCCATTCTAGCCTTTTTGTTTGGGGTTTGAATCATCAAATAAAATCTCCTGCTGGGTGGATGTATTAGACTTTTACTGACTAAAATCCACTTGTGTTCCTTCACTAGCCTTTTGCGTTCCATGGGCGCGGTGATACACTCTAAATACTTTACACACACGTACCGGAAGACGTAGCGTTGGAAGGCCTCCTACAAGGTGGACCGATGACTTGGTAACGGTTGCGGGAGTCCGATGGATGCGAGGCGCACAGGACCGTTCATTGTGGCGACACTTGGGGGAGGCCTATGACCAGCAGTTGACGTCTTTCGGCTGAAATGATGATGATGACTTTACACACACACACACTACACACATTTAAACACATACTTACCTACAAATTAGAGATTATTCGGAAGTATACGTATTAACTTGGCAGCCTATTTTCCTATATCTATGATTTCCGCTTTTGAGTTAAAAGCAGCCCTATGGTGTACCAACCTTGCTAGGGCTACGTTTGAAAGAGTGAGGGTTTTAGTCAGTAAAAGTCTGACGCCCTCTCGTCCACCCTAGAGTGAGAGAAGCCATTGTATGATTTCTCACCTCAAAAAAAATGTGTACCTATAATATAGTGTATTCTATGTATGTAACACCAGAGCTATTGAAATTTCTAAAAATTCCACAGTGAAACCACAATCGCTTTAAGCTGTTGATCCCCGCACGAACGCCGGCTCTCGGGCGCCATTGTCTTACTATTGTGTCTCTAATTACACTACTCAACGAGTTAATTACTAATTCGTTTTGACTGTGAACGAACAGTCTGTCTGTCAGCTATAATTGGCACGCAAATTGTGACAGTGTGCAGATTATAGGGTCTATATTGCACAGCAGTCACTTCACATGATCGATCGTCTTTTTTCTGTGAGCAATGTATAGTTCTCATGAAGTAAGTGGACATAAGAAGGCGTGTAGTGCAGGCCTTTGATTATAACCTGGGGACACTGAATTGCATGTTATCATTTTAGCACCTAATGGATATGTAATTGGAAAACGTAGCATGGGATATACACGTATAATCAGTCTTACCACAAAATAGATAGGTAGGTTTGTCTCCACTGCTGGAATGTCGGCCTCCTTTCTAGGCGAGGAAATGGGCCGCAATCTTCCACGCAGGCCCAGTGTGGGTTGGGAATATATAGGTGTAGCGACATCTATGGCGTCACATAAGAACTAATCCTGCATCGCGCAATCAAAGTTCTCCGTGCGATTAGAACATATAGAACAGCCCGAAATCATCTATCGGGCAGTAGCCCACCAGACATAACATTCCGTCTGGCCGGAGGATCCTCCCTTTTCAACGGAGGTTTGCGGGACTTTACTCTCTGTTCTGTGGATGCCGATTGAAATGGAAATCTCTACCAGTGCGTAGGTGATGAGTGGGTACTGGGTAATCCACACTTCTACACTAATATAGTAGAGGTAAAGTTTTTTTTTTTTATTATTTTATTTTTTTGTTTGTAGGAGGTAATCTCTAAAAGTACTGGGCTGATTTCTAAAATTTTTATGGCTATATTTATGTACCCGGGCGAAGCCGCGGCCAAAAGCAAGTGATCAATAAACAAACTATTCCAGATCAAGATCACGCAACTGATTTGTTTTGATGTAGGCTTTAGGTATTCGATTCATAACGAGCCGTGAGACAGTTCCTAGGCACTGTTGTCCGCACAAAGTCCAAAGATGAAGAGACCAGGGGCCCAAGTCTGCTATTTTTATAAATTCGTCATTCCAACACGATCCCATTGTCATTTTCCTAAAAGTTCGTAATCTGTTAATTCATAATGATCGATCATTGATCGGTCAATGGTCTCGTAATAGAGTTGTGGTAGAATGACAATATCGAGCTTATTAAAAGCAATAACTGCACAATGACGTTCTAATGGTAGGTCACTAATCAAAGGAACTGTTAAAATTTTAGCAGATTACCACATACGACAGACATTCATTTGTCAATATGTACGAGATTACCATTCTATAGCCACTTCTTTCAATGGAGTGTCGGTGGTTGACCATTGGAAAGTCATAATGACGCCATTATATTAGTAGATTACCAAACTTGTCAAAATCAACAATTATGAAATCAATGATAGACCATTCTGACACTGTTGTAATAGTAGACTTGAGGCCCTGGGGCCTTAACATACGTATTTAAATGTCAGGCCTGAGAGCGAGAAAGAGGGATAGAGCTATATAGGGTATATAGCTGCATCCCTTTAACAGTTCAGTTTAGGTCGTGAAATGGATCGCGTTAAGGTCTATAATCCCTTGAACAGCTGGGAGTTAAATGCACACATACTCGTACTGCTGCCTGCGCCCGCATAGAGCCCCGCTGACCTTTAATACCATTTTCTTTCCGAAATACTGATTGATTTACATATGCTACGAGTACATTCTGAAGAAAACTTAACCAGCAATTTTTTTTGTGTAAACATGTTTCTAAAAATCAAAGCTGTTTGAAAGGAGTAGGAAAAACAAGCGAAAAAATATCATGTTGTTATTTTTTTTTGGCAAAAGTATTAGTCATATGTAAAAATCATATGTTGATAATGTTGTACATGAATCCCGGCTATTGACCTAGCCGTTACCGAAGAGTAGGCTTCAGAAAGTCACTGTTTTTTGACACTGCTCGGGAGCTAGAGCCTTAAGAGTTCGTGGTAGGGCTTCTGTTGGGGTCTTGATCACTTCTTTTACGGTGTCCTACGCGTAGACGATTCAACGCGAAGCCGAACGCGATGCTTTGGCGCGAATGAAGGTCAACATGTTATATGGCAACTAGACTTGCAGAGCTACATTAGATCCACGCCACGAGACGCCACGCAACGCTCCGCTACGTACAAATCAGGCGTGGTCCACGTGTGCGTTGGTCTAGTGTAGTTCTCACTTGAAACAAATAATTGAATCAGATTCAATTCAGATATTTTTATTTGCTATCAATGTAGGTACAGATATAAGATAGTATCTACATAGGTGAAGGTTTCCGCTACATTCTATCTTCCTGCATGCAAATTCGAAAAGAGTTGATTAAAAAATATTTTAAATTAAAAATTATTATAAATTAACCACTAACATGTCATTTTAATTAACACTCAATAAATCAAATCAAATTTATTTTTAAATGTACTTAATAGGTTAGATTCCAATGTCAAAATAATAATAATCTAAACGTAATATTGCCCTGAACTACTTGTACTATTTCTTATTCTGTGCCTGAACTAAATGTCAGTGGTGTCCTCCATAAACTCAGCTGTGGAGTAGTAACAATTATGTATTAAAAATTGTTTCAGTTTCTTTTTAAACATACTATTATTCAGATTCTTTATTTATCGTGGAATTTTATTGAAAATAACTGGAGCCATTCGATAAATACTTTTACGTAGAAGGGTTTGTTTTACTGTGATCAATACAAAGAATGTTTGATTCTCTTTTTCTTATCCAGAGATCAGCAGGGGTTCTTATTTTGAAAAGCAGTGGGTTTGTCTTAACAAACACTGCCACCTCAAAGATGCATAATGAAGGCAATGTTAGAAGCTAACTGTCACTTTAGTGTAAATTCCATATAGCGCGTGTGCATTTTTTTGTGCGATGAAAATGTAATTCTTGTCCGTCGAGTTACTCCAGAAAATGACTCCGTTGACACTCTATTACGGTGTCCACGAGACAACCACACGTTGGTGCGGTGTGGCAATGAGGGAAGCGAAGCGTTCAGTTATTTTGATATTTTCACTCGAACTCTTGCGATGCGGTGATTTATTTTATATAAATTGCGGCTTATGCAGCGACTTCGTGTGCACTTAGGACAAAGCCGCTGCGTCGTGTTCAATTCAGATGAATTGCATCGGATCGCTTCGCAACCGCAATTATGTTGAATCGCTGAGTTACAACCGTTTCGTTTCTATTTTCTTTTCGTTGATCGCCTCGAGTCGGCCACGCCTCTGATTCCTTTGTTCTGATGTCATCTCAACGCTCAGTCACGTGGTTAGAACAAATGAATAGGAGGCGTGGCCAACTCGAGGCGACCAACGAAAAGAAAATCGAAACGAAACGGTTGTAACTTGGCTAGGGGGGCTGGTTTATCCTATCAACTATGATTTTTTGATAGCCACATAAGAACTATTCCGCATCGCAGTATCCATAGATGTTCTTCGCACACAATTAGAGTATAAACAACAGTCCGATATCAACTATCTCGGGCAATTGCACAGTCTGTCTGGTCGGAGGATTCTCCATTTACAACGGAGATTTGCGAGAATGTACACCCCATTTTACATACGTCTATAAAGTTTTACCTTTAGCGAAACAAAATTCATACCTGAGGCGGTTGGACATAGAAAGTCACAGAGGATCAGAAAACAAATACTTACGTGAATCAATTTGCCTGGCCTTTGACTGTGTTCGGGTTGGCTTTCAATCATACCGATTGCAACTACCCAGTTGCAATCGGTATGATTGTGTATGTATCAGTACTGTGCACAGAGCGACTGCTCATCTGACCTTCAAATTCAAGTAATTGGGTTACGCGATACCTCTTGGCAAGACTGGTGACAGTTTCCCTGGCTTCTGACTATCCGTAACGACTGTCAAAGATCTACAACTGACAGTTGGGACCAACGGTTTTTTGAGGGTTCCGTATCTCAAAAGGAAAAAACGGAACCCTTATAGGATCACTTTATTGACCGTCTGTGTGTCTGTCTGTCTGTCTGTCAAAACCCTTTATCTCGAGAATGCGTGAAGGTATCGAGTTGAAATTAAAACCATATACTCAAGTCTGCAGTTCCTTGAAACTGAGAAAAAAATAAAACTTCTAAGTTTACGAACGAAAAAAATATAATTATATATCGGCGGTTTATGTCGCAAAAAATGTATATTTCGCAGCCCGGGCAAGTATTAAATACAGGTATGTAAATCATGCTGGCAACTCTAAGGCACGCGTGGAAAAATACGCGCCGTCAACCCGGACAATGCCTAAGCGAATTTGTCGAGCTATGGAGCAATCTCAATATGCTAAGATGGTCACCCATCCACAGACTGACCTCGGCAACCGTTGCTTAACCTTGAAGATTGACTATTATTATTTAGCCGCGAGCTTAAAAATAATTATGTGAATATATCCAGACAATGAGCAATGGAAAGGGCTACACTCCGATTTTCCTTGTGTGATCGTATCAGAAATGAAGGTACCTATCCGCAGGGGAAGCAAGGTTACCGACATAGCCCCAAAAATGCCCAGACTTAAATGGCAGTGGGCAGGACACATTGCTCGCAGAACAGATAAAGCCGAAAGGTTCTGGAGTTGCGACCATATACCGGAAGACGCAGCGTTGGAAAGCCTCCCACAAGGTGGACCGATGACCTGGTGAGGGCCGCGGGAAACCGATGGATGCGTGGCGCACAGGACCGGTCTTTATGGCGATACTTGGGGAAGCCTATGTCCAACAGTGGACGTCTTTCGGCTGAAATCATGATGATTATGATGATCCAGATAATAAGCGTTGTTGAAAATGTAAGGAACAATATTATTCGGGTTGCTATGAAGTGTTTTTAAGCTTGTTTTCATTTTTTTTTAAATTGGTATAAACTAGTGCTTGACTGCGATCCTACCTGATGGTAAGTAGTAATGCAATCGTTGATGGTGACGCGCACTAATTTATTGAGAGCCTATTCACTCTAGCCTTGTATTCATTTCTACAGTTATCTAAATTGAAGCGCGCGCTCTTGGGTTTATTTTCAAGCTATCAAAGGCTCCGAGGAACGCAGGATTTCCTCTAAACATATATGTAGGTTCACTCTCTCTCTCTGTTGCTAAAACCCAAACAAAGTGTCCTGTACATGAATACATAGAGACAGGGGCGCCGGCTTTTAGAAAACCTCATGGGTGCTCATGCTCATTTGATAACTCGAAAAACTGACGAAGTGTGAGAAGAGAAATACACACAGATCGACCGACAATTATATAAATCTCCTACTTACATACTGCGTACTTAATTACTAATTAGCAAAGCATAGCATAGCATAATCAGCCTTTTTTAATGTTCCCACTGCTGGGACTCAGGCCTCCTCTCTTTAGGAGAGGGAATGGGCTGTAATCCACCACGCGGGCCCAGTGCGGGTTGGTTAGTAATTACTAATTATGTTTGATAAAAATATAAAATTGGTTTAATTTTATATAGGGTGACTGGTAATTAGTGTACGATACTTAAATCTTACTTTACTTGTTTGTTATCATGAGCACAACCACGTGTTTAAGTATCGTACACTAATTGCCAGTCACCCTATATATATAAATATATATATATATATATATATATAAATATAAATGAAACTAGTTTTTATTATAAAGAAATATTATAATTTATACGTAACCTAAAAGGCGATTACTGATCTGTTTCTTGATGTCTATTCTCAGGGGTGCTCGGCACCTATTGTTTATTTCTCATGGGTGCTCGAGGCCCCGATCACCCACGGAGTTGGCGCCCCTGCGTAGAGATATTCGACCGCGTGGCAAGAGGGACGGAGGAAAACGTCGCCGTCACTGCAAGCGACAGGCGTTTACTTACATAGTAGTTATGTGTCCCTGGTACCTAGACAATCTGTTTCCCAGTTTAATATAGAAGTTTTAGATGGCCATGGCTTGGAAGCTTGTGAGTTTAATTGCTTATTTTACTTAGTAATGAAAGAGAAATTCTTACGACAAAACTTTATTTTGTTACAAAATAATATGTAGTATAAAACCAAGTCTGTTTTTACACCTTTCTGTTTATTCACTGATTCTTCCTAAACTTAACAACGGATTTTGATGCGGTTTTTTAACCAACTTCAAAAAAAGGAAGAGTTTATAAAATTCGGTTGTATTTTTTTGCCATCATTTTTTTTTTAAATATTTGTTACCTCCTCGGAACTCCGTTGTTTATGGACCGATTTGCAAATTTTTTTTCCCCTAAAAGGATATGCTTCCAGATTGGTCCTATTTTTTTCAAAATCCAGTTCTGATGATTAAATCCATAAGGAATTGAGGGAACTCCTCAAATATTATAAGCAACCATGTAGTAATTTTGGTATTTTCATCGAGAACTTAAGCATTTACAGTCAAAAAGTAACATTTGATGAAGTGGAACTGATGAAGACGACCAAAAATGGTCAAATGAACTTCATACTTACATAGATATCACAATGAAGATAGTTAAGCGACTATGACAATACAAATAAATGAATGGTTCTGAATAGTTACGTTGAAAATGGTATCATCGAAGTGATCTGATGATGATGATTTGGCACCAATATTAATACGATCTTATCGTGACCAGTAAAGTAGACGGGAAAAGGTCTCGAGGGCGCAGCCCAATACGTTGGTCCGACCAGATCCGCACCGCTCTTGACACTAAGGTATATATTATAATGCCCTCCACGCCGCCAGAGTCATAAACAGATGGAGGAATATACGAGTGAAAGTGATGAAGCGGGGAGGTGACGATCCTCAACACTGAGGAATACGACGCAAGGAAGAGGATCAATACGATGTTAACACCAAATCCATTCTCAACAGGGCTTAATGAAATACCCTAATAATGAACCCTCTTGTTGATATGAATGCTGACAAAAACTTCTCCAATTTAGGGTTTATTTTCATGCAAACGAAGTAGCAGAAAACAGCTCGTATCAATATAATGCAATTTACCTTTGGAAAAATACGTAAACAACATTTTTGTTTGTCTGTTTATATCTGCTCTTTGTTCTCATAAATGGTTCGAGCGCGGAGTTCGATAAAATAGTCAATTACTCTTTTGACGGTCGCAACTGCGAAGTGAATTAAATTAATTTGCAGTTTTAAAATGCTCTGTACTGTGAGATTTAATTACTTGTGTCAGAGTGTATACGTGTATTTATTTACAGATGAGACCATACCTTTTTGTGGGCATGTAAGTAAATCATATAATCGGCAGCTAAAATACCTATAAAATGGACACCTCATGTTTTTCCTCCAGATTGTTAAACAGGTGTAAAGCACTGGTTTGCGGAAGACGAGTAATAGGTAGCTCGCTGTCCGGTAAGGATCAAGCCCGAGTCCAGCGACGGCGCGTTGTATAGTTTAGGTTAGTTTACTGATATCACTCTCAAGACCCCGCCTAAGGCGGCCTTGGGGCTAGATGCCTAGCCATCCCATAAATTTTTATTACGATAAGTTGTTCTCAGTTCAAGCCCTGCGGCTATGGAATGCTTTACCCGTGACAGTAAGAAAAGCACACACCTTCCCATCTTTTAAAAATGTCACTACCTTTGAATGTCATTAGGTAGGTATTTGCACATATTTCTCTGAAAGTCTCTGGATCTGGCCACTTACAATAAAATAATGAAAAAACAATTATATTCGAAAATGGAACTCTTTGCGAGCATGTTACTTTTTAATTTGCGAATCTGTCATTTGTTTTTTCATTGTGCGTCCTCTCGAAGATTGTGTGTCGCTATCAAAATGAATTTAACTCGTGAACATTTGCGTTCAATGATTTTTTATGATTTTCGTTGTGGCTTAAATCAACATAAGGGTTGAAAGAGACTTCAATTGAAATTATTTGATGAAGCACCTTGTCACAGCTCTGTGTATTCGTGGTTTGGAGAATTTAGATGTGGACGTGATCATCTCTATGACGAGGTACGTGAAGTTCGGCCGCCGACTGCAGTTAGAGACTCGAATATTGACAGTGTATAGTATAGTCGGCCTTATAATGTTCCCACTGTTGGGACTCAAGCCTCCTCTCTAGGAGAGGAATGGGCTGTAATCCACCACGCGGGCCCAGTGCGCGTTGGTGGATGTCACATGTCTTCGAATTTTTGGTCCTAGGACATGCCGGTTTCCTCACGATATTTTCCTTCACCGTTTTGAGAGCAGTGGTGAGGAAATAAATTACACAAAGTAATGCTCTTGGCTAGGTTTGAATCCGGGATCTACAACTCGTGAGTCGGGGCCGTTACCATTCGGCCACCACTGCTCTACCTTGACAGCGTACGACAACTTATTGAAACTGTCAAAAAAATTACTTGCCAGCAAATTTGTGCTTTGTTAGGCATTGAGGGCTAGGCATAAATGTCAATGGCGAGCACATCACTCACCTTCGATTTGCCGACGATATAGTAGTCATGGCTGAGACTACGGAGGAGCTCAGTACAATGCTCGGTGACCTCAGTAAAGCTTCCGAAAGAGTGGGACTTAAAATGAACATGGACAAAACCAAAGTCATGGTAAACATCCATGTAGCACCCACTCCTATCAAGATCGGAGACTCTACACTCGAAGTTGTGGACGACTACGTTTACCTGGGACAGACGGTCCAGTTGGGTAGGTCTAACTTCGAGAAAGAGGTCAATCGTCGAATCCGACTCGGCTGGGCAGCGTTCGGGAAGCTGCGCGGTGTCTTCTCGTACAATATACCGCAGTGTCTCAAGACGAAAGTCTATGACCAGTGCGTGTTGCCAGTGATGACATATGGCTCCGAAACGTGGTCGCTTACAATGGGCCTCATCAGAAGGCTTAAAGTCACTCAAAGGGCAATGGAAAGGGCTATGCTCGGAGTTTACATGCGTGATCGCGTCAGAAATGAAGATATCCGCAGGAGAACCAAGGTTACAGACATAGCCCGAAGAATCGCCAAACTTAAATGGCAGTGGGCAGGGCACATTGCTCGCAGAACAGATGGTCGATGGGGACGAAAGGTTCTGGAATGGCGACCACGTACCGAAAGACGCAGCGTTGGAAGGCCTCCCACAAGGTGGACCGATGACCTGGTGAGGGTCGCGGGAATCCGATGGATGCGAGACGCACAGGACCGGTTATTGTGGCGACATTTGGGGGAGGCCTGGGTAGCTCGCCGTCCAGCCAACCAATAAGAGCCAGAGTCGTCGCCAGCGCGTAGTGTTCCACGCGCACCTCAAAGAAATGTCAGCAACACTGTAGGGCAGCAGAGCCGATGTCTACTGGGCCCATGGGTTGACTTCTGAAAAAGTTACCTGTGGATCTAAAACGCGAAGGGCAACTGAAGAAACATAGATGTGGTTTTAGTCAGTAAATCGAATTGCCTTCTAGCTAGGTAACTGAATATACAAAAGGGAAAACTCAGAAACATTGAATTTCTAAGATTTGTTTTTTTTTAATCAACGGATTTTATTACGTACCTAACTAGCTTCTACCAGCGGCTTCGCCCGCGTGAAAGCAGGTTTCTCCATACAAACTTTGGACCCCCGTTTCATCCCCTTAGGGAGTGAATTTGGGAAAATCCTCTCTTAGTGCTTACTTTCTTCATAAAAGATCACTTTCCTAGTCCCAGTAGTTTTGGCTGTGCGTTGATATGTCAGTCAGTTTCTCCTTTTATATATACTTATAGATACTTAGCGTCTTTCAAAGTTATAAGAGTGATTTTTTTTTGTTTCTTTTTCACAGAAAAAAAAGTTTCATGATGAAAGTTTGTTTTGTTATTGTATCATTACATATTTATTACAAAAATTGGCAGCATCAGCTCAGCGGCCTGACATTATTGAGAACAATAGGGAAAGACGTTTTGGTGCCTGGTGGTAACGGCCCCGACTTACGAGTAGCAGGTCGCGGGTTCAAACCCAGCAAAGCGCATTACTTTGTCCAACTTATTTCATCACCATTGCTCTCGAAACGGTGAAGCAAAGCATCGTGAGGAAACCAGCATGTTCTAGAACCAAAACTTCGAAGACATATCACATCCACCAATCCGTACTGGACTCGCGTGTTGGATCACGGCCAATTGCCTCTCTTAGAGAGGAGGCCTGAGTCCCAGCAGTAGGAACTTTATAAGGCTGAATATGCTATTATGCTATGCTAGAAGATTGAGTATATTACGAGGTTTCTAGTTACCACTGGCCTTACCACGAGCTCTTAACATGATCCATTTTACGACCTGATAAAGGGATGGAGCTATATAGGGTGTATAGCTCCATCTTTCTTTCTCGCTCGCACTAGTGACATTTTAACAAGTTACGTCACCTTGAAATGCGGTACTATATCGGAACTAAATTGGAACTCTTTAACACCATATTAAAATAACCCCTCTCTTTGATTCCAGAATGATTCCTGAACCAGACAGCGATGTATGTAAAGGTCAAGTCTTGCCGAAGACAGCGAAGATGGCAGCCCACGAGTTCCACATGGCAATACGAAATGTTTTAGCGAAAAAAGGCAGCTGGTCCGAATCTATGACTGAAGAGGAAATTAATAGGATGCTGCTAGAGCTAGCTTATAGGGGCTGTGATATTAGATATAAAAGTCCAGCTGAATAGTTGAACTTTTGTAAATAATTTATTTTCATCATCAACGAGCCTTTCTTTTTAATGACTAGTGCTTGACTGCGATCCCACCTGATAGTAAGCTGATGCAATCGATGACGGTGAATCGCACTAGTTTATTAAAAGCCTCACTCTAGCCTTGAAGACACCTAAATTATAATAGGCCGGGAAGATCGCCGCAGGCAAATTGTTCCAGTTCCTTGATCTACGTGGTATAAACGACAATGTCTTTTCCCAACTGTATTGACCTCCACAACTCAGTAAGTGGTCAACACGATACTCCTTATATAGACTGATGGTCAAACTTTCTGGCGTCGGACAACCAGCCCGCCCTAGCCAAGTTACAACCGTTTCGTTTCGATTCTCTTTTCGTCGATCGCCTCGAGTAGGCCACGCCTCCGATTCCTTTACTCTGACGTCATCTCAACGCTCAGTCACGTGGTCAGAACAAAGGAATAGTAGGCGTGGCCGACTCGAGGCGATCAACGAAAAGCGATTCGAAACGAAACGGTCGTAACTTGGCTAGGGGGACGACTATCAAAGATCTACGTAAGACAACCGAAACCAACGGGTTTACGTGCTTTCAGAGGCACGGCATATATAATTTATTTATTAGTGAATAAGAAATGTATAAGTAGTGTAATTAGACTATTCATACTAGTATTTTTAAGACGAAAGTTTGTATGTATCTGTGCGAGTTTAGTACTCGTTCATATTCGAACGGCTGAGCGGATTAGACAGCTGACGGATCATGTCACTGGAATTAGAACTACAACTTTCGCCTTAGTATAATTCTAATGTGACTTATTATTTTGATTAAGTAAAGTAATATTGTTTTAAATGCCTTCAATTTTATTTAAGCCAAATATAGTTAAGAATACAAATACGTTTTATTTATTTTTTAAGTGCAATCTTAAGATCTGTAACGAAACCAAATATAATCGAAATAAATTAAATTAGGTACCTACGTAATACTCTTTAGAATTAAGGTTTCTTATTATTAAGTCTTAGCTAATAAGTTAAAAGTAATTTAAGTTGAGATACTTAACTATTTATCAAAATTGTATTACATGATAATGATATCACCTCTCGTCTTATCTACGTATAAAATGTATATCTACTAATTTTTAAAAATGTTCATAATAGGTATATATATAGGTACCTATCATATAAATAATATATTATGATATTGTTTTTTTTTTAAAATTTTGTTCCATAATCTAAGTAAAGTGAAATGAATTGTTTAATATATTCAATTTTAAATAATTTATGTCATATCACACAGAAATTGGTTTAATGTTAATAGTCAAACAGATAAACATTTTTTTATGGTATAATAAAATACAATCAAATAGAAAAAATTACGAACACTTATATTATAAACAAAAGACGAACGTTAGTTCCAAAACTCATAATTTAACACTAGAAGCGTGGATCAATGTCAATTTTCGCCATTTTGTTTTTGCTACAGTAATATTGATATTATGTATTGACATATTATGGTCTACTTTGCGATTCTATGCATAATATAACTAGAGCAGGAAGAACATAGAATTGGGTCTTTGGGACAACAGCGCGTCTACTGTTAAATGATCATCATTCAAAAAAGATCATTGTACACACTCTGAAACTGACGTCAATCCAAGCATATAAATTATACACAGTCTGTAACTACGCCTGTACACACACTCCAATATTTCTGTTCAATACAAATAAAAACCGTATCTCTCCAAACGTACTCCAATCCGTTTTATTACAATCCACGCCAAATCAAATCCTCGTTTATCAATAAACTGAATATCGGGTTACAAACCCTGTTGATCTAATTTTCTGTAAACAAACCCTCTACTGCTCCCACCAGGTGTATAAAACTAGAAATATAATTATCGGTATTGGCCTCGGGTTGGGAGCTCCATTTTCGTTGCTAGGAGACTAAACCCTCTCGGGCCGCTATTGGAAAATTCCCCTCCGAGTTCTGGGAAAACGGTTGAGGATTCACTAAATACACATACAGAGATAAGCCATGTTGAGAATCAATTTAAAAGGTCAGTCGAATGTTTTCGTTTGCTTTTAGCGTCCGTTTTTGTAACTGAGCTTTATTTCGGCTGTTTGGCAAAAGTTTCTCGTGTGTATCCTTCGTTTTACAGTGTTGGTTACAAATTGATTTGACGGATAGCATTTTTTTTCTGTTTTGGACTTTTGTTTAATATGAGTTATTTAATTTCCAACAGAATATTCTCTAACCGTAATATAATTATAAGTAACAAAACATTATTAAAAAACTTAATTAATTATACTATACACACGGTACATGGTGGTGGGTTTTCAGAAGGGAACCCATGGCTTGCCTTCTGAAAGCGAAACCCGTGGTCCTAGATCGGAAAAGGCAACTGAAGAAACATAGGTGTGGTTTTAATCAGTTTAAGTATGACACGTCTTCCCGCCCTGCCCAAGTGCGGAAGAAGACATTAAATGATTTTCCGCCTTGCAAAAAAAGGTAGGTACATGGTGGACATCCTACCCATACACACAAAACCGTTTTGAGAACACATTTATTGTGTGTTTAGTTAAGAAGTGGAATTCCTTGCCGGAGTCGGTGTTTCCCGATAGTTCAATCTAGGGGTCTTTAAGTCAAGAGTGAAGAGGATCGGCAAGCCTGCTCCACCGTTACCATCATATGAGCTAGTGATTAAGCGGAGGGACTTTCAATAATGATAACAATAATTTCATAAAAAATATGGACTTAAAACAAAAACTCCTAACTAAATAATTGTCTTATAATACTATGGCGTCAAATGATTCCTCCGCATCGATGTCGACTGGTGACAAGCTGGTTGAATTGAATGGATATCAAAATAAATAATGTTAAAATTTGTTCAATGACCCAACAGATAGCGTAGTCCTTTACAATTATAGTGCTTTATTTGAGAACCTTTGAAGTATCCAGGCTAACTGTTCGTAATAGTCGGACAAAAACCATTGAAAAAATTGAAACAGAATGATTGCAAAAAGAGTGAAGTATCATGAAAAAAAACAGGGTTTCTTTGAGGCTTTTCACATTTACTACCAACATCAATGATGAAAAGAACAAAGCCACTGTCAATAAGGTTAAATTAAGATACCTAATTGGCGTTGGAATTTAGAATTAGGACAAAGAAAGTATCAAGAGTTAAGCTACAGACAAACTGAGCCCACGTATGCCACGTATGCTACGCATTATGACATCTACTCTTGAATTACGCAACGCTGTCACATGCATCACACGTAAAGTGTCTGTTTTCTATAAAATTCAAGAGTCTAGACGTCATAATGCGTAAGCTAAAGACAAACTGAGCCCACGTATGTCACGTAAGCTACGCATTATGACATCTACTCTTGAATTACGCAACGCTGTCACATGCATCACACGTAAAGTGTCTGTTTTCTAGAAAATTCAAGAGTCTAGACGTCATAATGCGTAAGCTAAAGACAAACTGAGCCCACGTATGCCACGTAAGCTACGCATTATGACATCTACTCTTGAATTACGCAACGCTGTCACATGCATCACACGTAAAGTGTCTGTTTTCTAGAAAATTCAAGAGTCTAGATGTCATAATGCGTAAGCTAAAGACAAACTGAGCCCACGCATGCCACGTAAGCTACGCATTATGACATCTACTCTTGAATTACGCAACGCTGTCACATGCATCACACATAAAAGTGTCTGTTTTCTAGAAAATTCAAGAGTCTAGATGTCATAATGCGTAACATACGTTGCATACGTGGGCTCAGTTTGTCTTTAGCTTTAATCTACCTCTCGTGCGTAAGTTTGAAATAGCTATTTATTTTCACATAAAAAAAAACTTGAATACAAAGTAACAGAAATAAAATTGTTGCCAGTCTAGATCCTGTTTCCAACATTGATTTCCACGTCCGGTCACAGAATTCAAATATCAGTGCTATTTTATCTCGCAATGAACATTGTGATGTGAAAAAGTTGAGTGAATTGATATCCGTACTTCCGCAGCGGAGACTGACAGAAAAACATTCCTTTTTTATATTTTACCGGCACGGTATATTTTCACGGAGGAAACTACTTTGAGCCTTATTTTATTATTATATAGGTAAGTTTCTACTTCTGAAAACCTTTTTGAGGGATTTTTTGAATAATTTTTTTTTAGGTTGTAAAACCATCTAATGACATCTCCCGCTCTTGGGCGGAACGAGAGGGCGTGTCAGATTTTTACTGACTAAAAACCCACTCCTGTTAATTCTTTGCCATTGTTCCAGGGCCCCGGGGATCTCTTTCGCATCACCCGTGGCCCCAGTAGGCTTCGACCCTGCTGGGTCCCTACGGTTGCTGACATCTCCTTGAGGCGCGCGCGGAACACTACGCGCCGTCGACGGCTTGGGCTCGGTCCGGACGGTTACCGGACGGTCGGACGGCGAGCTACCCATTGCTCGCCATCCGCAAGCCCGCGCCTACGGTGGCCGGAAATCGGGATCGGAGTCCCGGCGGCTGAGACGCGAGGGTTATTGCCTCGCGCGTGCGGCCACCTCCTTTGCTAGCATTACTGCTTCGCAGAAGGAGGCGACCGCCTGCCACTCAATCAAGCTTGTTAGAAAACGGAAAAAATTATGAACTTCTAGCTACTTTGTCCCTATTATTACTACTACTGTTGGGGCTACCGTGGCGTTGCAGTGCGTCAGAGATGTTTGCTGAGTCGCGGGTTTTAAGGGGGCTTCGCTGCTATAATCAGGAAAAATGTGCCTCCCTACACACTCGCGTTCGTGGCAGCACCAACACTATACTGAGTGTTTTTGCAGATAGATGGGAGTCTTCCTTGCTGCAAAGATGGGTCCAGCTTCATGTAGTCCAGTTGTGTGTAGAATTGTGTTGTTAAAACCTACTAACATTAGTTTTCAAGATATTGTTACAAAAAAAATATGAACCTCGTCTGAAATAAATGTTTATTATTATTATTTTTATACAATCATTTATCTCAGGACCCTGAGGTCCTGGATCTTTGGAAGGCGTACGAGGAGCCGAAACTAACTCGCAGAGGCCCAGTAAAAGTCCCGTCAAAATCGATAAAGCTGTTTCGGCAGAGCAAAAAATCGTGGGCATACACAAGACACATAGACCATAGACAAATATTAGTTACCTACATCTTCATTACATTTGGGTAAACATGTATAATATAGAAAATATTATACATGTTTACCCAAATGTAATGCTACACTTATAGCCTTAGTCTGAATTTAAGGACCAATAGTCCTTTGAAAACCAACTAAGGTGAAAATTAGAAGACACGTTCCAAATATTCCTGGTCTGAGTTGGGGTAGTGTGTGACCGTGAATTGTATTTTAACGAATAATACTGTATTTACTCAATGCACTATAATTAAAACTGATAATATAGCAATGGCACAGTAACAGTAACATGGTCTGGTAGGTAGTCTAGAAGACGGGAAGTTGTGAACCATAGATGACACACCTCAATGTTGCAATAGCCAGTGTGCTTTTAGATAACTAGTTTTATAGGTAAACACCGTAACAGTCTGTACTTTTCAAAGAAACTCCAAGCATAGACGAAAACTACAGAGCTATGCTCAGAATCAGAGTAGTCTGAGCGACTTTGAACAAAGCGCGCTCATTTGCCCAACTGTATAATACAATTTCAGGTAAGTAGTTTTTTTTTTTTCGGGTGGGAAAATCATCTAATGACATCCCCCGCTCTTGGGCGGAGCGGGAGATAGTTTCAGACTTTTACTGACTAAAACCCACTCCTGTTCCTTCTTTGCCATTTTTTCCAGGGCCCCGGGGGTCACTTTCGCATCACCCATGGCCCCAGTAGGCCTCGACCCTGCTGGGCCCCTACGGTTGCTGACATCTCCTTGAGGCGCGCGTGGAACACTACGCGCCGTCGACGACTTGGGCTCGGTCCGGACAGTTACCGGACGATCGGACGGCGAGCCACCCATTGCTCGCCGTCCGCAAGCCCGCGCCTACGGTGGCCGGAAATCGGAATCGGAATCCCGGTGGCGGTTGGGGCGTGAGGACCGTTGCCTCACGCGATCGGCCGCCTCCTTTGCTAGCATTACTGCTTTGCAGAAGGAGGCAACCGCCTGCCACTCCTCCTCGCTCCGGACCATGGCCTGTACCAAGGCCCGCGCGCGAGAGATCGCTGCCGCCGATCGCCCCCACGAGGACACGGCGGTGCTCTGCCCAAGCGGGGCACACCTCTACCGTATGCTCCACCGTGTCCTCCGGGCTTCAGGTAAGTAGTTGTGTTGATATTTCTTGAAGAACTTGCCTGCTGCGGTCTTCCCGTCAGATTATAATTTAAGTGTCTTCAAGGCTAGTGCGAATAGGCTCTTAATAAACTAGTGCGCCTCACCATCAATGATTGCATCACTACTTAGATACCATCAGGTGGGATCGCAGTGAAGCACTAGTTTATAACAATTAAAAAAAAAGTTTCACAAATATACGTACAGGATATATACAGGATGAACTTATCAAGTATCCAATGCCGAAAAATACTCCCAGGACCGATTTTAATGAAAATTCAGGGACATATGCGGTATCAGAGGCTACCATGACATCATCGTCAGCTGCAATGTAGGTGCATAAACCTGGAACATATTTATTAGAACTGGTGACGCATTTATTTTTACACATATAATTATCTCATTGACAGGATTGTTCCATAGTTTTGGTATAACAATAGCCATTCCAGCAAAGCTGTGGTTTTCATTCTCTGTATCGAAATGACCTATCTTTCCAATGAGTATCACTTATACCAGTTATAGTGTGTTACATCTCTCTAGCTCGCTTTCCAAGATCTTTAGTTTATCGTCTTTGAGGAGGCCAATCAATTCAATCTAGCCTTAAAGACACATGAATTATAATCGGACAGGAAGACCGCAGCAGGAAAATTGTTTCAGTCCTTCGATGTACGCAGAAAGGCGATGTGAAACACAGAAAGGCGATGCCGGAATCCCAGAGTTATGTAATTCTCACGCACACTCTCCAGATAATGTCACAAGATATTAGTGTTTTCAAAATATCTAGAGAAAGATGTGTAATGACGTCATAATCACATAAGAGTATTGTTGTATGGGAATAGTTTCACAGGTTGGGTACCTTTGTGATGCATATAGTTTTACATACATACATATTCAGCCTTTTAATGTTCCCACTGCTGGGACTCAGGCCTCCTCTCTCTAGGAGAGGGATTGGGCCGTAATCCACCACGCGGGCCCAGTGCGGGTTGGTGGATGTCACATGTCATCGAATTTTTGGTTCTAGGACATGCCGGTTTCCTCACGATGTTTTCCTTCACCGTTTTGAGAGCAGTGGTGAAGAAATAAATTACACAAAGTAATGCGCCTGCCTGCGGTTTGAACCTGCGACCAACAATTCGTAAGTCAGGGCCGTTACCACTCGGCCACCACTGCTCGCCTCGGCCACCACTGCACCACATAAGTATAGTTTTAATAAATAAATATTCTAAGAGTTTCCGATTTGTCAATGCACGCTTACGTAAAAAATTCAGCCTGTACAGCCATATTTTCCGAGCTTTATGTATCATCCATTACAGGCCTCGGAAGCCCATTTACTTGTACGATTCTCAGAAATCTGTCCGTTTCGATTTCAGCCCCGGTTTGTTTTTCGCGGGGCTGAGTTCCTGTCATGTCCATTACGAACCATTGTCGGCAGAATGTGTGTCGATAATTGAATTGTTTTATTTGTTATGTGAGCATCGAAACTTATTTGTATTGTCTTATTATGTGTATTGTGATTTGTTGTGATTGTTAAAGGGAATCTATGTGATGCCTAAAAAGGTTCTAACTCAAGTACGTGCAGACAGCGCTGTTTTTTTTTAAATATTGCATATCAATTGGAATGAAAAGCTCGGGAATGTCATTTTGATAAAACATATTTGTTTTACTGACGTTTTTACTATAGGTAATTACTTGAAATATTTGACTGAAATATAACCGAAAACGTATCCGATTTGCAAACTAGAATAGGGATTATACACCCTGTAAAATTTGTTAATTACAGAGCTTATAAATACGCTGTGTAAAAAATTACAAACAACAACTGTGTGTAAGAAGCTACATTCTGTAAAATTTTGTAACAAAATTGTGTTGTGTAGTTTTTCTTTCTTCAGCCCCCCTATCCAAGTTACAACCGTTTCGTTTCAATTCTCTTTTCGTTGATCGCCTCGAGTCGGCCACGCCTCCTATTCCTTTGTTCTGACCACGTGACTGAGCGTTGAAAAGACGTCAGAATAAAGGAATCGGAGGCGTGGCCTACTCGAGGAGACCGACGAAAAGAGAATGGAAACGAAACCGTTGTAACTTGGCTAGGGGGGCTGTAAAGTCACCTCTTTCGCATTTCTACGGTTGCAAATTTAGGATGACAATATCAAAATAATACGGTACTGATATTCTGATTGCGGCCACTGTGATGCCACGTAGGTACAACACCTGATGATAAGCCTCACGTAATGGCTTGACGGTATAAACAAAGTGAAACCTTAACTAAAAACAAAACGTTGAAAACATTATAACTCCGAATTTAGAACAAAGAATAAACTTCTCAGTAAGGTCGATAAACGAACAATGTAGTTAATGGAAAATCCTTGATGTCGAACGAGAGCAATGGAAAAGTCCCGAAGTATTTATTTTTGGATTTGAAGCTCCTGAAGGTTTTTTCGATAGGCTATCAATATAATGTTAAATTATTTTATTGTAAAAATTATAGATAAAAGTCATAAAATTAATAAAGTGGTCCGATTAGTTTTACATTCATAAGTAATTATTTCTAGTTCATATATAGTGAGCCTGGTGACCCAAGGGCGGGGAAGCCCTGGGCCAAGGGCTGGGCTTATCCTCTGTCCTAACAGGGGATAAACATTGCCATACAGGGTGGTATAATGCCGCCAGTCTCTTGGGTACATTACCGGTTGACAACGACGATGCGGAGTTTTTCAACGCCATACTTTGGTTTACTTTTAGTTAGTTCTTAAGGGGATGCAACTCGACATACATTTTCACTTTTTTTCATACAACCGTTCTTACGCAATTATGACGTTATTAAACATTTTTCATTAGATATTTTGGAAACACAGTATCTTGTGGATATTATCTAGGCTTCTATAGAAATTAATTTAAAAATTTGTGTAAAACTAATCGAGTTAAAACCACCTCTGAAAATCTGCTATTTTGCATGAAAACTTCATAATTTACTCAAAAATTTAAAAAGTCAAAAAGTATAACAATAGAAGCCTTGCAAATTTAGTCAAGATTCTAAATGACGACAACTTTTTTCAAAAACTTTTAAGGGTTTAAAAGTTTTTGAAAAACACGTATTTCCTGGACCAAATTTTGTAAAATATTCGAGTAACACACGGAATTACCGAATGCTAACAGAGTTTTCAGGCGTTATCTCTCTTTTTTCGCGTTGCCTTTTCGTCAAACATCGCGTTGGATTGCGTCAGATGAAGTAACAAGCTTTTAAACCCTGCTCGATGTTGACGATAGGCGAGTGAAAAAGGACCCTCTTAAGGGTCTTTATTTTATTTTTTATTTAGTGTATATTTGTATAATGATATTTAGTTATGTCTTTTATAATTACGTGAATATATGATAACTTACTTGAAAATAAAAAATTGCCGTCAGAGAGGAGTAAGAAATAATTTAATAAACAGTCTATACATAAGAGGAAAAAAACATTTCACTGTTTTCTGTCGATTGAAAATTCTATAGTCTTTTTGTAATATTTGTAGGTAGGTACAAGATTAATGGGCGAATCATGATTAATGGGCCTCATCAGAAGAGTTAAAGTCACCCATGACCATGGAAAGAGCCGTGTTCTGAGTTTTCTTGCATGATCGCATCAGACATATAGCAACTGAAGGAAAACAGGCGGGTTTTAGTCAGTAAAAGTCTGACACTCTCTCGCTCTGGGTGGATTGTTTTACTTTAAGATAGGTTAAGACCTAAAAAAATATGCGTGATCTAAAATTTAACCAATCTTCTACCACATACATGTTCATACAAATCCAACTACGTTGGAGCAGGTAGACCTCGCGGGTGTGCCGAACGGATTCCTGGATGGAGGTGGACGCGTAGAGGGTTCTCGTCGTCGGAAGAAACAGTTCGCCGTGCTACCAGTGCGCACATGTCGGGCCACTGCAGCGCCCACAGCTCGAGCAGTCACACTGTTCAACTCTTTGCAGCACATAGATCTCACTCTCTCTCTCTCTCTCTCTTCCATGGCAAGCTGTACCAGTAAATATATTTCTAAGTATTTTGTAAATGTGTCACGTAAGTGTTGCTGACATCTCCTTGAGGCGCGCGTGGAACACTATTATACTACGTACCGTTGATTTTACAATCATATGTTATCAATTACAGGTTTTTTAAAATCAATATAAACTAGTACTTGACTGCGATCTCGCCTGATGGTAATCAGTGATGTAATCGTTGATGGTGAGGCGCATTAGTTTATTAATAGTATATTCACTCAAGCCATGAAGAAACATAAATTATAATCGAACGGGAAGACCGCTGCAGACAAATTGTTCCAATTCATCGATGTACGCGGTATAAACGCTTAGTCCTGACCGTAGAGATTTTAACAACGTAAGGGTGGATGCTCGCCGTACGTCAGGTTGTCCGATGGTAGAAAGGAGATGGCGGAATCAAGTTATCGATTTAAAAAAAACCATCTAGTAAATAAAATAACTCAAAATTTACAGTTAACTTCACCTATTTGCGGTACTTGTAACGAAGACGAGGACACATATAATATTTTAATGAGATGTGTCCGAAATCAATCGCTCAGAACACAAATTGGCGCGCACAATATTAATTTATCAAATCCTGTTTCAGATAAAATAATCCCTATCATTAATATGGTTAAGTTTGCTCTGAAAAACCGACCCAAAACCTAACTGTTATATTTGTATACCAGAGCAGTGGTGGCCGAGTGGTAACGGCCCTGACTTACGAATCGGTCACGGGTTCTAACCCAGCCAGGCGCATTACTTTGTGTAATTATTTCATCACCACTGCTCTCAAAACGGTGAAGGAAAACATGTGAGGAAACCGGCATGTCCTAGAACCAAAAAATCGAAGATGTATGACATTCACCAACCCGCACTGGGCCCGTGAGGTGGATTATGGCCTATTCCCTCTCCTAGAGAGGAGGCCTGAGTTCCAACAGTGGGAACATTATAAGGCCGACTATTCTATGACTATATTTGTATACCAACAGAGTGACATATTCGCACTAGCGAAAAAATTCTATAAATAAAGATTAAAAAAAATATATCTAAGTCACATCTCTTATAAATATCTTATTAAAGCGTCCTTATAACAAAGAGGTTTTTTCACTGTCAGACATAGTAAATTGTAAGCGCTTTGTTTGTATTGTAAGGCAACCGGTGAGTATCGGAAAAATCCTCACGACTGTTGCTGTTCACGCTTGACAGCAATACTACTTCTTTTTTATTTGACAGACGTCTTGGGACTCCGCCATATTTGCGATTTTTAGACGCGTTTGTAGCTTATTATTGACTGGCTCTTGTTGACTGGCCTGTTGGTCTAGTGGTTAGTAGCCCTGACTGCAATGTCGGAGGTCGTGGGTTCAATTCCCACCCAAGACAAATGTTTGTGTGATGAGCACGATCAGTAGTTCTGTGTCTGAGTGTAATTTATCTACAATACGTATGTATTTAGAAATATATAAGTATGGTTATCAGTTGTCTAGTACTCATAGCACAAGCTCTGCTTAATTTGGGATTAGATGGCCTTGTGTGATAGTTGTAGAATAAAAAAAATCGCGTAAGTGCGAGTCGGACTCGCGCACTGAGGGTTCCGTACAAACTTACATAAGTAAACAGTTCAATTCCCGAATGGAGTGAAGATTTATCCGAATAGCAATTTTTTTTTACTGTGACGTAATACCAAATTTAAAGTTTTCAGATTTATTCCCATATCTGTGCTATAAGACTTAGCTTTATGCCAAATTTCAGGATTCTGGGTCAATGGGAAGTACGCGGATATCTATGGAAGTACCCTATGAATTTTGATTCCTTCGAGAGTGTCGGCTTTTTGCGAGATAAACGGCCGTGTCTTTTTGTTCAGTTAACTTAGAAATCTGATTTTTTTACAGCTTCAAGAGACCGCAGACTCGAGTATATGGTTTTAATTTCAACTCGATACCTTCACGCGTTCCCGAGATAAAGGGTCTTGACAAATAAATATTATTTATTTGAAACGAGAAAATATTGCTTTCTATTTTAGCTAGTGATTTACCCCAATGTGGTCCTAAAACGGGAGTCATGTGGGTTGATGTTGTGTAGGACGCAGACTGAGGTTTAATTCTTACTCTAGAATTTCTAAAGTTGACGCCAACGCAATCCTACAACATAATACTTTAATTAAGAAGTCTTCGGAATTAGAAACAGTGAATAATGTGTAAGGGAAACGTAAGAGCTTTAATTAAGTCGATGGACAATACGGATTGATTACAAAAACATCTCTATTCAGATGAATGAAGAAAATAGACCCGACTGCTTTGAAAATATGAAAATTAGATGAAATAGACCATAAAGTGTCATTCGTCACCAAATATTGTAAGATAATAATTATATATCTTATTACAGATTATTTTGTTCTTAAAAGTAATTAAGCGCAGTTAATGAATTAAAAAGACAATGAGAGAGCCTCCTTCCTTGCCGGAATCTGTTTTTCCTGATGGCTACAACCCGGGAATCTTTAAGTCAAGAGTGAATAGGTTACTTCTAGGTAAGCGCGTTCCATCGTCGACCGCATCGTCGCTTTCCATCAGGTGAGTTAGCGGTCAAGCGCGAACCTATCAAGAATAAAAAAAAAAAAAAAAAGTTTAATAAATTAAGCAAGTTTCGATTTTCGAACATCATTTGTTGTAAAATGATGTTCGAAAACATCATTTGTTGTAAAATGATGTTCGAAAGTTATATCATAGCAGGTTCAAACTTTTAAATACCTGGGTCATATTGTGACTAGTAACCTTAGGGACGATGAAGATATTGAGCGGGAGCGCAGGGCTCTGGCGGTGAGAGCTAATATGCTCACCCGCAGGTTCGCGCGATGCACGAGAGAAGTGAAAATTACGCTATTTAAATCATTTTGCCAGTCCTTCTACTCAAGCGGCCTGTGGGTGAGTCATACCCAGCGAGCCTACAGAGCCTTGCGCACTCAGTATAATAATGCGTTCAGGATGTTGTTGGGTCTGCCATGGCGGTGCAGCGCCTCTGGGATGTTTGCTGAATCGCGCACTGATGGTTTCCAGGCCATCATGCGCAAAAAAACAGCTTCCTTGCTGGCCCGTATACGGAGTATCAACAACGGCATTCTGAACGCAATTGCTGTACGCTTTGACTGTCCCTTTCAAAATTATTGGGTCATGTCTTGTAAAGGTGTGGCCAGTCATGGCAAATAAAATAAAAATAAAAAATTTACTAGGTTAAGTTTTCTATGGGTCTATGCCACCTGAAATAAAGTTATTATTATTATATTTAAAAAATCGCGAAATCACATAATATGTGATTTCGTGATTTTAGGGCTCCGTACCTCAAAAGGAAAAAACGGAACCCTTATAGGATCACTTTGTTGTCTGTCCGTCCGTCTGTCTGTCTGTCAAGACCCTTTATCTCGAGAACGCGTACAGGTATCGAGTTGAAATTGCAAGATATTGAGTTGGTCTGCGGTCTCTTGAAGCTGTGAAAAAATTAAACTTCCAAGTTAACGAAAAAAAAAGATACGGCCGTTTATGTCGCAAAAAACGTAAACTTGACACTCTCAAGGAAATCGAAATTCATAGGGTCCCGTTGCCCTAGAACCCTGAAAATTGGCATAAAGCAAGGTCTTGTAGCACAAGTTTAGGAATAAATCTGATAACTGAAAATTTGTAGTTACGTCAGAAAAAATAACTTTTTACTATGCAGAAAAATCTTTGAGACTCGATTCGGGAATTGAACTATTTACATAAGTTAGTTTGTACGGAACCCTCAGTGTGCGAGTCCGACTTGCACTTGCCCAGTTTTTTTTTTATGAAACTCGTATATTATTATAATTTTTACGATTTTAATGGAACCAACTGTCTTTGTAATAAAATTATCAACTTTACGCTATTGTAATAACTTCTAAAGAATAACTAGAAAGAAGTGAGTTTTTGCATTTTATAGAGCTCAAGACGACATCTGGAAGGTGTTATCAACTGTACTTGATATTTTTTGCCATTAGTGAGTTCTCGCAGTTAGCCGACGATATAAAATAAAAATATCAAATGAAATTTAAGCAAACCATCGGCTGTAACCTCGTTACTTCCCACGGTACGTCACCTTGGTTACAATGTTTCAGTTGATTTTTCATTCAAACCGTTCACCCAGAGAAGATTCGCAAACAAACGGTCCTTAAACTCGGGTAACGCTACCTTTAACACTGATTTTTTTAAAGTATATTATTTAAACAACTACTTTTTTATAGTAAAATGAAAAGGAACAGCTTTATCCCATTTTTCGGGTACTAAAATCTACTTAAAATTACAAAACGATCATGACCAAACTTGGAAAAACAACCGAAAAGCTACTAAGTACAAAAACTATGTATGTATAAGTTGTGGTACTTTTTTTGTGTACAATAAAGTTTATTCTATTCTATAAATACAATTTACAAAAATCAACTGACTGTAAATAACAATCTAATTAACTAACCCATCTCCACTCCGCAACTATAGATAAAAAAAAAACTACCAATAATACAATCTCTGAAAGACATAAGTATTGTATATTATCGGAAAAACTGTATTTCAGAAAGCTACACTACACTAATCTGTCTTTTCATCTTCAGTGGATGGATGATATAAGACAACATAAGTCGACTCTGAACTAAAATGATGTAAAGGGCATAGTTGAATGTTCTATGTACAGCAACGAGATTAATCTTCAAGTTGGGTAACTACGGCCTATCGAAAAATTATCCCGGAACTACCTACTTTAATACTTGCATTATACTGAGAACTAATATTCAGAAAAGCGTGTTCTTGATGGATTTATTTTACAATTAATGTATACACATATAACAGAAGAAGACAGATCATTATAAATATTTTTACAAAGGTACTGCATAGTTCAAAGAAAGTTCTTCCAGCAGACCTGCGAAAGGAGGCTTTAAAAGAAATGTAGACAAGAAGAGTTTGTGAAGAAATCTTTATTATTTTATTTGTTGAATATCGGTCGGTAAATTTATTAATATAATTTATTATTTTTAGGGTCGAAACGTCTTGGAAGAAAAGAAAGAAGGAAACTAGACTTGTGTAACACTTGATCCACGCTACGCGACGAAACGCGACGGCGCGGCGGCGTTCTGCGTACAAATCAGGCGTGTTACACGTGTGCGTCGGTCTAATGTAGTTCTAGCTTAAATCATTTACTTCCTTGAAATATGGTGGTAGGTACAGATATTAAAATACAACAATGGTTCTTCATATTCCGACTCATATTCAGCATGCATAGTATCTATAGTTACTACAGTAAATCCAGTTAACATAAACCAACTGAAAATCGAGAGACACAACAGACCAAATTCAAATATAATCTTTCCCACCTCCACTGTTTCAGCCCAACAGATTTAATTCGGCTCAAAATGTTGTCTAGCTCAATACTCCGGCTAATTTGGAGATTATACGGCCGTCCAAGCGTTATATCTGGATTATGTTCCCTCTCTAGAATGTTATTTTCTCTAACTATTCTCTAAAATTGGGTTGAAGTTTTCAAGATTATATGGCTTTAAATATTAGTTCAATATTTTAGTCTAATTCAGTGGAGGCCCCGACTTACGAGTGGTGGTAGGTCGCCAGTCCAAACTTGCGACTTGGAGTGGCTGGAGCGGCAACACGGCGTTCTCACCTTCCGCATGACGCAGGTCCTCACCGGACATGGCAAGTTCGGGAGGTTCCTGCATCGGATTCTGGCGGAAGAAACTCCCGGGTGTCATCATTGTCTATACACGGTGGAGCATACGGTGGAGGTGTGTCCCGCTTGGGCGGAACACCGTCGTGTCCTCGTGGAGGCAATCGGCGGCAGCGACCTCTTGCGTCGCGCCCTGGTTCGGGCTATGGTCCGCAGCGAGGTGGAATGGAAGGCGGTGGCCTCCTTCTGCGAAGCAGTAATGCTAGCGAAGGAGGAAGCCGCGTGAGGGAACGAATGTCCTCACGCTCCAGCTGCCGAGATTCTGACTCCGACTACCAGTCACGGTAGACGCGGACTTGCAGACGTCGAGCAATGGGTAGCTTGCCGTCCGGCCGTCCGGTAATTGACCGGACCGAGCCCAGTCGTCAACAGCGCGTAGTGATCCACGCGCTCCTCAAGGAGATGTCACCCAACAAACATTTGATCGGTCGCCACGACGTGCCGATTTTAACTTTTGGTCCTATACGCTGGTCGTAAATACGTGGCTATCACGTTGATATGACCGAAAATAGGCCCATTTTATACGAATCAGTGTCGTAATAGAGTTACACAGCAGTTGTAATAATCACTATTTGATCATGTAGTGGTCGTATAGATATCATAATCTCTTTCCGTCGAGTTATGGTGTTTATTAGCGCTATTTTGCGGCATTTTATCGAATAACTAGAGTTTATCATGACTTTTATAAGAAATTTTGATGTAAAGTGATGAGATAAATGTAGTGAATTTAAACTTAAAAACCAGACTAATAATCTTATACTGTGTAAGAATAATATATTTTTTTATCATTAAAAGAGGAGTACAACCATTTTATTTATTCATTAGGTATTATATTTACCGTCGAAAATCGTGTTCAAGTACATTAATCTATTGGGAAATTAATTTTATTGAGTAATATGCACTAGTTTTCTCAATATAATGAACGCACCTTATAAATTCTTTAAATTAAGCAACATTTTAAAATTTATTTTATCGAAAGTGTTAAAAATTACCTTTGTACGACTTAGGGTTTAAGACACAACCGTAATACAATATCTAGACGATTTTTCGTTCCATGCACTTATTTTTTTATCTGTATATTATAAATTATAAGCCATTTATTAACTAAATAATTAGGGTTCACTTAAAGAATATCTCATATGAAAAAACCATTTTTAATACATAATTAAACTACTCACTTATTTATTGTTGGTTTTAGCGGTAATAAAAAATTATATATAATAAATATAATGGACATTGATAAGTTTTAACATATTGATACAGTATGTATTTGAGATGGCTATTGATATCTTCTATATCTTCTGAGGCACGTTTATGTTCATGAAAGTTAGAGATCACTTTGAAGTGTGCCAGACACGGATGACATTTTAGTAATGTTGTTTTCAAAAATTAATTTTCCAATTGCCCATTTACATTATCATGAAGTATATCATTTATATTAGTTTCGCTTGCGCTTTCATAATCGGAACTATCATTAAGATATAATTTATCAAATCTACCTTTGTAGAACCCGACTCTATTTTTATAGAACCACTAGATCTACTTTTTGCGGTTCGAGCAACATCAAATCGTTTAGACTTTGCAGCGAACTCAATTATTTTGAGTTTTAAACAAAATGTTGTGCGGAACCAATTCCAGTTTCATTACAATTGACTTGTTCTGGCGGTGGTTGTAATGTTGATATTTTTTATACACTAATAGGTCATCTAGTCATTGAATAGTAGTATAAAAGTGTTCATATTGACTGAAAATTGTATAAGAGTGCAATTTATCAGTCTTACACGATTATCACTTAAAAGCAGTTTTCGCGACTCTAATACGATTAATGGCGGTATAAAAGTCGTGTACATGTTACTAAGACGACAGCATCGCTTATACCACTGAAAATTGTGTATCAGTCGTATAAAATAGTCGTATAAAAGTTTATATGATGTCCATATACGACTATAAGTTGTGTAAAGATAAGAGGCACTAAGTCATATTACACGATAAAAATACTTCAATACAATGTTTAAAGCACTTCGAGTCGCGTAACTCTTACTTATACGGCTAAAATGTTTGTTGGGCAGCAAACCTTAGGGGCCCAGCAGCTCTCTAATGCGTGCGTGTTGCCAGCGATGACATACGGCTCTGAAACGTGGTCACTCACAATGGGCCTCATCAGAAGGCTTAAAGTCACCTAAAAACTTCATCAACACAATGTAACTTTATTACTCTGACTGTAAAAACAATAGCCAATCAAATCCTCCGCAATAAGTTTGACAATTGCAAGCTATTGTCAGTTATTGTGTTGATTAGCCTTTTCAGCAACTAGAGGGTTCTCATACGTTTTTTGTTTCGGCTTCGCACGCAGTGGCGTAACTATAGGGTGGCAAGGCTGGCAAAATTGCACGTGCCCCTGGCCCAGCGGGACCCCCGACACCGATCAAGCTCAGAAGAAGTAACCTAACATTTTAACGATTGTCGATTTTTTCCCATCCAATGAATTTGCCAGGAGTCTCAGTGGTAGTTACACCACTGTTTCCATGGTTTGTGCACTTGGACAGTATCAAGTTTAATTTACAATATTATTTTTATTATTTACAGTATCGATTTTAATTTTTGATACAGAATACATAACAGTCAGTTTATTTTCCATTAAAATCCAGATGTAACACATTCTAATGTTTTGGCAATATTTGGTAGCAATTATATCAAATGTCCCTTCTCGGCAAGTTCTGTTGAGGTAGTCAAAATTACAATAAAATATTCAACTCTATTTACCGAGATTACGCCTGTTTCAATTATTCCAGATATCGTCCAGTTAAGTAGATATTTGAGATACAAAACTACACCGATTTTAAATCAAGAATATCCATTTGAAACAGCCACTGAACTTCACTCGACTAAATCACGTAGAAAACTCGCTGTAGTACTGAAAATAGCTCAAATTCAAGTTGTAATATCATTCCAGTCACAATCAATGTCAAAATGTTTGAAAATTAGAGGTTTTTTGATAGATTGGGACTGTGATGAGAATACAAACGCTCCTTATAAATTCGGAAACGGTTCTCTGTCTTCGTGAACGTCACTTTGAGTGTACGGACGCAGATCCGTACACTCAGTACGACAGGAGACGCTCCGGGCATCGGCAATCTCAGAGCGATCTCCGGCCACCTTAGACGAGGTTTTACGGACGACGAGTAATGGGTAGCTTGCCGTCCGGTCGTCCTATATTAAGGATCGAGCCCGAGTCGTCGGCGGCACATAGTGTTCAAAGAGATGTCAACAAACCGAAGGGGCCTGGTAGGTACCCTACGGTGGCTGGGATTCACCGTGAGTCTCCTCAGATTAATTCAAATTTATGTAATAAGAAAGGATTGGGCTTGAGGATTGATTGAGAACTCTAATTCTCTAGTACCATCAATTCTCACTTATTACAATGATAATATCACGCTAATATTATAGAGACGAAATTTTGTATGTACCTGTTTTTTTTTCGGTGGGTAAATCATCTTATGACATCTCCCACTCTAGGGCGGAGCGCGAGATAGTGTCAGACTTTTACTGACTAAAAACCCACTCCTGTTCCTTCGTTGCCTTTCGTACCAGGGCCGAGTCTTCCTTTCAGAATCAGACCCTCGGCCCCAGTAGGCTTCGACCCTGCTGTGCCCCTACAGTTTCTTGAGGCGCGCGTGGAATAGTACGCGCCGTCGACGACTTGGGCTAGGTCCGGACAGTCTGACGGCGAGCTACCCATTGCTCGCCGTCCAAAAGCCCGCGCCTACGGTGATGTAGTACCTATGTAGGTATCTTACCTACTCGTATTAAGTTTTGAAGGTATACGAAACAGTGTAAAGTAACCTCCTCTGAAAAGTGAGAATCCACGACGTTTTTTTCCATAGAGATCTACAGTTTGGAATGAGTACAATTAGCATAATTTTTCTGAAAGTGTTGCCACTTTCGCTAGCATTACTGCTTCGCTGAAGGAGGCGAGTGCTGTCCATTTTTCCTCGCTCCGGACCATGACCTATACCAGGGCACGGGGCGAGAGGTCGTTGCTACTGATCGCCCCCACGAGGACACGGCTTGCTCTGCCCAAGCGAAGCGCACCTCTTCCGTATGCTCCACCATGTCCTCCGGGTGGTCCACATAATGTTGACATCCGAGCTTACTAATACTATATCTTCAGTTTCCATTTCAAGTTAGATTTAAAAGTGATATTTGAGATACTTACTCGCGTATTTTACTTAAGTAAGTACTCAACTTACACACCATAGCTCCGGCGGTGGTCTTTCAAACTCAACCACGTCATCTTTTCAGAAGTAAAGACTCGCCAAGTTGATTAAACTTCGGTTAACTTAACCGTCACTTGAAATGAAGGGTGGGTTAAGCAGGTGCTACTGTACACCCTCGATTATTTGTTAAACGTATTATTAAGTGCCCTCCAATGTTGTAGGGAGATGCAATAAAATAACTGTTACTTTATTTACAAGTTATGGTTTTTATATAAATATTGTTAGGTTTTGTTTCTAATAATAAATAGTACCTTAAGTTTTTAAAGATAATTGTTAAAATGAGTTAAAATTGTAAACATTTTTGTTTCATTATTGTTTTAAGTTATATCTAAGGTATGTTGTATAAGCGATTAATTTCTATTGTTTGGGAATGTTAACTTATATCGTGGACCAATGGGAAAGCGCGACGCGGCTGGGCCGCGGGGGGGTTGTTTTTTGGCTACAAGCGTGGGCGAGACGGGACTCTTCCCCGGGTCTCCGTCTGGGACACTCGATTGGAATATTCGTTTTGAGCAGTGTAATGATTGTGAATTATTACTTAGTTGTTTGTTCTTGATATAATTAATAAAAGTAAGTGAACAGTTTGAGTTTATCTTAATATAGTCCTCCCAGTTGAAATAGTTCCTCTCAAGTACCGCGACCGCCTAGACAACGAGTTTTATACTTCAGAAGTGACAAGTGCACCCAAAACGTAAGTATGCGCCCAAATTGTATTTCTACTTTGTTTGGTGGCAATTAACCCGAGACCTATTAGTTCTCTCAATTAACCTGAGACCTATTAGTCTTAGGATAGGTTGTACATTGTGGTAATTAGGCATCAATACGATTCTGTTTTTAAATCATGTCATCATAAGTACCATTGTTGAAAGTTTTCTTGCTAAAATCGGTAATCACATTAAGTTTACTATTTTTACTATTATTTTTCGTGGGCCGACAGTATTTTAGCGAGTGAATACCCGTTAACACTATTGCGTGATCTTACTGTGGAAGACATAATAGCTAGCACACAATTGTGGTCCAGGTTCGAATTTCTGCTAGTGCCAAATTGCAAGCTTAAAATCGAATAATTTAGGTGGGTGTTATGTAACCCTTTAAAACAAAGTTAAAAATAGTCAACGATAGAGCTGTGTTGTAGTTTTTTTCGTCATAGACCTTTTTAAGTTTGGGTTGTAACAGCGCTTACCTACTAAGAGCGTCACCCGACACTTCCCACGATAAGTTCGACTGAGGCGAGCGAAGCACTTGACGCCGCATACCGCATCTATCACCGGACTTAAGTGTTTATACTTGAAAAGGTGGTTGGTGCCTATGTTTTATTTTTAGAATAGGACGAATTAGACTTCATTCTCTATTTAAGAAATACCGATTTTGATTTTAAAGAATAAAGGCGACTTGCTCAGCAAACATGCTCCACTAAAACGATATAAGTATCTGTACCTTATTCTGTTTTCTATGATATTCAAAGAAAGGATAAACGAAAACTTAGAGGTTTTGTCTGTCGGCAATCACTAGCTTCTCAGTTACTACTTCTAGATACGGCTCTAAAGTTTCTTTACCGTGAGATTTCAGACAATGTCAAAGTCAACGGGTCAACGAAGGCTCGTGATTCCGAGTCGCGGAGAGCCACACTCTGCCGCGAGGAATCGAAGTCGGCTGTGACGTCGTGGCCCCGAGCCAGACATCGAGCTGCGCTGTGAGCGGCTTTGGATGCTGGATCGCGAGCTACGGCGGGAGCGCGACCGTGCGCGCGCCGCCGAGGATCTGCACCACGTGTCGCGTCGCGGCAACGAGCTGCGGGTGGACAACCGTCACCGCGGCACCTCCGCGGTATCGACACGGCGCGGGCCGGGACGCCGAGCTACGCGCAAAGCAGTGCGGGGAGCGCGGACAGCGGACCGAGGCAGGAGTGCGACCGTGTACGCGCCGCCGAGGACCTGCACCAAAAATCGCGTCGCGGCGGCGAGCCACGAGCGAACGACCGTCTCCGCAGCATCTCCACGGCATCGACGCGGCGCCGGGACGCTGAGCCATGTGCGGAGCAGTGTGGGGAATTCGGACCGCGGCGGCAGGACCGCGCGGAACGGATTAAGAGGTCATGTAGCCGTTCTTTTTCAATAAGAGATTTGTTTAATATTATTAGGGACTTGAGGGATGAAGGAACCACCACTCATTTTGCAATGCAAGAGTTGCTAGGTCTGGCCAAGACGTGGTACGAAAGTTTACGTACCATCCTATTTACCTGGCGGGAATGGCAAGCGAGGTTATTAAGCGCGTTTCCATGCGGACAGAACTACGGTCAGACCTTGAAAGATATGATTAGGAGAGGGAGCAGATATAACAAATCCATAGAAGTGTATTAGGTACTATGGAAAGCTAAGTCTAGTGTATCAAAGCGATATAGTAGGTACCCGCGCGGCAGAATTTATTTATTGATTTATTTATTTGCATAGGCTCACCAACGACTGATTTACAATATAATTTAAACAATATTGTAATAATATATGAGGTGATCTCCTATAAAAAGTCACTTACAGGTATGCACAACACTTACAGTAGGTCTATTTATTTAAATAGATTAAGAACGATAAATAATAAACATTTAAAACGGGCACAAAACAGAAAATTAAAAAGGGAAGGGAAAATAGAGATTAAAAACCAAAGTCCCAAATTAAAACAAATTAAATTACATTATTAAGAGAACTAGAATGCATAATACATGGCATAACAGATACTGCGTAGCAGTACTTATTCAGTAAAAAGGACTATAATAATCCATCTGTTCCGGTCCGTTTTCAAGCTAAAAATTGTAATTTTGATAATTCTCGAGTTTCCAAAACAGCGAACAGTAGTTCTGGTGCCCAACCAAGCCACCTCAATGGATGTTACAATTGCAAGGAAAAGGAACATAGTTTCTTGCACTGCACTAAGCCGTTCATGAAGTGCACGCGTTGCAATAAGATTGGTCACATCAAGGAAAAGTATTATAGTAAAGTAAGTCAGGTGATAAAGTGACAAACACTAGTGGTACAGTGCAGAAAACTATGCGGATTGATCTATAAACAACGAAGACACACATATTGTCTGGTCTCTAAGTTTATAAAAGAGATAATAGCCAATAGTTGTATAGTTAAAACCTTTTATAGATTTTGGAACCGACGTTGCCCTGATTAGGGAATCTACTGCCAGCCAGCTAGGTGTATCTCACGATAATGTTACTACACTACTAAAAGGATTTGGCAATAGCGTAGTCCAGTCGCTTGAAAAATTGACTCTTGATATATGATTGTCGATGAGGTAGAGGCTACAGTTGCTTACAAAGTAGTACCCGACTATTTATTAGAGGCAAAGGGACCTCTTATGGGACAATTACTCACAGAGCAATCTCACATCGCAGTTTATGAAGATAGGAGCAGATTGCAATTCCACAATATTGGGAATGAAGTACCTTATTCTGAACCTGCTGTTGACATTGATAACTTGTTAAGATTTTCTGTCGTTAATACAATACCCAGATATTTGGACATTCTTTTAGAAAATAGTATAGTGGGAAAGCCTAATAATCAGCACTTCATCGTTGGAGGACTTCATCGTTTAATCAATGGACATAATCATGTATTGGCTGCATTATGTTTAGGTTTTTGCTGTATTTTATCTAAGTTAATCTTTTGTCACACTGAGAGAGTAGATATTGTGAATCGAGTTATTAATGAACAGTCAATGGAGTCCAAAGTTGGGCAGCGATTCGATGAAAGTCAGGTGCGTGTACGTAAAGGAGTAATTGACATGTAAGACGAACTCTTATAAAGATACTTGAGAAATATCAGCATTGTTTCGCTTCTTCCTTGAGGGACTTAGAATCACTGAGATGAGCATAGAACCTTTTAGTCAGTGTCCAGTCGTTTGTCGCCCACACAGGTTGTCGCACCATGAGCGGGAAAAGGTGCACTCTATGGTTGGAGAGATGTTAGACGCTGGCGTGATAGGAGAACCTGTTTCCGAGTATGCTAGCCCTATCCTACTCGTACGTAAAAAGAATGGTTCTTCAAGATTGTGTGTTGACTATCGCATGCCGAATTTAGTAACTGTCAAAGATAACCAATGCCTATTATTGAGGAAGAAATGGTACGTCTTTCTGGGCAATCGTGTTTCATAACCCTCGATCTTCCGTCTGGTTATTATCAGGTGCAGAGCAAGCATTTAACCTCCTTTTTTTTTTTCTACACCAGACGGCTAGTACAAGTACAATCGTATGTCGTTGGGCCAAGCCAATGCACCTGCCGACTTTCAACGCATGATCAACACAATACTACGTTCAGCTCGATCTAGTAAGGCTCTCATTTTTGGGAAGGATGCTACCCAGCGTTTAGAACGCTAAAAGTTAAATTTTACCTTGAACTTGTCAAAATTTTAATTCTTATGTGATAAGGTCGTCTAATTAGGCTACAGTATTAGCGCCAGCGGCATCAGACCTGGTGAAAAGAAGATGTTTAGCGTGATCAACTTCCCTCGATCCGAAAACGTGCATAACACACAGTAAATTCTAGTCCTGACTATTTTCGAAAGTTTATAGAAAATTTTGCACAGATCTCGTCCCCTCTTAGTGAGCTAATCGAAAAGGCGCAGCCTGGGAGTGGAATGACGATCAAAAGGCTGAAAGCGAATTTGGTTAATAGGCCGGTTTTAGATTTACATTATGACCCTGATGCTGAATTAAAACTACACACAAATGCAAACAAGTTAGGAATCTGCGGAATTCTTCTTCAACGAAAGCGAAACCTCGAGAATTTTCATCTTGTAGCATACTATAGTCGGCAGGCTTTCCTGGAAGAGAAGAACTTCCACTCTTATGAGTTACGAACCCTAGCAGTGGTTTGCTCCCTTCGAGTGTTTTATTAAGGAAAAAGTTCAAGGTTATCATGGTGGAGGCTGATATTACGAGAATTCGAATGCACTGTCGAATATAGAGCTAGAACTAAAATGAGTCATGTTGATTTAGTAGTGAAGAGTCATGTTGATCTAGAAGTGAATTGTATTCTTTATGAGAAATAAATGTCTTAAACCGTAAAATTAGCTTCATAAGCTTCAAATTGGTGAATCCGAGCTCGTAAAGATAACAAATACTTGTTTTAGTAACAACAAAAATTTTACTTAAATTCGTAGGACTGTACTGTGCTAGCAAAGTTCTGGGTATGGACCGTTATGTTGTGACACCGATACCAGGATTAGCCGATACAGAAAGCAGACGTCCGACAACGTTCGCTGCGAATCGCGTGAAGTTACATGTGACCGCACAAGAGATTGATGAAAATAAAAATAAAAATAGTGACGACAATAATACTGGGAGTAGTTCGAGTTAGAATATGAGCACCTTACTTGTTATGTTGTATCGAATGTAAATGACCATTTATTATTTACAGAATTTTATCTATTGTTACAGATCAAGTACGCGAGAATCGATTGGTTCGTGACTTGATCGTCTGGGTTCACCTTGTGTTGGGGTTCTAATGCCCAACGGTGAAGTGTTGGGGTTCTAATGCCCAACAGTGAGTGGATTCACCTTGTGTTAGGGTTCTAATGCCTAACGGTGAAGTGTTGGGGTTCTAATGCCCAACAGTGAATGGGTTCACCTTATGTTAGGGTTCTAATGCCTAACGGTGAAGTGTTGGGGTTCTAATGCCCAACAGTGAGTGGATTCACCTTGTGTTAGGGTTCTAATGCCTAACGGTGAAGTGTTGGGGTTCTAATGCCCAACAGTGAATGGGTTCACCTTATGTTAGGGTTCTAATGCCTAACGGTGAAGTGTTGGGGTTCTAATGCCCAACAGTGAGAAGTGTTAGGGTTCTAATGCCTAACGGTGAAGTGTTGGGGTTCTAATGCCCAACAGTGAAGTGTTGGGGTTCTAATGCCCAACAGTGAATGGGTTCACCTTATGTTAGGGTTCTAATGCCTAACGGTGAAGTGTTGGGGTTCTAATGCCCAACAGTGAGAAGTGTTAGGGTTCTAATGCCTAACGGTGAAGTGTTGGGGTTCTAATGCCCAACAGTGAAATATTGGGGGTTCTAATGCCCAAAAGTGAAAGAGTTAATGGGGTTGTAATGCCCAAAAGTGAAAGAGTTAGTGGGGTTCTAATGCCCAAAAGTGAAAGAGTTAATGGGGTTGTAATGCCCAAAAGTGAAAGAGTTAGTGGGGTTGTAATGCCCAAAAGTGAAAGAGTTAGTGGGGTTGTAAAGCCCAAAAGTGAAAAGTTAGTGGGGTTGTAAAGCCCAAAAGTGAAAGAGTTAATGGGATTGTAATGCCCAAAAATGAAAGAGTTAATGGGGTTGTAATGCCCAAAAGTGAAAGAGTTAATAAGGTTGTAATTCCCAATAGTGAATATACAACGTAACTCGTACACCTTGTTTCGATCCAGCAAATCGATTGCTGGTGGATATCGTTAAGTGTAAAAATGTTTATTAATGTTTACTTACAAAATTTGTGTAATAAAATCGAAATATACTTTAAAAAAAAAAACAGGTGTTTAAAGTTATGTAATGCTATTTTGTCTTCACTATTTTATTTGATTGTTGTTAGTTCATCAAAACTAGTTATTATGTAAAAATAATAGTAGTTATTAATTATTATTGTAATAAGTTCAAACAACTAGTAATAGTTATTAATTATTATTGTAATAAGTTCAAACAACTAGTAATAGTTATTAATTATTATTGTAATAAATTCAGATAACTAATTAAAAGTCCGATTGTTAGGTTTCCACCTGGAGCCGTGTGCAGGGCCGCACACGATGTCAGGACGGACGATTGTTAGGTTTTGTTTCTAATAATAAATAGTACCTTAAGTTTTTAAAGATAATTGTTAAAATGAGTTAAAATTGTAAACATTTTTGTTTCATTATTGTTTTAAGTTATATCTAAGGTATGTTGTATAAGCGATTAATTTCTATTGTTTGGGAATGTTAACTTATATCGTGGACCAATGGGAAAGCGCGACGCGGCTGGGCCGCGGGGGGGTTGTTTTTTGGCTACAAGCGTGGGCGAGACGGGACTCTTCCCCGGGTCTCCGTCTGGGACACTCGATTGGAATATTCGTTTTGAGCAGTGTAATGATTGTGAATTATTACTTAGTTGTTTGTTCTTGATATAATTAATAAAAGTAAGTGAACAGTTTGAGTTTATCTTAATATAGTCCTCCCAGTTGAAATAGTTCCTCTCAAGTACCGCGACCGCCTAGACAACGAGTTTTATAATATAAAAACCATAACTTGTAAATAAATTATGTAAACATACTTTTCATTTTACGATAGCCTAGTGACCGTCTCTAGCTTCGTAAGGATGTGAGAAATCTTTGAAATTTCTCGGCTTTTCTGTACTATTATGTAAATGTATTATACACCTAAATCTACTTCCTGAATTACTCTGTCTAATTGGTAAAAACAGCATGAAAATCCAAACAGTAATTTTTGAATATTTCGAATGGCCTACAGATAGCCAAAGCCGCCCATTGTAGGTATGTGTTTTAGATATAAGTTTTTCTTTGCTATGTTACTTTATGTCATCATCATCATCATCATTTCAGCCGAAAGACGTCCACTGTTGGACATAGGCCTCCCTTACTTTATTTACCTACAATAAAGTATATAATAAATAAATAGTAAATAGTTGTTCCGAGTCTGGGTGTCTTGTTTATGTAAATTTTTCATTTTCGTAAAAGCGCCTACGATGCAGGAGTAATTCCTAATGTCGAACAACGTTTTCTTATAAAAAAAAAAAAAACAAAATGAAAAGGAATTTATCGCGAACAGACAGACGCGTGGGGGATTTTGTTTTATAATATTTTCATTTTTTATTAGGTATATCGAACGACTCAAAACTCAAAAAAGCAAAGAGTGAAAACATTTTAATAATTTAGTAAAAAAGAAATTCTGTAATGTTTGAAAGGAATACCTTTTTTTAGAGTTTTCCCTTTTTATTTTAATTAGAATCAAAGAGAATTTATCTACAGCGAGTGTTTCGCCGGCGGTGAATTTTAAAATGTGAAACATTCATAATATTCGCTGGGCTGCTAAGCAACTATTCATTAAATGAATGGTTCGCTTTATATTATGAGTTTATGTTGTATGAAAGGAATGTCTGAAACCAAAGTAAACTCGGACAGATCTATCTCTTTTATATGAAACAAAGAAATGTAGCAAAAATAAAAAAAAAAAACATGCTCATTTGGATGTTAGAACAAAGACATTATATGTAAATAAAACCTAGGATTTTTTGTTACACCTTTTGTTTATTTTCTTTGACAGGCAATTCACTTTCGTCCTTTTGAACTTGATTCTAATGTTGTGACGTGAATAAATAACCAGTTTTCGCAATGCATTAACAAAACTAAAGAGGAGAGAAATAATTTTACACCACTTTCATATTTAAGACGATTTATTTAAAATCGTTTGTTTAGACATCAATAGATTAAAATTTTCTTAACATAAAATTTGACTAGATAGTGACTAGACTTCCCAAGCGGGACACCTGTTGCTTTGAAACGCCACAATAATATGCACAGTCTTTATTTCGACGACTTTTGCTATTTCCCGAACAAGATGGTAGAAACAACTCCGGATAAGAAACGTCACGGGGGTCACAGGGTTAAAGAAACACACGAGGAATAGTGATCCGAAACGAAGTGGTCCGAAACGAAGTGGTCCGAAACGAAGAGATCAACAGCGGAGAGGTTTAGTTGCGGGTGGGCTCGGGGCCCAGCAATACTCAGGCAACACCAATCTCGCTGATCCCCTGCAGCAGGCGCAGGCGGAGATGATTGAACACCGGGTGCTGGTACGTGATGCCCAGCCCTTTCAAGAACCGCAGAGTCTCCTGAGCGCATACCAGGAATCCAAGCTGTTCTGGATCCATGTCGGCTGGCACGTCCTCCACTAGAGAGTTCTCGTCCTCCTCCGTCAACAAGTCTTCAAACTGAAACTCCTCCTCTGGATCTGCGGGATGCTGGTTTTCCTCGATGTTGACGGCGCCAATTCTTCCAAATAAACGCCTCAGAGCTTCACGTTTCTCAGCAGGCACCGACTCATTCCTCAGAGGCTCGCTTCGAGCACGCTTCGTCACCCGTTGTTTCTTAGCGCGCCGATCGCGATTGTCAGCGGCGTCGGCGGCCGAAGTATCGTCGCGTTTACGTTTGTTCATCATGATCAGTTTGCCCGACGGCATCGAAACACAAACTGCGAATGGGCTATGCACTGGGAATTGAAGGGCCCCGCGATTACAGCGAGACTTGCTATCCTTGTCTCGCTTTGGGGCGGAGCGTACGTTAGAGCGAGACGGCAAGGTCAGCTGCAGCGGGAACAGCTGGGCGAGCAGATGCAGGGCGCGCGGGGCACGCACGCTTTGTTTGATAAAGTTTATTCGGGGAAATAAAACTGTTAGCCGCGATTGCGCGGACCGCGGGAGGCGGGACGCGGGGGCGCGGGGCGAGAGGACTGGCCCGGCCGGCAGCTGCGACGCATCTGCCGCTCAGGTGGAGCGGCTCAGCGGCGTGCCTCGTCTCAAGGTGCCGAGGTCGTGTAATTAAGCTACACATTCGGCTCCAATGTAAACAAAACAATAGAGACGTCTAACGTGCGTAATCAACGTCCTGCAGTCCATTGTTTAGCCGGTTAGATAATGAATAATTGAATTAATCTATAATTACACCTGACATGACCTAAATATATGCCATTCGTAAGGTAAACAAAGAGATCGCAACAAAGAGATTGTGAACGAAACGTCCGGATAAAGCGTAAAAGTAGTAACAATGATAGTTTTAATAAAGCAAATTCCAGTAACATTCTCGACTTAGAGCCCGGACAAGCGTAATAGGAGATTTCATTCGAACAAAAACTGAAGTACATCATAGACAGTGACTGTTTCATTTTACAGTGCCATTTACGGGACTGAAAAATGAAACAGTTTCGGGCTCATCGTTTTACGGACAGTTCATGCTCGGATGTAAATACATAGGCATCTATGTAAAATGAAAAAATCAATACTCAGGCTTATGTACTACCGGAAAACGAGCTGTCGACGGACGTATGTATCAACTACTAGTTGATGTACAGGTATCTATGTAGTTAGTGTATTCAGTGTATATAGTAGGTACCTGCCTGCTACCTAGTGTATGAGATTTCCGATAATCCGCTTCAAAGTCGGGTTCCGTCATCTCAAAATAAAGGCGAGTTTCCATTGTGTGCGTGCAAGTTGCAAGATGCACTGGCTGGGTACACAAAGGAGGTTTGAGTGGATGCCAAGCGTGTGCACTTGCTCATACCTTGCTTGTACGACCGGGTGTCGCATACGAAACTATGTTAACTATTTCAGACGAGTTTGGACTGGGTCTGTATCCTTTATTGAAGCTATGTGAAGAATTCGTCCCTCGTCCTTTGTTTTTACGGTTGAAGGACTTACCGTGAATGAGTTCTTCAAAAAAGATCGCGACCTGAAAACAAAAGTGGCACTATGCGCATTATTTATATTAGGTATTTTTTTTAAGTAAACCTGTCCACCTTTCCAGAATCAAATCATGTATCCCATACTAATAAATGTAAAAACTGTCTGTCTGTTACGTTTTCACGGTTAAACTACTAAACCAATTTTGAAGAAATTTGGTATGGAGGAAGTTTGAACTCCAAGGTTGGGCATAGGCTACCTTTTATCCGTCTTCCAACATTCATGCGGACCACGTCGCTGGCAGAAGCTAAATATGTATAAAAGGAGAATCTGACTGGCTGACATATCAACGCATAGCCGGAACTACAGGACCTAGAAGCTAGAAATTATGCAGAAGGTTTCTTTTTATGACGTAGGCGTAGGCTAAGAGATGAAACGGGAGTCCAAAGTTTGTATAGCGAACCACGGGTAGTGTGAAAGTGAAACCCGGGGCCCTAGGACGAAGGCAAAGAAGGAACAGGAGTGGGTTTTTAGTAAGTAAAAGTCTGACACTATCTCCCGATCCGCCCAAGAGCGGGATTTGTCATTAGATGATTTTCCCACCTAAAAAAAACCTATTTTCAGGCGGGCAAAGCTGCTGTCAGAAGCTGGTTTGAAATAAATACTTTGATTCTTGACACATGAATGGCTTTGAATCGATAGTCCGTAAGAAAGCTATTTCCTTATACGCCACTAATTTTTAATTAGTACAAATACTTAAGGGGATGCAGCTCGACATACATTTTCACTGTTTTTCATACCGCTCTTTACGCGATTATGACGTTATTTACACATTGTTCATTAGATATTTTGGAAACACAGTATCTTGTGGATATTATTTAGGCTGCTATTGAAATCAATTTATAAATTCTGTAAAACTAATCCAGTAAAGACCTCTGAAAATCTGCTATTTTGCATAAACTTTGACATTTCGTAATATAAAAGTATAACAATATAAGCCTCAAGATTCTAAATGACGACCATTTTTTTCAAAAACTTTTAAGAGTTTAAAATAAACACATATTTTCTATAACAAGTTTTATAAAATATTCGAGTATACCACGGAATTACCGAATGCTAACAGAGTTTTCAGGTGTTATCTTTCTTTTTTCGCGTTGCCTTTTCGTCAAACATCGCGTTGGTTTGCGTTAGATGAAGAAACAAGCTTTTAACCATTTTAAAAATAGGGTACACCCCTATTTTTTATTTAGTAGATACAAAAAAAAAATAACCATGATATGATAACCATGATATAGTGTTGTTTGCAGACGACACTTCACTTTTGTTTAAGCTTAAACGTCAGCAGCCGGTTTCTGACGATATAAATATCGATCTTTCTTAAATAGACACTGGTTTAATGTCAATAATCTGCTTCTTAATGAAAGAAAAACCAAATGTATTAAGTTTACGATGCCTCGTGTTAGGCAAGTGGAAACTAGTGTACCAATAAAAGTAAAAGGTAGAGTTGAGTCCTGAAGATACTACAGTGTTTTTGGGCATAACTCTAGATTCTAAGCTTCGGTGAGGCCCACATATAGCTCTGCAGCATACGCTGTCAGACAAATTCGAAATTTAACTGACTTAGAGACAGCCCGTTTAGTTTACTTCAGCTATTTTCATAGTGTCACGTCATACGGCATTCTATTGTGGGGAAATGCCGCTGGTATTCAGACAGTTTTTGTTTTGTAAAAAAGGGCTATTCGATCAATTTATAAATTACGAGTAAGTCCCAGATACTCCCTCAGAGATAAATTTAAGAACATTAATATATTGACTGTATTTTCTCAGTAAATCTATGAAAATATTTTGCATGTTCATAAAAACAAAAATATGTTTAAAAAATACAGTGATATCCATAACGTCAATACTTGAAACAAACACTTTCAGGCTCCTGCAACCAGGCTCAAAAAATAGGGGGCTCATTTAGATGCCAATGTATACAGTTTTATAATAAACTTCCCAGTCACATTCAAGAACTTAGCCTGAATAAATTCAAATCATTTGTAAAGCTATCTTGAAAAAGAATATCTTGAGGACAAAACGGCTTGGGATTGACCTGCTCCAGTACTTACTAGAATTGTAGTAATATGTATAGGTATACATATGCATGTTTTTTTTCTAATTGTCCTTTTTATTATTATTTTTTCTCGAATTTGACATTGATGATTATTTTTAATTTTACATTTTGATTTTGATGTTTTTTTTTTAATTTTATCGTACAATTTGACTTATAACTTATAAGGTTCTTTATTTTTTTTTACATTTGTGTTTGATATTATTTTTTTAAATTTATATCTTTTACATTTTACGACTTGCAATAAACTACTTTGTAAAATGTTACATTTTTGTTAATTTTATTTTTTATAGTGAATGTGGGAACTATGTGGATTACTTTTCCTTTTCTATAATTTTAACATGTCTGACAGTTTTGAGTTTGCCAGTTGCTATTTTAATATCTACATATTTTAGTTTTTATTTTTACTTTATTTAGATTGTTCTCACATGATAGCGACAAGAAACATGTAACCGAGATATTTGTGATACATAACATGATTGAAAAGAGTGTCCATGGAGTTTCTTGCACAATCTTCTCCATAGAGATTTTCACTTTGGAATGTGCAATTAGCATCATTTTTTCTGACTGACTGACTTCTTGTCATTTCACAAGGGCCTGTAACGGGTTATTTGAAATAAAATGCTTTGAATCTTTGAAAAAATTATAAAAAGACAGAAATAGCAACACTGTCGCAACGTCCTATAATTCCATTAAAGTTACTAAGCCACTTTAAAACGCGGGCTTCTAACTAACGATATTTCCAACGAGGGTTGATCAAGATGCCCGTGCATCAGAGGGTTCCGTAATTGACATAATTTAAGTGGGTATTCCGGTCCTGAGGAGTTAGTCTCTTTTGTAGAGAAAAATACAGGCTATGGTGGTTTCTATTCACGTTTGTCTCTAAGCAGTAAGCCGGCTCGGCTTTGCAAGGGTACAAATTATATATGTTGTGGCCATATCTTAAAATTGATCCTCTTGATGATATGATCGACCATATTATTATCATAAAATGGTTTTTTTTTCCATGGTGGGAAAATCATCTAATGACATCCCCTGCTCTTGGGTGGGGCGGGAGATAGTGTTAGACTTTTACTGACTAAAAACCCACTCCTGTTCCTTCTTTGTCATTTTTCCAGGGCCCCGGGGATCTCTTTCGCATCACCCATGGCCCCAGTAGGCTTCGACCCTGCTGGGCCCCTAGTTGCTGACATTTCCTTTGAGGCGCGCGTGTCACACTACGCGCCGTCGACGACTTGGGCTCGGTCCGGACGGTTACCGGACGATCGGACGGCGAGCTACCCATTGTTCGCCGTCCGCAGGCCCGCGCCTACGGTGGTCGGAAATCGGGATCGGAATCCGGCGCGAGGGCCATTGCCTCGCACGTGCACGTGCGGACTCCTCCTTTGCTAGCATTACTGCTTCGCAGAAAGAGGCGACCGCCTGCCACTCCTCCTCGCTCCGGACCATGGCCTGTACCAAGGCCCGGCGCGAGAGATCGCCGCCGCCGATCGCCCCCACGAGGACACGGCGTTGCTCTGCCCAAGCGGGGCACACCTCCACCGTGTGCTCCACCGTGTCCTCCGAGCGGTCCACACAGTGGCGACACCCGGGATCTCTTTTATATTTGTGGACTTCCAGAGGTTCAAAATGAGTAAAACCTGGCCCTAAAGTATGTACAAAGATATTTGGTCAATGACGTATATTGTTACGGTAATGATATTAATCCGAAATTTTTCACAGTACCAATTAGTGTGCTATGTAGTGGATGTGTCAAATTCATTCATTAATTCATTCGTTCTTCATTCATGTGTCAAATTGACGTAACGGCTTTTAAGCTTTTGAAAGCCACTGTCAGCGAAACATAGGATCCGTCATTTAGCACCAAATAACTTTAATCTGATCAAAAATATAGGTCATTCAAAGATACGAAAATTGCGTTAAGTCGCAAAAATTGGTCTAGATCATTACTTTACTTTTTTTGAGGTACTTTTTTTAAGTTGGAAAATCATTTAATGACTTTTTCAATACACTTACTCGAAAACCCGCTCTTATCCCACCGCTCTTAGGCACGTAATAGACTATTTTCCGCACTAGTGCAGAAAAGTGCGCGTGCTCTCCCCCGCCACAATTTTATTACATTTATCGTATAAAGCCGGGCGCGCGTCGACCCCCACGAGTCGCCGGTCAACCCCCGTTTATTCATTTCTTCGTAACTGTATTAAAAAAGTCGTTTGATAAACGTGCAAATAGCATAGCATTCAAAAAATTAAAATCCCAATATTCAATAAATATGAATACTAAAAAATACAATAAAAATCCAATAAATAAAATCCAACAAAAAAAATTCAGTGAATCACTAAATAAAAATTAAATAAACTAAAATGCAATAAATTAAAATTCAATACATTCTAATAAGATCACAATAATCCAAAAAAATAAAAATAACAATAATTACACCAAAAAATTCAAAACATTTTAATTTATAAGAGTCTCTTATAAGCGACACTGTATGTAACTTGTCTGTCACGGCAGTGCCGCACATAAGGACAGTCTTACTTGCTATCATTTTCAGAACGGAATTGGAGCTGGCCCGCACACTGCGCACAAGTGACGCACAACGCTTCCGCATGGTCGCATGGAAACATTCCGTGCGTGCCCATGTGAACATACCCGAAGCGCTGCAGTAGCGAGGCAGACCCAACACCGCTCTGAAGGCGTTATTAAATTGGATACGAAGGATGTTGTAGCTTTTCTAAATGTAGCTAGCCCACAAGCTGCAAGTATACAGGGACGTGCAATATGCCCGGAAAAGAGTTATTTTCACGTCAACATATTAGCTCTCTTAGGTACAGTCCTTCGTTCCCGTTCTAAGTTAGCATGATCTCTGAGGTCAGCCCTGACTATATGTCCTATAGGTATTTAAATTGATTTACCCTGACTAAGGGGACATTATTTAGACATACTTGTGGTATATAGTCCGGGCACCTAGCACCACCGACCTCAAAGACCATGTAAAAAGTACTCTGTGGAGCACACTATCCGATCGCACCGCGGTTACAACGCGTCGCGCACCCGCGCTCCTCTGCCCCGCGCCACCTGCTTCAGCCCCGCGCACCCGAACAAGCTCCTCGAACGTACTTTTACAAATAACATAATTATAATTGAAATGTAGGTATATAAAATAAAACAAAGAAGGAATTAAAAATAGTTAGAATTGTTGGTTCGCACAGTTAACACAAATACAAACAATAATAAAATCTACATACGCGTATAAAAAGAATTAGGCATCAAAAAATTCATCCACACGCTGTCAACGGGAAAAGTGCCCAGTTTGCTATTTTCATAAATTCGTCATTTCAACACGATCCCATTGTCATTTTGCTAAAAGTTTGTAATCTGCTAATTCAAAATTATCGATCATTGATTGGTTAATGGTCTCGTAATAGAGTTTTGGTAGAATGACAATATCGGGCTTATTAAAAGCAATGACTGTACAATGACGTTCTAATGTTAGGTCACTGATCAAAGGAAATGTAAAAATTTTAGCAAATTACCGCATACGTCTGACATTGATTTGTCAATCTGTAGGTACGAGATTACCATTCTATGCCACTTCTTTCAATGGAGTGTCAGTGGTTGACCATTGGAAAGTCATAATGACGCCATTATATTAGTAGATTACCAAACTTACTCAAAATCAACAATTATGAAATCAATGATAGACCATTCTGACACTATTGTAATAGCAGACTTGAGGCCCAGAATGCTGGCAGCATTGCGACGTTGAATAGCAATGCTGTTTCGTTGACCAAAGCAAAGTCCAGTGAGAAGTTGACTAGCTGTTTGCTGATAATGACCACAATCATATATTTTTTTAAATTTTGTTCATTATAGTGAACCAATTTATGGTCTACAATTTTTTAAGTTACTGGCAGGTATATTAGTAAGTGAGTAGTAAGCCGATTGAGGCAGCAAGCTAAACGGCCACGTTGAATATATGTATAGGAACACGAGTGGGTACAACGTGGCGTGCAAACGCTTCATCCGATTAGTGTCAAAGTGACCTAGCTAAGGCTGAAGATAACTAGCGAGAATTGGTAATACATAATAGGTAGGTATCACATCCTTACCTACTAGGAAATTATTCGATCGAATTATACACGAATACCTGACCAATGACATGAACAGCGGGAATAATAACATCAGGCAGTGAATTGTTGACACGTTCAATTTAGGCAGTTACATGACATTACGCCAATATTCTCCGAATCGATTGCCAGGGTCATATTGGTCAGTTTCAGGTAGTTCCTGTTTCATATTCGGCGGGAAGAAAGGTCCGGGCGTCACTATTGTGCGGATCAGCTGGAGGGTACGGTGGATCAAATGGTGGAAGTCTGCCCTGCTTGGGACGAATACTGCCGTGTCCTCGCGCAAGTGATAGGTGGCAGCGACCTCTCGCGTCTAGCTCTCGTTCAGGCCATGGTCTTGAGCTAGAAAGAATGGGAAGCGGTCACCTCCTGCGGGCGAAGAAACTGGCTGAAACAGTGTGGGAGAGGATGTCCAGTCCGGGCGCTGTGAGTCGCGGTACAATTCCCGGCCACCGTAGGTGCGGACTTGCGGACGGCGAGCAATGGGTAGCTCGCGGTCCGGCCATCCAATAAAGAAGAAGCCCGATTAGACGGTGCATTCTTAGGAGCGATTCTTCCGTCAAAGATGCCCTGATCAAGCCGTTAGGTATAATCTGCTTCTGGAAAGAGGTGGGCTGGCTTGAAGAAAGCCCTCTAAATGATGGCTGCCATGGCCCACGCACTGGGCCATTATGTACTAAGTGCGAAAATCAAATTCTATTAGATAGGTCTTGAGCATCGACGCCGAGTTGCTGGCCTGTCGGTTTTCTATCGATTACATTTCGGAAAGTGTGCGTTAGAATTGCACAATTTAATTTCACCAAGTCTGTTCCATCATCGGACCACTAGACGTACGGCGTTGCGCCACCGGTACATGGTGGACATCCCACCCATACGTACAAAGCGTTTTGGGAACACATTCATTATGCGTACAGCTAAGGAGTGGAATTCCCTGCCAGAGTCTGTAGCTAGATAGGATTGACACAGTTTACCAAAAAAATAGCAGAAACGGGGTTAATAGAAATGCAGGGGTGAATGGAAACATAACTTTCATTAAGATTTTTTCTTTGATATATGATCATATTTTTATTTTCAATAAAGTAATGTGTTTTAATATGCCATTTCTATAATTTTGAGTCCTCAAATACTACAAACAACTTTTCAATAACGTGACAATCCCCATTCAAGTTTTGTTTCTATTTACCCCTGCGTTTCTATTCACCCCGTTTTACGGTATATAAACTTTTGCAATAAAAAAATAGAGCATTAGCATATCCGATTTACGAGACCTCGACATCGATCTAGTTTCTAATTTTAAGTGATATTTCCAGAATCTTAGACCTTTTACCATATGTAGTTGATTTCATAGTAATGCTGATGAGAATATACAGTTAACACACTATTACACTAATATTATTTGTACGAAAATTTGTGAGCATCTGTGTATGTGGGTCTGTTATTTTTTTACGCTTGAACAGCTGAATGGATTTCGATGATACTTGGTACACGGGTAGGCCATGTCCTTCAATAGCATATAGGATACTTTTTATACCGGGAGAATGTTCCCTTGGATTATATTTTACTATTAGGCGTGTGAATCCGCTAGTTTGTAATATTAATTACCACAGGTCGGAATTAGGTAGAGTTGTTTATGTACTTACATCGAAATGTTGATATTAGTATGGATCTTCCCGGGATTTCTAGTGAAAAAACCCCGGGCGGCCTACAATATTACAAATAACAATAAAAACCTCAGAGATAGATAAGACAAATAAAACAAAGATAATTAACATATAATTTTTATTCCTTCCTCCTCCTCTTCATTAATGCAGGAAGAATTTTTTTCTGCTATATTTCTGAAAGTATTATAAAAAAAAACTGCTCTTTAAAATTAATCTCGGGATTTGAGGCATATCCACTTTATTCTTTCGCTGTATGAAATCAGTATAAGTACTTAAATAACTCTACCTAATTCCGACCTCTGTTAATTACAAATGGACTGAACTGATTTACTCACACCTGAAAAGTCACTCAGATCACACTAATATTATAAACTTGAAAGATTGTATGAATCTGTGTATGTTTGTTACTCCTTCGCGCTCAAACGGCTGAACGAATTTCGATGAAATTTGACACACGGGTAGACCATGCCATTGCCATTGTGCATTAGAATAGCACATAGGATTTTTGTATTATAATTTTTTATCAGAGGAGTATGTTTCTTAGAAATAATTTTCTAACAGTAAACTTTCAAAGTTTTCTTAATGATTCTTATATAACATTATTTTTAGTTTATGCGAAACCTGAATATAGTTTGTTCAGAATCAGTAACTGAATAGATTCCAATAGTTTTTACACCATGTTATATTTTTTCCCAAAAATATTTAAAAAGGTCACAAGTTAGACACCACCGACACTAAGTACAACACATTGCAGGTCATAGCAGGTCATAGTGGGCATTAGGCTCCAGCAAACAGCTGGGTGCAAGTGCAAAACAACCCCTCAGTCGCCTGGATGACCCGGTGACTATGTATTTTTGCTGACATAACAAGCTTATAACTTTGTGATTTTTCATACAGTTATGAAATTTTGTACATATATTGTTTATATAAAAATACTAGACACGTGTTTCGGGTTTCGCATATACTAAAACTTATGTTGTATATTCTTAAAAAAAAAGAAAAAAAATATATATAAAAAATATGACAGGTGATGTACACAGGCGAGTTTAACCCTCCATTGGGTTTTCTTACAGCAAACCTTAGGTATTATATATGTCGGGGCAGGATGCCGATCATCATTGAAGCTCTGTCCAGAGACTATGTTTTGTGGGCGATGGCTGGGTATCGAGCAATAAACAAACTATTTTAGATCACACAACTGATTTATTATGATGTAAGCTTTAGGTATTCATTTTACACAACGAGCAGTGAGACAGTCCCCGAGACTAGACGTTGTGCGCACGGCTGCCGACAGAGGAAAGACCCCCGGACGTCGTGGCTTTCGCTACGTCCCCGTCAGGGGGCGTGGCAAGCGGTGTCAGGGCTTCGCCCTCTGACCGCAGAGTCCAGCCGGGGCCCGTAACAACGGACCCGTCGTCATGGTGCCTAACTAGGCTCGGCGGTTGTAGAGCAGATGGCTCTATGTGTTTATGCTTGTATGTGTGTACTGTAGGCACGTCACGACGCTGCTGCACACAGCGCCGACTCTTCACGACATACCGGCGGTCAGTCCCCGCCAGGTGAGACCCCTAGGGGAAGCCCGGCGGGAGACGACCTGCGACGAGTATGCCGACTTGTTACGGACCTACAGTAGGATATGTGACCCCCGTCTAACCCGCTTCCAGAGCGAGCCGGTTACGGTTCAGACCGCAGGGACGTTTTATGTGTGTGTATGAGCGGCATTGTATTGTGTTACATCGCTCAGTGCACGTGCACCGAATAGTTAGCTTGCGCTATCCATTCGGTGCGTGAGTCTAGCGCGTGTGTAGTGGCGAATGTGTGGTCGACTCGCGTCGTGCCTATATTAACTTAGCACACGACGTTTGTCGGGGTGCGAGTGAAATGTAGAGTCATGTTGTTTGAGTAGGCCGCGTGTAGACTGGTACGGCCTACTCAGGCGACAGTCCGGGGGGGGGGGGACTCGCTGCCCGCAATCAGGTCGCGGGGGAGTCGTCTCGCGTCAGGGGGGCGCGCATGCCAGGGCGCCAGGTGCTTGACGTGAGGCCAAGCTGAGGCGTCGGCACGCGCGAACATCCCCTTCGCGAGGCGGCGCACAAACTCATCCAGGCTCTCAATCCCGAGGTCGCGTTCAATGATGTCGTTCCTCACATAGCGAGGAGCGTCGACGACTCTACGCAACGCAAGATGTTGTTGCGCGCGGAGTCTTTCTCGGCTCGACTCACTAGTGAGGGCGAACCATGCTGGAGCGGCGTACGTCAGCACTGGGCGAATATACGCCTTGTATATGCCCAGTTTGACGCGCGCCGGGAGGCGGGACGAGAGCACTGGTTTGAGCCGGTGGCGGACGACTCTACCCTGCGCGACGACATTGCTTGCATGCGGTCCCATGGTGAGCCGCCGGTCGATGGTCACACCCAGGTACTTGGCCCGGGGCGTCCAATCGACTTCGGCTCCGCTGAGTTTCAGACGTGGTGGGAGGGGCGATGATCCTGTGATCAGTGCCTGCGTTTTACCCACGTTAACCGACAGTCGCCATTTGGCGAGCCATTCTGGGATCATGTCGAGCGCGCGCTGCATCCTCACCGCCGCGTACTTCGCGTTCATAGAGGTGGTAATGTACGCGGCGTCGTCGGCATACAGCGCGAGCGTGGCGTCTTCCGTGGTAGGGATGTCGTCGGTGTAACGTGAGTAGCACGCCGGCGAAACGCAGCTGCCCTGCGGTACGCCCGCTCGGATGGGTCTGGGGGCGGAGAGCGCCCCGTCGACCACCACTCTGAAACACCTGTTAGACAGGAAAGCTTGGACCACTTTAACGATTCTACGGGGCGTGGGTGAGGTGGCGAGTTTGTAAACTAGCCCCTCGTGCCACACACGATCGAAAGCTTTTTCCATGTCGAGGAATACTGCCACTCCGTACTCCTTCTTGTTCATCGCTGATGACAGGAGGTGCAGTACCCTCGACAACTGGAGCGTCGTGCTGTGCTCCGCCCGGAACCCGAATTGTTCCGGCCGCGGGGAGATGTGCGGGGTGAGGTGTCGCAGCAGGAGTTGCTCGAACACCTTAGAGATAGAGGGCAGCAGTGTGATTGGCCGATAGCTTTCCGGCTTCTGTGGGTTCTTCCCCGCCTTGGGCAGCATTATGACGCGCCCTTCCTTCCAGGATGTTGGGAAGACCCCCGTGCGCAGTATCCCCGTGAACAGGCGCGCCAGGGCCGCAACAGTACGGTACGGCAGGTGGCGCAGCGCTGAGTTGGTGATACCGTCAGCACCGGGGGCCTTACGAGGCTTCGTGCGTAGTATGGCGCGTCTAACTGCGCCAGGCGAGAAGAATATGGGGTCTTCATCGGGGGCTATCGGCGACGCGAAGTAGTCTCTAAGGTGTTGCTCGACTGCTGCGACATGGTCGTGTTCTGTAGTCGGGTTCGGGCTAAACTGACGCTCCAGGTGCTCTGCAAAGATTTCCGATCGGTCCTCAGCTACGTACTTGAGGGCCCCGTCGGCTGCTAGTAGAGGGCGCACCGGAGCTGGGGTATTTGTGAGCTGGCGGCACAGTCTGTGTGTCGCCTGCCAGTCACACGTTGCGGCGTCAATCTGTCCCTCCCAGCTCTCGGCGGCCAGGGCCTCCAACTCGGCCTTCACCTTCGCCGCGAGACGATTAAGTTGCGTCTTCATGGTAGGGCAGCGTAGGTGCTGCCACTGCTTGCGTAGGCGCCTCTTTTGGGCGACCATGGCTTGGATTCGTGGAGGTAGGGGGGGCTGAAGCCCTCTCCCCTGTGGGTGAGATGTTGTGGTCGCCTCATCGAGGGCGCTCTTCACGCAAGCGGTGACGTCGTCGGCGAGTAGATCGACGTCTGCGGCGGTAGAGACGGGCCGAGTGGGCGTTGTGGTCTCAAGCTTTTCAGCGTACAAGGTCCAGTCCGTTGATCGACGTGGCGCTAGTGGCTTCAGTCGGGTCGGCATCCCCGATAGGACGACGAGTACAGGATGATGATCGGACTGCAGCTCGTCGTCAATGACCTGCTGCGTGATCTGACAGTGTAGCCCTGTATGGATCACAATGTCCAGCACGTCAGGCATGTGCAGCGGGTTGTCCGGATAGTGGGTGGGCGTCTCGGGGCCGGACACCGTGTATCCATGGGCCTCCGCGTCATCGAAGAGCCGTCTCCCCTCGTTGTTTGTGTGCAGGGCGTTCCAAGCGGGATGTTTGCAATTCATGTCACCGGCGAGCATTGCTGGCGACTCGGCGGCGGATAGAGTGGCCCTCAGCTCGGTCAGGTCTAGTTGAACTGAGGGCGGCTTGTAGCATGCGTACAGGCGTAGTTCCTTGCCGGCAACATGAAGTTGAACGCCCAGCACGTAGAGCGATCTGTGCGTCAACGTAGGGGCCTCCTGATGGACGACTCTCCTTTTCACTAGCACTGCCAGACCACGGTATCTAGTGTTGTTAGCCGACCTTTCGTCCTTCCTGTAAACGAGGAAACCTGGGAACTTAGCCCTATCTTCAGGTCCCAGGTGCGTCTCGTTTATGAGCGCCACGTCGATGTTTTGCTCCCTCAGGAGGTGGCGGAGTGGGGCGACCTTGTCCCGAAGGCCGCGGGCGTTCCAGTGTAACACCCTCAGCGACCTAGCCATGGCACAAGGTGAGTAACTTGGCCAGGCCGTCGAGGATTACCTGCTCCGGGCTCTGCCCCTGACTGATGGCCTTAATCAGGTCCATCAACAGCTGGATGGCGCAGGTCGTGAACTCTGGGTTGGGGGCCCCTCTTGGGGCAATGTTGGTGGTGGTGGTGGTGGTGGTGGTGGTGGTGGGGGCGCGTTTCGCCTGCGCAATGCCGGCGCCGGCTTGTGCGCCCTTCTTCCCCTTCACGACCTGCGACCCCTTCGTGGGGGGGGCAGATTTCGGGACTTCTGTCTCCTGTAAGGTCGGTGGGGGCTTGGGTTGGCCCTTCATGCCCCCACGGTTCCGCTTCCTCCGCCGGGAGGATGTGGCTCCTCCGCGTACGGTGGGCCCGTTAGCTGCCGCCATCAATGACACGCCCTGGTCCTTTTCATGGTCCTGGACCTCCGATGGTGGCTGAGGTTGTTGTCGGCGAGTCGAGGACGCTGTGATGGCGACAGTCCCCGCACGCCTGTTCCGTATTTCCCGCTGGAAGACGGGGCACCTGACGTGGCACGCCGGATGCGGGCCACCGCAGTTTGCGCAGGTGGCCGGCTCCTCTCGCGGTCGCGGGCAGTCTCTCGCTGTGTGCCCCTCTCCACATCGAACGCAGGCGAGCGGGCGGTGACATTGGTGCGACGAGTGTCTGAACTTTTGACACCGGTGGCACTGTGCGGGCCCACGTTTGCCACGCCATGCCTCTACCTTGACACCACGCATGTTCATGAACACGGAGGTGTCGTAAATGCGACGCACGTCTTCGGTACGTCGCAGCACGGCGTGAAACACGCAGCCGGGTTTTCCCTGGCGCCCTCTGATGTGGCGCACGTACTCCGGCTCGTATCCCAGTACGCGGAGCTCCTCCTGTATCTCCTGAGGGTCAGTGTCAGCTGGCAACCCCCGGATGGCAATCTTGAAATTTTTCTCCGCTGGTAGGGAGTAGGCGAACCAACTCACGCCACTCTCCCTCTCCAGCGCCGTCAGGTACCGCTGGACCAGCCGGTATTCCTCCTCCGACTCCGGTGAAAAGCGGACACCGGAGCCATAAGGGCGGGCATTAGGTGGCCGGCCCAGCTTGGCGGCAATCTCCCTAAAGTGGTTCGCCCAGTTTGGGAGTCTCTCCACTACCAGCGGAGGGTAGCGCGGCTTCTTCTTCCTTATGCCCTTTGCCTGTGCCGAGTTCGAATCGGCGGGGGCGGGCGGGGGGGGTGCACTTTTGACACTGGTGTTAATAGTGGGTAGGCCACTTACCTCACCAGTCCTCTCCGTGTATTGAAGGGGCGAGCGCGTCCCACAGTAGCGCTTCGCTCCTTCAGGTGCCTCGTCCGAGCTCCTACGCCGTCGCTGGGGCCTGGTCACCAACTCCAGCTCCTCCATCGACGGTGTCGGGGACATGGGGGTGTCTGGTTCCTCCGTGCCTTTGTGCGCCTCACTACACTCCGACGCGAGCGAGAGACTCGAGCCTGCACGTGATGAGCAAGCCGAATACACGGCAGGCGAGTCATAAGCCGACGCGCGGGGCGGCGCGGGTGAGACGGGTAGGGGGGGCGACGCGGGGCGCACGGTCGCCGTGCGCAATCTCGGGTCGCGCGGGTTTGCTCTACTCGTCAGCGAATGACGAGGAGCAGGAGAGAGAGGGTATGATGCCGTGGATGCGCGATCCGCAACGAGTGAGGCGGCGGCCGTCATTCGTGCCGACGGTGGCGCCTCGGGGCGCATAGCGGACGACGGTGGTACCACTGCCGGAATGCTGGGGGCGATTGACGTCACTGGGGACGCAACATGCGCGTAAGTCGCCGTGCGAGTCGTCCTCTGTTGGTGTAGGTGGATGGGGTTGGGTGCCGGTGGATGTGCAGCACTCGCGGGCACTTGCTTCCTGGGTGGATCTGTGGGGGATTTTCCTTTGCTGCCGGCCGTTGGTGAACCACCCTCGTTTTGTTTGCTGCTAGTTTTCTTTGTTCTCCCGGCAGCTGGGAGAACATTTGACGGTATTGGACGTGATGGTGCCGGTGCGGCCCGGACGTTAGGGAGAGATGACGTCCGGTTCAGCACAGGTCGGGCTTCTGCCGCTTCTTCTCTTCGGCCGGCGCCTCCACAATCCGGGGGACTGCGGGCGCCTGGCTTCATTTTCTCCATTGGCTTCATTGTTGCGACGATAAGACGAAATAGAAATAGAAATAGCCTCCGCGACCACTTCGGTGTCTGTACACCCGAGAAAAGCGCGGGGCGGACCTCCCCTTCGTGCTGTCGCCGGTACGAAACTTAGTTTTGCACCGTCGACAACACAAACGGTTGGCCCGATTTGAATCGGGTCCGTACGGGAGTTGCGGGTAGACGAATAAAGTTGCGCGCGACACGGAGCGCAGCGGAACTAACTAACGTGTGATCTACCTCGCGAACTTGTGGCTACTGGCCGATCCCAACCCCCCGACCCCCGGACCTCTGCCGTCGGCCCTTTTATCTGCTCGGTTCGTGCAAACGTCAGCGCGGATTCTGTCAAAGTGACATGTGTCACTTTTCACTTAGCTCGTTCATTCGTTCTCAAGCTTCCGTACTATTGACTTCACCGACATATACATATATAAAGACGTTAATATGATTATATGGTTATGATTTATATGTTTAATAGCCACATTTCTAAGTAGACGGCAATCCTCTTATAGTGATCGTCAAATTACGTTTACTGGCAATACCTATTAAAAGTTAGACGGGTTCTCCTAGAACCCACGTTTTCATCGTTCAAAACTTCATAGTTGTCGAGAAATGTTGTATTAGTAAGGTTTCAGAACTTTAGCGAGTGTTTCTGAGTAGATTTGCTAGTTATTCGAAGATTTTAGTCTTGTTAATGCAAGTTACAAAAGAGATACCTTAGTAATGTTGGATTTGAAAAGGTTATTTATTTCACAATTCGTATTGACATCTATCGCCTTCATTTGTCTTTTCCTGATGTGCAATTTGTGAATTAATATTGTAAACATAATAATATTATATTTTGATCAATTTTAATTTGTATAGTGATTTTAATCTTGATTCAATTTTTAATTTCATATTAATTTCAATTTCAGTTTGTAAATTACTATTATAGTTATAATTTTAATATTTCAATTGTAATTTCAATCTTAATTTTAGTTCATAATGTTTTGCTTTAACTACTTTTACTTTAACAGAGGCCAACAATTTGAGCAGGATTTCTAAAAATTATGAAATAAATGTTTAAAATGCAATTTTTTTTTTCTAGTAAAACCCACGAAAAGAGAGATACAAGACAGATTTTACCTTATAAGATTCAGATAACATTTTTAATAGGTTTTTCAGGTATCATTTAAGCAAAAATATTTTTTAAATCATAATTTTGAATATTAGTCTTATGTGACTAGATTCACAATTCTAGCGAATTCACAAAGTTATAAAAAGATTTTTATGGCATGTGGCACATTACTAGCAAGAGGATAAACTAGAGATTTTTGGGGGGAGTTGGAAGATTCCGTCGCTTTTGGTTTTTTTTTATAGCCATGTAAATAGCTGTATCATGGACAGCTTCAATTTATGGCCAAAACTTTGCGAGTAAATTTACAAAAAACTAGACGACAGCTAATGTCACTACTTTTAAATTTAAAAGTACTCTAATACAATACACATCTGAATAAAATTTAAATTCAGATTCTACGCCTTATATATTTTTTTAAATTTCTATTTGAATGAAAAATTTGGGTTTTATTTTCATAAACCAATAAAAAGTCGATGAAACATGAGAAGTGTTTAGGGGTCTGAAAGGATAGCAGATGACCCCTCCCGTCGACTATTTCAATTTGGCACACGATGCACTAAACACCCTGTATATAAATTGTATCTTTAATAAAAGCGGCCAGCATCCGTTCTTTGTCATCAAATTATCGTAGGTACTGCTATTGATCGAAAAGCTATTAACAGTAAGATACAGGCACGCCTACGCTAGTTATTTTTAGGGTTTATCTTCCTTCATTTTGCTTTACTTAAAAGTGGGTCTACGCTTTACTTAAAGTTCTAGTTAAAATTTTTTAAAGACAGTTTCATCCATCTTTCCTACAAATAACTAATTAAAATAGCCTTGCAGATAGACTATGTTATACACTATGTATCTGCGTCTTTATGTATCTAACTAGTGCATGTTATCTTACACGAAACCTCTCCACGGTATTATCAAGCAAAGCCATTGCGAACGTTGGCAACCCGACTCGAACAACATTGATGAACGTCTTGGGTCGAATTGGACCAATGCGCTTAAGACGTAGTATCCTCGTATTTCAATACAACTGTTTGTCTTCTGTTATAGGTTTAGATCTATAGATACTAGTCAGGGGCGCCGGCTTTTAGAAAACCTCATGGGTGCTCATGCTCATTTGATGACTCAAAAAAGTGGCGAAGTGTGAGAAGAGCACACTGATCTACCAACAAATAAATGTCCTACTTACATACTGCGTACTTAATTACTAATTATGTTTGATAAAAATATAAAATGAAACCATTAGGTATATAAAAATTAAACTAGTTTTTATTATCAAAAAATATAATAATCTATACATAACCTAAAAAGCGATTACTGATCTGTTTCTTGAAGTCTATTCTCAGGGGTGCTCGGCACCCACTGTTTATTTCTCATGGGTGCTCGAGCCCCCGAGCACCCACGGAGTCGGCGCCCCTGATACTAGTAGTTACTGTTTGGTGTACTAGTCACATAGGACCTATTAGTTGCAGTGTGTTGTTGACTTAAGAGCACAAAGGCACAAAGGTTGTGTTTGGAGAATTAAGAATTTTGGGATATAATAAAGATAAAGGTGTGACGAGAATAGATAAAGTGAGAAATGAGTATATATATACTTTAGGGGAAGTTTGAAAGTGGCGCCAGTGACTGAAAAGTTGAAAGGGAATCCTTTCTTTGTCTTGGTATGGTCATGTGAAGAGAAGGGATGAAACACACGTTACTAAACTAAAAGAGTTATGAGTTTACATGTGGATGGATGGAGAGGGAGAGGGAAGCCAAAGAAAAAGATGGATGGATTTTGTGTGAAGTGATATGAAAGAAAAGGGAGTTAGTGATAGCGTGACGAGTGACAGGACAGAATGGAAAAACAAAACGTGTTACGCCGACCCCAAATGTGTTTATTTCTTTTTTCCTCATTTTACTGATATACTAAAATATATTTTAGCTATTCTGTCCTATCTGATAACGTCTTCATAAACGTACCTAATCCTAACGCCTTGACGAAGGTGCAGACTACGAATAGGTACATAGAACCCGTCCGCTTGAATACCGTCCCAAACTTGTGCCTTCAACTTGAATCAGTATCCGCATTGCTTGTAGAAGTGGGTCAAAGAAACAATGGCGGGACATATGACGGACTGAGCTCTATGCCAGGGATGGTAACTTCTGGTACCTACGCGTGCCATTGGTGGCACGTGGCAAAATAATTCGGGCACACTAATGCAAGATAATTTGCAACAATATATCCAATTCACACTTAGTTTTCCATATTACATATTACAGAAACATAAAACTGTTAATATTACAGAAACATAAAACTGTTAACTTTAAGATTGCTTTGCGAGTTTTGGGATGGAAATAAAGAGTTTAGTTTATATCATCCACTTATTTTTAGGGTTCCGTACCTCAAAAGGAAAAAACGGAACCCTTATAGGATCACTTTGTTGTCCGTCCGTCTGTCTGTCTATCTGTCAAGAGTTCAAGACCCTTTGTCTTGGGAACGCGTGGAGGTATCGAGTTGAAATTAAAACCATATACTCAGGTCTGCGGTTTCTTGAATTACCGGAAAAAAAGATACGGCCGTTTATGTCGCAAAAAACGTGTATTTCAACACTCTCAAGGGATCAAAATTTAATTCCGTTGACCAAGAATCTTGAAATTTGGCATGAAGCAGGGTCACACAGCACAAGTATAGGAAAAAATCTGAAAACTGTAAATATGTAGTTACGTCACAAAAAAAAAACTTTTATGCGATTCAGAAAAATCTTCGTAACTCAATTCGAGAATTGAACTGTTTTCCTAGGTAAGTTTATCCGGACCCCTTAGCGCGCGAGTCCGACTCGCACTTACCCAGTTTTTTTTTTTGTAAACGTTATTAAAAATAAAATAATATTTTTTTTTAGGTGGGAAAATCATCTAATGACAAATCCCGCTCTTGGGCGGAACGAGAGATAGTGTCAGACTTTTACTGACTAAAAACCCACTCCTGTTCCTTCGTTGCCTTCGTCCCAGGGCCCCGGGTTTCGTTTTCACACTACCCTTGTCCCAGTAGGCTTCGACCCTGCTGGGCCCCTACGATTTGCTGACATCTCCCTGAGGCGCGCGTGGAACAATACGCGCCGTCGACGACTTGGGCTCGGTCCGGACGGTTACCGGACGGTCGGACGGCGAGCCACCCATTGCTCGCCGTCCGCAAGCCCGCGCCTACGGTGGCCGGAAATCGGGATCGGAATCCCGGCGGCCGGCGGTAAGGGCATGAGGAACGTTGCCTCACGCGATCGGCCGCCTCCTTTGCTAGCATTACTGCATCGCAGAAGGAGGCGACCGCCTGCCACTCTTCCTCGCTCCGGACCATGGCCTGTACCAAGGCCCGGCGCGAGAGATCGCCGCCGCCGATCGCCCTCACAAGGACACGGCGTTGCTCTGCCCAAGCGGGGCACACCTCCACCGTGTGCTCCACCGTGTGCTCCACCGTGTCCTCCGGGCGGTCCACACAGTGGCGACACCCGGGCGTCGCTTCCGCACGAATCCGGTGCAGGAACTTCCCGAACTTACCGTGTTCGGTGAGAACCTGCGTCATACGGAAGGTGAGGACGCCGTGAGGTCTTTCCAACCACGCCTCAAAGAGGGGACTTACCGCCATAATTGTGGCGTGTCCAAAAATAAAATAGTATTAGTAATATTTAAATTTTATTGATATTAATTGTAACCAGTATTCAAATGGAGTCCGCAAAGAGGCTAGACTATGAGTATGACTGCTCCAATGTATAATTTGCATACATGCGAAGCAGGAGCTTTATTAGTAACCCAGTCAAACCTAAATAAAAAGTCTAGAGCACTACCTAGAGTAAAGCAGTTGCATTTTCCTCTGTTAATAAGCCATCCCAAACAATGGTAAGTCTAATATGAACAGAGCTTTTTTGCTTTCTAACAAACAAAGCGACCCTTTTATCTCGCCAACGGTTAAGACCGGACAAGAATAAAAAACGTACAGGGCTAATTAAATTGCAAAGAAAAAAACTTTGTCCCGTATCTCCTTTGAATTCTTTGTCAGAGACAAGAATATATGTTGATGCGAGTTATTCAACAAAGTTAATTACTATAATTACATTTCTCTTCAAATGATTAGGATATTATTATATATTGGGTAGCGCAACGGAAGTGTCTTAACGGAAGCGGAAACGGAAACAGATGTCAAAAGTAAATCTTTGCGGATGCGGAAGCGGAAACGGAAGCGGAAGGTGGTTTTTCTTCTTAGTATTAACAATACTAAGAAGAAAAACCACAGCAGTCCGCCGCTGTACGTTTGTACATAAAGTATTTAATAAATAAATAAATAAAAAGCACAATATTATTTTTTTAAAACAACAGAAGTTTTACGTCGTAATCACGTCACGAGGCGCGGTGATGTGCAGAATGAACAAAAAAATAATAATAATAAAGAAACTTGTTGCGACACGTTTGTGTACCGTCCACGCCCCCCCGCGCCTCTTCCGGTGTGTCCAGTCGTCGAGTTCTGCTGTAAATCTTGCGGAAGCTGAAGCGGAAACGGAAGTGAAAAAGCTTGCGGAACTTCTGTAAAAACGGAAGCGGAAGCAGAGTTCTATTGCAACACTAGTTATTGACAGTGTTTATTTTTGTACAGTAGGTATTTTGTACATGCCTGCTGCATGCCGATCGGGCGGAGGGCTGGTAAAACACAAAGTTGGTGCCCTGAAATCGCAGGAGGGGGTTGCGGCAGACCAAGGAGATAGCGGGACGACTTAGATGTCTTCCTTAGGAATTGGCAAGAAGTGGCTCAGAGCCGGGAACAATGGAAGGGCCGGAGGAAGGTCTTTGCCCAGCAGTGGGACAGTATAGACTAGATATACCTAATATATAATAATAATTTTGTACTAAACAACAAATAACACAAAAAATAAATCTTTTTTCTGAAAACCACGTCAGAATTGGTAATAAAATGACGCAGCAATTTGAATTTTAAATATTTGTATGAGCAAGATTTTAATATAATTCCAGCTAAAATCATTGTTTATTTTTAATCATTTTTTATTTATTTGGGTCTCTAATTTTCCTTTCGAATACCGTAGGTAATTAGAGACACAATAGAAAGACAATGAGGGAGCGAACGCCGGCGTTCGCTTCGGGTTTAAATTTTGTATAAAGTTAGTTTTTTGATGCAAATCATAAAAAAAATTAAGTACCTATTTTAATAAGCTCACAAATATGTAAATCGTAATACAGAATTTCATTACCTACAAAATGTGCTAACACATAGCTATGTGCAGTCAATCTCTTTACCAACAAAGGAAATTGAACTGTAACATTCAAAGATATGCTACAAAATTGAATGCTGAAAACTCTAATAGGAGATGAATCCGACGCGTAGGTGGTCCATGTTCGGAGTTTAAAAGGAACTATTTTCAGTAATGTAACAGGAAATATATAAACGTTGAATGCATGTTAATTTCAACTGAAATGAGAGCATTAAAGGCTTTTAGGAAATAATGATTCATTTTCCGAATAAAACGCAGAGTGACGGTTTCATGAAAATGTAAATTAAAATTTTCGCTGAAAACGTGGAATTAATATTCATATTAGTTGTTATAGTGAAAATAACTGCGGCTGGAGTATTGATCGGGGCTTAAAACCGGTGTATAGTTGATGTTGTATGACTGTTTTATATACGAAAGCCTTTGATAGGAAGCCGGCGATATTTTAAATGAATTGCGGTTACATTTTGTGACGGAACAAAGAGGATGCTATGAAAGGTTCGTTTAAATGTATGTACGGTTACATAATAATTCATTATCGATGGCTTTAAAATACATTTCAAACGTGCTCAAAACCTGACTGTGTTTTGGACAGCTCATTAAAGGTTAAACAGACAGGCGCAAAGCGATAATGCGACAGTGTTTTTTTTTAAATTATTCATAGGTTCGCGTTTGACCACTATCAACCTAACAGGAAGTGCCGATATTTTTTAAGGTGGCAAATCATCTAATGATTTCTCTCGCTCTAGGGCGGAGCGTGAGGGCGTGTCAGATTTTTACTGACTTAAACTATAGTGGTGGTAAATTAATTATCAAATGATTTCTCCTGCTCTAAGTGTAGTTTTTTTTAGATGGGAAATCATCCAATGACTTCTCTCGCCCTTGGGCGGTGCGAGAGGGCGTCTTAGTTCCTACGTTACCTTACATTTCAGGGCCGAGTTTTCCTTTCAGAAGCGAACCCATGGCCCCAGTAGGCTTCGACCCTGCTGGGCCCCTACGATTTGCTGACATCTGACATCTCCTTGAGGCGCACGTGGAACACTACGCACCGTCGACGACTTGGGTCGGTCCGGACGTTTACCGAACGGTCGGACGGCGAGTTACCCGTTGCTCGCCGTCCGCAAGCCCGCAAGCTGGATAGTTGGTTTCTGGTGTTAGAAAGTGATTATGAACGATGATGTTATCGGAATTGCTTTATTTTGCTATTGTGCCTGTTCTGGTACCAACACTACTTCAGAGATTCTTGACCTTCTTTGCAAGAGCCGTCCGGTGAGGACCAGGCTCGTGTCGATGACGTTTGTTCCACGCGCGACAGACCGACAGACAGATATACGGACGGACAACAAAGTGATCCTATAAGGGTTCTGTTTTTCCTTTTGAGGTACGGAACCCTAAGAAGGACATATCCTCAAATTCTCCCTTCACATATCCACCTGAGCAAGGACACACAGATCACGAGGAATTCCTGACATAATCGCAGCAGACGACGTAGCGACGCATCAATCTCAGTAAGATTGCGTACGTGGCTCCGGTGATCCTTCATTCTGCCAGTTACATGCTCATAGTTGCAATGTCTGTCTCGTTATTGCAGTTTACTAAGGGCATGTAGATTTTGAAACTGATTGTGATTTGTTTGCGCACGTTTTTATTAAGGGGTTGCAACTCGACATACATTCTCACTGTTTTTCATACAACCGCTCTTACGCGATTATGACGTTATTGCACATGTTTCAGTAGATATTTTGGAAACACAGTATCTTGTGGATATTATCTAGGCTTCTATTGAAATAAATTTATAAATTTGTGTAAAATTAATCCTGTAAAGACTTCTGAAAATCTGCTATTTTGCTTGAATTTTGACACTTCATAATTTACTCAAAGTATAAAAAAGTCAAAAAAGTATAACAATAGAAGCCTTGCAAATTTAATCAAGATTCTAAATGACGACAATTTTTTTCAAAAACTTTTAAGGTTTAAAAAAAACACGTTTTGTAAACTGGAACAAGTTTTGTAAAACATTCGAGTAAATCACGGAATTACCGAATGCCAAGAGAGTTTTCAGGCGTTATCTCTCTTTTTTCGCGTTGCCTTTTCGTCAAACACCGCATTGGATTGCGTTAGATGAAGTGACAAGCTTTTAAACCATGTTCGATGTTGACGATAGGTAGGTGAAGAAGGACTCTCTTAAGCTTTTCTTTTGTCATAATGAGAATGGTATGAGAAAAGAGTTTTTCTTTATTTTATAAACGGTCTGTAAAACTTGTAACATAAAAAACGCACCACCTTGAAGTAGAATGTTCATAATCGGCCACTGAATCGATTTCAGCTGATTTTTAGGGTTCCATACCTCAAAAGGAAAAAACGGAACCCTTATAGGATTACTTTGTTGTCCGTCTGTCTATCTGTCAAGACCCTTTATCACGGGAAAATGTGGAGGTATTGAGTTGAAATTAAAACCATATACTCAGGTCTGCGCTCTCTTGAAGCTGTGAAAAAATCAAACTTCTAACTTAACGAAAAAAAGTTAATGTCCCAAAAAATCTATATTTCGATACTCTCAAGGGATTCAAAATTCATTAGAAATTTCAGGATTCTTCACTCAGAATCCAGAAATTTGGCATAAAACAAGGCACAAGTATAAGAATAAATCTGAAAACAGTTTTGTTGTTACGTCACAACAAAAAATAAACTTTTCGATTCGGAAAAATCTTCGAGACTCCATTCGGGAATAGACCTATTAACATAGGTAAGTTTGTACGGAACCCTCAGTGTGCGAGTCCGACTCGCAATTGCCCAGTTTTTTAATCCGTAATTTATTTATAAAATATAGATAACTATTTTCACTTATGATCACTTCACTCTAGAGCTGAAGACATTGGATGATTTCATCATCATCATCATTTCAGCCGAAAGACGTCCACAGTTGGACATAGGCCTCCCCCAAGTGTCGCCACAATAAACGGTCCTGTGCGTCTCATCCATCGGATTCCTGCATTCTTACCAGGGCCTCAAGTCTGCTACAAAAAAAACTTAATTTTCTAATTGGCGTGTATAAGGATGCACATTATTCTAGTAAAATCCAACCCTTGGGACATACGAAATGTCAGTTTAGATATGTAGATCATTCTAAAATTTGTGAGCACTTGGACCCCAGGATCCGAAAAAATTAACCCCAAACGACTCCAGAATATAACTACTAACCAGGCAATATTTCCACTTGAGGTTGTCTGCAATCCAGCACCAGCATATCACGATGAACTACTATTTTATCATTTAGTCTTTTTTTTTAGGTGGGAAAATCATCGAATGAAAAATCCCGCTCTTGGGCTGAACGCGAGATAGTGTCAGACTTTTACTGACTAAAAACCCAATCCTGTTCCTTCTTTGCCTTCGTCCCAATGCCCCGGGTTTCACGTTCACACTCCCGTGGCCCCATCATTTAGTCTTGTGTATTTTAGACGTTTTTAACCTCTAGAGGCAAGGGAAACGAAATACGTAGTCCTAATTGGGTGGACATTGCATACGTCTATTGCTTCAAATTCTCACACATTCTCTGATTTGGGTATATAATAAAATAATTCTATATACAAAAAATTTAAATCAATACTTATTGGTGGTAACGCCCCTATAAAGGAGACACATCCATCACAAAAAGCCTATCATCGTAATAAGAAAAAAGACTGGTTAAAAAGATACAGACAGATAACTAACGAGATTAGTACTTAATTTAATGCGCGATGATGATATTCTATTTGAAATATCTATTTTTTATTTATTGTGCACACCTTATGTGCGGTTATGTGTGGTTGACTGGTAGAGAATGCCTTGTTGCATTAAGTCCGCCTATGTATCACTACTGTAAATGAAGTTTAAATAAATCCACACTAATATTCTAAAGAGGTAAAGTTTTTTTTTTTTTTGTAATCTCTGAAAGTACTAGTCCGATTGTTAAAAATTTTTCACCGATAGAAAGCTGCTTTATTCCTAAGTATTTTATGTACGGGGGTGAAGCCGCGGGCAAAAGCTAGTAAATATATAAAATATAAATCTTAACGTTTTTATGGTGGACAATAAGGTGTATATCTATCGATGTATCTGCGTAATTTTGGCGTGGACAGTTTGCTAGAGAGCACAAGTTCCGCCATCTGTCGGCAGTGTCATGTAATACTTTAAATAAAATGGCGTTGTGAATTATAATATAATCGGCCTTATAATGTTACCATTGCTGGGACTCTGACCTCCTCTCTAGGAGAAGGAAAGGGCCGTAATCCACCACGCGGGCCCAGTGCGTGTTAGTGGATGTCACATGTATTCGAAGTTTTGGTTCTAGGACATACCGATTTCCTCACGATGTTTTCTTTTACCAGTTTGAGAACAGTGATGATGAAATAAATTACACAGTAATACGCCTGGCTAGGTTTGTTACCACTGGTCAACTACTGCTCCGTCGTTGGTTCGAGGTACCTACTCGTAAATAATTGATTGTGGCTTTATTTAGTCCCTTTAATGTCAAAACTGAGTCTGCTCCCAGTTAAAAAGTGACATAATTAAAAATCAATTATAACTTTACTATTATAATAGTGTCGTAGTAAATATTATTCCTTATCTGTTTATTTGTGTAAAACCCTTTAATAAAGTATTTTATTTTGAAAATATTTTATTTCATTAAAAACATTTAGTCAGTACCTGAATACATAATAAAATAAATCACTAATTAGCTGAAACCTCATGTGGATTGCAAATAATTAAAAATTCTAGTAATTATGATACTGAAATACTAGTAAAGCCGGATTAACGCTGCAATGTATAAAATAATCCGAGAGCGAGTGCTTCGTGTTCGCACTAAAGCTCTGAAACATGTTGGAAATTAATCGAGCTTTTCGAATTCGATTGGCTGGTGGTAACGTAATCAATAAAGCTTACCTATGTACATATATAAATATTTTCCTACATCAGTTTACAATGTAATCGGGCGGGTATTAGGCATTGCATCTAGAAAATAACTAGATTTTACTTTCGACTTTGATCCCGTGGCTTCAGACGTAAGAACCGTGATTTTTTCAGTCGTTTAAATATTTTTACAATCAGATAAGTAAGACAAAGTCATTCGATAGGTAATTGTAAAGGCTTTTTCCACGGATTAGTATCTAGTTTATTAAAAAAAATATGTACCTATTTATAAAAATAAATAATAACGATGGATTCGTAAAATTTTAAAATATTCTTGGAAACTCGAAAAAAGGCAGTCGGATCAGCTAGTTACTAATAATAATGAAAATATTTGCACCTTTTAATAAATTCGAATCAGAATAAAAGACATTGGCAACGCCACCTAGGGTAGATTACCGAAGATTAGTAGGTAGGTTCGTAATAGTTCTAGGCTCGGAGGATAGATGGCACTGTCAACAATATTGCAAATAATTATAAAGCTTCGTTGACATGTTGCACTGTTTGTGACATTTTTACTAAATAGTTCAATCCATTAAGGCTTAAGTTTAAAGGTTTAGAGTACGTTTTTTATATACTTACCGTTGAAAACTTAAATTGAGTAGTAGTCGGTCACTTGTACAGGAAAAAATAGCAGGATAACTCCATTCAACAAACCAAATAAAGAAAACTTGAACCCGCGAAAATATGTGACAAATGTCAACCTGGTCTTAGCTCACGCCACATGGCGGCACATTCCCTTTCTCAGAGAGGTGGCATGTGGCACCTGTGTGTTGTAAGCGTATTGAAAAAAAGTTAGTCACAAAAACTACCCACTCATACGCACAAAGCGTTTTGAGAACACATTTATTATGCGTACAGCCAAGGAGTAGAATTCCTTGCCGGAGTCTGTGTTTCCTGATAGCTACAACTTAGGAGTCTTTAAGTCAAGAGTGAATAGGCTACTTCTAGGCAAGCGTGCTCCATCGTCGACCATATCATGGCTTACCACCAGGTGAGATGGTGGTCAAACGCGAGCCAATCATTAATAATAAAAAAAAGAACGTCTTATGCTGCTACAAATGAAGTTGCGATTAAAAACTAGAGAAGCAGCGTTACACCGCCGCATAGGAAGCTGCTGTCAGTGGCTTTGCCCACGCGAAAGTAGGAAATTGTCCAAAGGAAATATACTCCCGGGATAAAAAGTATCATAAGTGCTATTCCAGGTAATGGTTTAGCACTTATGCCAAGTTTCATCAAAATCCGCGTTCCAGCGTGAAGGAGTAACAAGGTTACACACACACTTACAAAATTTCAATTTTGCAATATTAGCGTGATTAGCCCGTTGGGCCTGCTCAGAAGGCAAGGTATAAAGTCACTCAAAGCAAGGAGGTATTCTATCTTTGCCTAGTATTCCTTCTGGGTCTGTACCATGGTCTGAATGAAACAGCCCCCCTAGCCAAGTTACGATCGTTTCGTTTGCTTCAAACGCCTCGAGTAGGCCACGCCTCCGATTCCTTTGTTCTGACGTCATCCCAACGCTCAGTCACGTGGTCAGAACAAAGGAATCGGAGGCGTGGCCTACTCCAGGCGTACGACGCAAACGAAATGATCGTAACTTGGCTAGGGGGGCTGGGCAGTATACGAGAGGTCGCATCCTATAAAGGTATCAACTTACCAGTACTACAATAAAAATCTTGTCATGATTCTTCTTGGAAAATTTCAATTTCAAATGTAATTTGATTCGACATCGAGAGCTTTGCGATCCCAAAAATAATGCTTTTTAATCTAGATTCTGTTATCTTTTTAATAGCTTGTACCTACCCAAATATTGGCTTAGGTTCACCGACATAATTGTTTTGATTAAATTCTATGTTTTTTTTAATCTGTTTTATGATCTTACAGTTTACTTAAATGATAAACGTAAGTACCAAAACCATTATATTTGCAGTTAGTTGTAACTAGATTTTAAGTAAAATCTATGATTATTTCATGCAAGATTATTTAGTATTGCCTAAGGCATTAAGTCCGCCCTTGTACAATGTTTCATTAGTGCATAAAGTTTTAAATAAAGAAATAAATAAGATTATTTATTTTTCTGTATCTTTAAAAAGCAGGATCCAGAAAAGGTAAAATCCTTCGACCAGGCTGGTGTTGTGTTTGGTCTACTGTCACAATTAATAGGTATTTACCTACTAGTCTACTGTATAATTGACATAAAATTGCCCTTGAGTAGGTATGCGTTTTTGTATGTCTGGCTATTATCTCGGGGGCAATCTTCATGCTCTGTGACACGAATTATTATTATTTTTTCTTCTGTGTTAAGTCAATCACTATGAGCAAATGTGAGTACACTATGTCAGTCTGAGTGCATCCGCCATTGGAAACGTCTCCTTGTCGTCTACTATATGATGCCCTTTCTTTTGAGCTACCTACTTTGCGTAAAGCTACGCATTGTGAGCTGTGCTGCTAATATATACGGGTGCTTCTCTAGCTTCTCCCGGTATTTGAAAGAAAGAAAAACAGTTTACGCGAAATGATGCAATCGTACAACTAGCTAACAAACATAATCAATAGATAGGGAAGATATGCGTCACATCCGTGTAAAAGGGCCGAACGCTCAGCATAAAGCTGCGGCCCAAAGCGATGAGCTCACAGCGCTGGTTTTCAGCGTGGGCCGGTGACGGTGTTGACATAAAGATGGAAATAAAAATACAGATGAATTATAAATAAAAATAAATAAATAAAAAGGTGACAAATACATTTATGTAAAGTGCAACACCAAGGCGACATTTTGGATTTCCTCCTTTGTCGTGGGTACTTTTAGATGTTCGTGAATTTCCTAGTTGGTCTCATATCATGGAACACTGCTGATTGTTCGTAGTATTATGTTTTGCATTCTCTGCAAGCATGAGATGGTAGAGTTGGAGGCACTACCCAGAGTTGAATGCCATACACATCCATACCGGCTTTAATATAGCTTTATAAATTATTTTTATTGATTTTAGTAAAGCTTTCGACACGCTTAATTATAATACACTCTCACAGAAATTAGAATGCAGTGGTATAAGGGGTCCCCTTCTCCAGTGGTTTATGAGCTACCACAGCAATAGATATACGACTGTCAAGCTAGGAAACTCGTATAGCGACATGAAATTAACAACTAAAGGCACGGCACAGGGGTCAATATTCGGGCCTACTGAATACCTATTCTATGTCAACGATATATGCAATACCATAGGAGAAGGCTCTGTATACCAGTTTGCCGACGACACCTGCATCGTGGTGGCTGATAAAGATGCTGAAAGGGCCGAGCGTCTTCTTCAAACAAACTTTGACTTACTGTGCAAGTGGTCGCACGACGTTGGTCTCGTCATAAATGGTGACAAAACCAAAGCCATGCACATACATTCTTCACACAATAAAGCCACCTACACATCTTCCATCAAAGCCCATAACCATGGCTGTCTGCACGCAGTATATGCCAGTAGTTGTAGTTGTGAAACATTAGAGTTCGTCAAAGAACACAAGTATATTGGTCTTATAATTGATGACAAATTCAACTGGGTCCCCCACATTAACTATCTATGTGATAGACTAAGATCTATACTGGGTCGAATAATTGTACTTAAACATAAAATGCTATATAAAACCTTAAGGCTATTATACCTAGCTCTAGCTGACTCCATAATTGGCTATGGTCTCAGTAGCTACGGGAGAACTTATAAAACACATTTAGACAAAATTTACAAATTACAACAACGAATTCTCAAAAATATAGTACCACTTAAAATTAAAACAAAATACAAAGACGATTACTCAGAACTATTTCATTATTGCAACATATTGCCAGTTCACAACATGGTTAAACTTTCTATACTAAAAGACGAAATAATTAACATAAATAATTTAAATAAGAATACACGTTATCCAAAACTAAGAACGTTAGTGAACATGAACACCTTTACCTTGCCTAGATGGAACAACATATACGGTATGAGAACATACACGTACATACTGCCAAAAATAATTAACGAACTTCCTGTGGACATACAAAATAAATACCTCTGCAACCCTAAAAAATCAAAATGTGAATTAAAAAAGCATTTTTGCAACTGAATGAATTAGTTTAGTCATACTAACTTATTTATAATATCTTTAAATTTAAAACTTACTACCTAACTTATTTGTAATTTATCCGAACTCACTAGCCATATATAAGCCAGTAAAGGCTTTTGAGGTTTTTAGTATAAAAAAAAAAATGTATAAGTACTGCGATTTTGAACATAAATAAAAAAAAAAATGAGTTCCGATCCGAAGGTGCTTGAAACGTATGGTTAATTTGTCTCTCTTTTTTGAACGACTTAAAAAAGGGGGTTTTCAATTCGGTTGTATTTTTTTTATCATCTTTTTTATAATGTTTGTTACGTCAGAACTTTGTCGTTTATGGACCAATTTGCAAATTTTTTTGTTCCCCTAAAATGATATACATACTTCCAGATTGGTCCCATATTTTCAAAACTAGTTCTGATGATGCAATCCATGAGGAATCGAGGGAACTCCTCAAATATTATAGGCAATCATATGGTGATTTTGGTATTTTTTCGAGAACTCAAGCATTTACAGTCAAATACTTTTTGACATTTGATGAAGTAGAACTGGTGAAGAAACGGCCAGCGGAACTTGACACTCACATAGATATCTTTATAATTAAGCAACTATGACAATACAAATAAATAAATGATTCTGAATAGTATTGTTGAAAATGGTATCATGAAAGTTATCTGATGATGATGACGGAGCCGGAAGGTATACATCGGAACTCAATGTATCCTAGCCCTGTTTGGGCTCATTAGAATTGTCATGAAATGCACTTAAGTTATAAGGTACTATCGAACTGATCTGATAATGGAGCCGGAAGATGGAAGGTTGACACGGAAACTTCTTAATAAAACAATGTATCCAAGCAGTGTTTGGGTTGGTTGGAATTGTCAAGTAAAATAATATGTACTCTGGCTATACCTAAGTGTATCACAACTAAAACGTGTGAAATAAAAATCTTTTTACAAAAAAAAAATAAAGTAAATAAACGACTTCATTAATAAATTGAATGTTATTTTGAACGATTCAGTGTTTTTATTTTTTATTTTTGTAGTTGTTTTTTTTTTTGAAGATTTTTTTTTGTTTCCATGTCAGACATATTTGATCAAGGTGAAGTGTAACGAACACTGTTTTGCTGTGAGACAAATTATGTCATTTAATTTTGAAAATCGAGCGTATTTTTGTGCGTGTGAGCAGCTCAAATTGCCACTAAAATAACAATTAATTGTAACTTAAGAGAACTTGTTATAAACTTTATGCTTTAAATAAAGGAACGTGATGTTGGCCAAAATCCACAGTGATTTATTATAGTGGCTCCGTTTACTGAACATTAGAGTTCTTACTAACTTTTGTAAGTGAAAAGTTTTTGTTTTAAGAGCTATCTATTCTTTAAATGGTTTCTTGGTTTGTCTCATTTGCCAACTTCTGGATGTTTGCATTCAAGATTTTGTAGCTGGTATAATAATGGCGATCAGGCTCGATCTCTTTTTTTTTTCGGTGGGAAAGTCATCGGATGACATCCTCCGCTCTGCGGGAGGGTGTGTCAGACTTTTACTGATTAAAAATCCACTCCTGTTCCTTTGTTGCCTTTCATACCAGGGCCGAGTCTTCTTTTCAGAAGCAGACCCTTGGCCCCAGTAGGCTTCGACTCTGCTTGGCCCCTACGGTTTGCTGACATTCTCCTTGAGGCGCGCGTGGAACAGTACGCGCCGTCAACGACTTGGGCTCGGTCCGGACGGTTACCGGATGGTCGGACGGCGAGCTACCTATTGCTGGCCGTCCGCAAGCCTGCGTCTACGGTGGCCGGAAATCGGGATCGGGATCCCTAAAAGGGGCGTGAGGGCCGCTCCCTCGCGCGTGCACGTGAGGCCTTCTCTTTTGCTAACATAACTGCTTCGCAGAAGGAGGCGACCGCCTGCCACTCCTCCTCGCTTCGGACCATGGCCTGTACCAAGGCCCGGCGCGAGATCGCTGCCACCGATCTCCCCCACGAGGGTTTCGTACAAATTTACCTATGTAAATAGTTCAATTCCCGAACGGAGTCCCGAAGATTTTTCCGAATCGCAAAAAAATGATTTTTTTTTGTGACGTAACAACAAATTATTGATAGGCTCGCGTTTGACCACTATCTCACCTGATGGTAAGCGATGATGTGGCCGACGATGGAGCACGCCTGCCTAGACTATATATTATGACCTTGCTTGATGCCAAATTTCAGGATTCTGGGTCGACGGGAAGTATACTATGAATTTTGATTGCTTTGAGAGTGTCGAAATGCACGTTTTTTGCGACATCAACGGTCGTATCTTTTTTTTCGTTAACTCAGAAGTCTGATTTTTTTACAGCTTCAAGAGACCACAGACTTGAGTATAGGGTTTTAATTTTAACTCGATACCTTCACGCGTTCCCGAGATAAAGGGTCTTAACAGACAGGGACCACATAGTGATCCTATAAGGGTTCCGTCCCTGGGCTCCCCCACTCACGCAGTGTCTCCGGCCCCAGATTGTGGAGGGTGTGGTGAGCACTCTGTTCCCTGCGCGAGGGGAACACTCTCCACCGCTCATGGCTCCGCCACCAGCGGTGTCTAACGCGGATCACGATGGCGACGACGACGACAATGCTCCAGAGGTGACCGAGGTAGAGATGAGTGTGGCGGTACGAAGGCTGAGTGCCAAGAATACCGCCCCAGGACCCGACGGCTTGCCTGGGAAAGCCTGGGTCCTGGCCATGGAGGCTCTGTCGGATGCGGTGTCCCAGGGCAGGTGTGTCGTGGCGGTGTCATTGGACATCGCCAACGCCTTCAACTCCCTGCCCTGGAGTAGCATTAGGAGGGCACTCCGGTATCACCGGGTGCCCGACTACCTCTGTCGTGTGATCGAGGCCTACCTGTCGGACAGGTACATCATCTAGCCTGGTCACCCCTGACGGGGTCAGCGTGGTCTGCTACGCAGATGACACGCTGGTCCTGGCTCAGGGAGACTCGTACCAGGCGGCGGTCGAATTAGCGACACGCGGGGTTGCGATAGTCGTTGATAGGATCCAGCAGATGGAACTCGAGGTGGCGCTGCACAAGTCCGAGGCCATGTGTTTTCACGGCCCTCAGAGCGCGCCGCCTCGGCGCTCCTAATTAACGGTAGGAGGAGTTCACATCGGCGTCGGGTCGACGATGAAGTACCTGGGACTCGTCCTCGACAGCTGGTGGAATTTCGAGGAGCAGCCGGTGCACTTCCGACGTCTGGCTCCCAAACTGAATCGGACTGGGGCTGCCCTCAAGCGGCTCTTGCCCAACCTCGGGGGTCCAGACGCCTCCTGCCGGAGGCTCTACGCAGGCATCGTCCGGTCCATGGGCCTTTATGGGGCGCCGGTGTGGGCGCCGTCACTGCGAAAGCGACCGGCGGCCCAGCTGAACGCGTGCCAGAGGGTCATGGCCATACGGATGGTGCGGGGATACCGCATGTTTTCCCGCGAAGCGGCGAGCCTCCTTGCTGGCCAGCCACCATGGGATCTGGAGGCAACAGGCCTTGCACGCATGCACGATCTGTGCGTGGAGATACAACGTCGGGGTGAAACTCCGCTGCCGCGACAAGCCGCGGCATGGCGGACAGAGCTCCGGCGGGGTCTCATGGCGGAATGGCGACAGCGACTATTGTAACCCAGTGCTGGGCACGCCATAATTATGGCGGTAAGTCCCCTCTTTGAGGAGTGGCTGGAAAGGCAACACGGCGTCCTTAACTTCCGCATGATGCAGGTCCTCACCGGACATGGTAAGTTCGGGAGGTTCCTGCACCGGATTAGTGCGGAAGAAACGCCCGGGTGTCACCATTGTGTGGACACGGTGGAGCACACGGTGGAGGTGTGTCCCGCTTGGGCAGAGCAACGCCGTGTCCTCGTGGGGGCGACCGGCGACGGCGATCTCTCGCGCTGGGCCTTGGTACAGGCCATGATCCGGAGCGGGGAGGAGTGGCAGGCGGTCGCCTCCTTCTGCGAAGCAGTAATAACTTTATTATTATAATAGTGTCGTAGTAAATATTATTCCTTATCTGTTTATTTGTGTAAAACCCTTTAATAAAGTATTTTATTTTGAAAATATTTTATTTCATTAAAAACATTTAGTCAGTACCTGAATACATAATAAAATAAATCACTAATTAGCTGAAACCTCATGTGGATTGCAAATAATTAAAAATTCTAGTAATTATGATACTGAAATACTAGTAAAGCCGGATTAACGCTGCAATGTATAAAATAATCCGAGAGCGAGTGCTTCGTGTTCGCACTAAAGCTCTGAAACATGTTGGAAATTAATCGAGCTTTTCGAATTCGATTGGCTGGTGGTAACGTAATCAATAAAGCTTACCTATGTACATATATAAATATTTTCCTACATCAGTTTACAATGTAATCGGGCGGGTATTAGGCATTGCATCTAGAAAATAACTAGATTTTACTTTCGACTTTGATCCCGTGGCTTCAGACGTAAGAACCGTGATTTTTTCAGTCGTTTAAATATTTTTACAATCAGATAAGTAAGACAAAGTCATTCGATAGGTAATTGTAAAGGCTTTTTCCACGGATTAGTATCTAGTTTATTAAAAAAAATATGTACCTATTTATAAAAATAAATAATAACGATGGATTCGTAAAATTTTAAAATATTCTTGGAAACTCGAAAAAAGGCAGTCGGATCAGCTAGTTACTAATAATAATGAAAATATTTGCACCTTTTAATAAATTCGAATCAGAATAAAAGACATTGGCAACGCCACCTAGGGTAGATTACCGAAGATTAGTAGGTAGGTTCGTAATAGTTCTAGGCTCGGAGGATAGATGGCACTGTCAACAATATTGCAAATAATTATAAAGCTTCGTTGACATGTTGCACTGTTTGTGACATTTTTACTAAATAGTTCAATCCATTAAGGCTTAAGTTTAAAGGTTTAGAGTACGTTTTTTATATACTTACCGTTGAAAACTTAAATTGAGTAGTAGTCGGTCACTTGTACAGGAAAAAATAGCAGGATAACTCCATTCAACAAACCAAATAAAGAAAACTTGAACCCGCGAAAATATGTGACAAATGTCAACCTGGTCTTAGCTCACGCCACATGGCGGCACATTCCCTTTCTCAGAGAGGTGGCATGTGGCACCTGTGTGTTGTAAGCGTATTGAAAAAAAGTTAGTCACAAAAACTACCCACTCATACGCACAAAGCGTTTTGAGAACACATTTATTATGCGTACAGCCAAGGAGTAGAATTCCTTGCCGGAGTCTGTGTTTCCTGATAGCTACAACTTAGGAGTCTTTAAGTCAAGAGTGAATAGGCTACTTCTAGGCAAGCGTGCTCCATCGTCGACCATATCATGGCTTACCACCAGGTGAGATGGTGGTCAAACGCGAGCCAATCATTAATAATAAAAAAAAGAACGTCTTATGCTGCTACAAATGAAGTTGCGATTAAAAACTAGAGAAGCAGCGTTACACCGCCGCATAGGAAGCTGCTGTCAGTGGCTTTGCCCACGCGAAAGTAGGAAATTGTCCAAAGGAAATATACTCCCGGGATAAAAAGTATCATAAGTGCTATTCCAGGTAATGGTTTAGCACTTATGCCAAGTTTCATCAAAATCCGCGTTCCAGCGTGAAGGAGTAACAAGGTTACACACACACTTACAAAATTTCAATTTTGCAATATTAGCGTGATTAGCCCGTTGGGCCTGCTCAGAAGGCAAGGTATAAAGTCACTCAAAGCAAGGAGGTATTCTATCTTTGCCTAGTATTCCTTCTGGGTCTGTACCATGGTCTGAATGAAACAGCCCCCCTAGCCAAGTTACGATCGTTTCGTTTGCTTCAAACGCCTCGAGTAGGCCACGCCTCCGATTCCTTTGTTCTGACGTCATCCCAACGCTCAGTCACGTGGTCAGAACAAAGGAATCGGAGGCGTGGCCTACTCCAGGCGTACGACGCAAACGAAATGATCGTAACTTGGCTAGGGGGGCTGGGCAGTATACGAGAGGTCGCATCCTATAAAGGTATCAACTTACCAGTACTACAATAAAAATCTTGTCATGATTCTTCTTGGAAAATTTCAATTTCAAATGTAATTTGATTCGACATCGAGAGCTTTGCGATCCCAAAAATAATGCTTTTTAATCTAGATTCTGTTATCTTTTTAATAGCTTGTACCTACCCAAATATTGGCTTAGGTTCACCGACATAATTGTTTTGATTAAATTCTATGTTTTTTTTAATCTGTTTTATGATCTTACAGTTTACTTAAATGATAAACGTAAGTACCAAAACCATTATATTTGCAGTTAGTTGTAACTAGATTTTAAGTAAAATCTATGATTATTTCATGCAAGATTATTTAGTATTGCCTAAGGCATTAAGTCCGCCCTTGTACAATGTTTCATTAGTGCATAAAGTTTTAAATAAAGAAATAAATAAGATTATTTATTTTTCTGTATCTTTAAAAAGCAGGATCCAGAAAAGGTAAAATCCTTCGACCAGGCTGGTGTTGTGTTTGGTCTACTGTCACAATTAATAGGTATTTACCTACTAGTCTACTGTATAATTGACATAAAATTGCCCTTGAGTAGGTATGCGTTTTTGTATGTCTGGCTATTATCTCGGGGGCAATCTTCATGCTCTGTGACACGAATTATTATTATTTTTTCTTCTGTGTTAAGTCAATCACTATGAGCAAATGTGAGTACACTATGTCAGTCTGAGTGCATCCGCCATTGGAAACGTCTCCTTGTCGTCTACTATATGATGCCCTTTCTTTTGAGCTACTTTGCGTAAAGCTACGCATTGTGAGCTGTGCTGCTAATATATACGGGTGCTTCTCTAGCTTCTCCCAATATTTGAAAGAAAGAAAAACAGTTTACGCGAAATGACGCAATCGTATAACTAGCTAACAAACATAATCAATAGATAGGGAAGATATGCGTCACATCCATGTAAAACGGCCGAACGCTCAGCATAAAGCTGCGGCCCAAAACGATGAGCTCACAGCGCTGGTTTTCAGCGTGGGCCGGTGACGGTGTTGACATAAAGACGGAAATAAAAATACAGATGAATTATAAATAAAAATAAATAAATAAAAAGGTGACAAATACATTTATGTAAAGTGCAACACCAAGGCGACATTTTGGATTTCCTCCTTTGTCGTGGGTACTTTTAGATGTTCGTGAATTTCCTAGTTGGTCTCATATCATGGAACACTGCTGATTGTTCGTAGTATTATGTTTTGCATTCTCTGCAAGCATGAGATGGTAGAGTTGGAGGCACTACCCAGAGTTGAATGCCATACACATCCATACCGGCTTTATAAATTATTTTTATTGATTTTAGTAAAGCTTTCGACACGCTTAATTATAATACACTCTCACAGAAATTAGAATGCAGTGGTATAAGGGGTCCCCTTCTCCAGTGGTTTATGAGCTACCACAGCAATAGATATACGACTGTCAAGCTAGGAAACTCGTATAGCGACATGAAATTAACAACTAAAGGCACGGCACAGGGGTCAATATTCGGGCCTACTGAATACCTACTCTATGTCAACGATATGTGCAATACCATAGGAGAAGGCTCTGTATACCAGTTTGCCGACGACACCTGCATTGTGGTGGCTGATAAAGATGCTGAAAGGGCCGAGCGTCTTCTTTAAACAAACTTTGACTTACTGTGCAAGTGGTCGCACGACGTTGGTCTCGTCATAAATGGTGACAAAACCAAAGCCATGCACATACATTCTTCACACAATAAAGCCACCTACACACCTTCCATCAAAGCCCATAACCATGGCTGTCTGCACGCAGTATATGCCAGTAGTTGTAGTTGTGAAACATTAGAGTTCGTCAAAGAACACAAGTATATTGGTCTTATAATTGATGACAAATTCAACTGGGTCCCCCACATTAACTATCTATGTGATAGACTAAGATCTATACTGGGTCGAATAATTGTACTTAAACATAAAATGCTATATAAAACCTTAAGGCCGCTTAAAGGCTTAAGGTTCCGTAGCCAAATGGCAAAAAACGGAACCCTTATAGATTCGTCATGTCTGTCTGTCTGTCTGTCTGTCTGTCTGTCTGTCTGTCTGTCTGTCTGTCCGTCTGTCCGTCCGTATGTCACAGCCACTTTTTTCCGAAACTATAAGAGCTATACTGTTGAAACTTTGTAAGTAGATGTATTCTGTGAACCGCATTAAGATTTTCATACAAAAATAGAAAAAAAGCAATAAATTTTGGGGGTCCCCATACTTAGAACTGAAACTCAAAATTTTTTTTTTCATCAAACCCATGCGTGTGGGGTATCTATGGATAGGTCTTCAAAAATGATACTGAGGTTTCTAATATCATTTTTTTCTAAACTGAATAGTTTGCGCGAGAGACACTTCCAAAGTGGTAAAATGTGTGTCCCCCCCCCTCTAACTTCTAAAATAAGAGAATGATAAAACTAAAAAAAATATATGATGTACATTACTATAAAAACTGCCAACGAAAATTGGTTTGAACGAGATCTGGTCAGTAGTTTTTTTTTAGTACGTCATAAATCGTAAACCGCAATTTACCTTTCAAGTTTGTACGGAACCCTCAGTGCGCGAGTCCGGCTAGCGCTTGCCCAATTTTTTTTAATGTTTGTTACGTCAGAACTTTGTCGTTTATGGACCAATTTGCAAATTTTTTTGTTCCCCTTAAAGGATATACATACTTCCAGATTGGTCCCATTTTTTCAAAACTAGTTCTGATGTTGCAATCCATGAGGAATCGAGGGAAATCCTCAAATATTATAGGCAATCATATGGTGATTTTGGTATTTTTTCGAGAACTCAAACATTTACAGTCAAATACTTTTGGACATTTGATGAAGCAGAACTGGTGAAGAAACGGCCAACGGAACTTGACACTCACATAGATATCTTTATAATTAAGCAACTATGACAATACAAATAAATAAATGGTTCTGAATAGTATTGTTGAAAATGGTATCATGAAAGTTATCTGATGATGATGACGGAGCCGGAAGGTATACACCGGAACTCGATGTATCCTAGCCCTGTTTGGGCTCATTAGAATTGTCATGAAATGCACTTAAGTTATAAGGTACTATCGAACTGATCTGATAATGGAGCCGGAAGATGGAAGGTAGACACGGAAACTTCTTAATAAAACAATGTATCCAAGCAGTGTTTGGGTTGGTTGGAATTGTCAAGTAAAATAATAATATATGTACTCTGGCTATACCTAAGTGTATCACAACTAAAACGTGTGAAATAAAAATCTTTGTACAAAAATATAAATAAACGACTTCATTAATAAATTGAATGTTATTTTGAACGATTCAGTGTTTTTTTTTTGTTTTTGTGATGAAGTCGGTTGTTTTTTTTTTTGAAGATTTTTTCTATCGTGTTGTTTCCATGTCAGACATCGATCAAGGTGAAGTGTAACGAACACTGTTTTGCTGTGAGACAAATTATGTCATTTAATTTTGAAAATCAAGCGTATTTTTGTGCGTGTGAGCAGCTCAAATTGCCACTAAAATAACAATTAATTGTAACTTAAGAGAACTTAATATAAACTTTTTGCTTTAAATAAAGGAACGTGATGTTGGCCAAAATCCACAGTGATTTATTATAGTGTCTCCGTTTACTGAACAGAGTTCTTATTTCTTAGTAGTTCTGAGTTATTAGTTCTAATCAGAGTTCTTACTAAGTTTTGTAAGTGAAAAGTTTTTGTTTTAAGAGCTATCTATTCTTTAAATGGTTTCTTGGTTTGTCTCATTTGCCAACTTCTGGATGTTTGCATTCAAGAATTTGTAGCTGGTATAATAATGACGACCAGGCTTGATCTCTTTTTTTTTCGGTGGGAAAGTCATCGGATGACATCCTCCGCTCTGCGCGAGGGTGTGTCAGACTTTTACTGAATAAAAATCCACTCCTGGTCCTTCGTTGCCTTTCATACCAGGGCCGAGTCTTCTTTTCAGAAGCAGACCCTTGGCTCCATTAGGCTTCGACCCTGCTTGGCCCCTACGGTTTGCTGACATCTCCTTGAGGCGCGCGTGGAACAGTACGCGCCGTCAACGACTTGGGCTCGGTCCGGACGGTTACCGGACGGTCGGACGGCGAGCTACCTATTGCTAGCCGTCCGCAAGCCCGCGTCTATGGTGGCTGGAAATCGGGATCGGGATCCCTAAAAGGGGCGTGAGGGCCGCTCTCTAATTTAATCTAACCGTGTTTGGTAGTATTAGAATTGTCTAATACTACCAAACACGGTTAGATTAAATTAATTTATTACAGAGTTCCGGTGCCTAACTTCAGGCTTCATCATCAGATCAGTTCTATATATTCCCCCTATTCTTTCAGTCAGTCATCGACTACACGTATAGACACGATAAAGCAATTTTACTTATTACGACATTTCTGCTGTGATCCTATGAGGAGTTCTGTTTCATATCTTCGAACTTCATGATCAGATCATAACAATATTTCTATGGGACCAACTTGGAAGCATAACCTTTCAATAAAAAAAAAAAATCAAAATCGGTCCACAACTGACCGAGAAATCGGTGAACATAGATAAAAAAAGATATATTCAGCCGAACATAGAACCTCCTCCTTTTTGAAGTCGGTTAAAAATACTACACTATCAGGAAATAAAGACTCCGGCGGGGAATCCCACTCCTTAGCAGTACGCACAATGAATACATAATGACAGCGGAAGTTAAGACCCATCTTAACTTACAAAAAAATGTCACAATGTATATATTTTATTGCTCGTGCTCGTGACTGTATCTAAAGAATTCGTGTAAATATGTCATTTGTTAAGAAGAAAATGTTTTTCGAATAAAATGTTTACTTATCGAGTTTCTTCAGAGAAGATAATGGAAATTCATTTTTCATTTTGTATCGAATCGACACGTTCGTGAAGTTAGCGACAGCTGTTGTAATGACGTTAAACATTTATTGTTTAGTTTTATTGTTTTATCCTTAGTTTTTTCCGCGGATTGGTCCCTTGACATGGTCCCTCAGGAATCCTGGATTTTATTCTAAATAAAATGTAGCACACGGCGCAAGGGCGGATCCAGCTTTGGCGCCAGGGAGGGGTCACATAGTCATGGTCAAGTCATAAGAAGTTATGATTTAATTTAAATGACAAAATAAATTTTTCGTTTACGTCTTCTCCCGTAACGCGTTATCACTCCATCTACTTCAATGGTAACAAGAAAGGCAAGCGGCGAACTCAAAAAAATGGACTGCCACAAGGTAGTGTTTTAGCCCCCTTGCTGTTTAACGTTCACACCAATGACCAACCGGTGAGCCCTAACACAACCCGTTTTCTGTATGCAGACGACCTGGCATTCACTTGCCAAGCCACTGATTTTGAGGAGATTGAGGCCAACCTTACCACCGCTCTCTCAGATCGCAGCCAGTATTATACTGCCTATGCGTTTAAAGCAAATCCCTCTTAAACGCAGACGTCTTTCACCTTTGTAACAGACAAGCGGTTCGAATGCTAATATCTCGTAGCAGGAGGTGGCAATCATTCATAGCTCCCATCCAAGATATCTCGACATCACTCTGGATAGATCTCTCAACTACAGAAAGAATTGCGAGAACGTTAAACGGAAAGCGCATACGAGAAACCACCTACTACGTCGCCTAACATCAACTAGATGGGAGGCGTCTCCCCAAGTTCTGCGAACAACTGGAATAATAATATAATAATAATAATAAGTTTATTTGGAACACAACCATAATTCAAGTCTTAATAAACTAGAACAGGAACAGTAAATTAAACAAAACATAGCCTGCTGTCTCCCAAACTAGGCAAAAACCTGTATCTTGGGAGGCAGAATATATAGAAATTATACGTTCTCTAGTCCGTAGCCCATGTAAGACGACGTAAACATAAATGAAAAAAAATAAGTAAAAAAAAATAAAATAATGAAAAATAAACAAAAACAGAAAAGATTAAAGACCAAAAAAAACTGCTTAAAGACGAAAAACTGCTTAATAATATTAAATAGATTGCCATTCATCTACTTGCATGATATGTACGTGTATGTCGGCATGTGAGAGTGTGTGTGTATGAGGGTATGTTTGTGAGTGTGTGTAAATGTGAGATGGTGTGTTATGATGTGTGAATGGCGCTCTACTTCTTCGCTGGTGAATATGCCTGTCCAGTATGGAGCCGCTCCGCCCATTTTTAACATAGTGGATACAGCACTTAATGAGACGTGCCGAATTGCCAATGGTTGCCTTATGCCGGTACGAATGCTGTATCCACTAATCGGCATTGCACCCCCAGAAATTCGCAGGACTGTGGCTAGCCACATAGAAAGAACAAAAAAAATGGGCATGTGCGAGTCGGACTCGGCCACTGAGGGGTCCGTACAAAATTACCTATGAAAACAGTTCAATTCCCGAATTGAGTAACGAAGATTTTTTTCGAACCGCAAAAAAGAAATTGTGACGTAACTACAAATTTACAGTTTTCAGATTTTTTCCTTTACTTGTTGCTTCATGCCGAATTTCAGCATTCTAAGTCAACGTGAAATACCCTATAAATTTTGATTCCTTTGAGAGTGTCGAAATAAACGTTTTTTGTGCCATAAAATATCTTTTTTTTTCGTTAACTTAGAATTTTGATTTTTTCACAGCTTCAAAGGACCGCAGACTTAAGTTTATGGTTTTAATTTCAACTCGATAAAGTGTCTAAACAAACTATGCCGAAAAAACGCGACCGAAGTTCGGCATGTTAACGCCTGCAATGCTATTTGTATTACTGACGACACATTATGCCGAAATTACGTTGCGTTATAGCATACAGCCGTACTTCGGACCGGCGTAAGTTCAGCGGCAATTCGGCGGCAAAGTATTCTGTAGAGCACACATTACACGCGACTGAAGTTCAATTGTCGACTGGTGTAAACTTTTCGATACAAAAAGGTATATTATCTCTTTACTACTTTACTAGTGTGTCGATAGACTGGTTCGTACTACGAGACATTCTGTTCTAAAGAAGTTCAAGATGTTATTATTACATTATATTAAAAACTTATACGTTCAAAAACTAATATTTATTTATTTATTCATACTTTATGCACATAAAGGTTCAAAGGCGGACTTAATGCCTTAGGCATAAGTACGATATATATATCACGATACGATTACAACCTTCTGACATCCGTATACTGGGCCAGGCAAGGAATTTAATTAGTTTTACCATAGACACGCTAAGAACGTACGACACGCTACGTTTTTATGGACATGGAGAAGTGCCAGTCCGGTTAGACATTCGACGGTTCGACCATTGAAGCTCTTAGCTCTAATTTAATTTTGTAACGAGAAAGATCTTCCCGCTGTCGCTGTTGCAAGTGTAGCCATAATGCAAAAAGAAATCTTATATTAGGATACGTCTCAAAATCACAATTTAAAATAAGGTCAGAAATCGACTGTGGTGACTTGAGGCAATTGAGAGGCGAGCCAGGAGGATCATTGGCAATGATGCACTCGTTGAGTCGAGGCTTCAAAGTCTTGAGCATCGACGCCGAGTTGCTAGCCTGTCGGTTTTCTACCGGTTGCGTTTCGGGGAGTGTGCATCGGAATTGCATAACCTAATTCCGCCTAGCCCGTTCCATCATCGGACCACCAGGCAAACGGCAATGCGCCACCAGTACATGGTGGACATCCCACCTGTACGCACAAAACGTTTTGGGAACACATTCATAGTGCGTACAGCTAAGGAGTGGAATTCCTTGCCGGAATCTGTTTTTCCTGATGGCTACAATCCGGGAATCTTTAAGTCAAGAGTGAATAGGTTACTTCTAGGTAAGCGCGCTCCATCGTCGACCGCATAGTCGCTTTCCATCAGGTGAGATAGCGGTCAAGCGCGAACTTATCAAGAATAAAAAAATAAAAAAAAGTGGTATGTCCTGACTCCGCTGCCACTTCACCATCCACAGCCGATAATCGTTTACAACGAGAGAAACTGGAGTAGGTACTTTATTAACTACAAGCCTTTGCCCGCAGCTTCATCCTGCGTACATTAAATATAGCCTATATCACTCAAGAATAAAGCATCTTTCTATCAGAGAAAATCCTCAAAAGTTTTTGAGAAAAATTGACGTCATTCAGAATCTCGATTATATGTGCAAGGCTTCTATAGATGTACTTTATTATATTTTTAATATATGAGTACATTATGGAGGGCCAAAGTTCACGTTAAATAGCAGATTTTCAGAGGTATTTACTATTTACTAGATTAGTTTTACACAAGTTTATGTTTTGATTTTTATAGAAGCCTAGATAATATCCACAAGATATCTGTGTATCCAAAATATCTGGAGAAAGAAAATGTGCCTCGGATTTGCCGCTCTTAAATTAATTAAATATTGAAGGTGCTTACATAAAATCTATATTGTGACAAAAAATTACACAAAAACATTGTTTAACAATTTTAATCAGTGGGCCGCCTGGGTCCTGGACCCAGCCCAGGGGGGGGTCATGACCCCCATGACCCCCCCCCCTGGATCCGCCCTTGACGGCGATAGTAACGTGTTGTCGTCACATCGGAATACAAGAATAAACAAACAGAAAGTTCACCTGAGATATTTTTAGCTTTTTACCGACAATCAACCAATACCTACATTATCAAATGATATCAAAGCATTTATTTTAAATAAACCATTTACGAGTACTTTTGAATTGTCAAGATGTCGGTTATTCAGAAAAAAAAATGAGCCTAATTGCGCATTTCCAAGCGTAGATCTATGTGGAGAAGAATTAATTTAAATAGAGTGTGACGAAAACGTATTTTGTTTACTATACCAGGCAAATAAAAAAAAGTGAGACGAAGTTTAGTTTTCTATCAATACTAGACTTATCTTCATCACTTTAGTACTTATCCAGCCCCCCTAGCCAAGTTACAATCGTTTCGATTCGATTCTCTTTTCGTCGATCGCCTCGAGTAGAGCATATTGCTTTATCCTGACGTCATCTCAACGCTCAGTCACGTGGTCAGAACAAAGAAAAAGGAGGCGTTGCCGACTCGAGGCGATCAACGAAAAGAGAATCGAAACGAAACGGTTGTAACTTGGCTAGGGGGGCAGAATAGATATTACCAGGTACTACTAACAAACCAACAATGTTTATATCTCAGTAGTACTAATTTTAGAGACCGATTGAAGATTCGGTTTTGGATTCAGTTTCGGCCAAAAAGTTGCCGAATATTTGGCTCGACCGAAACTAACGTCTTTGAGCTAACGGTTGTAATAGATACCTAAAAACTGACTGACTTGTTCGTCAACGTTTGTTATATTTTTATGTAATCGACGATTTATAAGATAAGTAGTTTCTGCCAGCGGTTTTATCCGCATTAAAGTAAGTTTCTACATACAAACTTTGGAACCTGTTTTAGTCTCTTAAGGGGTGAATTTTGAAAAACCCTCTTTTAGTGCTCGCTTTAGTGACGTAAGTCATAAAAGAAGACCTTGTGCAAAATTTCACGCTCCTAGGCCCAGTAGTTACGGCTGTGAGTTGGTATGTTGGTCAATCAGTTTCTCCTTTTAATATAGATAATATAGGTACTTAATTAAGCATAACTATAACGAAATATAGTTATAGGTCTGTATCAAAATACTATTTTTTTTTTTAATTTTTGAGAAGTCGAATATTCGGTTACGGTTTCGGCTGCAAGTCGTATTTCGGTGACTGGCTAATTAATGTTGATTTAAATAAATAAAAATATGAAACACATACTCGTAGCTGTTTAAAATATATTTTATTGAGAAATAGGTATGGAGGAAGACTTTAGGCATTTTTAAACAACAAAACTCGATATTTTCTATAAAAATAAGTTACCAACTTTTGATTTTCATTATAGGACTCCAGAATCTTCGGGCTCTTATAATATACCTTTGGTTTTGAAAATATCACAAATAATTCATATTTACTTTACTTCTACGCGTATAAAAAAACCTAAACCATGATTAACATTTTACTAAGTACCTAATGAAATTAATAAAAAACACTCAAAAAAGTATTTTACACCAGGAAATTAATTCAGTAAAGCAATATGGTTCTTAAGTAAAATAAAAAGAAGATATAATTAATTTAAAACGTTTTCGTAAAATTGCGTAGAGCGTGTTTTGTTGCTAATGTTTTAGTTCAAATAAATGAAACAGTTTGGAACAAATAATAGTGTTGGTCTAATACGTAACTAGTGCGCCTCACCATCGATGATTGCATCGCTGCTTACCATCAGGTGGGATCGCAGTCAAGCACTGGTTTATATGAATTAAAAAAAAAAAAATCTAAACCAATGTGCCCCAAGCAAATACTTAGTAAGGGTGAGGTCGACCTCGAAACTAGTCATTTTTCGCCAGATATTCCCTCGAAGGCCGATTGTACATGACATACGTCTGTACAACTTGAATGACCATGAAAAACGCTTAATTGTCGTTTTGTATACACGTTTGTACGATTTTTTTAGCCGAAAATTTTGGTTTCTATCTATATCTTTGTTTTTCCTAGAAAAATCAAGAATAAGTTTTTTTTAATTTTTTTTCTGGTTTTTTTTTTGGTGATTTATGTAAAAACGCGCAATTACGTAATAATATTACCCCGGGGCGCCCGAGGGGATATTGAGACGTAGCTAGGTGGTGAGAAGATGTGTAGCGGCACTGTGAAAATATGTGGCTATTTCCATCAAAGCTATGCAAGCTGTGAAGATAGGTAGCTAAACAGTGAAAAGTTCCATGGCTGAGAGGTGCGAGGATGCCTAATATACTTGTTTCAGATGTGCGTACTAAGGGTTCAAAATAAGAATAGGAAAGCCAATAACCTCAATATGTCAAATGTTGATTGAAAAGTACGGTTTGCAAAGAAAACTTGTTTGCGTATCAATAACGGTTTTTTTTTGCTTTGTATTACTGAGTCTTAGTTAAGTCTAGGTGAAGTAAAAACGTTATTGTTTAACCTAAATTAGCTAAATATATTGTTTAAGTCATAATTAGTTTAAAAAAAAACTATATTCTTTCTTATTTTCATTGTTAGGAACAATTCGCCTTTTTCTTCCATTTACTACTACTCAGACACTTCACACAGTGACGCAGAGATGAGCAAAATTGATGAACTGTAATCTGATAAAACTGAAAAAAAAGAAAAAAAAAGATCTCGTTTTGCTAACCCTACCCAAATTTTCGGTTTGACAGATATGACGTCACAACATGGCGTAAAAAACGATCCTATTCTTATTTGGAACGCATTGTAAACACATTCCTCGCACATATTCTACGCTAGCTCTTAACGCGATTAATTTCACGACCTAAAAACTAAACTATTAAAAGGATGGAGCTGTAAAAGGTGTATTGCTCCATCCTTCTTTCTCGCTCGCACGCCTGATATTTTTACACGTCATGGTAAGAAAAAAAAAGAAGAAAAGAAAATTGCGTTTATTGGCATTACAAAAACGGAAACGCCTTAAAATTAAACAAATAGTACAGGTAGGTAATAATCGAAACACTTTAATAACGTGTGACTACGGCTTTTCTTTTTGTTCTATTCTTGTTTTTCCAGTTACCTTGTCTATTTCAGCATCTTAAAAATCTTGTTTCATACTTTTTCAGCGTCATTTTTTTTTGTCGTAGTCGGGTTTTAGTTTTTTACTTTTTTTTATTATAGATACACGTATCGTGATGATATGGACTTCGCCACGTTATGCGAGAGGTACCCGGCGCCTCCACCACTATGTAGCACTCTGCGACGGTTTACAGAATTAATTTCCAAAGCGTGATCATTGTCGATGTGTTTTTTGTCCGTTTGATCATCCTGATCACATTGTGATTCTAAAAAAAACGAATCTTGGTTTCCTGAAAATAAACTGGATGAACACACAAGCTTGGAGATTTAAAACAAATAATAAAACTGAGATATCATTTAAAAATATTAGTAACAGTAAGGTCCGAGCATCGTAAGTTAGGATGGCCAAAATACAGATATTATTATCGACGAGTTTTCGCTTCGTTGATTCTCTCACACTTTGCCTAGCGTTATCCCATTTCATTTGGGGTCGGCTCTCTTCGTTATTTTTCTTTTGATATTTTGGTTTTCGATCAACGAGTCACTTGGGTTTTCAGGTCACTGATGTTAACAGATCTCCAAGTTAGAAGGATACCACGCTTTTTTGGACCAGTTATATGTTCTTCAGGTCTTTTCATTGCGTGACCATACTACCTATATGCGACGTGTTTTATTGAGTTAGTTTTGTTTCATTACCAATCTTGATTTATATTTCTCATGTACGTGTCCAAGTAAAAAGTCCATATCTAGGCTACATGATAAATTAGAAATTTGCGTGATTTGATAAAATTACTTAACCAAAGGTTGTGGTAAGTTAAATATCAGACATTCTATTCTAGTATAACCTACTTAGTTGTAAAAATAACTTCTTCGAATCACAGTTTGTATGTAAGTAGGTATGTTCGTTACTCTTTCACGATCAAACGGCAATATGGATTTCGATAAAATTTGGCACACGGTAGATAAAATGTCTCATGTCCTGGAATAGGACGTGAGACATTTTATCGCTGGAGTATCCTTTGAGAAAATTATATAATTATAATACTATTTTCATGCGGCAAAAGCCAGCAATATTGATCGCTGCGTCTTCCGGTACATCGCCAGGACCGGTCGTAATGGCGACACTTGGGGGAGGCCTATGTCCAATGTGTCTATGTCTTTCGGCTGAAATGATGATGATGATTATATTATTTTGTCCACCTGTGGGACAGCACTTTTTAAAAGCTACGTAATTAACTATCTCACTAACCTGTCATTCCATAACTTTCTTAGGACACGTCGGAACGATTACGTACTCTCATTAGTCACATCCTTCATACCTAAGTTCTAAGTAAAACCATTCACAAACACAATTATTATGAACTCTAAGTCACAAGTGCAAGTAAACGTCACTAAACGATATAATACCCTTAGCCGGCAAGAGAAGACCTTTACAAAGCCAATTATCAAACAGTTAGCCTTATAATTAGAAATCAAGATCATCCAAAGACTCATGAATATGCGGTTGACAAATTAATTACTGGGAGACACGCGAGGGTTATCCTTGATTTTGATTAATTAGGCCTCAGGCCTTACCTCACTATGTACAATACTATTGATAGTTGATTGGCATTGACTTAAACTATTATCGAATATCGTAATTGAAACTGATTATAATAATAGTATCTTGACTTAACTCACATGTGGGAAGTGGATACAGCAGTCATTGTGGCGATAGTCGTGACGGCCAATGGATTAATATCAAAGAGCCTCGACCAACATCTGAGGAGGCTCTCGTTGGGCATTTGGATCAAGGGCTTGAAAGCAGTACTCTTGGACACGACGCGCATTGTTAGGAAATTCCTCTCTCAGGAGCCCTGACCACCGGTAGCTTGGACTCTGTTCCCGATGCCGGTGGGCTACTATTTTTTGAAATATTAAAAAATGTATAAAATATGTATTTTAAATATAAAGAAATGAAATAATAATCATTTTTTTTAGGCAATGGAAGTCTATAGTCATAGTCATAGTAATTTATTGGTAAGGGATTCTTACAAGTCATTTATAGAATGTTACATACAATTTGTCAACAAAAAATAGATAAATGAACTACCGAGTTCCTATGAACTCGGTAGTTAAACGACACAACTCCATTGAGTTTGGACTCGTTTGATCCGCCTTGACGAGTACTTCGATGTTAGATGGTAACCAGGGCCTAATGATGGAGCTGGAAGATGGCCATAGCCACGCAGATAACCTTATTGTACTTGAGCTTTTTGGAATGGTCGGTCTTGAGGAGTATTAGTTATATAGGTATATATTACCGCGCTATAAAAGATTGTTACGAAAAAATCATTTTCATTGAAAACTTGTTTGTGTTTTTGTTTGTAGAAGGTAATCTTTGTGACCTGGTGAGAGTCGCGGGAATGCGGTTGATGCGAGATGCACAGGATCGGTCGTTGTGGCGACTCTTGGGGGAGGCCTATGTCCAACAGTGGACGTCTTTCGGCTGAAATGATGATGGTGATGATGATGATGAATCTTTGCATTATTACCTTCTCAAATTTTAAAGTAAAGTAAAGTACTGTCCGATTGCTAAAATTTTTTCACCGATAGAAAGCTGCTTTATCCCGAGTGACATAGGCTATATTTTGTGTACGTGGGCGAAGCCGCGGGCAAAAGCTAGTTAATAATATTTGTTTGTAATTGACGTACGTCAAGCCTATTCACTGTCGTCTTTAGAACAATCATGCATCGTTCATGTGCTTGACAGGACGTACAGTAAGATGGATAGAGCGTTCGGCGCTTAAGGATATTGTGATATCGAAGGAGTTTGCATGAAAAAATACCTTGTTAACAAGCAAGCTGGTCGGGTGAATATACTTTTTCAATACACTTACTCGAAAACCCGCTCTTATCCCACCGCTTTTAGGCACGCAATATACTGTTTTCCGCACTAATGCAGAAAAGTGCGCGTGTTCTCCCCCGCCACAATGTTATTACATTTATCGTATCAGGCTGGGCACGCGTCGACCCCTGCTAGTCGCCGGTCAAGCCCCGTTTATTCATTGCTTCGTAAGTGTATTGAAAAAAGTCGTTTGATACACACTGATACACACACACAAAAAAAAATCACTGCCCAACAATGAAAATGTTTCGGACTGAAATAATAGTTTAAAAAACTAAAAAACACGCTTTTAGCACGCACTAAAAATTACAAAATAGGTCACGTGATTATTTTTTTCGTATCCTATTCAGCAAACCCTTTCATTTAATACCCATATCATGGGGGTGCATTTCAAATAGCCAATCCGCCATCTTGGATGTCATCCATGTTGGATTTAAGTCACGTGACTATTTTTTTTTCGTATTCCTGACAGCAAACCCTTTCATTTGATACCCATATCATAGGAGTGCATTTCAAATAGCCTGTCCGCCATCTTGGACGTCCGCCATATTGGATTTAAGTCACGTGACTATTTTTTAATTTTCCTGACAGCAAACCCTTTCATTTGATATCCATATCATGGAGGTGGATTTCAAACAGCCAGTCCGCCATCTTGGGGAGGCCGCCATATTGGATTTGTAATGACGTTTCTTAGCTAGTCATGTATTGTCATCAGAACTCAGAGCGTGTGCAAAATTTCATCCTAATCGAAGACCGGGAAGTGGGTCAAATTAAGATTCCAAGATTTTCTTACATACATAGTTACAAGTGAAGCTAATAAAAGCGTGTTAAAAACAGCTCATTCTTATGTATTTTCACCTGCTAAATTAAAAAAATTGGGCAAGCGCTAGCCGGACTCGCGCACTGAGGGTTCCGTACAAACTTGAAAGGTAAATTGCGGTTTACGATTTATGACGTACTAAAAAAAAACTACTGACCAGATCTCGTTCAAACCAATTTTCGTTGGCAGTTTTTATAGTAATGTACATCATATATTTTTTTTAGTTTTATCATTCTCTTATTTTAGAAGTTAGAGGGGGGGGGACACACATTTTACCACTTTGGAAGTGTCTCTCGCGCAAACTATTCAGTTTAGAAAAAAATGATATTAGAAACCTCAGTATCATTTTTGAAGACCTATCCATAGATACCCCACACGCATGGGTTTGATGAAAAAAAAAATTTTGAGTTTCAGTTCTAAGTATGGGGACCCCCAAAATTTATTGCTTTTTTTCTATTTTTGTATGAAAATCTTAATGCGGTTCACAGAATACATCTACTTACAAAGTTTCAACAGTATAGCTCTTATAGTTTCGGAAAAAAGTGGCTGTGACATACGGACGGACAGACGGACAGACAGACAGACAGACAGACAGACAGACAGACAGACAGACAGACAGACATGACGAATCTATAAGGGTTCCGTTTTTTGCCATTTGGCTACGGAACCCTAAAAATCACCATAAAGTGCAATGATTAGCTCTAGTTTTAGAGATAGTGATATTGGCCAGTGACATTTTATATTATAAGTATCTATTCATATTTTCAGTTGTCTATTAGGCTACATTCCGGTCCACAAAAGACTGTTGCTTTTTACCCGACTGCGCGACGCAAAGGAGGGTAATGTGTTTATCAGTCTATGTATGTATGTATGTGGCGTTCTAGAGACCAAATGCGTAGGCCGATTTTGATAATTCTTACGTCAATCGATTCGTCTTTTCACCTGCTAAATTAAAAAATCACCATAAAGTGCAATGATTAGCTCTAGTTTTAGAGATAGTGATATTGGCCAGTGACATTTTATATTATAAGTATCTATTCATATTTTCAGTTGTCTATTAGGCTACATTCCGGTCCACAAAAGACTGTTGCTTTTTACCCGACTGCGCGACGCAAAGGAGGGTAATGTGTTTATCAGTCTATGTATGTATGTATGTATGTATGTATGTATGTATGTATGTATGTATGTATGTATGTATGTTTGTTTCTATGTGGCGTTCTAGAGACCAAATGCGTAGGCCGATTTTGATAATTCTTACGTCAATCGATTCGTCTTAACCTTGCGAGTGTCACTAAAGACATGACAGTAATCAAAATTCACCACAGCGACAACCAGACGCCATATTGTCAAAATGAAAAAAAAAAAGTCGATGAAGTATGTCAAGTGGGGTGTTGTTGAATAGGTATTTTAAAATCATTTTTAGGTTCCTTTTATCATTTTTCATTTTAAATAATAGTTTAGGATATATACCGATTTAAACTTGTTTAACAAAACAATCATTCTCGCTAATTTTCTTACTTATTGATTTAAGTTTTTATTTCAAGTATAAACGATATACAAACAAAAAAAAACAGTGAAAAAGCATGAAGAACAAATATTTTTGGAAAAAAAAAACTTTTATTCAACGCCAAGTCGCCGAGTAAAAAAAAGTTTACCACCAAGCTCGATAGATGGCGTTGTTCATTTCATGCACGTTTGTGAATCAAATCATTCGAGTTTTCCCAACTACTAGACAGGTCGATGAACATAATCAAAAGATGACAACTATATTGGCAAAAACTACTAGGTTGTATAAATTTCATGCAGTTGATATATCAGTAGAATCGAAAACATATGGTCAAAAACCGAAAGATATATATGTTTCTGATGATCCTAACAAAACTGGAGGAATCGTTAAATATTTAACAATCGGTTTAGGATCACGAGTTATGTTACGAAGAAATTTGAATGTTACCCATGGTCTTGTTAACGGAGCAATGGGTGTTATAAGGACAATTGAGTGGCCAGCTCTTCGGAGGGACCAATAATTGGAACCCGGAGAATTGCCACAAGCTGTTTATATAGAATTTGACGACAAAGCAATTAAAAACAATGTTCCTGGAGTAGGAGTCAGCATCGAACCATCGACGACCGAATTCGATGCACTTCGCGGACAGGGTAAAATAGAGCGAAAAATGTTGCCATTGATATTGTGCTGGGGTGTAACTGTACACAAGCTCCAAGGAACTACTTTGGACCGAGCTGTGATTGACTTAAGTTCGCGCATTTTTGCTAAAGGTCAAGCATATGTAGCTTTGAGCCGAGTTGGGTCGCTAGAGGGACTAATCATCAGTAGTTTAGACCACCGCAAGTTACTTAATAATCCCCACGATATTAACTCTCTCAATGAAATGACTAGATAGCGAAATTTACCATCTTATAATGTCAATGAATCGTAACTAAAAAGTATAAAATAAAATAAATAATTTAAAGAAAAACAAAAAACCCGACTGCGTAAAAACTAATTTTAAAAAATACGTGAAAAAATTAACTTAAATAAAAACTAAAAAGAAAGAAACAAGCTCAGTATTTTAGAATCCTGTTAAGTAATAGTAAATAACTACACAATTGAAATAGTTTTATAATCGATACACACATAAAACAAATCATAAATTCTAATGCAGAACAGAACAACTCACAGTCGGGGCCTCTTGGGAAGATTTGATTGGTAAAATTTGAATGGGCCCCGACTGTGAGTCGTTCTGTTCTGCATTAGAATTTATGATTTGTTTTATGTGTGTATCGATTATAAAACTATTTCAATTGTGTAGTTATTTACTATTACTTAACAGAATTCTAAAATACTGGGCTTGTTTCTTTCTTTTTAGTTTTTATTTAAGTTAATTTTTTCACGTATTTTTTAAAATTAGTTTTTACGCAGTCGGGTTTTTTGTTTTTCTTTAAATTATTTATTTTTTATGTTTGTTAGTTGGGATAGGGATTCACGTTATATACAAGGATATTGGCCTTCAAGAAAACTTTAATTCTAGTGAGAAAAATGTTATTGCCAAGCCGCTCGTGGGTCCAAAGGATGCTCTTCTTCCCTAGGTTTATTGACGACCTTTGTGAAAGTATGAACCCATACATACGGTCGCGTTTGTATTTAAAACCTGGCCATCTCGGGTCATAGCTTGAGAGAAAAATCTCCAAGATTAAGTGATGCGAAAATGATGTCAAGGAAGGAATTTTTGTTGCGCCACAAATACATAAACTTGTAAAGGTTCCTGCGTTATATTTGGATTTTTAGAGACCAAAACAGATAATTACTACACTCAGCTGCTCACAGAACTTCTTCAAAAATATTAGACGCAACATGTCCTAATAATCATCTCGATTTTTTTTTATTGATTTGCTCCCATAATGGGATATTTACTCTACATAATTTCAAAACTAATAGATGTATTTTTTTTTTTAAATTATATTGTTATACAGCGAAGTTATCACCATACAATGTTCTTAAGGTAATGCCTCCTACAAGGTGGACCGATGACTTGGTAACGGTTGCGGGAGTCCGATGGATGCGAGACGCACATGACCGTTCATTGTGGCGACACTTAGGGGAGGCCTATGTACAGCAGTGGACGTCTTTCGGCTGAAATGATGATGATGATGATGTTCGTAAGAAAGAAATACCGACTAGGGCACCCACCTCGTCCTGCCCATTGTGATTTCAAAATCACAAAATATACTTCACGGTTCCTGCCCAGCTAAAATATTGTAAAGTGCAAAATTCTGCCCAATGTCCTTCAAAAATCACATATTCAAATTTTGCGCCTAGAATTTATATTTTCTACTCAGCTGTCGTTTTTAAAGTTTCCTGTGATTGGTTAGGTTATAACCAATAAGTGAACCTTCAATCTGTTTGGGTAATAGACAACAGATTAACGTCAGAAGCCATTCACGTGTTAAAAATGGAGTCTCGTCGGAGAAGAGGTATGTTTAATCCCTTACTATAATTTAAATCGGTGGCTTTTCTTTATTAAAAATAAACAGGATTAAAGTTAAATAATCAATACTTTGACTTTTGTAACTATTTTTGATTTTCGTTAATAATTGTATTTTTAGTAACATAAAATAATATTATGTGATGCAAAAATCACATTGGGCAGAACTTTTTGGTAAATTGTGATTTTTTTCGCAGAATTAGACGATGATGCCATCGGCAATTTGTTAGAAGATTCCGATATTGGGGACTTCATACCTTCCGATGATGATAGTGATCTACAGACTAACCAGAACATTCAACGTAGAAGGGGTAGATCAACTATAAGGTACTCTTCCAATTAAGAGCCGCCGCACTTCTGAGGCATAACATTTGCCTATATTGGAAGAGAAACAGTCCAGGTGCAGGTCCTGCCATTATAACAAAATACACTTTAAATGTAGTTCATGTCATGTAAACTAAATTGCTTTGCTGATTTCCAGGCCTAACTAATTTATTAAAAGGATTTGACTTTTTATAAAAATTAAGAGAAGGTTTTGTTTTATTTTTTGTTTGAATTGTTTAATTATTTTTAAGTCCAGAGATGCTGCAATAAAAGTAGATACATTAATTACTAAATAAAGAGATGAAAATTCAAGACTGATAAAGAATACATAATAAATAACATAAAATGTTACTTTTGTTTTATTTACCCAATTGTACCCAGTCTCTTTTATGAAGGACAAATAAAATACAGCTGATTTTGGTAATTCTGCCCAGTGTACTGTAAAAAGAACAAAATGTATGATTTCCAAAATAGCGTGAATCGTTTCATTATGATCTATTTACTGCCATAAAAAAATATAAAAAATATAAATCTTATGCATGACCTTTTTTTTTGACCTAATTATTCTGGGCAGGAAGCACTTGTAAGATTTTGTACTTTGTAGGGAACAGTGGGCAGAATTACCAAACAGGTTCTAATTTGCTTGGGCAGGACGAGGTTAAGGCTGGCCCTTAAGACTCATCAAAATTGGAAAATTACAAAAGACAATGTCAGAGAGGTGGTTTTTGGGGTAAAATAAATCTAACTGACGTAAACGTAATAATCGTCTACAGTCATTTCATGAATACCGTTAATCTAAGCACACACTTATGATGGATAAGCCTGTCAAAACTTCGGCGTTTATTAGTAAGTAGGAATGTGAATAATGCATTAGTACCGATCAATCATAGGTCTTGCGTTTATAAAGAACAGATCTATGTGAATATAACAACCTGCACTGGGCCCGCGTAGTGGATTACTGCCCATTCCCTGTTATAGAGAGGAGGCCCGAGTCCCAGCAGTGGGAAAATTATAAAGCTGATTAATGCTATGCTATGTTATGTGTGTGAATATGACTCATTGAAACCGCTAAGGCAATGGATAAAGTGAGAAATGAGTATACACCACTAATTTTTAATTAGTACAAATACATAAAGGGCTTATTATAAATATAAGGTATCGTTATTATTTAAGTAAAGTCTCTATAAATAATATTCATAAACAGCAAAGTAATTAGAGTTTGTTAATGTCCCAAAATGTCACACAATTTATGGAAATATTGTACAGGGATTATGAATGAAAAACAATGGAAAAACACTGCGCGTAGTGGTTTCTAGTAGCAATTGTTATGAATCAATTATGAATTTACCAATTATGACAAATTTTCGTGGACAATTTTGGGATTTTGTTTTTTTACTTTAGACTACACAAATATGATCAGGAATGGGTACAGCAGTAGTCATTAGTCAGTAAAAGTCTGAAACTCCTCGCTCCACCCATAGCGGGAGAAGTTATTTGATGATTTGCCTCCTCAAAAAGTACCAAGTCAAGTGCGAGTCGGACTCGTGCACCGAGGCTTCCGTACAAACTTGCCTATGTAAATAGTTCAGTTTCCGAATCAAGTCTTGGAGATTTTTAAATTAGTAATTTTCTTGTGACGTAGGTACTACTAACTAGAAATTTAAAATTATTTCCTTTACTCGTTATTTGAGATCTTGTTTTATGTCAAATTTCAGAATTCTTGATTCTATCTTAGATAGGTTTTGATTTCCTAGCGAGCATCTAAATAAGTACCTAAACCACGGATATCGAACGGAGCATTTTTTGCAACATAAACAGCCGTATCTTAATTTTAGTTAACTTACAAGTTTGATTTTTTCACAGCTTCAAGGGACCGCAGACTTGATTATATGGTTTTATTTTCAACTCGATATCACCACGCGTTTCCGAGATAAAGGGTCTTGACAGACAGACAGACAGACGGACAACAAAGTGATCCTATAAAGGTTTCATTTTTTACTCTTGAGGTACGGAACCCTAAAAATGAACCTATAAGGGTCCTGTTTTTGCCGACTTAGGTACGAAACCATAAAAAAGGCCTCTTCATTCTAATTTACCTTTTGTTCTTAATATGCAACCTTCAAAATCATCTAAAATAGCAATCTAGAACAATTTGCTTAGGATTATAACTTTGGTTTGCAAATGGGTGGAATAATTTCGTGCCCAATTTTGTCTCGCTAAGCTTGAACAAAATGGTAGGTTAAATTGTACGTCTTACTTAATCACTTTTAAGACTTCTTTACGATCAAACGTTTGTAGTGGCAAGACAGTCGAATAAGTAAAACTTTTTGATGACTAAAAGAATCTAGACTTTAGACTTTCTAATTATTGAACTAGAAAGTCGTTTGAAGTCGACAATAATTGTATGCGTAAGCAAGTACCGAAAAGCCCTTTGTGCCGGCCATAGATGATTTAAAAAGTTGTGGATGGGACTTTAAGAGGTCTCTTATCCCTCGGTCCTTTATATTTGTGCTGACTTTTATGGTCGATGGCAACGATTATGTAAGTATGTATTAGGAGGATGGGTTGAAAATAATCCCTTTTAAGTAGGTTTAGGTACTTATAATCCGTGTAAGAAGACACTTTTGAATGTTTTACGTGTGTTAACTCTTTGCATGAAATTTCTTCAAATACAAGCTTTTGCCAGCGGCTTCGTCCGCGTGAATGTAAAAAAGTATATAGTCAATGTCACTTTGTGATACCTACCTACTCTTTCACGCTCAAACGGCTGAACGGATTTTGATAAAATTTGACACATAAGTAGACCATGACCTGGTATGGGCATAGAATATACTTTTTATCTCTGGTATATTGATGGATCATTTAATAAGAAACTTCAATATTAACTAAGTATTTATACTAAACCTGACTATTTACAAATATATAAAAACACTAAATACTTTCAGGCATCGAAGTATTTCTCCACATCGCAGTCACCCGAAAATGTGCCCAGAAGACTGGCAGCATTGCCACGTTCAATGGCAATGCTATAATTCTTTGGGCGAAGAACGAGTCAGCCCTCTGGTCACACATTCGATGTGAAATTTTCTTGAAAAGGAGACGCGCACTCGAACCCCATGACCCAAGCGTTTCGACCCATAACGGCTCAAAACTTAAATTACCATTAAGGTTACAGTATTTGCGCCGTTTGTGGGTCGCAGCAGGAGTACTTGCACAGCCCACCGAACTAGGAAAATGGAATGGCGCTAGGGTGTCGACATGGGTTACGTCCCACACCAAACCACACGTTTAGATTATCCACTTTACACGATGCCAACGTCATGCCATCTGGTCTCTTCCCATCGTCACCTTCTAATATGGCAGGAGTATGTTCTCTTGGGATAATTTTGTACTTTCAGGCAAAACCGCTGGGAGCAGTTAGTATCTATTATTATAAAAAAACTTTTTACAAAAAAAAATTACTTAACCGACTTCACTAAAAAAAAAACACTAAAAGGATCAAAATAACTTTAATTTCGGAAGTGGGTGTTTCTCGGTATTGTTTGTTTCTTATTTAACACCGACTTCCGAAAGTTATTTTGATCCTTTTAGTGTTTTTTTTTTAGGGAAGTCGGTTATTATTTTTTTGTAACAAGTTTTTCACGCGATACACTTATAGATAACCAGAGTGCATATGTCTCATGACAATTCCAATTAACCCAAACACTGCTAGGTTACATCGTTTTATTATGAAGTTCCTGTGTCTGCCTTCCACCTTCCAGCTCCATCATCAGATCAGTTCGATAATACCTTACAGCCAAATTGCATTTCATGACAATTCTAATAAGCCCAAACATGGCTAGGATACATTGATTAATTACAGAGTTCCGGTGCCTATCTTCCAGCTTCATCATCATCATCAGGTCACTTCGGTGATACCATTTTCGACATAACTATTCAGAACCATTTATTTATTTGTAATGTCATAGTCGCTTAACTATCTTCATTGTGATATCTATGTGAGTATGAAGTTTCGTTGGCAATTTCTGGTCTTCAACATCAGTTTCACTTCATCAAATGTTACTTTTTGACTTGTAAGTGCTTAAGTTCTTGATGAAAATACAAAAATCACTATATGGTTGCCTATAATATTTGAGGAGTTCCCTCGGTTCCTCATGGAATCAAAAATCAGAACTGGATTCTGAAAAAAAAGTCACCAATCGGAAAGCATATCCTCTAAGAGGAAAAAAAAATTTGCAAATCGGTCCGTAAACGACGGAGTTCTGAGGTAACACACATAAAAAAAAATAACACTTAAAAATTGATGGTTTCCAAACAAATGATTTAGCGAAACCTATTCACTCGAGGCAGCGGAAAAGTAAATATTGGTCAATTCTCTGAAAGATTGATGTTAACAAAACACTTGTACAATAAAAAAAAACTTGGTCACGTAAGATCACGCGTGAACGGTTGAATCAATTTCACTAATTCTTTTTTTGTTGTATTCGCTACTGTCGGAAAAAGTTTTTATAGATGTCAATGAAATCATTAGAAACTGCGCAAAGTAAGTAAAAATATCAGAAAACTACGAAGACTTCTTCGAAAACGACGAATCTTCGGGCGTTTGACAGTTCATAGCTGACACAGGAAAATTTTCTGGGTTAGCTGGTGTTTCATATTTTAGAATAGATTGCAAGCGTAATGTTGTCACACATCGCTTTTATTTGTACACACTTCTAAAAGTGACCGCGCTTTAGATCATATCACGGCCTTAATGTTAAAATTAAGATAAAACTAATGACTAGACTGGCCTGTTGGTCTAGTGGTTAGTGGCCCTGACTGCTATGCCGGAGGTCGTGGGTTCGATTCCCACGATTATTTGTTCTGTGTCTGGGTGTAATTTATCTATAATATGCATGTATTTAGAAATATATAAGTATGTTTAACAGTTGTCTAGTACTCACACAAGCTCTGCTTAATTTGGGACTAGACGGCGTTATGTGGTAGTTGCATGTGGAATATTATATTATTATTATTATAAGTATAGATACGTTATATTAACGCTGAGATTAAGGATAAAACTTCAAAAAAAATATCCCGAAATTCCCGAGTCTAATAACTTCTAAATAATGTTTTTATGAAATCACTTTTTAATCACTAAGACGAAAATGAAAAGTTAGGGGAAAAGAATCTCGTTAGAGGCCTTCGTTTCTCTATGGTAATGTCAGTTCAGAGAATTCGTTGTATATGTATCAACTGAGGGCCAAGAAAATATAATCGAGGGGTCGTTTTGAGCAGAAAAACTGCAATGTACTGCAACCTACGTGTATCAAAACGCATGTTGCTCGCAAAGCAGATGGTCGATGGGGACGAAAGGTTCTAGAGAGGCAACCACGTACCGGAAGGAGCAGCGTTGGAAGGCCTCCCACAAGGTGAACCGATGACCTGGTGAGGGACGCGGGAATCAAAATTAAATGGATGTGGCACGCACAGGACAGGTCGTTATGGCGACCCTTGGGGTAGGCCTGTGTTCAACAGTGAACGTGTGATGATGATGTTGATGATGTATCAAAACTACGTTTTTCAACAGACTTACTCCAATATTAAGTAAAATGTCGGAAACCTAATATTTATTAGTCTTAACCATCTATCGCTCCTTGGGCCGTTCGGCAATGAGTTTTCTCCCAAAAAACCTTTGAGTTATAGAGAGAGAACATTCCTATTTGGTATTTGGCTTTGCCTTTGGCTCAATTGACAATTCATTACATAATCTGTTTATCAATATATAATGCAAAAAGTAAAATACTAACTGTGAAAACAAAATTAAAATTTATAGAAAAGCAAATAAAAAAAAAAAAAAAAAAACAGCCGACTTCAATGTAAAAAAAAAACACTGAAAAGTGCAAAATAACTTTAATTTCGAAAGTCGGTGTTGCTATAATAGTTTTGTCTCTTTATTTAACACCAACTTCCGAAATTAAAGTTATTTTGCACTTTTATAAGTAAAGTACTAACTGTGAAAACAAAATTAAAATTGATAGAAAAGCAAATAAAATAAAATAAACTTTTTACAAAAGAAAAAAAAAATACAGCCGACTTCAATGTAAAAAAAAAACACTGAAAAGTGCAAAATAACTTTAATTTCGGAAGTCGGTGTTGTTAAAATAGTTTTGTCTCTTTATTTAACTCCGACTTCCGAAATTAAAGTTATTTTGCACTTTTCAGTGTTTTTTTTTAAATTGAAGTCGGTTGTATTTTTTTTTTGTGAAAAGATTTTTATTTTACACTTTTTAGTTATATACCACCACTAAAAAGTATCTACACCCTCAGCCAAACTTAAATGCCTTATAGCCAGAGTGCATCTCATGACAATTCTAATAATCCCAAACACGGTTAGATTACATTAATTTATTACAGAGTTCCGGTGGCTAACTTCAGGCTTCATCATCAGATCAGTTCGATATAATTCCCTTCTTCTTTCATTCATTCATCGACTACACGTATAATCAAAGCAATTGCTTTGTTTATACGTGTACCTAGTCGTTGTCTCGTTGAAGCCACAAGTTCTGCTGTGATCCTATGAGGAGTTCTGTTCCATATCTTCGAAGTTTAAAAAATTAAAAATCGGTCCACAATTGACCCAGAAGTCGGTAAACATACCTACTTTAAAAAAAATACATTCAGCCGAACATAGAACCTCCTCCTTTTTTAATTCGGTTAATAAACCCATAAAAATATTTTTGACAAATATATCTGCAAAAACCGCTGTTTTCTATGGCTTCAATATAGAAGTAATGACGTAAAGACTTTGACGTCAAAAACCATAACGGATTTCTCTTTCTTATTTTCAGCTTTGAAGGATTATAACTTCGTCGATTTTCATCTCCCTAGCCTTTTCTCAACTAGCTCGGCTTGCAATCTAACCAGATGCGGTTGAATACCTACCCGTTTTTTATGCGACTTATGCAAGAAAACTCAGAGCACGGCCCTTTCCATTGTCATTTGGGTGACTTTAACCCTTCTGATGAGGCCCATTAATCATCCATTAATCTTGTACCTGCCTACAAATATTACAAAAAGACTATAGAATTTTCAATCGACAGAAAACAGTGAAATGTTTTTTTCCTCTTATGTATAGACTGTTTATTAAATTATTTCTTACTCCTGTCTGACGACAATTTTTTATTTTCTAGTTATCAAATATTCACGTAATTAAAAAAGACATAACTAAACATCATTATACAAGTATACACTAAATAAAAAAATAAAATAAAGACCCTTAAGAGGGTCCTTTTCCACTCGCCTATCGTCAACATCGAACATGGTTTAAAAGCTTGTTGCTTCATCTAACGCAATCCAACGCGATGTTTGATGAAGAGGCAATGCAAAAAAGAGAGATAACGCCTGAAAACTTTGTTGGCATTCGGTAATTCCGTAATTCACTCGAATATTTCATAAAACTTGTTCTAGGAAATACGTGTTATTTTAAACCCTTTAAAGTTTTTCAGAAAAATTGTCGTCATTCAAAAACTCGATTAAATGGGTAAGGCTTCTATTGATGTACTTTTTAAAATTTTTAATATATGAGTACATTATGGAGGACCAAAGTTCACGTAAAATAGCAGATTTTCAGAGGTCTTTACTAGATTAGTTTTACACAAATTTATGTTTTGATTTCTATAAAAGCCTAGATTATATCCACAAGATAGCTGTGTATCCAAAATATCACCATAATCACGTAAAAGCGGTTGTATGAAAATGTACCTCGAAAAGGACGCTTTTAAAGACGTTGCTTTATGCCCTAGTCACCTCATCTAATATTATTTTTTGAGTTCTTTAATATTACATACTTTGCCAGAGGTAATAAGTATTTTATTTAGCCCATAAAAAATACATATAGGTATAATCTCTTTTATAGCTGGGATTCAATAAATCGTTCTTGAAGATCGTTCTCTATCCAATATTAAGCATAACTCTAAAAAAACTTGGGTGCCATTTACAAATGCCGGGCATTTTTTATTTTACGAGGACCCCTCATTCTAGTGCTGGACTAGTAGACTTCTTGAAAGGACATTGACCTTTGCAAGTTATAACAGAATTTTGTTTATTCCATTAAATCTTTTGTTCTTGCTCCTTCGTGATCAAATTATAGAAACTGACTCAACTGATTTTATGTATTCCTATTAACTACATAGTAAAAACTCTATCGGGCTTTGTAGAATTCTTGAAAAAGCTAATTCAATCTATTAGGCCCGTTATGTTCCTACTCCTAGGCAAAGGCCCTCTTTCCTTATCACATACTCTCTCATCTTTGCCCATTGTGAACCTCCCTCTTCCTCCTCCCTGTCAAAGACTTCCCTTTTCCTTTTTCACACACTGTCTCACCTTTGACCAACGCAGGCCAGTCCCTCCGGTAAGAGTCAAGTACATCAGTCTCTACACCGTCGTCTTGGTCTGCCACGATATTACTTAGCACAATGGGACTAAATAAGCGGCCCTTTTAGCCCACAGTTACAACACAGCCACATTCCAATCCTTCTTAAGAATGCCAACTTTCCAGGGGTTCAAAGCTGATCGAGAAATTTACATAAATTGTGTTTACTCATCAAGTCGACATCGACACTAAAACATAAGTTTCGATACTGGTTTCCATTACGGAGCCGACTCGTCATACTTATAAGGCTAAATCCTTTCGCACCGTGTTAGGAAAACAAAACTCCGCTCCAAAACTATGATCACAGATGTTACCTGCCCCCCTAGCAAAGTGACAACCGTTTCGTTTCGATTCTCTTTTCGCTGATCGCCTCGAGTCGGCCACGCCTCCTATTCCTTTGTTCTGACGTCAGAAACGAACGTGGTCAGAACAAAGGAATAGGAGGCGCGGCTGACTCGAGGCGATCAACGAAAAGAGAATCGAAACGAAACGGTTGTAACTTGGCTAGGGGGGGGGCTGGAATGCTGAAAAGAGCTACCTACGTAGCAATAAAAGTCATTCTAGTAGGTCTAGTAGGTCAGTAGAGGAGTCCTTGCTTCGTATTCTTCAACGCTGGGAGTCGTGACCTAGGGAGGGCCCTACTTCATCACTTTCACTTGGACGATATTCCTCCATCTGTTTCTGTCTCTGGCGGTGTAAAAGGCATTATGTACCGTAGAGTCAAGAGCGGTGCGGATCTGGTCGGACAAACGTTCAGCACTACTCAATATTAAAGTTTCAGGGTACCAACAAAAATACAGTTTCTTGTATAATATCTTATACCTACGGATAGAATAGAAAAGAAAAAACTTTATTGTACACCGAAATAGCAAAAAAGTCTTTTACACAAACTCCGAACCGTGGGCGTTCGTGGCCCACCCACGCACACCCGCGTGTTGTTCGAATTCGTGGTTCTTAAATTTTTCATTCATGAAAAATGTTTGTCTTTAGTTTGGATTTAAGTACCTTTAGCTTAATATTTTAGGGTCGGAGCTTGTTAGAAACCCGTGGTGCTAGAACACAAAGGGCAACAGGAGGAACATAGGTGTGGTTTTCGTCAGTAAAGATCTGTAACGCCCTCTCGCTCCACCTCTAGGGTGTGTGAAATTATTAAATGATTTTCTATCTCTAAAAACAAGGGTCGGAGCTTGTTAGACTTGTGGTGAAGCAGTTCAGATTTTCAAGTAATTTTTATCTTTTACGGGGCCGCGGGGGTGCCTTTCTGCGATTTGTTCCTTATTCTTTATTGTACACAAAATTTTAAACAATAAAAATAGGAAAGTTGATGTACATAAGCGAGCTTAACCCAATTGTGTTTTCTTACAGCAAACCATAATGAGAGAGAATTTTTTTTTTTAAATCTTTTTTTTCCTTTTAATTTTTACCTCCCCCCTCCTCAGATAGGTGCGACTATGTGACGATGCGACGCGACAACAGAACGATGATCATTTTTCATAAAAACTGTTCTACAGATACCGGCACGAATCTTGAGCGCTCGGCGAAAAAGTGGGGATCGCTTTGCGCATTGTACACATCGGCGACCCAATCACTGTACAAGGATTGCACTACCCGCTCCCGCGTCTTACTTCATACCACTAAAGAGACCCGATATTTCACTTCTGCGCAAGTGGAAGTCAACGCTCAAGATCCATCCTCTCGCTCCCGCTCGAGCCGGTATCTGTACGAGTAATACCTATATCCGTAGAATTACGATAAAAAATTGCCTTCACATCGCAACGTCTGTTGCTTAAGAGCGGTCCGACCGAGATACATTTCCATACAACCTCTCTTACGTGAATATGACGTTATTACATATTTTTTTTTCCAGATATTTTCGAAACACAGATATCTTGTGGATATTATCTAGGTTTCTGTATTTTATTTACATTTAAAAATACTATCTATAATTACAATAAAATAAAATAAATAATAATAAAAACCCTGAACTAATTACAACTAACTAAAACTAAAATATGGCGTCAAAAAACTCTTCCACATCGCTGTCGACTGGTAATGTGCCCAAAAGACTGGCGGCATTGCCACGCTGTATGGCAATGCTTATCCTCTGTCCGAGGTAAAAGCCAGCCCTTGGGTCACGCGAAGTGTCAACTAGACGTTTTGACAGATCTTTATACAACTTGTGAGCACTCGGACCCCACGAACCGAGAGTTTCAACCCCAAACGGTTCGAAAATATAACTTCCAACAAAATTATTATATTTTCGCCGCTTGAGGTTCTCCACAGCCGCAGCGGCAGCACCAGCACAACACGACGAGTTAGGAAGATGGGAAGGCGCAAGAGTATCGACACAAGTAGCGTCCCATACTAAAGGCCTACCCATCTTCCATGGGAATAACGACATGCCGTCCGGTCTCTTGCCATCGTCGCGTGCCAGGCCATGGGGTTCCAATACGGCTGGAACGCCGACGGAGACAAGAGCACGTCTGATGATGTCATTGATATTCGCGTGTCGTGCTATGCGACCCGCACTTCGGCTGCATGACAGACCGTGGTGTCCGAGGCTGTTGACGACTTCGCCACAGTGGCAGCGATGAGGAGAACAACAGGGAGCGCCTAGACGTAAGGAAGCAGCGAGGCGGAAAGTATTATCATCGAGCAAGGTGCCTATGTTCGACGATGGTAGTGCGTGAAGCCAGAGACCCGACTCCCACTCTCCCACAGCCAGCAGGCGCGCACGCTCCGCAGGAGCAGTAGATGTTTCAATCAAGTTTTTTTGAACTATTTTGCAGAGCGGCTCATCCCACCGTCTTTGGGAAGATGGTTCATCGGACAGATTAGAATTCGGGCAAGCGAGTCTCCAGGTATCTATAGCCTCGACGAAGCACGGCACATTGAAATCAATCAGTGAGGGAGATAGGATATTCCTGATTAATTTCTCAGTGCCGTGAACCGAGGATATAAAGGCTGGTAAACTAATACTAGTAATTTTGCGGACGCCGAGGCCACCCATACGGATAGGAAGGGAAGCTTGAGCCCAAGCTCGGTCATCCATGGCCACGTTTAAAATTAACGTAAGAGTATGCCGGATAATTTGGTCCATTTTTTCTAAAAGATGGAGGTGTTTCCATAAATGAGAAGCGCGAAGGAAATATGTTAATTTAGGGCCGAAACAGCCGAAACGAATTATGGTGATGGCCGAATGCATGTTAATTTGTAGTAATCTTTCCGAAATATCATTAAAATTTTGAATTTTTTCCTCAACAAAATTGGGAAAGGAATCCTCGAAAATAGGAGATCCAAGGAGACGAAGAGAGCTTTTTTCAATAATTTTAATTTCTGGGGCTATTGTGTTAAATTTGGAAAGAGTCAGTTGTCTGTCAGTACTGTCGGATAAGAAAAGTTCACATTTTGAAAGGTTCAGATCAAGTCCTATTGACTGAAGTTGATTTTTTAAGAAAATTAAATCATTTAAAACTGTGTCTGCATCGCCTCCTAGGGTTCCGTCGTCGAGATACCAAACGTTGAATTTGGAATTTAATTGTCGAATAATTGGGTGAATGGCTAAACTGAAGATCACTGGCCCGAGGGGATCACCTTGTTGACAGCCAACAGCGGATTCCAAAAGGTTGTCCCGATATAGTAATTTAGATGGTTGTCTATAACATTGCCAAAGAAAACTAAAAATTTGGGGTACTTCTTTTTTAGATTCTGTCAGCAAGGTCTCCCTATTAACCGAATTGAAGGCATTTTTTATGTCAACCTTCAGGATGACCCCTCCTAAATTAGAATTGATATCGCATAGGTTTCTGTTGAAATCAAAACATAAATTTATGTAAAATCTAACTCTAATCTATTAAAGACCTCTGAAAATCTGCTATTTTGCCTGAACATTAGCCCTTCATAATGTAGGTACTCATAAATCAAAAATATATATATCTTTAAAAAACCTTACACATTTAGTTGAGACTCTGAATAACAAAAATGTTTTCCAAGTACTTCTAAGGTTTAAAAAAAAACACGTATCTATTTATTGGAACAACTTTTATGAAATATTTATTATTTATTTATTTAAACTTCATGTTCAGTGGTAATCATCGAATGCCAACAGAATTTTCAGGCGTAATCTCTCTTTTTTTGCGTTGCCTCTTCATCAAACATTGCGGTGTATGAATCAATAAGCGGGTTGTAGAACTCTTTGGACCGGGCCCGTGGTCCCAATTTCAACCTATAAAAATAATTAAAAAAAATTGTAGTATTTTGAGACCATCAGGAAAAAGGCATAAAAGTACAATTACCAAAAAAACTGTATTTATTTTATTTGTGGTCCCTATGAATCACACATTGACGATAGACGAGTGAAAGGCCCTCTTAAAATTGGCGTTCTTGTGTTAAATCGACTCGCATTAGCTGGATATCCAATATCATGAAACATGCAGAGCCATCAATGGATTTATTGCAGAAATTCACTTTCGACGCATCAAGCAGTGTCACGCTGTTGGAAGCTAAACACGTCGGGACTGTAGTTAATCTCTCGCAACACAGATGGCGCCACCTATAAACAACAAAAATTATTACTCACGATTTATTAATTACAGTACCCTTCCTAAGAAATGCTTTTATTACCGCAATAAAGATAAGCATTTATTTGATACTCAATTCAGTGTTTATTAGGAAGATGGTATAATAGAAATAGAACTTTGAAAATGAGAGTTTGAGATGTTAAAAATCACAATAATATTTTAAGGCAAAAGTTTGTATGTATCATCATTATTTCAGCCGAAAGCGTCCACTGTTGGACATAGGCCTCCCCCAAATGTCGCCACAATGACCGGTCCTGTGCGTCTCGCATCCATCGTATTCCCGCGACCCTCACAAGGTTATCGGTCACCTTGTAGGAGGCCTTCCAACGCTGCGTCTTCCGGTACGTGGTCGCCATTCAACCTTTCGTCCCCATCGACCATCTGTTCTGCGAGCAATGTGCCCACTGCCACTGGGCTATGTCTGTAACCTTGGTTCTCCTGCGAATATCTTCATTTCTGACGCGATCACGCAAGGAAACTGCGAGCATAGCCCTTTCCAATGCCCTTTCAGTGCCTTTAAGCCTTCTGATGAGGCCCTTTATAAGCGACCACGTTGACACGTTGTATGTATGCGATATGCAAACTTTCGCCATAGATATAGACATGTTTGTTACGCTTTTACGCTGAAACGGTTAAACGGATTTTGATGAAATTTGGTACACGTGTAGATCAAGTCCGATAATACGTCTCATTTATTGATAATTGTAATTATTTATTTTTCTGCCATTATTTTTTATATAGCCTCTTTTATGATGTGAATGTGAGAACACTAGACCCCGAGTATTCTTAGGTTACTTCCTATTACGACTCACTTTTCATTATGATTATTTTTATTTTACCTACTTTTTAATACAATATTGACCGGTCTACACTGTCCTTACATAATATCTACATAAACTGTAATATAAAATTATTGTAAGAACAACAATTTTTTTAAAAGAGTAACCATGGAGTTTCTTGCCGGTTTTTCGTGCACTAGCTTCTGACGTTTTATAAGTGCCCATGTAGGCCTATGTGAAATAAAAAACTTAAAAAAAACCTAGTATAATTTTAATTTCGGAAGTATGTTTCCTAGGGATCATTTTCTACCTTCACGTGAGTTAAACCTCTAGTAGAATCTTATATATATTATAATTACTTATATATATTAATAAAATAACTAAAACACAAACAGGCTATTCATAAAACTCTTTCTTTCAGATGATTAATAAAAAATATAGATTGTCCGTATTGAATGCGTCAACCCAGCCAATCGGACAGAGACAAATAAGGGTCCAGTTGGAGTGCGAAGGGACAAACTGATCCTGGTCAATAACAATATGTAAGTAAATTGGGGTACATAGGTACCTACTGTTATAGCACTGTTAGTCACACTCTAGACCACTTAGGAGCCAAGTTATTTTAGAGGAGTCTGTAAAATGGCTAAGGAATTCTGGTCAGCACTTGGTCCAACTTCCATAATTATGAAGATTGGCAATGTCCTTTTGGACGCAGGTATGTAAGTCACTTTACCTTACCCTCTAGGGCTGCAGAAACGCTTGAAAGAGTGACCGCGGCCTTAGAACGCAAAGAGCAACTTAAAGACACAGGTGGTAGAGGTGTGCCCCGCTTGGGCAGAGCATTGCCGTGTACTCGTGGGGGAGATCGGCGGCAGCGATCTCTCGCACCGGGCCTTGTTACAGGCCATGGTCCGAAGCGAGGAGGAGTGGCTGGCGGCCACCTCCTTCTGCGAAGCAGTAATGTTAGCAAAGAAGGAGACCGCACGTGCACGCGGGAGGAGGCAGCCCTCACGCCCCAGCCTCCGGGATCCCAATCCCGATTTCCGGCTACCGTAGGCGCAGGACCGAGCCCAAGTCGTCGACGGCACATACTGTTCCACGCGCGCCTCAAGGAGATGTCAGCAAACCGTAGGGGCCCAGCAGAGTCAAAGCCTACTGGGGCCAAGGGTCTACTACTGAAAGGAAGACTCGGCCCTGGTATGAAAGGCAACAAAGGAACAGGAGTGGATTTTTAGTCAGTAAAAGTCTGACACACCCTCGCGCACCGCCCAAGGGCGGGTATGTCATTGGATGATTTTCCCACCGAAAAAAATAGACACAAGTGGATTTTAGTCAGTAAAAGTCTGATAGACCCTTTCATTTCACTCTAGAGCGAGAGAGGTCATTTGGTGATTTCCCATCTCTATAAAAACGGATATTTTTCCAACTTAAGTAATGTGAGAACATTTTTTGACGTTTAAACAAACAAAATTCAGTGTTAATATCCAGTATTAATACTACTAATAAAATACCATTTCCTACCGTAGACAAGACAGAATACGAGTATTTTGTTTTTCATACAATAAATGCTAGTACTAGATTTTGAAAAACTTAAGAAATTTTGGATTTCGCAGGTTACCTCGTCACTTTTACCTGAAACAAAAAAAAAATCTAGACTGTATTGTTTTCTGAACAAATATTATAAAAATTACTTTCTCCGATTTCGCTACTCTGCTGGGTACTTGCCAATGACCAAGCACATTACTCAAGTTCCTTTGGGATTTTTCCCATGACTTTTTATACAAATCTCTTAAGCATTGATTGATGATGCCTCTCCGGTTGATCAATTGAATTCTTTGGGGACTTTTTTCTTTTCTATTATTTTCACACTTTTTTCCACGAAATCAGACATTTAGACGTTGGGGTTCGTTGTTCGTCTTTTTTTGGATTTGTAAACTAGGAAGTGGTGAAACGAAAAATGGAACGCCCGCCGTTAGGCTCACAATGTCTTTTTTTTTGACAGTGTCTTTTGTTTTTAATTTTAATTTTCTACAAATCTACACACTTGTTTTTACATTATGTGTATAGTTGTGTGTGCCAAATAAACATATTTTCATTCTTTTTATTTTCTAAATGTGCGTATTTTAGAGAATGTTTACTTGTACCTCTGGTGTTTCATCAGCCTTGTTCGATAACTCGATACTCCTTTCAAACGCGTTTGATGTTTAGAAATATCATCATCATCATTTCAGCCGAAAGACGTCCACTGTTGGACATAGGCCTCCCCAAAGCATCGCCACAACGACCGGTCCTGTGCGTCTCGCATCTATCGGATTCCAGCGACCCTGACCAGGGCATCAGTTAGAAATACGTTTACACAAAAAAATCAATCAACCTGAAATTTCGCATAGGTACACGTACAGAAAAATGTCCTATGGCATAAATTGATTACCTCCCAAAATGCATTTTTAATTTCTCTACTTAATAAACACTTGAGTCTTTTATCAATCTTAAACCATAATAATGGCTTGTTTAACGCGTATCTTTTGAAGCCGGGAACAGTCTTCCACACAGTTTGGTAATGACAAAATATTCTGCAAACTAGTTTCGCTCTTATTTCGATAGCAGTATAGTTGGAAATATCGTGCATTATGCGTTTAATGGTCCGTATTCGTGGCTGTTACGTACACTTAAGGAGCCTTTTTCTCTTGGGAAACAAAGGGACCTTTTCTATAGAGTATTAGCTGTCAGCGTATAATAAGTAACTTGTGGAAAACCCGGACATTATTAAGATTTTTAATGACTAAGATTTTTCAGATATTTGATAGACCCTTCGTTGATGTTATGTACAGTCTGTTTATAGATTATGTTAATGTTTTGGCTACCCTTTAAAGGCGCGCGTGAAAAACAACGCCTCATTGACTCTGACTTGCTCCTTATGGGTCGCTGACGCGAATTTACTACCTATTACTCGCCGTCCGGAACACGCCCACGGTGGCCGGAGTTGCCCTGCAACTCCCAATGCTTAGGACATCTGCGAGGACCAGGGCATGAGGATTATCGTCTCCTAAAATTTTTCACCACCTCCTTTGCTTGCATTACCTGTTTCGCTTCGTACCATGGCCTGAACCGGGGCAGTGATCCAACCAAGCGGGGCAGACCTCCACTGTCTTCCGGGCGATCCGATGTCACCCAGACATGTTGTTTTTTTGTTTCCACCTAATCCGACACCTTCCTAAAATCCTGTCTGGTGAGAAACAACAAGGGTATTGTCTATTATAGCTTCCTATATGATTCATATTTTAAATTTATACATGAAGCTATTTTCATTTGACCTCTGCCTCTTTAACTCAATTACTGGGTCATATAGACCGATATAATTGACTTAGCTGTCAAATTTTGAAGTATCGCACGACCCTAACCCAAAACGACGGTGAAGTTCCATCTTAAAGTGCTTTACAGAACCGTCGAAATAAAGCCGTTTTTAGACTATCCACTAGAGAGAGAATATTCAAATGGAGTTTCAGGATTTTCAAGCCTAAATGTGTTTGTTTATTATTTTATTCTATTACTAATTTCTCCCAGCGGCTTCGCTCGTGTAAAAGTAGTAAAATATCCCAAGGGAACATATTCCCATCCCGGGATAAAATTGACACTAATATTATAAAACCGAAACTTTGTGTGTATGTTTGTTACCTTTTCACGCTCGAGTGGCGGAATGGATTTAAGGGCATGCAACTCGACATACATTTTCACTGTTTTTCATACAACCACAACCGCTCTTACGCGATTATGACATTATTACACATTTTTTATTAGATGTTTTGGAAACACAGTATCTTGTGGATATTATCTAGGCTTCTATTGAAATCAATTTGTACCAGTAAACACCTCTGAAAATCTGCTATTTTGCATGAAGTTTAACACTTCATAATTTACTCAAAAATTAAAAAAAATAAAATAAACTAAAACTTACTCAAAAAAGTATAACAATAGAAGCCTTGTAAATTTAATCAAAATTCTGAATGACGACAATTTTTTTCAAAAACTTTTAAGGGTTTAAAAAAAACACGTATTTCCTGGAACAAGTTTTGTGAAATATTCAAGTAAATCACGGAATTACCGAAAGCTAACAGAGTTTTCAGGCGTTATCTCTCTTTTTTCACGTTGCTCTTCGTCAAACATCGCGTTGGATTGCGTTAGATGAAGTAACAAGCTTTGAAACCATGCTCGATGTTGACGATAGGTGAGTGAAAAAGGAGCCTCTTAAATGAAATTTGCCACACGGTTAGATCATGTTCTGGAATAGCACGTAAGATACTTTTTATCCCGAGGGCATGTTCCCTTGGGACAATTATCTAGTTTCGCGCGGGCGAATGCGCTGGCAAAAGCTAGTACGTTTTTATAAAAACCAAACAAATATTTTTCTATCTCATCGTTTTAACGTATTTAAAACACAATTTTTATTGTTTAATTAAGTCATGAAATGTTTGCAAAGTTATTTTTACCCCGGGGCAATGTCCCTTTGGGATAAAAGAGGATAGTCCAAAAATTTACCAAAAAATTGCTTAATATTAAATCGACACCCGCAACGAACAAGGTTGTAACATTAATTCGGTAATTTTTTTAAATGAACCAAAAAGTGATAGTACTATGTTTGAATTTTGTTTGGACTGTAATCCGAGATACTGCCTTGTTCGATGCGGGTATCGATGCTGCGTTGTTCGATGCGGGCATCGACTTATATTCTAGCGATAGACAAGCACGTTCATGGAAACTATTTGTCAAAATACTGAAAAGTTAAAACAAAAGTTCGCTGCAGCGCTTTATTGCCATTATGTCGTCTAATAAAAGTATTAAAACATACAGCGCTTAGATGGCTTTTAGAGGATACTTTTTCGCGACAAAAACGTCTTAAGCGCCATGAATTTCGTAGCACTTACGCGTTTCGTTCAACATAGTGTAATGACATGTTATCCATATAGATTTTTATACCGCAGAAGCGACACAGCTTTTTGCCTACAATACTTTATTACAATAACACTCTATTTCAAAATTTAACAATAGTCCTCGGTGTAAATTATAATACCCGATGATTTGCTGACATTTCTTGCTGAGTTTTTACAGTATCAAAAAACGCACGTCGTCATAATTTCTGAAATTGACGGAATTCATTGATATTATTTATACAAAAAAGAAAAACATTAAATAATATATTCAAAAAACAAACGGAATAAAATACCATGCAAAGTCTGTGTTCATTAAACCAGTTGTAGGTAAAAATCGGGTTTTTATGGGAGGGAACATCTGCATGTTTTAGTCTATGATTATAAAATGGAAAGGCTTTAAAATCAAATAATATATTTTCTAACATACTATTACGATATTAGAAGCTATTAAATTGTTCGAACAACCAGTAATTTTACTTACATGAGTACAGAATTATTATTTACGTCCAGATTACCTTTGATTTTAATTTATTAGCGCCGCTCTCACACTGCATGAACGTCAAAACTACACTAATGTCATCAAAATCAAGGTGCATAGAAGACACTGCACCTGAGTCGGTTAAAGTGAGTGTACGGCACGCGTAATCTAGTGCGTAGTACATATATATCGATGGATGCGGTGTCTTATTATAGGTAATGATATTTGTTCTTATTTAAAGCAAATTTTAAAACAATTCGTTCTTGATAAAATAAAAAAATTGTTCTTGTCTTTTAAAATATTGTTCTGGTTTGATAACTACCTGTGCAGTCGCTAAAATGATAAAAAGTATAAGTTTTCAAATTTTGTACGGGACGGGCCCATTTCCATATTTATTGGCACTAGACGAAACTCAGGCTTCCTGAAAACTAAATAAAATAAACATGGATTCAATGTTTAATATTACGTTTCAGTGCCAAAATCAAGGTGAAAATCTTGAGACCGATTTACTGGTGATACCGTAGCATCAATGTAGTTTGGCGCCAGCGCTGCGGAAAAAGGCGGTGGCCCGGCTGAATGCATGCCAGAGGGTCATGGCCATACGGATGGTGCGGGATTACCGGACGTTTTCCCGCGAAGCGGCGAGCCTCCTTGCTGGCTTGCCACCATGGGATCTGGAGACAACAGTCCTAGCATGCATGCACGATTTGCGCCTGGAGATGCAACGCCGGGGCGAAACTCCGCTACCGCTACAAGTTGCGGCATGGCGGACAGAGTTCCGGCGGGATCTCATGTGAAGTAGAGACAGCGACTGTAACGACCCAGTGCTGGGCACGCCATAATTATGTCGGTAAGCCCCCTTCTTGAGGCGTGGCTGGAAAGACCTCACGGCGTCCTTACCTTCCGCATTTCGCAGGTCCTCACTGGACATGGTAAGTTCGGGAGGTTCCTGCACCGGATTCGTGCGGAAGAAACGCCTGGGTATCACCATTGTATGGACCGCCCGGAGGACACGGTGGATCACACGGTGAAGGTGTGCCCCGCTTGGGCAGAGCAACGCCGTGTCGTCGTGGAGGCGATCGGTGGCGGCGATCTCTCGCGCCGGGCCTTTGTACAGGCCATGGTCCAGAGCGAGGAGGAGTGGCAGGCGGTCGCCTCCATCTGCGAAGCAGTAATGCTAGCGAAGGAAGCGGCCGATCGCGTGAGGCAACGGTCCTCACGCTCCAACCGCTGCCGATCCCGATTTCCGGCCACCGTAGCTCCGCGGGCTTGCGCGGGCGAGTTACCCATTGCTCGCCGTCCGACCGTCCGGTAACCGTCCGGCCCGAGCCCAAGTCGTCGACGGCGCGTACTGTTCCACGCGCGCCTCAAGGAGATGTCAGCGACTGTAGGGGACCAGTAGGGTAGAAGCCTACTGGGGCCAAGGGTCTGATTCTGAAAGGAAGACTCGGTCCTTGTACGAAAGGCAACGGAGGAACAGGAGTAGGTTTTTAGTCAGTAAAAGTCTGACACTATCTCTCGCCCCGCCCAGGAGCGGGGGATGTCATTGGATGATTTTGCCACAAAAAAAAACAAAATGCCTTTCATCTCGAATGCTCTATTTTATTTTTGCTGGACTTTAATTGACTGATTAGTCATATTATTGAAACATAAAAGAGAGATTTTAATTTAATATTCTTTTTTATATTTTTTTTCAAACCGAAAAGGAAAATTAAAAATCTTTCCTCAAACGTCACTCACCTTTGATTTATCACGACTAGAAGCTTTTAAAAGTAATCAAAGGCGCTACCACGAGTTCTTAACAAGATCCATTTTACGACATAAACTGAACTGTCGAAGAAATTGAGCTATACACCATTCATTTTTAATTAGTACAAATGCTTAAAGGACTTATTAGAAAAGGTCTTGTTATTATTTATGTAAGGTTTCACGAAATAATATTCATAAACAGCAAAGTTATTAGCGTTAGTTTATGTCCCAAAATGTCACTCAATTTATGGAAATATTGTACAGGCTATTGAGTATGAATGACTGAATGGCGATCAAATTGGAAAAACACTGCGCATTGTATTAATTTTTTCTAGTAGCAATTGTTATGAATGATGGTTAAATTTTTTATGAATTTACCAATTATGACTCGTGGTCAATTTTGGGATTTTTTTTTTTTTAATTTTGACTACACGAATATGATCAGTAACAGGTACTGATAGAGCCTCATTTTTTTTTTTGTACTAATTAAAGAATAGTGGTTTAAAGGTCCATCCCTTTTTCTCGCCTCGCACGACTGACATTTTATCACGTCATGGTTTTTTTTTCGGTGGGAAAATCATCCAATGACATCTCCAGGTGGAGCGGGAGATAGTGTCAGACTTTTACTGACTAAAAACCCACTTCTGTTCCTTCGTTGCCTTTTTACCAGGGCCGAGTATTCCTTTCAGAATCAGACCCTTGGCCCTAGTAGGCTTCGACCCTGCTGGGCCCCTACGGTTGCTGACATCTCCTTGAGGCGCGCGTGGAACATTACGCGCCGTCGACAACTTGTGCTCGGTCCGGATGGTTACCGGACGGGAGGACGGCGAGCTACCCATTACTCGCCGTCCGCAAGCCCGCGCCGAGCAAATTGCAAAAAACTTTTCTTGACTGAGAGACCAACGTTGGTAAGCGTGGCTTAATCTCGGAAGGCGACTCGTGCGGCTACATTTACTTTAGCCACGAGCTCGTCTATTTTTTGCAAGAATTTTTTGCAACTATAATATATTAATAATAATATTCCACAACTTTCACACAACATCCTTCCAGTCCCAAATTAAGCAAAGCGTGAAAAACATGACACAGAAAAAATTATTGTGCTCATCACACAAACATTTTTTTGGGTGGGAATCGAACCCACGACCTCCGGCATAAAAGTCTGGGCTGCTAACCACTAGACCTACAGGCTAGTGAAATGTTGAATGGATTTTTGTTAGGGAACATGAAAACAGTTTTTTTTTTGTACTTATCTAGTACTATGTTGACTGGTTATGTCCTATATATGGAAATACTGTAAAAATAAATGATTTCTTTAAAAGAGTAACCATGGCATTTCTTGCCGGTTTATCTCCGATAGCCATGAGCTCGTTTAATTTTTTTTTTTTGCAAGAGTTATTTGTAACCATAATATATTAGGCATCCCCCAAGTGTCGCCACAATGAACGGTCCTGTGCGTCTCGCATCCATCGGACTCCCGCAACCGTTACCAAGTCATTGGTCCACCTTGTAGGAGGCCTTCCAATGCTACGTCTTCCGGTACGTGGTCACTATTCCAGAACCTTTCGGCCCCAACGGCCATTTAGCCTAGGCCTATGTCCAGCAGTGGACCTCTTTCGGCTGAAATGATGATGATGATGATGATGATAATATATTATACTAGCTTCTGCCAGCGGCTTCGCCCGCGTGAAAGTCGGTTTCTCCATAAAAACTTTGGACCCCCGTTTCATCCCCTTAGGGGGTAAATTTCGGAAAATTCTTAGTGGATGTCTACGCCCTATATGGAACCTGCCTGCCAAATTTTAAGTTTGTAGGGGTTATAGTTTCTGAGATTTCGTGATTAATCTGTGAAGGGTATTTCGTTTTTATATTAAAAATATTCACTATAACCTTTATATTATTCACGTTTCAATAACCTTAACAGCCTCATTGCCGCAGTGTATTCCCAGCTTTAGATAAATATGCTTTGAAAATGTTTTCCGTTGCGATGCATCCAAGCGACGATATAATGATATTTTTCATGTAACAACCTTATGCTCTTCGCTTCGATAAGTTGCTTTTCCTTTCGGTATCTCGAGAATATTATCAACTAAACTTCAGAAGTGAGATGGTACCTCTTGTAACGGTATTTTATTATATTCCAAGAAGATAATAAATCAAACGTACAAAAAACCCAAGGAATATAAAATACTCCCATAAAATCTTTAACACCCCCTAAATCGTAATATATATTCGTAGTTTTGAAAAATAAATAATGAAAATCCTTTTAAATTTACTTGGGTTTCTATTAATACTAAGTATCAAGTAGGTATAGGACCCATGGAATAAAACTTTACCTATAAACGAGTGTCCCCCTTTTCGCGCCTTTAAAAGTTAGATTTTCAAAAACCCTTTCTTACTATTCGCCTATATCATAAAAGGAAGCTTTGTGTAAAATTTTACGTCTCTAGACCAAGTAGTTACGGTAGTGCGTTAGAAAAGCAAAGAAAGAAAAAAAGTTTATTTACGTCAAACATGGCGCATACCTAGCTCTTGATCCCCGCACGAACGCCGGCGTTAACGCGCCATTGTCTTTCTATTGTGTCTCTAATTACGCTACTCAAAAGGTTAAAATAAAAACAAGTAACAACAACGACTTATATTATAAGCGGTAGGATATGCGACACATCCGCGCAAAACGGCCAGCGCTCAGCAAAATGCTGGGGCTCGTGTAAGACAGAGCCTCAGCGCTGATTTTCAGCACCAGCCGTCGTCGACGGTGAGACGTTGACCAGCCAGCAAGGATTACATATTATATACTTAAAATCACTGAATAAACAAACCAAAAACATAAATAACAATAAACCATTACATATACGTAAAGGGGTACAAAAATAAAAACAACAAAACACAGCGTTGATATGTTAGTCAGTCAGTTTATCCTTTTTTAAATAGAGATTTTAAATTTATAGTCCTTGTACAATTCTGTTTGCAGATGGTTGATGGGGCCAAAAGGTTTTGGATTGGTGGAAGATGCAGTAGTTGTAAGGCCTCCCACAAGCTGGACCGATGATTTGGTGAGAGTCACAGGAATCCGATGGATGTGAGACACATAGGATCGGTCGTTATGATGATACTTGAGGAAGGTAAGACATCCACTGTTGGACTTATGCCTTTCGGCTGAAATGATTATGATAATAATCTACAAATACGAAGTACGATTATTTCCTTGATACTCCATTGAAAAGCAAACTGGTAACTATTTTATTTGTTTTAACTTACTCTTGACAACTATCTCACCAGCCCCCCTAGCCAAGTTACAACCGTTTCGTTTCGATTCCCTTTTCGTTGATCGCCTTGAGTCGGCCCAGCCTCCTATTCCTTTGACTGACCGTTGAGATGACGTCAGAATAAAGGAATCGGAGGCGTGGCCTATTAGAGGCGATCAATGAAAAGAGAATCGAAACGAAACGGTTGTAACTTGGCTAGGGAGGCTGATGGTAAAAGATAATGCGGTCGACGATGGTACTTCTAGTAAAGCGTACTCGCTTAGTTTGAAATAACCTTATCACTCTTGACATAAAGAGTCCCTAGGCTGTAGCAGGAAACACAGACTCGGCAAGGAATCCCACTCCTTAGCTGTACGCACAATTAATGTGTTTCCAAAACTTTTTGAGCGTAAGGGTGGTTTTATCTGGTTCGCCGGTTTATAGATGCTATTTTGTTCCCCTTAAAAAATATAAAATCATTCCAGCCAAAGGTCGTTGGAAATAGGCCGTGTGTGGATAAGTAGGTGGAAGGTGGCGGGTAATCGCGCAGATACCGACACTCTTCCTTCCTGTCTTGAAGAGTCCTTATTTCAGCCATCTTATAAACGGCGACGTTTTGTTTTATCTACATAAATACTTAGAACGTCATTTAAAATAATATACCTACAGGGGCACACAGCGTCTTTTAGAGATGTTGACGAATTTTTAAGACTGTTTTCATTTTATAAAATAAAAAATTAAAAACCACGACTGCCATGTCAAAAAAATGAACTAAAAAGCAAAAAATAAGATGTTAGTCGAACTGTATAAATAAAAATGAAAGTAGTCACTCATTCACTCACTGACTAAACACGACGTCTCGAACTACTTGATCTACAAAACAAAATTTTTCATCGCCGTCGGGGGACCAGTCTAGAATACTTTCTTACATGGTTCTCCAGGTCCGATCGTGTGTGGAGTACTGCAGTTACATATGGGCTGGTGCTGCAAAATGCCATCTAGCAGCTTTGGACTCAGTGGAAAGGCGTGCGAAGAGGCTAATTGGGGATCCAGATTTGGTTAAGTCCAATCTACAAAGCCTCGAGCACAGGCGCAGGGTAGCCAGCCTATCGGCATTTTACAGGTTGCATTTTGGAGAGTGTGCGCGGGAATTGCATGACTTGATTCCGCCATCTCCTTTCTACCATCGGACAACCCGACGTACGGCGAGTATCGACCCTTACGTTGTTGAAACTTCAACGGTCCGGACTAAGCGTTTCGCTTCGTCGTTTATACCGCGTACATCGAAGGACTGGAACAATTTGCCTGCTGTGATCTTCCCGTCCAACTATAATTTAGGTGTCTTCAAGGCTAGAGTGAATAGGCTCTTGATAAACTAGTGCGCCTCACCATCTATGATTCCATCACTGCTTACCATCAGGTGGGATCGCAGTCAAGCGCTGGTTTACATCAATTAAAAAAAAAAAGATAAAAAGACCTTTTTTGGGGCAGTCGTGTAAATACATACGTACATGAACCCTGAAAACATAACACTCCTTTTTTGGGGCAGTCGTGTAATAAATAGTGAAGTAATTTTGACCAAAAAAAAAAATTCAATAAGTTCAAACAAAAAACAGATTTCATTACTTTAAAGGTAACGTTTAAAAACGCCTAAACGCTCCAAACTGACGCGTTATCTTGATTACGTCACATTTGTGAGAAATGAACAAACTACTGTCAAACTGTCAAAGGCGTACATCAAAGATTGCTCAAAACTAGTCAAAAATAATAATATTTTTATAAGTAGTATCGAGGTTTTTCTCACACCGTGACGTAACGCGCTTCGAGTAGCGTTTGCAGTCATGTGATACTGGGTATTAGTTTAAACTTTTTTACATAGCATAAGCATAATCAGCCTTTTAATGTTTCCACTGCTGGGACTCAGACCTCTCTCTAGAAGAGGGAATGGGCCGTAATGCGGGCCCAGTGCGGGTTGGTGAATGTCACATGTCTTCGAATTTTTGGTCTAGGATATGCCGGTTACCTCACAATGTTTTCCTTCAACGTTTTGAGAGCAGTGGTGATGAAATAAATTACACAATGTAATGCGCCTGGCTGGGTTTGAACCCGCCACCTACAATTTGTAAGCCGGGGGGCTCTTACCACTCGGCCACCACTGCTCTGACAAACATTTTTGATTATTTGTAATTAATTTATTACGTATACTTACCCTTACAAATTAAATTTTCAGTAATATGACATACTCTTCTACGGTATATACGTAACTTTTTATATATTTGCGTATCATGTCAACATCCCTATTTTAGAGGTATGTGGAACAGAGTGTAAAGGGAAAATCCTCCGACCAGTCGGGTGTTATGTCTGATCCGGGCAATTGCGCGATATGTGATTTCGGGCTGTTATAACATATGTTCAAAGCGTGCAGAGAACTCTAATTGTGCGTGCATCGCATCGGATTTCGTATTTTTTAATTCTTATAAGGTGCCAAAGATGTCTTTACATTATTAAATCATTATGAGGGTCCTTTTTCACTTGCCTATCGTTAACCTCGGGCATGGTTTAAAAGCTTTTTACTTCATCTAACGCAATCCAACTCCATGTTTAACGAAAAAGCAAGCCTGAAAACTTTGTTAGCATTCGGTAATTCCGTGATTTACTCGAATATTTTACAAAACTTGTTCCAGGAAATACGTATTTTTTTTAAACTCCTAAAAGTTTTTGAAAAAAATAGTCGTCATTCACAATCTTGATTAAATTTGCAAGGCTTCTATTGTTATACTTTTTTGACTTTTTTAATATTTGAGTAAATTATGAAGTGTCAAAGTTCATGCAAAGTAGCAGATTTTCAGATGTTTTTACAGTATTAGTTTTACACAAATTTATAAATTGATTTCAATGGAAGCCTAGATAATATCCACAAGATACTGTGTTTCCAAAATATGTAATGAAAAATGTGTAATACCGCCATAATCGCGTAAGAGCGGTTGTATGAAAAACAGTGAAAATGTATGTCGAGTTGCATTCCCCGCAGATGTCAATGTGCCTAGCCTTTTCGCAACTGAGTTGGGTCGGCTTCCAGTTAAACCAGATACAGCTGGATATTTCAGTATTGTACATGGAGCAACTTCGTATCTGATCTCCACAACCCAGTAATTGGGTAACACTCTAACCTTTGGCAAGATTTCATCGCTTCTGATCCGTAACGACTGTCAGAATACTGATACTCGACGTACGGCGAGTATCCACCTTTACGTTGTTGAAACTTCAACGGTCCGGACTAAGCGTTTCACTTCGTCGTTTATACCGCGTACATCGAAGGACTGGAACAATTTGCTTGCTGCGGTCTTCCCATCCAACTATAATTTAGGTGTCTTCAAGGCTAGAGTGAATAGGCTCTTAATAAACTAGTGCGCCTCACCATCGATGATTGCATCACTGCATCATCAGGTGGGATCGCAGTCAAGCACTGCTTTATATCAATTAAAAAAAAAAGAAATTTACAAATGACAGTCGGGACCAACGGCTTCACGTGCTTTCCGGGCCACAAAATAATCTCGATGGTATGAACCATAATATGATCACAGACAGACTAACTTAGGTAAATGCTTCTTAACTTTGAACACATGCGGATTACTTAAATACATCAGAAACCGTACCTTTGCAAACTAAGGGCGGAATTCACCAGTAAAACTAATCGCGTTTTAACGTTTGGCTCGCATAATCGCGTTTAGCCGCTGTCACTAGTGTCACTTGTTAAAATACAACAAAAGAAAAATACTGACAAGTGACACTAGTGACAGCGGCTAAACGCGATTATGCGAGACAAACGTTAAAACGCGATTAGTTTTATTGGTGAATTCCGCCCTTAGTTTGATCATATTATGGTTCATACCATCGAGTTAGATTTATTGGTGAATTCCGCCCTAAAATAGATATCTCTGTCTGTCTGTTATACTTTCGCGGTTAAACTACAGAACCAATTTTGATGAAAGTTATGGTAGGTACGAGAAAACTTAAGTACCAAGAAAGGATATAGGCTACTTTTTATCTGGCTTTTACTTCGCGTCCGCTATAACCGATATTCATGCAAACGATGTCGTGGGCAAATGCCATTTGTATATAAATAAGCAGTGTAATAAAAGTTTACAGGGCTTAGTTTTTTATCATCTTGAATAGTTACCTCTTTCTCATTTATGAGGTTTTCTCTCTGAGGTGACGATATATTACCATCATCGATATATGTATAAGTCGATGATGACGATTTAATGAACTTGGAAGGGTAAGTTTTTAAGCGATCCTCAGCATTGAAGAATACGTCGCAAGGAGGAGGGTTGAATGCTATTAGTATAGAAAAATACCTACAAAGGATGTTGCGTATAACATAGCATATATCATAATCAGCCTTTTAATGTTCCCACTGCTGGGACTCAAGCCTCCTCTCTCCAGGAGAGGGAATGGGCCGTAATCCACCACGCGGGCCCAGTGCGGATTGGTGAATGTCACACGTCTTCGAAGTTTTGGTTCTAGGACATGCCGGTTTCCTCACGATGTTTTCCTGTACCGTTTTGAGAGCAGTGGTGATGAAATAAATTACACAAAGTAATGCGCCTGGCTGGGTTTGAAACGACCTACAACTCGTATGTTGGGGCCGTTACCACTCGGTCACCACTGCTCAAGGATATTGCAGTGTTGTCTAATTAATTTCATATCTTAATCCAGCAGCGCTCATTTAAGTTTTAAACACAATGACACTGCTGCATCGTCTTCCTGTCCTTGCCTCATGTTACTTGGGGTCGGCGCAACACGTTTTTTTCTTCCATTCTGTACTGTCAACGTCACGTTATCACTAACTCCCTTTTCTTTCAGATCACTCCTCAATACTCCATCTATCTTTTCGTTGCACTCTCTCTCCCTCCATAACTTTTTTAATACGTGTTTTATCCCTCCTCAACTTCCTCTATATATTAATTTCTCACTTTATCCGTTCTTATTACACTACACATTCACTTCAACATTTTCATCTCAACCACATAAACTGTTTTTTATTCGTCTTTAACATCATCTGACATTCTGATCCATACAATAATATCTCTATATGTATTACTTCAAAAATCTTTTTCCTTACAAGTATACCAACTACCAAAAACTGCTACCTCTATAAGCCACATACTAAAAATAAGTTAAGAATAAGTATGTTATAACTTGACATATAATGGAGGCTCACGTTGGAACATATCCTTCCTGTACACCCCACAGCCTACGAACCGAAGACAACCCCAGTAGGGGATAAAGTGAATTTATGGACAGGGGAAGGTCTCACACCGGTTTATTTGGATTTAAGTCAATATAGGTAACTCCATTTTATTTTATTTGTGCTTGTTTATAAAAGCCTTTTCGGAGTTCAAGAATGGAGTTTTGTAAATTTTATATAAATATATGTGTAAGCTTCTAAGAAAAAGTTATGTATATCAGAAATTGTCACCTAATTCAGATGCATCTCACAGCTTCACGTTGCAGAGTCAATAGACGATTAAGTCTAAGTTACACTTATTTTATTTGAAAACTCTTCTTTTTTTCCGTAAATCAATGGTTTATTTAAGTATATATACTTTATTGTACATCAAGAAAATAAATATGACAATTTGAGCCTTAAAGAATAACGGCGGGGAAATTGTTGATGAAATTATTAAGTGTCTAGTCACAGGAGATCACAGGAGTCTTCACGGGGCACTATGCCACCAACAAACAGCTCCACAACATGGGACTAGCAAGCGACCCGACTTGCAGGATCTGTGGAGAGGCAGAGGAGAATATGCTACACGTACTATGCGACTGTGCAGCACTAGGCTCCAGGAGACTAGAGTATCTGGGTCAACCATTTCCAAGACCAGAGGACTACAGGCTCAGCCCCATCAAGGCCATACTGGGACTCATGAAAAAGGTGCACGGAAGGCTGGGGGTTGAGTAGAAGGGAGGGGGATTAGCAAAAAAGATCCAGAAGGGTCGAAGTGCTCTGGCTTAGGGCCAGCCTCACTATAAGATAAGATAAGATAAGTGTCTAGTAACCATGATATACACCGACAAAATAATTGACTAAGTTTAACCAAATCAAGCTAATGACAGTTTAAGGATTGCAAAAAAATCGTCATAATTGGAAACTAAATTGACTAGCTTTTTACGATACTAAATAATCATGAATTCGCTTTTTTATGCTGGCTTCACTTCATGACTTTTGGTTAAATTGAATTTTTAATGTTGCCACTAATATAAATCTCGGTCAAGTAACATAATTTGCTTTGCTTTATGACAAATATAATAATAAAAATAACTGTTTGTGCTTAGATTATAGTGATTATAAATAATAATAATAATATTTTATTTATTATCAAGACAACATTTGGTCCACAATATCTGTTAGTAATTCTTATATCTACGTTAGTACATCATCAATTTTATATAATAATATTTATATGAAAACAATAAAATAAAATTGACTAATAAAATGTTAAATAAATTAAAATGTCAAAAAATGACAAACATGACATGATGATGATGATAATTATAATGACATCATAGTGCACTTCGAGTATAGCAATAGCATACATTAGAAAAAAGAATGGCATTCAGACATTTCAACTGCCATCCAGCCTAAAGACTTATAGAAAAAAAAAACAAATGTCATTATGACATGACATGTTGTCGTTCGTACAAAAATGCGTTTATTGATTTTTAAAATTCGTAAGGAGGTCATATGTATTATTGACATAATATATGTAATCTCATCAACTTTAAACTGGAATATCTTCAATACGAAGATTCTATTAATAGTAATGTCTAAGACAAAATAGTTGAGAAATTTAATCTATATACTTTTGTATATTTTTCATCACTATACGCTAAAAAAAATGCCAGCAAAATTTTGTTCGAGAATCTGCCATCACTCTTTAAAAATATACAATTGCTTGGACACAAAATGGGGTTGCATTTGGTGCATTACAAAATAAGCTAAACGGTGGTTGATGGAATGGTTTTCTTTTCCATCAAAGGATTTGGGCCCAGTAAGTTGCCACGTATATGGCGCCGCCAATGGCATATTAAGGTCGTCCAAAGTGCAGATGTAGATGTAGTGTAAAGTATCCCTACACTTTGGGCACTCTAGTAAGGTATTCTTTTTGTCTGTGGGAAAATCATCTAATGACAAATCCCGCTCTTGCGCGGAGCGGGAGATAGTGTCAGACTTTTACTGACTAAAAACCCACTCCTGTTCCTTCGTTGCCTTTCAGAATCAGACCCTTGGCCCCAGTAGGCTTCGACCCTGCTGGGCCCTTACAGTTGCTGACATCTCCTTGAGACGCGCGTGGAACAGTACGCGCCGTCGACGACTTAGGCTCGGTCGGGACGGTTACTGGACGATCGGACGGCGAGCTAACCATTGCTCGCCGTCCGCAATCCCACGCCTACGGTGACCGGAAATCGGGATCGAAATCCCGGCGGCGGTTGGGGCGTGAGGGCCGTTGCCTCACGCGATCGGCCGCCTCCTTTGCTAGCATTACTGCTTCACAGAAGGAGGCGACCGCCTGCCACTCCTCCTCGCTCCGGACCATGGCCTGTACCAAGGCCCGGACTCAAGTAAGGTCTTGAAAATATTAACACGATTAGTTAACTTGGCCGCAAGTTTTCGAAAAACAGATTCTCCACAAAAATCCTATTTTTTTGTTGATATCACTTCACGTAAGTCAAGCTTGGTATAAAACGTGCCACGACATATAATAGCTATCTACGGGTAAAAGGTCAAAGTCAAAAAACCTCAACACTTTTGTGTTGAGGTTTCGGTTTTTACCGTTATACAAAAATCCGGCCACAAAAGGCGACTAAAAATTCAGACCGATTTGAAATAAGCCCTTATTCTCCGGAAGCATCGAACATTAGGGTTGGCTCAAAGCCGCTTGATGTACCTACAAATATCTGAAATGTGAAACCTGAAACGCTGAACAATTTTATCAAAAATATCCAAATGTTTTATCATTATCAGACTAATATTATAAATTCGAAAAGTAGTATGTCCTAGGTATTTGAAAGTTTGGGAACAGACGGATACATATAAGTTATTTTTTGTTAAGGTGGGAAAGCATCCAATGACTTCCCCCGTTCCAGGGTGGTGCGGGAGGGCGTGTCAGACTTTTATTGACTAAAACCAAATCTATGATCCTTCTTTGCTTTGCGTTCCAGGACCCCGGGGTTCTCTTTTAGACTACCCATGGCCCTAGTAGGCTTCGGCCCAGCCCCTACGGTTTTGCTGATATCTCTTTGAGGCGCGCGAACCCTACGCACCGGCCAGACGGTGAGCTACCCATTGCTCGTCGTCCGCAAGCCCACGCCTGCGGTGGCTCGAAATCTTTGCAGGTAAGCGGAACAGAGAGTAAAGTCCCACAAACCTCCGTTCAAAAGGGAGGATCCTCCGACCAGACGGGTGTTATGTCTGGTGGGCAACTGCCCGATAGATGATTTCGGGCTGCCCTATATGTTCCAATCGCGCGAAGAACTTTGATTGCGCGATGCAGGATTAGTTCTTATGTGACGCCATAGATGTCGATACAAGTCTATGCCGGAGGTCGTGGGTTCGATTCCCACCCAGGACAAATGTTTGTGTGATGAGCACAATCATTTGTTCTGTGTCTGTGTGTAATTTATCTATAATATGTATGTATTTAGAAATATTTAAGTGTGTTTATCAGTTGTCTAGTACTCATAACACAAGCTCTGCTTAGCTTGGGACTAGACGGCGTTGTGTGATAGTTATGTGAATATTATTATATTATTATACTATGTATCTTTTACAGTAATTTTCTTAGCCATTTCACGTGATTGCACGTTGCTGAGTGTATTTCGGGTCAGAATACTCGTAGAAAAACTGACGCTAGAGATAACGTTTCAACCCTTTTGTCGGAAACCATTTACTATGAAAAAGGTTGTAATGGAGTTGTTCGAGACTTGGCTGGTTAAGGGGATGCTTGCGGCTCTTCAGGTGATCGAGAATTTTATTTAAAAATTAGCTCTTATATATATAATATATATATCTATATATATAAAATGCTTTGTCCAGAATGACTGACGGATCAACGCACAGCCTAAACCTCTGATCGTAAAGACCTGAAACTTGGAGGGTATATTCTTTGTATGACGTAGGCATCCGATAAGAAAGAAATTTTTTGACATTGGTATTAATTTATTTTGACATTTGTAATGCATTTATTTTGACATTTGGTATTTTTTTTTTTGACATTTGTAATGAATTTATTTTGACATTTGTAATGAATTTATTTTGACATTTGTAACGAATTAATTTTGACATTTATAATAATTAATTTTGACATTTAAGTATAATGAATTTATTTTGACAATTATAATGAATTTTGTTTTTGACATTTATAATGAATTTAGTTCTGACAATTGAAAAATGTATTTTGACATTTAATGAATTTGTGACATTTACTATTTTTATTTGCTATTTTAGTGACAGTTGTATTTCATATGATTTGAGTTGTATATCCGATTCCTTTTTTTTTTACTTTTTTCTCTAAAACTGTACTTCTACCTGTATTGTTTGTAATTGCTGTGCCCGACAGGGTCCATGTGCACTTAACTAAATTCTTAAGATCTTATGTAACACATGTGATATAGCAATAAAGAATTGAGAATTGAATTGAAGGATTTTTCGAAATTCTATCCCTAAGGGGGTGAAAAATGGGGGCAAAATTTGTATGGGACAATGTGATTCCTTGGTCCAATCTACTTTTGCATGAACATTCTTTAACAGAATTGATAGAAGATAAGTTATGTATTTAATTGAAATTCATCCCCTAACGGTGTTAAAAAGGGGTAGAAAGTAATTTTGGGGGTTATTTGCTTCGAAGTTGATATCAATTATCAATACTCTACCTGCGTGAAACTAGATTCTGGAATGTTATATCAAAGTTCATACTCTTGGGATGATGAGTATCTTTTGTACACTTGCAAGACATGAGTCCACGCACATGCCAAATTTTATCCAAATCCGTTCAGCCGTTTGAGCGTGACGGAGTAACAAACACACACAAACATTAAAACTTTCGCTTTTGTAATATAAATGTAATTAGAGTACAGCATGATGAAAATTAGGTATACATAGGTAAGTGTTTCTGTTGTTTCAGATTTATTCCTATACCTACGCTATATGACCTTGCTTTATGCCAAATTTCAGGATTCTGGGTCAACGGGAAGTACTCTATGAATTTTGATTCCCTTGAGAGCGCCAAAATATACGTTTTTTGCGACATAAACGGCCGTATCTTTTTTTTCGTTAACTTAGAAGTTCGATTTTTTCATAGTTTTAGGGGACCTTAGACGCAAGAGAGTATATGGTTTTAATTTCAACTCGATACCTTCACGCGTACCCGAGATAAAGGGTCTTGACAGACAGATAGACAGACGGACAACAAAGTGATCCTATAAGGGTTCTGTTTTTTTTTTTTTTTTTTTTATAATACATATAAACCAGTGCTTGACTGCGATCCCACCTGATGGTAAGCAGCGATGCAATCATTGATGGTGAGGCGCACTAGTTTATTAAGAGCCTATTCACTCTAGCCTTGAAGACACCTAAATTATAGTTGGACGGGAATACCGACTGTTTTTTCCTTTTGAGGTACGGAACCCTAAAAAACGACAATTTCATAGGTTAGGTTTATATAAATATGAACATAAGTTCATATTTGATCGTTTTAGCTCATAATTATATATATTTACATATTGAACCATTTAAAGCAGCTGATTTATTTAATTACTTTAAAAGAACAAAATGAGACTATAAAATAACACTTTTACGTAATCCAGCGGAGAACACAGGCTCTATGAAAAGTCACGTAAAAAAAATTAACTTCGCTTTAAGAAAAACAACAAATATAAATGTGGCGTTAGTGAGATATCTTTTCGATATGAAAGTATAGGATAAAGTATCTGAAGCGTGGATTCACAAAATGTTCTTCTATAATATCTACGTCTCAAGTATTTGAGTATATTTGACTTTGTAATATAAAATAAAACCAGCAAGTGTGTTTGTGTCTCTTGAGTCTTGGTCCTGAAATTTTAAGATATTTTATTTACGTCGATTATTTGGAATACAGTTAGATAGAACGTTCTTTATTAATAATATAATAATATTCCACAACTTTCACCCAACGTCACTTAGTCCCAAACTAAGCAGAACTTGTGCTATGAGTACTAGACAACTGATAAACATACTTATATATTTCTAAATACATACATATTATAGATAAATTACACTCAGACACAGAACAAATGATCGTGGTCATCACACAAACATTTGTCCTGGATGGGAATCGAACCCACGACCCCCGGTGTAGCAGTTAGGACTAGCAACCACTAGACCAACAGGCCTACCCTATTATACACTTAACTAAAATTTGTATACTGTTACACAGCTCTTTTACGTTTCTCCTATAAACTATGTGGTTGAATTGAGAATAAAGTGAGTAATCAGTCGTAATAAAAACAGCCCCCCTAGCCAAGTTACAATCGTTTCGTGTCGAATTAGGTTCTCCAATCGGTAACGCCTCGGTGTCAGCAATTGAAGAAAATGATAATTCGGTAGCCATGTTGACGGGCCTGAGTCGGCCGCTCGTTCTACAATGCCGTTCTACAATACCAAAGGATGTAGCGTTGAACATTGTAGAAACGATAACAATTCATTCTATCATTTTGAACGATGTGAACTTGGCTACGAATTTTCTATTCGTTTGTTCTGACCACGTGACTTAACGTTGAGATGATGCCATTCCCATACATTTGATTTGTTTCGACTAGCGTTAACGATTGCAGATTGTTAACTTGGCTAGGGGTGCAGATACAATAATGATTATATTCAGTGCACTTTGATACTTATCTTTAAGTCAAGAGTGAATAGGTTACTTCTAGGCAAGGATCCTCCATCGTTGATCACATCATCTCCTGCCGTCAGGTTACACAGCGCTCAAGCACGAACCTAATTAATACAATTAAAAAAAATATATAAATGTTTTCACTAATATTTATTTACAGCAGAACATAAATTCGCGAATATTTTAATAACCTACTTATAAATAGATGTGGAACAAAAAGTTACAAAAAAAATTAAACCCAACTACGAAAAAAAAAAACGGCGCAGAAAAAGTATAAAACAAGAGTAGTAGTCACACGTTATTAAAGTGTCACGGTTGGTACCGAAATAACGTGTGACTAGGGCTTTTCTTTTTGTTCTGTTCTTGTTTCTCCAATAACCTTGTTTATTTCAGCATCCTGTAAGTCTTGTTTCATACTTTTTCAGCGTCGTTTTTTTTGTCATAGTCGGGTTCTAGTTTTTTACTTTTTATTATTTAAACTATTTTGGTGTTAAGTCGCCGCCTGAGGGCGCCACATTGAATTTTGATGATTTTTTTGATAAGTTTAAGTGAAGCCCTTTCAAATGATATCAAACACGGTATATTTATATTAACTTTTTTTTTAACACATGACTTTTTGTCCACTAAAGGGCGTCACTTTAAATTTGATTAAATGCAAAAGTGAAGCCCTTTCAAATCATACCAAACATGGCGTATTTATCTTAATGTTTTTAACACAATACTTTTTGTCCGCTAGAGGGCGCCACATTGAGTTTTGTGACACGTCACGTAGCCTATGTTGAGCGGAAGATTAAAATGGTTCTAACGATACTTTATTTGTCGAGTTCCAATAAGTAGTTTAGGAGCTATGAGGGCACAGATGAACAGTATACACACACACATACATACATAGCCTGTCAAAATCATAACCCTCCTTTGGATTTTCCGTAGTCGGGTAAAAATAGGACTCTCTGCTTCGCTTATTTATCACTCACGATTTTCTCTTTAAAACTTTGGAAAACTACAAGACTATACACTTTTCTACATTCTAGAAAAGATTTAGATACTACATTTTAGAAACTTAAAACGCTGACGCGAGAGGTAACTATTAAAACAAAATGTGCGTAATTTATGTATGAATGTATAGTCACGTGTGGGAATATGATGAAGGTGTGACAAGACAATCGCTTTTTCTCTCGACTTCACTAAAGAAAATTTAATATTATATTGAGAATTTGCAACCTAAGTACCTATAGATTTTAAATATATATTTTACACTAGCTGACCCGCCAGACGTCGTTCTGTCTATCACACCTAACAGTACAAAGGCGAAAGTTAAGGGAGAACTACCTACACTACTTACACGTGTGCCACACACGCAGATCGGCGTCCGTCTCCATACATTTTATTAGGCGTGTGTAACTTTTTACTGAACCGACTCACTGTTCTGAAATATTTTACTGTTCCGAAAGATTGGAACATCAGTAATGTTTTAAATGCATCATTTGGAACATTTGGAACACTGAAACACTCTTTACTCTAAATGACCTGCAGTCTTTTTTAAAATTAAAACGTAAATAGTGCTAATACATCTACTTAAAATTATTCTTAAATCTAAATTCACACACGTGTGCCGCATGTGCTGATCTGGGCGTCGGTCTCCATACATTTTATTAGGCGTGTTTAACTCTTTACTGAACCGACTCACTGTTCTGAAACATTTTAGTGTTCCGAAAGATTGGAACAGCAGTAATGTTTTAAATGCATCATTTGGAACATTTGGAACACTGAAACACTCTTTACTCTAAATGACCTGCAGTCTTTTTAAAATTCAAATTAAAACGTAAATAGTGCTAATACATCTACTTAAAATTATTCTTAAATCTAAATTCACACACGTGTGCCGCATGCGCTGATCTGGGCGTCGGTCTCCATACATTTTATTAGGCGTGTGTAACTCTTTACTAAACCGACTCACGGTTCTGAAACATTTTAGTGTTCCGAAAGATTGGAACAGCAGTAATGTTTTAAATGCACCATTTGGAACATTTGGAACACTGAAACACTCTTTACTCTAAGTGACCTGCAGTCTTTTTAAAATTCAAATTAAAACGTAAATAGTCCTAAAACTTCTACTTATAATGATTCTTAAATCTAAATTCAATGAAACAAAACTGTTAGTGTATATGACGTGACGTATTCTAACAGATCGCATCCGCGTTCCAAATGTTCCGTTGAGCCGCTGTTCCAAATGTTTCGTTTAGCCGTTGTTCCAAATGTTTCGTTGAGCCGCTGTTCCAAATTTTACATTGAGCCATTGTTCCAAATGTTCCGTTGAGCCGTTGTTCCAAATGTTTCAAATGATACATGACGCGACGCAACAAATCACGATTCATAATAGTCAGTGCCTGTGTTTGTATCTTTTGATTCGATGACGCGATGGTTGGTAACACGTTGCGCAATATTAGCATCTCGTGTCCAGGCTTCGTGTCCGAACCGGTAGAATTGGGGTGAAAGGATAGTCAGCGATTGCTTAATTGTACAGTCACCAACTTCATCATGATCATCATTTCAGCCGAAAGACGTCCACTGTTGAATATAGGCCTCCCTAGTGTCGTCACAACAAACGACCCTGTGCTTCTCGCATTCATCGGATTCACGCGATTCTCACCATATCATCGGTCGGGCACGCCACAATTATGGCGGTAAGTCCCTTCTTTGAGGCGTGGTTGGAAAGGCCTCACGGCGTACTCACCTTCCGCATGACGCAGGTTCTCACCGAACACGGGAAGTTCGGGAAGTTCCTGCACCGGATTCGTGCGGAAGCGACGCCCGGGTGTCGCCACTGTGTGGACCGCCCGGAGGACACGGTGGAGCACACGGTGGAGGTGCGCCCCGCTTGGGAAGAGCAACGCCGTGTCCTCGTGGGGGCGATCGGCGGCGGCGATCTCTCGCGCCGGGCCTTGGTACAGGCCATGGTCCGGAGCGAGGAGGAGTGGCAGGCGGTCGCCTCCTTCTGCGAAGCAGTAATGCTAGCAAAGGAGGCGGCCGATCGCGTGAGGCAACGGCAACGGTCCTCACGCCCCAACCGCCGCCGGGATTCCGATCCCGATTTCCGACCACCGTAGGCGCGGGCTTGCGGACGGCGGGCTATGGGTGGCCCGCCGTCCGACCGTCCGGTGACCATCCGGACCGAGCCTAAGTCGTCGACGGCGCGTATTGTTCCGCGCGCGCCTCAGGGAGATGTCAGCAAATTGTAGGGGCCCAGCAGGGTCGAAGCCTACTGGGGCCATGGGTAGTGTGAAAACGAAACCGGGGCCCTGGGACGAAGGCAACGAAGGAACAGGAGTGGGTTTTTAGTCAGTAAAAGTCTGACACTATCTCTCGCTCCGCCCAAGAGCGGGATTTGTCATAAGATGATTTTCCCACCTATAAAAAAAAAAACCATATCATCGGTCCATCTTGTAGTAGGCCTTGCAATGCTGGCAACGTTGGCTAGTGGCATTGCTTGCAGAACAGATGGTTGATGATGCTGAAAGGCTCTGGAGTGGCAACCGCACACTGGAAAACGCATTGTTGGAAAGCTTCCCATGGTTATATTAAATGTATAATTTTTGTCTAATAAATAATATCATTTACAAAAGTAATTGCAGACAAACATTTTAGAACAAAGCAAAAACAAATTAATAAAATAGCGTTAAAAATGCTAAGTTCTAAAGATCTATCTGTCACCCGCCAAACACTACAGACAAAACAACTCCGTGATAAATTGTCGCTCCATCGAATACGACTCAAATTCCTTTTGATGAAATTCTCAATATTTCATCGTAGCCTTTTCTGAAGGTAACGCCAATCAATCAATCTGTTTAGGCATTCAGATCTACTATGAAACCTATAGTGGCGAAGACAGTTTTTCTTTTCGCTAATAGTAAATCCTTCTATTTGTAGTTTGAATTTGGAATTCCATCACGTAGAAGTTGTGATGACAGTGAGTAACGATGCCTTGAAGAAATCTGGATCGCTTCACTGGACAGGATGATCTGGAGTCTTACCATGATGTATTAAAATGTCAGCCGTGCGAGCGAGAAATATGGATGGAGTTATACATTCTATATAGTACACAACGTACTTTATCAGCACTCTGAGCTTCCTTTTGACCCAGTAACTTCAACCAAGAGGAGGAAAGATTTGGTTTGCACTAAACCACAGACGAGACATGCATTTGCACATAAGTAGATTCTATGTATTTTTAGGGCCTTTTTTTGTATAACAAGCTCAACAAGTTATTAGATATATATATATAGAGTGACTGGCAATTAGTGTACGATACTTAAACACGTGATTGTGCCCATGATAACCAACAACTTTTACTATGGGAACAAACCTGAAATTGCGAAAAAAAATTAGTTGTTCAGTATATTTATGTTTGCCTAATGTACTGAACAGCTGATATTTTTTTCGCGATTTCAGCTTTGCTCCCATAATAAAAATTGTTTGTTATCATGAGCACAATCACGTGTTTAAGTATCGTACACTAATTGCCAGTCACCCTATATAGTGTAAATTATATTAAATGTAGTACAAATTGATATCAGAGTATCTACTGAATCATCATTACACAGACACAGATAAACTATTGGAAGTTTTAGTATGATTGTAGGTTTAGTTTGTAAGTTGTTATTCTGTAATTTCTGTATTTTTTTTTTTTTTTTTTTTTTTATTGTTATAAACTAGTGCTTGATTGCGATTCCACCTGATGGTAAGTGGTAATGCAATCGTTGATGGTGAGGCGCACTAATTTATTGAGAGCCTATTCACTCTAGCCTTGAAGAGACCCAAATTATAATCGGACGGGAAAATCGCAGCAGGCAAATTATTCCAGTCCCTCGATGTACGCGGTATAAACGACGAGGCAAAACGCTTGGTCCGGACCGTAGAGGTTTCAACAACGTAAGGGTGGATACTCGCCGTTCGTCGGCTTGTCCGATGGTAGAAATGAGATGGTGGAATCAAGTCATGCAATTCCTGCGCACACTCTCCAAAATGAATTCTGTAAAACACCGAAAGGCTGGCTACCCTACGCCTGTGCTCAAGACTTTGTAGATTGGAATTAACCAGATCTGGATCACCAATTAGCCTCTTTGCACGCCTTTCCACCGAGTCCAAAGCTGCCAGGTGGCATTTTGCAGCACCAGCCCATATGTGGCTGCAGTACTCCACACACGAACGGACCTGTGCTTTGTATAACATTAAAAGCTGCCCTGGTGTGAAGTACCGCCGGACCTTGGCAAGTACGCCGAGTTTCCTAGCAGCTACCTTGGCTTTGGACTCAATGTACCGCCCAAAGTTAAGGTCTGAAGAAATTTCAACTCCCAAGAGCTGAAGGCGGTCGGTGTACTCCAGGGATACATTCTGAAAAACAGGAGCCAAGGTGATCGGGCTCCTTTTAGCGGTGAATAGACACGCTTGTGTTTTGGCGGCGTTGAATCCCACCAGATTGGCTTCACCCCACTTGGAGACTGCCTGAAGTGAGACATTCGCACGCTCTACCATAGCCTCTCTTTCGGACCGGATTAGCTCCCTACTAGCTCGAGCACCTGGCAGGTATCTCTCTACAACTGTGCTATCATCTGCATACCCATAGATACCGGGCATCAGCAGATCGTTGATATGCAGCAGGAAGAGAGTTGCAGAGAGAACAGACCCCTGAGGAACTCCGGCATTAGTCGTCATGGGCTCTGATGAGCATCCATCGATAACAACTCGGAGAGAACGTTCACTCAGGAAGTCTTTTACCCAGTTAATCAGACCAGGGGAGACGCCGTACGCTGAAAGCTTACTCAATAGACTAGCGTGCCATACCCTGTCGAAGGCGATTGTGTTGATTGTTCGGCGATGTCGAGACGTCCAAGGAAACAGCAATCGCTTCCCCATTCTTCTCGAGGGTCTCGCCCCACAAGTGGGTGGCATAAACTAGAAGGTCCCCAGTAGATCGATTGTGGCGAAACCCGTACTGTCGATCACTGAGGAGATCGTTACCTTCCAGGTATGCCAAGAGGCGCGAGTTCAATACACGCTCCATAATCTTGCAGAGTATGGAGGTTATTGAAATCGGCCGATAGTTGGTAGGATCGGTACGACTGCCCTTTTTGGGCACGGGTTGCACGTTGGCAAGCTTCCAGGACTTCGGCACTATACCAGTCCCAAATGAGAGGCGATACAAACGCGTCAGTACAGGAGACAACTCGGGTGCACAAGCCTTGAGAACAATCGCTGGTATACCATCTGGTCCACTAGCTTTATTCACGTCAAGACGACACAGTGCTCTCAGAACCTCTTTGTTCCTTATGCGGACCTCGGGCATCGAAGTATCGCAGTGAGGTAGAGTCGGTGGAGTAGCACTACCAGTGTCAAGACGAGAATTATGGGCGAAGAGAGATGCAAAGAGACCCGCTTTCTCTCTCGCTGTATGAGCCAGTGTTCCATCAGGTTTAACCAGCGGAGGCAATGAGGGCCGACAGAAGTGTATACATGGACCCGTAGTGATAGTCTTGTAAGTGATGACCCAAAATACAGGTTTTATAAACCTAGCTCGGGCAAGTCGCTAATTATACATAATTATTATTCTAGGTTAATAAAGTCAATTTTCCTTTAGTTCTTAAATATTGATAAGTTAATTATAGTTATTTTTTAATAATAATAATAATAATCATTTATTTGTCAGGAAATTATTCCCATATTAAAAACACTACAATTTACACAAATACTCACAAAGATACACAATTATATAGGTTACATTAAAATTCAATTCATTTCCTTTCCATGTCAAAATAAAATTAATTACTCGTAAAATAAATTATTCCAATTAAAGTCTTTGAATGCAAATATTTTTAAAGTCACTACATTAACGATGCAACAATGGTTAATGTAGTGACAGTCAAATCTCTCAGCCATCATCCTCAGGATGGTGTTGGAACTGGCGCGGACCCTGCGCACCAAGGATGTGCACCGTTTCCGCATCGTCGCATAGAAGCAGTCAATGCGTGACTCGGCGAACATCCCCGACGCACTGCAGTACCGAGGCAGCCCCAACAACACCCTGTAGGCATTGTTGTATTGGATTCGTATTCTTTGGGCACTAGCATAATTATTTGTTTAAGATTTACTTGTGGCTGTTACATGTAACTATTTTGTATAAAAGATGAAATAAAGATTATTATTATTATAGTTCCATCCATTTAATAGTTCAGTTTAGGTCATAAAATGGATCGCGTTAAGGCCTCGTGGTAGGGCCTCAGGTCTACTGCGAAGTGCCAGTACCATCACAATTTCGTTGTGAAAAAGGGATAGTGCTATCCGTTTTGTTTAACTCCATCTCTCTCTCACAATCGGTCCATGACTGTTTAAGACATCATAGTAGAACCCCTGAATAGATCGTTGTGATCTTCAAACGACAGCACAAGTTTGGACAAACCGAAAAATATTTGCAGTGGTACTTAGAACCTCCACTTTTTAAAGTCTATTAAATAAAATAGTACTATTTCTAACAACCTGACTGTGGAAATCGGTTCTGTATCCGTATTTCAAAGATTCCCCTGTCGTTGTCAAAGCCAATTTTAGTCTACAATCTAGATAGGTATTAAAGCTGGATTTTACATCTTCTTCCCTCTAATTTTTCAATTAAAAAACCAGCGCTTAATCATGTCTAATTTTTTTTTCTCCTTGTATTTGGATATATAATAGCTCACTTGAGTCTTGTATATATATAAGCTTGTACCTACTTGTTGCAATTTAATTGTTATTTTTTTCTTTTTTGTCAGTACTGTGCACCTCTGTAAGTGACGAATTCACTATGCCTATAAATGTTTGTTTTTTTTCTTTTTTGTGTGTTTTAATGCCAAGTCGTTGAGGTGCCTACTCAATAAATAAATAATGACTGTTTCATCAACATGGTTCCGGAAACTCAAATTGTCACATTGTTTACAATTTAATAACAATATATAGGTAATTAGTTTCTGCCAGCCAGCAGCCAGGCTTCAACCGTGTGAACGTACAGAAATGTCCTAAGGTATTACACGCCCTATTCCAGGACATTGTCTACCCGTGTGCCAAATTTCATCCAAATCCATTAAGCCGTTTCAGCGTGAAGGAGTAATAAACATACACACACAGACAAACATTCGTACAAACTTGTATGTTTGGCTGTGTGGACTTGTGATTTCTTCAATTCATACAAACTGTCGCCATTATATTTATTATTAGTGTGATTCAGTAGTAACAAAATTTGATGCTCTTCAAATCCGTTGAATATTCCATAATGGGGTCAGACAGTTTAAGTTTACCTTACTCGTATGACCAGTTTTATGGTTTTACTCGACTATCAACAAAGAATTTAAATATACAGGATGGAAGCTCACTCTAGTCAGGTAATTAATTTTTTGTTAATTAATTCTTGGAAACTGGAACAAAATCACAAACATTACATTACATTGCTATAATTGGGAATATGCATGATTTTTCAGAATTTTTATTCGAAATTTTACATTGTCATTTATTAGTGAAAAAATATACAACGTCAAAGAAGGAAAATTAAAAGTATTAAAAATAAAGTTAAAAACTGCCAACCGACAGAGGCAGTTTAAACGCCCGCCATATTGGCGCACTTGGTGTGACGTCAATGTCTATGACAACATTATATTAATTTCACAACAACTCTCTCTTCTTGTTCGATTCACTCTTGCCAGAGTGGTCATGGTTATCACGAAGGTAGCTCTCCGGAAGCTGTTCACAACAACACATATACTATACATTAATTTAAAGTGCTATACTTACATTTTTTTTAGGGTGGGAAAATCATCTAATGACATCCCGCGCTCTTGGGCGGAGCGCGAGATAGTGTCAGACTTTTACTGACTAAAAACCCACTCCTGTTCCTTCTTTGCCATTTTTCCAGGGCCCCGGGGATCTCTTTCGCATCACCCATGGCCCCAGTAGGCTTCGACCCTGCTGGGCCCCTACGGTTGCTGACATCTCCTTAAGGCGCGCGTGGAACAGTACGTGCCATCGACGACTTGGGCCCGGTCCGGACGGTTACCGGACGATCGGACGGCAGGCCACCCATTGCTCGCCGTCCGACATCTGAGTTGGTTACCCTGTATTTTCCGTGTATGTGTTATAATATTATAGATAGAATTATTATTTACTAGCTTCTGCCAGCGGCTTCGCCCGCGTGAAAGTCTGTTTCTCCACACAAACTTTGGACACCCCTTTCATCCCCTTAGGGAGTGAATTACGAAAAATTTGTTCTTAGCGGATGTCTACACCCTATAAGAAACCTACCTGCCAAATTTTAAGTTTGTAGGTGTTATAGTTTCTGAGATTTCGTGATTAAACAGTGAGTGGTATTTCGCTTTTATATATATAGAGATTTATTTAGAAAAATTATGGTTGAATTTCCTATAAAGCAAAAAATCCTTTTGCGTTATTTGGTAGTCTGTAAATGTAACTATTACTAAAATGAAAATAAACATGTCATTTTACAAACAGGCGATACTTAAGGTAATCTACAATCGTAACGTACAATATACACACAAAAGCTGTCTACGACGCAGCTTTGTTCTCTCCTTACACTGAGTGTTTTATTTCAATCTGTATCGTACTGGATTTTTCTCAACAAAGGTTCAGAGAAAATCAAGAGTGTGTACTTTGCGATTTTGGCACAAAAGCGTTTGGCCTAGTGTTTTGTCAGTACGTTTCATGTTTGTAAAAAAGATGTTGAACGAGCTTGATTGAGGCTTATGTTTTGCCCGTAAAGAGTAAAAACACTAGATGAACAGTTTCAAATTAAAAATCTGAGGGTGTTTTTATGTTGGAAAATCAGTAAACGACTTTTCCCTGCCAGATTTTTATTGACTATAAAAACCATTTTACAAACAAAAAAAAAAAATAACCGACTTCATTAAAAAAAAGCACTAAAAGGATCAAAATAACTTTAAGTAAGTCGTTTCGGAAGTCGGTGTTTCTCGGTATTGTTTGTTTCTTATTTAATACCGACTTTCGAAATTAAAGTTATTTTGATCCTTTCAGTGTTTTTTTAGTGAAGTCGTTTTTTTTGTAAAAAGTTTTTTATTTCACACTTTTTAGGTCCGATACTTATTACCAGAGTGCCTTTTTCTCATGACAATTCCAATCAACCCAAACACTGCTAGGATATATTGTTTTATTATGAAGTTCCCGTGTCTACCTTCCACCTTCCGGCTCCATCATCAGATCAGTTCGATAGTACCTTGTAGCCAAAATGCATCTCATTAAAATTCTAATAAGCCCAAACACGGCCAAGGTACATTGATTAATTACGTAGTTTCAGTGCCTATCTTCCGGCTCCATCATCATCATCAGATCACTTCGATGATATCATTTTCAAAATAACAATTCAGAACCATTTATTTATTTGTATTGTCATAATCGCTTAACTATCTTCATTGTGATATCTATGCGAGTATGAAGTTCCATTGGCCATTTTTGGTCTTCTTGATCAGTTCCACTTCATCAAATGTTACTTTTTGACTGTAAATGCTTAATTCTAGATGAAAATACTAAAAATCATTATATGGTTGCATATAATATATGAGGAGTTCCCTCGATTCCTCATGGATCCCATCATCAGAACTGGATTTGAAAAAACATGGGACCAATCTGGACGCATATCCTTTAAGGGGAAAAAAAATGTTGCAAATCGGTCCATAAATGACGGAGCTCTGAGGTAACAAACATTAAAAAAAAATGTTTTTTTTTTTAATGTTTGAACAACAACAACAACTGAATTGATAACCTCCCCCGTTTTTCGAAGTCGGTTAAAAATCCACCTGTGTCTCACCGTGTCATTTGCTTTTTACGTTCCAGTGCCACTGTCCTTCCTTCCTTCCTTGGGATTGATGATTCGAGACTCATCGCATTCAGTCGTGCTCATCAATGCAATAAATATCTAATAAATTAATATTCGCGTAATTAGTGACCTAGTTTTTAGTGTACTGGCGTTTCATACAGACACGTTTTTTAAAAGTGCTGACAAATTAAGAAACATGGACTGATTGGATTATAATAATATCATCTAAAATATGGAAGGCAGCCCCTTCAACCGGAGCGGTATAACGCGACGCAGCCCTCCCCCAACACCTACACCGATGCAGCCCCAGCAACCTAGTCGTGAACGAGCCCAAGAAGAAGAGGAAATGGAGGTAGTTTCGACTCCTGAGATCCAAAACTGGTTGGGGTCTATTGAGCAGCACTTAAATGAGGTATGTGTTATCTCTTCTGAGGGAAAACTAAACTCGGATCAGAAGTTAAAAATAAGTAATCTTTGCCGAAAAGTTAGTTATGGAGTTTCGCAACTGGCTGTTCAATATCAGTCATTAAAACATAATGCCGTGAAGAACCATAACTCGCTGAAAATATTAACCGAAGACCGAGACCTAAAGGATTGTGTGTTGGAAATGAACCGGACGATTAAAGAAAAGTGTGGAACCCGGGAAGCACCCGCCGCATCTTTTGCAGATATGGTTAAGAAAGGGTCCAACAGCTTTGTTCGTCCAAATACTTTTAGCTCCGTGGCGATTTACCCCCGCGACAACACGAAGACCAGTGACGAAACGAAGAACATCGTCCAGAAGATTATCTGCCCTGGTGACATGAAGCTTAAAGTCAGAGGAGTACGTAAGATAGGGAAAGGAGGACTGATAATTAGCACAGAGACTAAAGAGGATTTAGACAAGCTCAAACAAACAGTCCAACTCGCTTCATCAGGGCTTACCATCGATGACCCTAAAAAGCGCAAACCTCGCATTATAGTTATGGGGGTTCCGGCATTCATGTCTGAAATTGAGGTTTATAAATGCATTTATGAACAAAACCTGGCCGACAAACTGCCAACAATAACCAAAGATGCATTCTTGGCCTCAATAAAACTTAGCCACAAATCTGGTAGGAAAGAAGCTGAGAACTGTAACTATATAATAGAAGTTCCAGCCGCTATTCGAAAGGCGCTCATCACACAGGATAGATTATTTATTAATTGGACCTCCTGTCCTGTACGAGACTTCACTCTAGTAACGAGATGTTACAAGTGTCAGCAGTACGGTCATGCGGCCAAATCGTGCAAAGTCGCTTCTCCTACATGTGGACACTGCGGTGAAGAAGGACACACACTCCAGGACTGCACAAAAAAAGCTGACTCGCCAAAATGCGCAACATGTTTGCGTTTTAAAAAACCTGCCAACCACAGGACGGGAGATCCAGAGTGTCCTGCTAAAAAATCAGCCGAGAACAGGTACATTAACTCGATTGATTATGAAGGCGCCTAAGAGCGTCACATATTTGTTTATATTTTAGACTTAGTTACTGTCTTTATATTTTTTAAATTATGGATAATTACTTATTGACCGATATAGATAACACATTTGTAACGGTTTCAAAACAATGTAAGGTTGAGGAGTGCAGACAATATCTTTCCGATACTCAAAAGTCACTTACCATACTAACACAAAACATTCGCAGTATTTATAAGAACATAGATAGCTTTAACATTTTTCTTCATAGACTTAACTTTGACTGTGATATAGTGGTACTAACTGAGTGCTGGCTGTGTAATCGTCAGGACCACCTCCCAGTAATACCGGGGTATAATTTATCATATACCAGAATTAACAATAATCAAAATGACGGTGTGGTTGTTTATTGTAAAGCATCATTAAAGGTCGCAGTTGAAGAATCTACCCTAAAAGACTGTATGTGTAATTGCTTGGTCATCAAAATTGGTACAACTACAGCAATAATAGCTATGTATAGATCGCCTTCCGCTAGAAATTTAGACACTTTTCACGCTTCCTTAAACCAAATTTTTCAAGAACTGTGCACGTTTAAGAATGTTATACTAACAGGTGATATTAATATAAATATTAACTCTGAATGCTTCGATGCAGCGACCCAAGACTATCTTAATATCTGCTCATTCCATGGTTTTCTCCCCGCACATACTTTACCTACTCATCAAAGTGGTTCCTGTCTCGATCATATGATGATCAAATCTAGCTTATCGTACTTAACGCTTGTTACTAACTCGACAATTACTGACCATCACGCTGTCCTACTGCACCTAAATCAAACGCTGCCTAAGCAAAATCGACCTCGGACCAAAACGAAATTAAACACAAATGGACTCGAATATGATTTACGCAATCTTGACTTTAACCCAGTTTACAATACTGCTGACGCTAATTTTGCTTTATCGTACTTAATAAAACATGTTCAATTTGCAATATTACGTAACACGACTATTTCTTCCGTAAACAAGAAACTGTATAACATTAAACCTTGGATCACTCCGGGTTTGATTCGGTGTATAAGACAGAGAGATAAACTTCATCAGAAAGCTAAGAAAAACCCTGACAATCCTATTATTCAAATCTCCTATAAAAGATACTGGAATTTTTGCAATAACCTCCTAAAGAACTTAAAAAATGACTACGATAAAACTGAATTAAATAAAGCAGGAACCAACAGTAAGCAACTTTGGAAATATATTAAAAATGTCACTTATATGGCAAAAAAGCATGAATCTAATTCGAATTTATTGCATATTAATCCCTCACCTCTTTCATCAGCTAACCATGTTAATAACTTTTTTGTAAATGTTGGGAAAACTCTTGCCGAACAGATTCCAACACAAGACTGTGTCCAAAGACCTCCACTTGATTTAAGAAACAGGTGTGCCCTAAATTCTTTTGGCCTACTAGATACTGACGAAGACGAAGTTACTCGAATCATTTGTGGACTAAAAGATGACTCTGCGGTAGGATGGGATAATATTAGTAATAAGATCCTTAAACTCTGTAAGCATATCCTTGTTTCACCTTTGACGCATATAATTCGTATCTGTATTTCCGAAGGAATTTTCCCTAGACTTCTGAAAAAAGCTGTAGTAATCCCTGTTTTTAAATCCGGAAACAAAGACTTAGTAAATAATTATAGGCCAATATCGATACTTTCCTCAATTTCAAAAATACTAGAAAAAATATTAAACAGTAGACTAGTCAAATATTTAGAGAAAAATAAACTTTTATCATCGGCACAATTTGGTTTTAGAGCCAAATTATCTACAGCTGATGCAGTGCACAGCCTGACAGATTACGTCTCTGAAGAACTAGGCAAAGGACAACAGACCCTGGGGGTGTTCCTTGATCTAGCGAAGGCCTTTGACACAGTATCAGTTCCTTTGCTAATAAACAAATTAGAGGCCATAGGAATAAGAGGAACACCGCTTAAACTTTTTGCTGACTACTTAGATGATCGATATCAATGTGTCAAAATAGACAATATTACAAGTGATGAGCAAATAAGTTCTGGATATGGTGTTCCCCAGGGAAGTATCCTGGCCCCTACCCTATTCTTGATCTATATTAACGATTTGTGTAACCTAAATATTAAACAAGGCAAAATTGTTTCATATGCCGACGACACGGCCTTAATATTTACCGCTAAAACCAACAGCGAACTGTATGAATACGCTCAATTGGGTTTCAACACTGTGACTAATAGGCTTCAAAGCAATTTACTAACATTGAATGCTGACAAGACAAAATATATTCACTTTTGCATGCGCAAGCCTCAATTTAACATTGGTAACTCTCATCTGTATGCCCATAAATGTGGATTCCGATCATCCAGCACGTGTGATTGTCCCTGTATCTTTAAAACACGCGACATCAAATATCTCGGGGTTATAATAGATGAAACACTCTCTTTTGGACCACACATTGAAGGTCTAATTAAAAGAGTACGCAAACTAATCTATGTTTTTAAGAAATTGCGAGTGATTGCAGATTCAAAATTGGTGACACAAATTTACTTAGCCCTAGGTCAATCTGTAATCCAATACTGTATCACTTCCTGGGGTAGAGCACTTAAAACTCACCTGCTGCCCCTTGAAAGAGCTCAGAGAGCAATTTTAAAAGTAGCCAATTTTCTTCCCTTTCTCTATCCTACAGATCAGTTATGCAAATCCTGTAACGTGCTTTCTGTTCGCCAGCTTTTCATAATGCACTTAGTATTAAAACAGCACACCATGCTTTCCTTCAACGCCGAAATTACTAATAAGAGACGGAATGATATTGTTTGCCATTCTAATGCATCCTCAAAATATGTATTTGTAAAAAGATTTTTTACTTTTTTAGGCCCATTTCTGTACAACAAATTAAATAGAATATTAAGTATCTACAAATTAAATAAGTATAACTGTAAAAAGATGATTTTCCAATATTTCCTAAGCTTATCTTATGTAGAGACAGAAGACCTACTTACTGTTTGTAAATAAAACTCGCCGTATATCTAAATTTAGTTAAGTTTTTTTAATAGTCATATTTAGAGTTAATTTATTATTTTGTATATAAGCACTCTCTCGCCTGAAGCACAGGTTCACCCTAGTTCAGGCATATAAGCAACTGTGTTCTTTTTAATATTTAATATACTTTATTGTAAATGTAAATGCCCTATGTTATAAATAAACGATTTATTATATTATATTATTATTATTTTTATATATTTTATTTATCTCAGGACCCTGAGGTCCTGGACCTTTGGGAGGCGTACGAGGAGCCGAAGCCAACTCGCAGAGGCCCTTTAGATAATTATAAAGGAACATGATATCAACCGACGATTATCCCTGTACGCGCTATGCTAGTGCATCCAAGGACAACCCCCGGTTATTGAAAAACTGTTGCGACATATGGAGAACAAAGATAATAGGGCTATGGTTTTTGGAGTCTTAAGTGGACTGGTAACATGGAACTATGTCAAGACTATGGCCCCTGCCTGAACAACGTTATTAATATGCATCGAAAAAAGGCAGGGGGTGACTTGCACACTCAATAAATGGGCCCCAAAACGGCCGCTAGCACGAAGTGACGTAGCAACAAGAGGGCAACATATCCTGAGGTGCTTGAGGAGTGGAGAGGTATACCACGGCTATCAGGACAATCCCGGAAGTACGGTCAAGATCCCTACCAGCACCTTACTGGATTATACATCCTTCTCCCGAGCACGTTTGCTCTTGCGAATCTCCACTCAAGCCAGTCAATAAAGGCAAGAGAGAGGTGGGAGCTCAGTTCCTCGTCAGTGTTCACTACGGCCGGCCAATAAAGGCAAGCCGGAGATGAAGAACAAGAATTCTCCCGGGAGATCGGGTCCGTGGGGTCGCTAATGCCCAACAGTTCGCCACAAAACTGCACTGCGGATTGTATCTCTCTTAGTCTGGCCCCTCACCCTAGGCATATTACGGCAAAGCAAACTTTACCGATACAGACCTAGGGTATATTGGAGCACGCAAGCCCCACCACGACGTCAACGTAGAGATACGGCGATGGGGTTATTATTATTATTATTATTATTACTGTAACTGGCAAAAAGAAGCTAGTAATTTATATTTACTCATCTTGTATAGGGTTCCGTTCCCAAAGGGTAAAAACTGGACCCTATTACTAAGACTCTGCTGTCCGTCCGTCCGTCTGTCTGTCCGTCTGTGACCAGGCTGTTTCTCATTAACCGTGATAGTTAGACAGTTTTTTTTTTAGATGGGAAAATCATCTTATGAAAAATCTCGTTTTTGGGCGGAGCGAGAGATAGTGTCAGACTTTTACTGACTAAAAACCCACCCCTGTTCCTTCGTTGCCTTAGTCCCAGGGCCCCGGGTTTCGTTTTTTTACTACGTATGGTGAAATTTTTACAGATGATGTATTTATTTATGTTGCCGCTATAACAACAAATACTAATAGACAGAGTAAAATAAATATTTAAGATTTACGATTTTTTATTTATTTAAATACATTTTTAAGTCTTTTTTTTATCAAAAGCATACAATATAATTATGATTTAAAAATATAAAAAATAGCAGGCCGTCGGTTTTGGGTGTCCAAACTACCGGTGGTACGGGCTCCGGAAACAAAAAACCTCCTCATAATGCGAGGCGTATCGAGTTGTACTACCTTCTGTATCAAGCTCCTGATCCATCCACGCAAAGACAACTTTAATAGATGGTCGTCGAGGCTTTAGGCCTTTAGGCTGTTGGCAGTAACAAACACAGAAACCAAGGGAAATAGGGATTAATTTTTATATAATAATAATAATAATGAATGTAGAAACAGGTCCTGTGTCTGCAAGTGTTTGAACTAGAGAGGAATAATCAAGTTTTAGAAAAGAAGATTTTAGGGTGCTCCTTTTCACTTTGTAGTCGAGACAAAAACCCAGTGGTGCGGGGTCGATTATGAATGAGTCTAGTATACAAGTAGCTGAATATCTATAGATCTTAGCATTACGTGATCTAAACAAATATTATTACGAGTAGGGAAGACATGATCAGGGAGATAAGCCATATGGTCTAAGTAATTACAACAGTTAGGGTCATTTTTATTTGGAGAAATATTAATATTAATGTCTCCAATCAGCATCACTGACTTTACTGCCTTCAGTGTTGAAAGACAGAGGTCAAGGATGTCGCAGAACCTATTTACATTTCGGTACGAAGGCGACCTGTACATAGCCACAATAGCATACTCATTTTCAGATTGCAAAACAAGACAGTTCGCATCCAACACGGGTGGCTTTATTATTTTCTGACTTATCTCAGATTTGACATATATTAGGACGCTATCGTTTTGATTTACAAAGTCTGAAGAAAACGAAACCTGTAGCCTGAAATGGTAGGCGGTGTTGGAGATTTACTCAACCAGCATTCATAATACTAGCTTTTACCCGCGGCTTCGCTCCCGTCAACTGACTACCTACTATACCTTATCATATCCTACCTACTATACGCTACCTATCTACCCTACCTACCCACCTACTTATCTACCTACCTTACCCTACCCTACCGTCCCTACCTACCTATTTTTTTTTAAACCTTCCCCGTATGCTGGTGAACAAAACAAAAAAAGGATTATTAAAATCAGTCCAGCCGTTCTTGAGCTTTAGGGAGACTAACGAACAGCAATTGAAGATTGCAAAATCAACATCAATTATCATCTACGCAAACCTAAAATCAAAAACATTGAATGACCTGTAATTTCCATATCAACACGTAATCGACAAGTTTCCCCGAGTTAATATAAAGAGCGTCGAGTTTTGAAGAAAACTTGTGACCATAGCGCAGTGAAAGGCAGTACTTAACTTACGTATTAGCGTCCAGTGTTAGAAATGTATAGGTATTTTTTAATTTGTTCCGTGCTTTTGAACAACGCTTGGAGTGAACCGTTCTTTCATTTAACAGGTAAATTGACTATTTATTACTAAACTAATTTCACGCGCGTATAAATTAAAAAATAAATGCCTATGTCCTAAAACCCAAAAATTCGAAGATATGTGACATCCAACAACCTGCATTGGGCCCGCGTGATGGATTATGGCCCATTCGCTCTCCTAGAGAGGAGGCCTGAGCCCCAGCAGTGGGAACATATTAAAGCTGATTATGCTATAACAATGCCTATGTAACTCAGTGATAAGCGTTCTAATGGTGAAAGATTTATTAAAATCGGTGTGGTAGTTTTTGAGGTTATTCATTACAAACAAAATTTCGTCGTATAACTTTTTACTTACCTACTTATTTTTCTGTTTCTTTCTTTTAGGCTTTTTATTATAATGCGTGTAGATGTATTGTTAAATAATAAAAAATATTTCCTCTTTCTAATATTAGTATACATTTTTTTTTTAAAACGTTTGGAGTGGAACAGAGTGGAAAGTCCCGCAAACCTCCGTTGAAAAGGGAGGATCCTTCGACCAAACGGGTGTTGTGTCTGGTGGACAACTGCCCGATAGATGATTTCGGGCTGTTCTATATGTTCAAATCGCGCGGAGAACTTTAATTGCGCGATGTAGGATTAGTTCTTATGTGACGCCATAGATGTCGCTACATCACTCTCCTCTGGCCGGAGAATCCTCCCATTTCAACGGAGGTTTGTGGGACTTTCCACTCTGTTGTGCATACCTCCAAAAATGTTACCGCACACTAAGAAATACTCCAGTATTGTACGTACGTATACAAACATGTGAATGCAAACAAAATACCCGGCACGCGTATCTGCAGACAATACGAATATTATTTCGTGTGGTTATCGAACACGCGACGCGCAACGCCTCAGTCAATCGATCAACCACTGCGTTTACCATGCTGTCAAAATGATTCATCATCATCATCATCATTTCAGCCGAAATACGTCCACTGTTGGACATAGGCCTCCCACAAGCGTTGCCACGACCACCAGTCCTGTGCGTCTCGCATCCATAGGATTCCAGCGACGCTCACCAGCCCCCCTAGCCAAGTTGCAAACGATAAACGTTAACGCTTAGTAATCTCCAATAGATTTTCAACTTTATACCTAAGAGCATAAAGTTGAAAATCTATTAAAGACTACTGAGCGTTAGCGACCGGAACGAACGAAAACACTATGTAATCTTCGATAGATTTTCAACTTTATATCCAACTAGCTTTTGCCCGCGGCTTCGCTCGCGTAGAATTTGGTCTGCCACATTAAGTTACGTGACATTTTTTTTAAAATACTGATATTTTTTTAATGTACCTTCACATCGTACATCCCAGATTTCTAACTTCAAAATTAGTTTCCATACAATCTTTGAACTCCTATACCTAATATTTAGAGGGTATCTCTTGAGGGTGGAACTATCTGAATTCCTTTCTAAGTGCTCATTATTTTAAGCTATAATAGAACTCTGCAAATTTCAAAATGCTAAGTCCAGTGGTTTCTTCATCAATCTTTACCTGTATGGTGTGTTTATAAAAAGTAGGCTTGAGATTATTATTTATTTATTTATATACACTTTATTGTACACCAAGATTACAAATTTAAAAGGAAACCTTATCCTATCCAGCACAAACGGATTACTAAACACTGACAACTAAACAGGTCGGACCAATGTTATTTGCATTTAATCACTACATAGTATAAAACAAAGAAGCTTTCTTTTTCCCTATGAATGCTTAAATTTTTTAAAACTACGCAACGGATTTTGCTGCGGTTTTTAGGGTTCCGTACCCAAAGGGTAAAACGGGACCCTATTACTAAGCCTCCGTCGTCTGTCTGTCTGTCTCCAGGCTGTATCTCATAAACCGTGATAGCTAGAAAGCTGAAATTTTCACAAATGATGTATTTCTGTTGCCGCTATAACAACAAATACGAATAAGAATTAAGTACATATTAAGGGGGGCTCCCATACAATAAACGTGTTATTTTCGCCGTTTTTTTATAGACAATGGTACGGAACCCTTCGTGCGCGAGTCCGACTTGCACTTGGCCGGTTTTTTTTAATAGATTTTGTAATAACTAAAGAATTATGTGGTACGTAATTGGAATAGGTGAACATCTGTGTTAATTTATCTGTGTTTTTACTGCAATATACTCCTGTATACTATGTTATTTGATTTTTTTTGTTCAGCGTAAATAAGAAGATTTTGGGATTTAGAAACACGTGAGCAAGCTACGTAAAGCTGCCCATGGGAAAAACAGGGCATGCCTAAATGTATCCCCGCTACTTTCAAAGTTTGCCCTTGCGATTTATTGATGGTCATAGAAAATGCAACTTTAAGTGGAAACTGTAAACGTTTGAAATTAAAGGGTAAGTTATTGGGTATTATTGGGATGCGTGGAATAAGAACATTTTCACCCTTAGCTTCTCCAGTTAAAATTGTGGCCTTAACAATATGCCTGCCTAGTTCCCTGACTCGCAATCTAGTGCCATTACATAGTCTCGGGGCGTCCAAGTTACGCATTAACAAAACCGGTATACCGACTTTTAATTGGAGCTTATCGACTGTGAACTGGCAACCGGTCCTATCTCAATTTTTTGAAGATTTTACTTTTTAATGCCATTTTATACTATTTAATACTCCACATCGTTGCAAGAAATCCTAACTAAAATACATTTAAATTTGGCGCCAGAATTGGCTTCATTCAACTAGTACTAACTTTAACTCGCAGCGAATGCGAGCATTTTATCCTATCTCGCTAAATGTGTACGGACTTGAACGCGATTTCGCGCGCTCTTGAAACAAATAACTGTTTTATGTGGATTTATTAGGTTTCTGTGCCCTAAGTTATAAATTGACATTATTGGGGACTTTTAGTAGCTGAAATGGTAAGTTTTGTTATAAATTTATTATTAATATTTAAGATTTCTACGTTAATAATCTGTAAATCGAAATAGTACATTATGCATTGCTGTTCAAAGTTTTGACAGGTTGGAATTATTCAGAGATAGGACTTCTTGGTTCTATTTAACTAAGGTTACCATCAACCGAAAATACGTTTCATTAGGTTTACCAATAAATATCATCATCATCATTTCAGCCGAAAGACTGCTGGACATAGGCCCCCCCAAGTGTCGCCACAATGAACAGTCCTGTGCGTCTCGCATCCATCGGACTCCCGCAACCGTCACCAAGTCATCGGTCCACCTTGTAGGAGGCCTTTCAACGCTACGTCTTCCGGTACGTGGTCGCCATTCCAGAACCTTTCGGCCCCAACGGCCATCCGTTCTGCGAGCAATGTGCCCTGCCCATTGCCACTTAAGTTTGGCGATTCTTCGTGCTATGTCGGTGACCTTAGTTCTCTTGCGGATATCCTCATTCCTGATTCGATCCCGGAAAGAAACTCCGAGCATAGCCCTTTCCATTGCCCTTTGGGTGACTTTAAGTCTTCTGATGAGGCCCATTGTAAGCCACCACGTTTCGGAGCCATATTTCATCACTGGCAACACACACTGGTCATAGACTTTCGTCTTGAGACACTTGTGGTATATTGAACGAAAAGATACCGCGCAGCTTCCCGAACGCTGCCCAGCCGAGTCGGATTCGACGATTGATCTCTTTCTCGAAGTTAGACCTTCCCAACTGGACCGGCTGTCCCAGGTAAACGTAGTCGTCTACAACTTCGAGTGTAGAGTCGCCGATCTTGATAGGAGTGGGTGCTACATGGCTGTTTACCATGACTTTGGTTTTGTCCATGTTCATTTTAAGTCCCACTCTTTCGGAAGCTCTACTGAGGTCACCGAGCATTGTACTGAGCTCCTCCGTAGTCTCAGCCATGACTACTATGTCGTCGGCAAACCGAAGGTGAGTGATGTACTTGCCATTGAAATTAATGCCTAGCCCTCTCCATTCCAGAACCTTGAAGACATCCTCCATTGCTGCCATGAACAGTTCCGGAGAAATAACGTCTCCCTACCTCACGCTCCGCTGCAAGAGGATAGGTTTCGAGGTCTGGTCTTGTATTCGGACTGACATGGTGTCGTTTTTGTACAAACACTTCAGCACTTCGATGTACCGATAGTCAATTTGGCACCGTTGGAGAGACTGCAGTACAGCCCAAGTCTCAATCGAATCAAAGGCTTTCTCGTAGTCCACAAACGCTAAGCAGAGAGGTTGATTATACTCCTTAGTCTTCTGTATAACCTGCCGCAGCGTATGTATGTGGTCCACGGTGCTGAAGCCTTTTCAAAATCCGGCTTGTTCGGGAGGCTGGAAGTCGACGAACCTGCGCGCGAGACGGTTTGTGATGACTCTGGAAAACAGCTTGTACACATGGCTCAGAAGCGAGATGGGCCTGTAATTCTTAAGCACGGCATTATCGCCCTTCTTAAAGAAGAGTACCACCACGCCTCTGCTCCACGCCTGTGGCGTTTTTCCCTCGAGTATGACGGAATCAAATAGTTTCTGAAGGGCCTTAAGGACTGGTTTTCCACCCGCCTTCAGGAGTTCAGCCGTAATTCCGTCCTCACCCGACGCCTTGTTGTTTTTCAGCTGATTAGTTTTAACTTGCGGTATTAAAGCGGCGAAGGTCGCGTTTCAGAGACTTCGAGATTTGTCTATTGAGCTGCCGGTATATGCACGCATCGTCTGAAGACTGCAGAATCATCTCACGCTTCTTCTTCATTAGCTCGAGGGTCGGATCAGAGAGCTTTTTGTTGTTATTTATACGGTGAGTCTTGAAAAACTTAGACCCGACCGTATGGACAGTTTCCACGAACCCATCGTTATTGTTGGTGTAGGACAGTAGACAAAAGTAACATAAAAGAAACATTATTTTGTAACTTTTTGCAGATTCCCTAATTTTGGTAATTATTGTTTTTTTTATTATAAAATAAGATTTGTGATCTAAAGCTTTTGTTGATAAATAGGTTCTAAGAAATTATGCCCTCTAAAATTGAGAATATTAAAAAAACATTGTCCTTGACTGAACCACCTAGAAATGAAATTTGATGAAATTTCCTACCTAAAAATGTTCTTTTATTATTAATAAGTTAATTTTATTATAAAGAATATTGTGTTGATAATGTTCTATCGTTATTGTTTTATTTTGATTTTGAAGATATCCCATATTGTTCCAAGTAAAAAGTCCTATGTTTGTTCTTGTGTTGATTTATATTGTCCTATCTCGATTTTATATTGGAAGGAAGCATATAATGTTACTTTTGTTTTTAATTACATGTGCAATAAAAATATTTAAAAACTACGTATTTTTATTTAACATACGAGATGCTGTATAAATGATGCAAACATGTTTTTTCTTCATCCTGTAAAGTTGTCAAAATTGAGATAGTACCGGTTGCCAGTTCACAGTCGTTATGTGATGGCACCCCGGATAGTTCCAAAGAGTTAAGAAACTCCACGGCGTAGCTTGTACAGTCTTCAGATGACATGACTGTGTCGATAGAGTTGTAGGTTGTTGCATCGCTGGTTACTTGGTCCAAGATAATGTTATTGATTTTCGCAACTGTCTCATTTCTTGGTGCTAGTATAGTTCTTTCACATAGCCAACTTTCATCGTGGATGTTCTGTTGCAAATTTGGAAAAACTTGAGCAATGAGTGCGTCTTCCGAATCCACAACGTGACAAAAATGAAAAAAAAAATAACTTACTAATAACGAATATTTTATCCACTCAAATAACTAAAAACAAAATTGTATAATCAATTAAACAAAAAAAAAATCTCATACGAATGAAAGAAGACTGGCGAGAATGGACCCACTTGATTTAAAAATAAAGGAGGCGTCGTTCACTTGCAAGTCTTTGTGAATTTAAATTACGAACTTGATAAAGGATTATATAAAAAATATTGAGTTTTTAGCTCATAGGAATTAAAAGTTACAAATAAATTAAATCTAATAAAAATAAGTTGTCATGCAATTTACGAACGCATCGCGTGTCTCTGATTGCATTCCAATCGTCATAATTAAATAAATTCATCACCTACTTACACTTGTGAACGTTCACGTTTGGCGGTTTTTCTTTTCTTGTTTTACTTAAAACGTAAAGTAAAAAAAATATTACAAAAGTGAATATGCAAAAATACACATTTTTAATAAAAAATAATTACAACGCTAGCATGTTTAATTGCTAACCTTTGTTATGCGAACGTAAATTAGAACGTTTGCTATTTGAGACTGCTGTCAGTCTGTGTGATGTCATTGTCATTCCATCGTTTGTTTTTAACGGCTAACTTGGGATTTCAATGCGATTTTGTGGAGTATTTTTGATTTTTGACGACTTGGCTTTCTATTTGGACTGACGATTCTGCAATAACGACTACCGTTTTTGCCTTTGGATTCCGATTTGCAAGTGATTTCGATTTATTTACCCTGCAAAATGCGTTGTGTTAATTGTCAATTACGCATTGCACGATTACGAAGACATCGTGTATTCGATGAAAACGCTCAGTTAATTGAGAAAGTACAGAGATGGGTTTATCCACGTGATGTAAGTATTCTAATAATAATATGTACTTATTTATATTTGTCTGTGTCTGTTGGTTATAATAGTAAACTCGTTTTCCTATTGCAAGAAACGAGTTAAACCTACCTACATATTTATGTCAATAGCTGTTAGAGGGTAGAACATTCGACTGCACGTTGGTGGTCTCAATCCGATTTTTACAGCTATTTTACATGGTAGCAGCACAGGCAAATTGCATAGATCTACTGTTACTGCAGCTGGTGTATTTAATGACTATAACATTATTATTATTTGAGCATAAACAAAGACTTAAAAACTGTTTTTTTTTTCACGAAATTAACAAAAATATGTATTATATATATTATATTTTTTTTAGATAACTCGAGACAGCTATATTTGTCATTCCTGTTGGGAGTTGATAAATCACAACCCGGATCAAGATGCTAACCTCCAGCAACTTGGCCATCGCAATGTATGTGCTGGATGTGGGAGATCCATATTGAGAATTAGGAGCAGATTGGTAATTAGACCAGAAATGTCTGAAAAAGAAATCCAAATAGGAAATGTTGTGGCTGAATGGATAAGACCCCGTCAGGTAAATCATATTTCATATAAAAATCATAATAGGTACAATATTTTTTATGTTTTCTAAGACTGAATTGTTGGTGCTGTAGTTAAGCAATTGGCTGCTGCACCGCATATCCCAGATTCAATTTCCATGTGGAACCAATATTTCTGAAGTTCCATCATAGGACCACTAGACATGTGGCATTGCGCCACCGGTACATGGTAGACATCCCACCCCTACGCACAAAACGTTTTAGGAACACAGTTATTGTGCGTACAGCCAAGGAGTGGAATTCCATACCGGAGTCACTGTTTCTGATAGCTACAACGTAGGGGTATTCGAGTGAAGAGTGAATAGGTTACTCTTATAGGCAAGCGTGCTCCATCATCAACCACATCATTGGTTACGATCAGGTGAGATGGTGGTCAAACACAAGCATATCAATAATAAAAAAAAAATATTTTGTATGGCCTACAGATATTTGTTCTGGATCTGGGTGTTAGTGTAGGTGAGTTTACATGTTTATGAATGCCCCCATGATACAAGAGATATTCCTAATGTGGCGCAAAATATAAAAGAAAAACTATTCTCTAATAAAATTGTTCTTTAATAATTGTAATTGGTAAGGTTAATAAGGTGTAACCATTAAAGATAATATTATAATGATTAATTTCACCTCAATTACTCTATAGAAATTGACTTTTTAGTTTTATAATTGTGTATGATTGTGAGTCAATGTGTTTATTTTTAATTCCTTCTGCTAGTTTATAAATCCTACCCACATATATTTATTATTTTTGTTTTTTTTTTTTCAACCTGTAATTTTTATTGTTTCAGCTGACAAATAGTGATGAGATTTGTGTACCTTGTTATTTACGCGCTCAAAGAGTGTTAGACAGCTCTCAGAGAAGTTCTACCCCTGCTGCCCCTTCCACTCTTGTTCCAAGTGATACTATACAGCCAGAGCAACAAACAGGTTGTTCCATCTACATCTGGAATTCCATTGCATGAAATATCTGCTGAGCAAATATTGCCAGCAACATTAACAGATGACACCGCAGAAGTTGAAGAGGTTGGCTTGTCAATTACCAGTCCTCCATTGCAGGTAACTGGTACTGAACAAATCACATTACCTACATTGAGAAGAGCAGCAGACACGGCACGTCATTGCCTGTTTTTGGAGTGCAATGATAGTGAAAAGCGACGTGTGCCGGATGGGCTAAGAAAACAAATTATTAGGGATTTCAATTTTTATATTCCCAGAAATGCCCGAAGTTGCAGTTTTCATTTAGGTGCCAACCTATTTCATGAATTATATGCTGCTGAAAATGCAATATCAACATTTAGTGCAGCACAAATAGAAGAAATCGTGTTTTTGCTAGCAGATGAAACTAAATTAGATTTTCAAAATCATGAAAATATTGATGATCATCTTTTTAAGTACTGGTTTGGACGGACAAAAGCTGAATTTAATGAAGTATTAGTAGAAGTACCTCAATTAAATGACCCTAAAATGAAAAGCGGTTTTAGTGCACTTCTGTGCAAAATGCGGACTGGAGATAGCGATGAGAGAATCTCAGCATTATTTCAAATACCTAGAAGAACACTCGAGGAATATATGAATAAAGTACGAGTTATCCTTTGCCAACACTATGTGCCTAGGCATTTGGGATGGGCACACAAACCTAGGCATGAATTTGTGGCCAGAAATACTGCTCTGGCTGAACACCTTTTTGGAAATCCTGAAACGCCCATTGAAGAAAGGCGTTTAATTGTAATTGCTGATGGAACTTACTTAAGTACCCAAAAAAGTAGCAACTACTCATTCCAAAAAGCAACTTATTCCCTTCACAAGTATTATAACTTAGTGAAACCTTTTCTAATAGTTTGCTGCGATGGGTATATTATAGAAGCTGTGGGACCATATCCAGCCACTAAAAATGATGCGTCTATAATGAATGACCTTATATCACAGGGAGGTGCGTTTACATACTTGTTTAGAGAGGATGATGTTTTTATTTTAGATCGTGGGTTTAGAGACTGTGCAGACAACATGACAGCTAAAGGTTTTTTAACACATATGCCTGAAACTGTTTCAACAGGGGAAAGGCAACTTTCTACTCTCCAAGCCAATATCTCGAGATGTGTTACCATGAATCGATGGGTGGTTGAAGCTGTTAATGGAAGGTTTAGTAGAGATTTTAAAATATTCCGTGAAGATTATTTAAATAAAAGATGTCCTCATATTATGGAAGACTTTCGAATTGCTGCTGCATTTTTGAACCATTTTGCTGTCCAATTCAGGGAAAGAGCTAATGTACGTGAAGTTATCGAAATAATAGATGAAAAAATATTTGAAAACAATGAACTCTGTGAAGTTGTACGACAACATAATTTAAATATGAGATCTACACTGTTTCAAAATATCTCACAAACAAATATAGAATTCCCTGAATTGACCATAAATGACTTGGAATTAATTGCTCTAGGTACATATCAAATAAGGCAAGCAAAATCATATATTGGGGAGCATCTAAGAGTCCACGGAATGTACACTTTAGAAGTATGCCAGGATAATGCACCTCTACAAGGGATATTTAATGACAGCCAGCCATCTATTATACGTGGTAGAATTAAATCTAGGCATATAGGAAGTAAGTCTTACTTTACATACATTGCATTTGATAGAAGGCTGGAGGGGCGAAGTGCTATAGTAGGCTATTACTGCCACTGCCCTGTAGGAACACGGACAGTAGGCTGTTGCTCTCACGTTATGAGCATATTATGGTACATGGGTTATGCCAGACACCAGAACTATGTTTCTGCACCAGCCTCATTCTTAGACAATCTTTTAGTTAGGTAAATAATGTTTTAAAAAGTTGTCTAAAAAAAAATGAAGCTGGTTCTGAAACATACATAGTTCTGGTATGTGATAATACAAATTATTGTACTGATAAATTCATTATCCTCGTGCTACTATGTTGTGATAATAAATTAAATAAATGATTTCTTAATAGCGAAGTATATTGTTTCATTCAGCAAAGAACATCTTTTTATTTAATAGTGTAAGTAACGCCATCTATTTGGTACCATATGCTTCATTGTTTTTACCCAATAAGGAAGTAGGTACCTACCTATAGTTTTACCAGCAGGCTAAGATAAATGACTTTTCTGTTAGCGTTCTCACCAAACACTACCTAAGTACAAAATAACTGGATGGCATTTTTGTTTGTACCATTAGGTATAGTGTGCGGCATATAAGTTGAACCAAAATTGCCGTCGTTGCTATGGTTACGCGCAACCCCCCTGTGCTGCTGACCCGAAAATCTGTTACTGCGCATTGAAGGCCATTTTGTTTCAACTTGCCGTCTGTCACCTTTTTTTTTTATGGTGGGAAAAATCATGCATTGATATCCCCCCGCCCTTGGGCGGAGCGGGAGATAGTGTCAGACTCTTACTGACTAAAAGACCCACCCCGTTCCTTCTAGCCTTCATACCGGGGCTCGAGCGCCCTTTCGGATAACCCTGGCCCCAGTAGGCTTCGACCCGGCTGGGTCCCTGCTGTTGCTGACAACTCCTTGAGGCGCGCGGGAACAGTGCGCGCCGTCGACGACTTGGGCTTGGTCCGGACAGTTACCGGACGGCCGGACAGTGAGCTACCCATTGCTCACTGTCCGCAAGCCCGCGCCTACGTTGGCCGGAAATCGGGATCAGAATCCCGGCGGCGGCGGCGGCGATAACGCCGTTGCCTGATGCGTTCGGCCTCCTCCTTTGCGAGCATTACTGCTTCGCAGAAGTCGGCGACCGCCTGCCACTCCTCCTCGCTCCGGACCATGGCCTCAACCAAGGCCAGGCGCGAGAGGTCTCCGCCGCCGATCGCCCCCAAGAGGGCACGGCGATGCTCCGCCCAAGCAGGGCACACCTCGACTGTGTGCTCCACCGTGTCCTCCGGGCGTTACCGGGCGTCACTTCCGCATGAATCGAGTGCAGGAAACTCCCGAACGAACCATGTCCGGTGAGTACCTGCGTCATGCGGAAGGTAAGGACGCCGTGAGGTCTTTCCAGCCACTTACTTACCGCCATGATTGTGGCGTGCCCAGCACTGGGTTGCGATAGTCGTTGACGCCATTTCACCATGAGATCCCGCCGGAGCTCTGTCCGCCATGCCGTGACCTGTCGCGACAGCGGACTTTCACCCCGGGCCGTCACTTGTGTGTGACGTGACAGGTAATGTCATTGCCGTACATTTTGTACTTGGCGTTTGGCGGGAACGCTAACAGAAAAGTCTTGCTTGCTGCGATTAATCTAGGCTATGCTTAAAGACATCATTCATCTATAGTTTTAGCCAAGTCACTACCTACCACCAAGTCCCTAGTTCACAAATATTTTCATCTATAAGATTTTTAGGTTATAATCTTCTACCTCGCATAACTTTTTTCTCCTAACTTATAAAATTGACTATGCATTTGCATTTTTGCTAGTTTTGTATAGATCTAGAAGTAGTACTAAGTTTCAATAATGTACGGTTCTAATATCAGTGGGTCCCAATTTACATACAAGTTCGCCATTCTTCTTTAAATAAAAGTAATCTATATTTTTATTTAAAAATACCTACAGCATGAAGGTATGTAACGAATTGAACATTAATGCTATCAAAAAGCGAATTAGTTAGGTAGGTACCTATACGTTAAACTGTAACAAAATTATAAGTAGTAATCAAACGAAAATTAAAAGTAGGTAAGTAGTACTTAATATTTTTATTTGCTACATAAAAAAACTATATAGGTATCTAAATAACGATATCCTATATTTAAACAAACAATAAAGAACAATTCTTATACGACTGAATTAAAAATCGCTAATCGCTATCTAGGATAAACGACGAAGAATAAATGACATGACAATAAAAATGCATAGAGATCACAACCATCAATGACGTCTGCCCTCACGCGTCTGCCCGCGTTCGGGTCGCGCAGTCGGCCATGCCTCGTCATTGCTTGAATTGCATTGTTCGCCCCTCCCCCGCGACTGCGACGCCGCATCGCGCTCCGCCCGTGCTGCGGCCGCCGCCGCGGCGTTAGGCGCTCCGTTCAAGTCAATCTTAACGTGATAACTTTTAAACTATTCGGCCAAATTACTTAGTGTGAAAGACAAAGTTTATCTACATTAAATACTTAATGCGAGAAATGTATTCATTTTGATAAGAGTTTGATAATTATATACTAAATGTGCATTGTAAAATAGTACCAAATTTAATTAGATTTATGGTTCACAATTTTGGTTGTACTGGCTTGCACATAAAAGGTAGATATATGCTGTCGCGGACTTTTATTTAGATCTACTTAAGACAAACAATCCTGCGGTACATCATCTTTATGTAACTCCATTGGTTTAGGCAGCGCACGCCAAGATAGCTCTCAGATGGAAGATTTTTTTCCGACTTAATTGACACGTATCGTTATATTATGACCAAAAATACATAAAATCATTATAAATTGTAGCCTATGTGTTATTCTGATGAATAACCTATATTACTGTAAAGTTTCATCCAAATCCGTTCAGTAGGTTTTTCGTGAAAGAGTAACAAACATACATCCATCCTCACAAACTTTCGCATTTATAATATTAGTAGGATAACATAAAGTTGAAAATCTATTAAAGACTACTGAGAGTTTACGTTTATCGTTTGTGACTTGGCTAGGGGGGCAGGTCAAAATGATTAGTAACTTTTAACTAATTATTATTAGTGATAGTTTTATTTGGGAGATTTGTAACAGTCCAGGGCTTATGTTCAGGACTAAAGAGAATTTATTATCAAATCTTGTAGGTCGTTAAAGGCAAACATCACATATAATAGGGTCCTTGTCGTACAACAAGAGACTTACACGGGACATAAATTGATTTGGTGAAATGGTAGTGTTACTTAACCTAAACTTAAAAAAAAAAAAATGTTATAAACTAATGCTTGATTGCGATCCCACCAGATGGTAAGTAGTGATGCAATCGTTGATAGTGAGGCGCACCAGTTTATTAAGAGCTTATTCACTCTAGCCTTAAAGATAACTAAATTATAATCGGACGGGAAGACCGCAGCAGGAAAGTCGTTCCAGTCCCACGATGTTCGCGGTATAAACGACGAGGCGAAACGCTTGGTCCGGACCGTAGAGGTTTCAACAACGTACGGGTGGATACTCGCCATTCGTCGGGTTGTCCGATGGTAGAAATGAGATGGTGGAATCAAGTCATGCAATTCCCGCGCACACTCTCCAAAATGCATCCAGTAAAACACCGAATGGCTGGCTACCCTACGCCTGTGCTCAACAAGGCTTTGTAGATTGGACTTTGTCAAACTCTTTGTGAAAAACAGACGTGATTATTATGTTTTATTTGCTATTTGAATGGACAAGATTATACCTGATTATACCATACTCATGGGCTGCGGGATTTTTCGGAAGAGTTACCGTGGCCCTGGAATGCAAGGGGCAACTAAAGGAACATAGCTTTAGTCAGTAAAAGTCTGAAACGGGAGAAGTTGCGGCAGGCGGTCGCCACCTTCTGCGAAGCAATAATGCAATAATGCAAAGGAGGCGGCCGCACGCGTGAGGCAACGGTTCTCACGCCCAAACCGCCGCCGGGATTCCGATCCCGATATCCGGCCACCATATGCGCGGGCTTGCAATGGGTAGCTCGCCGTCTGACCGTCCGGTAACCGTCCGGACTGAGCCCAAGTCGTCCACGGCACATACTGTTCCACGCGCGCCTCAAGCAGATGTCAGCAAACCGTAGGGGCCCAGCAGGGAAGCCTACTGGGGCCAAGGGTCTGCTTCTGAAAGGAAGACTCGGCCCTGGTATGAAAGACAACGAAGGAACAGGAGTGGGTTTTTAGTCAGTAAAAGTCTGACACTATCTCCCGCCCGCCCAAGAGCGCGGGATGTCATTAGATGATTTTCCCACCGAGAGGAGTTATTTGAAGATTTCCCATGTAGTAACTCTCACTCACTAGGAGTAACTCTCGACCACTGCGCCAACAATAACAACAACGTCACAATTCTCATAGTAACGTCTATGGAATGATCTTACCATCAGGTGGGATAACAGTCAAGCACTGTTTTACGTAATATTAAAAAAAAAACGTTTTGCGAACACATTCATAGTGCGTACAGCTAAGGAGTGGAATTCCTTGCCGGAATCTGTTTTTCCTGATGGCTACAACCCGGGAATCTATAAGTCAAGAGTGAATAGGTTACTTCTAGGTAAGCGCGTTCCATCGTCGACCGCATCGTCGCTTTCCATCAGGTGAGTTAGCGGTCAAGCGCGAACCTATCAAGAATATAAAAAAAAAAAAAAACTTAACGAAATAATTCTGTACACGTGTATCAGTTTAGCGGCTCAGGAACTGTATTCTCTCTTGAGCCTTTACATCACATTAATGTTGTTTACTTCAGTTGATTATGTACGGTCACACATTAGAAGGGTGATTCTCATATTTTTAAGAAAAGTCACAATCTGTCAAACACACGTTCAAATCCCCTGCATTTTTGACATGTTTTAGACGTTTACTGGGACTCAGATTTATTGCGAATTGTATTTTTAGGTTTTTTTTTAAAAAAAAGGCTTTCAGAGGTTTGTCAGAATTTATACCTACATTAATCCAGTGTAGTAAACTTAATATTTATCTTGATTTATTTCTAAATTTTAATGATAAAATGGTTAAGGGGAGTGAGAGAATGTATGTCGAGTTGCATACTTGACATACATTTACACCATTTTTCATACAACCGCTCTTACGCGAATATGATGCCATATTTTATTCATAACTAGCTTTTTTTTATTCATAACTACATAAAATATCGCCTATGTCAATCAAGAATAAAGCAGCTTTCTATCGGTAAAAAAAAATTAGCAATCAGACCAGTACTTTCAGAGATTACATTCTGCAAACAAAAAAAAAAAACAAAAATAAACAAAAAAACAAACTTTACCTTTTTATAATATTAGTGTAGATAATAATCATAATCATTTTGTTTTGTCAATATTGGCATACAAACGTACAGCAAATCTCAGCATGCATATAAACAAATATTTAAAAGAAGAATAATATTTAAATGTCAAAAACAAATAGTAATGTCAAAAAAATATATTAAATAGTTTATCAAAAAAATAAATAAAAAAGAAACCATGAAATAGTAGATAATGTCAACAAATATATTAAATAAAAATGTCATAAATTAATAATTAATTAAAACAATCATTATTAGTCCAAATTAGAATCAAATATGTAATCGGTAAAAAATAAATCACGTGACGCTGACGGTCAGACATTTTAAATCAAATCAAAATAATAAAAGAAAAACAATTAGGTATTAATTTATCTGTGTACTGTGCTGAACCAGTCAACAATTTTTATCGTTTAGAAATTTGGTGACAATGTAGTATGCTTTTTGAGATAGAAATATCAATAACTTAGTTTTCAATGCATTATACTTTACTAACTGACTTACGAACGGTATTCAGCTGTACGGCGAACTTCGTACCGCCCAACAGCTGAATGTAGCTGAATGCTGCTGTGTGCTGTATGTGATGTGCAGCTGTATGTTGTGCTATGTCTTTCGATATAGTCAACCAATTGCGGTGAAACAAAGCATAAGTAATATAATATCAAGTTACACACAATTTTAATGTATAAAAGTTATCTACATCGATTTCGTACATTTTACGTGATGCGCGCACGACTTAAAACTTCTACAGATTTATTACATTTATTAAAGATAGATATCTATAGATAATCTAAGTTTAAACCGGAAAACGCAGCGTTGGAAGGCCTCCCACAAGGTGGACCGACGACCTGGTGAGGGTCGCGGGAGTGCGGTGGATGCGAGAAGCACAGGATCGGTCGTTGTGGCGGCGCTTGGGGGAGGCCTATGTCCAACAGTGGACGTCTTTCGGCTGAAATGATGATGATGATGATGAATCTAAGTTTACACTTATTTAAAGTTTCTACAAGAAACTAATTACTCAAAAATACTCAGTGTTGTCAATATCTCAGTAATTATAATAATTAACACATACTGTGTGATACTGAAAAAAATCTTAGAAAACTTCGTTGAAGACATCATTAAAAATAATTACTTGAAAATGTGGTTATCAAAAATTTACACTAGATACATCAAAGTTTTATTCCAAGACTTAAATATTAAAACTTAGTCTTTGTTGTCTATTCTTTATCGTTGAGCCATGAATAAATTGCCTTTGTTCTGTTATTTATTATAATACACTTGAACCACAAAACACTGTCTCTCTTTTGTGCTTTAAAGGGGTGACCAGACAGTTGCAAACTAGCGTACCGTTCCAACCAAGCTCACCTTGGTTTATGTGTTTGGTTTGTGTTGCGGCTACATGGATGTAAACCACACGCCAACACGTTCGGTGGTTGGAAAAACGCGCCTCCCAAGCAAGGGCATTGAAGGTCATGGTTTACAACTGCTGTCTACACGGATTGAAACTAGCAAGGTCACCTTGGTTGGGACGTTGGTTTGCAACCATCTGGTCACCCCTTATCTATCGTATGATTCTGAGAAATCTACGCTAATATTATAAAAAGGTAAAGCTTGTTTCTATGTTTTTTTTGTTTGTAGGAGGTAATTTCTGAAAGTACTGGTCCGATTGCTAAAATATTTTCACCGATAGAAAGCTGCCTTATTCTTGAGTGATATAGGCTATATTTTATGTACGCAGGCGAAGCCGCGGGCAAAAGCTTGTTAATTAATAAAACAGTGGAGTTGATTGTTCATGGACGGAAAGCCACGGAACTATTCGCATACCTAAGATAAAATACCTCTTTACAAATTAGTTTATACATTCGTCACTAGTGTGTTTCGTCCCGCATCCTGGGCAACAAAACTAAAAAATGTTTAGTTCTACTTTTTTTCTCTTTTTAACCGACTTCAAAAAGGAGGAGGTTATATGTTCGGTTGAATGTATGTTTTTTTTTTTTTTTTTTTATGTATGTTCACCGATTTCTCGGTCAATTGTGGACCGATTTTGAAAATTTTTTTTTTGATTGAAAGGTTATGCTTCCAAGTTGGTCCCATAGAAACATTGTTATGATCTGATCATGAACTTCGTAGATATGGAACAGAACTCCTCATGGGATCACAGCAGAACTGTCGTAACAAGTAAAATTGCTTTGTTTATACGTGTAGTCGATGACTGACTGAAAGAAGAGGGGTAATATATCGAACTGATCTGATGATGAAGCCTGAAATTAGGCACCGGAACTCTGTAATAAATTAATTTAATCTAACCGTGTTTGGTATTATTAGAATTGTCATAAGATGCACTCTGGCTATAAGGTATTTATGTATGGCTGAGGGGTACTTTTTAGTGTTGGTACCATAACTAAAAAGTGAAAAATAAAAAACTTTTTACAAAAAAAAATATAACCGACTTCAAAGTAAAAAAACACTGAAAAGTGCAAAATAACTTTAATTTCGGAAGTCGGTGTTAAATAACGAAGAGACAAAACTATTATAGAAACACCGACTTCCGAAATTAAAGTTATTTTGCACTTTTCAGTGTTTTTTTACTTTGAAGTCGGTTATATTTTTTTTTGTAAAAAGTTTTTTAAGGTTCAACTTTTATTTGTTTTAGTTTATTGTATCCGTCCGTCCGTCCCATTGTCACAAAGGTCTAGCGGTTAAATCGTTGAAATCAGAGTGTTCATATTTGGATTATTTACGTAATTAGTAACTGTCACCCGGGGCTCCACCGCCGTGCAATTAGTACCTCTCACTTTAAAGGGCAGTTCCTCCTACCTCCACTTTAACAATTTTGATTTTTTTTCTTTTTGTACACCTCTGCATTAGGGCTAACAAATCAAAAATAAATTCATTTAAATCGTATGTAGCTATTTTTGACTTTTAACGAGATTAATGAATAGCAATTGGTTTTTGTATATACCTATAGAGTAGTAACCCGATAACAAATCATCATTATCTTCCTGTCCTTGTCCCATATTTTTACCTTCCATTCTGTCCTGTCACCCGCCACGCTATCACTAACTCCCTTTTTTTCATATCACTCCTCACTATCCCCACACTATCACTATCTTTTCATTGGTCTTCCTCTCCTTCTCCATCTATCCATATGTATACTCATAACTTTTCTAGTAATATGCATTTCAAGCCTCCTCTTCACATGACCATACCAAGACAAACGATTCCCTTTCAACTTTTCGTCATGTCACTTTCAACCCAAAAACAAATATATACTAAACAAAAAAGACACGCCTCCACCCACCATTCCTTTCATTATTGACATAACGTTAATATTTATTAGTATTGGCACGCCAATTGTGGCGTGCCTCAAAGAGTATGGCGGTAAGTCCCCTCTTTGAGGCGTGGTTGGAAAGACCTCACGGCGTCCTCACCTTCCGCATGACGCAGGTTCTCATCGAACACGGTAAGTTCGGGAAGTTCCTGCACCGGATTCGTGCGGAAGCGACGCCCGGGTGTCGCCACTGTGTGGACCGCCCAGAGGACACGGTGGAGCACACGGTGGAGGTGTGCCTCGCTTGGGCAGAGCAACGCCGTGTCCTCGTGAGGGCGATCAGCGGCGGCGATCTCTCGCGCCGGGCCTTGGTATAGGCCATGGTTCGGAGCGAGGAGGAGTGGCAGGCGGTCGCCTCCTTCTGTGAAGCAGTAATGCTAGCAAAGGAGGTCCTCACGCCCCAACCGATCCGGATTCCGATCCCGATTTCCAGCCAACGTAGGCGCGGGCTTGCGGACGGCGAGCAATGGGTAGCCCGCCGTCCGACCGTCCGGGAACAGTCCGGACCGAGCCCAAGTCGTCGACGGCGCGTATTGTTCCGCGCGCGCCTCAGGGAGATGTCAGCAAATCGTAGGGGCCCAGCAGGGTCGAAGCCTACTGGGGCCATGGGTAGTGTGAAAACGAAACCGGGGCCCTGGGACGAAGGCAACGAAGGAACAGGAGTGGGTTTTTAGTCAGTAAAAGTCTGACACTATCTCCTGCTCTACCCAAGAGCGAGATTTGTCATTAGATGATTTTCCCACCTAAAAAAAATATATATATTAGTATGTATTAATTTATATATTAGAAGTATGTAAAATATAATTATATATTAGAATATTAGATTTAGTTATAAAAGGTTTATATTGTGTACTGTATCCTACCCTCGAATGTGTTCTCTCTTTGTAACACAAAGGTTTGCTGGGAGAAAACTCATTGTCGAGTTAAACTCGCCTTTGTACATAAACTGTATGTATCACCGTGTACTATGTATGTTTTTGTGTGCAATAAAGAATTAAATCATTAAATCATTTCCTTTCTTTCTAACACTATCCTGGTTCTTCGTAATTTAATTTCTTCCACCAACCATACTTTATTCTTTCTTTTTCTTCTTTTTTCGTCCCTTTTTAGGGTTCCGTAGCCAAATGGCAAAAAACGGAACCCTTATAGATTCGTCATGTCTGTCTGTCTGTCTGTCTGTCTGTCTGTCTGTCTGTCTGTCTGTCCGTCTGTCCGTCCGTATGTCACAGCCACTTTTTTCCGAAACTATAAGAGCTATACTGTTGAAACTTTGTAAGTAGATGTATTCTGTGAACCGCATTAAGATTTTCATACAAAAATAGAAAAAAAGCAATAAATTTTGGGGGTCCCCATACTTAGAACTGAAACTCAAAATTTTTTTTTTCATCAAACCCATGCGTGTGGGGTATCTATGGATAGGTCTTCAAAAATGATACTGAGGTTTCTAATATCATTTTTTTCTAAACTGAATAGTTTGCGCGAGAGACACTTCCAAAGTGGTAAAATGTGTGTCCCCCCCCCTCTAACTTCTAAAATAAGAGAATGATAAAACTAAAAAAAATTTATGATGTACATTACTATAAAAACTGCCAACGAAAATTGGTTTGAACGAGATCTGGTCAGTAGTTTTTTTTTAGTACGTCATAAATCGTAAACCGCATTTTACCTTTCAAGTTTGTACGGAACCCTCAGTGCGCAAGTCCGACTAGCACTTGCCCAGTTTTTTAATGAAGTTGTGTAACATATTATAATATGTATGTATATATTTATAGTTATGTATTGTGTTTTATATATATAGAGGCAGATCAATTTGTTAGCAGTACACCGCAGACTATCCCCTGTATTATTTTAAATTCTTCCTAAGGTTGTCTGGAAGATATCGCTGTTAGCGATAATGTATAAGTTGTGTTTGTTTTATGGTGTACAATAAAGTTTATTCTATTCTATCAAGAAAAAAATATTAGTAGTTTATTTATTTTATTTTATTATTGATAGGCTCGCGTTTGACCACCATCTCACCTGATGGTAAGCGATGATGTGGCCGACGATGGAGCACGCTTGCCTAGAAATAACCTATTCACTCTTGACTTAAGTTTGTTGTGCATATTATAATTATCAGCCCAAATAAAAATAATTATCAGTATCTCCATTTTCGTTTCAGATAAGCCGATTTTCTTCTGTTTCAAAGTGTGCCCTCTCTACTGTTCGCAACGCCGGAGTGACGAGGGTAAGAACTCTTTAGTTACCACGCAGTGTTGAACATGTTCCCATTAATTTGTACGAGGAAACTATTTTGTAAAGGTCAGCATACGCAGATATGCGACGTTGCGTGCGTTTTTAGGGTTCCGTTTTTGAGGAACGGAACCCTAAAAATGCACGCAACGTCGCGTTAGAGGATCACTTTGTTATCCGTCTGTCGGTCTGTCTGTCTGTTAAGACCCTTTATCTCGGGAATGCGTGGAGGTATCGTGTTGAAATTAAAACTATATACTCAAGTCTCAGTCCCTTGAAAATGTGAAAAAATCAAACTTCTAAGTTTACGTCAAAAAAGATACGACCGATTATGTCGCAAAAACGTACATTTTGCCACTCTCAAGGGAATCAAAATTCATAAGGTACTTCCCGTTAACCCAGATTCCTGAAATACATAAATCTGAAAACAGTAAATTTGTTGTTACGTCACAAAAAAAATATTTTGCGATTCGAAAAAATCTTCAAGACTCCATTCGGGAATTGAACTATTGACATAGATAAGTTTGTACGGCGAGGGTTCCGTACAAACTTATCTATATATATATATACAGTACGCGAGTCCGACTCGCACTTGCCCAGTTTTTTTTAAGTTAGCTGTAGAATATAAACAGCTGTAGAACCCTAATTTCCACATAAAAAAATACACATCACATGAAAAAAACAAACACACCGCGACGTCGTACTGTACCATGTGCCGTAGGAAAGTAACATTCAATCATGGATAGCGATTTAAGAAAAACAGTTCAAAGGACCAAAATTAAAATAAACCATGACAGCTGAAAAATGACTATTCCCGGCTGACGGCACCCGCTCACGAACATGACTCATATGCAATACTAATACCAATAAGCTCAACCATTTTGATGGGAACCGAACGATCTAGCACCCGTAATGTTACCTAGCTCGCCGTCCGACCGTCCGGTGACCGTCCGGACCAAGCCCAAGTCGTCGACGGCGCTGTTCCACGCGCGCCTCAAGGAGATGTCAGCAAGCCGTAGGGGCCCAGCAGGGTCGAAGCCTACTGGGGCCAAGGGTCTGATTCTGAAAGGAAGACTCGGCCCTGGTACGAAAGGCAACAAAGGAACAGGAGTGGGTTTTTAGTCAATAAAAGTTCAGACTTTAACTGACTAAAAACCCACTCCTGCATAGTCCTGCTCCATAGTGTCAGCACTATCTCCCGCTCCGCCCAAGAGCGAGATTTGTCATTAGATGATTTTTCCACCTAAAAAAAGGCACCCGTAAGGTTACAGCAAACGTCTCACCGTCAACAACGGCTGGTGCTGAAAATCAGCGCTGTGGCTCTGTCTTACACGAGCCCCAGCATTTTGCTGAGCGCTGGCCGTTTTGCGCAGATGTGAAGTATATCCTACCACATATAATATAAGTCGTTATTGTTATTTTATTTTATTTTTTAAGGTATGTGCCATGTTTGACGTAAATAAACTATTTTTCTTTCTTCTTTCTATTTGAGTGAGCATTACACTTCCTGATAAGATAGAGAGTATAGTACAGAGAGAGGAGTTAGAGCTTTTTTTTTGAGGTGGAATATCATCGAAACAACTTCTTCTCTGGCTAGAGCGACAGAGCACGTCAGACTTTGACTGACTAAAACCCACCTATATGGTCCTTCTGTTCTTGCGTTTAACATTCCCGCAACCGGAGTTAGAGCCTGAGGTACAGTATGTTACAGCGATACTTGGCCCGTGCTGCGTCTCGTGTCTCGTGATTTCAAATAACGTCGATATCACGATGGTTTTTGCGGTAAAACAACTGAACACTGCAAGCATCGCGTCGCGTCTCAGTGTAAACTGTCCTTTAGACTTGTGATTACACTACGTGGTCCAAAAACAGTCGAATAAGGTCTCGATCACGCACTATTAACCCTTAAATTGTCACCCTTAGATTTCTTGTGTGTATAAGGTTGAAATTACGTATGTGGGTTGGAATTAGGATAAAAAAGGATATAAAGAAAAAAAAAATTTTTTTTTTGTTTATTTATTGTTTTTTTTAAAGTGTCACATAAAACGGACATTGTCTATTATATGTCCAGTTGTGGTACATAAAACTACGTCACATAAAAAGGACATAGCGTATTATATGTGAAGTGGTGGTACGTGAAAAGAATAAACATTTTCAATAGTGTAATTAACACATATCATCAAATAATAATTAGGAACATTCTAGAATCAGTCTTTTAGACATCAGTCATAACATATTAGTTAAAACATTAAAGAAATTGAGTTACAAATATTTTTAGCTTAGTTCTAAGCTAATAAGCTAACAATGCTCTCAAAATTATTGTAATAAATAAAATTTAAAAAAAAAACATAAACAAAACAATCAACTTCTCGAAAAATAACAGAACATAAAAATAAAATAATTACTTTTCCTTGTGGAATCTTAGGTAACAAGATTTTTTGGCAGTTAGACAAAGTCTTTGCTGACATTTTGTACACATAATCATGGTTTTACCATTTTTACAGAGACGACACCGGCCCTGTGACGTATAGATTGGAAAATGATCATAACAGTCTAACCGTGCATCATCTACTGGTCTCGGCTGGACCGGTTTTGTAATTGTGGCCAGTTTAGGTGAATTAGTCGTTACGTTGAATCTAGATTTTGTACAGGTATTCATAAGCGCAAGAGCACACTGCACACGAAATTTCTTCAGGCTTAATTTATTTTCAGCTAGTTGAAGACAGTCTCTACGATGTAGTAGCCAGCTGTTGTTAAGTGCGATGTCTAATAGTTGGGCAAATATTGACATGTACCAACGTCTTGTTTTCATACGAATTCTGTATAAAGCAATTAACATGTCGGCAATGTCGACGCCGCCCATGTGTGTGTTGTACACTTTTATTACATTGGGACATGGTACCAGTATTCTCTTTTTTTGCTTCTTATCGTACCGTTCTATTGTAGTCACTGGGTCTTGGGCACAAAACGAACTTGCTATATGAATGCATTTATTATCAACCCATTTAGTCACGGCTATTTTCTTGGCGTTGTCACACACTACTTCAAATGTTCCTCGTCCTTTTTTCATCATAGCTTTATCAGTCATCAGTGTACAATTGCGCAATCTATCTTTTCGTAAGGTTCCTAAAGACAAAATTCCCATTTCATTCCGTAAATAATAAATGAGTTCAAGCGACGTAAACCAATTATCAAAGTATACCGTGCTAAGAATTGGATTAGAAATGGTTCTACATAGTTGGAGAACTGTTTTGCCTCCAACCCCAAGATAGTCTTCTTCCCATTCACTAAATTGGACACCTCGAAATGTGTTTGCGCCATCGTAAGCAAAGAAATCATAAACCATGCCTGAAGTACCAGCACGTATTAGAAATTTAAAACCCCATTTGTTGGGTTTCTTTGGCATGTATTGCCTTCTGCTGCCAGCTTTTTTACCTTTGTAAGGTATTATCATTTCATCGACTGCGAAGGAACGTTCTTCTTCTATCTTCAGGCACTGCTTACGAATATATTCCATGACAGGGGCAATTTTATTATAGCGATCGTTTTTGTCGACATTTGTGTTATCACAAAAGTGCAAGTATCGTTTTATCGATCTATATCGTTTAAGAGACATTGCGGATGAAATCTGTTCATACTTAAGATCAGCACTCCAGTAATCTTCAACTGCAGGTAAGTCTACTATACCCATAAGTATTTCTATGCCTAATAATATTTCCATTTCTTTTCGGGTCACACATATAGATTTCCCGGTACTTTGTACAGAATATAAATTAGTCATTTCGACTATGATATCAAGTAGCTCATTGGTGAAGAATTTTTGGAAATATTGCTTAGGGCTAAGGAGGTCATGACGTTCCTTGAAGCTGGGGGAGTCTGATGTGTGTACGGTTCCGGTATATAATCTTTTTTTAAATACAAAATCTAAATGCTTCATTTTACGCTTCTTAGCTACAGGTGTGGTTGTTGCTGGTGGAGGCATAGGCGACGAGTCTATGGTGGTGGTTTGTCTGGTGCGACGTGTTGCCGTATTTGAAAGTAACGTTGGTCTGGAAAAACTGGAGGAAGGTGATGCACCAACTATTGGTGAAGGTGTTTCGGGTATGTAACATGATGGGGCTGAAGGCTTACCAGGGAGTGGAGAAGATTCATCTTGCGTGGTCTGTGATGGCTGTTCTGCAGCATTCATTTGTTCGTCATCCTCGTCACTGAGATCGGCTAATATATCGTATAATGCTGGAGATATGGTACGGAGCGAAGATGAATCACTGCCGTCATTGTGAAAATACTCACGTCGCTCAAAGTTGCCTTCCAAATCGTCATCAGACTCAACGTCAGACTCTTCAGATTCCACCGGAGGTAATAGTGAGAAGATTTTTTTTGATCGCCAAGCCATGCTCCTGTAAAATTTGATAAAAAAGTAAAAAATATTATAATTATAACGATGAAGTTGAAAGTGACAATTAACTGGCGTCGTCCGTTTTATAGGACAATAAAAAATAATACTTGAAATTAGGCCTAAATGACAATGTCCGTTACATGGGTCAGTCCAAGAATATACTAGTTTATACTTCAAGTTGTCAAGGTCCGTTTTGTGGGACACTACAAATAAACGTAGTTTTTTATTCTAAATACAGTAATATTTATAAAAATTATATCAAAATACTAAAGCTATAATCATATTCTAACTAGTAATATAACATTACAATCAAAACAACCAAAATACTTACAATTGTCATCAATTAGAACCGGAGCGTAAACAAATCTGACCGTTGCACTTTTTCAAATGATCAGTACTCGCGACCATTCATCGTTTCGCTAATGGAACATGCACGCGCGCGAAAGAGATAGCTAGTACCCTACCCTTCCACCCGCTCATAGCGCTTAGGAGTGTTACAACTGTGTCTGTGTGCGTGATAATATTGTGTCCTTTAAAACGGACCAAATCAATTTAAGGGTTAAGAAACATCACGTAATTCTTTATGAAAGTTCCGCGTTAAAATAGATCATTACTAGCTTCTGCCGGCAGCATCGCCTGCAAAAAAGTCGGCTTCTCCATACAAACTTTGGACCCCCGAATCATCCCATTAGGGAGTGAATTTCGGAAAATACGTTCTTAGCGGATGTCTACACTCTATATGGAACCTACCTGCCAAATCTTAAGTTTGTAGGTGTTATAGGTTCTGAGATTTCGTGATTAATCAGTGAGTGGTATTTCGCTTTTATATATAAAGATTGGTTGTTTTTTTTTAAATCTTATCCTTATTTGTGTTTGATAATAGATAATAATATATTAATACTAACTGACTCAGCAAACGCTGTTCTACCATATAAATTAACAAAGAAAAAAAAATGGGAGGTGTGAGTAGGAGGGCTTTTTTTTAGGTGGGAAAATCATCTAATAACAAATCCCGCTCTTGGGCGGAGTGAGAGATAGTGTCAGACTTTTACTGACTAAAAACCCACTCCTATTCCTTCGTTGCCTTCGTCCCAGGGCCCCGGGTTTGGTTTTCACACTACCCATGGCGTGAGTAGGAGGGTAAGAAATAGCCTACGACCTATATACTCAAACCGGTCTACCAAATATAAACAAAAGATAAAAATCAGTCAAGTCGTTTCCGAAGACATTTTTTTATACCTACATATTAGATTAATTTTGCAGAATTTATAAATAAAAGTTTTATCCAATTAGTTGTCTTTACCACTAACGATAGGAGAACAGAAAGCAATCGTATCTAAGTTTAATTCCTAAACGCTTGCTAAACGTCATAAAACGGTTGATATTAACTAGGAATTCTCACTACAAGTGACTCGTTAGTGCCTATAGAGCATTCTATTTCAAACTGCCTCATACAGTGTCCGATACTTAGGGCGGAATTCACCAATAAACTAATCGCGTTTTAACGTTTGGCTCGCATAATCGCGTTTAGCTGCTGTAACTAGTGTCCACTACTAGTGACCGGCCTTGACAATTTGTGCATGCCAGAGAACAAAACAGTCCGATTTTTTTGCAACCACATTTAGCACTGCATCCCTTTTTGCAGTTGCAAAAAATTGTGTTCAGCAGTTTTTCCGGCGCAGGTGGGAGTAAAGTTTGAACTGGCTCTAATATATTGTTGACCAACTTCCAACCCCAGTTTGTAGGGTCTAGCTGATAACCAAGCCACACTTGAACTTGGTAATATACCCGAAAAAGATGTTGATGAGCAGCAACTGAGGTTGGAGGAAGACAAGCTAATTGAACTTGTTTTTTATTTACATTGCTTTTATCTTTTCCAAGCTTTGAAAATTTCCGTTATTTTGCAATAGTTTCACATTAAACAGGATCACAACTGACCCGTGGAGTAGGCCTACTGGGGAAACCACGTTAAAAAAACGCTCTAAATACACTACCTCATAGGTGGCGTGGAAACGTGCATATTATGACGATAACAACTTTTATAACTTTTTAAATCGTTATATCTCAGAAACGGTGGCTCGTAGGAACTTTTTTCCTACGAGCCACCATGTATTCATACATTTTTTATAGATAATATTATGATCTACAATTTTTGTCTAAGGTACTTTTATGATAAAACTTACCGTTTTGCTGAAAATCGCAAAAAACTCATTTTTTTCACCTTTGACCTTGAATATTTTTTTTTCCATACACGGGAATGATGGGGAACTTTTAAATATTATTTATAATTATGTTTTGAACAATTTTAATGATTTTTAGCTTGTTGGGATTTTATGCACCTTCGAATGTCTAAATTGACCGGCGATACTAGTGACAGCGGCTAAGCGCGATTATGCGAGCCAAACGTTAAAACGTGATTAGTTTTATTGGTGAATTCCACCCTAAGTATTCTAAGGTCTACAAGTGCTTCCAAAAGCCGTTTCTATATCTAAATAAAAATCAATCCTATTCTTATTTGGAACGCATAGTATGCGGGATTGTTCAATGTGACGCTTATTAAAGAAACATAGGTAGATTTTAGTCAGTAAAAGTCAGAACTCCCTTTCTCCACCCTGAGCGAAATAAGTTATTTGATGATTTACCAAAAACCCTTCCCCTATTTCTTCTACTGGACTCAAACTGGAGTTTACCTATATTTGAATGTAGAATTCGAAATCATTGTACAATTTTGGAACAACCGCCTCTATGTTACACGCGACAAAGATTAAATTGCATTGCCAATTATGGTTTTTGTATGACCTTTTTTATTTCAAACGATCACGTAAAAAAACAACTTTTAATACAGAAAACTGATGAACGTCATAATGGCGGGACCAACTCTTGTATCCGAATGATTCTACCACGTATATTTAGTACGTTTTAGTACTATTTTGTACCCTTCGTGAAATTTTTGTACCTCACACGGTGTAAACGGAATTTCACGATATTGTTGGCCCCGCCATTATAACGCGTTATAATGGCGGGACCATCCTTGTACGCCAAAACTATAACGAATTTCATCATTCTGATAAAACTAGTATTTAGTACGCGATTTAGTACCTCCGAAAATCAACAATAAGTGACGAAGATATTATTAGTTTCTTTATAAAATCATTTTTTTTATTTTTGACATTTTCTGCGCCTGAATAATTTGACGACCGAAATACGTCAGGTAAAAAGTTGCAGTTACATTTCGTGCAGGCGCTTTGTTATTATTTATGTATTTTATTTATATTATTACATAACACTATGTTATTAATAAATATTGAGTAGGCCACACAGGAAAATTATTATTGTAGGTTTTAATATCTTTAAATTTTAAGTGAAAATTGTAAAAATCATCAAAAAGTAGGATATACAGATTATTTATAGTAATAACTTTATACAATATATTAAAACGTACAATAATAATTTTCCTGTGTGGCCTAATCAATATTTATTAATAATATAGTACTTTGTAATAATATAAATAAAATAGATAAATAATAACAAAGCGCCTGCACGAATTGTAACTGCAACTTTTTACCTGACGTATTTTTGGTCCTCAAATTGTTCAGGCGCAAAAAATGTCAAAAATAAAAAAAATGATTTTATAAAGAAACTAATAATATCTTCGTCACTTATTGTTGATTTTCGGAGGTACTAAATCGCGTACTAAATACTAGTTTTAAGATGATGAAATTCGTTATAGTTTGGGCGTACAAGCATGGTCCCGCCATTATAACGCGTTATAATGGCGGGGCCAACAATATCGTGAAATTCCGTTTACACCGTGTGAGGTACAAAAATTTCACAAAGGGTACAAAGTAGTACTAAAACGTACTAAATATACGTGGTAGAATCATTCGGATACAAGAGTTGGTCCCGCCATTATGACGTTTATGAAAACTGTAGTTGATACTTGAGTTAGCGGTGGTAGATTAAAATTATCTTGAATTATTTATTCTAGTTTTCAAAAAACAATATTATTAAATTGTTACTATAAAATTTGATTGAGGATGGCTCGAGACGAGGGAAGAAAATAAAAAAAGTAAAGGGTTTTTTTCCAGTGGGAATTTACGTAGTGTGATCCTTCAGATGCACTTTGCTTTCCAGGGCCGAGGTAAGGGCGTCTTCAAATTAGCCGCAAAGTACCGCATGAGGGAAGCCCGGCTGCAGTGCTCCTTTGTTATAGATAACGGCACGGATCTTGAGCACTGACTTCTACAGTTCTACTTGCGCAGAAGCACGCAGAAGTAAAATATCGGGTCTCTTTAGTGGTATGAAGAGAGATGCGGGGGCGGGGAGTGAAATCCTTGTACAGTGATTGGTTCGCCGATATTGTACGATGCGCAAAACGATCCCCGTTCTTTCACCGAGCGCTCAAGATTCGTGCCGCTATCTGTATTCCGTGTAAATAACAAAGTAGCGTGCCGCACGACTGCAGCGCGGGTGTAGCGTAGCAGTCGCGCGTTTTTTATTTATGCGCTGTCATCGCACGGCACTTTGTGGCTAATTTGAAGGCGCCCTAACTCTTATATTTGCTGTAATGCTGGCCTCAATGAACCTTTTATTATGTTATTACAGATGCTGCATCCCTGATCTACCTCGAAGACCATCCCTACTCTTTCAGTCCTGACGTTTGGGTCGAAGATGACCCGACCTTCCCTCCGTACCCCTACCACTACGGCCACTACATATATTGCAAGCCAAAGACCACGACCACTACAACTGCGCCCGCAACCACTACTATGGCAACGACAACTGAGGAACCGTCTTTCATTTGCATGGTTTGCAAGAAGAAATGTAACTATCCGAAGAGCTAGATGGAAAGTGGACGTTACAAGGGAATTTTAATAAAAATAAATGCAATACTTTTAAGGGCTTTTCTTTGATCCAATATTTCAATGCAGTACCAAAGGACTTTGTGGCTAAGTAATAGCAGCCATATGGGTTAAAATTTCGACGTTACGGTCAGCGCAGTGGTTGAACAATTGGCTGTTGCGCTGCGTGTCTCAGGTTCGATTCCCGCACGGAACAAATGTTAAGTATGGCCTACAGATAGTTATTCTGGGTCTTGGTTTCTTGTGTGTGTGAATTTATATGTTTGTGAACGCAACTACAATACAGGAGTAATAGTTTTTTTTTAAACAAATTTTCAACCTCAAGTAATGCTTACCGAGGCCAATCCGTTGGTGTTTTTATAGTAGGTTGTTCATTGGAAACCGCCGTAGCGCGCGGCTCGTAGGCCAGCTGTCATATTTAGTCCTTTGAACTGTCAAAGAACTAAATATGACAGCTGGCCTACGAACTTTGGAAAGCGCCGTAGCGCGCAGCTGCGTAGGCCAGCTGTCATATTTAGTTCTTTGACAGTTCAAAGAACTAAATCTGACAGCTGGGACCAACCCTTACGATTTTTAGAAGCCAGACAATCTGATACCAGCCTTGCCAATGAGCATCGTGTTATCCAACCTGGTACTGGGTTGTGGAAGTCAGATAGACAATCAGCAGATTCAAGTAAAATGCTGGTGTTTAACTGCAGCCGGTTAGATAGCAAGCTAACCTCAATATTGTTTGAAAATGGCTCGTCAGATTGATTGAACCTCCAGGAGTACTGGAGCTGAAAACTATTTTGCAGTTCACTGGACAGATTTGAAAAAGGTAGTTTTATCAGCCAAGCCTTTCTTTCCCATTTCATCGTGCTTGTATCAACAAGCACAAATCAATCAAATTATCAAATTTATATTGCTTGATAAGACAGAATGGAACTAAAATATTTTCTGCCTAGACGTTACTAACACAGGACAAAGTCAAGAAGATGATGGAATTACGCGATTTCTTCTGTCTGTACAGATCCCCAGAAACCGCCAACCAGACTGCCAACCAGACTTCCAGAGGGCTGTCATGACAATTACTAAGCTGTGCCTTGTCTTGTGTCAAATAGGTTCATTTTTAACCGATTTCAAAAAAAGGAGGAGGTTATCAAATCGGTTGTATTTTTTTTTGTTTATGTTTGTTACCTCAGAACTCCGTCATTTATGGACCAATTTACAAATTCTTTTTTCCCTTAATGGATATGCTTCCAGATTGGTCTCATTTTTTTCAAAACCCAGTTTTCATGATTGAATCCATGAGGAATCGAGGGAACTCCTCAAATATTATAGGAACTAAATAGTGATTTTAGTATTTTCATCAAGAATTTAACCATTTACAGTCAAAAAGTAACGTTTGATGAAGTGAAACTGATGAAGAAGACCAGAAATGGCCAATGGAACTTCATACTCACATAATACTTCAATATCACAATGAAGAAAGATAGTTAAGTGACTATGACAATACAAATAAATAAATGGTTCTGAATAGTTATGTCGATAATGGTATCATCAAAGTGACCTGATGATGATGATGGAGCCGGAAGATAGGCACCGGAACTCCGTAATTAATAAATGTATCCTAGCCGTGTTTGGGCTTATTAGAATTGTCATTAGATATACTTAGGCTATAAGGTACTAGCGAACTGATCTGATGATGGAGCCGGAAAGTGGAAAGGAGAAACGGGAACTTTATAATAAAACAATGTATCCTAGCAGTGTTTGGGTTTATTGGAATTGTCATAAGAAATAATTACTCTGGTTATAAGTGTATCGCAACTAAGAAGGGCGAAATATTTTTTTTTTACAAAAAAAATAATAATAACCGACTTTTTTTTGTAAAAAGTTTTTTTCTTCTTTCTTTTATTTTGTGGATGTGAGATAGGCAGTCACACCATGTAAAAAAAATGGTATTCAGCTGCATCCGTTTAGACAAGGAACAGGCTTGGCTGATAAAACTGTGAACTATTTCCAAGTCAGTCCAAGAGCCTTACCATAACGTGTTAAAGTGTCAGCCGTATGAGCGAGAAAGGGAGGTGGAGTTATACACCCTATGTAGCTCCATCCCTTTAACAGTTCAGTTTAGGTCGTTAAATGGTTCGCGTTAAGAGCTCGTGGCTCTGTTCAGTCCAAAACACAGTTTCCAGCTCCAGTGCTCTTGTTTCCAGCTCCAGTGCTCTTGTTTCCAGCTCTAGTGCTCTTGTTTCCAGCTCCAGTGCTCTTGTTTCCAGCTCTAGTGCTCTTGTTTCCAGCTCCAGTGCTCTTGTTTCCAGCTCCAGTGCTCTTGTTTCCAGCTCCAGTGCTCTTGTTTCCAGCTCCAGTGCTCTTGTTTCCAGCTCCAGTGCTCTTGGATTCAACCAATCTACTACCACTGACTATCAAGGGCTTTAAATCAAGGTGGTTACTGGTTCTAGGATAGGACACTGGGGCGCAGACGTAGGAAAAAGCTAGTAAATTCTTTATACCAAATGTTGTACCTTTCAACAGCAACTGTATGTGAAATTAAAAACCTAAAGCCTTCATTTTAAAAATTACAATAAACCTATTTGAAATAAAATTATAAACAATGATTTATTGTTTCATTTTCGGATTTGTAATAATTTCTGAGTTATGATATAGGTTCTGCTATAACTTTACGAATGTTACGTTAATTTATTAGACAGAAATTTTGTGAGAACGTAGGAAAATATACATAGAATGAACAGCTTGTACAATAAAACCTTGTCTGGCCATAAATTAGTACGTACCTAAGTTTCTTTTAAATTTGGAACGAGGCTAAACACAAAACTAAACTAATAAACAAGTTTTCAATTTAAATCATTTTTTGATAGCAAGCTTTTATAGCGCGGTCTGAACCTATATCAAGACCATTGCAAAAAATTCAAACAACGATATAGTTATCTTATTGCGCTTATTACCGAATTCCTATGGCCATCTTCCAGCTGCTGCCAACTGAAGTACTCGTCAAGACGTATCAAACGATTCCAAACTCGATGGAGTTGTGTCTTTTAACTACCGAGTTCTTATGGCCACCTCCCGGTTCCTTCTTCAGATCAGCTCTATGTCATCATAATCTTACATTGTCATCTGATTTACACATGCATCCAAAATTTCAGCTAAATCAATAACCGGGAAGTGGATCAAATTTAATTTGTAAGATTCCGTTACAGACAAGCAAATATCGGGAAAGGTGAAACTGAATAAAAGCATGTAATAGTATATTGTATAGTTTTGATATATTTCTATGTAGTTTTTCCCGCTATTTCTGATAGATTAAAATGGAGTGGGGTATTAAAAAAAACAGAATTGCTGTGATTGCTCTGCATAAAGCGAGATTGGAACCTAAACAATTTTTAAAACGCTACTGAAGCCTTGGTATCAGAAAAGTTTTCAACATTACACCAAGCAAAATGATCGGGTGTATGCTCGTAGTTTCAAATAAGCTTCTCAACTGGTCGGCAGAGTCTTGCGTGGTCATCATGCAGCATCAGTAATGGTTTCAAGTTTTCCTGTCATATACCCTTTTTGATAACATACCAATGAATTTTTCAGCAACACTCAGCAACTAGCCATTAGGCACGCACTACCCAGGTTTGGTTTATAGAAAATGTTCCGGAATTCATTAAAGCTGACGATTGACCCTCGGCTCACCCAGACCTTGACCCCCTGGGCTACAAATTGTAGTTTCTGTTAGAGGACCTGCTCTAAACGGTTATTTAATACCAGCAGAAGACAAATGTCCAACAGACATAGTACGTAAAGCGGTAGATGCGTGGCCAGAACGCTTGAAGGCCTGTGTTAAGGATAAGGGTGGACATTTGGAGTAGAAGTGGATATGTATTTTTTTGTTTAGATTTGAAAAAAAAACATGACATTATAACATGCCATCTTGTCGTTCGTTCAATAATTATTGCGTTTATTGATTTTTAAAATTCGAAGGTACGTAGGTATTATTGACATAGGTAATATACTCGTACGTAATCTCGTCACCTTTAAACTGGAATATCTTTAATACGAGGATTCTTAACAACTGCAAAAAATAAACATGATTTTTTACTATCGTAAAAATCTAGTCAATTCAATTACCAATTATGACGATTTTTTTGCGATCCTTAGACTGGCCATTAGCTTGATTTGATTAATATTAGTCGATTATTTTGCCGGTATATATCATGGTAACTTACACCTAATAATTTCATCAACAATTTCCTCGCAGTTGTTCTTTCATCCAAATTCGTCAAGCCGTTTAAGAGGACTTAGGTGACAAACACACGTACAGAAGAATTGCATAAATAAAGATTAGACGATTTTTATTATTTGTTACAGAATTTATGGCCATACTAGGTATATTGGTATATGTAATACAACAAATATTAATTAGTGATAGTGATTAAAAAAAAGGATACTTAGCTTATGGTCAAAGCACAATGACGCAGAGTCGAAACGAAAAAATAATACTCGAACATCTTCTATAAATCTACATACTTAGTATAAAACAAAAAAGCTTTTCGTGTCTCTCTGTGTATCTGCTGATCTCTCCTAAACCACGCGATAGATTTTGATGCGGTTTTCACTAAGAGGAAGGTTTCTGTGTATACAGTGTGCGCCCATACAAAGCCAAAGCAAGGCACTAGAAGAGCCTGCTAGGGCTGCCGGATTCGAAAGAGTTGATGACTTTTAGCCTACCAAAAGTCTCTCCATCTCGCTTTACGAGAAGGTATTTGATGTTTACCCACCCCAAATAAATATAGGTGTGGGCTTGCGGACGACGAGCAAAGGGTAGCTCGCCGTCCGGTAACCATCCAGACCAAGCCGTCAACGGCGCGTAGTGTACCAAGCGTGCCTCAAAGAAATGTCAGCGGCTTTCGTAGGGGTCCAGCAGGGCCAAAGCCTGCTGGAGCCATGGGTTGACTTCCGAAAGGGAAACCCAGGGTCCTGGAACGCCAGGCAAAGAAGTAACATAGGTGTGGTTATAGTCAGTAAAAGTCTGTCACGCCCTCTCGCTCCTCACTAGAGCAAGAGAAGTCATTGGATGATTATCTTAAAAAATAACCCACCCCAGAGTAGAACATAAAACTAGGACTCCTGGGCTTATTGACTTGATTTCCACAACGTAACACACACATTTCCATCCCAATAAAAAAAAGAACGCGTTTGAAAATGTTAAGCTCGAATGAGCGCGTTTTCATTTCGCTTCTGCGTCAATATCTTGACCCTTACGCCCTAGCAATTTAGGGTCAAAACGAGGTCAAACGAGTACCGATTCCTACTAACAACGCCTGAGGCCCTACCACGAGCTCTTAAAGTGATCCATGTGAGGACCTCAACTGTTAAAGGGATTTTCTTTTAAATGATATAAACTAGTGCTTGACTGCGATCCTACCTGATGGTAAGCAGTGATGCAATCGTGTATAGTGAGGCTCACTAGTTTATTAAAAGCCTATTAACTCTAGCCTTTTTTTCTGGTGGTAAAATCATTTAATGACATCCTCTGCTCTTGGGCGGGGCGGACGGCGAGCTACCTATTGCTCGCCGTCCGCTAGCCCGCGCCTACGGTGGCCGGAAATCGGGATCGGAATCCCGGCGGCTGGGGTACGAGGGCCATTGCCTCGCGCGTGCACGTGCGGCCTCCTCATTTGCTAGCATTACTGCTTCGCAGAAGGAGGCTACCGCCTGCCACTCCTCCTCGCTCCAGACCATGGCCTGTACCAAGGCCCGGCGCGAGAGATCGCTGCCGCCGATCGCCCCCACAAGGACACGGTGGTGCTCTGCCCAGGCGGCGCACACCTCTACCGTATGCTCCACCGTGTCCTCCGGGCGGTCCACACAACGGTAGCACCCGGGCGTTCCTTCCGCACGAATTCGGTGCAGAAACCTCCCGAACTTACCAGGTCCAGTGAGGACCTGCGTCACGCGGAAGGCAAAGATGCCGTGTTGTCTTTCCAGCCACTCCTCAAAGAGGGGACTTTCCGCCATAATTATGGCGTGCCGAATTCACTCTAGCCTTGAAGACACCGAAATTATAATCAGACAGGAGGCTAATAGAGCTCTATGGCGCTATACCTATAGGGTGTATAGATCCTATCCTCTTTATCTCTCGCACGCTTGAGATTCTAACACGTAATGGTAAGGCCCCATGTAAACAAAACGGTCCGTTACACTCACTAACTTACCATCATTAATCCGTCCGTATTTTCATGAAAACAGCTACAAGGCGGAGAAACTTGGCAACTTTCCACGTCAGACACCACAAAATCAATCATTCAGTAAATATGTGAAAGTTGTACTTACTATTGTATTAGTAAAATTTTCCTTTAACTTATGTGGTATTGTTGTAGTTTCTATACGCGTGATTAACTACTCTCTGTTTGAAGTTAGTGAGTTTCGAAGATTATTTAATGATGTTTAACTTTCTTGCTTGTAATTGTCGAACTGGTAAAGGGTTAGGAGTGAGGCCAGTTGCCTGTCCTATTGGTTTAATAATAATAATAATAATAGCCTTTATTAACAATCCAACATATCAGTACCTACATCATTTAATACATACATTTTTTTTTCTTTAGTTACTATTAAAATTTACCTACTTCAACTATCTGACACCGGTTCGTGAAGATTGTCTTGCTTTCCAGCATAGGCCTCCCCTAGAGTTTGCCATAAAATGCGGTTCTGTGCTTGTCTTCTCCATGTGATGCCTGCTATTCTTGTAACATCGTCCTCCCATCTACGACGTTGTCTCCCTTTCTTTCTTTTATGTTGTCGCGGGCACCACTCTGTTACATCCCTAGACCACTTATCCTTTTTATTCCTAATCATATGTCCTGCCCACCTCCATTTTAGTGTTTTAATACAGTACGTTATATCGGTAATTCTTGTTTGTTTCCTTAAAACACTTAGTTTTATTTTATCTTTTAGTTTGATGTAGGGTATACTCCGTTCCATTCTATGTTGGCAAGTTTCCAATTTGCGTATATTATTGTTAGTTAGGCTCCATGTTTGGCATCCATAGGTCATGACAGGTAAAATACATGAATCAAATATTTTGCTTTTAGCTTTCAATGGCACGAGAGGATTTTTAATAATCTCTTTAAGAGACCAGAATCTCTTCCATGCTAAATTGATTCTGTTGTTAATTTCTTTATCTGTAAGGTCTTTTGGAGATATGATCTGTCCGAGATAGGTGTATTCTTCTACATATTCTATTGTGTTGCCATTCACAGTTATAGGGATTTTTTCCAGATTGGTCATTATTTTAGTTTTTGCCGTGTTCATTGACAAACCCACTTTGTCACTTTCATATACAAGTTGTTCTAGCATTTCTTGTAAGCTGCTTGGATCTTCTGAAATTAGTATTAGATCGTCAGCAAATCTTAAGTGGTTTAGTTGCATCCCGTTAATATTCAGTCCATGATTATCCCACTCGAGACGTCTAAATACGTATTCTAGAACTGCCGAGAAAAGTTTGGGTGACATAGAATCACCTTGTCTCACTCCTCTTTTTATCGGAAAATAATTTAATTATAATAAATTAAATTTCCTATTGGTTTATTGAGGTAATAATAATAATAAAGTTTATTGACTCAAAAAACATATAGGTAACAAACTTTTTGAAGCCCTGGCTCCTGAGCTAGGTAGCAACCTGTGTTACAGGAGCCAGTGTCTTCACCCAGTGAGTTTGTGTGCATGTGTGATAGTATGTTTATGTGTGCTTGTGTGTGTGTAAATTATTATTATTACATATTATAATATATTCATGGGTACTGCTGTTAAATGAAATCTTCCGTTTGGTGATAATCCAGTGTTTGAAGTCATGTGGAGATTTTCTTTTTACTTTCTCTAGGGTATTATTTATTTTATTGCAAATGTAAGTAGCCATGTAAATGAGTTGACGTCTAGCTGAAGCGGTTTTATATCTTGCTGGTCTACATAAATGTAAGTCAGGTCGAGTAGGTAGTGAGGTAGTGATCTTAACCTTTAGTTCTGTGAACTACTTACAATATACACCCACCTATACGCTTATGGTTTCCGAAGCTTTAGACAAACTTTAAAGGCCACACTAGTGTAGAGAACACCCACATTTTGCAAGTTATATTTCTGTCGCATGTAATAGAGAGCGAGTTTATAATCCAGGCCATCCATACCTACCAGAAAATTATGCAACATTTTTCAAAAATGTCACCGTGGCAACTGAATGAATTCGAGTGGAGTTTAGTCAGTTAAAGCATGATAGGTACTCCTTCTCGCTCCATTCAGAACATGAGAAGTTACTTAGAAAGAAAAAAAAAGAAAGAAAAACATTTTATTTGGCGGAACAAGGCGCAAATTTAGAACTAACAAATAATAAGCACACTATGTGAAAGAAATATGCGCCACATCCGCGCAAAACGGCCGAACGCTCAGCATAATACCGTGACCACACGCAAAATGCGATGAGTCTACGGCGCTGGTTTTCAGCGTGGAAAATTATAGGGAAAGGAAAAAAAAACAATGAATAAATAAAGTGGAAATACGAAATCATAATATACGGGGTTTACTTGATGATTTCCGAATAAAAAAGACCATACCACTGAGGGTTTTCTAGAGGAAAAACCCGGTAACACCTAGCGGGGTTTTGGTTATCACTAGAGGTAGGAATTAGGAAGGGTTATTCATGTACTTGCATCGAAATGTTGATATTAATATGGATCTTCCCGGGATTTCTAATGAAAAATCCCGTGTAGCCAACAACATTACAAATAAATAATAATAATAAAAACTTCAGAAATAAATAAGACAAATGAAACAAAGATACAATTAAACATACGATTTTTGTTAGTATTTTTTATTGAAAAATTTCTCTCTACGTCAACTGAGGTGAGGTTAACAAATTTACATACTTCCTCCTCCTCGTCATAAATGCAGGAAGAAAATTTTTCTGCTATATTTCTGATAGTGTCATAAAAAATCCTGCTTTTTTAAATTCATCTCGGAATTTAAGGCATATCCACTTTATGCTTTTGCTGTATAAAAATCAGTGTAAGTACATAAATCCAACATATCTAATTTCGACCTCTGGTTACCACACCAGTCCACGGTAGAGAGAGTAGTGTCCGGTAATGAAATGTTAAGAAAATGGTAAGATATAACGGAAAAATGGGAAGAGATTAGAATATTGAACGCAAATAGGCAAATCGACGATCAAAAATTTAAGAAAAATCTAATTACACTTTTTTTTTAAGTTGGAAAATCATGTAATAACATGCCGCTCTTGGGCGGATCGTGAGGGTGTGTCAGACTTTTACTGACTAAAAACCAACTCCTGTTAATTCTTTGCCATTGTTCCAGGGCCCCGGAGATCTCTTTTGCATCACCCATGGCCCCAGTAGGCTTCGACCCTGCTGGGCCCCTACGGTTGCTGACTCCTCCCTGATCTCCTTGAGACGCGCGTGGAACACTACGCGCCGTCAACAAATCACACTTAATATTATAAAGGGCAAAGATTTTGAGTGTACGTGTGTGTGTATGTTTGTTACTGCTTCACACTTAAACGGTTGCACGGTTTTAGGTGAAACTGATATAAGAGTAGACCACTTCCTAGAACAGCACATAGGGTATTTTATCCCGAGAATATGTTCTCTGGGATAGTTTTCCATGTTAAGCGGCCGAAGCCGCTAGCAAAAGCACGTAATCTAATAATTATAAAACTGTCACAGTGTTTGTTATCGAATTTCACCGAAACGGCTAGATCAATTTTTAAGCCGACGAACGGCGAGTATCCAACCTTACGTTGTTGAAACCTCCACGGTTCGGACCAAGCATTTCGCCTCGTCGTTTATACCGCGTACATCGAGGGACTGGAACAATTTGCCTGCTGCAGTCTTTCCGTCCGATTATAATTTAGGTGTCTTCAAGGCTAGAGTGAATAGGCTCTTCTTAATAAACTAGTGTGCCTCACCATCAACGATTGCATCACTACTTACCATCAGTTGGGATCGCAGTCAAGCACTAGTCGTAGGTTTAAGAATAGATCGTAGGCTATTTTTTAACCTCCTACTCCTACTCTTCATTTTTTTATTTAATATAATTTATATGGTACAATATGATAAATATAAATACAATTTTGAAAAAAAACTTAAGGTGTAGACTCTATATTTCAATTTTATTTCTATTAGATATATATTGTATCAGAGTACTTTTAAATTTAAAATTAGTGACATTAGCTATCTAGTTTTTTTTTCACCCTCCTAAGCTCACCCCCCCCCCATTTTTTAATCACGATATTTCTTTGACAATTTTTATGACAATACAATGTTTGTCGGGTCAGTTAGTATTATAAAAAATCCTTACGTCACAACCTATTTATGTTTACATACCTATGTAAATCATAAGTGTAACTCTCACTAAACCAGTGATACAGGTTGCAAGTCCAGAACTGGTGTTTATGCAGGTTTTATTAGACATAACGTTAACATTATCTGTCTGGAAGCGAAACTTCCTTGAAGCAAGTTTTTATGTAATTGCTGAAGTAGTAAGATTTTATCATTGATGTTTATAACTGCGTAATTTCTGTGGTTTAGAACGCGTAGAGTTACATAATGGTACATAAGGGCCAAAACACATAAATTGCAAAGCGACGTCGCGTCGTAAAAATCTGCAAGCGGGCAAAATGTAGGTACCTATTGCAAGAACTTGCGAATTGATTAGCATCGCACATTGTATACCTGCTGGGGCCATGGGTGGACTTCCGAAAGGGAACCCCGTGATCCTGAAACGCAAAGGGCAAAGAAGAAACATAGGTGTAGTTTTAATCAGTAAAAGTCTGACACGCTCTCCCGCTCCGCCCTAGAGCTGGAGATGATTCATCATCATCATTTCAACCGAAAGACGTCCACTGTTAGACATAGGCCTCTCCCAAGTGTCGCCACAATGACCGGTCGTTTGCTTCTTGCATCCATCGGATTCCCGCGACCTTTACCAGGTCATCGGTCCACCTCGTGGGAGGCCTTCCAACGCTGCGTCTTCCGGTACGTGGTCGCCATTCCAGAACCTTTCGTCCCCATTGACCATCTGTTCTGCGAGCAATGTGCCCTGCCTACTGCCACTTAAGTTTGGCGATTCTTTGGGCTATGTCTGTAACCTTGGTTTTCCTGCGGATAACTTCATTTCTGATGCGATCACGCTAGGAAACTCCGAACATAGCCCTTTCCATTGCCCTTTAGATGACTTTAAGCCTTCTGATGAAGCCCATTGTAAGCGACCACGTTTCGGAGCCATATTTCGGAGGAGATGATTGATTACCCACCTTAAAAAAAAAACTATTGTGTACCTGGAATCGCATCCCAGTTTCCTGCGATGCGGCGTTGTATCGTATCACATCGCTTTGCAGTTTATGTGTATGAGCCCTAACTAAGTAATAACAGTCGCAAATACCATTCCGTGGACAGATGAACCTAAATCCATTCCACATCGAAACTTATCAACAACAAGACAGACGAGACCGTCCTTCAGAAAATACGTTGGTCCCGATTGTCATTCGTAGATCTTACAGTAGTTGCATAATACGGTCAATTATTAGGTACGGGTTTTTTTAAGGGAAAATAATGGTGCAACTGACTTATTATAACTTCGATGACATTAATTGTATTAAATCCATTATTAACCGAGGAAAAAGGAGGAGGTTATATGTTCGGTTGAATGTATGTTTTTTTTTTATGTATGTTCACCGATTTCTCGGTCAATTGTGGACCGATTATGAAATATTTTTTTTTATTGAAAGATTATGCTTCCGAGTTAGTCCCATAGAAATATTGTTATGATCTGATCATGAACTTCGAAGATATGGAACAGAACTCCTCATAGGATCACAGCAGAACCGTCGTAACAAGTAAAATTGCTTTGTTTATACGTGTAGTCGATGACTGACTGAACGTAGAGGGAGAATATATCGAACTGATCTGATGATGAAGCCTGAAGCACCGGAACTCTGTAATAAATTAATGTAATCTAACCGTGTTTGGGATTATTAGAATTGTCATGAGATGCACTCTGGCTATAAGATGTAAGTTTCGCTGAGGGGTACTTTTTAGTGGTGGTACCATAACTAAAAAGTGCAAAATAAAAAACTTTTTACAAAAAAAATACAACCGACTTCAAAGTAAAAAAAAAACACTGAAAAGTGCTGTAGCGACATCTATGGCGTCACATAAGAACTAATCCTGCATCGCGCAATCAAAGTTCTCCGCGCGATTGGAACATATAGAACAGCCCGAAATCATATATCGGGCAGTAGCCCGCCAGACATAACATCCCGTCTGGTTGGAGGATCCTCCCTTTTCAACGGAGGTTTGCGGGACTTTACTCTCTGTTCCGCATACCTCCATAGTGCAAAATAACTTTAATTTCGGAAGTCGGTGTTAAATAACGAAGAGACAAAACTAATATAGAAACACCGACTTCCGAAATTAAAGTTATTTTGCACTTTTCAGTGTTTTTTTTTTACTTTGAAGTCGGTTGTATTTTTTTTTGTAAAGTTTTTTTTGACATGTAATTTTGACATAACTAAATTATTATTTTTTGTTTTAAATTCAATTGTAATAATTGTATTAATTAAGGAACAGTACCTACCTAATTTTGAATGCTTGCTAAATTGGGATATAAAGGGCAGGCGGATGACAATAATTGCAATGCTTGAAAAAGGCTGCTAAGTCATAAGCACTAAATTAATATAATGTCAACATTGTACACTTGGTTTGCAATAAACATTTTGACTTAGACTTTGACTTACTTAACTTAAGATCCTATATCCCTTTAGAGGTATGTGGTATAGGGTGTCAAGTTCCTCAAACCTCCATTAAAAAGAGAAGATCTTCCGACCAGATGGTCAATGAGTAGAGCTTATAATATGTATAGGTACTTTTCTTGCCCCCTCCTCCTTGCGTCGTATTCTTCAATTCGAGGGTCGTGACCTCCCTGCTTCATCACTTTATTTTTTATGATGTTCCTCCATCTATTAGTGGTTGCTTACCTTAAGCTACTCGGAAACTGAAAAATTCCTTGACTTGTTAAAATAATTTCTTCCAACATTTATAACTACACATAAATTTATACACATCTAAGTATACAAACATTCAAGCACATATATTAACTTTATAAATGGATATTAAAATATTCTGTCATATTTATATAAATATATATATGTATATTATATATATCTACACACCTCCACTTACATAATACACACGTTCATATGCTCTAATGCACAAAGCATTGTCGAATATTTAAGTTTTTTGATGATGGGGGGGCCTGGAGTTTTGATTTTTTTGATTACGGTCTCTGGCGGTGTGAAGGGCCTTGTATACCGTGGAGTCAAGAGCAGTGAGGATCTGGTCGGACAAACATTTCTTAACATATTCATAAAACAGCGTATAGCTTAATTTACCATAAATGCTCTGGACTTAAAGGACTCTGGTGTCCTTGAGATGTACAAGGTTCGGGTGTAAAATAAAAGGCTACTGCTCGGTTCCCATAAGAGTCGTATAATGAATCTAAAATATACATACAATGCATAGCGCAACGTAAGCTATAACATGAGACACAATTCTTAAGGAGCATACTTACTAAATAATATAAAGGAACATACACACACTTCACCTCCGGCAATGTAGAAAAAAGAAAAAAAATTCGTACGCTATTTTTTTTTTTTTTTTTACATTCTTATCCAATTGTTACGAAACATAATATGGTTTGGTCCTATTTTTATGAACAATATCAATTCTGTTGTTTTTTATTATTTTTACATTGCATCCTAAATCTTCTAAAACCGTGAACGGACCTTGAAATAAAGGACTCAATTAAATTTAAACAATCTAAAAATATATTTCGTTAATTAAACCAATTACATTATTATATTAAATAAGTAAAAACAAAAGTGTAAAATTACATGCACCGGCGAAAGAATGTCATACGTTTCCATATTTGCAGCACAGTATCAAATTGCATGAGTGTTTGTGCACGATTCTAGACAATTAACTGTAGAACGTAATAACATTAATCGCACATTTTGATTCTATTTTTAGAACTTGGTATTTAAATTAACTTAAAAGTTCGTACTTATAGCCGTATATTATTTTTTTTTTTTAAACGTTCACTCGCGATATTTTAAACTCACTGATGCATTTTATCGATTATTTCACTTTTTTATTTTTCACTTAAGTATATTGATGGTAACTCACTGTTTAGATGGATGGCACTGAGCATTATGCCGCAGCTTCTGCAGTCTGTCGTCCCCGTAGAGATGCGCGAATACGTTGGATAGCCTGTAGACCTATTTCGTCCTGGATCCACCGCTGATGGCACCGTTTGTAGATACGTACCAAAAAATAGCAGACTGCCGCGATAAACACAGCCAGCATTACGTATACGACGATGCTCATTCGCTCCACGTGTTCACCGACACCCTTCAATGTTGCTTCGTTGTTCCCAGCCGTGTTCTGGGTGATGAAGACTTCGTCTTTTTGTACCGTTGACCGACACATTTTTCTTTGGTAGTCGCGTTTATATATATATATTTTCTTTTAAAGTTAGGTACCGAATAACGTAGCCCGTGGCAGGGTCGCCATGAGATGTACAAGGTTCGGGTGTAAAATAAAAGGCTACTGCTCGGTTCCCATAAGAGTCGTATAATGAATCTAAAATATACATACAATGCATAGCGCAACGTAAGCTATAACATGAGACACAATTCTTAAGGAGCATACTTACTAAATAATATAAAGGAACATACACACACTTCATCCTAACTGAGAAGCATTTTAAGGTAAATTCACCCAACTGTCTCAGTTGGGACGTGGTAGATGATTACGGCCCCTTTGGCCTTAATCCACCACGCGGACTCAGTGCAGGTTAGGTTGTCATGTCTTCGAATTTGTTCGGTTTGTTTTTGGATATGCTGCTTCCTCACTATGTGTTCCTTAACCGTTTATAGACTAGTGATGATGAAGTAAATTACACAAAATAAAACGCCTGCCTAGCTTTGATCCACGATCGTAACTCGGGACCGTTACCACAGGGCCACTACTGCTCATAAACAACAAGTTACATGTTTAGTGGTGTCTAAATATTCCAACGATTTTCGGAACTTATGAAACTTTTGGACACAAACTTATTTGTTTATCTGAAACTTTCCCTAACATAAGGCTGAAGCCATATTGCCAGATGTTCGACAGTGCTTGGATCTTTGCTGCAACCTATATCGAGCCCGCTTTTTTTTGAGGTGCGATACCTAATCATTCAATGATTTTTCCCGCTCTAGGGTGATGGAAAGCCCCCGTGTCAGACTTTTACCGACAAAAACCACACTTGTGTCCTTTAGTTGCACTTTGCGTTTTAAAACTACGCATTTTTATTTTTCAGAAAATCTCCACGGCCCTGGCGGGCATCGGCCTTGATGGGCCCCTAAGGTTTGCTGAAATCTCTTGGAGGAGCGCGTAAAACACCACGCGCTGCCGACGATTTATGCTCGGTCCGGACCGGACGATCGGCCGGTGAGCTACCCATTGTTCGTCGCCTGCAAGCCCGCGTCTACCGTGGCTAGTAGCTAGTAGTAGGATCGGGCTCGCTTCTGCTGTGGCTTGAGGATGTCCGTTCTGCCACACGTGCGACCGTCTCCTTTGCTGGCATTACTGCATCGCAGATGGAGGCAACCATTCCCTCTCGCTTCAGACCATGGCCTGAACCAGGGCTCGGGAGGTCGCTGACCGCGCCGACACGGCACCTCCACCGTATGCTCTACCGTGTCCTCCGGGTGGCATATGGCATTAGAAAAAAATCCGAAATTCTGCTAGCAGTTTCGCCAACATGAGGATCAGAAATTATGTATTCTACAACCCTTTTCAAAAGTTAAATTAATCTCTTTACCAAACATCATAAATGGGTCAGTGGTCTAATTCTCACCAAGCTTGCACACAGCAAACCTCCTAGCTGTGTGACTTCACCTTAAGGGTTGAAAGGTTATCCTTTTGACGAATTCCAATAGTTTATTCGTTCAGAGTTTCTGTTGAACCCACGAAGTGTGTTCAGGTAATAGATACGATCTTCAAGGCTTTCTTGGCAATGAAAAAGGGTTCTCTTAAAGTAGTTTTTGTTTTTTTTGGGTCGAGGGGTGATTTCAAAACATGGCCTGTACGATGTACATTATACTCTCAATAAGTAGAAAACTTATTATTCTTAGTATGTGAAATTCTTGAGCACTTAACAATTATTTGACTGGCCTACTGGTCTAGTGATTAGTGCCTCTCACTGCTATACCAGAGGTCGTGGGTTCGATTCCCACCCAAGACAAGTTTGTGTGATGAGCACGATCATTTGTTCTGTGTGTCGGTCACGCCTCTTATTCGTTTTGTTCTGATCACGTGACTGAGCGTTGAGATGACGTCAGAACAAAGGAATCAGAGGCGTGGCCGACTTGAGGCGATCGGTGAAAGAGGATCGAAACGAAACGGTTGTAACTTGGCTAGGGGGGCTGGAACAACTAACTGTAGGCCAATAAATATTTGATCCGGTTGGGAATTGCTTAGCGCAGCAGCCCTTCGCTCAACCAATGCGCCAATCGTACCGACTTCACATACCAAACCGGGATAACATAGACTTCATTCCTGGGTCAAATACAGTAAAGTTACAAGTTGTGGTTCATGGACGTCTCAGATTTCTGGCCTCACAGACAATAGCCCACCATACATCTCGTGTTGTATCTTTGTCACCTTCACCTATCATGCTATAACCTTTCTCGCTGTAGGACGGAGCGGAAGGGCGTGTCAGTCTTTGACTGACTAAAACCACACCTATGTTTCTTTGTGCGTTCCAGGACCCCGGGGTTCCCTTTCGGACTACCCATGGCCACAGCAGGCTTCGGCCTTGCTGGCCCCTACGGTTTTGATGACATATCTTTGAGGTGCGCGTGGAACACTACGTGCCGTCGACGACTCGGGCTCCGTCCGGACGATGGCCGGACGCCAAGCTACCCATTGCTTGTCGTCCGCAAGCTTACGCCTGCAAAAATCTAATTAATAATTAATAATGGACTTATTAATAACTATTAATAATGGAAATCGGGGTCGGGATCTCGGTGGCTGGGGCGTGAAGAAGTCCGTTTCATCACGCGTGCGGCTGCCTCCTTTGCTAGTACTGCTTCGCAAAAGGAGGCGACCACCTGCCATTTCTCCTCACTCCAGACGTCAATCGCATCCGTGAGCACCTAATGGGTGCATTATCATTATTCTTGCTAAAACAGAGTTTTCTGTCGACATGCCAAGTACAAGGCCAACTAAAACCCTACGGTTCCTAGGTTCCACAGTCCATAACTGTTCTTACTGCACACTTGTTCATTAGTGCACACTCCCCACTGGGTCCCATAAAGGGACTACTCCTTCGATTGTATAATTATGTCATTTTTATCCGGAAATAACAGGTGTATCCCGTTTTCCCAGCAAGCATCACCTACTTCATCCTAACGTGTATTTATATATGTTACTAAGAAAGTCAGTAATAAATAAATAGGGTTCAGAAGACTCGGCTATAAGGATTTTCGTGGGCGTCATAAACCACAATATTATGCTTAATTGTCTAAAAACAGTATTTATTGAGGAGTTTTATTGTAGCAACCAGGAAATATGTTCAGTTTTGAAAGAAAACAGTTTTCCAAAACACACATTATAATAGGTTAAGTATCTGAGGTCGAGAAACTTTCACTTGACGACCTCGGAAGTCGTTTCTGGGTTCGGTTCATCATCATCATCATTGCAGCCGAAAGACGTCCACTACCGGACATAGGGCTCACCCAAGTGTAGCCACAACGACCGGTCCTGTGCGTCCAGCATCGATCGGATTCTTGCGACCCTCTCCAGGTCTTCTTCACCTAGTAGGAGGTCATCCAACACTGCATCTTCCGGTACGTGGTCACTACTCCAAAACCTTTCAGTCGCATCTGTTCTGTGAGCGATGTGCTTTGTCCACTGCAACTTAATTTTGATGATTCTTCGGGATATGTCGGTAACCTTGTTTCTTCAGCGGATATCTTCATTCATGATTCGATCATGGAAGGAAATTCCAAGCATAGCTCTCTCCGTTGCCTTTTGGGTGACTTTCAATCATCCGATGAGGCCCATTGTGAGCAACCACATTTCAGAGTCATTTGTTTATCACTGGCAATATGCAGTTTACTTAAATTTAAGAAAGAAATGTGAAAGCAATGTTAAAAAAGACCGAAATCGAATCAATAAATTACCGTCTCTTTACTCAATGTGTGAAGAAAATATGTGACTATTGGGTAACAATAGTCACGTCTCGCTATGAAGCCAAGTTCACAACAATATTAGTAATACATTCACCATTTACACATTTTCATCGGAATTCTCGATAAAATCTTCCAATCTATTTTCATCTAGCTCTTCAAACGAAACGCTTTCGGCTCTGAATCGGGTCACGTATCAGAGATCAGACCTCAAATCTTAGCTGATCCCGGCCTACCTTACGCGTCGATGCGTGTTTGACATGGAATTCGTGCCACGGGTTCTGATATAGTTTACCCGGTTTTTATATAAATAACGTCTAGAGCAGTGGTGGCCGAGTGGTAATGACTCCGACTTACGAGTTGTAGGTCGCGGGTTCAAACCCAGCCAGGCCCTACTTTGTGTAATTTATTTCATCACCACTGCTCTCAAAACGGTGAAAGAAAACATCGTGAGGAAACCGGCATGTCCTAGAACCAAAAATTCGAAGACATGTGACATTCACCAACCCGCACTGGGCCCGCGTGGTGGATTATGCCCATTCCCTCTCCTAGAGAGGAGGCCTGAGTCCCAACAGTGGGAACATTGAAAGGCTGATTATGCTATGCTATGCTTATGCTAACGTCTAAGGGTCAGCTCGCATCGCAACGCGATGTGATGCCATGCGGCTTGAAGAGGTCAGTAGTTTCACGCTGCGCAGCATCGCCCCGCGAAGCGCATCTTAAAGGGAACCGTTTGTCAAGGTATGGACATGTCGATAGGAGAGATAAAACGTTTGTGACTAAAAAAATAAATGGTGATGATGGATGAGGATAGTAAGCCTTTTTAACTAATGCTCTTAACTGCTCATTGTGAACTCAATAGCCTCATTTCAGCTGAAAAATGTCCACGTTCTGAGTGAAGCGAAAGCAGGTGTCAGACTTTTACTATCCACCCGTGTTCCTTCATTTGTTTTCCTTTCGAATGATCCCGTAATCCTGGTGGGCAGCGCCCCTATCAGGACCCGACAATTCTACTGACAGCTATTTGACGCATGCTTTGCATGCATTGTGCCGACGCCATCCACTTTCCCTGCCGAAATCTGTGTTTCCTGATGGCTACAACCCGGGAATCTTTAATTCAAGTGAGAATAGGTTACTTCTAGGTGAACGCGCATCGTCGCTTTCCATTAGATGAGATAGCGGTCAAGCGCGAACCTATTAACAATAGAAAAAAAACTGGGCAAATGCGAGCCGGACTCACGCACTGAGGATTCCGTACAAACTTACCTATGTAAATAGTTCAATTCCCGAATGGAGCCTCGAATTTTTTTCCGAATCACAAAAAAAGAAATTTTGTTGTGACGTAACAAAAAATTTACAGTTTTCAGATTTATTCCTATACCTATGCTATAAGACCTTACTTTATGCAAAATTTCAGGATTCTGGGTCAACGGAAAATACCCTATGAATTTTGATTTCCTTGAGAGTGTCGAAATATACGTTTTTTGAGACATAAACGGCCGTATCTTAGAAATTTATTTTTTCACAGCTCCAAGAGACCGCAATCGTGAGTATATGATTTTCATTTCAACTCAATACCTCCACGCGTTCCTGAGATAAAGGGTCTTCACAGACAGACAGACAGACATACGGACGGACAACAAAGTGATCCTATAAGAGTTCCGTTTTTTCCTTTTGAGGTACAGAACCCTAAAAAACCTTGTACCTGCATTAACGGCGGCCAGGAATTGCTCTGCGACCCCTCACGCTCAGGGCGCCTCCTATGGTAGCTGGGGCGTGAGGCTGTGTCCTCTATCTCACGCTGCTTCCTTTGTCCGCTTTACTGCTTTGCAGAAGAAGGTGCTGCTTCCTCATGCCCTACCGCTCCATACCATGGCCATGGCACGGGCCAGGATAGATCGCCGCCGCCGATCTCCACCACGAGGATACGGCAGTGCTCCGTCCTAGTGGGACCACCATATGCCTCATCGTGTCCTCCAGACTATCTGCATGATTGATGGGGATAATGGTCGATGGGGTGACCCTCAGCCGCACCAATAACTACAAAAGTAACGTTAAATCTAAAACCTGCTGATTTGCCTGCTGCGGTCTTCCCGTCCGATTATAACTTAGGTGTCTTCAAGGCTACTTACTACTACTACTTTTATTACTTACTTTTTTTACTACTTTTATTACCAACCCGCACTGGGCCCGCGTGGTGGATTACGGCCCATTCCCTCTCCTAGAGAGGAGGCCTGAGTCCCAACAGTGGGAACATTATAAGGCCGACTATGCTATGCTATGCTTCAAGGCTAGAGTGAATAGGCTCTTAATAAACTAGTGCGCCTCACCATCAACGATTGCATCACTGCTCACCATCAGGTGGGATCGCAGTGAAGCACTAGTTTATATCAATTAAAAAAAAACAAGATTTCAACTTGCTAAAGAAAATGAAAAACTTGCAGCGAAGCGAGGAAATAACTTTTTGTTGCTCAACTTGTTTTACACATTGTTTTTCTTTTTATTTACTTATCATCTCCTTAGAATAAAAGAAAAGCTTTGGGAAATAACTTAGGTACTTTTTTCCATGACATTTTAACTTTTAATATATAAACTTCACACAAAACATGTTTAGTAATCTATAAAGTCATCAATAATGCTTCGCGATTTTTACGAGGTTCTGAAACTCGTAAAAATCTCGCAACCATTTGATTTTTTTGTGATATTTACTTTAGATATACAACTTAAATGTATCTGAAAACGTATCCAAATCGCAAACTATAATACACACGTATGTAAATAAGTTGTGGTAATAATTTTTTTCTGGGCGTAGCATTTCTTTTTTTTTCCTCGTAATTTTATCTCTTTCGTATTTATGAGGTTTTCACTCCGACGTTATATATTCGGTTTGCTCTAACGCAACGTAATTTTTTAGTGTCGAATGTGTTACACCTTAGGGACCCGGCTTCTGAATATCCGGAGATCTTATGTTCAATAATAACTTTTTACAAAAAAAAAACCGACTTCACTAAAAGAAAACACTAAAAGAATCAAAATTACTTTAATTACGGAAGTCGGTGTTTCTCGGTATTGTTTGTTTCTTATTTAACACCGACTTTCGAAATTAAAGTTATTTTGATTCTTTTAGTGTTTTTTTTTAGTGAAGTCGGTTTTTTTTTGTTAAATGTTTTTTATTTCACAAATTTTAGTTGCGATACACTTATAACTAGAGTGCCTGTTTCTCATGACAATTCTAATTAATCCAAACACTGCTAGGTTACATTGTTTTATTATGAAGTTCCTGTGTCTACCTTCTACCTTCCGGCTCCATCATCAGATCAGTTCGTTATTATATTATAGCCAAAGTGCATCTCATGACAATAAGCCCAAACACGGCTAGGATACATTGATTAAGTACAGAGTTCCGGTGCCTACTTCCGGCTCCATCATCATCATCAGGTCACTTCGATGATGATATATGATATATGATGATTTTCAACATAACTATTCAGAACCATTTATTTATTTGTATTGTCATAGTCGCTTAACTATCTACATTGTGATATCTGTGTGAGTGTGAAGTTCCGTTGGCCATTTCTGGTCTTCTTCATCAGTTCTACTTCATCAAATGTTACTTTTTGACTGTAAATGCTTCAGCTCTCAATGAAAATACCAAAATCACTATATGTATGGTTGCTTATAATATTTGAGGAGTTCTCTCGATTCCTCATAGATCCCATCATCAGAACTGGATTTTGAAAAAAATGGGACCAATCTGGAAGCATATCCTTTAAGAGGCAAAAAAATTTGCAAATCGGTCCATAAACGATGTTCTGAGGTAAAAAATAAAAAATATATAAAAAATAAAAATATACAATCGAATTGATAACCTTTTTTTTAAGTCGGTTAAAAAGTGGTTTTATTTAAAGCTGTACTGAAACTTTTAGAGTAATTGATGCCCAGTTTTGTGTATTTTACAATGTTTTTTTAGTGTTTTAAAGGTTTTACCACCAATGAATTATGTAATTTTTCTCTTTGAGCTAGTAAATGCTTAAAGTTAAACTTCATTAAAATTATGGCTGCAATAATATGTCTTTAGCGGGACCGCCAATCGTATTTGTAATTGCAGTGTTTTTTTTGTTCTTGACGACCAACACTACACATTCACTCACCATACACACTCACTTACCACACACACTAACTCCCCACACACACTCACTCACTCACTCACCGTTACAGGCTTACTGACAACTTTTTGTTTTTATTTTAGTTTTAACTTATTGTTTCCTTTTTTTTACTAATTTTCATGTACATTCAGTCATATACATATATTGCATAAGAACTAATTGTATTTCTGTAACGCAGGTTAATCACCTAGCACAGGAGTCAGGGACATCAAAAAATTTTTTAAATTTTCTTATGTAAATAAAGATTATTACTATTACTGAGCAAATATGGCCAGTATTAAATAAATTAATAATAATAAATTTATTGAATCATTGTTGCAAGTGGTACCTTAAATTAAATAATCTTAATGTATTAATAGGTCTGTAACTAATTGTGGTCTTCAATTGTGTAGTATACGGTGATCCCCAAACTAGGCGGCGCCTGTATCTTGGGGACCGGAGTTGGATATGGTAAAAATAAAATTGCCTTTTGCCACTGGAGAATGTAACAAAATGTACCGGTAGGTAGGTTAACACCCCCAAAATTTAATGAAAATTTTAAGATTGCAACACCATTATGCCATCTGTTGATCGCTGAAACTTGTACAGCACATAACAATTTCACACTTTCTCCAACAGAATTTCGTTTTACTCAAACTGTTTACATAGAGTTAAAAAAGCGGATTGGAAGTGACACTCGAACGCACTTATGAAGCTACGTACTTCGTTGTGGTCAAAATTTTACTAGAACGTATCAAACGACTTAGGGCACTCTGTCCACTAAACTAAAACAAATATTGGTGATATGCCGCAGGTACCCTTAAGAACATTCATCCGTTAAAACCACGCAGAAGCCAAAATTAATGATTTCCGACGGAAAATATAACAATAATGTGCACTACAATACAATTAATTATTTAGTATCACTGTAGAATAGAAAGACTAAAAATCTGAAAGACCTCGGCCGGTACAAAGCGCTGACGCGATTTCGCGTCTATTATATAGTGATATTAAATAATTAATTGTAGTGTAAACAAATAAGTTATTTAAAAAAATATTGTACCATGTCATAGATCGTAAATGCGTTCAATTAGTAAGTCTAAAAAAAAACAAAAATGCCTCATATATTATCCTAAACTAACACGTTTAATATCTCCAAAAACGGCTAAAAATGACAGTTTTGAGATTACTTTTCTTGAATGAAAACTTACAGCAATCGTATTTTTTTTGGGCCATGAACTAGTCAATGTTATCATTTTTTTTTTAGGTAAAATGTTGTAAGTTTACTATACACGGTTTAACTACTATCTCGCATCTGCGTAGACCGTCGACCGCTAGTTTTAAAAACGGCTTGGATAAGAACTGTTCTAATGGGAAAACTATACGATCATTTGAAAATGTTTTTGGACCATACACTAGATTATGAAATTCCCAATAATATGACGTCAATATCTTATCTAGAAATTAAACACATTATTGTTATATTGTCCGTCGGAAATCATTGATTTTGGCTTCTGCGTAGTTATAACGGATGAATGCTCTTAAAGCCGATAAGATGAATTGGATGTCTTTTAAGCTCAAAATTGGAAAGGAGGTTTCGCTTCTACACTAGATAATGTCCAGGCGATCTCTCTTTGGAATGCGTTCCCGCTGAACATCAGGATGGCTTCCAGTCGGTTCACTTTTAATGTGATGGCACGGGAACACATTCGCAGGAACTTGGTGTAATCATCACAGCGTTGATTTGTTGGATTCGTTTTTCATAATTTTACATTATTAATTTGTATGTATATAGGGTGACTGGCAATTAGTGTACGATACTTAAACACGTGATTGTGCTCATGATAACAAACAATTTTTATTATGGGAGCAAAGCCGAAATCGCGAAAAAAATATCAGCTGTTCAGTACATTAGGCAAACATAAATGTACTAAACATCTGATTTTTTTTTTCGCGATTTCAGGTATGTTCCCATAGTAAAAGATGTTGGTTATTATGAGCACAATCACGTGTTTAAGTATCGTACACTAATTACCAGTCACCCTATATAATTATCTAAGTATATATTTATTATTGTATTTCTTTTCTATTTCTTTACCATTAAGCTGCACCTGCCATGTTTTGGTTCTGCACCACCCTAAGGTCGACTGGTAGAAAATGCCTAAGGCATGAAGTCCGTCTTTGTACAGTGTTTATTACTAGTGCATAAAGTTTTTAAAAATAGAAAAAAATAAAATAAAAAAAATTTGCCATAACGCTTGTTTTCACCAACCGGGTCAGCAGTAGTGCCTGATAGCACTTTTTTATATTGCTAGTTATGTGTTTTTAGAGGTATGCGAAACAGGGATGTAAAGTTCCACAAACCTCTGTTGTAAAGGAGGATCTTCCGACTAGAGGATAATGTCTGATCAGGCAACTGCCCGAAAAATGATTTTGCGCGGTTGTAAATTATGTTCCAATCGCGTTTAGTTCTTCTGTGAATGCGATAGATGTCGCTACATGTTAAGTCTAACTCAGGTAATAGAAGCAGATCATATTCCCATCAAAAAGTCCAAATCCACTCCTTTTTTGGGGCAGTCGTGTAAAAAGGGGGGTAGTCTGCGGTGTACTGCAAATTAATAAAGTAAATATTAGATTAAAATTATATGCTACTATACATAGATATAATATGCTGATATAATATAGCTATTATTATATTATATCTATGTATAATATGCTGCATTTAGTTACTCTTTACCCTCTAGGACCACGGTTTCTCTTTCAGAAATTCCCCGAGGCCCTAGCGGCTATGGGCCCTGTTGGGCCCTTACGATTTGCTATCTTCTCTTTGACACGTGCGTGGAACATTGCGTGCCATCGATGACTCGAGCTCGATCCTTACTGGATCGCTCGTCGCCCACAAGTCCGCGGGAGAAACATGGGTGGGTTATAGTCAGTAAATTCTGACAATCCCTCTCGCTCCACCTAGTGCGTGAGAACTTCAAAAAAAGATATAGGCACTAGTCTCTTCCATACATTTTAATTCTATGCTGTTTGCTGAATTAGGTGCAGTTTGTCTGCAAACTAACTGTCAGCTCTTTCTATTTGCTCTCCGTTCAATCAAGCACTAAATTAACAGGATCGAGTTTTATTTTGTCGGTGATATACTTTGTTTTAATTGAAGAGTGAGAGGGAGTTAGAGGGGCTAGTGACCAAGTCAAAGCCACTTTTTTTTTTCAGTTTGTAAATCATCAAATAACTATTACTGCATTACCTCTCACTCCATCTGGAGAGTAAAAAGGAGTGTCAGACTTTTAGTGGCTTAAAATCCACCAGTGTTATTAAAGTTGCCCATTACGTTCCAGGTTCAGGGTGACTCTTTCTAACAAACCTGCGCCCACTACAACTAAATGTATGTATGCTTGAATTTGATTTAGCTTAAAGCATAGCATAGCATAGTCGGCCTTATAATGTTCCCACTGTTGGGACTCAGGCCTCCTCTCTAGGAGAGGGAATTGGCCGTAATCCACCACGCGGACCCAGTGCGTGAATGTCACATGTCTTCGAATTTTTAGTTCTAGGACATGCCGGTTTCCTCACGATGTTTTCCTTCACCATTTTGAGAGCAATGGTGATGAAATAAATTACATAAAGTGGGTAATTACACTCGTAGGTTGGGTTTGGTTGCCGTTACCACTAGGCCACCACTGCTCTCGACTTAGCTTACTTGCCACAAATTATAGCTAAAACATATACAACTAAATATAATTAAAGCTAACTAACCTATAATACCTATGAAAACAACTCCTAACTAAAACTATGGCATCAAAAAATTCTTTCGTATCGCTGTCGACTGGAACTGTACCTGAAAGACTGGCGGCGTTGCCACCTTATATGACAATGCTTAATCTCTAACCGAGGTAAAAGCCATCCCTTGGGTTACGCTAAGTGTCAACAAGGCGTTTGGATATCTCTTTATATAGCATATTAGTACTCGGACCAACACCCCAAAGTGTTGAAACTTTTAGGCTGGGTGGCGTAAAAGTTATAAACTAATATAGAATATGAAACTATTATAGGCCTATTATAGGCCTTATAGGAAAATAGAAAGTAACATGACGGATTGTGATCGCATCGAACCAGAAAATCAGGAAATCTTCTGTACACGTATAACAGTTTAGCGGGCTCAGGGACTGTATTCTCTCCTGAGCCTTCATATCGCATTAATGTTGTTTTCTCAGTTGATTATGTACGGTCACACGTCAGAGGGGTAATTCTTGTATTTTTATGGAAAGGCGTAGTCTCTGGGAAACATTGTGACAAGTTTTTGACATCATTCAATTGAGACATCATGATATTGAGAATAAATTTTTCACGTTTCCTAAGTACGCGGTCTAAAAAAAGTCTGGGATGCTATCTCACTTTTCCTTAGAGTGGGAGAAATAATTTGATGATTTATATAACCCAAATTTTTAAGGGTCGACTCTGCGTTAAGCGGGCGCCCGCGCGGTCCCATACAAAAGTGCTCCGTCGCGGGCAGCCGTGCCCCCCCCCCTTTAATGGTGTGCATGTAGGGGCGCCCGCGCCCCTACATGCACACCATTAAAGTAAAGTTGAACTAGCGAAACTGCGCAGGTAATAATCCGGTTTCCAATACGGGGACCGCCGCACACGACACACGCGCAACGTCACGCGACGGTTAACCGCGCGGGCTCCCGCTTGACGCAGCGTTGGCCCTAAATTGTCTTTACTAAGAATATGAATAATAGCATTTTTTATTTTATTTTATCTATTAAGGTCAAACTTATATATATGATGAAGATATAATTATTATTAGGTACCTACCAGGTTTTGAGTTACCAGTCCAGTATTTAAAACGCATCAATATTATCTTCTAGGTCATCATCGCATTAAAATAATTATCACATTTCTATGAAAGCTATTCTAAAAACCTTATTCATCGCCTCGCTTTGTCTTAACGACCATTTTTCTCAGATTTACTACGATCCCTGTAACGTGGGAGTAATCCCCGAATCGTATTTACGCTGTAATTCACGGGGTTTTACTGTTTTTACAGCCCCGTTGCCATGCAACGACATTTCATTAGGGACACCCACACTTCTGTAATACCGTGCCGTACCAGCCTTATTTGTACAAATAAGGCCTTAGGTATATGTATGTGTACTCCCAAGTCTTTAGTAAAGGAGTCTGTGGTAAGTAATAACAGAGGCGTGAATTGTTTTTGAAAATTATAGAAAAGATATTGTTACTGCCATGAGGCTTCGATCTGGTCACATTCCATCGAGGAAGTTTAGGTTCCTTATAGTCATCTTCACCTAGAGCAGTGGTGGCCCAGTGGTAACGGTCCCGACTTACGAGTTGTAGGTCGCGGGTTCAAACCCAGCCAGGCGCATTACTTTGTGTAATTTATTTCATCACCACTGCTCTCAAAACGGCGAAGGAAAACATCGTGAGGAAACCGGCATGTCCGAGAACCAAAAATTCGAAGACATGTGACATCCACCAACCCGCACTGGGCCCGCGTGGTGGATTACAGCCCATTCCCTCTCCTAGAGAGGAGGCCTGAGTCCCAGCAGTGGGAACATTATAAGGCCGACTATGCTATGCTACGCTATCTTCACCTAATAGCGAAAAATGTGGATTAATCGAGGACGTACATTATATTTTGGTGGAGTGTGAGTGGGGCGAACGCCTCAGGAGAAATCTGTTTAGCACTCTAAATATGTTTGAAATCGGTATTTGCAATAGTCTCATAACTAGGCCTACGTCAGACGAGGCAAAAGTTGTTTAAATAATATATTACAATCATTTAAAATAACTTAAAATTCAAAATTTGAATATGATGGAGCGACATAGTCAATATTGTGACAAAGGTTCTTATTAAAGATTAAAAAATTAAAAGAAACGACACTCACCGTGGATGGGTAACCATAAGCTGTATACTTCGACTTCTCTGTTCGTCGCAATTTAAGTTAGGCTGTTGATTTCAGCTATAATTTCTAGTTCTTTGGCAGTCTACACATAGCATAGCATAGCATAGCATAATCAGCCTTTTAATGTTCCCACTGCTAGGACTCCGGCCTCCTCTCTAGGAGAGGGAATAGGCCGTAATCCACCACGCGGGCCCAGTGCGGGTTGGTAAATGCCACATGTCTTCGAATTTTTGGTTCTAGGACATGCCGGTTTCATCACGATGTTTTCCTTCACCGTTTTGAGAGCAGTGGTGATGAAATAAATTACATAAAGTAATGCGCCTGGCTGGGTTTGAACCCGTAACCTACAACACGCAGGCAGTCTACACGGTAGGCATAAAATCTGACATCAGTCTTGCCAAAGGGTATCGTGTTATCTAGTTACAGGGTGTGGTCAGGTAGGCAGTCATTCTATTGTAATAGTTTTACTATTATGAATATAATAGTTGTTAGCTTTATTATTTTCCATAAATAATATAGCTATTATATTAAAGGTAATTTTATATTATCCTCTTCATTATCATCATCATTTCAGCCGAAAGACTTCCATTGCTGGACATAGGTCTCCCCCAAATGTCGTCACAATGACCGGTCCTGTGCGTCTCGCATCCATCGGATTCCCACGACCCTCACCAGGTCATCAGTTCACATTGTGGGAGGCCTTCCAACGCTGCGTCTTCCGGTACGTGGTCGCCATTCCAGAACCTTTCGTCCCTATCGACCATCTGTTCTGCGAGCAATGTGCCCTGCCCACTGCCACTTAAGTTTGGCGATTCTTCTTATATCCTCGTATATAAAACATTTTTTTCTATGCATTAGTTCAACTGCCATGGTGCTAATTACAAGTCGCGTCTCCAAAAGCACCCAAATCAGCTAGCACGACAGCTTACTTCCTGAAAGTATTCGCCCACTGAAGAAGCGGCGTGACATCTTTGACTAGAAAAGTCACTGTGACTACTTTTAAGAAAGGGCCGGCCCCACAGGGGGCGGCACTCTACAGGGTGGCCCAAAAGTCGTGGATCAAACGCAACTACGGGTTAGATGGGGTCATCAGCTGCAAAAAGTTGTTCTACGGGAGGTCCTTAAGGTCAACCCCTGCAGAGTTATAATTTATTTTGTGTTTTTATGGGAAATATGACTTTTTTTAACTAATTGTTATTAAAATTCGAAAAAATCTACATCCTGTATCTTTTTTATAATTTTTACTAGATTGGTACTGATGAGTCCTTGCGTTAGACATGCAATTTATGGTTGTTTATTGGGTGTGTTGAAGATAATATTAAGTTTTACGATTTATTTTTTTCTCAAATCATAACTTTTTATTTACTTCGGACCCCACTGTGAAAAAAAAATACTCTACCGAAAAGTGACCCTGTATTACAAGTTTTGGCGCATTTAATAGGGATTCTGAAAAGGTATTACACATGGCCATGAGTGGCTCTAATATCTATCTAGGACGAAAAAACAAAACAACGATTGTGAAATAATTGTTTTATTAAGCAAAACATTTTACAATAAATGCTCAAAATTCCTGCCTCTGACCATAATACATAATCTGCACCGCCTAATAAAATTCCTACGTAACCTACGGAATGCACCTCTGTTGTTAGTAACTTGTACCCTAGCAAATTCGAGCTTTTGTCGTAGTTCTTGTTCGCTATTGTTCTCTCCTTGGTAAACTATTTCTTTAACCCTAGAAGCCTAATCTACGCCTGCGAGGCGTACACGCAATCGAATATCGTTTGTCTCTTTCTAATGGTTGAAGCTAGCGTGTCGTGCTCTTCTACCATCTTAGTGGACGACGGGAGCTAGCGGACGATGCCCGTATCGTTAAGGTAAGTCCCGTAATTTTTGATTTATCGAAGTATAGCACGCCTGCGAGACGTATGTTTAGGCTTTGTGTAACTTTTAACTAAGTTTGTGTGATTTTAGTTTTGTTTGTTTTTCGTATATTTTATATCTTTTTTCGGCTTTGTTTTAGGTATAAATATGTCACGTTCTAATATATTAGACGTATACGATATTTTAGGAATTTTAAATGAGGAAGATAATCCTTCCTTGGAAGATTCAGATTCCGAAGTTGAAGATGACCAGATCATCGACGACGTTCAAAGCAAAGATGAAAATAATTATGTGACTGAATACGTTTCGTCTTTACAAGAATCTGGTCCCTCTGAAGAAACCGACCCAGCCCTTGTTGCAAAACAAGGGACGAAAGCCGGAGTAGACTCATTTGATCAAATGTGCTCCTCGATGTCATGCAGCTGCAAGACTAACAGATTGCCGATGGCTGTATTTTATGGTATCCTAAATATGGCTTTTGATAATTCTGCTATAGTATATGGCCACAACATGATCAAGAATAATAAAAAACCATTGAACAAAAAAAAAATGAATCAACTCAACACAGATTTGGTCACGCCTTGGATGGAAAAGAGACTTGAAGCGCCGACATTGAAAAGATCTTTACGAGAATGTATAAGCCAAATTCTCGTAAAACCTACTGATTCAAATAATGAAAATCGAGAAGAAGAACCTGAGCCAAAAAAACGTAAATACTGCGCTTTTTGCTACTATAAAAAAAAGCGAATGTCAAAATTAGTGTGTTATAAATGTAAAAAATCTGTGTGTGGCGAGCATAAGGTTGTTATGTGTGTAGACTGCTCCTAAAGTTTAGCTAGTCTTATAAAGTCTGATTAGTTTTAATGTTTGCTCTAAGAATAACTAATTAGCGTTAAAAAAAATAGATTTTCTAAAAAAAAATATATGTTTCAGTTGATTTTGAAGAAGTTAATTTTTTTTTGTTCCATTTTATGCATATTGTTTTTTCGTTGTAATAAATAACTGTGATTATAGTTATAATTTATTACAGTGTTGTTTTATTTTTAGTTTATATTCCAAATTTAAATTTCTGCTACATAATAAAAATAATAATTAAATACTATTTCTAAAATCGGGCTTTTATGTGTGTACGCCTCTGAGACGTATATTAAGGCTTTGTGTACACCCGAAATAGATTAGGCTTCTAGGGTTAAAATAGCCCCAAAGAAAAAAATCTAATGGATTTAAATCGGGCGACCGGGGTGGGAACCGATTTGAGAAAAAAATAAATCGTAAAACTTAATATTATCTTCAACACACCCAATAAACAACCATAAATTGCATGTCTAACGCAAGGACTCATCAGTACCAATCTAGTAAAAATTATAAAAAAGATACAGGATGTAGATTTTTTCGAATTTTAATAACAATTAGTTAAAAAAAGTCATATTTCCCATAAAAACACAAAATAAATTATAACTCTGCAGGGGTTGACCTTAAGGACCTCCCGTAGAACAACTTTTTGCAGCTGATGACCCCATCTAACCCGTAGTTGTGTTTGATTCACGACTTTTGGGCCACCCTGTATAAACCATCACATCACATCTCATCTGTTTATAGTCATATTATTATAGACTGACTAATTACATGATTAAAAAAAAAATTATTAGTCTAGTATACAGTTTTTAATGTATATTTTTACATTAAGTTCTTACAGGCCATCCTAAGGTTGTATGGTAGTTACAAAAGTTTTGTTACTATTATAGTGTAAAATATAGTTTATTATATTTTATTCTATTCCAATATAGGGTACTGGAACTGTCAGCTGTGTCTGGCAATCTTTATAAGGTACGTAGTTAATTTAATTTTAATTAGTTTAATTTATTTCATCATGTAATGATTTTTTTAATTCTATTTTATTACGATTTTATTTTACTTTATTTCATTGTTTTATTGGAGTTATTTTAAATATTTAAATCATGGTATATTAGATGAAAATAACAATGGGTATATTTTATCCGAATAAATAGCTTTCACCTTACAACATCGATCATCGATTTAATTTAATTTTAGTGTTTTGATATGAATTTAATTTTGATATAATTTTAATGTCCAATTTTATATAATCGCACGTACAAAATTTATTAATATTTTACATACTCATTTATATTATCTGGAAAATGTTGTTGGTTGTGCATTTATCTCATTTAATGTATTGTATTCTTCATATAATGTATAATGTAATATAAATGTATATTTAATGTATTGTGTTGTTGTACTGTAAAATTGTGATGTGCCGCCGTTTGTTTTCCCAAACAAATAAAATAAAACATGTCATTTACTAGTTACATCATTGTGCAACGCGTAAATGGCGTGTTTTACGGGTGACTGTAATATATTTGACTTAACTAACGACCAGTAACTGCAAATGAGCCCTAATTTTCAGTCTAAATCACAATGATAAAGTTAATGAGCGTAGGTTTTTACTAGCGTAAATTTTGAGATTTAGGGTGTAAATTATTATGACTCTATAAAATGTCATAATTATTTACCGACAGGACGGACACCGGAATCGCAAAATGTATAATTGTTATGCTGTATAATTGTGTTCTGTATAAATTAAAATGGAAGTGCGTAGGTCATATAGCGAGGCTAGAGGATGACAGGTGGACTAGCAAGGTAACAAAGTGGAAGGGTCCATACGGCAAACGTCTCAAAGGTAGACCACATTCGAGATGGGCAGAGGAAATAATGAAAGTAGCTGGGCCCTGCTGGACGCAAATAGCCCAGGATAGAGAAAAATGGAATTCTTTAGAGGAGGCCTTCACCCTCGCCTGAGGAGGGGTTCTTGCACATGAATAGGATTCAATTTTGATTTATTCAACAATACTGTAAATAACATTACTATATCTTTTATCCTACTTTTTAATAATTTGTAATGCAAGAAATAAAAGGCTTTTTTATTTTTATTTATTTATTTGTAAATGTGTATTTTGTATACCCACAAAACGTTTTGGAAATACCTATCTCCTACTTTCATAGTTCATAGGTTTTTTTTTAGGTGGGAAAATCATCTAATCACAAATCCCGCTCTTGGGCGGAGTGGGAGATAGTGTCAGACTTTTACTGACTAAAAACCCACTCCTGTTCCTTCGTTGCCTTCGTCCCAGGGCCCCGGGTTTCGTTTTCACACTACCCATGGCCCCAGTAGGCTTCGACCCTGCTGCTACGATTTGCTGAAATCTCCCTGAGGTACGCGTGGAACAATACGCGCCGTCGACGACTTGGGCTCGGTCCGGACGGTTACTGGACGGTCGGACGGTGGGCTACCCATTACTTGCCGTCCGCAAGCCTGCGCCTACGGTGGCCGGAAATCGGGATCGGAATCCCGGCGGCGGTTAGGGCGTGAGGACCGTTGCCTCACGCGTGCGGCCTCCTCCTTTGCTAGCATTACTGCTTCGCAGAAGGAGGCGACCGCCTGCCACTCCTCCTCGCTCCGGATCATGGCCTGTAACAATGCCCGGCGAGAGAGATCACTGCCACCGATCGCCCCCACGACGACACGGCGGATTGCCCAGGCGGGGCACACCTCTACTGTATAATACTCCAGTACCGTATCCTCCGGGCGGTCCGTCTACTACCAGGTAAGATATGGACAAACGCAACGTAAGCCTTTCAAAATTGAAAAAAAAAAAACAAAAAGGTATTTATTGCTTATAGAATAGTATCAAATAATTCGATTTAATTTGTTCTCCAATAGTTTTGTTATCAAACAATTTTGACTTCAAGTACTAAACAGTAGTTGTTGTTTACGTAAACAACTTGAAGTAGGAATTTATCCTTAAATGTACAGGAAGCAGACACTTTGGCGTAAGATCTTTATCTTGTTTTTCCTTATGTTTGGTTTTTTTCCCTGCTTGTTACAAGCTAGTTAGTGTTTTTATATTGTAACCTTCTATTCTTGTCAATATTCTCATGCAAAACAAATGTTTTATTTGTAAAAACTCCAGCCAGGTGTTATAAATTTCAGACTTGAGACCCAAATATTTTTTTTGTCAGTGTTGTCGACAATCACGCCATAAATCATAATATTTAATTTGGATCCTTTTTACATTTACGTTTTTAAATCATCATGAATCTGATGTGAAAAAGGGATAGTGCTATACGGCCTGCATAGCTCCGTCTCTCTCTTACTACTTCTACCTACCTCTGAAAATGAGGCTCACCTGGAGGATAACCTGTACCTACTTTCTGTGCAAATAAGATCTATTCTGAAAAGAAGTCATCAAGTTTTATCATACTTGTAGAGCGTCTTTTATCAGTACCTCTTTAGAGGGTTTAGAACTGGCATATAATAAATAAAAAAATTGAGTTATACCATAATTCGAGTTTTAGAAAAAAGAATATTAACAGACGAGTTTGGGACGGCTATCATGCCGGGTAGGTGCAAAATATTAATGTAAAATAATTAATTCATCATCATCATTTCAGCCGAAAGACGTTCACTGCTGGACATAGGCCTCCCCTAAGTGTCGCCACAATGAACGGTCCTGTGCGTCTCGCATCCATCGGACTCCCGCAACCGTTACCAAGTCATCGGTCCACCTTGTAGGAGGCCTTCCAACGCTACGTCTTCCGGTACGTTGTCGCCATTCCAGAACCTTTCAGCCCCAACGGCCATCCGTTCTGCGAGCAATGTGGCCTGCCCACTGCCACTTTAGTTTGGCAATTCTTCGTGCTATGTCGGTAACCTTGGTTTTCCTGCGGATATCCTCATTCCTGATTCGATCAAGCAAGGAAACTCCGAGCATATCCCTTTCCATTGCCCTTTGGGTGACTTTAAGTCTTCTGATGAAGCCCATTGTAAGCCATTGCAAATAAGCCCATTGTAAATAATTAATTAATATAAGTAAATCTTACAGTTTAACGCCTTTCCTATATCTCCGGTTCTAACCAACGCAACGGTTAAAGCACCGGGTATCCCAAGGCTTATAGGATCATGTATACAAGGCTGACAGTATGTGAAGACGACAGGTATATACATCAAAGAGTGCCTCAAAGGCAAAGCAAGGTATAGCGGCAGGCACTAAGAGAACGCTTGTACAAAGAGAAACTAAGAGGTTCATTTCATTTGATAATTTCATGAAAAGAGAAAATAATAATAATAATAATTTGTAGTCGACTTTAGGCTGACCATCAGAACAAATGAATGGCTGGAGAACAATTAAGCACTCATTTTGGGAGTCTATCTTCAGGGACTAGCTCAATAAATGATATTTATTTTGCAAATAGACTTTTAAAAACACTTACACGACAATTTTTACCCTGAGAAAAAAAACAGCGAAACAAACTTAGGGGTCAGTCTCTTTTAAAGTCAATACAATAATAATAATATATAATAATGTTCCACAACTGAGATTGACTTCATCATGTCGACGAAGAAGCAAATATTCAATGATGTCTCTGTGATCAATGCGGTGAAAACCGGAAGTGATCACCGCATGGTAAGAGGCACATTGAATATCAATGTCAAGCTTGAAAGATCTCGACTGATGAAGTCTACGCTCCGTCCTGCACAGATCCAGATCCAAAACTCCGAGAGCTTTCAGCTCGAACTTCAAAATCGTTTCGAATGCCTAGGAAGCTCTGTGGACGAATACAACGATGGGTTCGTGGAAACTGTCCATACGGTCGGGTCTAAATTCTATAAGACTCGTACAAATAAGAGCAAGAGGCTCACAGATCGAACTCTCCAGCTTATGAAGTAAAGGTGTGAGATGATTCTGCAGTCTTCAGACGATGCGTGCAGATATCGGCTGCTCAATAAAGGGATCTCTAAGTCCTTGAAACGCGATATCCGTCACTTTAATACTGGAAAAATTAAAGACGCGATTGAGCGAAATAAGGGCTCCAAGGTGCAAGAGATTTGTCTATTGGGCAGAGCCAGCTCACGAAACTGAAGACCGAAGATGGCAGAGTCATATCCACCAAATCGGAGCTTCTGGGAGAGATCGAGGCTTTTTATGGACAGTTATACACGTCAATAACAAAACCCACTACGAATCTAGCAAACGACCCAAGAGCTAGGTTGACCCGACACTATACCGAAGATATCCCGGACGTCAGCCTGTACGAGATTAGGATGGCTCTGAAGCAGCTTAATAACAACAAGGCACCGGGTGATGACAGAATTACAGCCGAACTCCTGAAGGCGGGTGGTAAACCGATCCTTAAGGCCCTTCAGAAGCTGTTTGATTCCGTCATATTCGAGGGAAAAACACCACAGGCATGGAGCGGAAGTGTGGTGGTACTCTTCTTTAAGGAGGGCGACAAGGCCCTGCTCAAGAATTATAGGCCCATCTCACTTCTGAGCCATGTCTACAAGCTGTTTTCCAGAGTCATCACGAACCGTCTCGCGCGCAGGTTCGACGACTTCCAGCTTCCCGAACAAGCCGGATTCCGAAAAGGCTTTAGCACCATAGACCACATACACACGCTACGGCAGGTTATACAGAAGACCGAGGAGTATAATCTGCCTCTCTGCTTAGCGTTTGTGGATTACGAGAAAGCCTTTGATTCGATTGAGACTTGGGCTGTGCTGCAGTCTCTACAACGGTGCCAGATTGACTATCGGTACATCGAGGTGCTGAAGTGTTTGTACGAAAACGCCACTATGTCAGTCAGACTGCAGGACCAGACCTCGAAACCTATCCTCCTGCAGCAGGGTGTGAGGCAGGGAGACGTCATTTCTCCGAAACTGTTCACGGCCGCAATGGAAGATGTCTTCAAGGTTCTGAACTGGAGTGGATTGGGCATTAATGTCAATGGCGAGTACATCACTCATCTTCGGTTTGCCGGCGACATAGTAGTCATGGCTGAGACTACGGAAGAGCTCAGCACAATGCTCAATGACCTCAGTAGAGCTTCCGAAAGAGTGGGTCTTAAAATGAACATGGACAAAACCAAAGTCATGGTAAATAACCATGTAGCACCCACTCCGATCAAGATCGGAGACTCTGCACTCGAAGTTGTAGACGATTACGTCTACCTTGGACAGACAGTCCAGTTGAGTAGATCTAATTTCGAGAAAGAGGTCAACCGTCGAATCCAACTCGGCTGGGCAGCGTTCGGGAAGCTGCGCGGTATCTTCTCATCCAATATACCACAGTGTCTCAAGACGAAAGTCTATGACCAGTGCGTGTTGCCAGTGACGACATATGGTTCCGAAACGTGGACGCTCACAATCGGCCTCATCAGAAGGCTCAAAGTCACCCAAAGGGCAATGGAAAGGGCTATGCTCGGAGTTTCCTTGCGTGATCGAATCAGAAATGAAGATATCCGCAGGAGAACCAAGGTTGCCGACATAGCGCGAAGAATCGCCAAACTAAAGTGGCAATGGGCAGGGCACATTGCTCGCAGAACGGATGGCCGTTGGGGCTGAAAGGTTCTGGAGTGGCGACCGCGTACCGGAAGACGCAGTGTCGGAAGGCCCCCTACAAGGTGGACCGATGACCTGGTGAAGGTTGCGGGAATCCGATGGATGCGAGACGCACAGGATCGTTCGTTGTGGCGACGTTTGGGGGAGGCCTATGTCCAGCAGTGGACGTCTATCGGCTGAAATGATGATTCCACAACTATCACACAACGCCGTCTAGTCCCAAGTTAAGCAGAGCTTGTGTTATGAGTACTAGACAACTGATAAACATACTTATATATTTCTAAATACATACATATTATAGATAAATTACACCCAGACACGAACAAATGATCGTGCTCATCACACAAACATTTGTCTGGGTGGGAATCGAGCCCACGACTCCGACATAGCAATAAGGACCACTAACCACTAGACTAACAGGCCAGTCAGATACAGTAAACATGTAATAGTCAAATGACATACCTACATAACACCATCGTATATTTCTGAAAACAATGCTATTTCAGTATTCCACACGATACTCTAAAAATGGAACACTGGTGAACTTTAAAACCGAAAAAATGGCTCCTACAATTCGCCGACGGTAGTTTTAAATCTTTTTATTGCGCCACGCTATTTGAAGTGGTGCTTACACGTATTCTGGTGATACGCTTCGCAGTTTACCCACTGAATAAAGAAAGATATAGCCGTATAGTGAAACATAGAGCTGCATATTTGAGAAGGTTTACACCCTGTTTTTCTTAAATTCCAACTTTTTGAATTTTCTTGACAAGTCAGATATAACTTTAGACATCCCCCACTATTGGCCTATTTATTTATTTTTTTAATTCTGCATTGCTTATTTTAATTTATTGTTCTCACAAGATAGAAGCGAATAAAAATATGTAACCAGAATTTTTGTTATACATAAAATGCTTTAAAAGAGTGTCCCTGGCACGTTCTTCACCATAGAGATCCACGCTTTGGAATGTGCAATTAGCTTAATTTTTCTGACTGTCTGACATATGTCACAACCATTAAAAAATATGAATGGCTTATAAATGGTTTTTTTTTGAGGTTGTGAAATCATCAAATGCTTTTTCTCTTTCCAGGTAGAGCAAGAGGTAATGTCAAACTTTGTGACAAAAACCCACATGTGTTCCTTCAGTTGCCATTTGTGTTCCAAAGCCGCAATGACTCTTTCGAAAAATCCCGATTCCCCTTATAAATGAATGATATTTTTATTAATAAGTGTTCCGGGTGTAAATTTATGGGATCCGATATATAACTTATATCACAAAATTGCACTCAAAAATATCCGACTCAAAATTTATTATCACATGATTTTATTTGTACTTTCACATTCTTCGAAGACACACTTAAAAATATTTCTAAATCATTAAATTAATATAAAATTGTCCAAACAGTCATGACGTTTTCCAAACGAAATTTCTAAGACAAGTGAAGTAATTTTTTCACATTTTGATTGTCAACAAACTACGTTCTAAATTCAAATATTGTTTTCTTTTTCCTTGAAAGAACATAGACAATAATAAATTCATCTATAACAATCAGGGTTTTTTTTTAACAAATTCGATGAGTCTATTAGCCTAATTACTTTTTTTTCCTATGGAATGTTTATAATTGGTAAATTAGTCCTAAGATTGCGTCATTTCCCGCAAAGAAAATGTTTTTCTTTCGTTCTTTCTTTAAATAAATAATTTAACTATGGCTTTGAATACTGAGATTTTGGCAAACAAGACTCTTGAAGTTATTATTGTCGCGGACACCGAAAAATGTGGAAGTTTCCAGACGAAGTTAGTGATTCAATGACCTAGAACAGTTCGGAGCCCAGGATGAAGATGTGAATCTCTGCCAGAGATTTTTTGAAGGATTTTGCGGTTTTAGAAAATTACTATGCGATGCTAATTTTGTAATTGGTGGCTTTTTTAATGTATTCCAAAATTCCATAGTGACATCTGTGATTAATTAGTCCCCAATTCTGAGTAAAATGGCATCAAATGAATTTTCCCGTTTTCACCCCCTTAAAAGTCAACATATATATAATCATAAAAGGAAGCCATTCAACTGTGCGTTGATATGCCAGTCAGCCAGTTTTTCCTTTTATATACATAGATTAGTATAGTTTGTGTTTGTTTTATGTTCTCATAGGAAAACTACAGCTCCCAATTTGCGGAACACTGACTATTGTCCATTGTTTATCCTACAATTGAACCTGGATTGACGTCAGCCACATTTCACTGCAACTAACGATGGACAAACAGAACGGTCGTTGGCAAATATTATGAGTGATTCGGTGTAATAGGACAGTTTGAGACAGAAATCATGTTTATTCATATTTTGGAGAGATTGGGTCAACAATAGGCTGATCGTCGAATACTTTCTTGAAGATGGCGAGTATGGGACAAGTGTGCTTTCAATAATGATCGGAATTTCCAAGAATTACGATCACTGTCCGACGATTTATTTGATACAGCGAGCTAGTGGTACCGGCCCTGACTTACGAGTTGTAAGTCGTGGGTTCAAACCCAGCCAGGCGGATTACTTTGTGTATTTTATTTCATTCATCACCAGTGCTCTTAAACGATGAAGGAAAACATCGTGAGGAAACCGGCAGTCTTAGAAAAAAAAATTGATGACTGTGTTCTCCAACACCCCGCACTGAACCCACGTGGTGGGTAACGGCCCATTCTCTCTCCTAGAGAGGAGGTTCAAGTCCCAGCAGTGGGAACATTATAAGGTTATCTGACACAGCAGGAAATGATTGGCAGAATATTGCAAGTGGCAGGGACAAATGGAAAAAAACTGGAGGAGAGCTTCACCCGTGGAGGGGCCCATACAAAGAATGTACTTTTGGATGCGGAACAGAGAGTAAAGTTCCGCAAACCTCCGTTGAAAAGGGAGAATCCTCCGACCAGACAGGTGTTATGTCTGGTGGGCAACTGCCCGATAGATGATTTCGGGCTATTCTATGTTCAAATCGCGCGGAGAACTTTAATTGCGCGATGCTGGATTAGTTCTTATGTGAAGCCATAGATGTAGCTATATACTAACTTAAATTATAAGAAAAACTAAAACTACTAACAGATTATGAACAATATAAAATAGAATAGAATATAATAAACTTTATTGTACACTAAAATAGTTACAAAACTTTTACATACGAGTAAACTTAAATCTATGGGTAAAACGGCGGTCTTATTGCTGACTGTGAAATCTACTAATCTACCAGACAAACATACAATGGGCTGCAAGAACTTAAAATAAAAAGGGCTGCATAGCATAGCATAGCATAGACGGCCTTATAATGTTCCCACTGCCGGGACTCAGGCCTCCTCTCTAGTAGAGGGAATGGGCCGTAATCCACCACGCGGGCCCAGTGCGGGTTGGTAAAAGGGCTGCGGTGTACTGCAATTTATGATTATGTTACCGGCAATCTGTATAATCCGGTGTTCTATACAATGCATCTATCACGTTTTAAGTATTTTATATCTAAGCAATGTATAAAATACTTAAAACGTGTATATAATGTATGAAATATTATTTATTTTATACTTTGCCTGGGTATTCTATACAATACCGAATGCGCAGCCGAATGTGTGTAGAAACCGAGAGCACGGAAGGAGGTGGCGTAATTTTAGGGCACCCCGACACGGACCTTTAGGTTACGCCCCGACACGCGGACCGGTTGAGGACCATGTAAGCAAATTGCATTATGTTACTTATAGCCAGAAGAACGTTTAAATTCACATTATTATGAGCCTATTTACTCTAGCCTTGAAGACACCTAAATTATAGTTGGACGGGAAGACCGCAGCAGGCAAATTGTCATATTGTTTTAACTTTATCTATAGTATATATATAAAAACTTTTTACAAAAAAAATACAACCGACTTCAAAGTAAAAAAAACACCGAAAAGTGCAAAATAACTTTAATTTCGGTGTTTCTATAGTAGTTTTGTCTCTTCGTTATTTAAAACCGACTTCCGAAATTAAAGTTATTTTGCACTTTTCAGTGTTTTTTTTACTTTGAAGTCGGTTGTATTTTTTTTGTAAAAAGTTTTTATTTTACACTTTTTAGTTATGGTAGGGTATTTAAGTTTGGCTGCGGGGTACTTTTTAGTGGTGGTAACCACTAAAAAGTACCCCTCAGCCAAACTTAAATACCTTATAGCCAGAGTGCATCTCATGACAATTCTAATAATCCCAAACACGGTTAGATTACATTAATTTATTACAGAGTTCCGGTGCCTAACTTCAGGCTTCATCATCAGATCAGTTCGATATATTCCCCCTCTACTTTCAGTCAGTCATCGACTACACGTATAAACAAAGCAATTTTACTTGTTACGACGGTTCTGCTGTGATCCTATGAGGAGTTCTGTTCCATATCTTCGAAGTTCATGATCAGATCATAACAATATTTCTATGGGACCAATTCGGAAGCATAACGTTTCAATAAAAAAAAAATTTCGAAATCGGTCCACAATTGACCGAGAAATCGGTGAACTTACATAAAAAAAAAAAAAAAACATACATTCAACCGAACATATAACCTCCTCCTTTTTGAAGTCGGTTAAAAAGGAGAAACTGACTGACTGACATATCAATGCACAGCCGAAACTACTAGGCCTAGGAACGTGCAATTTTGCACAAGGCTTCCTTTTATGACGCAGGCGAGCACTAAGAAGGGATTTTCGGAAATTCAAATTTTAAGGGGGTGAAACGGGGTTCCAAAGTTTGTATGGAGAAACCTATTTTCAAGCGGGCGAAGCCGCTGGCAGAAGCTAGTTGTATCATAGTTTTACATTCATTCGCACACGTTCATTTATACATAATCCATATTTACTCAAATTAAAATGTAACAGAACCGTCTTTCTTGTGGTAGCAAGTCAGCAAATGACTTCGACAGCTCTAGAGAAGAGTGAAAGTGTCAGACTTTTACAGACTAAATCCCCTTTCCCAACCTTTTTCGTTCCAGGGCCACGGTATCTCTCTCAAACGTTCCCGTAGCCTAGGGCTACGGCCAGCCATAATTTTTTTTAACTTTCACACAACGCCATCTAGTCCCAAACTAAGCAGAGCTTGTGCTATGAGTAATAGACAACTGATAAACATACTTATATATTTCTAAATACATATATATTATAGTTAAATTACACCCAGACACAGAACAAATGATCATGCTCATTACACAAACATTTGTCTTGGGAGGGAATTGAACCCACGAGACGTCCGGCATAGCAGTCAGGGCCACTGAGCACTAGACCAACAGGCCTGCCAAATGACCGTCTTAGAAACAAAATCGCATTTTTTTTTTGTTTTTGGTTAAACAAATACAGTAGAATCTCACTAATCCGGTACTATTAAAAACCAGAGGGTGCCGGATTATTGGTATGTTCGGATTATTAGAATAAGGATTTTTTTTTAAAATTATTTTAACAATTTATGTACACACAATAATAAAAGAAAAGAAGAAGGAAACAGAAGAATGGTACAAAGGTGATGCTTATTTCTAAAGAAGTCTCTTCCAGCATACCTGCGAAAGGAGAGTTGGAGAAAATAGAGATGTAGATACTGTGTGTAGAAGTAAAAGGAAAATTGGTACACACAAAATACATAGTTAACAATGAAAAATTATAACATGCAAAAATAAAAAAAAAGATAAACTATTATTACGATGGATGCGAGACGTACATGATCGTTCGTTGTGGCGACGTTTGGGGGAGGCCTATGTCCAGCAGTGGACGTCTATCGGCTGAAATGATGATGATGATGATGATTATGATTATATACATACCAACACATAATAAAATAAATATTGCAAAAATACATACTAAATAATATAATAAAGTAATACATATTAATATGCAACTATGACGAAACAGAAAGATAGTGTTCTTTCACCTCCAGTTACCTCGCTGAATAGCGATGGTCATCCTCTGAACCAAGAACGACCTGGACCGGGAGTCACCCGTTGCCTCCCCGAGCCTACGGTCCAAGTTCCCCACAAAACACTTTGCCTCCGTACTCCAACTGCCCAGAGTCTCCACAGCAACCGGCACAAAATGGTAAAGCTGATCCAAGGAAGCGTAATTGAGCCTTTTTTTAGAGCAGGCGTCTTCAGTGGCGGCAGAGGCATTGTGCATGGTGCGACTCAGGTGACTGGCGGTGACAGTGCTGACGCAAGTTGCGTCCCAGATCAAGCACTTCCCGTTTTTCCATGTCACCAGAGTCAGCCCATCTGGCCTCTTACCATCAGACCTGCTAAGACCTGGAGTCTCATGCACGCAGGGGAAATTTAGAAAAAAAAAGAAATGACAACAATTATAGTGAGTACTGGAGCAGGTCAATCCCAAGCCTGTTTGTCCTCAATATACTCTTTTACAGTATAAAAAGCCTTTTGGCAAAGTTTTCGCTTAACAGATGATTTGAATGTATTAAGGCTAAGTTTCTGAATAGGACTGGGAAGCTTTTTATAAAAGTGTATACAGGCATCTAAATGAGCCTCCTATTTTTTTGAGCCTAGTTATAGGAACCACTAACTTGTGTTTGTTTCTAGTATTAACGCTATGATTTAACACCGTATTTTTTAAACATGTTTTTATTTTTATGAACATACAAAATATTTTCATAGATATACTGAGATGGCACAGTCAAAATATTAATATTTTTAAATTTATCTCTGAGGGAGCATCTGGACTTAATTTATAAATTGAACAAATAGCCCTTTTCTGCAAAACAACAATCGTCTGGATATCGGCGGCATTTTCACACAATAGAATACTTTACAACATGACACTATGAAAATAACTGAAGTAAACTAAACGGGCTGTCTCTAAATCCTACCTTTTATTAGCACACTAGTTTCCATTTGCCTAACATGAGGCATCGTAAACTTAACGAAGTTAGTTTTTTTTTTTCATTAAGAAGCATGTTATTGATATTAAACCAGTGTACTATATTGGAAAGGGCGTTATTTATATCGTCAGTAACCGGATGCTGAAGTTTAAGCTTAAACAAAAGCGAAGTGTCGTCTGCAAACAACACGATATCATGGTTATCCTTTATGAGATAAGACAAGTCATTTATATAAATAAGAAATAAAAATGGGCCAAGAATTGAGCCCTGGGGTACACCTATTGACACTACAGACCCGGGTGATCTTTTTTCGTTTACATCAACTCTCTGAATCCTATCACTCAAATAAGAAGTAAAAAGATCCAGGGAGGAGTTCCGGATCCCGTAATGGTGTAGTTTCCTGATTAATGTTTCATGGAGAGCGAAATCGAAGGCCTTGGACAAATCACAAAAAATGCATAGGACATCGCGTTTGTTTTTCCATGCATTATAAATATGTCCTAAAAGTTCAACATCGGTTGTTGAATATATATAGAGATGATAGTATAGAACGTGACTCTTTCTATACCCTCAGATACTCGTGTATATTTCACAAGTTCTATCACGCACTTTACTTCTAGATTAAACTCAACCGGCACTTTCATTGCAATCATATCCGCAAAAATTTCCATTTATTTACAAGAGCGACAATGACAACTGATTATATTTATACTAGCTTCTGCCAGCGGCTTCGCCCGCGTAAATGTAGGTTTCTCCATACAAACTTCCAACCCCCCGTTTTACCCCCTTAGGGCGGAATTCACAAATAAAACTAATTGCGTTTTAACGTTTGGCTCGCATAATCGCGGTTAGCCGCTGTCACTAGTGTCACTTGTAAAAATACAACAAAAGAAAAGTACAGACAAGTGACACTAGTGACAGCGGCTATACGCGATTATGCGAGCCAAATATTAAAACGCGATTAGTTTTATTGGTGAATTCCGCCCTTAGTGGTGAAGTTACGTAAAATCTGTTCTAAGTGGATGTTTACACCATATAAGGAACCTACCTGCCAAATTTTAACTTTGTAGGTGTTATAGTTTCTGTGATTTGAGTTTGATTAATCAGTGAGTGGTATTTCGCTTTTTTTTATTACATAGATTATTTATTGATTAGTATATTATCATACTTACTCGACCGCGTTAACGTTAACCTTCGCGTATGCCAAATCGTATTAGATAAAGTAGTTTGGCTGCCCGGCGACCTGAATGACAAGTGCAAGATTATTATACATTAAAGGTAGAATTTGGACACACGTGGGCCACGTACGCCGATCTGGGCGCGTCGGTCTACATACATGGCAACTAGGCTTGTAGAGCTACATTAGATCCACGCCACTCGACGCGCCGCTACATACAATTCAAGCGTGGCTCACGTGTGTGTCGGTCTAATGTAGTTCCCGCTTAACGCAATGGGCACGTTTATGACGTTCGGCGATTGGCCCGCTCCAAGCTCGAAAGCCAAACGTGGTAAACGTGATAATCTGCACTCAGCGCGCTGATACGTTCTCGTTTGAAGTGCGACCACTGCAGGGTTAAGTGCTATTAGCTCATGAATCAAACCATAATTTTGAATTTTAAATAGTTTTAGAGAAACGAACTCAAAACCATACACAATAAAGCTCACATTTAATCGTAATTTTTTTTTTAATATAACCCACTTTATTGGAGTAGTCACACAAAAATCAACTTAGACTACAAAACTCTAAAGCAGATAGTTGTATAAATACCACGAATATTGTAATTCAGTGTTCTACTAAAAAACTTGAATGACTTGATTATTTTTTACTTATTTTATTTTTTACTTGACATTGTAATTGTAAAAAATACATTTACAACAGAAAAATGTTCATTGGATGCGACAATAATAGGTTGTATTCATATAGTTTAAACTAAAATTATACGTAGACATAAATACCTAGGTATTTATAAATAGATAAGGAAGCCTAGTAGACGAGTCTACCTCTGTTATACCCTTGTTTTTTTTTTTATTTCTTCATACTTATCATGTCAAACCGTAATATGTATAATTTAGGCATCATAAAAAACTCACATCGCAACCATAACTTGAAATCAGCAAATGGTCAATAATGTTCAGTCAAAAATCAACTTAAACCTTATAACCTTAAAACAGATAGTTGTGTAAATGGCAATAGATTGTCAGTTATTATTATTCTGGATTCTAACCGGTATTATGTTTGCTTGCTGATTTTACTGACATACTACCTTCTGCCAGCAGCTTCACATACGTGAAAGTAAAAAAAATATCCCAAGGGTACATACTACTATGATAAAAAAATACTCATCCTAGGTACATCATTTTAGCCGATAGACGTCCACTGCTGGACATAGGTCTCCCCCAAATGTCGCCACAATAAACGGTCCTGTGCGTCTTGCATCCACAGGATTTCCGTAACCTTCACCAGGTCATCGGTCCTCCTTGTAGGGGGCCTTCCAACACTGCGTCTTCCGGTACGTGGTCGCCGCCACTCCAAAACCTTTCGGCCGCAACAGCCATCTGTTCTGCGAGCAATGTGCCCTGCTCATTGCCACTTAAGTTTGGCGTTTCTTCGTGCTATGTCGGCAACCTTGGTTCTCCTGCGGATATCTTCATTTCTGATTCGATCACGCAAGGAAACTCCGAGCACAGCCCTTTCCATTGCCTTTTGGGTGACTTCCTAAGTACGTGTGTTTTTTTTTTGGATGGGATAATCGTCTTATGACAAATCTCGCTCTTGGGCGGAGCGGGAGATAGTGTCAGACTTTTACTGACTAAAAACCCACTCATGTTCCTTCGTTGCCTTCGTCCCAGGGCCCCGGGTTTCGTTTTCACACTACCCATGGCCCCAGTAGGCTTCGACCCTGCTGGGCCCCTACGATTTGCTGACATCTCCTTGAGGCGCGCGTGGAACAGTACGCGCCGTCGACGACTTGGGCTCGGTCCGGACGGTTACCGGACGGTCGGATGGCAAGCCACCCATTGCTTGCCGTCCGCAAGCCCGCGCCTACGGTGGCCGGAAATTGGGATCGGAATCCCGGCGGCGGTTGGGGCGTGAGGACCGTTGCCTCACGCGATCGGCCGCCACCTTTCCTAGCATTACTGCTTCGCAGTAGGAGGCGACCGCCTGCCACTCCTCCTCGCTCCGGACCATGGCCTGTACCGTTTGAGCGTGAAGGAGCAACTTTTTTTTTATAATAAATAATAATGATCGTTTATTTCAGGCAACAAAAACACCCATATACATAAAATAAACTTGTAAAATACATTTAATCAACATTTAAAATCATGACATACCGTATATACCCATAGTCATCACGTCATTACTGCTCTCAAAATACTGTTATTGGAACGTCTCAAACTTTGCCAAAAAGATACAACTCTCGACTTCATGATTGCGTAGAAGTCAGGGACCCTCGCTTCGGCAAACATGCTCTTGGCACTGCAGTACCTTGGCAGTTTCATAAGAGTTCGGTAAGCATCATTGTACTGAACCCTTAATGTACTGTACATCTTTTTTGTGAAGTTGCACCAAAGCTGGCAAGTGTACCTACATTGTCAGGCAATAAGCTCTAAACAATGAAACATAATCTTGACATCATTGGTGCACCTCACAAATCTGCGTGCGAGCATGTTGCTCCTCACTGAGAGGGCCCTACGCTCTCGTTCTATGTTGCAGTCATCCCGGAGTCTGTCTGTCAGTATGTGGCCTAGATATTTGAACTGCTTTACGACAGTTATGGTCGTACCGTTCAATTTAACACTGGGTATGTTCTCCGGACCAGCTCCAGACCTGAATACCATCGATTCCGTTTTGAGAACGTTGTTCCGTTTTGAACGTTTTTTGTTTGTAGGAGTTAGCGTCTAAAAATACTGGTTCGATTGCTAAAATTTTTTCACCGATAAAAAGCTGCTTTATTCCTGAGTGACATAGGTTATATTTTATGTGCGCGGGCGAAGCCGCGGGCAAAAGCTAGTAGAAAATAACCGGCTAAATATGGGTTTATTGTCGGGTGTATAAACACTGTCTTGGAAACAATCAATAGACATTGGTTATCACTCTGTGCCAGACAGGCGTGATTGCCTGAAGCGATATGTAGGTAGGGTAGGTCTTCTTGGAATTATAATATCCAACGAGAAGGGATACGCCGCCCTGCTATGTAGAGGCACGCGGACGTTCTACACCGATAGGTTCAGGGTTTGCGTGAAACGTAACGTGTCTGGTTCCGACAGACTCCGGGAATTCGAGTCTCGACAACAGGAATAAAAATTCTAATAATATGTCCTGAACATTATATTTATACTTACTTATCTTCTTATATTTCTCAACTAACTGTCCCCCACGGTTTTACACGCGTCTTTGGTTATTGCTCCGCTCCCGACATGTTGTATAACTTTATCTATAGTTAATATACGCTATAGTTCATAACGAGATGTATAAGTTTCTGGAAATCCAACATTAAAAATAATTTTTCAATTAAAACCAAACCAGATCTTGCGATTAGCGTATTCAAACAAACATACTCTTCAGTTCTGTAATATTAGTATAAAATGATGTAGTATAGATTTTCCTTCCCGATGACAGCAAAATTCTAGTTTTTTTTAACATAAGTAGTGGTTACACGCAGGTCAACCTACGATGTTAGCTTCTGCCGGATTTGCAATACATTTAAATTCACTAAAAACGTGTTCTGAAGGTATTCCACCTTTAGAACACGTTTTTGGTAATTATGTATTAACAATTACTTTTATTTACTTCCTACTAATCACAATAAACTACTAGTATTGTTTTACACCATTAAGAAATCAAATTACCATATTGAAAAGTCTTTAGGTTTCACAATATATAATCTCCTTCGAAAAGAATATTGCAGAATATTCTTTGTGAGTGAACATTTTCAAACATACGTAATACTTATTTTTAAAATCCCATTATTTAATATGAGATGTTGTCTATTTTAGTGGAGGATTCTCTGCCATCATCATCTTCCTGCCCTTGTCCCGTGTTATTTGGGGTCGGTGCAACACGTTTTTTTCTTTCATTCTACCCTGTCACTCGTCATGCTATCACTAACTTCCTTTTCTATCATATCACTCTTCACACAATCCATCCATCTTTTCTTTAGTCTCCCTCTCCATCTCCATCCATCCACGTGTAAATGCTATCCATCCACATGTAAATGATCTCTGCCAATGCATCTTTATTTAAACCCCTACTTGATATTGATAACATCATACAATCATCGTATTTATTGCTATGAGATTTAAACAGGCGTTACATTTTAAAATGCCTATAATGTAACAATTGAATTTGGTATTAATATAAATCATTCCTCATTCAAGTTTTGCGCTTAGTAAAAGGTTTTGGAAATAAATTATTCGTCGAAACATGAGTTAGCCAACATTTTATCTTATTTTTTTGTTGTTGAAAAGTTTGCACTTAACCTGTATCTCACATGATCGTAAGTGATGGTGTCTGATGATGAACTTCGAAGATATAGAACGGAACTCTTCATAGGATCACAGCAGAACTGTCGTAACAAGTAAAATAGCTTTGTCTATACTTAAACGCTATGACTTTAAGTTTGACTGAGGGGTACTTTTTATTAGTTGTGGTTTTTAGTGGTGGTGTAAAATCCTCTCTAGGGCTCGCCTGCGGCATAAAAGGAAAATTTCACGCTCTTAGTCACAGAGTAGTGTTGGCTGTATGTTGATATGTCCTTTTATATTCAGGGTGTTTTTGACATCGACGCACAAACGAATACCATGGATACAGTGCATGATTTTGGTAATTTTTAAAATAAAAAATGTCATCGGGGTTGATTAGAATAACGAGTTTATCTACCTCAATGACTTTTTAATTAATTATTTTTTAATTAAAAATGTTTTTTTTTTTTTACTAATAATATCATCGGGGTTTATCACAGATTTTTTTAAATATCAGGAAAAATTCCATCACTGGGGGGTCCAGAATCATGTACTGAATCCGTGATTTTCGTTTGTGCGTCGATGTCAAAGACACTCTGTATATGTACAGATAATTGATTTGTATTGTTTTACTTCAAAACTGTTTTGCTGGTTGGTGAGATTGTGATTCATCTCTACAGAAGTATGAGTATCTGATCTAGATGAGTACTGTATCCTGTCTTGTTTATATGTACAGAAGAATAATAAGAACGACCAGTTATCGAATTTGAGTACTACAAAAAACAGCATGTTTGTGTTTTTTAGGTTTAATCTTATACCTTTGTGTATGATTCTCAATATCACCGTAGGCCCTTATTCAATGGTTTTCATGTACCTTATTATATTTACTAAATTGCTTGTTATTGTTTTTTTTACAAATATATTTTTTTAATGTTAATAATTTATTGTATGTGTAAGCATTTTATTTCTTTTTAATTTAATATTTTGAGAATAAACACATTTTTCTTTATTTATTATTTATTTATTTATCAATTGCTTTCTGTTTTTTTTTTTAAATTGCTTAAACAATTTTAAATATCAAATGCCTCTGACTCATACACCTTCTGCTTCAGATCTTCGAATATACTTTTCAGGTGATATGATATCAACACTCGTAGCTGATGGTCTGTGCTTTAATGTGCATTTACTAATATAATATTCATACCATAATTTTCGATTCTGCTTGAGAATTACTACTAAAATGTCTAATATTAAATTAGTAAAATAACCCAAAAAATTAGCTGGTACCGCTACTAGTCGTATGAGATTAGGTGCTATGATGCTTATAATATAACTAGATAACAATGATATATCACATAATATAAATATCAAAGTAGCAACATAGAAGCGACGCCAGGTGTTAGAAGCTGTTTGTGCGCTCGTGATTAAACTACGAAAAAGTGAATACACAATTATAATGTATAACATACAGTTTATTATCAAAGGTAACATTAAACATGCGGCAAGGAAATAAGTATATCCTCTAATTTGGTAAAAACGAAGAGGAGCTAAAATCAGGGTGTTTACCAAAGTAACACCCCAAGCAAATATGCTACTTTTAAGATATCTCCTGTTAATTTTTCCATTAAAAACTTTTACAAAGTCAACGTAGAACATATGACTTATAACTAACAACCAATGGTGCCTTACTGTTACAAAATATAATGATACATATGTCGTATAAACATTCACATATAACCTCAACCGTACCTCATTGGATAAGCAGGCTACAATATAAGGCCATGCAACGAGTAAAAAGTTTGATAAAACTGAACTGAGAAACACAAAGTTCCTGTAATTACGAAACTTCTTTATAATGCACCATGATGTCACTCCGTAAACCAACGTAAGAAAAGTCAGCACAAATATTATGTAACCAATAACAACAAACCACTGATATGCTATCAGTTCCCAATTATGATAGCTTGAGGTAACGCCGTGTTTACTGGTATTATTAGCAGACATAGTGAATTTCACTTGCCCAATGTTGTTTGTTTCACTGACAAAATATTAAAGAGCTTCTCGTGAACTGTTTGGCGTAAAGCACTTCTCATAAACACGTATTGATTCTAACGTTGATCAGATACTAGTTCGATAACAACTGCAAAATCATTTTAAGTTTTGAATATTTATAATTTTAACCCTGCAGTGGTTTTAAACACGGATTAGTTTAAAAAACAGAATTAAAATTAGTTTACATTAGTAACTTAAATCTAAAGTGTAACAATATACATAGTGTCAGATATTTTATTTTTATTTTTTAATAAACTTGTTCATCGTATTTTTAATTTTCTATATTTGTAACGTTCCTTTTGTTTGAAAACGAATCATTAGTTAAATAACTATTTCTTCCTTTCAGGTTTTTTATAAGTAAAAAACCTGAAAGGAAGAGCTTTTTTTTTAAACGAGAGACCTAAAATGTTTTAGATACTGAAATATCCAGAAAAGAAATGTGTATAAGAATTTTTTGTTCATTTTAAATAGCAAGTAAAAGAAATAAAAATATTATTTTTGTCACAATAAGAGCCAAAATGGGTAACCCTTTTTGGCTTAATTTAACTAGGATGTCATGTTAAAGAATTTAAAATGTTAATAATAACGTATATCACATTGTTTTTGTTGGTTTAAATATAACAAATACCCGCTAAAATACCATTCCACCTACTATTCTCAAAGCGTTTTTATTTTTTTTAATATAAAACAAATCATCGCTGGTTATCAATACCGAGATTAATACAGATTTTTAGATATTCATTAAAAATAGTTTACCGATCACAAAAAAAAAACTAAATTTACTTTGAAAATGGAATTAGTTATTTCTACCAAGGTACGAAACCCTCGGCGAAGGAGTCTGACCCGCTTTTTGTGCTTATAGAAAGAAAATAAAGAAAGGAAAGTAAAACAAGTTTGATTCAAATATAATAAATGCTTTCGTATGCGTTCGAATACGTTCTAGTTCTTTATTCTAAGTTTAAAAACAAATTTTATAATGTAACCACGACCACTGCAGGGTTCAATGTCATCATCCTATGAATCAAACTTGATTTTCGAGTTCAATATCTTTTTTGAATAACAATCTCAATAACATATAAGACAAGACTCAAATTTCATTGCTATCAAAATTTAAACACAGTCGTTGTACTACAATGTTCTGTTCTTTCTAAAATGTTTTAAGGGTTTCAATATTTTAAAAGACATATTCACCACAAATGTTTATAAAATAAAAGGATAATTTATATCAACGTTTTCAGCCGTTTACTTGTTGAAAATTTAAGGAACAGGACAATACGAACTGAATCGAAAAAGTGCACGTAAAGTCGAACTATAAACAGATTCAATATAACCAAAACCTAATGTTAGGTTAAGTGAAAGTAAACGGAATTATAGCGATCAATATAAATTCAATATTGGGTAATTAAAAGATACCCACGAATTCGATAGATGGCGTTGACGTCAAATTAGAAGTCGCTATGATTTTGTTACCGCTCGTAATATAGGCTATGATAAGTAATTTGTTTTTTTTTGAGACCCTCAGTCCCTCAGTGCTCCCTCTTTCTCACTCGCAGGACTAACATTTTAACACGTCATGTTAATTCCCACCACATGCATACACGAGGAGTGGCAGGCGGTCGCCTCCTTCTGCGAAGTAATGCTAGCAAAGGAGAAAGCCGCATGTGGACGCGCGAGGCAATGGCCCTCGCGCCCCAGCCGCCGGGATTCTGATCCCGATTTCCGGCCACCGTAGGCGCGGGCTTGCGGACGGCGAGCAATGGGTAGCTCGCTGTCCGATCGGCCGGTAACCGTCCGGACCGAGCCCAAGTCAGCCCAGCAGCATCGAAGCCTACTGGGGCCAAGGGTCTGCTTCTGAAAGGAAGACTCGGCCCTGGTACGAAAGGCAACGAAGGAACAAGAGTGGGTAGTCAGTAAAAGTCTGACACTATCTCTCGCTCCGCCCAAGAGCGAGAGACGTCATTGGATGATTTTCTCACCGAAAAAAAAAACTACATGCATATACAAATCATTGTGATTCGGTAAAAGTTTGATTATACGAGATCGTTACCAGTCCAGTGTTTTGTTTCACTACCCGTTCTAAGTCGACCCTCGGGTTTCGTACACCTAGAGTTGATACGAAAATATGAATGTACATATCGCAATCATTTTGTGCATTCCAACATGCACAACTAGGACTTGATACTATAACTGACTGGTTGTCACAAAATCTGCTAACCCTAAATGTGGAAAAATCTAAGTTTCTTACCTTTTCCCTGTCTAAGTCTGGTAAACTTTCGTTATCCCATTTTTCTTTAATTGCACACTCTTGTAATGCACCACAAACACCATGCGGCTGTGCTCATCTAAGTCGCACAGATACTATAAAATATTTGGGTGTCCAGATAGACGACTCTTTATCATTTTCGAACCACATAGACTTACTTACCTCCCGACTTCGTAAATTGATATTTATTTTTAAGAACCTCCGCCATGTGGCTGATGAAATTGTCCTGAGACAAGTTTATCTAGCCCTCTGTCAGTCAGTTGCCCAGTACTGTATAGTTGTGTGGGGTGGGTCAGCAAAAACTCATGTTATAAGACTGGAACGTGCCCAAAAAGCGATCCTTAAAGTTGGGTGGTCTCTTCCTTATCAATTTCCTACCACGGAACTTTACAAAACCTGTAAGGTTCTCTCCATTCGGAAATTGTTTATTTATTTTATTTAACAATTTATGTACACACAATAATAAATACAAGAAAAGAAGAAGGAAACAGAAGAATAGTACAAAGGTGATGCTTATTTCTAAAGAAATCTCTTCCAGCATACCTGCGAAAGGAGAGTTGGAGAAAATAGAGATGTAGACACTGTGTGTAGAAGTAAAAGGAAAATTGGTACATACAAAATACATATAACATCCAAAAAATAAAATAAAAAAAAAGATATACTATTATAATTATATACACATAATAAAATAAATATCACAAAAATACATAATAAATAATATAATAAAATAATACATACTAATATGCAACTATGACGAAATAGAAAGATAGTGTTCTTTCACTCTTCTTTTAAAAACTGCAATAGTTTGGCAGCCCCTAATGTCAGGTGGTAGTGAATTCCACAACCGTACCGCGTGCGCAGTGAAGGAGTAGGAATAGAAATCGGTGGAGTGGGGAGGGGATTTTAGGAGATTCTTTAGATGCGATCTGCAAGGTGCATCAGAAGGACGTGAGTAGGAAAAGCGTTCCCGCAAATAGGAGGGCGTTTTAGGGTTATGAAGGATGTTAAATAGCAGACATAATATCCGAGAGTTCCTGCGAAGTCGAATAGGGAGCCACTTGAGTATCTTGCGAAAGCCTGAGACATGATCATACTTTTTAAGATTGAAAACAAAACGAATACAAATATTTTGCAAACGCTCAAGTTTATTTAAAAGCTCCTCGGTGACATCCAAATAACAGGCATCAGCGTAGTCAATGATGGGCTGAATGAGTGTTTGAGCGAGGGAAATTTTGGTTTTCAAGGGCAAAAAACTCTGAAGGCATTTTAAGGAATGGAATGTGTAGTGCACTTTGCGACTGACTTCAGCGACATGGGCAGTCCACGATAAGTACGAGTCTATGATAACCCCCAGATTTTTAGCCGTCTTCGCGTAATCAATTTGAACTCCATTCAACCAGAGCGGAGACAGCGTCGCAACATCAAGCTTGTTCCGCATAAACCTGCCCCCGATGACCAAAGCCTGGGATTTCTTGGGGTTTATTTGCAGCCCAAAGGACCGCGACCACTCCCCAATTAGCTCCAGGTCACTGTTCACAGCGGACACGGCGGCTTCAGCATCTTCACCACGAAAGTGATGATAAAGCTGCAAGTCGTCGGCATAGAGATGGAAGTTAGAGGAAATTACTCTAGTGACAGAGTTAATAAAAATAGAAAAGAGAAGAGGAGAGAGAACGCCACCCTGAGGCACACCCGCAGTAAGACAACACCAATCCGATGAAGACTCATCGAGGCGTACCCGCTGCGAGCGGCCATAAAGATAGGAATCAAACCATCTAACACTGGAGGAGGAGAAGTTTAGGGATTTAAGGATTCCAAGAAGGATATCGAAGTCAACAGAGTTGAAGGCACTGCTGAAATCAAGAAGAACAAGTAACGTGAGAGATTTGTGGTCCATAGCCCAGCGGATGTCATCAGTAACCTTTAAAAGAGCTGTGACAGTGCTGTGACCAGGCCGGAAACCGGATTGGAAAGGGCTAAGAAGATGATTACTAGAAAGAAAGAGAGAGAGTTGCTGATGGACAATGTGCTCAAGAACTTTAGAAAGATACGGAAGGATAGAAATTGGTCTGAAATCGGTCACAGAGGCCGGGTTAGGCACTGACTGGACTGATGTTTTCCATAGTTCCTCTGTCGACGATATGGTTAATATTTTTAACAGTAAGATACTAAATCTTTACGATCGATACGCCCCTATTCGTCGAGTTAAAGTTAGGTATGCTCCGGCTCCCTGGCTCACAGTGTGGACTGTTAAAATTAAATTTAAATTCATTTTAAATTTAATTTTAACAGTCCACACTCGCAGTTCCTTTAACCCGGATAAGTTTAAATCCCTGAGACGAAAGCATACAGTTTGTTAATCCATCCCTTCTCGTTCGAGGCTAGCTCAACGTTTTTATAATTTCCTTGGTCCCTATGTTTACAACAGAGTAAATAAAATCTTACATATGTATGAAATGACTAAATATAAATGTAAAACAACAGTAAGGAACTGGCTCCTTGATTTGGACTATGAAGACACAGAAAGTATCATCCAAATCATAAAGTAAATTTAATAACATTCATTATAAACACATACACACACATACACACATACATTATACACTACACACACATTTCAATAAAACATCCCTTTTCCTTTACACTTAACATGTAATTTTACAAATCTGTCAAATAATAATCTTACAAACATAAGATTCATGTTTATGTGCCGCAAATTGCGATTATGTTTAAAAGGGTGTGAGCCTGGAGATCTGTCTTACAGGTCTCGAACCTAGTTCAGACTCCAGCTCTCACAAAGGTTTTTTAGCCTTCAGGCAAAAATTGTAAAATAAACTTGTTACAATGTACCTTTATGAGAGAAATAAATGATATTTATTATTTATTAATCTGCGTCTACGTAACCATTTAAAACGACCTTAATATCACAAGAAGAGCATTAGAATATTTTTTTGTGAACTCTAACCTGTTATTTTGCATACTCGAAGTGACTACCTGCTGATGCGTTTAGCAGCGATTGGTTTTCGTTACGTAATAATACTAGCTGTTCCCCCAAGTTTTCACTCGCGTTTTTAGCTCGCTCCCATTGGCCGTAGCGTGATATTATGCATGTAGCCTATAGCCTTTTTTAGTAGGTAAATTGACTATCCAACAATAAATTATTTTTTTAATTCGTACAACCAGTTCATGAGATTAGCATGTTCAAACAAATCATAAACTCTTTAGTTTTAAAATTTTTAGCTATAAAAAATTGATAACAGGTTCTTACGGGTAACATAGCATAATCAGCCTTTTGAGTCAGACTCATGCGTACCTAGGATATTTCGGTGTTTTACACGATGCATTTTCAATTACATGATTTGATTTCATCGTCACCTTGCTACCATTCACCCTTACGTTGTTGACATCTCTATGGTCTGGACTAAGTGATTTACTTCGTCGTTTATACCGCATACTCGAAGGATTGAAACAATTTGCCTGCAGCGGCATTCCCGTCCGATTTCAATTTAGGTGTCTTCAAGGCTAGAGTGAATAGGCCCTTAATAAACTAATGCAATTCGCCATCAACGATTGCATCGCTGCTTACCATCAGGTGGGATCCCAGTCAAGCAATAGTTTATAGCATTTAAACATGCTCGCAAAAAAATTTTTAACATTGTTTTTACTAGTTTAGATTTAATAATAATAATAATAATAATAATAATAATAAATCATTTATTTTCAGGCATCTTGGCCCATAGATAAATACCTTATGGTCTAACATATATATAAAGTAAATTAAATACAATTTATTGTTAATAAATATGACTTATGACTATGTTAGTAACACTTCACTGCACTTGTTCACTTTGTGCTGTTCTGTGGCACTTGTCCGCGGAAGCGACGGAACACCACGCCCTGCGGCCAAAAGTCTTCCTTCAACATGAGGGGCAGAAAAGTGTTCGGGACTCGCACCACGAACGCCTTGAAATTGACGTTACGGTGCGACTCCAACAGCTGTACCCTCAGTTCGAACTTCGTCTTACGGCGCACGTACTCCACGATGTCTTCCACCCTTGTGGTGTGGTTAATATCGGGTACATATTTGAATGTCGAACATTAAAATACCTACGGGTCAACGTTCAAAACATCGAAAATTTAAATATCGAATGACCATAAACAAAACCTAAAATTAAAATGACGTAAGTTTATAATGTCAAATGGTTAGATAACCTACGTCCAATATATCTAAAATCTAATTATCTACAAAAGTGACATTAAAATATCTAAAAATCGAAAGTAAAGAGTATCGAATATCCCAAATATCGAAGTACAGAGTATCGAATGAAAAATTTTTCGATGTTTTGAACGTTGACAAAATTTTACCCGTAGATATTTTAATGTTCGACATTCAAATATGTACCCTTGATATCTTGTTGTACTTTCTTATCCTTTCAATCTTAAAACCAGTTAAAATTCTACCAGTTTTATAGTTTTGTTATCCGATGGGATCCATTGAAACCATTTCAAGGGAAAAGGGTGTTAAACCCATTCACGGAATAAAGGGTTACCCTTATGCAATTACTGGTTAGTTTGGCAGGGTTTCCTTACTGGTTTGCAATCATCATCTTCCTGCCCTTGTCCCATCTTATTTGGGGTCGGCACAACATGTTTTTTTCTTCCATTCTATCCTGTCAACCGTCATGCTATCACTAACTTTCTTTTCTTTCATATCACTGTTCACACAATGCATCCATCTTTTCTTTGGCCTCCCTCTCCCTCTCCACCCATCCACATGTATACTCATAACTCTTTTAGAAACATGCGTTTCATCTCTCCTCTTTACATGACCTAATAATAATAATAATGTAAGTTTATTTCTCTTCATAAAACAAAATCTTATAATTATAAATCGCAATATATGTATAACATCCACCAAAAACAATAACTTACTTAAAATATAAAGATAACAAGTTGTTTAGCCAAATATAAGATTATTAGTAAGTACCTACATAATAATATATAATAAAAAACTTTTTACAAAAAAAAATACAACCGACTTCAATGTAAAAAAACACTGAAAAGTGCAAAATAACTTTAATTTCGGAAGCAGGTGTTTCTATAACAGTTTTGTCTCTTCGTTATTTAACACCGACTTCCGAAATTAAAGTTATTTTGCACTTTTCAGTGTTTTTTTACATTGAAGTCGGTTATATTTTTTTTGTAAAAAGTTTTTTATTTTACACTTTTTAGTTATGGTGCCACCACTAAAAAGTACCTCTCAGACATACTTAAATACCTTATAGCCAGAGTGCATCTCATGACAATTCTAATAATCCCAAACACGGTTAGATTACATTAATTTATTACAGAGTTCCGGTGCCTAACTTCAGGCTTAATCATTAGATCAGTTCGATATATTCCGCCTCTTCTTTCAGTCAGTCATTGACTACACGTATAAACAAAGTAATTTTACTTGTTACGACGGTTCTGCTGTGATCCTATGAGGAGTTCTATTCCATATCTTCGAAGTTCGTGATCAGATCATAACAATATTTCTATGGGACCAATTCGGAAGCATAACATTTCAATAAAAAAAAAAAATCAAAATCGGTCCACAATTGACCGAGAAATCAGTAAGTACATAAAAAAAATACATTCAGCCGAACATCCATCCTCCTCCTTTTTAAAGTCGGTTAAAAACCACCAATGTTTTCCTTCAATTCGATTTTTTTTTTCAGGTGGGAAATCATCTAACGTCATCTCCGATGAAATAAAAAAAACCAAACGATAATACTTGAAATTTTTAGGTGAAATGAAATTCGGTCAAATATTTTTCGAACTTATGATAGGGTAACCTTTTGATTTCTCTAATGATTTTCTTCATCCCCCTCACAGAACCCAGACCTCACAGCTTCAATTTTTTTCTGGGATTATCTGAAGAGTGGGGTGCACAATAGTAATTCATCAATCAGATCTACAAATGATAGCCGGGGCCAATGGTTTAACATACATTTCGAGGTATGGAGGGATGTTGGCATGTAATGGATGGTCACCTATCTACCGCTTGACCTTGGCAAACCATTGTATAACTTTCAAGATTCATCTGTGCGGCTTTTATTACTAAGCTACAAACTCCTAACAACGAGTAAAAATAACAGCATCTTTTTCGAAGAATCATGACGCTGTTTAGAGATTTACTGTCATCTTGACAAGTTAAAGGGGCTCATTTATCATCGGCTTAAGGGCCCATTGTTTGAGCAGCATCTACACACACATGCATTTCCCCTCACGTCCCAAGATGTACATCCCTTAGACCGCAATGTATCATAAATCTTCTTAGGAGTTGAAGCCTTAATACCACAATGGGTTCAAATATAATGTTTGTGTGATAATTGGAAAATATCTTTACAGTCGAAATTATAAGAGTTTTTGTAAACTATAGTTTTGGTTTCTTGATCAAAATGCACAACACTGTGGATTTTATTATTTTTAGTGTTGATACGTTCGCGCTTGACCGCTATCTCACCTGACGGATAGCGACGATGCGGTCAACGACGGAGCCCATTGGAAACAATATTCGTTTGAATGAATAAGAAAGAATATTATAGTAATGCGCTGCGGCAAACAGAGCACTGGTTGAGAGCAGCAGTGGTGGCCGAGTGGTAACGGCCCCGACTTACGAGTTGTAGGTTACGGGTTCAAACCCAGCCAGGCGCATTACTTTGTGTAATTTATTTTCATCACCACTGCTCTCAAAACGGTGAAGGAAAACATCGTGAGGAAACCGGTATGTCCTAGAACCAAAAATTCGAAGACATGTGACATTTATCAACCCACACTGGGCCCGCGTGGTGGATTACGGCTCATTGCCTCTCCTAGAGGGGAGGCCTGCGTCCCAGCAGTGGGAAAATTATAAGGCTGACTATGCTATGCTTATGTTTATGATACGGCAAACATGTTGTGTACGTTTGGGTTGTATCCTGCTACTGACGTGTGATTTAACGACCCTAATAAAAATAATATAATATTCCACAACTATCACACAACGCCGTCTAGTCCCAAGCTAAGCAGAACTTGTGTTATGGGTACTAGACAACTGATAAACATACTTATATATTTCTAAATACATACATATATAGATAAATTACACCCAGACACAGAACAAATGATCGTGCTCATCACACAAACATTTGTCCTGGGTGGGAATCGAACCCACGACCTCCGGCATAGCAGTCAGGGCCACTAACCACTAGACCAACAGGCCAGTCAGTGGGTTAAATGAGAGGGGCGTATATATTATTTTGTGCAGTACTTGTTAATGGTCCTAATCCTTTAGGAGCCATGCATCAGTTTATAACGCCATCGTTTTTTTATGTATGATATACGTACAAATGTGACATTTACAGTTTAACACATTCATCAGGGTCCGCTGCACATACATTAGTTTGCGTTTTTTCCTGTTGTTTGTGTTTTAATCTGCTATTATTTTGCAAACAAATTATGATAAAGATAAATACAAAATTATGGCAAGTAACAAGCATCTTATCAGTTTGTGTAAAATTTCTGTAAAATAATGGGCTGTCTTACCCTTCCAAGTAAATATATAAAGCTTGAACATTTGCCCAAGTAAATATTCTGTGACAATCTTAGTCACAATGAAGCCTACTGTTTTAGTGTTCTTCGTGGTGTTATTGGCACTGGCTGTTGTATCAGGTTAGTGACTTTTCTTCGGATTTGTATATTCTGTTAAATATTTTTAGTTTTTCTACTGTATGTGTTGGTCTATTTTGTGTTCGTAAAAGCAATGGCATGAGTGGAGTGTAGGATTTTTCGGGTCGAGGTAAATCCTCGGCCTTGGAACTTAAAAGACAACTGAAGGAACATAGGTGGGTTTTTAGTTAGTTTAAATGTGACAATCTGAGAGGAGTTATTTGATAATTTCCCACCTTAAAGAGCATTTGTAACTTTTTTATATGTCAAAATTAGATTTTTTTAATGTAGCGTGACTGTTATAGTTTTTAATTTAACATAATATATGTAGCTATTCAAAATTTGGCTATGATGGAGCGAAATAGTAAATACTGTGATAAAGCTCCTTAATAAAGATTAAAAAAAAAACAATGACAAAAACTTCGGTGTGTCTATATATAATCTATAACACCAGATAGAAACTAAACTTCAAAATTCTGTATCATATTCAAAATCCTGTAGCGTGGTATCAAACTTCTCTGCACGAATAAAGCATATCAGCGCCCTGGGACGAAGGACACGAAGGAACAGGTGTGGGTTTATAGTCAGTAAAAGTCTGACACTATCTCTCGCTCCGCCCAAGAGCGAGATTTGTCATTAGATGATTTTCCCAACTAAAAAAAAAAAAACAAAAGCCTGAAATCAACTTTCAGGCAGTTGGCTGGATACACAGCACCTGTCTGGTCGGAAGAAGGAAAGGAAGGTTTGCAGGACTTTACACCTTGTTTTACAAATATTTAGTAACATCTGTGACGAAACTTACGAACTAAAAACTAAGAAATCCTGCATCATACAGTTAATAATTCGGGTTGGTTGGTGTTGTACCATATACCTTTCTCTCTTGATCTCTCATCATGAAATTCTTTCCACGATTTATGACAGGATTTTGAAGTTTTTGTTCCTATTTTGCATCATAGATGTCGCTACCCATCTTACAGAAGTTTTTGAAATTGATTGTGGCTGAGAAAATATTCATTTCATATAAAAAGCAATAGCCAAGTCTTGGTTTATCTAAAGTCTAGATGAAACATCTATTAAATTATTGTACTGGTTCAGTTCAGACGACAACAAATATGTATAAAAATAAATGTCTAGATTCAATACACGCCATTTACACAAGTAAAAACCTATATCTATTGGTAAAAAAAAAACTGGCCAAGAACGAGTCAGACTCGCATATGAAGGGTTCCGTACTACAATATTAATATCGAACAAAAAACGGTAAAAAAATCACGTTTGTAGTACAGGAGCCCCCTTAAAAATATTTTAATTTAATTTAATTATTTATTTATAATGTGAATAAATATTTTGTAAATATTTCAAGCGTCTACCTGTTGCCGTTATTAATATCAAGCAAAAAAACGGCAAAAAATCACGTTTTTTGTATGAGAGTCCTGCTTAAATATTTATTTTATTTTGTTTTTAGTATTTGTTGTATGTGAGAAATACATCAACTGTGTAAATTTCAACTATCTAGCTATCACGGGTCATGAGACACAGCCTGGTGACAGACAGACAGATAGCGGAGTCTTAGCAATAGGGTCCCGTTTTTACCCTTTGGGCACGGAACTCTAAAAAGACAAGATTTTAATTCGGTTGTATTTTTTTATGTTTGGTATCTTAGACGACCGTCATTATTGAACGAGTTTGGAAAATATTTTTCTTGTTAGAAAGAATACATGTCACTTTGTCTAGACCCTAAGAGGTCATGTCATTGATATGGCTTTGTATCGGCGATAACAATCGTCGAAGTCTCTATTATATTATAAAGTGTGTATATTATGTCGTGGCCAGATCTTACAAAATGATCACTTCATGATATGGCCAAATAAAACTGGCCGGGGGGCAGGGGGGCCAGCATTTTCTAACTTTTTCAATAACAGTTGACAACTAGCATTCGTTGCACACTAAACTTAGTTGTCAACTGAAAATTTCATAAAATTGGTATTACGTATCACACAAGTTACTAACAAACTACGGTGGAAATGTGGTGAATTATAACAATTTACGGTGCCTATTGTGACCACTCTAGAATTTTATCGACTATTACACAGCTTCAAAAGCTAACACAATCGCAGTTTTAAAAGTATCGATACAATAACATCTGTCAAAACGTGTTACGGTGGCTATCAAAGGTACCAGTGGCTAATGACGTCAGTGCAGTTGGTCACTGAAGATAGGCAATACGAAACTAGCTGTTTGACAGTTCAATGATGCACATTGTTAACAAGTGATCATCACTTGAACTGTCAACAGAGTTACGCAATAGCCCCGCAGATCGTTTTATACGTTAAAGTTTGATGATATTTCAATCCTCGTTTAGCCTACTTTCTTTAGACCATTTATTATTATAGAAATCCTACATCAATGATAAGGTCAAATGTGGATTGACATATCATCAAATGTTAACGTTGATATGTCAATCCTCGTTTGATCATAAATAAAAAAAAAAAAAAGAAATGACCAATTTCTAAGATCTAGCCACACCAGACACGGAAATCGTGTCCTGGAAAATAGCACACAGGACAATGTTTATCCTGAGAGTATCTTCTCTAGGGATTTTTACTACTTTTAAGGGCGATGCCGCTGGCATGAGCTAGTATTACTATACTGCTAATCGTTTTGGACTTTTGGCAATTGATACCGCTGATAGAACGCAAAATACGAGTAGACTAGGCTACAAAAATAACTACCCCCCTAGCCAAGTCACAAACGATAAACGTAAACTCTCAGTAGTCTTTAATAGATTTTCAACTTTATGTTATTGGATATAAAGTTGAAAATCTATTGAAGATTACATAGTGTTTTCGTTCGTTCCGGTCGCTAACGTTCAGTAGTCTTTTATAGATTTTTAACTTTATGCTCTTAGGTATAAAGTTGAAAATCTATTGGAGATTACTAAGCGTTCACGTTTATCGTTTGCAACTTGGCTAGGGGGGCTGGTCACGTTAAAAGAATGCGATATCTTCTAAAATTATACCTAAAGTGACCTACACTATATCAACGCTTGAAAGGCAAAAAATACCAAGCGACATTGAGTAAACTTTACAAGAGAGCGACTAAAAGTTTTTTTTTTTTTAGAATAAAAGTTGTTAGTTAAAAAAAGTCGGATTTAGATACTATTACCATGCTGTTAATAAATTATCTAAATCCAAACGTTTTGTCATTTTTAACTATTTTTTCTTTTTTCTCTTGTAAAGTTTACTCAATGTCGCTTGATAATTTTTGCCTTTCAAGCGTCGATATGATTATACAAGCGAACTATTCGCTTGTATAATCACATACCTATTGTAAACGAACTAGCTGACTCGGCATACGTTGTTCTGCCATACAAATTCTTTATCTTCCTGCCCTCGTCCTGTTATATTTGAAGTCAGCGCAACACGTTTCTTTCTTTCATTCTGTCCTGACACCCGTCACGCTATCACTAACTCTCTTTTCTTTCATATAACTTCTCACACAATCTATCCATTTTTTCTTTGTCCTCCTTCTCCCTCTCTCAGTCTTCCACATAAATTATAAAAAAAATAGGGGGTGGGGGTGGGAGGGTAAAAAGTAGCTTACGACCTATCCTCGGATTACCAAATATTTACATAAAAAACTTATCATTAAAAAAAAAACATAAAAAGCGGTCAAGCCACTTCGGAGAACACTAAACTTTTTTGTTTTCCTTTATAAGGTGGGAAATCATCTAATGTCTTCCCTCGTTTTTGAGTGGAGTGAGAGAGCATGCCAGACTTTTACTAAATAAAACCACACCTATGTTCCTTCAGTTGTATTTTGCGTTCTAGGATCACGAGAATCCATTTCATACTTTTCCCCATGGCCCTAGGAGGTATTGACCCTCCTGACAAACACTGTAACACGAGATTTTTATATATTTGATTTACAAGTTAATAATAGATCTCAAAATAGATTTCATTTGTACAAGTTACAGCTTATAAATCAAGGTTCACAAACAAAAAAGCAATTAAAATCCAACATACTGACAAGGAGACTTTCATTATACACTAATTAAAGGTCTCGAATTATAATTACCTAAATCAATCATGAAATATTTTGAAATTAAACAAATTCTACTGAAATTCAACAATTTGGTATCTAACAAATTACAGGTTTTTTCTTTCATCTATTTATGGAAACAATTTATAAATGTAATTAGAGACCAGAAAAGTAATTAAACAGTAATAAATTGGTGTTATTTGTGTTTTAATTTGACTTTATTGCCATTTAGAATAAAAAAATTAATTGAATTATATTATTTTTAACCGACTTCAAAAAGGAGGAGGTTATATGTTCGGTTGAATGTATGTTTTTTTTTTATGTATGTTCACCGATTTCTCGGTCAATGGTGGACCGATTTTGAAAATTTTTTTTTTGATTGAATGGTTATGCTTCCGAGTTGGTCCCATAGAAATATTGTTATGATCTGATCATGAACTTCGAAGATATGGAACAGAACTCCTCATAGGATTACAGCAGAACCGTCGTAACAAGCAAAATTGCTTTGTTTATACGTGTAGTCGATGACTGACTGAAAGTAGAGGGGGAATATATCGAACTGATCTGATGATGAAGCCTGAAGTTAGGCACCGGAACTCTGTAATAAATTAATGTAATCTAACCGTGTTTGGGATTATTAGAATTGTCATGAGATGCACTCTGGCTATAAAGTATTTAAGTTTGGCTGAGGGGTACTTTTTAGTGGTGGTACCATAACTAAAAAGTGTAAAATAAAAAACTTTTTACAAAAAAAAAATACAACCGACTTCAAAGTAAAAAAAAACACTGAAAAGTGCAAAATAACTTTAATTTCGGAAGTCGGTGTTAACTAACGAAGAGACAAAACTGTTATAGAAACACCGACTTCCGAAATTAAAGTTATTTTGCACTTTTCAGTGTTTTTTTTTACTTTGAAGTCGGTTGTATTTTTTTTTTGTAAAAAGTTTTTTATAGATACTCTGTAGGTGGGCGCTGTTTTAAAATAATTGAACTATCGAAATCTTTAAAATCGCGCAGGCAGGCGTGACGCCGAAATGTTACTGTGAAGTTAGCTGATATTGTAGAGACGATAACAATTTCGAAGAAAAATAATATTTATTTTAACTATAATTCTTTTTCAATATACTTACTCGAAAACCCGCTCTTATCCCTATCATTTTTAGACACGCAATTGCACTAGTGTGGAAAAGTGCTCCCCCACAATTTTATTACATTTATCGCACTTGGCTAGGCATGCTTCGCCCCCTACAAGGCCCGCGTCAAAGCCCCACGAGTATATTCGAAAACGTCGTTTGATACACGTGGAAATTTGTTACTGCCTTCGCCTACGGCTCGTGCGAATTCCACCTCGGTCGCAATGGCAAACTTTCTCCACTTGTATCAAAATGTACTATATTGACACAACATTTCTTGACAAATAAGTGAAACCCTGGCTCCTGAGCAAGGTTAGGCACATGCATTTCAGGAGTCAGTGACTTCTTTCATTTAAATTACAATTTTAAATAATTAGAGACATTAAGTTTATAAAATATATTATTTATACGGGATGAATATTAAAATTAAGAAAAAACTAATGACAAAAAATTGGTAAAAGACTTTGTCGCATTGCTGTCGAGTTGTCGCGTCACTTCTGTTTGTGGTAGCTCCATAGAATACTCATGATGCAGACGTAAACAAATATTTTACTGGCTCTTGAGAGCCTTGGTTGAGGAAAAAGTTGAAATAAGTATCAGTAAATGTCCTCGAAGTTGTAGACGACTACGTTTACCTGGGACAGACGTCCAGTTGGGTAGATCTAACTTCGAGAAAAGATCAATCGTCGAATCCGAGTCGGCTGGGCAGCGTTCGGGAAGCTGCGCGGCATCTTCTCGTCCAATATACCACAGTGTCTCAAGACGAAAGTCTATGACCAGTGCGTGTTGCCGACATAGCACGAAGAATCGCCAAACTTAAGTGGCAATGGGCAGGGCACATTACTTGCTTAACGGATGGCCGTTGGGGCCGAAAGGTTCTGGAATGGCGACCACGTACCGGAAGATGTAGCGTTGGAAGGCCTCCTACAAGGTAGACCGATGACCTGGTAAGAGTTGCGGGAATCCGATGGATGCGAGACGGACAGGACCGTTCATTGTGGCGACACTTGGGGATGCCTATGTCCAACAGTGGAGACTTGGGGAGGCCTATGTCCAACAGTGGACACTTGGGGAAGGCCTACTTTCCCCAAGTGTCGCCACAATGAACGGTCCTGAGCGTCTCGCATCCATCGCCTTCCGGCAACCCTTACCAGGTTATCGGTTCACTTTGTATGAGGCCTTCCAACGCTGAAGAGTATTATGTAGGTACTCAGACAAAAAGTTGGTCTAATAAAAATGTAACACAAACTATAATGTATCCTTTGAATGAAACATAAGCCCACTATTGACCTGTTCATCGTGTCTGGCATGACAGATAACACAACACAGTATTTGAAGGATCATAATAATAGTAATTCTGACCCTTTACACCAGTGGTTCTCAAATTTTGTTTGACCCGGGACCAGAATTCAAAAAGAAAAAACTGTGTTACATAATCTAAAAGAATTTTATATCATACTTGCTTCTGCCAGTGGCTTTGCCCGAGTGAAAGTAGAAAATATATGCCTGTGTCACTCAGTGATAAAATAGGATTCTATAGGTGAAAGAATTTTTTAAATCGGAGTTTTGGGTTTATTCATTACAAACCAAAATACAGAAACACAAGTATTTCTTCTTTTTAATTATAATTTTACTATAAAGTTTAGATTATAGATGCAAAAATATGAACTTGTTCGTAAAATTATAAAATAACAAGTAGGTATTTTCATAGGAAATATAACTTTTTTTAAGAAACTTTAAACCGGTTCGCGTTTAAACCGGTGCACAAAACGGTTTGGGAACACATTCATTGTGCGTACAGTGAAGGAGTGAAATTCCCTGCCGCAGTCTGTGTTTCCTGATAGCTACAACATGGGGATGTTTAAGTCAAGAGCGAATAGGTTACTTCTAGGCAAGAGCGTTCCATCGTCGACTACATTGTCGCTTTCCATCAGGTGAGGTAGTGGTCAAGCGCGAGCCTGTAAACAATAAAAAAGAATCGTAGTTACATCGATGCAAAACGGTTTCAGCGGAAAAGTTTGAAATTAGAAGCCGTCTGCGGAATATATTTTAGCTTTTGCGGACCACCAGAGGTCCGCAAATTACAGTTTGGGAACCACTGCTTTATATCTAAATCCGCGGTCATGACGAAGCAATACAAAAGGGCGTAGGTTCACTGGCTATCTGTAGCTTGAGCTTATTTTTTGGGATTCATTCAAGTTTTGTGACGCATCGTTGCTTTTCAAGTTAGTGAAGGATTTTCTGCGGCTATAGACACGTTCATTGGCACTAAGGTATTACGGGAGTGCGACGCTGTCGATTATCTACATTGTCATTATATGTAAAAAAAAAAACTTAGTTTTACTATATTTTAATTACAAGTCGAGATCAAGTCATATCTAGTGGGCCTTATTAATACAAAATGTTCAGTTGAAAATCAACTAAAAACTTACTATACTATATATTATGGTACTTACGGTACTTTAAGTGGACGCATAAACATATAGCATAAGCATAATCAGCCTTTTAATGTTCCCACTGCTGGGACTCAGGCATCCTTTCCTTAGGTGGGCGCGATAGATTTAAATTGTCTAAAATTATAAATTAAAGAGTAGACAAAATAATATAGCCAACCCCAAACCGTCATTGATACCATGGTTTATTTTTTGGTGTGAGAAATCATCGAATAACTTCTCCAGCTCTGAGTGGAGCGAGACTTTTACTGACTTTTACCACAAAATAAATAGGTACAGAAGTCAATCTCATGTATGTACTTCACTTTTCATACCTACGCTCGGCGGTCGCGCTAGAGTTGCCGTCCTGTTGCGAGATTAGCGCACGCTCGTCTGCGTCAGCGGCGCGGCGGCTTCGCGGGCGGCCGGTTCGCTGAATAGTTCCTATCTTAATGGAGCGAGACTTTTACTGACTTTTACCATAAAATTGATAGGTACAGAAGTCAATCTCATGAATCTACTTCACTTTTTATACCTACGCTCGGTCGGTCGCGCTAGAGTTGCCGTCCTGTCGAGATTAGCGCACGCCCGTGTGCGGCGGCCGGTTAATTACCTAACTACCTACCTAATTAGTTTAATGTAACACGGGAGTGTTACATTAAAACGAACCATCGAAATACAAGCAAATTACCTACTTAAGTACCTCTCTGACACAACTGCCCCCTAGCCAAGTTACGATCGTTTCGTTCGAGTCTAACGCCTCGAGTAGGCCATGCCTCCGATTCCTTTGTTCTGAGGTCATCTCAACGCTCAGTCACGTGGTCAGAACAAAAGAAACGATCGTAACTTGGCTAGGGGGGCTGGTAGCTTAAAAAACGATAATTCACCGTTTAATGTTGAATTTAAACAACTGTCCAATGACCAGTTAAAATAACTTTTTTTTTGCTCAAAATTTGCACAAAAAAATTCACAGAAGCGTGTCTCAAGCTAAGCGGCTGCACTCGCGCTTGCACTGGTCCGAGCGCTCTAAGATATCGTGTCCGTGAGCGGTGTCTAACTTCTGTAAATTAGTCTTCTGTGCTCTTACTGACTGACACCCACCCGTGTTCTTTCAGTTTCCTTTTGCGGTCTAGGGCTGTGGTAACTTTTTCGAACAATCCTGTAGCCCTGGTAACGAGGTCGATATCTCTTACCTTAATTTATTATCAGTGTTCATTAGAATATTCTATGTATATTCAATTACTAAAAAATTGCTTTTACATTTCTTCGTTCATAGAAAGCTTCGAGGAAAGCTGTTGTTGTTTTTACTTTATTTTTGCGCTAGATGAAGGGCCAATCGGTACATTGACTGAGTAAATTTTGTGCTCTACTTTTTGGCGAGATTTTTTCAAGTGAAGTTCAGTGGTTGATTTAATTATTCGCAAATTGATTCCTAATAAACATGGTGTTTTAAAATTGGTGTAGTTTTGTATCTCAAGTATCTGCGCAGTTATGTGGAATAATTGAAATATGCGCGATTGCGGATAAATGGGGCTGGGAATTATTGTAGTATTGACTACCACACACACATTCACATGACATACACATTCACTCACCACACACACTCACTTACCACACACACACTAACTCACCTCATACTCTCACTCACTCACTCACCGTTACAGGCTTACTGACAACTTTTTGTTTTTATTTATCTGAGTTAAAATTTAAATTATTGTTTTCTTTCTTTTTTTTTTACTATTTTCCATGTATTCATATATATTGCATAAGAACTAATTGTATTTCTCCCGGGAAAGGGCACTGGCTTCTGTAACACAGGTTAATCACCTAGCACAGGAGCCAGGAACTTCAATAAAATTGTCTATACGTCCTATGTAAATAAAGATTAAAAAAAAAAGAATTATTCGCAAATTGATTCCTAACGAACATTATGTTTTAAAATTGCTGTAGTTGTATCTCAAGTGTCTACGCAGTTATGTGGAATCATTGAAAAAGGCGCGATTGCGGAAAAATGGGGCTGGGAATTATTTTAGTATTGACTACCACAGCGAAGCTTGCCGAGAAGGTTTACTCAATACATTTGCTGCCAAATACTGCAAAAATATTAGAATGTGTTACATTCATGTTCTAATCGAACTCAAAGTAACTTAAACTGACTGAAAACTTAATACTTTCTAAACTTGATACTGGCTAAATGCTCAAACCGAGTAAAGCCAATAAAAAAAAAGTGCGACTGCGTATGAAGAGTCGCAATTGATGCCTTTACGGAGCAAACACGTAAATATTTTGGATCCCTTCAAATCTTTCCCGGGTTATTTTGTTTGTGCACGCAAAATTGATTTATATGCATACAAATGTTTCTAGAATATTGAGTAGATCAGTAAATCCTAGATTACAATTCGTTTTTGCTGGAGAATTGAAATAGTACATTGTTTTTTGCGACGTAGGTGAGGGTGTTATGGAACCGACGGCTGCAGTGACTTTCCACGTGTATCAAACGATGTTTTTCAATACACTTACAAAGACATAAATAAATGACCCCCGTTTAACGAGGTAATTTTGCGTGCACAAACAACAAAACGAAAAAACGCCTTCACAAGCCACTCGCGGATTTAAATCTTCATCAGAGTCGATACTACGCGTATGGGTTAAAAAAAAGTAGCATCCACCGGCAACAAGTGGCTGTCATGCGCTTTAGCTTCCTTTTTAGCCGCTTCTAGCTTCTCTTGGCGGCGTTTGTGGCTGTCGCGTGTGGTCCGTGGGCGGCGACAAAATAAATGTTGCTATTATAATTCAGAACGCCAAGTAAGAAAATCGATAGAAGGCCATGGTCCAAAGCGAGGAGAAGTGGCAGGCGGTCGCCTCCTTCTGCGAAGTAGTAATGCTAGCAAAGGAGGAGGCCGCACGTGCACGCGCGAGCGAGCAGCCCTCACGCCCCAGCCACCGGGATCCCGATCCCGATTTCCGGCCACCGTAGGCGCGGGTTTGCGGACAGGAGCAATGGGTAGCTCGCCGTCCGACCGTCCGGTAACCGTCTGGACCAAGCCCAAGTCGTCGACGGCGCGTAGTGTCCCACGCGCGCCTCAAGGAGATGCCAGCAAACCGTAGGGGCCCAGCAGGGTCGAAGCCTACTGGGTTCACTTCTGAAAGGGAAACCCGGCCCTGGTATGAAAAGAAAAGAAGGAACAGGAGTGGGTTTTTAGTCTGACACACCGTGGAAGATGTCATTGGATGATTTTCCCACCTAAAAAAACGTCGTATTGTGCATATCCGTTTTTTGTCACTCTAGCCTGGCTACAAGAACAAGTGGAAAGTCACTTCAGCGAGAAAAGGTAAGACTTGCTTTGGATCCTTTCGTTGATGCGTTTCTCGATTGAGTGAACTGCAGCAGCTTAGGCCAATACAGCACAGGCTTTTTTCTAATCTTACCTTTAACGTAACTCCTCGATTCGTATAGACGAGTGTGATACAGTCCGCACAACTCATTAGTAAAAACAATCTTTTTGGGTCGTATAAATTTGAGTAATTCTTTTGATCTTAAAACATATTATTTAGATAGATTGCTTTCAAATCTACAAGTCCGTGATAAGGCCTGTCATACTGTATGGATCAGAATGTTGGGCTGTGAAAAAGACGGATGAAAAAAGATTGCATGAAGTGGAGATGAGAATGTTTAGAGGGATGTGTGGTGTGACGAGAATCAAATGGATAAAGTGAGAAATGAGTATATTACAGGAAGTTTGAAAGTGGCGCCAGTGACTGAAAAGTTGAAAGGGAATCGTTTGTCTTGGTATGGTGATGTAAAGAGGAGGGATGAAACGCATGTTACTAAAAGAGTTATGAGTACACATGTGGATGGGTGGAGAGGGAGAGAAAGGCCAAAGAAAAGATGGATGGATTGTGTGAGAAGTGATATGAAAGGAAAAAGAGTTAGTGATAGCATGACGGGTGACAGAACAGAATGGAAAAAAAAAACATGTTGAGCCGACCCCAAATAAAACGGGATAAGGGCAGGAAGATGATAATGATTGCTTTCGTTAGTTCCAGCACTTTTAGTCTATGTAATCGTGCGTCAAGGTTGACCTTTTACAGCCTCCAATTAATTTAAAACGTCCTTCCTTACTAACCTTACATTCTAAACTTTTAGTTTAACACGTGTAAATTATATCCCAACTTTAAGTATTAGATATTCAGAGTTTATAACTGGAAATTATGATTTATTTCTCATTTGGAAATGCGAGAACATTTTCTGATACGACATTTAAATAAATGAATTCGAGGAACGAGTTACTAAAAACTTTATAATTCAGTGATTTCGGTAGGTTTACACAGTTCTCTTTAATCCCTGATGACGCTTCTTTAATTATTATCACTACATAATATAAAATGAAGTCGCTTCCTCTGTCGGTCTGTCCCTATGTATGCTTAGATCTTTAAAACTACGCAACGGATTTCGATGCGTTTTTTTTAATAAATAGAATGATTCAAGAGGAAGGTTCATGTATATAATGTATGCATAATAAAGTAGAGAAACACTGATAATTTCAGAGGTATCTAATGTGATTTCGTAAATAAACATTTTTTCTGATCAAAATAATGTACTACAGTATTGTACATCTTAAAAAGGTCTACAAAAAGTCCGCGATGGTATATGCCCATCTCTTAGGGATAACCCACAATAACCATTTATTATCCTTTACTTTTTACGAGAAATAATGGCTTATTTACGAATTTAAGCAATACAGCATTAATCTTTATCCAATTAAGTACCTTAATTAAAATGCAGAGACATAGCGGTTGCGGTAAATAACTTGATTCTTTGAAAGATTGATGCGCCGACCTAAATATACTAATCAGTTGATACTGTTCTCGATTTGGAAGCTGTTCATTTTTAACCGACTTCAAAAAAAGGAGGAGGTTCTCAATTCGGTTGTATTTTTTTAATCATTTTTTTTTACGTTTGTTACCTCAGAACTCCGTCGTTTATAGACCGATTTGCAATTTTTTTTTCCCTAACAGGATAATCTTCCAGATTAGTCCCATTTTTTTCAAAATCCAGTTCTGATGATGGGGTCTATTAGGAATCGAGGGAACTCCTCAAATATTCTAGGCAACTATATAGTGATTTTAGTATTTTCATCGAGAACTTAAGCATTTACAGTCAAAAACTAACATTTGATGAAGTGGAACTGATGAAAAAAGCCAGAAATGACCAACGGAACTTCACCCCTACATAGTAATAAATAATACAATGCAAATAAATAAATGGTTCTGAGTAGTTATGTTGAAAATGGTAGCATCAAAGTGATCTGATGATGATGATGGAGCTGGAAGATAGGCACTGGAACTCCGTAATTAATCAATGTAACCTAACCGTGTTTGAGCTTATTATAATAAATTGTCATCAGATGCACTTTGGCTATAAGGTACTATCGAACTGACCTGATGATGGAGGCGGGAGGTGGATGGGGATTTCATGATAAAATAATGTTACCCTGGCAGTGTTTAGGTTAATTCGAATTGTCATGAGAAGTAGGTACTCTGGCTATAAATGTATCACAACTAAAAAGTGTGAAATAATTTTTTGCATGGAAAAACCTACTTTTACGCGGGCGAAGCCGTTGGCAAAAGCTAGTTTTATCATATTACGTTTCGCTATAATTAGGTATTTTCTATATTTATTTTATAGGCTGAAATGATGATGATGATGATTTTATAGCTATGTGAAGCAGGGTGTTAAGTCCCACAAACCTTTGTTAAACAGGGAGAACCCATCGACCAGACGTGTGTTTTGTCTGATCTGGGTAACTAACCAATAAATTGTTGATTTCGAGCGGTTTTATATATTCAAATCGCGTGGAAAACTCTAATTGCGCGATGCAGGATTTTGAATTTTTTAGTTCCTATATGGCGCTATAGATTTCGCTACTTATTAATAGAAAATTATGACCAAAGTATTATCCACTTCACCATGTAATTTGGAGACGAAAAATAGCTATGGAAGTTCACAAAACTGACAATAAGTATCCGACTTCCAACTTTACTGCCTTGTATGATAATGCAATTAGATTTGACGGATTACTTCTCTCACCTTGATAACAAGGACGTGTCTTGTAAATATTCAACAGCACCGCAACACGTGATGCCTATAATATCAGAATATTACAGAAGGACGATTCAATACTACGAGTGAAAATCACAAGTACGTATTACCGTAATAATACTCGTAGGTGTCACAAACAACGTAAGAAAAATTGCTGTATAATTTGCCGTGTGCCTGGTCCGAAGTCCAATTTTATTTCATTATATCACTATCTCACCTGATGGTAAGCAATGATGTAGTCACCACCGGTTCCATAGGTTACTTCTGAGTAACTATTTACTCTTGACTTAAATAGCCCTTGATAAGTTGTAGCAATGAGGAAACGCAGACTCCGGCAGGGAATCCCACTCCTTAGCTGTACACACCATGAATGTGTTCTTAAAATGTTTTATGCGTATTCATGTCCAGCATGTACCATTGGCGCATCACTGTATGTCTGATGGTCCATGATGAAAAGGGCTGGGCGCAATTAGGGCCATATTTTACCGGGACACAATGGCGGCGCGACCAGTAGCCGCTACCAACAAAATAGCTCTATAAAGAGTTACTCACCTGGTGTCAGTTTGGTTGCGCAAACAATTTATTTGGTGGCGCGACCAGCTCGGACGCCAGTCCGGCCGCTAGTGACGCCCCCACCAAAGAGTAGGTATGTTAGGGCTATATTTCACCGTGACACCATGGCGGCTCAAATGGTTGCGCAATTCCAAATTTTTTAGCCAAGGGGTAGAGGCAGATCGACAGTCAGTATAATTATGTTAGGAGAACAGCTGCATCAGGGCTACAGGCTAATATGTCGCTACAACCCAAGGAAGTGGAGCAGTAACCAAACATGCAGGTGAAACCACGGGGAACCACTGTACTTTATATTTTTGGTACTCCTGACTTAAAACAATACAGATACTTTCTTTATCAATTTCAAATCATACTTTAAACTTGCACAACCCTTTAAAAGTAGATATATATTTGTCTAATTAGCCAGAATGTTATCAAGGCACGTTTCACAGGCGATCTTCTTCGATATCACAGTACCTACACCGGGTGTATATTGTTACTGTAAAAGCCCGAACTACGCTAAATTTTAGGTTTTACTAATAAATCCTTAAATGTACCAAAAAGGGAACAATTTTTTGGACCTTATACCATTAGACATACAGGTACACGACGTACATCGTACATCGTACCATTAGACGTACATGCTAGCTTTTACCAGAGACGGTTGGTAAATGTTGGTTTTGGGAAGAATACCATCATTATGGTTAACACCCCGACTTAGAGCAATCCGACCAGCATATGTTAGGTTTGAAGGCTAAGGTGGAAGCGGAGCAGAGCTCCCGCCTTACCTATCGTGGTTATTTTTTTTAAAACCACCCTGACATGTCTATTTATCGACATGTACGGTATATTTGTAGCAAATCTTCAGATTTACCATGTGAATTGTGGTGTAGCGAAATCTATGGCGTCACATAAGAACTAATCCTGCATCGCGCAATCAAAGTTCTCCGCGCGATTGGAACATATAGAACAGCCTGAAATCATCTATCGGGAAATTACCTGCCAGACATAACACCCGTCTGGCCGGAGATTCCTCCCTTTTCAACGGAGGTTTGCGGGACTTTACTCTCTGTTCCGCATACCCCCAAAGTGGTAATTGCGCAAAATAAACGAAGATTTTCAAACCTTTTCGGACTTTTACCGTAACCAGTTGGTAAATCTTAAGTTTTACCAGTAAACCTTGTATTTTACCGGTAAATCTCAAGTTTTGCCAGTAAATCTTAGGATTTACCGTAGTTCGGGCTTTTACAGTAACATATTATATACCCAACCTTCTCAACGATCCTATGCTACAACTCCAAAGTTAATATCTGACTTTACGAGTTAAATATTATCTTTACTCACATGTAAAATGTCTTCGCTTTATCTTCGCCGGTTGAGTTGAAATTCACTTTTTTATTGCGTTACAGGCTCTTTGCACCCGTTTATTCAAACTGTTCTTATTTAAATTTGATGTCCCTTGAGATATATACACCTACTTCTTACTCGTTAAGATTATTCTTACAAGCTTTTGCTTAAAGATTTCCTCACTTCCTTGAAAAAACCGGGCAAGGGCGAGTCGGACTTGCGCACTGAGGGTTCCATACAAACTTACCTATGAAAACAATTCAATTCCCGAATTGAGTTACGAAGATTTTTCCGAATCGTAAAACACCTTCTTTTTGTGACGTAACTACAAATTCACAGTTATTTTTTTTTTTTATATTTGAGCTATGATACCTTGCTTCATGCCAAATTTCAGGATTCTAGGTCAACGGGAAGTACTCTATGAATTTCGATTCCCTAGAGAGTTAAAGAGATAACGTTAATCTCAGGTCTTTCCCAATGACCTCTCACGCTCAAGGATGGCGCAAGAAGGCGAGTTACTAACTAAAATCACACTTGTGTCCTTCAGTTGCCCTTGGCGTCCCGAAGCCCTAGCGAGTAGGGTCCTGCTGGGCCCCTACGGTTTTGCTGACATTTCTTTGAGGCGCGCATGTTACACTATGCGCTGTCGACGACTCGGGTTCGGTCCGGACGGTTACCGGATAGCGAGACGGAGAGTTACCCACCGGTCGCCGTACGCAAGTCCGCGCTTACGGTGGCCGGGGATCGCCCTGCAACTCTTGACACCCGGGGCGTATCTTGTAGCAGAAGCTGGGGCGAGAGGATATCCGTTCCGTTACATTTTCGGACATCTTCTTTCCTAGCGTTACTGATTCGCAGAAAGAGACAGTGGACGTTTTTCGGCTGAAATGATGATGATGATGAGGTCAGATAAACATCAAAAAGTAATTAGCATAATATATCTTTAAGATTTATTCTTATTAATTGCTTTCATTCATATTTTCATTGTAATGTGCCATTACTTTTTAAACCATCAAAAAGGTTCGGTTTAAAGAGTCTCTGTTTTATACCTTTGTTTTACGGGACTTTTGGGGAAAGATAAGAAAGTCTAGGATGTTTACTTCTAAACAGTACCTACAAATCATTTATTTGCGACAAGGGTGACATAAGTTAAAAACCATGATTTTATGAGAGAATTCTTGAATTTTCATAAATAAATTCACTTTCTGTTCATTAAAAATTTGTATGCAAAAATTATGATGCAATTACTAGCGAAATAATATATATTTTTAGTCTTAGACAGTAAAATTATATTTTGTAATGTATCTGTTGGATTGGAAAAATCTGTCTGTTTGAGATAGCAAGTTTTATGACAAGAAGTACCTATATATAGGTTATATATTATATAGGCAGCGTCCCGGCGGCATCTTTATGTCGACACCGCCACCGGCCCACGCCACGCTGAAAACCAGCGCTGTGAGCTCATCGCATTATGCGTGAGGCCGCAGCTTTATGCTGAGCGTTTTTTTTTTTTTATATTTGATAGGTTCGCGCTTGACCGCTAACTCACCTGATGGAAAGCGACGATGCAGTCGACGATGCGTATTTACATTCTGTACATGGCCAAAACGCATCCACAGGAAACTGCTCGCGTATACATTGTAGTGCAGTTTTTAAATTTGCGATTACAATGTATACACGAATTTTGCGTACTACTCGTGTATAGTTTGTAACTTAGACGCGCACATGTGTATTTCCATTGTATACAAGGCCAGAACGCAGCCATAGGAAACTGCTCGCGTATGCTTTGTATTGCTATTTTTAAATCTGCAATTACAATGTATACATGAATTCTGCTCACTGGTCTTGTATAGTTTGTAACGTGTTTCCAAACTATACTACTTGTTAACATCACTTAGGCCTGACAAAAGCTGCGATATAGGTTAATAAAATCATTTATGCATATACATAATGGAATGAAGCTTTAACATTATTAATGTAGAATTAGATAAAAAATAATGGCTTTTAACTTAACCAAACCCAAATGATTCACTAACATTAGAAGGGGATCCGCTTCTAATGTTAGTGAATCATTTGGGTTAGGTTAAGTTAAAAATCACGCCTGGGTTATGTCATGTTAGAATAATGACCATTAGAACACGATGGCGAGCTAACAAAGCGATCATGTGGGTTAGGTTAGATTAGAACAGTGACCATTAAAGCGTGAAGGCGAGCGAGCGCAGCGAGCGTGCCGCGGTAGCGGCCGCCGAGCGCCAGATTCCCTTCTAATGTTAGTGATTAATTTGGGCTCCCAGCTTGCACTTGATGATTACTTCAAACTTTGCCGAAGATTCAAATTCAAACAGTTTTTCTTGGAATTCACCACATTCACTCAGTAAAAACTCTTGCAGAGTGTCTTTGGTAATCATTTTTCACATTTGTATTAAGTAAACAAACGTATTTACCACTTTTTTATAATAAATTATGCAGAGACAACAAAAAACCGCTAATAAAAACAAACAGCACGTGCTGAAAGATGATGCAATGTTTAGAATAGATACGCAGATATGATTAGCATATAATAGAAAGAGAGGTCAACAAATCAAAATGGCGAGCATGCAACTGCTCGCGTATAGTTTGGAATCTAGAGTTTTTCGCGCCTATTCCGATCTATACACGATTAGTTTGCATGCGGACTAGCACTGTATATTATGGAACAAAGCTAGTTACTTTGGCTACTACAAAGTATACGCGAGTATTTGCGTACTACTCTTGTATACATTGTAATCGTAAATTTAAAAACTGCACTACAATGTATACGCGAGCAGTTTCCTATGGATGCGTTCTGGCCATGTACAGAATGTAAATACGCGTCGACGATGGAGCGCGCTTACCTAGAAGTAACCTATTCACTCTTGACTTAAAGATTCCCGGGTTGTAGCCATCAGGAAAAACAGATTGCGTTCGGCCGTTTTGCGCGGATGTGACGCATATCTTCCCTATCTATTAATTATGTTTGTTAGCTAGTTTTAAGCTTGCGTCATTTTGCGTAAATTAACTGTTTTTCTTTCTTTCTTTCTATATAGGAAGAAAGACATTTTATTTGCGGAAAATGACGCAATCTTAAGATTAAATTACAAATTATAAAAATTCTATAGGGAGTATATGCGCCACGTCCGCTCAAAATGGCCGAACGCTCGGCATAATACCGTGATCACATGCATAGTGCAACAAGCCCACAGCGCTGATTTTCAGCGTGGGCCGGTGATGGCGTTGACGTCGGAATTTTGTGCTGATAAATTTGAGTAAACACATATATATATATATATAACATATAACGGAGGTAAAACCAATAAAATCTTAAATAAGTAGATAAAATTATCAAAAAAGTTACTTTTGACAAACACTCTCTTTTATTTATTCTATTTTATTTATTTAGGTTAACCAACAATTGTTTACACATATACAATTTCTAACTTAATGACTAGGGTAACATTTACAAGTGCAACAATTAATTAAAAGTTAACACCACATGCACAAAAAAAAACGGCTTCACATAACATATTTATAATATCTTATTTGAAATTAGAAGTTCCAAAAAAAAAGCAATTAAAAATTATAATTGAAAAAAAAAAAACAATTATCATTCAATACTGTATAGATACAACATAATTATACAGTATTGAATGATAATTGTTATTTTTTTTTAATTATTATTATTTCACTAAGTACCTATTACACAGTATTATCATAATTTATTGTTCCTGCTTAATATCAACACATTCCCATCGACAGTGTTGGAAACTCAAAGTCATTCCGCATTAGTGTACTTCCTGTTCCCTCAGTTATTGTTTAAGATAAATCCTATTGTTACATACTACACTCCTGGCCATAGAACTGTACCCAGTACAATCCCTAAGGAAACACTACGAACAATTATAATTATAGTTAGTTGATTAATTCGCTACATATTTCAGTCTTTGTGTTATGTTATTCTTGGCCAGATTATTATGACCCTACTTGGAACTCGGAATTGTATTTGGTGCAACTCAGTGGTCCCCAACCTGTGGTTCTCATACCAGTGCTGGTCCACTGGAACCGCGTCCTTTGGCACAGACGCAACGTAATGTTGTCACTTTATACATAAAATGATATCGTATTTCCTCTTATTATTTTTTTATTTTTCCCCCAAAAATTTATTTTTATTTATCTATCTTATTCAAATCTATTAGCACACAATACCGTGCCGACGTCTTTATGTCGATACCGTTACCGGCCCACGCTGAAAACCAGCGCCATAGACTCGTCGCATTTTGCGTGCAGTCACGGAGTTATGCTGAGCGTTCGGCCGTTTTGCGCGGATGTGGCGCATATTTTTCACATAATATACTTATAATTTGTTGGTTCTAAATTTGCGCCTTGTTCCGCCAAATAAAATGTTTTTCTTTCTTCTTTCTTTCTTTCTTTACTAGAGCTAAAATATGGTCCACGAATAGGGTTGCCAGAGACCTTATCATGACGTAGATATTAAAATGTCAGGCGTGGGAGCGAGAAAGAAGGATGGAGCTATACACTCTATATACTCGTAGCTCCATCAATTGAACAGTTTAGTTTAGGTCGTAAAATGAATCGCGATAAGAGCTCATGGTAAACTCTCAGGTCTTGAAACGAAAAGTCCGACAGATCAGTCAGTTTAGTCAGATATTTGGACAAAAAACTTACAACTTAAAAAAAAAACTCAGCTTTTTTAACATTGGCCATAAAATCTTTTTAAATTCTAATGAAACAACAATAAAATTGACTGATATAGTTGAAGAAAGAAAAACTTTTTATTTGCCGAAAAAGGCGCAAACTTAAAACTAACATATTGTAAATATTTCCCTTGACAAATACATAATTAAAAATAAAATATATGCGCCAGGTCCGAGCAAAACGGCCGTACGCTCAGCATAATGCTTTATCCACACGCAAAATGCGACGAGTCTACAGGGCTGGTTTTCAGTGTGTACCAATAGATTTGAGTAAAATAAATAAAAATAAATTTTAGGACAAAGTCATAATTGGAAATAACAATAATAAATAAACAAAGAGGAAATACAATTATCTACATACGTATAAAGTGGCAACATTACGCCACGTCTTAAACAAGGGCGATGGTTTAAAGAACTCAGTATCCAGGTCAAAACCACTTCAAAAAAATAAGTAAACAAAAATTAACAAGGACGCGATGACGTATAACGAAAAAGGATGTGATGCTTAGCAAAGCCTTTGCTAGTCTGCTCCGCTTGCTCTCGCGAACATATTGGCGTTTCGTCGTGATAAAATCCCCACTTTACTAAATCGTCGTCAAGATACTTAAAAAACCATTTAAATTTGTAGTGTTCTGGCATACATCTATGAAGTGCTTACCTACGTACATTTGTACATTATCTATAGAACAACAAATAAATTAATTTGAAAGTGATTTCGTACTTCCAAAAAAGGCCCTTAGGAATAAACTCAAATAAAAACACGTTCAAGAGAAACTCTTCAGGGAAATTGGTCACAAAAGCGTCCCGAACACGACGTTGGAACGCTAATTGTCTAACTTTTGAAGGAAATGGATACATTCTCGTCGAAATTTTGATGAAAATGTTGGCTCAAGTAGCTTATTCACAAATAAGTTTTGTGTTGTCAACACTACAAAAATAATAGAATACCTCTCTCGTCCAACACATCACAGTGTCTCAAGACGAAAATCTATGAACAGTGCGTGTTACCAGTGATGACATATGGCACTAAAATGGGGTAGCTTACAATGGGTCTCATCAGAAGGCTTAAAGTTACCCAAAGGGCAATGGAAAGGGCTATGCTCGGAGTTTCCTTGCGTGATCGCATCAGGAATGAAGATATACGCTGGAGAACCATGATCGACATAGCCCGAAGAATGGGTCGGGGCCGAAAGGTTATAGAGTGTCGAACGCGCACCGGAAGACGCAGCGTTGGAAGGTCTCCAACAAGATGGACCGATGACCTGGTGAGAGTCGCGGGAATGCGATGGATGCGAGACGCACAGGACCGTTCATTGTGGCGACACTTGGGGGAGGCCTATGTCCAGCAGTGGACGTCTTTCGGCTGAAATGATGATGATTATACGTTATAGGCTTTGTTAAAACTAAGAATAGGGTGCTTTAGCACTTTTATAGTAGTCCATAGCACTTTCTTAGAGTCTGATATTGATAAAAGCACATTGTTCATGTGTTATATGCATAGCACAGCATTGATCACTATTATACACTACACTAACTCAAAAGGTTTAGTTCTCTTTAGTCTACGCACTAGGTTCGTGTTGTGTTCGTGGGCTTCAGCAAATTTTTGAATGATGGTGGTGACGAGTTTTATTTTAAGGTCACGGTGGAGGTCGTCTTACTGGATAGTTATTATGTATGTAGGTATGTGCCATGTATATTTCGCGAAATATTAGACCGTATTTTAAATATGGTCATCTTTAAGAGTACACCTACTGGATATTTACTATTTATGTAGTTATTCACCATGTTCATGTTTTGATATCTTTAATTAGGTCGGGAGTCGGGAGCCTGACCTAACGTGCCACTCATTCATGCCTTTCCACTCATACCCTTTACATCATAGCCAAATTCATTGCCACATTTTTCATGAAACTCATTTCAGTTCCAGCCAATCACCACAAGAAACATAGAGGCAACATTATCAAGTCCGAAGAATATTCCACCACCTTCGACCCGAGTGAAGGCGACAATGGTGATGGAGGTGACATCGAATGGCCTGAAGTGGACCGTATCCGCAACTTCGACCTACCTAACGTTTTTGGACCTGGAAGAGTGGAGAGCGTCCGTAGTGAGGTATTGATTCTGAATTTTGAACAACCAGTGTTGTGTCGAAGAATCGCCAGGGCACGGCACATATTGCTCGCAGAATAGATAGATGGTCTATGGGACGAAATGGTTCTGCAGTGGTGACCAAGTACCGGAAGATGAAGCGTTGGAAGGCCTCCCACACCGACCGACGGGGTGTACTATGCCAAATCGAATTAAAAATAATTGAATGTCAATTGATCGAACTCTTTAATTAAACATCTAAATAGTCGAACGTTCATAATATCGAATGGTTAATGATTCGAACGTTCAATATATTGACCACTCAATACGTCGAGTGTTCAAAATTAATACCAAATGTTTATTTGATTGAGCGGCCAACGCATCGCACATTAAATTAAGCTGTTGATCCCCGCAATAACGCCGGCGTTAACGCGCCATTGTCTTTCTATTGTGTCTCTAATTACGCTACTCAATAAGTTAATATGCGATTTCTATCGAAATATGAATAATTATACTGCATTTGATTAGACTAAAAAGCTGACTCCAACATAGTGGGAAAGTGTGCCCCGCTGGGGCAGAGCACCACCGTGTCCTCGTGGGGGAGATCGGCGGCAGCGATCTCTGGCGCCGGGCCTTGGTGCCGGTCATGGTACGAAGCGAGGAGGAGTGGCAGGCAGTCGGCTCCTTCTGCGAAGCAGTAATGCTAGCAAAGGAGGCGGCCGCACGTGCACGCCGTGCTGCCGGGATCCCGATCCCTATTTTCGGCCAACGTAAGCGCGGGATTGCGGACGGCGAGCAATGGGTAGCTCGCCGTCCGACAGTCCGGTAACCGTCCGAACCGAGCCCAAGTCATCGACGGCGCGTACTGTTCCACGCGCGCCTCAAGGAGATGTCAGCAAACCGTAGGGGCCCAGCAGGGTCGAAGCCTACTGGGGCCAAGGGTCTGATTCTGAAAGGAAGACTCGGCCCTGGTACGAAAGGCAACGAAGGAACAGGAGAGGGTTTTTGGTCAGTAAAAGTCTGATCCCACCCCGCCCAAGAGCAAGGGATGTCACTGGATGATTTTCCGACCTGCAAAAAAAAACATAGTGGGAAAAATCAATAAATTATTTCAGTTATATTTGCAAATAACTATTTTATGAACAAATCCTTGTCATGTTACTTTAGCTATATAATGATTTCAAGCTGTTACCTTTTCACGTACTTAAATTGACATTATTTATATTTTCAGTCGGTGCCAGCCAAACACCATGGTAAATCGGGGCACGGGACTCATTCACATTAAACATCGGATGGAACTGAAGAGCTACGGAAACTGTATCTAGACATTGTGACATTATATCAGTAATAACGACTGTAAAATAGAATAGAATAGAATTGTATTTATTCGATGCAGGCAATACAATAGGCAACAATAACAAAAAAAGTACAGATTTACATTATAGTTGCGCTGAGCGTGCCCGAACCGAAAGGGTCGCCAACTCAGCAATTGCTGGGCGTCAGACACCCAGCGCTGATTTTCAGCTGGCACCCCGCAGTGACGGAAGGATGGTAAATAAAAGTAAAATGTAAAAAAGTTTGAAGTTGAATGGAACATGGAACAAGCCAAGAAGATTATCGGCAATCAAATGATGCGCTCGTCGTGTCGTGGCTACAAAGTCTTCAGCACCGACACCGAGTTGATAGCCTGTCAGTTTTCTTTCGAGGGGTGTGCGTCGGAATTACACAGTTTAATTTCGCTAAACTCATTGCATCATCGGATACCCAAACGTACAGCGATGAGCCATCTGTACATGATAGACATACCACTTATAAGCACAAAACGTATTGGCGATACATTCATTGTACGTACAGCTAAGGAGTCGCATTGCCTGGAGAAGTCTTCATTTCCTGATAGCTACAGCCTAAATATTTTTAATTTTAAGGCAAAATTGAATAAATTATTTCTAGGCAAGCGTATTTCGTCGTCAATCACATCATAGCTTCCGATCAGCCCTCCTAGCCAAGTTACAACCGTTTTGTTTCGATTCTCTTTTCGTCGATCGCCTCGAGTAGGCCACGCTTCCATTTCCTTTATTTGGACGTCATCTCAACGCTCAGTCACGTGGTCAGAACAAAGGAATAGGAAGCGTGGCCGACTCGAGGCGATCAACGAAAAGAGAATCGAAACGGTTGTAGCTTGGCTAGGGGGGCTGAGGCCCTACTGCAAGCGATACACTTTGCGACCTAAACTGAACTGTTAAAGGGATGGAGTTATTTAGGGTGTATAGCTCCATCCTTCTTTCTCGCTCGCATAAGTGACATTTTAACATGTGATGGTAAGGCTACTGGTGAGATAGTGGTCAAGCATAAAACCTATCAACAATAAAAAATAAAAATAAAAAATTTCGGTAGCACATGTTAATCCTATTGTTTAAAATTTCGTCGAATATTTTAACAATCGTCATTGCTGAAGTAACGTCACTTTGTCCAGACTCTCGTATTGTTTTATTGGAAAAACGTTTTGCAAAATTGTAATAATGTAAACAGTGCCTAATATAATCTTCAACAGCAAGCAATCTCTCTTTTTATTCAATCTTACTTAAATGTTTCCTGATTTCATTTGGAGAACGACATTATCAGTTATTAGCTTTTGCATATCACTTCGTCTTAATATGAGTATATTATAGCATTAACACGAATCCTATAACTGTATATAAATAAATTTATGGCCAAAATTCATAATCATTTCTGACGATAGACATCCACTATTGGATATAGGCCTCCCCCAAGTGTCGCCATAACGACCGGTCCAGTGCATCTCGCATCTATCGGATTTCCGCGATTCTCACCAGGTTATCGGTCCGTTACGTGGTCGCCGCTCAAGAACCATTCAGCCCCATCGACCATCTGTTCTGCGAGCAATGTGCCTAAAATAAGTTCTAAAAAAAAAAAGTTCGTAAAAAGTATCATTTAAAAAATAAATATATTTCATTTTTAAAGTTTTGAAAAGAAAGGGAATAGTTAGTTTTAGATTTTATCATCTTTAAAAAACTTTCATTTTTGACTGGCCTGTTGGTCTAGTGGTTAGTGGCCCTGACTGCTGTGTGGTCGTGGGTTCGATTCCCACCCAGGACAAATGTTTGTGTGATGAGCACAATCATTTTGTTCTGTGTCTGGATGTAATTTATCTATATATGTATGTATTTAGAAATATATAAGTATGTTTATCAGTTGTCAAGTACCCATAACACAAGTTCTGCTTAGCTTGGGACTAGACGGCGTTGGGTGATAGTTGTGGAATATTATTTATTATATTTTATTATTTCTTAACTTCAGTGTTACAAATGTGTGTATTTAAGAGGGTCCTTTTTCACTCGCCTATCGTCAACATCGAGCATGGTTTAAAAACTTGTTACGTCATCTAATGCAATCCAACGCGCTGTTTGACGAAAAGGCAACGCGAAAAAAGAGAGAAAACGCATGTAAACTCTGTTAGCATTCGCTAATTCCGTGATTTACTCGAATATTTCACAAAACTTGTTCCAGGAAATACGTGTCTTTTTTAACCCTTAAAAGTTTTTGAAAATAATTGTCGTAATTCAGAATCTTGATTAAATTTGCAAGGCTTCTATTGTTATACTATTTGTATTTTGACTATTTTAATTTTTGAGTAAATTATGAAGTGTCAAATTTCATGCAAAATAACAGATTTTCGGAGGTCTTTACTGGATTAGTTTTACACAAATTTTTAATTTGATTTCAATTTATGCCTAGATAATATCCACAAGATACTGTGTTTTCAAAATATCTAATGAAAAATGTGTAATAACGTCATAATCGCGTAAGAGCGGTTGTATTAAAAACAGTGAAAACATAAATTATTGAAAGATCTTTAAAGTTGAAAGTATCATAAAAAGAAAAACCACCTGAGTTTCAATTTCCTTAGCAACACAGAAATCCTCTTTAATTTAATCTCTCAAGCAGATGAAAACAATGAGAAGTGGAAACCACTTGAAAATTCTGAGCACGAAACCCGTCATGTCTTGTCAAAAGTTTTGGCGACGTGAACAAAGTTCTAACGAAGAATATACGGAATAATTATTACGGCAGAAAATGATACGAATAAATAGTAAATAAGGAAAAAAAATACACTGTGGTGACTTCTATAAAATTTATTTATTTTTATTACATAGGTAATAGTTTAAAAATACTAACTGTAATTACAATAAAAAATAAATTAAAAAATAAGGTGACTTAAAAGTAAATAAAGACAAAATTAAACCTTTAGTTTCTAATGAGAATTGTTTGGTCGACCCAGTCGTTCTGGGCTATCGTTTTAGAGTTCCGTACCCAGACGGTAAAAACGGGACCCTAGTGCTAAGTCTCCACTGTCCGCCTTTCACCAGGGTGTATCTCATGGACCGTGATAGTTAGACAGTTGAAGTTTTCACACATTACGTATTTCTGTTGACGCTCTATCAAAAAATACTAAATACAGAATAAAATAAATTGTATGAAAAAAATTTAGAGATAATGGTACGGAACCCTTCGAGCGCGAGGCCGACTCGCACTTGACCGGTTTTTTTGAGGTGAGAATTCCGGTTCTTCTCCATAGGAAACGATCAATTTGGAACCGAGCACTAGCTTCTGACGTTTTATAAGTGCCCATGTAGGCCTATGTAAAATAAAAAACTTTTGTCTTGACTTTAAAATGACTTCCCGCTCTGGATGGAACGAGAGCGAGTGTTAGACAACCTTCTTTCACACACACCAAACCAAATGACCTGTGTTCCTTCAGTTGTCTCTTGCGGTCCAGGACCTCGATCCTGGTCGTGGATTTTCAAACAATCACGCAGCCTGGTGTAGGCTACCTACGAGTATTATACTGCATTCGTTCGAAGATATACTTTAATGTAACCATGCAGCTTCCCGCATTCACTAGGCGAACCAATCGCAGCTTTTCAGAGCCTAAAAGCAAAAACAAAACGCACCGTATCCGAGCAAGTATCTGTCAGTAACGTCAAATGTCATTCCATACGTTTGCGCGGCAACCAATACGTTTTAAGTTGTGTTTTATTTGCTTTTTTACCAATTTAAGTAATTAAATGAGAGCAAAGTGCTTGTATAATTTGTAATGAAGTATGCCAAAACGAAAAGATATAAAATACTATCTTCATATGATGAAAAGTTTGAAAAAAGGACGAAACGACGATAACATAGTACGTCACCTGTCCTATCTCTATTTAATTCTTTGATTCCAGGTGAAGTAATAGATTTATCTATTAGATTATTCAGTGAAGTAAGAGTTTCACGTACTTAACCCAAATAATTGTATGCATTGACACGATCAAACTCCTCGGGGTGTTTACGAGATGAACACACGAGCTGGTTTCCTTGTTCCATAACTTTAAAGGCTTTGCCTTGGTACATTATACAGTGTAAGACTGTAAATCAAATGGGTTTCGAAATATGAATATACCTACTGACGCGGGTTGTGAACGTGATGCATTGACGCGTTCAGCTGACTCGGGATGTTTACGAGATAAACATACGAGATTGTTTTTTGCCCCACACCTTTGGGGTAACCTGAAAAGCTTCGTCAGGAAAGTTATCTACAGTGCAAGTGAAATGGATTTTGAATATTGTACCTATGGACACGAGTGATGTACGAGATACATTGGCGCGATCCGCTGACTCGTGGTGTTTACGAGATGAACACACGATGATCTTTACCTTTTGGTACATGGACACGGGTGATGTACGAGATGCATTGACGTGATCCGCTTACTCGTGGTGTTTACGAGATGAATGCACAATGGTCATTACCTTTTGATAAAATCCGAAAGGCTTTGCCTAGGTACACTTTGGTACCATAACAGGGTCAATAGTTTTAGGTTTTTAGACCTTGTATTTAGGATGATCCTCAAGAAGTGGACATTAAACTAGATATCTGTTGTATCATCATCGGCTCCAACAGGCACAACCCCAACTGTTACAGACTTGAGTATAACATTTCCTGAACTAGCATCTGAGCTAGTCGTTGAACCAGTTACTATATTTCCTGAAGTATTACAGTATTTATATCTACGAAACCAAATGATTTAATGGCCTGACTTAATGAATGACTTAACCCACATCTAGAATACCATTTTTGGAAATACTCAAGGAATATGAACAAAACTAGATAAAAATGTGTGTAATTCACTGATAATACAAGAATATACTGATACAAAAAGATTAAATCAGAACAGAATCAGTTGGGTTTGGGAATCACTAGACCCTATCTAAGCTTCTCAGCAATGATGGCATAAATAGGCTGAAACTAATTTTCCCAGTTGATTGATACTGGAAGAGTTTTAATAGATTTGCACTTCACATAAACAAAGATATTGTCAAAGATGTTGATAGAGACGACTACCTGCATGGGAATACTTCAACAGAGAACATTTAAAGTCCTAAAGACATGCCACAGAAGCGGCAAGCTTATTATGAAGCCAGCCTAATCTTCAACTGTAACCCGTCAGGGAAACGGGAATGGTCCATCTTGGTACAACCAGCAAAGAATAATACCTAGGCCTGGACGAAAGTAACTGCAGTCCTCATATTAAACTAAAACCAAGCAATTCTCGCAACACATCCAGTGTATGCTAGAACACAAAAAGTTTCACCACAGGCTCATGGTTGAAACTAGAGGTTAGTCATGCTTACAGATTAGCCCATTCCCTACCTCGTTCATAGAGGATTTGTGGTAATGCCCCAATTTTGAAACACATCAGTGGATGTTCGGTAAGTGCATTTTTTCTTCCATAACTTATCAACCAAAATTCAACGGTTCAAAACAAAAATGGTTTTACAAGTGATCAATCAGGATCTTCAAGATCAGGGGCCAAGATGAATGCATATTTATGTATAAAACCATTCATAATTTACTGCCATTGAGCACAAATTCCCCATGGAAACCGTGTGGGAATCAACTTATATCCAAGATATTTTTTGGTTTCCCAACAGGGATGGAGAAGGGAGGTTTATTGAAACCTTTAAACCCCTGAACAAATTGGTTCACACATCCAAATTTATAAGATGTAAGATAACTGCGGTAGCTCTAGTGTACCCAGGAGATCTTATGGCAAAAATTGAATCCAGATCACAGGAGATACCTATTATTTCATTATGATCATTTAAAAAGAGTCTATTGCTGTCCCAAATGGGATTTGTTTTACACATTATGCATTTTTGATAGTGGTTGTTACATGTATATCTATGATCAAAAGTTCACAAATCAGTATGTACATCATCTTGATGACCTTTTGTGTATTGGTTCAGACTATATAGTCTACTACTATACACACTACACTATTCATACTAGCCTACTATTATATAATAAAAGGTTGAAAAATATTCAAGGAACAATTACTCCTTTTTACAAAATACGCCATCCCAATCATGTTAATTATTTAGATTTTATATATGACACTTATACAATGACTGATGTCACATACAAAAAATGTTGTTTCTGTAAATCCCTTAAAAATATTTACAGAAACAAGTTTCTTAGCTTATGAGAGATTACTCACTTAATAGGTACATCAACTGTTGCATTATTTTGTTGCAACAACATTTGTTGTTGGTTGGTTCTATACTAAAATTAGAACATAAATACTTAGTTATAAGTAAAGGCAACTAAGATTCAAAATAAAAATTCATCCAATCATCAAACTAGACCTACAATAATGCAACAAGAACTGGGGGGGGGGGCGCAATTGTAGTGATAACAGAAGTCCATGCGTTCTGGAAAAAAGATAAAAAATTATAATTATCACATAAATTATTTAGAACTGCTTCACATTTTTTACCTTTAAAAATTCTATTTTGTTAAACATGAGTACTTACACATTTTGTGTGAGATTTATAATAGTTTGCTGTATCTTATATAAACCGAATGGGAGGAATATGGTATCAACAATTAAATAATATAGCCAGAAATATGGAGCAATGGTGTGAAAATAATTAGATTTGTCTATTTGCTTCATATATGGATTCAAAAGACAACAAAGAGACCAATTAACAATCTCATACATCTAACATAGAGTGGGAACAGAATATCTCTACATTTTAGTAGGTATATTGTGTCTCAGTTTGGTCAAACTGATTGATCTTTTCCCTTCTACAAGTAATACATAAATGTGATGCCTGTGTTTCCTGGATACCAGATTCAAAATACATTTAATTAGATGTTTTTTACTGCCCTTGAACATAATAATTTATTTCTTTTATGTGTTCTTTCCTCCATTTAGCCCAATATTGGGGAGGCTACAAAAATCAAAAATGAAAAGGTGATGTCATATTGACCTTCACAAGCTTGTCCACCATTGAAAATAATGTTAGTTTTTTCAAGCTGTTAGTCTTTATAGGTACTCAATAAAAAACTATTGCATTCCTCTTTTAAAGAGTGTCATCTTACACACCTCCTTACACTAATTTCCAGAATATAGACATGATGTTCTTCCATCAGCCATAGAGGTTACATTAGGTTACCTTACAAATAATGCCTCAATTCAATGTTACTTATAGGATCTCACTTATTCACACAGTCTATACCAATTAATAAATTAATAGACTCATAAATTGGTCGTAATGATCACATCCAGAGATTATGTTAAGGTTTCTATAAAAATCAAATTGTCTAAAAAGTTAGTGAATTTGTTTGCACTTAGCAGAGCCCAAGTAGCACAGATTTATCATCTATAAAAATACCCAATATTATAGTTAATGTAACCGGTGTAAACATTTCTATCCTAGACACTATAAAAACATCTGGTTCTGGTTGCAGCGGACCGAACCTCTTATTTACCTTTATTTTAGTTTTTATTTTATTATTTTTATTGTTTTAGTCAACATACAAAAATAGAGCCATTTTCTGTAACGAAAATGCACGGCAAAACCTGAAATCTTCCCTGACACTACTTTATTTTATTACATTAGATACACTCAAGAGTATTAGGGAAGATAATACTCATTTAATACTTTCTTTGAATAACCCACACAAGCCAATTTCTTCGTCTACCATTAGTAGATGGATAATAATAATAACAATATATATATAAATATACATATATATATATATATATATACTTTCTCTATGTGTGGCATAGATATTAGCGTTTTTTCAGGGCATAGTACAAGACATGCATCCACGTCGACTGCTAAAGCTAGGGGAGTATCATTAGATGTAATTAGGCAAACGGCTGAACAAACAGTTCTTCAACTTTTGCAAAATTTTATAATATACCTATTTCCAACAATTCATCTGAATTTGCTCATGCTGTGCTTAATGCTGAACAAAATATTTGCTTATAAATGCCTTAATATGTTTAAAATAATTATAAAAAAAAAATAGACATATATACATAAATAATATAAAATGTATAAGTATGTCAAAAAAGACTGATTGTCTCATATTACCATTATATTAAGAGCCTAATAAGTACCTAAGAGATTTTGGTTCCTGAAATATATTTGATTGATATTAAAAATCTTAATTTTGCTTTAAGTTGACTCTTAACATCTGCATGGTTAAATTAAAGTATATCTTCGAACGAATGCAGTATAATAGATGATCAAACGAACTTACCTGTGATGTTCGATCATTATTATACGTAGCTTCGTTCGAAGATATAGGGAACCCTCCCTACCCTACCCAGCAAAACTTAAGATTTATCTCTAACTCTGAAAGAATGACATTTGACGTTACTGACAGATACTCGCTCGGATACGGTGCGTTTTGTTTTTGCTTTTAGGCTCTGAAAAGCTGCGATTGGTTCGCCTAGTGAATGCGGGAAGCTGCATGGTTAAATTAAAGTATATTTTCGAACGAAGCTACGTATAAATGATCGAACATCACAGGTAAGTTCGTTTGATCATCTATTATATATGAAATCTACTTTACGGGTTGGACCCATGATTTAGTCATCGAAAGCGCTACTGCTGAGCATGAAATCTCGTGGGTTCGAGTTTCAAGTTTGGCAAAGCAGTGTTGGGTTTTACCAACAGCAATTCCTCAATAGCAACTTGGAGCCAGCATTTGTATGTTGTTGATGATTAATCGCGTCTAGAGACCCTACCATGAGCTTTTAGCGCGAACCATATGACGTCCAAAACTTAACTGTTAAAGGGATGGAGCTATATAGGGTGTTAGACTGAGCTCCATCCTCAAAGAGCTTCACATACGGGATAAACTTTCGTCGATTGTGCAGTTACGAATACTAAAGTTCTTTGGGCACATCTCCAGAAACGAGGATTCGATGGAAAGACTTGTGGTTCACGGTCGCGTTGAAGGCAAGAGAGCCCGCGGTCGATCTCCAACTCGCTTGATCGATCTTGTCACCAGGGCAACGCAGTCGACCGCAGTACAGTGTGCGCGTAATGCCAACCAACCGCCAGAAATGGAGAGATATCGATCGACATGCCGCAGCCTTGGAGGCAAACGACGGTGGCGCGCCGCAGTCCTGTCCATCATCAACGGCCACGACCACTTTGACAAGAGTGCCCGACTTAGAAGAAGAAGATATAGGGTGTATAGCTCCATCCCTCCTTCTCGCTCGCATACCTAATATTTAAACACATCATGGTAAGGTCCCTGATGAGGTTAACCAACCAGGCAACTGAAGTGCTGTCCTAAAATATTTTTCTAACGCAGCGCCCTACGTGGACAATCCAACACGACTGAGATTGCGAAGCGATCCGATGCGATTCACGCAAATTCAATGCGACGTGGTAGACCCATCCTACGTGCGTGCAAAGTCTCCGCTTTAATTGCCATTTATATAAAACAAGTCACCACCGCTGCACCGTAAGAGTTCAGAGAGTAAAATATCTAACCAACTGAATGCGACCATTTCGCTTCGCTCATCGTTGCACCGCATCCACATGCGGTTGCTCACGTAGGCCGCCGCAATAGACTATCAATTTTTTTTCTTCAACTTTGCCCCACAGTAAGAGTAACTCCTGTATCGTGGGTGCGTTCACGAACATGTAAATTCACATATACGAGTACAAGACACTCAGCCCAGAACAATTATCAGAATCAAACCCGCAACACGCAGCACAGCGTGCCACGTGTCTTGCGTGCATGGTTGGTTCACGCCACATCGCTTCGCGATCGCGTTGAATCGCTTTCGGAGGAAACCACGTTAGAGTTTCACTCTATTTATCATAATTTCACTAATTTATTTGGCACAGCATATTTTCTTTTTCGATAAGCAGGTCGTCACAATCATCATTTTAGCCGAAAGACTGCTGGCCATAGACCTTCCCCAAGTGCCGCCAGAACGAACGGCCCTGTGCGTATCCATCGCGTTCCCACGACTCACACCAGGTCATCTGTCAAACTCTTAGGAGGCCTTCCAACGCAGCGTCTTCCAGTACGCGGTCGCCATTTCAGAACCTTTCGGCCCCATTGACCATCTGTTTTACGAGCAATGCAGAATCACCAAACTTAAGTTTAACTTAAGTTTGGTGATTTTTCGGGCTCGACGACCTTGGTTCTCCTGCGCATGTCTTCATTCCTTATGCGATCACGCAAGGCAAGCGTCATCACATTAGCCACCTCAAAAAAACTTCAAACGAAAAATCTTAAAACACCTATAAAAATGTTCCCAACTTTATTTATAAAATAACTCAACGCTGTAATGTTCAAAAAATATATTTATGCGAAAAATATTTCAAAAAGTGGTTTCAGTCCAAACACTCATTCTGCGTTAAGCGTACTGAAGAGCAAAATTAAATAAAAGTGCTTACGGTAGTCGTTTGGTTTCAGTTTTATTTCCCTCAAACTACAAACAGATTTGGAACGAAATATTAAAATATTTATCTGGTTTTCAACGAAGAAGTATTTTAAAATTGCACACAATTTTTCACTCAAGTTCTCAAATCTTGTTGACCGAACAAGATTTAAGTGAGAAAAACTTCGTATTAATCTTAAATTTATCTGCATTTATCCTCTCTTGGGCATGCCATAAACACGGCGGTAAGTCCTCTTTTAGGAGTGATTGGAGAGGATATGAAGATTATGATGCAGGTCTTCACCGGACACGGTTAGTTCGGGAGGTTCCTACCACGGATTCAAAAGAAACGCCCGAGTGTCACTATTGATTGTGCGGACCGCCCGGAGAATACGGTAAATCATACGGTGGAGGTATGCCCCGCTTAGACCGCGTTCTCATGGTGATCTCTCGCGCTGGACTCTGGTTTAGGCCATCAAATCATCCGACGACTTCTGCTCACTACTAGAGCGGTAAAAGTCATTGGATGACTTCATATCCTCTGATAAATATTTGTCGCCCGAGGCTCCAATCCACACGGGCCTGCTTCTCAGCTTCGGTAAGGTTGTGCGGCACCCAGCGGCAAACTATCCTCCTCACGTGAAGGTGCTCGTATAGAATCTTGTAAAAGCTTCCCGAACCAATCTGCAGTGTATGCTGAATCTCTTCATATGTAATTAGCCTGTTTTCTTGAATTATTTTTTTTTACTGCCAGCGCACTTTCTTCCGTGACAGCCGTCGTAGCACGACCACTCTTTATTCGTCCCCCAAAGTAAGACGACCGCGCTTGAACTCGCTATACCAGGGGTAGGTGGTTGATATCGAAGGTCCTTCATCCATAAAAGCAATTAAAAGTCGATCAAATGACTCATCAGGTTGTAGGCCACATTTAAAATCGTAGAAAATCATCGCATAAAAATGTTCTCGATGCAGATCCATTTTTAAATGAGACATGATAATTTGATTTGGCTCTCGAAAAAATGTAGAGGGAAATTTAAAATTTAACAATGGTATTTATGCTTTAAAATAACCAAAGTTTTCAAAATAATTACAAGTGGCCAGTGCCTTATACATAAAAACTTTTTTTCGCAAAACTTTCTGAGTGGCCTGATATGTTATATACACATACTAATAGAAAACAAATACACTGTTTACTCTATCTAAATTAAATACTTTCTAAACTTGACCCTGGCCAAATGCACCACCGGCAATGCACCACCGGCAATGCGCCACCGGTACATGGTGGACATCCCACCTATACGCACAAAACGTTTTGGGAACACATTCATAGTGCGTACAGCTAAGGAGTGGAATTCCTTGCCGGAATCTGTTTTTCCTGATGGCTACAACCCGGGAATCTTTAAGTCAAGAGTGAATAGGTTACTTCTAGGTAAGCGCGCTCCATCGTCGACCGCATCGTCGCTTTCCATCAGGTGAGTTAGCGGTCAAGCGCAAACCTATCAAGAATAATAAAAAAATAAATAAAAAAAAATGCGTAAACTATGTAAACATACACATAAAGTGTAAAGATAAGCGTCACGCAAATAAATTATGGGTTCCACCTTGTAAAATCGGGTTCCTTACTAAAAGCTTCGTTTGCATGGGCCCAAATATATATAATAAACTACCCTCAATTATCCTACGCAGTTCAAATAATGTGAACTTATTTAAATATAAACTTCGGTCTTTTCTTATACATAAGGATTATTATTCGGTTAAGGAGTTCTTCAATAACAGAATGTAATGCAATTATTGTTAATAATATAATTAATTAAATAATAACAATTCAAATATACCTACTTTTTTTTTACTTAATTAATTTGAACTTTATTTAATTTGACTTTTAATTTATTATAATCATTATGACTGTACCACATGACTTTTTGTATTCTTATTAATAATTTTGAATGTTTATTTGGATTGACTTTTATCAATGTATTACTATTATTTTAAAGATATGATCATAATATCATAAATGTAATTTTATTATACATTTGCATGCAAACATAAGCTGAATATGGTAAAACTGTACCTGTGCAAACATCTTTGTAAACCCATATTAAATTATGAAAATAAAATGATTAATTGATTGATAAAATACTTAACTTCTTGATTAGCGTAATTAGAGACACAATAGTAAGACAATGGCGCACGAACGCCGGCGTTCGTGCGGGGATCAATAGCTTAAAAACATAAAAACGAACATACCTAACTCTAATTTATAAAATTACTAGCCAGCAGCTTTGTTCGGGTAATAGTTAAAGAATATCTCAAGAAAACATACTCCCAGGATAAAAAGTGTCGTATGTAGGTACTATTCCAGAAAGCTACATGCTTAATTTTTTTTGCGTACGAAGTATATTTGACTAGTAATTAATTTAGCCACTAGTATTAGTATGGTAGCCCACTAAATCTCCGAGAAAGAGACACCGTGGCTCTAGAACGCAAAGGATAACTTAAAGAACACGGGTAGGTTTTAGTCTGAGAAAGTCTGTTATCCCTGCACGCTCAACACTAAGCGGGGGAAGTTATTTGATTATTGCCCAACTAAAAAAAAAAAATAGTTCCTATATATCGCGAGTGAACCAGCCAAGCAGAACTAGTTTCTCTGAATCATATTGCTGCTAGATTAGAAGCCACTTCGTGGAATTAGCACAATAGCGCGCGACATCCAATCAGGGGGGACAATAGCCGGACAGCTTAATGTTAATCTCGCCCTCATCATATTGAATACTGCGAGAGCATTACGTAGTTTTTTAGAGTTCTATACCGAAATGGAAAAAAAAACGAGAAAGTACGAGTTGGATCTCGCGTGTTCTGGGTTCCGTACTTATTAAAAGGTAATTGAAAAATAAGTCTCTTTTATGTTCTATGAAATATTATTAATCGACAACTAGCTTTTGATAAGGAAACACATATAGGAAATATGTGTTTTTTTTTTTGTCATTTGGAACAAGTTTTGTGAAATTTTCGAGTGAATTACGGAATCACCGAATGCCAATAGAACGTTTAGGTGTTATCTCACTTTTTCGCGTTGCGTCTTTATCAAACACTGCGTTGGTTTGCGTTAGATAAACTAAAATACTTTTTACTTGACGGGTGAGCGAGAGCAATTGGTTCCATTTAGACCCTTTGCGTATTGAACCTTAAAAGGAAACCATATGGTGTGACTTATTCACCCCCGTCCCAATTGATCACTGACTGGAAGAAAGTAAGCGAAAGACTGAAATCTACCACGTCACCTCAATTGGATTCTATCCCTGGCCACATTGACTCAGTCGCTGACACGACGGCTGCGATCGACTCGCTCACGGATCACGTACAATCCGTCCTGAACGAATGTTCAAGGGAGATTCCAGCGACGGAGGACCGTCGCTGGAAAATTCCGGACGATGTACGGGCTCTGATGACCGAGAAGAACGCAGCCATCCGTGCGTACAGCGCTTTTCCCTGCGACGCTTACAAGGCTCACATGCGTAGATTACAGCGTGCTGTTAAGAAACGCATGTCCGAGCTGCGTTCCGCCCGCTGGGACAAGACGCTCAGTGAACTCGAGCCTACTCATCTCGCCTTCTGGCAACTTCAGAGGAAATTACGTTCCACTGAAGAGTCCTCTATCCCTCCGCTCACCCGCCCTGATAAGAGTGTCGCTTTCGACAACTCTGAAAAAGCGGAATGCCTAGCCGACAGCCTCGAAGCCCAATGCTCGCCTAGCTCTCAACTAGTAGACCAAGCTCACATCGACATGGTGGACGCTGAAGTCGAACGTAGAGCCTCCCTCTCTCCCGTTGAAGACCCTGATAACCCTCTAACTCCCGTCACTCCCGACGAGGTGGAGGATATCATCCAAAAACTTCAACCCCGGAAAGCCCCCGGCGCCGACGGTATCACGAATAGAGTGTTCAAACTCTTCCCTCCCCAACTTATAATGCTAATGACCGCCATCTTCAATGGCGCATTAAGCAATAATATCTTCCCCCAAACATGGAAGCAGGCCACCGTTATCGGTATCCCCAAACCAGGCAAGCCCAAGTCTGACCCTTCCAGCTACCGCCCCATCAGTCTCCTCAATGTTCTCGGTAAGATCTACGAGAGGCTTATTTATAAGCGACTCAAAGATTTTGCCGAATCCAAGGGTCTCATTTCTAACGAGCAGTTCGGGTTCCGTACCGAGCACTCATGCATCCACCAAGTCCACCGCATCGTAGAGCACCTAAGCGCTGGCTTCCAGCGTAATGCGATGACGGGTGTCTTGTATTTCGATATAGCGAAAGCATTCGACAAGGTCTGGCACAATGGCTTATTGTATAAGCTATACCAACTCGGGGTGCCAGACCGTCTCGTGCTCATCATGCGAGACTTTCTGTCGAATCGCACCTTCCGCTATCGAATTGAGGGTGCCCTCTCCTCCCCCCACCCCATCCGAGCAGGAGTCCCGCAAGGCTCCGTAGTATCCCCCTTAGCCTTCACGCTGTTCACCAGCGACATTCCCCAGAGTAAAAAGGCCCAGTTGGCTTTATTCGCCGACAACACGGCAATTTACTACACCGGTCGTGACCCCAGAGTTATCGCTCGCAATCTCCAAACCTCCGCAAACATTTTGGGCAAATGGATCCGGAAATGGAGAATTGAGGTTAACCCTGATAAGAGTCAAGCTGTTCTCTACTCGAGACAGCGGAAGTCCGTCCTCCCTCCCCCTCCGATCACCATGTACGGCAAGCCAATCCCCTGGGAGAAGCAAGCCAAGTACCTCGGAGTGATCCTCGATCAGCACTTGACCTTCGCCGAGCACATAAAGCAGGCTCGCTCGCGAGCCGCTTTCGCTCAGGGTAGGCTCCATTATCTCTTGACTGCTCGCAGCAAATTGTCACTTAAGTGCAAGCTGCGCCTCTTTACAGCAGTAATTCGCCCGATCATGACTTATGCTTGTGCTATCTTCGCACACGCCAAGCCGCGTTTCCTCCATAGGATGCAGACCCTCCAAAACCGGACCCTCCGTAAAATCCTCGGTGCCCCTTATTACGTCCGAAATGAGAATCTACACTTAGATCTCAAAATCCCCACCATCCAGCAGTTCATGAAACGCCTGTGCAAGCGTTTCTTCGATACTGCTGTGAAACACCGCAACGCCCTTATCGTATCGGCCGCCCGATATGAACCCTCCCTCATCTCAAAGATTCGCCGTCCTAGGCATACTCTTGTCACCCCCGACGACCCCATTACCCTGCTCCAAGAGAGCCGTAAGGAAACCAGTACAGTTCGCAAACAATACAGACCGCCGTCATTCCGTCCTCGCCGCCGAGGCCCGCCGCGACATCCCGTCAACGTCCTCCCCGTCCTTTGCTCGATCCAGCCCGCGCCGCTGAGCCGTAGTTTTAAAATTCCCCGATAATAATAATAATATCTTTGTGCGATCCAGCCCGTCCCTTGCTGCCCCCCCCCCCCCCAGCGACGCCCTAAGCCGAGGTCCGTACCCCACAGGGGGTGCCCTTAGCGTGTAGTCGCTTATTTTTAAGTTTAGTTAAGTAAGCCCTGGCTGGAGGCTTTGATTCTTGAATCGAGGCCGCCACAGGCAAGTCCGGTTAAGCAGCCGACAACCTCCTAGGTTGACCTGCGAGAGGCCACACAAAAAAAAAAGAAAAAAAAGTGACTTATTCAGTGTTAACTGCTTCATTCGGGAATTACTATGCTATGCTATCGACTTGGAAACAGGCAAAATTATGTTTTTCTATTCACATTGTCTGAAAGATACCATTTCCATTGTTCCATTCACATTGTCTGAAAGATAACTTTATGAAATTGCTGTGCCCGTCAGGGTCCATGTGCACTTGTTTAACTATTTTTAAGATCTTATGTAACACATGTGATATAGCAAAAAAGAATTGAATTGAATTGAAGATTTAATTACTACTTTTATATTTTTCACAAATCATAAAAAAAAAACACTTGAAAATATAAAAAAATAGTAACCCACCGGTGTCTGAAACCGATTCCAAGCTACCGGCGTGGCGGTCAAGGTTCCAGAGAAAGAAATCTCCTAACAGCACGAGCTGTGTCCCGTCGTACGTACCACTTTCTGAGTCAAAGCGGATGGATCAACATCCAATCGCTTAACGAGAGGCTACTAATATTTTGGTCCAGGCGGTGGCTATTAAGCCATTGGCTGACACGAATATCGGCACAATGATTACATTATTTTTATTGAAATAGTGATTCTATAATGGCAGAGTACTTAGGGCATACTGAAAGTTTCTAGATCTGGCCACTTATAATAAAAGAATGAAAAAATAATTATAGAATTCGAAAATGGAAATCTTTGCGAACATGTTACTTTTAATTTGCGAGACTGTCATTTGTTATTTCATTGATGTTTTTTATGATTTTCGTTGTGGCTTTAGTCAACAAGAGTTGCCAGAGACTTCAATTGGCATTTGGTGATGAAGCATCATGTCGATTATAGTACCAGACGCTGGATGTAATAAGAAATAATATTTTTTTTTTAATATATATATACTATATTACAATGAAACTCAAAAAATATGTTACGACTTTATGCCTGGTACCGAAATATTGGGGGGCTAGTTGCGGGACACTGGGCCACATGCGCATCATGTTGGTGGACATTCTGTTTTCTAATGTATCTGAAGCTCTAGAATAGCTCATAATTTTTCCAGATGTGACATACCTATATTATATACTTGATAAAAGTATTCATACAAAGACTTTCTGCCTTTCATAAAAAACACTAAGTCATGCTTCTTAATTTATTTAGATAAACAACATTATTTTATTTATTTATTTTATTATAAAGCGAAAGTTTTGTATTCATGTATTTATAATAATATGTGTGTGTTTGTTTGTGTAAATTTGTTACTTTTTCATTCTCAAACGGCTGAATGAAAGAAAGAAAGAAAGAAAAAGAATTACATTAAAGACACACGGGTTGACTATACTTTTTATGCCAGGAGTATGTTTCTTTGGATCTATTTCTATTTTCACGGAGAAAGACGCTGGGAAAAGCTAGTGTTACTTAAAACCCATTATATATGAAGGAGAAAAATGCTAAAAGATAAAAAAAGGGTAGATCCTAAGTAAATGTGACGAAAGGCTAGACCATATGTCACTGATGCCCTGTAGTAAAACTGATTTGCTTCTGTGTTACCCTTGAACTTTTGAATGTAGAAAGATTTTTATCGACTTTGACTTTTTAAATGTAGAAAGATTTTTATCGACTTTGACCTTTTAAATGTAGAAAGTTTTTTATCGACTTTGACTTTTTTAAATGTAGAAAGATTTTTTTATATAGTAGCTGCTACTAGATAGCATCGCACTCTGCGACGGTATGATTATGGTCCGGGATATTTTACTTCAATGAAATACTTGGGATGTTATAAAAATTTACTTATACTTTTCTTCAAGATTCAATATCAGCACATCGCGCTACAATGGTTATGTCCGAACTGAAAAAACTAGACATTGCTTTGTTCTACTCAATTTTCAAACCTATTTTAGAACAGCAAAATCCTTAAAAGTATATTTTACAAGCCAGTTAATTAGCTATAACAAACCTAACTCATGCGATCTCCTTTCGATATCACAATAGATAGATAGCTATATTCTTTATTTTACACCAATAGTGGCTTCGCCTGCATGATAGTAGATTTTTTTTCCAAAGAGGCTATTCCAGGATATGGTATACCCATGTACCAAGTTTCATTGACATCCGTTCAGCTGTTCAAGCGTAAAGAAGTAACAAACATTCAAAAACACACCCATTCACAAACTTTATAATATTAGTGTGATAGGCCAGAGGCTTCGCCCTCGTGATAATAGAAAATTATCCCAAGGGAACCTACTCCAGGCGAAAAATTATCATAAATTCTATTCCAGGACATGGTTTACTCGTATACTAAGTTTTATGAAAATCCGTTCAGTCGTTCGAGCGTGAAGAAGTAATAAACACACTAAAACTTTCTCATTAAAATATCAGTGTAATAACTTCTCAAAAACCTTGATTAAAGTCAAATTTCTCCCACGTACCTACGAGGTTCATATTAGCGAGTTGTCAAAGGAATTTCGCGGCCGGATAGCGTTGACGCTGTCAATAAAATGGCCGTGATCAGGCTTGCCTGTCAGTGCTTAGCGATGGGTAGTAAACCGACTGACAGCCTCTCACGGCTGATGTAACAACATAATTAACTTGTTATACCCCGCATTTTGTGGTTAAATGAGAAGCAAAGGGATGTTTTGCAAAATATATTCTGTTGGAGTTTGTAACCATTAGCTTCTGGCGTTTTATAAGTGCTTATGTATGACTATCACATTAATATTTTGACGGCACGTACTGTTCCACGCGCGCCTCAGGGAGAAGTCAGCAAATCGTAGGGGCCCAGCAGGGTCGAAGCCTACTGAGGACGAAGGCAAAGAAGGAACAGGAGTGGGTTTTTAGTCAGTAAAAGTCTGACACTATTTCTCGTTCCATCCAAGAGCGGGATTTGTCATAAGCTGATTTTCCCACCTAAAAAAAACATTAATATTTTAAAGGTTCGTTATTTAACACCGACTTCCGAAATTAAAGTTATTTTGCACTTTTCAGTGTTTTTTTTACTTTGAAGTCGGTTGTATTTTTTTTGTAAAAAGTTTTTTTTAAACTATGTAGATATCACAATCTACACTTCTACACTAATATTATAAAGAGGTAAAGTTGTTTTTTTTGTTTGCAGGAGGTAATCTCTGAAAGTACTGGTCCGATTGCGAAATTTTTTTCGCCGATAGAAAACTGCTTTATTCCTGAGTGACATAGGCTATTTTTATATACGCGGGCGAAGCTGCGGGCAAGACTAGTAATATTATAAAAATGAAAGTTTGTGAGTGTGTGTATTTTTTCAAAAATTAAACTGGCCACTAACCAAAATAAAAAGAATAAAATGTGATTACTGTTGTGTCTATAAAAAAAAATATTAAAGAGCGGGAGCGTTATAGAAAATTAAAACTATAGTTCGATTTAGTAGTGAGTTTTGTTTGTTTCAAATCTCAAAATACGTCGAATGATAGTTAAACATTAACTAGTAAATAATACTTAAATTTTTCAAATTCATAATTTGTTTCAGTGTATTATCTTTTAAGGCAGCTTGAATTCCTCTTTTCACTCAAGTTTCTACATTAACTACCTCGCAGTGCTCAGAATTTGATTACATAAATCCCTCACTGCATTCGGGATTAAAACTTAGCAACCTTCGTTTGGTCCATGCCGCCCTTGACTTTAAGACACTGCTTTATCCTCTAGTCATATAATTTACTATAAGGGCGCCTTCAAATTAGCCCCAAAGTGCCGCGCGACGGCAGCGGTGCCGCCGCGCTGCTTTGTTTTTCCATATACCCGCGCTGCAGTCGCGCTGCATGCTACTTTGTTATTTACTTAGAATAAGAAAGCAGCGCGGCGGCAGCGCTGCAGACGCGCTGCAGTCGCGCGGCACTTTGCGGCAAATTTGAAGGCGCCCTTAACTGAATTGAGTAATCTAGATGCTAGAAAAGAATATGAAAACAAGATACCACGCCTTTAGTTAGTCGCAATTATAAATGGCCTTATATAATTACAAAAAAAAAAGTTAATTTTAAAATACTGCATACTGGTTCGAATAAATTTAATTTGAGTCAATCTAGACGAAAAAAAGAAGAAGAGTACGATAGTGAACCGTTTTTCTATTTTACATATTTTTTCATAAATCGGGTGGCATATGAGAGTTTAGAGAAGTTCGATTTATTTAATTAAAAAAAATACTAGTATTTAAACATACTATTTCATAAAAAAGAGTAAACAACCTTTAAATAAATAAATAAAAAAACATCAGCAAGCAAGATACAAACGCAAAGTCACATCTATAATTTTCATAATAGTAATTATTCAGCAGGCGCTGCAGTCGTAGGCGTAGTTGTAGGGATCGTAGTCGAAGCGGCCGTAGATATAACGGTCGTAGTCGATGGGGCCGTAGTCGAAAAGGCCGTAGTCGATGTAGGCGTAGTTGTAGGTTGTGTGGTCGTTGACGGCATGAGACACGCGGGGTCAAGTCCTTTGCAGAACAAGCATATCAACTGTAAAGGAAATATAGGTTAGAAACTTCATTACGGATTTTTTTTATTGATATAAACTAGTGCTTGACTGTGATCCCACCTGATGGTAAGCAGTGGTGCAACCGTTGATGGTGAAGCGCACTAGTTTATTAAGAGCCTATTCACTCTAGCCTTGAAGACACCTAAATTATAATCAGACGGGAAAACCACAGCAGGCAAATTGTTCCAGTCCTTCGATGTACGCGGTATAAACGACGAGGTGAAACGCTTAGTCCGGACCGTAGAGATGTCAACTATGTAAGGGTGGACACTCTCTGTACGTCAGGTTTGTTGTTGGGAATACTTTAATTGTGTATACAGCTATAAGAAGAGACACTTCTTCACTTCCTTACTCTGCGTTTGCTAATAGCTTCAATCGGGGAATCTTTGAGTCAAGAGTGAATAGGTTACTTCAAACGTGGTTCATTGTTAACCACATATGATCGCTTAACATCAGTGGAGATAGTTTTTAAATGCAAGCCTATATGAAATTATCAGAAATAAAAAAAAATGGATTTGGTGATACGATTATTATCATCCAAGAATGCCGAAATTAATAGCTTCCCACAAAATACACTTATGATCTAGTGAAGTCCGCAGTAACTATAGGAAGTGTGGGGCAGTTATTAAAAAAAAGCAAACAAAAAACACTAGATGCAAGAAACAAAGAACCAGTCGGGGTATAGATACTGGGAGGAGGCCTATATCCATGTCCAGCACTGGAAGTTCGTTGAATGATAATTTAAAAGTATGAAATCCATGGAAGGGAGAATGTCCTAAATATCAGAACATCATTTCCTTAACAAATAAGCTTGACGGGTTAATAAGCAATTCTATGGGCCACGTCGCTAACCCCCTGTCACTTCCGTGTAATGTAATTAATATTATGCGTAGTCATTATTGTTATGACATTTTATAAGATCGATCGTTGTAAGTAAAAGCCCCTAAATAGAGTGACAAATCAACTTCTGACACCTGTTTAGAATTTGATTATGTTAATGTTTATCGACTTATAAAGTTTGTTAAAGAAAAGTAATGCTTGTACGAACCTTTTGACTACGAATGAAGTTAAATCTTTTACAGATATCACCAAAAGTTGGAGCAGCAGCCTTGAATCCTGAATAGAAAAAATATTTCAGTGGCTAGAAATGAAAATCAATGGTCTCTTGCTCGTGGCCTTTTTTTGGTAGGATACTATCATAAATCCCGCTGGAAGTGTCAGACTATTACTGGAGAAAACCCACTGTGATTTTTCAGTTGTCTTTTTGTTCTAGGGCCTATATGTCAACTATTTCAAACAATCCTATAGCTCTGCAAAGTCTTGCTCGGCTTGATGATCAATAATGGAAAAATATAGAATATAGTAAACTTGAGGCCGATACATATGTACGCAAATACTCACCAAAAAAATCATCACCAAATCCAATATTAGATCCATAACTCCAGCCAATCGATGATCCTAATGTACAATAAGACAAAATTTCATTAAATGATCATCTGTTAAATTCAATAATTGCTAAAACCGTTATAAAACTTCTATGTTAATATTATCTTCGGGCCCTTGGATTAGAAACAACAGCCCATTAATCGGTTAGGGATCAAAATAGGGTTGAATTACATTACCGAGAGGTTCAAATAAAACAAAACGCTGACAAGGTCCTTTTGAAGAGTAGCTATTTGAGATTTAAGTAAATGGCAATTTGAGCTTAGTCGAACACGATTGGTGCGAATAATATTGAATTTCTAATCAAACAATAGGTAGGTAACTATACCTGAATATAATTCTTAAATTACAAATGAAAGGAAAGAAAGAAAAAATATTTATTTGGCAACCGTCACCAGGTACACACAAGAAAAATAAAATATACATAATATATCATAGTAGCGTCAAGAAACATGTAACTGAGATATTTGTAACACATAACATGATTGAAAAGAGTTTAGAGTTTCTTGCACATTCTTCTCCATAGAGATCTACGCTTTGGAATGTGCAATTAGCACCATTTTTTCTGACTGACTTCTTGACAATTTAAAAGTGCCTGTAAATGATTTATTTGAAATAAAATGCATTGAATCTTTGAATAAAAAGTGTTTATCATAAAAAAATAACATTGTGAAAGCCTCATAGCTGTACCAAAAATAGAAAGTTTTAACAATTTTGCTGAAGAGTAAATAGTAAAAGATACAAATACCGTTATACTGTTCGACCGGCGAAAAAAAATTAAAAAAAAATCACATTCAGATTCCAGGAAAACGTAATTAAAACCTACAAGAAATGGAAATATCCACTACACTAATTAGAACTCTCATCAAATAGGAAATGATAAAAGAGCAAGTAACTCAACTGAAGTTAAAACCAATGAAACAAAAGACTAACCTTCAGCTCGTCCAATAGAGAGGCTGCATGATATTGAATAAAACAGAACTGTGAATAGATAAAACGATGTCACAAATAAAAATGCCATGACTGAATCTACGACTGTCGACTCGAGTAATGACAAAAAATCTGTGGAGCCGCGCTTTAGAAACTTATATTGTCTAAAGTCGTGTACGCTAGAGATGTGTGGATACTCCATGGCATTTTTTTAGTTTTATGAACGATGTTGTGATTTTCATGTTTGAGGTGATTTGGACCAGAACAAAAAAACGACGCATATATGAGATATTTCTATTTACCCAGTATTGGGATCATATTTGCATAATCAGCTTTATAAGGTTCCCACTGCTGGGACTCAAGCTTCCTCTCCAGCTCCCCTAGCCAAGTTACAACCGTTTCGTTTCAATTCTTTTTTCGTTGATCGCCTCGAGTCGGCCACGCCTTCTATTCCTTTGTTCTGACCACGTGACTGAGCGTTGAGATGACGTCAGAACAAAGGAATCGGAGGCATGGCCGACTCGAGGCGATCGACGAAAAGAGAATCGAAACGAAGCGGTTGTAACTTGGCTAGGGGGGCTGGGAAGGGAATTGGGGTTTTTTAAATAAAAGTTGGGATAATATTATGAGGATTATATTATTAGGTTTGTTTACAGATATATTATGCAGTTACGTCTCAATTCCGATAACTACGTAACTGTTGTTCTATTTTTACAAAGACAAAAAAAATATTTTAGTCAGTACCTAATCGCAAGTTACAGTAGCTACAAGACCTTAAGGAAGACACCTACTAATTTATTAATGTGACCTTTAATTAAAATATATACCCAGAACAGTCAACCTAATCTGTGTAAAAATCTGGGATCAAATTCATCGCACAAAAAACATTTACGAAATCCAGAATCAAACAAACCCAACACATTTCCCCTTATCTATTCAGTTTAACTCCTTCACAGACACACCATAAATTTGATGGCTAATTTACCTGGACCAGTAAAATCAGACCCTTTCTTCCTCAAGTTTGGTTATCAATGAGGGTTCTTAAAAATTTGGTGGTGGTCTTAACGATCCAAGGCGACTGAGCCAATTGTACAACAGATTGTCACGCACTTCTAAGATTACTTGTAATTTTATTTTTATTTTATTACTTAAAATGCTGGTTGGAAACTGGGTCTCGTAAATGGAAACAGCTTTAGTTGTCGTGACGTTTATTTGTTTGTTACGATATTTGTGGCTATTTTACAGCTTAGAGTTTAAAGTGGTTGTATATATGTCGTAAAATACTTCAGTGTGGCTGAGTTTCCTGCAAAATTAGGTCTGTATAATTGTGTCTGTGCTTATTTTCTTTGTTCAGGCCAGGGGTCAAGGACACAGTATGGTTTCTACAATTCGAAGAATAATTGTAATACCAGCTAGCGCAATTAAATTTGGTAGGCTGTTCTATTCTAGTTTCATAGAATTTTCAGTGTGTTTATCTTGTACTTCTTCTTCGTTGAATCGATGATTCCAATATTAAATGTCTTCAACAGTATTAGCGTTTGCCTCGTATAGATCCTTCAAAGTGCAAATATTCTTTGTCCCGTTAGTTTGGACAGCAATATTTACCTAATGAACTTTTTCAGGGTGCTTTACTCCTGTAGTTTATTATTACACAGGATCCGTTTGTAACAGCTCACCGATGGTGTAGCTATCTATCATTAAAATAATTTTCAGATCAATATTTCTAAGTACAGTGAAACTTGACCCTGGATATGTGAGAAGCCTTGATACTGATAATTATGTATAATGAAATATCGTAACTTTCACATTAAAATGTCTCTGTTACTGAAAATAATAAACCTCAATATACGAGGTGTATTTTTTAGATTTTTATTAAGATGTTTACCAGTAGCATAAGTGGGACTGGACTAGACATGTTTGCCGCATGTCGATCGAGCGGTGAGTCAGTAAAACATGTCGGTGCCCATAAATCGCATGACGGTGTCGCGGCAGACCAAGAAGATGGCGGGACGACTTAAATGTCTTCCTCGGGAATTGACAAGAAGTGAATCAAAGCCGGGAACAATGGTAGGAATGGAGGGAGGCCTTTGCCCAGCAGTGGGACAGTATAGGCTATTTATAATAAATAAAATAATATTTTTAACCGACTTCAAAAAGGAGGAGGTTATAGGTTCGGTTGAATGTATGTTTTTTATTTTTATTTTTTATGTATGTTCACCGATTTCTCGGTCAATTGTGGACCGATTTTGAAATTTTTTTTTTTATTGGAAGGTTATACTTCCGAGTTGGTCCCATAGAAATATTGTTATGATCTTATCATGAACTTTGAAGATATGGAACAGAACTCCTCATAGGATCACAGCAGAACCATAGTAACAAGTAAAATTGCTTTGTTTATACGTGTAGTCGATGACTGACTGAAAGTAGAGGGAGAATATGTCGAACTGATCTGATGATGAAGCCTGACGTTAGGCACCGGAACTCTGTAATAAAATTAATGTAATCTAACCGTGTTTGGGATAATTAGAATTGTCATGAGATGCACTCTGGCTATAAGGTATTTCAGTTTAGCTGAGGGGTACTTTTTAGTGGTGGTACCATAACTAAAAAGTGTAAAATAAAAAACTTTTTACAAAAAAAAGTACAACCGACTTCAAAGTAAAAAAACACTGAAAAGTGCAAAATAACTTTAATTACGGAAGTCGGTGTTAAATAACGAAGAGACAATACTATTATAGAAACACCGACTTCCGACGTTAAAGTTATTTTGCACTTTTCAGTGTTTTTTTTACTTTGAAGTCGGTTGTACTTTTTTTTTGTAAAAAGTTTTTTTTTACTTCTGTTCTTCGAATTTATTTAGCTCGGTAGCCTCAGTAAGTAAGACGAGAAGAGTTAAATAATTTTGCTTTTATGAATATAGCTCCGGACTGGTTGCGACAATTTTTCTCCAAATATTTGAATTTCTGCGCGAAGCCTTCTGTAAATGAGACGATGCCGACATCTCTTTAAACCAAGCCATTTGAGAACCTGTGTAAACGAAAAGCCTGTGATAAAAAACCGTAGTCCCTTGAGCTGTCAGGTACTTAGGTTTAACTGTATTAACTTGTACAAACCTTAAAAACAAAACAAACAATTTTACCTCTTTATTATAATGGATTAGGCTGATGATAAAAATGAAACAAGATTATGAACTGTCATTAATTGGAAAGCACTTCTTTGAATTGAAGTACCTAGTTTTACTTACTTTATTTACTAACACTAAATAGTTTAACTTACTTTATTTACTAACACTACAACAAACACTTAACTCCTTAGAAACGTAAATAAACCAAAGTAACTTCAAGAGAAAGTCAAACGACCCTGGGGATAGGACAGATTGCATAGGGGAATCATTTGTGATGCAAATTAAATCCGATTTACCGAAATAGCCTTATTTTGATTCAATACTTACCCCGTTTGGCATACCTTGAAATGTCAAAGCTAGAGTTAACTGTGACCGGTTGCAGACCCTAAATAAATTTGATTCGGGTTCAAGGATTGGTACTCTTGACAGCTTCGCAATACAAGTTACGATGTGAATCTTAAACGAATTTTCAGGGATGGATTAGAGACGAATATATTTTTTTTGTCATTGCCGGATATTAGAAAATTGTCACCTAATACTTAAAATTAAGAACGGAAATTGACCTTGTGGATCACGTAACATCTTGGATTTAGCTAAAATGGCAGGATGATGACTTTTGAACCTCGTATATTAAAATGTTTCTGATACAAAAACAAAGTTTTGAAGCCGAGTGAGCTCGTGTAAAATTTGTTTCTAGTATTGTTATTTAGCAGTTTTCATACTAAGATTTTGATCCTTATATTAACGAAGCATTGCTGCTTTATAAAAAATCCTATATGTTAATGCTTTGCCAAATCAAAGGCTAGCTTTAGAGAGAGACAGACATAGTTCAATTTTGTAATACAAAACACGATATAAAAAGTGTCTATGGAGTTTCTTGTACGCTTTTGTTCTCCATAGAGATCTACCTATTGGTAAGTGTAATTAGCTTCAACTTTCTGCCTGAGCGACATCTTGATAATAAATGGTGTACCTACTTGAAATAAATGCTTTGAGTTTAAGTTAAAGAGTTTTGGCATACAATATCATCAATAAACTAATAAATCACGCATTTCATTTGTATACGAAACCCGAGGGTCGACTTGGAGCGGGTGATGAAATCAAAACACTGGACTGGTAATTTATCGCGTATAATAAAATCTTGTATCGAATCACAATGCTTTGAGAATGTACTGCATGCTACGAACAATTTTTTTTAACCTAGCCAGCCTATACTAGAGTGGTAACGAAACCATAGTGACTTCTAATTTGACGCCAACGCCATCTATCGATTTCGGGGGTACTAATTACCCAGTATTGAATTAATATTGATCGTTATGATTAGAATAGAATAGAATAGAATAGAATAGAATAGAATAGAATAGAATAAAACTTTATTGTACACCAAAATAGTAACAAAAACTTATAAACTAACTTAATCTATGGGTACAATGGCGGTCTTATCGCTAACAGCGATTTCTACCAGACAACCTTAGGATGGACTGTAAGAACTTAATATAAAAAAGGGGGGTAGACTGCGGTGTACTGCAAATACACCGCAGTCTACCCCCTTTTATATAAGACTATACATAGATATAAAATTATAATATATTGTATAGCTATTATATATAAAAGACAAAAAAACAAACTCATGAATATTATATATATATACATACATATTATATGTTACACAATTTCAAAGAGAGTAATAGAGAAAAAATAAAAAAATAAATACAAAAAAGTGAAAGGACTAGAAAGAAAAAAAAAAAAAAGAAGGGCAAGAACTGAATTTGGATAGTAGCAGAATTAATTATTGTGAAAGAAAATGATCCTTAACTAAATTTTTAAAAGAAACTAGTGACCGGGCTTGCCTAATTGGCATCGGCAACGCGTTCCACAATCGTACTGCTTGGACCGTGAACGATTTGTCACTAAATTTGGTGGAATGTGAGGGCATTAAAAGTTTCAAATTTTCCGATGATCTCAAGTGTCTAGAATGTGTGTCATGAAGGAACTTAAAACATTCTTTGAGGTAAGAGGGGGTTGTAGGAATAAACAGGACACTGTAAAGCGACGATAAGATATGGGTATTCCGGCGAAGGCGGATTGGCAGCCACTTGAGCTTAATACGGAATTCAGAAACATGATCATATTTGCGTAAACCAAATATGAACCTAATACAAAAGTTTTGGAGTCGCTCAAGCTTATCTAGCTGCACTTCAGTTAGGTCCAAATAACTGACATCGGCATAATCAAGGATTGGGAGAAGTAGGGATTGGGCAAGCGCAGTTTTGGTGGCAGTTGGAAGAAAATTGCGCAGCCTTCGCAAAGACCCCGCAGACGCAAACAACTTGCGGCTAACTTCCTGCAATAGATATGATATGATTCCGTTCCCTTTTTAACCGACTTCAAAAAGGAGGAGGTTATATGTTCGGTTGAATGTATGTTTTTTTTTTTTTTTTTTTTTTATATATGTTCACCGATTTCTCGGTCAATTGTGGATCGATTCTGAATTTTTTTTTTTTTATTGTAAGGTTATGCTTCCGAATTGGTCCCATAGAAATAATGTCATGATCTGATCATGAACTTCGAAGATATGGAACAGAACTCCTCATAGGATCACAGCAGAACCGTCGTAACAAGTAAAATTGCTTTGTTTATACGTGTAGTCGATGACTGACTGAAAGTAGAGCGGGAATATATCGAACTGATCTGATGATGAAGCCTGAAGTTAGGCACCGGAATTCTGTAATAAATTAATGTAATCTAACCGTGTTTGGGATTATTAGAATTGTCATGAGATGCACTCTGGCTATAAGGTATTTAAGTTTGGCTGAGGGGCACTTTTTAGTGGTGGTACCATAACTAAAAAGTGTAAAAAAAAACTTTTTACAAAAAAAAAATACAACCGACTTCAAAGTAAAAAAAAAAACACTGAAGAGTGCAAAATAACTTTAATTTCGGAAGTCGGTGTTAAATAACGAAGAGACAAAACTATTATTGAAACACCGACTTCCGAAATTAAAGTTATTTTGAACTTTTCAGTGTTTTTTTTTTACTTTGAAGTCGGTTGTATTTTTTTTTGTAAAAAGTTTTTTTACTTAACCTAAACAACTGACATTACGAACTATAATGAAACAAGGCTGTTTTTTTTATTCAAACTCCAGAATACGATACATTGTTTGACGAACGAACCTGCATAAAAATTCCTCTAGTTTTTACGATCTTCATTCCTTATCCCTCTTTTATGACTAGCAAACACTGGGAAGTAAGTTTTATTTACATGCCAAAGAAGGAATACCTTCGTGAATCGTGAGTGCTTGCTATAAAAGAATGCCTTTTGCAAAGAGAACAACAATTTAAACTATTATATATACCATCAGGTGAGATAGTGGTCAAAGAGAGAGAGAGAGTGAGATAGGTTCGCGGCCTATCAATGATTATAATAAGTGGACGCGCCGATCATTGTACCGATAGTCGTATCAGCCAATGGCACAACCAACACCTTAGAAGGCTCTCGTTAAGCGGCTGGATCAAGCGCTTAATTCAGAAAGTGGTACTTTTGGTCACGGCTCTTATAGTTAGGACTGGAGGTTCCTTTCTCTGGAGTCTTGACCGCCGGTAGCTTGGACCCTGTTCCCGATACCGATGGGATACTGTTTTTTTATATTTTTAAATGGTTTTTATTGAAATATTTAAAAATATACTTTTTACACGTATTGAAATTAATAAAGAAATAACAATAAAATCAAAGTCTCGACTTAGCACACGAGGTTGCACTTCCGACGTCTGGCTCCCAAACTGAATCGGACTGGGGCTGCCCTCAAGCGGCTCCTGCCCAACCTTGGGGGTCCAGACGCCTCCTGCCGGAGGCTCTACGCTGGCATCGTACAGTCCATGGCCCTTTATGGGGCGCCGGTGTGGGCGCCGTCACTGCGAAAGCGACCGGCGGCCCAGCTGAACGCGTGCCAGAGGGTCATGGCCATACGGATGGTGCGGGGATACCGCACGGTTTCCCGCGAAGCGGCGAGCCTCCTTGCTGGCCAGCCACCATGGGACCTGGTGGCAACAGGCCTTGCACGCATGCACGATCTGCGCGTGGAGATGCAACGTCGGGGCGAAACTCCGCTGCCACGACAAGTCGCGGCATGGCGGACAGAGCTCCGGCGGGGTCTCATGGTGGAATGGCGACAGCGACTATCGCAACCCAGTGCTGGGCACGCCATAATTATGGCGGTAAGTCCCCTCTTTGAGGAGTGGCTGGAAAGGCAACACGGCGTCCTTACCTTCCGCATGACGCAGGTCCTCACCGGACATGGTAAGTTCGGGAGGTTCCTGCACCGGATTCGTGCGGAAGAAACGCCCGGGTGTCACCATTGTGTGGACCACCCGGAGGACACGGTGGAGCACACGGTGGAGGTGTGTCCCGCTTGGGCAGAGCAACGCCGTGTCCTCGTGGGGGCTATCGGTGGCGGCGATCTCTCGCGCCGGGCCTTGGTACAGGCCATGGTCCGGAGCGAGGAGGAGTGGCAGGCGGTCGCCTCCTTCTGCGAAGCAGTAATGCTAGCAAAGGAGGCGGCCGATCGCGTGAGGCAACGGTCCTCACGCCCCAATCGCCGCCGGGATTCCGATCCCGATTTCCGGCCATCGTAGGCGCGGGCTTGCGGACGGCGAGCTATGGGTGGCTCGCCTTCCGACCGTCCGGTAACCGTCCGGACCGAGCCCAAGTCGTCGACGGCGCGTGCTGTTCCACGCGCGCCTCAAGGAGATGTCAGCAACTGTAGAGGCCTAGCAGGGTCGAAGCCTACTGGGGCCAAGGGTCTGATTCTGAAAGGAAGACTCGGCCCTGGAACGAAAGGCAATGAAGGAACAGGAGTGGGTTTTTAGTCAGTAAAAGTCTGACACTATCTCCCGCCCCGCCCAAGGGCGGGGGATGTCATAAGATGATTTTCCCACCGAAAAAAAAAAAAAAAAAAAAAAAAAAAAAAAAAAGCACACGAGGTTGTTTAAATGTGGAAAGTCGTGACCGCCAACGGCCTGATGTCCAAAAGCCTCGACAACTATTTATCAAAACTGTCGTTGCGCGGTTGGATCAAGGGCCTGGTACAGAACGCAGTACTCCTCGATGTGGCTCGCATCGTGAGGAGGTTTATGTCTCTGGAGCCTTAACCACCGGTAGCTTAGACCAGGGTCTAAGCTCACCGGCGGACTACAATTTCTTGTATTTTATATAGGTAATTTTTTGCAAAAAAATAATTAAATGTAAATTTTTATATGGGAACATAAACAAATAAGGAGATTATAATAATAATAAAATATATTTGTGATAAAGACAAAGCCTAAAGAAAGATGAATGAATTGTGTGAGTGAAAAGGGCGTCAGTGAAAGCATGACGGTTGAGAGGACGAAATGAAAGAAAACAACTGTCACGCCGACCCCTTACTCAGGGTCTTATGTTGGACAAGGACGATGTGTTAAGTAATGATGACTTTCGTGTTGTTTCCAATTGTACAATACAACTGCGACATATACAACATTATTTTTTAATCGACTCCAAAAAGGAGGAGGTTATATGTTCGGTTGAATGTATGTTTTTTATTTTTATTTTTTATGTATGTTCACCGATTTCTCGGTCAATTGTGGACCGCTTTTGAAAATTTTTTTTTTGATTGAAAGGTTATGCTTCCGAATTGGTTCCATAGAAATATTGTTATGATCTGATCATGAACTTCGAAGATATGGAACAGAACTCTTCATAGGATCACAGCAGAACCGTCGTAAGAAGTAAAATTGCTTTGTTTATACGTGTAGTCGATGACTGACTAAAAGTAGAGGGGGAATATATCGAACTGATCTGATGATGAAGCCTGAAGTTAGGCACCGGAACTCTGTAATAAATTAATGTAATCTAACCGTGTTTGGGATTATTAGAATTGTCATGAGATGCACTCTGTCTATAAGGTATTTAAGTTTGGCTGAGGGGTACTTTTTAGTGGTGGTACCATAACTAAAAAGTGTAAAATAAAAAACTTTTTACAAAAAAAATTCAACCGACTTCAAACTAAAAAAAAGACACTGAAAAGTGCAAAATAACTTTAATTTCGGAAGTCGGTGTTAAATAACGAAGAGACAAAACTATTATAGAAACACCGACTTCCGAAATTAAAGTTATTTTGCACTTTTCAGTGTTTTTTTTTTAGTTTGAAGTCGGTTGTATTTTTTTGTAAAAAGTTTTTTTTAGTATATGCGAAACCCGAATAAAACTATATTCAGGTTCAGAATCAGTAACTGAATCGTTTCCAATAAATTTTCACATCAGGTTATATGTTTTTCCAAAATATTTAAAAAAGGTCACAAGTTGAACACCACCGACACTAAGTACAACACAGGCGTCGGCAGGTCATAGCAGGCATTAGGCGCCAGCGCACAGCTGGGTGCGGGAGTAAAACAATCCTTCAGTCGCCCGGATGGCTCGGTGACCATGTATTTGAACGAACAACCAGGTAACATAAAAAACTTATAACTTTGTGATTTTTCATGATACATTTTGTACATAGATTCTTTACATAAAAATACGTGTTTTTGGTTTCGCATATACTAGAACTAATGTTGTATATTTATAGCATGCTGAAAAATTGTTTGCGTAAGGCTGGCTTTTTATTATACGGCCGCGTGAAAGTAGGTTTCTTTATACAAACTTTAGACCCTCGTTCTTCCCGTTAGGGGTTAAATTTTTGAGAATCCTTTCTTTGTGCTTGCCTATGTTACGAAAGGAATCTTTGGGTAAAATTTCATGTTTCTAGTCCCAGTAGTTTAAGCTGTGCGTTAATATGTCAGTCAGTCAGTTTCTCCTTTTATAATTTGCCGTTTTTTAAAACGGATTGCTTTGAAGTGTTATATCTTTGGATTAACTTGGAGTTATAAGTTCAAATAAAATTTATATTAAAGGTATCTACTTACGTTTTTCTTTTTCCAAAATTAGGTATTTATTAGATTCTTTGTGTTTTTTATTTTCTGTAATATCGCAGTTCTTATAACCATTAAAGCTAATAAAAAAACTTTTTTTTCATACGACTTTCTCTTCTAACAAAAGAACTTTGTGCTCTTGGTTTAATAGCTTTCGTTTTGGAAATTTTCTCTTAATGCCGCACTGAGGAGAAAAGTTATTCGTGAGATAAAATTTCCCACGTGAAAGTGATTGAAACAAAAATAGACCGTCCCATTCATTAGCAGTTTTAAGTCCGTATACATCATCAATGTTGCATACCGCTTGAGACACATTGTCTCCATGGTAGAACTCATATTACAAAAAAATGCGCGTTTTCTTAGATTTCATACAAAAATAGTTCTAAATACAGTGATATTGCAGAAAATACAAAACACAAAGAAACCAATAAATATCTAATTTCAAAAAAAGAATAACGTACCTTTAATATAAAGTTTATTTGAACTTATTATAATTCCAAGTCAATCCAAAGATATAACACTTCAAAGCAATCCGTTTTAAAAAACGGCAATTTCATTCTTTAACCCCGAATATATGTATATATGGTGTAAAAAAAATTAACTTTAAGAATTTCGAGAGGACATTGTACTCCTCATTATGAACAACTTTTACTATGGGACCAAACCTGAAATAGCGAAAAAAAAAACAGCTGCTCCATACATTTTGACGAGTTATGCGAACATAAACGTAGGGAACAGCTGATTTTTTTTTTGCGATTTCAGGTTTGGTCCCATAGTAAAAGTTGTTCATAATGAGGAGTACAATGTCCTCTCGAAATTCTTAAAGTTAATTTTTTTACACCTTATATAGATAACTTTTTCCACAAACCGATTTGGGACTTTCCGCCATAACAATAGTTAAAGTGTTATATCTAGTATCTTTTAAATATTCTTACTTGAAAACCCACTCCTATCCCGACCACTATTAGATACGAAATTTACTGTTTTCCGTACTAGTGCATAAAAATGGACGAGCATCAGGCTGGGCGCCGAGCAGCCCCCATGAATCGCCGGTCAACCCCTATTTATTCATTTCTTCGCAAGTGTATTGAAAAACGTCGTTTGATACACGTGGTTTGTCACTGCAGCACTCGGCTCCATAATACTCTCGCCTGCGGCTCAGGTAAATTCCACCTAGATCACAATAACAAACTTTCTCCACTTGTATAAAATACAAAATGTACTATTACAATGATATAATATTACATGTCATTATTGATTCTTAGGCTGGAACACTCCTATATCGGATTGATTTGAAACTGTACCTATTGTAGTACACAAATAAAAATTATTGCCAAAAGTTATACACGTGCAACCTGTGGAACAATTACACTAAAAAAAAATACATTCAGCCGAACATAGAACTTCCTCCTTTTTGAAGTCGATTAAAAAGCTTTAAATAATGCTCTGCGCGTCCAGTATGCGCATTTAGTTGTCCGTTCGGGCTAAAGGTAGAACTACACTGCGCACACGTGGGCCACGTACGCCGATCTGGGCGCGTCGGTCTCCATACATTTTATAATTATGGCAACTAGACTTGCAGAGCTACATTAGATACACGCCACGCGATGCCACGCAACGCGCTGCTACGTACAAATCAGGCGTGATCCACGTGTGCGTCGGTCTAGTGTAGTTCTCACTTAATAGTTATAAGTTTGTACCTACCTACATAATATGGACTTGTATCATTACTGTGTGCTTGGTCAGAAATAAATATTTTTTTCAAAAAATGCGGACCGTTGTTTTGAGTTGGGAATTCATCAAATGACTTCTTCTTTTCTAAGATGGAGCGAGAAGAAGTGTCAGACTTTTACCGACTAAAACTCACAGCGTTCCTTCAATTGCCCATTGCAAAGACCATGGTAACTTTTTTGAACAATCTAAAGCCCAGGGCTTCAGCCATTGGCCTTAACTGGCTCCATCAATGTTGCTGACATCACTTTGAAGCGCGTGTGGCACATAAGCAAAAACCTACCTGTATTCTTCAGTTGTCCTTTTTCAAAAAAATCCGCAACCAAATAGTACGGTCCTGTATTTGAAGAGTTAATAGATTTTTGTGCAAGAGTTTCAAAAGTAAACAAGTTTAACGAAACATGAGTAACTATGAAAAAAAAAACGGAAAAGGTCTAAATAAGAAGCCAGTTTAAATAAATAAGAAGCGCGTCTCCTATTCAAGGAAATTTCACAACGACTGGCCGACACTTTCGTGTATATCCTTTGTCCCCGTTTCCTAAGGCCCCATCACGGGGACAACGGTACGTCATTAAATTTCTAATTTAAAGCAGAGAATGTATCACTACAACAATCCAGCTGATCATGAGGTAGCCGCATTACATTAAAGTGACGTTTTAGAATCCAGCTAGCCTTTTTGTAAAACGGCTATTTGTATCATATATCTGCGGCATATATTAAAATAAATTAACAAGGACAGTGTATGGGGACAACGGGAAGTAATTTTAATTATTTTATTAAATTCCTCTTTTCTCCATTTAATGGGGACTTCGATGATGATGGGGACAACGGGCATTCACGGACACTGCGTGATTGGAGGACTGGCTCGTTCTTTGCCCAAAGAATTATCTCTCAGTCTTTGGTATATTTTCGGATAGCAGTGTACTTCGACGCATTAGTGTATTTGGTGCATGTATAGTATAGTTAGGTTTAGTATAAATATTTAAGTTTCTTATGTAAATTTATTGTTATAAATAAATAATCTAAAGAAGCCAGCATGTTAGCACTTGAACATACATTATTTTCTATAATACCTCAAAGAAGACTTAACCGTATTTAGTGTAATTTATTTATGTCATAGTAATATTAGATCATAAACTTTAACTAGTGAACATGGGCTTCTAACGACCGCTTCGACAGTTACCGTAATTACTACAACGCTTGCCAAATAGATAGGCGATCGATTGTATCTAATATATATGTTAATTTATTAGATACACCTATTGTACCTATTGTTACCTATTGTGTGAGTATCACCTGCAATGGATACTAAGCCATTGATATCGAATTTTATCTAATTCTACATTATTTATTGTTTTATTTCGATAGTCTATAATCACCGGCATCACAACGGGCCCTAACAGAATACCAGCGCTGCGTTTTTTATCATTTTAAGTAACCCAGCATAATAATATGCTGAGTTGGGCGCGTTTTGGTCTAACACTGATTATAACTTTCTTTTTAGGGTTCCGTACCTCAAAAGAAAAAAACGGAACCCTTATAGGATCACTTTGTGGAACGTCCGTCTGTCTGTCTGTCTGTCAAGACCCTTTATCTCGAGAACGCGTGGAGGTATCGAGTTGAAATTAAAACCATATACTTAGGTCTGCGGTCCCTTGAAACTGTGAAAAAATCAAACTTCTAAATAAACGAAAAAAAATATACGACCATCTAGGTCGCAAAAAACGCGTATTTCGACACTCTCAAGGGAATCAAAATTCATAGGGTATTTCCCGTTGACCTAGAATCCTGAAATTTGGCATGAACCAAGGTCTCAAAGCACAAATATAGGAAAAAAAACTGAAAGCTCTAAATTTGTAGTTACATCACAAAAAAATAAAAAAAAACATTTTGCAATTTGGAAAAAATTTCGAAACTCCATTCGGAAATTGAACTATTTACATAACAGGTAAGTTTGTACGGAACCCTCAGGGCGCGAGTAGACTCGCACTTGCCTAGTTTCTCATTACGTATTTTTAGTTTATACAATTGTGTGAGGCACAAGTAAATGTATTTTTCTCTTTTTTTTTCTTAGATATACCAGTTAAAGGGAGTTTTGATCCATCTGGTCAACAAATGGCTTGATGGAGTTTATGGATCACCTGACAGAGCTGCCGATACTGAATAATTAGGGAAATCTTAGTGTATCTTTACCTCATAGAATTGCTACCTTTGGCAGGAGATGCATAAAACTCTTGATGTTTTCATCGAGCCGTGGACATGAGTTGCCATGGTCACCCTGGAAATCTTTAAACAGACTCCGCACCCAGGTTAGGTTCAGCAAAACACTCTGCACAGGTGAAAGTTCTTGGATGGCTTTAATTTTCAGTGTATGTGCGGCGTCTCTTCGCAGACCATGTTCCACATTCCATCTTGCGTCACGTGCCCTGATACTTGTTTACGTAGGGATCTAATGACGGCGTCAGCGGATAACATTGTCATTGGCCAAACACTGGGCCGGGCAAGGATTTAATTAAAAAATTTTTTTTTTTGCATCTGAACTTTTTTCTTCTTTCACCCCAATTTTATTTTGTAATTAGAATAAACTAGTGCAAGTGTGTAATAAATAAAGGTTGACCATCAATTTTGGTAATCATCTGGAAAATTCTCATTTTGTTTTGTAAGGTAAAGCAGGTTAGCATTCATAATTCACACACACACATCACACAGTAAAACACACACACACAGGGATTACAGGGTAAAATTGGTGGGCTTAAAGTTATAATATATACCTACTCCTTAGCCGATTTCGGCTACGTTGACTGGTTTCTGATTTAGTGCAACTACGGGTTGCGATCATGTACATGTGACTAATAAAGCCTATATTTACTATGAAGATGCATAATAGGGTAATAGTTACAATAAACACTTATTAACTACATACATTTAGTTTTATTGAATGAATTGATTTTGGAGATAGTAGGGATAATAATTGAAAGAAAGAAAGAAAGAAAATTGCGTTTATTTGGCATTACAAAAAGAAGAAACAAAACACCTTAAAATTAAACAAATAGTACATTGAGTAATGCCAAAAGGGCCTCAGCTCAGCATAATGCCAAATGGTAACACAGGGCCACCACCTGACGCTGATTTTCAGCTGCATCCCTTGGGTGCCATATACTTGAAAATAGGAAATATTCATTAAAATCTAAAAAGGTTCTGTGCAGAAACCAACTAAAAGAAAATGTTGCAATACTTATTTATAAAACAGTCTAAAAGATTTATGTGCCAATTTAAAACAAATAATAAAACTAAAATATCATTTAACAATATTAGAAACAGTTAAGAGTGTAAACAATTTATATCATAGGTAAAACTTAATTGTGGTTGTAGGCTTTCGCAAAAGGCTAGATTCTAACCAGAGAAAGGTCGAGAGATTGTTATGGGAACTGTTAGCACACTAGCTAATTTTATTGATCTTTGAGTCTTGGTTAAAATAATGCCGGTCATGATTGCAAATCATCCCGATGTTAGCCGAACATGCCCGAGCTTTCTATTATCAAAAAATGAACCGCTCTTATCCTACAAATGGGTGTCTGTTCCACAAGAAACGGCGTAGATTATTTCTCAGGAACTACAAAATTTTTCTAAAAAAAAATATTGTCTGCTAAAAGATATTGAAGCTCAATTATCAGCTGAAAGAATTTTCATTCTAAGCACGACTTACAAACTCAATTATAAACAAACAACCAATTCTGCCTCTTCAATACTTCCAGAAATTATTATCAAACAATTTTATCTCTTTTCGAAATGTCACCGCTTCTCAAGAATTGGTTTTAGAAATCGACTCTGACAGATGCTAATTTGACGTAACAGCAAGTACAGGGTTAATAATAAAACCTATCAATAAGTGAGATGTTAACAAAAATAAATCATTAATAAAATTAAAGTAGTCGAGGTCTGGAGGTTCTGGAGTGGCGACCGCGTACCGGAAGACGCAGTATTGGAAGGCCCCTACAAGGTGGACCGATGACCTGGTGAAGGTTGCGGGAATCTGATGTATGCGAGACGCACAGGACCGTTCATTGTGGTGAGATTTGGGGGAGGCCTATGTCCAGCAGTGGACGTTTATCGGCTGAAATGATGATGATGATGATGAGTCGAGGTCTTTTTTTTATTTTTTATTTAGCCTATACTGTCCCACTGCTGGGCAAAGGCCTCCCCCAACTTCTTCCAGGTATTCCTTTCCTGAGCCACATCAACCCAGTCCTTGCGGTCGGCATCTAGGTCGTCTCGCCACCTCTTCCCAGGTCGACCTCGGCGGCGTCGTCCATCTTCAGGTACCCACCTTGTGGAGACCCTTGCCCACCGGTCAGAGTGCATGCGGCTGATGTGACCTGCCCAATCCCATTTTAGCCTGGCAGCCTTTTTTCCGACGTCCATAATTCCCGTCTTTTGACGCAGCGTGGTGTTTCTCACTCTGTCGGCCTTCTTGACACCCAGAATGCTGCGCTCCATTGCTCGTTGGCAAACCCCAAGGCGACACTTTTGCGAATCGGTGAGCGACCATGTCTGGGCACCGTAGGTTAGGACGGGTAGGATACACATATCAATGAGTTTTCGCTTCAGGGAGATTGGTAGATCTCCCTTCATTAACGTCTTCATGGACCAGTAGCTTTTCCAGGCGTTTTTGATACGGCGATCAATTTCCTTCTGCTGCCTGTTTTCGAAAGAAACTAACTGACCCAAGTAGATATACTCATCGACATAGTTTATATCCTGCCCATCTACCTCGACCCTACGTTTAGTGCTGTTGGTCATACATTTAGTTTTAGACCGATTCATCGCGAGCCCCACCCTGAGGCTTGCCGTGCTTAGGTCTTGAAGCATGGACTGTAGTCGAGGTCTAAATAATATAAAAAATATTGCAAAAGCAATGTAATGAAAAGTAAAAAATCTTTGTATCATATAATTAAATTAAAACAAAAATGGAGCACAGTTACAGGCCATTAAATCTAAGAAGTACCGTTTGATAGTTCTATCAGATTGGAGAATAGGGATGGAGTTAAAAAAATCGATTACTACAATGTCCGATTCTTAAAGGCTGTAATAGACATATTTACACGATAATGCAGTTAATGAGTAACCAGGGAAGCCACATGTGCAGTCAATGCCAAACAAGCATAGCATAGCATAATCCAGCCTTTTAATGTTCCCACTGTTGGGACTCAGGCCTCCTCTCTAGGAGAGGGAATGGGCCGTTATCAACCACGCGGACCCAGTGCGGGTTGGTGAATGTCACATGTTTTCATATTTCATAAGCCTGTACAACATTTCCATTTTGGGATATAAATAAACGCTAATAACTTTGCTGTTTATGAATATTATTTATTGAGACTTTACTTAAATAATTATAAGACCTTTTCTAATAAGCCCTCTTGTATTTGTACTAATTAAAAATTAGTGGTGTATACTTACCTAGTGAGGTATGTCCCCTGGAACCCTTTGTGAATGGATTGGAAAAATGTAAAATAATAAGGTATTGTGAGAGCTGTAACTTTGGGGTGATTCTTTGAAACCGTGAGAACGTACCTCATTCATCTGGCCTAGTTTTCGTACCTATCTATTTTGTGTCGTAAGCCACTTGGCGCAAATGAGTGCCTTTGATACATTTAGTGATCGGGGAAAATTAATATGCAAAAAAAATCAAATTGTATAGAAAACAACTAGGCCAGATGAATGAGACATTCTCTCGGTGTCAAAGAAATCACCCTTTGAATCTTTTGCACAACATTTTAAAATTATATTTGCCGAATAAGACCGATGATCACGACGACGCGGCGACGTGACGTGATCATACTAGGAACCGTTGATTTTGTCGACTAACTGAAACACTGATCGTTGCGGTCTTACGCTCAAGTAGCAAACACATTTCTTTTATACAAGAGGGCGCATAATATTATTACCAATTTGAGCTGTCTTTCAAAATACTGGCAAAACGTAAACTTATGTGTAAGAAGAAATTGGTATATACTCGTACATTTTCATTCCTTAACTTGCACACGAAAGATGCTCTACCAACATTAAAATCGAGCAAAAAAAACGCCGATAAAATAACGTTTCTCTTCGTTTTTAGGATTCCGTACCTCAAAAGGAAAAAACGGAACCCTTATAGGATCACTTTGTTGTCCGTCCGTCTGTCTGTCTGTCTGTTTGTCTGTCTGTCTGTCTGTCTGTCTGTCTGTCTGTCTGTCTGTCTGTCTGTCTGTCAAGACCCTTTGTCTCAGAAACGCGTGGAGCCATCAAGTTGAAATTAAAACCTTATATTCAAGTCTGCGGTCCCTTTGCTGTGAAAAAATCAAACTTCTAAGTTAACTGAAAAAAAAAGATACGGCCGCTTATGTCGCAGAAAACGTACATTTCAACAGTCTCAAAGGAATTCATAGGGTACTTCCCGTTGACTCAGAATCCTAAAATTTGGTATGTAGCATAGTCGTATAGTATAGATATAGGAATAAATCTGAAAACTGTAAGTTTGTAGTTACGTCACAAAAAAAAACTTTTTTTACAATTCGGAAAAAATTTCGTAACTCAATTCGGAAATCGAACTGTTTTATTTATTTATTTATTATTTATTGAAACTTCATGCAATATAAAAGTACAAAGACAGACAAGTACAGTTTGTGCGGAACCCTCAGTGCGCGAGTCCGACTCGTACTTGCCCTGTTTTTTTTATTACCTACTTTTTATTATTCTTGATAGGTTCGCGCTTGACCGCTAACTCACCTGATGGAAAGCGACGATGCGGTCGACGATGGAGCGCGCTTACCTAGAAGTAACCTATTCACTCTTGACTTAAAGATTCCCGGGTTGTTGCCATCAGGAAACACAGATTCCGGCAAGGAATTCCACTCCTTAGCTGTACGCACAATGAATGTGTTCCCAAAATGTTTTGTGCGTATAGGTGGGATGTCCACCATGTACCGTTCCATATTACATGTTTTTGCAGCGGTAATAAAAATACACATTCTGTAAAAATTTGAATTCTCTACCTTACGGTTTATGAGAGATAGCACGCTGACAGATGGACGTACAGACAGACAGACGGACGGACAGACAGCGGAGGCTAGTAATTTTCCGTTTCCTTTCCAGTACTGATCCGACTTGATTTGCTAGGGGTAGAAGTAATATTTATATATTTTTTTTTATATTTATTTATTGCCAACTTACACTAACTAACACTAACTAAAGTTAGTTAGTTAGTAATTAATGTGTGCCTATAATTTATATAAATTATAAAATAATTATTAATATTATATATTTATAATTATATTATTATTAATAGAGACAAGACAAAAACACTTAAAAATACATTAACATAATAATAATGAAATTAATGACAAAAATATAGAATAATATTTAAAAAAAAATCAAAATAAGTCAAAATGAAAGATTAAAAATAATAATAATACTAATAATGAAAAATTATACCAAAAGGAAAAAAAATCTACGATAACATGTCAAAAGGAGGCATTTTGTATGGCCACCGTCCCCACCCTCCAATAGACAGACAGTAAAGTCAAAAAGTCACAGCCAAAAGTTTTTATTAATTTCACATAGGCCTACTTGGGCACTTATAAAACGTCAGAAGCTTGTGCACGTTTCCAAATTGGTCGTTTAATAAGGAGAAGAACCGGCAAGAAACTCCATGGTTACTCTTTTAAAAAAATGGTTGTTCTTGCAATATTTCCATATTACAGTATTAATAGATATTATTAGCGTGACGAGTGACAGGACAGAATGGAAGAAAAAAACATGTTGTGCCGACCCCAAATAAAACGGGGCAAGGGCAGGAAGATGATGATGATGATGATCTAAAGGACAGTGTATGCCGATCAATAGTAATATAAAAACTCACTACAAAAAAAATCTACAGTCAACCTACATTTTGCCAACTACAAACCATGGTCCACGAGTGCTCTACAAAGATACTTTATACAATGACGTCACGCCAATTAGCCGTTATCACCAACAGACTTGTAATTGAACGACCGGCAAATTATACGGGCCCTCAAGTTAAGTGGGTTTATGTTCTGTATTGTTTGATGTAGTGGCTCGAGCACGTCTTGAGAAAGCCTGATTCGTAAATAAAGGATATTTGAAGCTAAAATTACGGGTATCTGAGAATTTGATACATGCTTGTTCAAGTCGTGAACGTCGCTGGATTATAATTGCCATCGACCTATATTCTAGCGATAGACAAGCACGTTCATGGAAACTGTTTGTCAAAATACTGAAAAGTTAAAACAAAAGTTCGCTGCGGTGCTAGATTGGCATTATGTCGTCTAACAAAACTATTAAAACATACAGCGCTAGATAGATACTTTTTTCGCAACCAAAACGTCTGAAGCGCCATGAATTTCGTGGCACTTACGCGTTTCATTCAACATAGTGTAATGACATGTCATCCATATAGATTTTATACCGCAGAAGTGACACAGCTTTTTGCCTACAATACTTCATTACAATAATACTCTATTTCAAAATGTAATAATAGTCTTCGTTAGTGTAAATTCGCTTCGCTGACATATCTTGATGAGTTTTATCGGGTATCAAAAAACGCACGTCGTCATCATTTCTGAACTTCGATAAAAATCGTTGATATATTATTTATACAAGAAAAGAAAGAACATAAAATATTAAAAAATATCGAACTGGTTATAAAACACTACACGAAGTCTGTGTTCAGTAAACCAGTTGTAGGTAAAAACCTACAGCTGGTATTCGTACGGGGGAACATCTGCATATTTTAGTCTATGATTGTAAAATGGGAAGGCTTTTAAATAAAATAATATATTTTCTAACATACTATTACGTTATTAGAAGCTATTAAATTGCTCGAACAACCAGTAATTTTACTTATATGACTACAGAATTATTATTAACGTCCAGATTCACTTTGATTTGAATTTATAAGCGCCGCTCTCATACTGCATGAACGTCAAAACTGCATTAATGTCATCAATATCAAGGTGCATAGAAGACACTGCACCTGAGTCGATTGAAGTGAGTGTACGGCACGCGTAATCTAGCGCGTAGTACATATATATCGATGATAATTGCAAACAACTCCATAAGATGGTTTGATATAGAAAGAAAAGAAAGAAAATGAATTTATTATGTCACAATGCAAGGTATCCAACAATATAAGTAAATACGAAACCAAACAAAAAAGAACCAAAAAAAAAAACTATTGTGTGCCTTACGTCTGCGCCAAAAACCATGTCACAATCATGGCAGTAAGACCCCTCTTTGAGGAGTGGCTGGAGACGCGTCACAGCGACCTCAACCTCCGCATGAAGCAGGTTCGTTCGCAAAGGATACTGTAAGTTTGGAAGATTCCTGTACTAATTCAGGTGGAATAAACGTCTGGGTTTCACCATTGTGCGGGACGCGCGGAGGACACGATGGAGCATACGGTGGAGATGTGCCGTTCAGGTGGAAAACCACCGTGTCCTTGTAGAGGCGATATGCGGCGGCGAACCTCTCGCACTGGGTCCTGGTTCAGGCTATGGTCCGGAGCGAGGAAGAATGAGTGGCGGTTGCATCCTTACGTCCCAACAGTCATGACCCTGACCTCGCAATACCGATGCTCGCTAGGACCACGGAGAATTTCTAAAAAGAAAACCCATGATCGTAGAATGCAAAGAGCAACTGAAGGATACAGGGGTAGTTGTACTCAGTAAAAGTCTGACACGCCTTCCCGCTCTATTTTAGAGCGAGAGAAGTCACTGGACGATATCTCCAAAACCACCTCAAAAAAAAACACAAAGTGATTTATAGCATAAAATTTATTATCTACTTAAACACAGGCGGAGCCACTAGCAAAAGCTTGTTTGGGATAAAGTTCATGACGTTGTCTATTAACATATTAAGCACAGTAATGCTAGCAAAGGAGGCGGCCGATCGCGTGAGGCAACCAACGGTCCTCACGCCCCAATCGCCGCCGGGATTCCGATCCCGATTTCCGGCCACCGTAGGCGCGGGCTTGCGGACGGCGAGCAATGGGTGGCTCGCCGTCCGATCGTCCGGTAACTGTTCGGACCGAGCCCAAGTCGTCGACGGCGCGTAGTGTTCCACGCGCGCCTCAAGGAGATGTCAGCAACCGTAGGGGCCCAGCAGGGTCGAGGCCTACTGGGGCCAAGGGTGATGCGAAAGTGACCCCCGGGGCCCTGGAAAAAATGGCAAAGAAGGAACAGGAGTGGATTTTTAGTCAGTAAAAGTCTGACACTATCTCGCGCTCCGCTCAAGAGCGGGGGATGTCATTAGATGATTTTCCCACCCGAAAAAAAAAAGTACTAAAAATTTAATCGTAACATAATACGTTTTTTTTTCGTAACTTTACATGTTTACATAACGTAAATAGCCGTTTTTATTTATTTTTAAACCTATATCTTTTCTTATAATTGTCTCTTAAAATTGTCATTTAAAAATACTTAACTAAGTATAATTACAGCGAAATAAAAATAAAAAACTTGTACTTCACCTAGAATCATGAAATTTAGCATGAAGCAAGGTCTCATAGCACAAGTATTGGAAAAATCTGAAAATAGTAAATTTGTAATTACGTCACAAAAAAAAAGCTTTCTTTGCGGTTCGGAAAAATCTTCGTAACTCAATTCGGGAATTGAACACAAGTTTTTCGACTCTACATCAAATCGAAACAAGCGAGAGCGCCAGTTTTGTCACATCTGCAGGCTTAGAGCCGCTCGTGTGTACTTATGAGCCAAATAACTTTTAGCGTTTGCAATCAACGCGCAACGCTGAGTACAAAATATACGACAGTGACATTCCATGTCACGTCACATGTCACGTGACTTCTTCGCAGGTAATGTGATTACCACACATTTTGTACTTAGCATTTGGCGGGAATGATAACAAAAAAGTAATTTGCTTAAGCCTACAGCGCTGACTATATAGGTGAGCTACAAAAAGGCAACTCATTCAAGTTTCTAAAGCTAAAAAAGATAAAGGCATTGAAGCGGAACGACATGGAACTTTTTGTTACACTCCAAGTTTTGTGTGGAGTTTTTTACGGAAATTTTCCAGTGAATTTCAGTGCCTAATTTAAGTATTGGGCACATTGCTCGTAGAAAGGATGGTCGTGGGGCCGAAAGGTTCTAGAGTGGCGACCACACACCGGTAAACTCAGCGTAGGAAGGTCTCCCATAAGGTGGGCCGACGACCTGGTGAGAGTCGCAGGAATGCGGTGGATGCGAGACGCACAGGATCGGTCGTTGTGCGACGCTTGGGGGAGGCCTATGTCCAACAGTGGACGTCCTTCGGCTGAAATGGTAATGATTTAAGTATTCGCAAATTGATTCCCAATTGATCCTCCTCCTTGCGTCTTATTCCTCAATGCTGAGGGTCGTGACTTCCCGGCCTATTTGCTATCTACTATCCCATCTGTATCATCGTTAAGTTATATTATATCTGTCGATCTGTTATCCCAGTAGATATTGTGTTGTTATTGGCGAAGTTTTATATCTCAATGTGCTGCTATATCTCTGGAAAATGAAGCTGAGAATTTTATTCCAGTATTGAACACCTCAGCGAAGCTTGTAGAGGAGGCTGACTCGTTACATTTGCTGCCAAATACTGCAAAAGTATTAGAATGTGTTACATTCAAAATGGAAATGAAAATGATTCTATTTCCTGTCATACAACATACTGTTAAGCATACTGGCTAAATCCACGAAAAGTGCGAATCTAAAAGAAAAAAAAAGGTTTCAGGTGTTTTTTTTTTTCGGTGGTAAAATCATCCAATGACATCCCCCGCTCTTGGGCGGAGCAGGAGATACTGTCAGATTTTTACTGACTAAAAACCCACTCCTGTTCCTTCGTTGCCTTTCGTACCAGGGCCGAGTCTTCCTTTCAGAATCAGACCCTTGGCCACAGTAGGCTTCGACCCTGCTGGGCCCCTACGGTTTGCTGACATCTCCTTGAGGCACGCGTGGAACAGTACGCGCCGTCGACGATTTGGGCTCGGTCCAGACGGTTACCGGACGGTCGGACGGCGAGCTACCCATTGCTCGCCGTCCGCAGGCCAGCGCCTACAGTGGCCGGAAATCGGGATCAGAATCCCGGCGGCGGCTGGAGCGTGAGGACCGTTGCCTTACGCGTGTGGCCTCCTCCTTTGCTAGCATTGCTGCTTCGCAGAAGGAGGCGACCGCCTGCCACTCCTCCAGGCTTCAGACCATGGCCTGTACCAAGTCCCGGCTGATCACTGCCACCGATCGCCTCCACGAGGACACGGTGGTGCTCTGCGCAAGCGGGGCACACCTCTACCGTGTGCTCCACCGTGTCCTCCGGGCGGTCCACACAGTGGTGACACCCGGGCGTCGCTTCCGCATGAATCCGGTGCAGGAAGCTTCCGAACTTACCATGTCCGGTGAGGACCTGCGTCATGCGGAAGGTGAGGACGCCGTGAGGTCTTTCCAGCCACGCCTCAAAGAGGGGACTTATCGCCATAATTATAGCGTGCCTAGCACTGGGTCGCGACAGTCACTGTCACCATTTCACCATGAGATCCCGCCGGAACTCTGTCGACCATGCCGCGACCTGTCGCGGCAGCGGAGTTTCGCCCCGGCGTTGCATCTCCACGCGCAAACCGTGCATGTGTTGCAAGGACTATTGCCTCCAGATCCCATGGTGGGATGCCAGCAAGGAGGCTCGCCGCTTCGCGGGAAACCATGCGGTAAACCCGCACCATCCGTATGGCCATGACCCTCTGGCACGCGTTCAGCCGGGCCGCCGCCGCGCCGCCTGCTTCCGCAGCGCCGGCGCCCACACCGGCGCCCCATAAAGGGCCATGGAACAAACGATGCCTGCGTAGAGCCTCCGGCAGGAAAGTTTCGGGTGTGGGTAGTACGTCATTTATGTTTTAATTTTTTTTTTATTTATCTCAGGACCCTGAGGTCCTGGACCTTTGGGAGGCGTACAAGGAGCCGAAGCCATCTCGCAGAGGCCCTTTAGATAATTATAATGGAACATGATACCAACCGACGATTATCCCTGTACGCGCTATGCTAGTGCACCCAAGGACAACCCCCGGTTATTGAAAAACTGTTGCGACATATGGAGAACAAAGATAATAGGGCTATGGTTTTTGGAATCTTAAGTGGACTGGTAACATGGAACTATGTCAAGACTATGGCCCCTGCCTGAACAACGTTATTAATATGCATCGAAAAAAGGCAGGGGGTGACTTGCACACTCAATAAATGGGCCCCCAAAAACGGCTGCTAGCACGAAGTGACGTAGCAACAAGAGGGCAACATATCCTGAGGTGCTTGAGGAGTGGAGAGGTATACCACGGCTATCAGGACAATCCCGGAAGTACGGTCAAGATCCCTACCAGCACCTTACTGGATTATACATCCTTCTCCCGAGCACGGTTGCTCTTGCGAATCTCCACTCAAGCCAGCCAATAAAGGCAAGAGAGAGGTGGGAGCTCAGTTCCTCGTCAGTGTTCACTACGGCCGGCCAATAAAGGCAAGCCGGAGATGAAGAACAAGAATTCTCCCGGGAGATCGGGTCCGTGGGGTCGCTAATGCCCAACAGTTCGCCACAAAACTGCGCTGCGGATTGTATCTCTCTTAGTCTGGCCCCTCACCCTAGGCATATTACGGCAAAGCAAACTTTACCGATACAGAGCTAGGGTATATTGGAGCACGCAAGCCCCACCACGACGTCAACGTAGAGATACGGCGATGGGGGTAGAGATACGGCGATTAATTATTATTATTTTTATTATTCTTGATAGGTTCGCCGGCTCTTCGACGGCTGGTAGTGTTCCACGCGCGAATCAGAGATGTCAGTAAAACCATAGGGGCCCATCAGAGTCGTGGGTTGCATCCTTGGGCCATGGGTTGACTTCCGAAAGAAAACTCCGGGGTCCTGGAATGCAAGGTAAAGAAGGAACATAGGTGTGATTTTAGTCAGTAAAAGTCTGCATACCTTCTTGCTCCGCCCTAGACATTGGGCGAGTTCCCACCTTAAAAAATAAAACTGTTACTGTATCTACTTATAATGATGTTTTATTAGATATAATTAATATCAAAACTGCTCAATACTTTGGTGCAAAGCTACTCTTCCAATCAACGAATTTGAAATGAATAACAGCGAAGAAAAAAGTATGCAGTAGACGTAATCAAGGGATTTTCTAATGAATGTGGGGATTCATTAGAAAATCGCTTAATTACGTCTGTTTGAGTATTTCCCTTGCCTCGCTTGTTCAGGTTTGCGGTCAACCTCAAAGCGGTCCTCATATCTTAAGGTTGAAAGGGTTTAATCTAATCTAGGAAGGTTTGTGACCTCGAATAATATGTTGCTATATAAATTTTTATTCATTTGCTTAGTTCGTATGTATAATCCGGTCAATTTAGACATCCGAGGTTACAAAAATTTTCACCCAGCTGAAAATTGGTAGGATTGTTTAAAACACCATTATAAATGAAATCTAAAAATCTCATCGATCCTGGAAAAAAAAATTCTCGTCAAAGGTCACAAAAACGAGTTTTTCGCGATTTTCAGCAAAACGGTAAGTTTTATCATAAAATAAGCTCAGACAAAAATTGTAGATCAGATGACAAAAAACAAAACAAAAAAGAACAACCGATGGTGTTGTTGTGTGATCTACAAAAATGTCTTCATGCTTTTTTTCCTAAGAGCCACCGTTTTTGAGATAATTATTCAAAAAGTTATATATGCTATATTTTATGTACGCGGGTGAAGCTGCGGGCATAAGCTAGTAACTTATAAGTCTAATATGCTTTCATAAGGACTCATTACTATCATTGAGAGTCTAGAGAATATTTACATATCGTACCCTTATTGCAAAAACCAACTACCCGGTGCATTCAATAAGTACCTAGCCTCATCGCCAGAGGGCGCTGTAGTTTCAAAAGAGTTTTACCACAGTGTAGCACATTCTTTTTTAATTCTTTTTTCAAATTTTCATTCCAATCCCTTCATTTGTTTTAATTTGACAACTTATGGAAGCGAACGTGTCGATCGGTTTTACAAAAATGGAAAAAGAGCAATATCGTTCGGTGATTCGATTCCTATTTTAGGAAAGGAGAACGCGCATCGAAATCAAAGAGCGCTTGGATGCTGTGTACGGTGACTCTTCTCCATCGATGGCCACCGTCAAGAATTGGTTCAACGAGTTTGCACGTGGCCGTACGTCGGTTTTTGATGAACCACGTCCAGGTGCACCGAAAACAGCTGCTACGGAGGAAAACATTAAAAAAATCCATGATTTCGTATTGGCAGATCGCCGATTGAAGGTTCGGGAGCTAGCTGAGACTGTAGGCATTTCAGAAGGAACAGTGCATCATATTCTTCACGAGGAACTCGGCATGAGAAAGCTGTCGGCGCGATGGGTGCCGCGTTTACTCACACCAGAAAACAAGCGCAACCGTGAGACCACATCGGAGACGTGTTTGGCGCTGTTTAAGCGGAATCCAGCGGAGTTTTTGCGTCGTTTTGTGACCGTCGATGAAACATGGATCCACTGGTACACACCAGAGACCAAGGAGCAATCAAAACAATGGATCCAGACCGGGGAACGTGCTCCAAAGAAGGCGAAAACTGTAAAATCGGCCGGAAAAGTTATGGCCACCGTTTTCTGGGATTCACAAGGTGTGATCTACATCGATTACCTCGAGAAGGGTAAAACAATTACAGGGCTTTACTATGCCGATTTATTGGGCCGATTCGACGCCGAATTAAAGAAAAAACGACCCCATCTGGCGAAGAAAAAAGTGCTGTTTCACCACGACAACGCACCGGTTCACACGTCTGCCGCTGCCATGGACAAATTGGTCGAATTACGCTACGAATTGCTGCCTCATCCACCGTATTCTCCAGATTTGGCCCCTTGTGACTTCTTTCTGTTTCCTAATCTGAAAAAATCACTCGCCGGGAATAGATATGGATCGAATGAGGAGGTCATCGCCGCCACGGAGGCCTATTTTGCAGAGTTTGACAAAAATTATTTTTCCGACGGGTTAAAAAAGTTGGAGCATCGCTGGGCTAAGTGTATCGAACTAAAAGGAGACTATGTTGAAAAATAAATTGCCAGTTTTCCAAAATTTTCGTTTACTTTTTGTAGGCTAAGTATTTATTGAATTATTTAGTTGGTTAGGTTAGTAGCACCAACATTTTTGTATTACACATATTATGTTATTACTATTATGTTCAATCAAATTTGTAGGTTATTTACTTTTTACCGAAGCTATCTTTGTAAATAAGTTTCGTAGCTAATAACCGGTTTTACCTGTAGATTCATCTTGATGAGACGAATGGATGAATGAATTTAACTTTAATTTGGGAAAAAATTGCGGATAGTTGGTTTTTGCAATAAGGGTACGATATACTTGATTCAACTTCAGAGGTCATCATCGTCATCATTTTCATCAAGCTGAAAGACGTCCAATATTGGTAATAGGCCTCCCTCAAATGTCATCACAACGGCCGGTCCTTTGCGTCTTGCACCTATCGGATTTTTGCAACCCTTTTCTTTTGTAATTAGTTCATTTTGTGGGTGGCCTTTCAACGCTGCGTCTTCCGGTACGTCGACACATAAAAACTAACTCATTAACTTTATTAACACTAAAGTGGTATTTAATGTTGTCCTGCTTCAACCGTTTAAATTAAAACCAACTAGAACAAAAACTTTAGCTGTCCTGCAAAAGGTACTAAAACTTCCCTATTAAACGTACCTTCATTTTCATCAGTAAAAACCAGGGGCCGACGTAAAATGAATGCTGGAACTGTTTTTGAGAAGAACCATTTTGTTCTGATTCCTTTCTCAATCCTTGGTTTATTAGCAGAATTAATTTAATAATTATGCGTAGATTTAGACGGAAAAGGTTCGGGTGTTTAAGTTAAGAGTTGAATGGACCGGAAATTATTTATTTTGGCGTAGTTAAGTACCTTATTATTTTAATTAACATGAATAAGGGTCAATGTAAGCTGGCCATGGGTGAAAAAGAAATTACTAACTTTATTCAAATTGAACCTTTTTATTGTTTGGTTTCATGCATATTCGATACTGAACCAATCTGCGTTTAGTCTTTTTTAGGTTTCCGTACCCGAAGAGTGCCAACAAAACTCCGCTGTCCGTCCGCTCGTCCGTCTGTCTGCCTGTCTGTAGGCGGGTTGTATCTCATAAACGGTAAGAATCATAATTATACATAAATCTGTAGAATTTAAATATAATAAAATTAAAATAAAGTTAAAAATTAAAAGGGGTTCCCGTACAAGAAAAGTTATTTTAATAATAATGAGAATTTTATTTCTGACCATTTGATCTTAAAGATACAGATTCTGTGGCATTTTTCTCGTAATAAGAGACCTTTCGTGTGCGAGTCCGACTCGCTCTTGGCTAGTTTGATATTTAATTTTTTGAGGTAAAAAATCATTAAATAACAACTCTCGCTTTAGGGTGGAACGAGGGCATGTCAGACTTTTACTGACTAAAACCAACTCATGTTCTTTATTTCTTCGTTTAGTTAGTTGTTGTGTTTCATAATAATTGTTTGTCTCACAAAACTTTATACATACTTTACAACTTTATATCTTTAAAGTAGGTACTTAATGTTTTTGTGTTTAATATTTTAACGTGTTTTTTTTTATTTACTTAATTTAATGTACTCGCAACATTGATGTCTGTGACATTTTTTATTTTATTGTTAATTTGTAGTGCTTAGTTTTATGTTTGTAATTTTATTGTGCTTTTGTGAAGGTATTATCTGTTAATTTTCTGTATTGCATCAAATAAATGTTTTATCTATCTATCTATCTAGTTGTCCTTTATGTTCTAGAACCATAGTCACTCTTTCAAACATTCCGGCAAAAAGTTTGGTCTTGGAGTTAGGAACAATATCGCTGAACGATTTATCCAGAATGATGGAGCAATTGCCATTCGTCGCGTGTCGTCTGTTTTGGAAAGTTTTGAACCGCACACATGCTTTGGGACGACGCGGTTTAGTGTTATGTGTATACTTGGATCAATAGTCGAGATAATTTCAATCCCTTGCCACCAACTCAAGTATCGTCTTTAGGAATGTATATTTGAAAGTGAGCTTTTGCATTAAATAAAAAAGTATGGTTTGTAATTGTTTGTGCACCCGAGTTGTCTCCTGTATTGACGCGTTTGTATCGCCTCTCATTTGGGACTGGTATAGTGCCCAAGTACTGGAAGCTTGCCAACGTGCAACTCGTGCCCAAAAAGGGCAGTCGTACCGATCCTACCCCTACCTATCGGCCGATTTCAATAACCTCCATACTCTGCAAGATTATGGAGCGTGTATTGAACTCGCGCCTCTTGGCATACCTGGAAGGTAACGATCTCCTCAGTGACCGACAGTACGGGTTTTGCCGCAATCGATCTACTGGAGACCTACTAGTTTATGCCACCCACTTGTGGGGCGAGACCCTCGAGAGGAATGGGGAAGCGATTGCTGTTTCCTTAGACGTCTCGAATGCCTTCGACAGGGCATGGCACGCTAGTCTATTGAGTAAGCTTTCAGCGTACGGCATTTCCCCTGGTCTGATTAACTGGGTAAAAGACTTCCTGAGTGAACGTTCTCTCCAAGTTGTTATCGATGGATGCTCATTAGAGCCCATGACGACTAATGCCGGAGTTCCTCAGGGGTCTGTTCTCTCTGCAACTCTCTTCCTGCTGCATATCAACGATCTGCTGATGCCCGGTATATATAGGTATGCAGATGATAGCACAGTTGTAGAGAAATACCTGCCAGGTGCTCGAGCTAGTAAGGAGCTAATCCGGTCCGAAAGAGAGGCTATGGTAGAGCGTACGAATGTCTCACTTCAGGCAGTCTCCCAGTGGGGTGAAGCCGATCTGGTGGGATTCAACGCCGCCAAAACACAAGCGTGTCTGTTCACCGTTAAAAGGAGCCCGTTCACCTTGGCTCCTGCTTTTCAGAATGTATCCCTGGATTACACCGACCGCCTTCAGCTCTTGGGAGTTGAAATTTCCTCAGACCTTAACTTTGGGCGGTTCATTGAGTCCAAAGCCAAGGTAGCTGCTAGGAAACTCGACGTACTTGCAAAGGTCCGGCGGTACTTCACACCAGGACAGCTTTTAATGTTATACAAAGCACAAGTCTGTTCGTGTGTGGAGTACTGCAGCCACATATGGGCTGGTGCTGCAAAATGCCACCTGGCAGCTTTGGACTCGGTGGAAAGGCGTGCAAAGAGGCTAATTGGTGATCCAGATCTGGTTAATTCCAATCTATAAAGTCTTGAGCACAGGCGTAGGGTAGCCAGCCTTTCGGTGTTTTACAGGATTCATTTTGGAGAGTGTGCGCAGGAATTGCATGACTTGATTCAAGGAACAGGAGTGGGTTTTTAGTCAGTAAAAGTCTGACACTATCTCCCGCCCCGCCCAAGGGCGGGGGATGTCATAAGATGATTTTCCCACCGAAAAAAAAAAAAAAACCATCTCATTTCTACCATCGGACAAGCCGACGAACGGCGAGTATCCACCCTTACGTTGTTGAAACCTCTACGGTCCGGACCAAGCGTTTCGCCTCGTCGTTTATACCGCGTACATCGAGGGACTGGAATAATTTGCCTGCTGCGGTTTTCCCGTCCGATTATAATTTGGGTCTCTTCAAGGCTAGAGTGAATAGGCTCTCAACAAATTAGTACGCCTCACCATCAACGATTGCATTACTACTTACCATCAGGTGGGATCGCAGTCAAGCACTAGTTTATACCAATAAAAAAAAAATTATCATCTTGTAAGGGCAAGGAGATATACACTTATATTATCCATACTATGTTAAATGGGGTCGGTGCAACATGTTTATTTCTTCCTTTCTGTTATGTCAACCGTCACGTTATCACTAACTCTGAAGAAAGAAAGAAAGAAAAACATTTAATTTGGCGGAACAAGGCGCAAATTTAGAACTAACAAATTATAAGTTTAGTATGTGAAAGAAATATGCACCACATCCGCGCAAAACGGCCGAACGCTCAGCATAATGCCGTGACCACACGCAAAATGCAAAGAGTCTACGGCGATGGTTTTCAGCGTGGGCCGGTGACGGTATCGACATAAAGACGTCGGCACGGTATTGTGTGCTAATAGATTTGAATAAAATAGATACTCTCTCTTTATAACCGACTTTAAAAAGAATAGCAGCTTCTATGTTCTGCTGTATGTTTTTTTAATGTGTTTTTTTAAAGAAATATTTAAAAATTTAATGAGTATGTTTAAAAAATAAATAAATGAAATAATAATAATATTCCACAACTATCACACAACGCCAGCTAGTCCCAAACTAAGCAGAGCTTGTGGTATGAGTACAAGACAACTGATAAACATACTTATATATATTTCTAAATACAAGATAAATTACACCCAGGCACATAACAAATGATCGTGCTCATCACACTAACATTGATCCTGGGTGGGAATCGAACCCACGACCTCCGGCGTGGCAGTCAGGGCCGCTGACCACTAGACCTACAGGCCAGTCTAATATAAAGAACTTTATTTCGTATAATTTTTTATGACATTTTGTTTGTTATTCTACAATGTGATTTACTCGTTTATTCATGTCGAGTTCTTAGTTCAAATATGGGCGCCATTATACTTTACAGGCTATGGTTTTATGAGGCTTAAGTGGACTGGTTACCAGGAACTACGCAAAGACTTATGGCCTCTGCCTGAACAATGATAACATTAATATACATCAATACAAAATGCAGGGCGTGACTTGCACACTCGATAAATTAACCCCCAAAAACGGTCACCAGTACGAAATGACATGGAAACATGGGGGCAATATAAATTAAGTACCCCTAAAGCCTCAGATGCATTCAGGGACGAAATGGCCCCCGAACATGACGCGCAACACTGTTACATTGTCCAACAACATGTCCCACGTCATGAGATTGCGTTGAAAAAAACCTATGTAAAAATGCTCGTATCTCGCAATGCAACATTATTTTTTTAACCAACTTCAAAAAAAGGAGGATCATAATTTTTATTTATTTATGTTTGTTACCTCAGAACTCCGTCGTTTATGGACCGATTAGCAAATTTTTTTTCCCCTTAAAGCAGAAGCTTCCCGATTGGTCTTATTTTTTTCAAAATCTAGTTCTGATGATGGGATCTATGAGGAATCGAGGGAACTCCTCAAATATTCTGGGCTTATTATAGTGATTTTAGTATTTTCATCGAGGACTTAAGCATTTACAATCAAAAAGTGACATTTGATGAAGTGGAACTGATGAAGAAGACAACAATGGCCAACGGAACTTCATACTCACACAGATATCACAATGAAGATTGTTAAGCGACTATGACAATACAAATAAATAAATGATTAAGTATCTTTATTTTTCTTTTTTTAGTATTTAATTAGTTACAAAATAGCTCGCTTTCAAAAAAAATATCTGGATCTAGAAATAAAACAACGGGCAAGTGCGAGTCGGACTCGCGCACTGAGCGTTCCGTACAAACTCCTATGAAAACAGTTCAATTCCAGAATTTTTGACGTATCTTACTACAAATTTACAGTTTTCATATTTTTTCCAATACTTCTGCTATGAGACCTAGCTTCATGCCAATTTTCAGGATTCTAGATCAACGGGAAGTACCTACCCTATGAATTTTGATTCCCTTTAGGAGTGTCGAAATAGTGTGTTACATAATTCCGAAAAGTGTAACATCGAATAACACGTTCCCGTAAGTTTACTAATCCGAAACACTTAACAACGAATGCACGTTACCACGAAAAACTTAACGCCGCGCCGTAGCCATGCGATCTCGAATTACATGATTCAGAAAATTGTAATATCGAATAACACGTCCCCGTATGTTAATCATAGGAAACTCTTCACAACGAATTCACGCTGCTACGAAAAACCTAACGCCACAGTCATGGAATCTCGAATAACCAAATCTCTAATTCACCAATTCAAGTCAGCTAACAACAAATGCGCGCTTCTACGAATAACTTATCACCGAAGCCACGCGACCTAGCTTAACCAAACCTCTAACGAAAAGACATCTCCAAATTTTTAATCTATCTATTTAAATTATTATTATCGAATTGGTGAATTAGAGATTTGGTTATTCGAGATTCCATGACTGTGGCGTTAAGTTTTTCGTAGCAGCGTGCATTCGTTGTGAAGAGTTTCCTGTTAGTAAACATACGGGGACGTGTTATTCGATATTACAATTTTCGGAGTTATGTAACAAACTCGTCGAAATACACGTTTTTTGTGACATAAACGACCGTATCTTTTTTTTCGTCAACTCAAAAGTTTGGTTTCTTCACAGCTTCAAGAAACCGCAGACCTGAGTATATGGTTTTAATTTCAACTCAATATCTCCACACGTTCCCGAGTTATAGGGTCTTCACAGACGGACAGACAGACGCAACAAAGTGATCCTATAAGGGTTCCGTTTTTTTCCTTTTGAGGCACAAAACCCAAAAAAAATCGCCTATAAATATTGTTGGATTAAATACGGCTACCATATTTATCCATTTTCACCCACACGTAGTGTAAACACTCGTGCATTCATTACGCTGTCGTTTGATAAGCGCATCAGTAGCGACGATTCAATATGTGCTATAATCATTAAGGATTGATCGATTACGTGTGGCAATGAAGATTGATTCGTCCAAAATACCACAGTGTCTCAACTCTAAGATCTATCACCAGCCCTTTGCCAGTGATGACATATGGCTCTGAAACGTGGTCGCTCCGAATGGGCTTCAACAGAAGGCTTAAGGTATTAATTTGAAACAAATCATATGAAAAATAATACCATGACCGAAACTTAAACAGTTCAATGTTTTTTTTTTGGATAATCATCCAATTACTTCTGTTCTCAGATAAAGGGCGTTTTACTAACAGAAACTGATTTGTGGTTTCTGTAAAACCTTACATTGCAATGATATTGAGGTTTCTAATATCATTATTTTTCTATACTGAATAGTTTGCGCGAGAGACACTTCCAAAGTGGTAAAATGTGTCCCCCCCAGTAACTTCTAAAATAAGAGAATGATACAACTAAAAAAAATATATGATGTACATTACCATGCAAACTTCCACCAAAAATTAGTTTTTTTTTAATACGTCATAAATCGTAAACCGCAATTTACCTTTCAAGTTTGTACGGAACCCTCAGTCCGACTCACACTTGCCCAGTTTTTCTAATCCTGATAACGAATAAATATATATATTTATAAGTTATATAAGTAAGTTAATATTGCATAAAAAGGCAGATGCGCACTTTTTCTTTAAGCAGCAGTCAATGTGACATAGTAGCGCATGTCGTGCCGAAGTGTCACGTGGTTAATCCCTGTCATTTTTTAGTTTTGACGGTTACCGCTGATAGAATGTGTCTTTGTCTGAAGCCAAAGGTAGAGAATGATAAGTACGAGGCAAAGCAATCCGCAGTATTGTTCGATAGAATTACCATAGCCCTGGAATGCAAAAAGCAACTGAACACAGGTGGGTTGCAGACGGTAAAAGTCTGACTCTTCACATAATATTAATAATAAATATCATTTATTTCTCTCATAAAGGTACATTGTAACAAGTTTATTTTATAAATTTTGCCTGAAGGCTAAAAACCTTTGTGAGAGCTGGAGTCTGAACTAGGTTCGAGACCTGTAAGACAGATCTCCAGGCTCACACCCTTTTAAACATAATCGCATTTTACGGCACATAAACATGAATCTTATGTTTGTAAGATTATGAGCGGGAGAGATTTATAAAATGACATGTTAAGTGTAAAGAAAAAAATATATTTTTATTAAAATGTGTGTAGTGTACAATGTACGTGTGTGTGTTTATAATGAATGTGATTAAATTCACTTTATGATTTGGATGATACTTTCTGTGTTTTCATAGTCCAAATAACCACTTTACCACCTCAAAAAAAGGTATAGCAATCAATATTGTCAATTCAACAGTATAGTTCCATTGTTAATTTTCAAAACAGTAGGTGCTAAGTCATTTAAAGCGCTAAAGCATTTTGCCAGTGCAGTGGAAGCTTTTACAGTAAGACAAATTCCGGAAGATTTAACAGCTAAAACAAAGATTACAGCAAGTTTTAAGTCAACTTTTGCAATTAACTGGATTCAGTGCTTTGAAACTACCTCGACGACACGTAGTCTATTTGTTATCTTTCTTTTTTAAAAAGAAAAGAATGTTAAGTTTTGTTTTTTAACCGACTTCAAAAAAAGGAGGAGGTTATTCGTTTGTATGCTTTTTTTTCTTCTTTTTTTATATGTGTTACCTCAGAACTCCGTCGTTTATGGACCGATTTGCATTTTTTTCCCCCTTATAGGATATGCTTCCAGATAGGTCCCATTTTTTTCAAATCCAGTCCTGATGATGGGATGCATGAGGAATCGAAGGAACTCCTCAAATATTATAGGCAACCGTATAGTGATTTTGGTATTTTCATCGAGAACATTTACAGTCAAAAAGTAACATTTGATGAAGTGGAACTGATGAAGAAGACCAGAAATGGCCAATGGAACTTCATACTCACATAGATATCACGATGAATATAGTTAAGCGACTATGACAATACAAATAAATAAATGGTTCTGAATAGTTATGTTGAAAATGGTATCATTGAAGTGAACTGATGATGGTGACGGAGCCGGAAGGTAGGCACTGGAACTCCGTAATTAATCAATGTAACGTAGCTATGTTTGGGCTTATTAGAATTGTCATGAGATGCACTTTGGCTATAAGATACTATCGAAATGATCTGTTGTTGGAGCCGGAATGTGGAAGGTAGATACAGGAACTTCATAATAAAACAGTGTAACCTAGCAGTTGTTGGGATAATTGGAATTGTCATGAGAAATAGGCAATCTGAAACTTTTTTACAAAAATATAAATTACCGACTCCACTAAAAAAACACTAAAAGGATCAAAATAACTTTCATTTCGGAAGTAGGTGTTAAATAAGAAACAAACAATACCGAGAAACACCGACTTCCGAAATTAAAGTTATTCCGATTTTAAAGTTTTTTTTTGGTGGGGTCGGTTATTTTTTTTATTCCTACTTTGAAATCAAGACTACAATACTTAATAAATTAAAGTTAGTTTATTTAAGCTCAACTTTTAAAGAGAAACGCCCATGCCTGAAATAGACTGAAACTACTCATAGAGAATACGCATTATGCATGCATTTTTTTTAATTTCCTAAATTAAATACTTTTTAATTCTGGTTAATAAATATTAAAATATATATATATATATTCATCAACAACGAAGTTAAGCTTCAAAGCTGCTATTAAGAAAGAGAACTTCAACATGGATTTTGACGTCAAAGGCCATGACTCCCTTACACCCGTCATAGAAAACCGCTTCTTAGCGAGAGAGACAGATTAATATATTTATTAAATTATATCATAACACCCCTAAAGACGCATTTAATGCGATGTTATAATTAACACTTAAAATATTATACAATAAAACTGTTATACAATAAATATAAGTTCTGACTGTTTTCAATAATCGTTTGAGCCGCTTTTTTATATTTGTTTAAAATGTTTATATTATCTATTGTTACAATTAGTATTAATTTTTTGTATATTTTTTTTTATAAACTGTTTAGTTACAAAATATTTTTTTCATATGTATTCCCGATTGTCCTAAATTCTATTTGGAATATAATATGAATAACTGAATAATTTCGAGTTTATGAAACTAGAGTAAAAATATGATGATATTCATCTGTGTCCGGTCTGACATGACTAGATGGCACTTAGCCAAATAACAATCGTCAAATAAATTCTGAACCTAAAGCCATCGGTGTTTTTGGTTTTATTTCTTTATTATTCACCGACTTCCGAAATATAACGTATTTGATTTTTTTTGTAATTTTTTTTTTTTAAATTGAATTAAACTAGTGCTTGACTGCGATCCCACCTGATGGTAAGCAGTAATGCAATCGTTGATGGTGAGGCGCACTAATTTATTGAGAGCCTATTCACTCTAGCCTTGAAAACACCTAAATTATAATCGGACGGGAAAGCCGTAGCAGGCAGATTATTCCAGTCCCTCGATGTACGCGGTATAAACGACGAGGCGAAACGCTTGGTCTGGACCGTAGAGGTTTCAACAACGTTAGGGTGGACTCGCCATTCGTCGGCTTGTCCGACGGTAGAAATGAGATGGTCGAATCAAGTCATGCAATTCCTGCGCACACTCTTCAAAATGCATCCTGTAAAACACCGACAGGCTGGCCACCCTACGCCTGTGCTCAAGGCTTTGTAGATTGGACTAACCAGATCTGGATCACCAATTAGCCTCTTTGCACGCCATTCCACCGAGTCCAAAGCTGCCAGGTAGCATTTTGCAGCACCAGCCCATATGTGGCTGCAGTACTCCATACACGAACGGACCTGTGCTTTGTATAACATTAAAAGCTGTCCTGGTGTGAAGTACCGCCGGACCTTTGCAAGTACGCCGAGTTTCCTAGCAGCTATCTTGGCTTTGGACTCAATGAACCGCCCAAAGTTAAGGTCTGAGGAAAATTCAACTCCCAAGAGCTGAAGGCGGACTCAAGGAATATATTCCGAAAAGCAGGAGCCAAGGTGAACGGGCTCCTTTTAACGGTGAACAGACACGCTTGTGTGCGTGTAAATTCTTTTTTTTATCATTTTTGTGGTTTTTTTTTCCTAGCTGCTGCCAACGGCTTCGCCCGCGTAATATTTAAAATTTATCCTAATTGAAATATAAAAATTATCCTAAATGCTATTCCAGGTCATTGTCTTTACGTGTGCCAACTATATCTATTTCGACATTCGAGCTTGAAAACGTAACCAACATAGACACAAACTTTCACCTTTTTAATATAAGTGTGATGTCGGTTATACTTACTTATGTTCTTTTTCAGGTAGGTAACCGATATGTCACATTTGTGACTTGAATCCAGAATTACTTTTTAACAACCGATTTTTCTCCTTTATTCCAAGAAAATTCATGGAATTGCTATCACGATACGTAATAAAACTCTTGCTATGGTGACGTAAGGATGCGTTGGTGTCACAGCACTAATCTGAACGTGGCAGTCACTACGAATGCTTTAGGCTGTTTCCAGACACCCGCTTGGTCGGAATTTTGAGGAGACCAATTAGTCTGTTCGTGTAGTGGAAAGGTTTATGTAGCTGTAGTTTAATGCTTTAACAAGACACGTGCCAACATTGAAATGAGATGTTTTTACATGTATACAGGTAAGGTTCTCTTGGTGAAACGTTAATGACAAATTATGCTCGGTTGGTGCGTGTTGCCAGTGATGACATATGGCTCTGAAATATGGTCGCTTATAATGGGCCTCATCAGAAGGCTGTAGGCTTTAGATTATGCTCGGAGTCTCCTTGCGTGATCGCATCAGAAATGAAGTTATCCGCAGGAGAACCAAGGTTGCCAACATAGCCCAAAGTATCGTCAAACTTAAGTGTGCAGTGGGCAGGCCACATTGCTCTCAGAACCTGGTCGATGGGGCCGAATGGTTTTGAAGTGGCGATACAAGGTGGACCGATAACCTGGAGAAGGTCGGGGAAATCAGATGAATGTGAGAAGCTCGACAGGACCGTTCGTTGTGATGATGCTTGGGGAGGCCTATGTCCAGCAGTGGACGTCTTTTGGCTGAAATGATGATGTGTAGTGAACCTTAATACGGTGTTTGAGTTTAACTTAAACGTGGAAAGAGGAGAAGCGAAAAAATAAAAGACAAATAAGGATAAAACAAAGGATGCGAGGATTTGCCTGCTGTGGTCTTCCTGTTCGATTATAATTTAGGTGTTTTCAAGGCTAGAGTGAAAAGGTTCTTAATAAATTAGTGAGCCTTACCATCAACGATTACATCACTGCTTACCATCAGGTGAGATCGCAGTCAAGCACTAGTTTATATTAATTAAAAAAATAATCGTCATTCACAAATAAATATCGTGTAAAAAATAACTAATTTACTGTTCTTGAGATACACTCAGCCATGCCTATAACAAGCGCTGGTAGTTTAGTAGTATTGGCCTCGGGTTGTCGTTGGTTCGAGCCCAGGCAGGCACTTTACTTAGTGTAATTAATTTTACTACCACTGCTTTCCTCTCCGATATGTACTGGAAACTCAATCATGCAAGCATGGTAATATTAAAGGCATCCCCAGTGCTTACAGCTTTTAAACCAACTGGAGCAGAGTCAATATTTATAAAAATATATTTATTAAAGAATAATAGAAATACCAATATTATACTTTATTAATAAAATAAAAGAAAGTAATAAGAAAAACAGAAACAAAAAGAAATTGCAAATCATAAATAAATAAAATAACGTTACAAATAATTACTAAATAATTATAAATTACTATTTTGTAATGTTAGTTTTACATCATAACTCTTCAAGTTTACAGTCTACTGGTTTTTGGTAGGTAAGGCATAAGTATGATATAAATGTTTGGCGCGTAAAAGTGTTTTTCAGTTCACCTTTTCTAAAAAGCAATCAACTATTTTTCGCACTAGTGTGGGAAAATGCGCAGGCTCGCCCCTGTCACAGTTTATTAGATTTATCGTATCAGGCTGGGCGCTAAGCGACCCCCACGAGTCGCTTGATTATTTGTAATTGTATTGAAAAACGTCTTTTGATACATGTGAAAATTTGTCACTGCAGTACGGGGGAATATCCCTCGCCTATGGCTCGGGCGCATTTCGCCTCGGTCGCAATGACAAAGTTTCTCCACTTGTATCAAAATGTACTATTTAAAATCCATTTGTAAAATAAATATTATTTATTGGTACAAAAAAGCATTAGGCACACGTCATGTACGCGGATTATAATTCCGTGAACATTCTGCTAAATGTAATAATGTATGTAAATGTGTATTTCGGCAAATAAATTATCTTTATCCTTGTCTGCGTGGTGGATTACCGCACTTACAGAGATACCTACGAGTATGTAGGTCACTTTAGTGGAAAACTTCTATGTGTGTGTGTAATTTCAAGTGATGCATCCCTCTCTTGGTAGAGCTAAAGGGAGTGTCAGACAATTACTAGGAAAAAACCACCTGTGTTTTTTCAGTTGACCTTTGCGTTCAAGGACCACGGTAACTCTTTCGACACATCCAGCAACCCTGGCAGGTATCGGCCCTAGAGGACCCCGTTAATTTTGCTGACCACTCTTTGAGGCGTGTGTGGAACACTACGCACTGTCCGCGTCGACTCGGGCTCGTTCCTAACTGGACGGATGAACAGCTAGAGGGCGAGCCACCCATTGCTCGCCGTCTGCAAAGCCACGCCTATGGTGGCTGGTAACCGCCATGCGACTCCCGATGCCCAAGGCGTCTCCTGAGTACTAATAATGCCAAACTTAAATAATACTTATCAGTTTTTCAGTGACTGATGTCGGGTTTAAATTTGAAACTGGTCTCGATCTTTATTGGACGATAAGCTACCCTTAGCACGCCGTGTGCAAGCCTGCGCTTATGATGCTTTTTTTTTTAGATGGAAAAATCATCTAATGACAAATCTTGCTCTTGGGCGGGGCGGGAGATAGTGTCAGACATTTACTGACTAAAAACCCACTCCTGTTCCTTCGCTGCCTTTCATACCAGGGCCGAGTTTTCCTTTCAGAAACAAACCAGGAAGGCTTCGACCCTGCTGGGCCCTTACGTTTTGCTGACATCTCCTTGAGACACGTGGAACAGTACGCGCCGTCGATATTTGGGCTCGGTTGGGACGGCTACCGGACGGTCGGACGGCGAGCCACCCATTGCTCGCCGTCCGCAAGCCCCCGTCTACGGTGGCCGGAAAACTGACTAAAACCTATTTAAGTTCCTTCATTTGTTCTTTGCGTTCTAGACCACAGTAACTCTTTCAAACGTGCGAACTTTGAGGTGCGCGTGGAATACTTGGGCCTCGAGTTTCGCTTTCACACTACCCGTGGCCCCAGTAGGCTTCGACCCAGCGATTTGCTGACAACTCCCTGAGGTTATGATGGAATATGCGTTTTATACCTAACAAACTTATGAAATTACAGACTTCGTCTAGTTAGAACATGATTTCATTGTGGCTCGTTTTTTAATGAAAATTTTGCAAAAACAAACCAAAAAAATACTAGTTAAGTGGGGACTCTCACACGAAGGGTTCCGTAATACGATATTTAAATCAAAGACCACTAAACGTACGGCGTTGCGTCACCGGTACATTGGTGGACATCCCACCTATACGTGCTAAGCATTTTGGGAACACATTTAGGTATTGTGCGTACAGCTAAGGAGTGAAATTCTCGGCCGGAGTCTGTGTTTCCTGATAGCTACAACCTTGGGGTGTTTAAGTCAAAAGTGAATTAGTTACTTCTAGGCAAGCGTGCTCCATCATCGACTACATCATCGCTTATCATCTGGTACGATAGCGGTCAAACGCGAGCATAATAAAAAATCGAGCAAAAAACGCCAAAAAAATAACGTTTCTTGTGTGGGAACCCCCTCTAATTTAATTTTATTATTTGTAGCGGAGAACCAAGGTTACAGACATAACCTGAGGAATCGCCAAACTTAAGTGGCAGCGGGCAGGGCACATTGCTTGCAGAACAGATGGTCGATGGGGACGAAAGGTTCTGGAATGGCGACCACGTACCGGAAAACGCAGCGTTGGAAAACCTCCCACAAGGTGGACCGATGACCTGGTGAGGGTCGCGGGAATCCAATGGATGCGAGACGCACAGGACCGGTCATTATGGCGACATTTGGGGGAGGCCTATGTCCAACAGTGGACGTCTTTCGGGTGAAATGATGATGATGATGATGATGATTTGTAGTGGCAATAGAAATACACATTCTGTAAAAATTTCAACTCTACCTCTGACAGTTTGTTATGGTTTTTCAGATACAGCCCACTGACAGACGGACAGACAGACAGACGAGCACACAATCGGACGGCACCCTTCGGATACAGAACCCTAAAAAGAAATCCAATGTCCTTTTCGATACTTAATACCCACACTACCTATCTACATACCCACGGTATCTATGTGTCAGTCCCTGTAATGTACCAACAGTAGCGTACTTATCTACGTGCATAATGCATAAAGTAGATAATCCTAGTGGAGGATCGATCCATGAGTGGCTTTTTGTTATAAACTCTGCGTAATTTAACTATTGATTGAGTGTTTTTATAGTTTAAGAGTGATATCGGTGATTCATTGTTTTGTTTGTTAGAAGGAGTAGGTTATAATTTACTTTTTTTTTAAATTATTGATAGGCTCGCGCTTGTTTACTATCTCTCCTGATTTTTTAAAATAATATAATATTCACACAACTATCACATAACGCCGTCTAGTCCCAAGCTAAGCAGAGCTTGTGTTATGAGTACTAGACAACTGATAATCATACTTAAATATTTCTAAATACATACATATTATAGATTAATTACACCCAGATACAGAAAAAATTATGGTGCTCATCACACAAACATTTGTCCTTGGTGGGAATCAAACCCACGACCTCCGGCATAGCAGTCAGGGCCACTTACCACTAGAACAACAGGGCCAGTCAAAAAATTTTTGGTGGGAAATCATCCAATGACTTCTCCCTCTTGGGTGGAGTGGAAGGGCGTGTCAGACTCTTACTGACTGAAAACCACTCATATGTTCCTTCTTAGCCTTGCGTTCCAGGGCCCCGGGTACTATCTCACCTGATGGAAAGCGACAATATGGTCGAAGATGGAGCGCGCTTCATCATCATCATCATCATCATTTCAGCCGAAAGACGTCCACTGCTGGACATAGGCCTCCCCCAAGCGTCTCCACAACGACCGATTCTGTGCGTCTCGCAACCACCGCATTCCCGCGACTCTCACCAGGTCGTCGGTCCACCTTGTGGGAGGCCCTCCAACGCTGCGTTTTCCGGTACGTGGTTGCCATTCCAGAACTTTTCGTCCCCATCGACCATCTGTTCTGCGACCAATGTGCTCTGCCTACTGCCACTTAAGTTTGGCGATTTTTCGGGCTATGTCTGTAACCTTGGTTCTCCTGCGGATATCTTCATTTCTGACGCGATCACGCAAGGAAACTCCGAGCATAGCCCTTTCCATTGCCCTTTGAGTGACTTTAAGCCTTCTGACAACAAGACACTACAAAAAAATGTTATTTCTAGTTCTGCACTGATCCAGGAAAAGAAGGCGTACTTTGACGGGCACATTAATAATCAGTTGAAAAACGACCCAGACGAAATTAACAGGGCATTTCTTGATGTGCATGGTCAGAACATGTCAATTTCACAAGTGACATATTTTTTTTAGCTTTGGACTAAAGTTTTGGTCCATGGAAAGTGTCTGACACTTATGACTACTTTAGAATAATATTCTACGAAAAAAAAAATTTACAGATGAGCGATTTGAAGTTTATTTTATGAATAACTTTGTCATTAATGACTATAATTATCTGTATAAAATTACTACTGCGTATGCATGCAAACTTTCGTTCATATACGACGGCTTAACTGTTACGTTTCGATATTATTCGACTTCAAAAAAGCAACTAGCACTGATGACGCTACTGAGAACCTAAGGTTTAATCCATGTGAAAATAAGTTATGTCAGATCGCTCTGGGATCTTGGACTATTATTTTGGGACTACATGGCGTTGTGTGAAAGTTGAGGAATATTATTGTTATTATTGTGGGTTAGTATATCTCAGAACTCTGGGGTCCTGGACCTTTGGAAGACCTACGAGGAGCAGAAAACAACTTGCAGAGGCCCCTTAGTCGCTTTTAATAGAACATTTTATTATTATTGTCTATCATATTTATTGCCAATATAATAATTTCTCCATGGAGATTTACTTTTTGGGACGAGTAAATAGCATCAATTTCCTGACTAAAAAAAATAACCCCTTGACAAGTTGACAATTCAAAATTGCCTATGTAATTATAATTTCGTATCAAAATAAATGGCTTGATTTGCAACTGGATGAGAAATGAATGAGTTTGATTGATTGCAAAATTCGAAATGAAACCGTGTCATTTCAATGTCTATTAAAAGAATAATTTTCAAGTATTTTTATTAAGAGCGTCCAACCCGCAAACATTTTTATACGAACCGCTCTTACGACGTACATATTTTTTTCTAGGTACCTATATTATATTGGAAACACAGATATTTTGAGGATATTATCTAGGTTTCTACTGAAATCAAATCATAAACTTATGTAAAATTGAAACAGTAAAGACTAATGGAAATTTGCTATTTCGGGTGAACGTTGACCCTTAATAATGTAAGTACTCATAAAAAAGTGAAGAAAATATAACTACACAAACCTTGCACATTTAATCAAGATTCTGAATAACGAAATTTTTTGGGTCGTGTAGGGTTCTCTTAACCTTTCAAAGTGTACTGACCCTAAGATACATTAACAAATTAGGTACTCGGTGCACTTATAATTTTGCTGTTTGCTTGTAGGTGAGAAAAACTCAAAGAAACAGTTAAGATGCGTACCTACAGTACTGATAACCACTGAAGTAGGCATCGTTTTCTTTTACCCAACTAAACTTTTTTGATGTTCATTCTCATGAATTTTTCATCAATTTATCAGCTCTCTTTCCGAGTAAAAAGGCCGAAAGGTAATTCTTACCTAGAGGAAATTCTAATTGAAAAATTGTTTCTCACAGCTTAGTCGTGGAATTTAGTGGCTATCTCAATTTTTCACTTGTGGGTAGAATGAAATGTATTTTTGAATAAAGAACGCAACATTTGTATGTTACCGCGACGTGGCGCGTAGCGGTGTCGTGGCTTTGCTTTTGTTTTTAGGGTTCCGTAGCCAAATGGCAAAAAACGGAACCCGTCTGTATGTCACAGCCACTTTTTTCCGAAATTATAAGAACTATACTGTTGAAACTTGGTAAGTAGATGTATTCTGTTAACCGCAATAAGATTTTCACACAAAAATAGAAAAAAATAATAAATTTTGAGGGTTCCCCATACTTAGAACTGAAAATCAACAATTTGTCTTCATCAAACCACTACGTGTGGGGTATCTATGGATAGGTCTTTAAAAATGAAATTGAGTTTCTAACATCATTTTTTTCTAAACTGAATAGTTTGCGCGAGAGACACTTCCAAAGTGGTAAAATGTGTGTCCCCCTGTAACTTCTAAAATAAGAGAATGATAAAAAAAAACTAAAATTATTTTAAAAAAAATATATGATGTACATTACTATGCAAACTTCCACCGAAAATTGGTTTGAACTAGATCTAGTAAGTAGTTTTTTTTAATACGTCATAAATCGTAAACCTTAAATTTACCTTTCAAGTTTGTACGGAACCCTCAGGGCGCGAGTCCGACTCGCACTTGCCCAGTTTTTTTTCAGAGAGCAGCGCTGCGGTCCTGCCTGAGTTTTTTACTTTAAAAATAATAGAAACACATGAAATTAAAATTGGCCAAAGCGTAGCGTATAGTTTCGCTTCGCATTGCATTTGGTGTATAGAGAACTTTACAGGTTCCAAATAAATACAAAATCCTATCGACACTGACCTCGTACAATTCAGCTTTAAAATAAATTAGATGCTACTTTGTTTTGTGCCTTCTTTGATTAATTTCATAGCGGTTTTTCTAGTGGTTTTTAACGGACATAGGAAAATGGAAAGGAATACTGCCAAAAATATTAAAATGGGTATTCGATATTTCTTCATCATCATCATCATCTTTTCAGCCGAAAGACGTCCACTGTTGGACATAGGCCTCCCCCAAATATCGCCATAATGACCGGTACTGTGCGTCTCACATCCATCGGATTCCCGCGACCCTCACCAGGTCATCGTTCTACCTTGTGGGAGGCCTTCCAACGTTGCGTCTTCCGGTACGTGGTCGCCATTCCAAAACCTTTCGTCCCTATCGACCATCTGTTCTGCGAGCATAATATCATAGAGCCATAAATAATATCATATTCCAATCGTTATTATGCAAGATAAAGTATACTCTGGGACAATATCACTACTTAGGGTTCCGTACCTCAAAAGGAAAAAACGAAACCCTTAGAAGATCACTTTGCTGTCCGTCTATCTGTTTGGCAAGACCCTTTATATCAAGAACGCGTGAAGGTATCGAGTTGAAATTAAAACTATATACTCAGGTCAACCCACTCCTATCAAGGTCGGGGACTCTACACTCGAAGTTGTAGACGACTACGTTTACCTGGGACAGACGGTCCAGTTGGGAAGGTCTAACTTCGAGAAAGAGATCAATCGTCGAATCCGACTCGGCTGGGCAGCGTTCGGGAAGCTGCGCGGTGTCTTCTCGTCCAATATACCACAGTGTCTCAAGACGAAAGTCTTTGACCAGTGCGTGTTGCCAGTGATGACATATGGCTCCGAAACGTGGTCGCTTACAATGGGCCTCATTAGAAGGCTTAAAGTCACCCAAAGGGCAATGGAGAGGGCTATGCTCGGAGTTTCCTTGCGTGATCGAATCAGGAATGAGGATATCCGCAGGAGAACCAAGGTTGCCGACATAGCACGAAGAATCGCCAAACTAAAGTGGCAATGGGCAGGGCACATTGCTCGCAGAACAGATGGCCGTTGGGGCCGAAAGGTTCTGGAATGGCGACCACGTACCGGAAGACGTAGCGTTGGAAGGCCTCCTACAAGGTGGACCGATGACTTGGTAACGGTTGCGGGAGTCCGATGGATGCGAGACGCACAGGACCGTTCGCTGTGGCGACGCTTGGGGGAGGCCTATGTCCAGCAGTGGACGTCTTTCGGCTGAAATGATGATGATGATGATACTCAGGTCTGCGGACCCTTAAAGCTGTGAAAAAGTTATACTTCTTAATTTACGAAAAAAAAAAGATACGGGCGTTTATGCCGCAAAAATATTTAAACCGAAGCATATGACCCACTTTCACCACGCATCATCATAATTTCAGCCGAAATACATTCACTGTTGAACATTGGCCTCCCCCAAATGTCATCACAATGACCGTTGCTGTGCGTCTCACTCTATCTGTGTTTACATGTTTATAAATGCTATTACATTCTGACGTAGGTCGTTTTTTTAGGAACGTCCAAAAAGTCGGACACCGCACTGACAAAGCAAAAACAAACATGGACGTCTCATAAAAAATGAAATAAATTCATCAGTACCTTGTTGAGTTTGGCTTTCGTACTGACTAAATTAACCTGTAAAACAGAATGTTATGCAGTACCGAGTTTTTCAATTTTTCATTTCAAAAATATTCTCCACACCAAGAATCCTTTTTTATCGTGAATGCGTTTAGAAACCTTTAAACTGAATAAACAGTCAGACCAGGAATAACTATGATCTGTTAACTATACAAATATTGTTCCGTACGAGAATTGAAACCCCATTTTTTAATTTTTAGAATTTATTGATAATTGCTATCACTCATAGAAGCTCAAATTACCCAGAAACTACGACTTTAGATTAATGTATTGTAGTATTTTTTTTTAGGTGGGAAAATCATCTAATGACAAATCTCGCTCTTGGGTGAACGAGATAGTGTCAGTCTTTTACTGACTAAAAATCCACTCCTATTCCTTCGTTGCCTTTCGTACCAGGGCCGAGTCTTCCTTTCAGAATCAGACCCTTGGCCCCAGTAGGCTTCGACCCTAGTATTACGATATTTCAGCATGTAATTTTTCTCTTAGTCATACGGTTTTTTTCATTCGAAGAAGGAACGAGGAAACTCCAACTAGTTCTTTTTTTTCTTTATTATCATAATGGCGTTAATAATATACTTACAAAGTACTATTTTCCTTTATAATTACACTAAAAGCCAGACCCGGAAAAACTATTAGTAGGTCATCTAGTTCAAATGTTACGGGAATTGAACCCATGACACTGCGTCATTCGTCCACTGCGCCAAAATCTATACTAATATTATAAAGAGGAAAGATATGTATTTTTGAGTTTGTGTAAACTCAAAAATAACTGGCTGAGTTTTTTTTTAAATTGTTCACTAATAGAATGCTATTTTATCACTGAGTGACATAGATTATATATTTTGTACTTTCACGCCGGCAAAGAAGCTGACCCAAGCTATTGTAATTTAAAATTTCTATGAAAAACTAACTATTTCCCCCGACTTCATACCAATACAATACAACAAATGCATTTTTCCGAAATAAAAACCTCTTAAATACGAGTATGGGATTTTTTGCATGCCGATGTGTAACGGAAAGTATAGATTTGCTGGCTCCGGGATTTACGAGTTGGTTCGGGTTTCGGATGAAAATGTCCATTGAACGTGGACTTTATTCTGTTGATTTTACAATAAAATATTGAAAGGTTAAGAGCCGTGCCTCACTGGGACGCCATCGCGGTGTAACCAGATCATGATGTTAAAAAAATGTATGGTTGACTGCGTGACCAATAGTGGTCAGGCGTGGTACGCACTATAGAACTCCATGTAACTTCTTGGTTGCGTAAACTGGCAGCACCACCTTGGCGTCCCAGTGAGGCACGGGTCTTAGGTATCTGTCATTGATATGAGTTTATTATAGTGTATATTGAGTATATTGAGTCTACAGCCAAAATGTAACAGAATGACCATAAGGGTTTTTATATTAATTAATGCATACCAAATGTGAGTCCGTATTTAGAAAGTCCATATCACGTACCATTTTTGAGATTTTCGACATTAAAAAGCAAAAAAATTCAAAAATACACATTTATTACGTTGTTAAAATTCATAAGCGAACTAATTTTTTAACATTTTTGGCTCGTATTTACCTGAATTACATGTTACAAGCACCCTAAAAAAACTAAATTAGCATTCTTAACTATTTAAGATCTGAACCTGAGTGAATCAACATCAGAACTCTAGCTGGGCTACTGATGCAGACAGTGAGCAATGGGTAGCTCGCCGTCCGACCGTCCGGTAACCGTCAAGACCGAGCCCAAGTCGTCGACGGCGCGTACTGTTTCACGCGCGCCTCAAGGAGATGTCAGCAACTGTAGGGGCCCATCAGTGTCGAAGCCTGATTCTGAAAAGAAGACTCGGCCCTGGTACGAAAGGCAACGAAAGAACAGGTTTGGGTTTTTAGTCAGTAAAAGTCTGACACTATCTCCCGCTCCGCCCAAGAGCCAATGTCATAAGATGATTTTCCCACCGAAAAAAAAAGCTGGGCTACTGATTTAAAAAAGTTACAATTCAATTAAAATAGTTGCATATTATACACATCATTACTTTAAAAATAAACATAAAAATGATAAGATAAACACGATTAATTCAAAATTTTACTATCAGTGCCGTACAATTTTCGAAAAACTTTATAACTGAAAATGTAGACGTGATGAAATTTTTCAAACTCAGGAGCCTTCAAATATAACGAAACACCAATGGTCAGGGCTGTTGCATTTTAAAAATAAAAATTTGTAGACTAGTGATTCCTGATTCCAAAGATTATTTTTGATAGAATTATGATTAGGTATATTGAAAAGTACACGTTGGAGTTCCACAAGTGCCCATACACCTGTACTTTGGGGAATAATTAATTTCACCAATCATAATACTGCAATTTACGTAGCCACCTACTGGCCCAAATAATTTAAGAAGTTTACTATTGATTCAAAAAAGGAGAAGATAGAAAAATGGTAACCTCGACTCTTCTAACGTACATTTTGGAAATAATACTTCTACACTTAAACATATTTTTGTACAAAGTCCAATTCTTGAATTAGATAACTCCGATTTCATCTATAATTTAATATATACGGGTCAGAGGAAATTTCATCTTAGTTTCAAACAATCTTATATTGATATCACAATTTCGATTTTCAATTGTTTTTTTTTTCTTATGAATTCAATTGCTATTGAAAGTTTTTATTTACAAATTTTTTCTTTGGAAAATTTTGTTTGACTTTCTTTTGACCCAAAATTTTATAATCGTTCTAATCTTAACAAAAATATTTTTGTATTTCAAAAAGTCAAACAAAATGTGTCTGCTGGTAACATGTGTTTACTTATTCTTTCATAATTAAGCCCATTACTGAAATCTATTGTAAGCTATCAGAAAGATTTCTCGCGCAATTGCTTTAAATATCATTTTGATTTAAACATACAACTTCTTATCTATATCTCTCAGGTACTTTTAATTAAGTATGTGGTTTTTAGAGGCTGGTGGAACAGCTCACAAACCTTGAAAAGGGAGGATACTCCGACCAGACAAATGTTATTTCTGATCCGGGCAACTGTCCTATAAATGATTCCGAGCTGTTGTAAATATTCTAATCGCGCGAAGAACTCTAATACCACGATGTAGGATTTCGACTTTTTAATTCCAATTTTGTGTTATAGATGTCGCTAAAATGGGTTAACCTGGTTTGTTTCTGAAAGGAAAACTCGGCCCTGGTATGAAAGGCAGCGAAGGAACAGGAGTGTGTTTTTAATCAGTAAAAGTCTGACACAACCTCCCGATCCGCCCAAGAGAGATGTCACTGGATGATTTTCCTACCTAAAAAAAGTCTGTAGAAGTCTGGCAATTCCTCTCGTTCCAACATAGAGTGGGAGAAGTCATATGATGATATCCCAACTTTAAAAAAAAGGTTTTTTTTAAAGTTGGGTTTTATTTACTAAAACAAGCAAAACACAAAAAAATACTATTACAAAACTATCGAATATTATATTATTTCACAAATATTGCACCATACTGAGTTCAGTAACTTACGCTCAATATTTTTTTTTTAACGAAAAACAGCTTCTTTCATACTCTTCTGAAAATATTTTTGCCGCCATTTCTCTTATGATTCTTGTTTTAAACTTTTACAATTTATTTTGACAGTTCGATTACATTCAAACACATAATGATGCGATCCATCACTTTTAAACGTGTTAAATGTTTTCAATGGTCATTACTGTCACCTCAGTCAACGCCCGACCATTCAAATGTTTACCTAACCTTCAAATGATCGAACCAGATTTATTATGGGTACGAGTATTTTGCAGAAATCTTTTTTTTTTAGTTGGCAACCGCACGGCTAATCAGCTGCCTCGCATTACCACCGCACTGGCACAATAGAAAAGATGCATTCACGGTGAAAGCCTGGCTCGTTTTTCTTCGCTTTTACCCCGGATTATCTTAGTCCCGAACCATGCGCATTAGTCCCATTTTGTACCGAGTACAAGTTGCTAACTCCAGTCTATTCTGTGAGACTCGGCCGCGTGGCCGCCTCCACACAGTCGCGTCAGAATGCTCGCAACTTTGAACGCAGCGTGTCTTCGCTACTTTTTTGAAAGCGTCGAATGTTTTTGAAATTGAATTTGGAATATTCTTTTCTCTTATTTCATAGACAATAAAAAAGTTTTATCAGAAATATTAGTGTTGTGTGTGCGTGTTTTCAAGTGAGTGAAGTTTTAAAAACAACTTTTCCAAATTTAAATTAAATACAATGAAATTGTTATAAGATTTATTTAAATATTTGATCTTATAACTGAATATTAATTGAAAGTACTTTAATTGCTATTTTGGTTGAAGTGCGGAAAGTTTGCTGGCTTTAGATGATTTATGATGCGGACGACATCGCGGAAAATTTTAATGCTCCGTAATTGACGTGACTTTCGGTAAGTAACTAAGTCAGAAAGGACTTAAAATTAATTGTTAAAATTATTAATTTGACAGGATCAGAAAATCCTCGGATTTGTAGGGCGGAATAATATTTCCTCATTGTGTTTTCATTTTGAAATTGTTACTAGTACCTACTCGTGCTCGTTCTCTATGAGAAAGGGGCTTATAGCTTTAGTACTTACCTTGAAATAAATAATATATTTAAAGAAAAATACGCTAAGTATCGTGAATCACGTTATTTTTATACTTACTCACACCGTTCATCAACAAATAAAATATAATTATACCATTTACAATGTATCGCAAATTACTATCTATACCCATAGATAACTTCATAGCAATTTGTATGTACATTTCTTTTTTAAAACTAAAGATAAGTGTCTATATACATGTCTTAACTACAAACCAGACGCAAATAAATAATGGCTACTCTGCGTACTATCACAGTATTTAAAATAAAACATTAAAGAATAAGTATCATTTTCTTTTCGTTCTTTGAGTCTTGCACTTGGCCTACATTGCAATGGAATTGCGACGTTTACTGGAACGCACTTGTGTTTTATGTAGTAATATTTTTTATTGTGGTTTGAATCAAAGGAGCGCTATTAAGAAATATTGAATTGATGACATTTAAAAATTTATGTTAAAAAGACATAAAGAAAATAAAAATTTAATTAAAAAAATCTACTTTCTTCAACTTTGTTACGTAATCTATAAACACAAGCATAATCTTCCCTATAATGTTCCCATTGTTGAGACTCAAGCCTTCTCTCTTCTCCTCTAGGAGAGGGAATACGTAATTTATTTTAAAATAATTATTTATCAATGCCATTTTGGAAACTATTTTATAAAAGCAGCTATGATAGATGATTTAACGTTTATATATCTATTTGGCGTTTCGCCTCGTCGTTTATACCGCCTACTTCGAAAGACTGGAACAATTTGCCTGCTGAGGTCTTTCCATCCGATTATAATTTGGGTGTCTTCAAGGCTAGAGTGAATAAGCTCTTAATAAACTAGTGCGCCTCAACATCAAAGATTGCATCACTGCTTACCATCAGGTGGGATCGCAGTCAAGCACTAGTCTATATCAATTAAAAATTCCTAACGATAAATTCCTTATACTTGGGGACTTTAATGTAACCCATGCTATTTGGTCTTGCAATTATGACTCAAATTCAATGGATTTATACACTAACAATGACAAATTAGCTAGCCTCACCGCCGATTTCATGAATTTCTCATCTTTATTACAATATAACAATCAATTTAACCATAACAATAGAATATTAAATTTAATTTTTAGTAATGAATTGTGCCTTATCTCAATGTGCAAACATCCATTAGTACCACAAGATTTGCATCATAACCCATTAGAAATTGACTTAAAATTAAACTTCTGTCCCGCACTCAAGCTCCCATCTACAATAAAAAGACAATATTATAAAGCAAACTATGACTCAATTAAGACTGCCCTTGCGTCCGTCGATTGGGAGAATATTTTTTCTAGTATGACCCACGTAGATTCCATGATGGATTACTTCTATAGTGTTCTCGAAAATATTGTGAACGAATTTGTGCCAACCTGCAATTTAAGTTCTAGGCAAAAATATCCACCTTGGTATACAAAACCACTTATTAAGTTATCCAACGAAAAATGCAAGTTTCATCGTAAATGGAAAACATATGGTAACCTTCACGATTACCACACGTTCTCGTTATTGCGGAGTAGATTTAAAAAATTGTCTAAAGATTGTTATCAAAATTTTATTCGGTATTCCGAAGATAATATAAAAAAAGATCCTAATTCATTTTGGTCATTTGTCAAATCAAAAAAAATGTCTAATACCATCCCTGAAAAGATGATGTATAACGGTAAAATAATATCTACTGGTGAGGAGATTTGTGAGGCCTTTAATTATTATTTTAACTCCGTTTTTATTCCGACTTCATCTCATATCCACCCTTCTACCTACAATTCATCTTCTACTGCAGATATAGGCACAATCAATCTTACTTTTGAACAAGTATTAAATGAATTAAAAAAGGTTAATATTAAAAAAGGAGCTGGATCTGATGACCTTCATCCAATTTTCATATCTAGGTGCGCTGAGGTTCTTGCGAAACCAATAACCTTGATATTTCGCACGTCTATTGAAACTGGAGTGTTTCCTAGTAAATGGAAAAAATCTATAATAACCCCTATACCCAAAAACAATAAAAAGGATGTTGTAACCGAATACAGACCGATCTCTAAATTATGTGTTCTTGGTAAAATTTTAGAAAAGATAGTAACCTCTCAAATTTCACTCGCTGTTCGTAATCACATTTCGCAGCATCAGCACGGCTTTTTTAAACATCGCAGCGTAGATAGTAATATGTTAAATTTTTCGGAATTTCTTGTGCAAGCCATGGATAAGAATCTACAGGTAGATGTCGTGTACACCGACTTTTCGAAGGCGTTCGATAAAATTAACCATGATATGCTAATTGAAAAACTTGCGAAGGCCGGAGTACACGGCAACTTACTGCGGTGGATCCAATCTTATATAAAAAATCGAAGTCAGGCGGTCTGTATCAAAGGTTACTTATCCCAATTCCTCCCGGTTCCCTCCGGAGTTCCCCAAGGTTCCCATATTGGACCCTTACTCTTCAACCTTTACATAAATGACATAGAATCTATATTTGACCACAGTAATCACTTACTTTACGCTGATGATACTAAAATATTCAGAGTGGTTAATTCCGTTGACGATTGTTCTAAATTACAAAGTGATTTATTAAAATTGCACAATTACTGTACAACAAATCAACTCTATCTCAACATAGATAAATGTTTTATAATGTCCTATACGCGGAAAACTTGCCCGTTTAATTTCAACTACACAATTAATGGCCTAATTCTTAAAAGAGTTACCACCATTAGGGACCTAGGTATCATTATGGACTCCAAATTAACATTTACCCATCACATAGACCGTATAGTCAGCTCCGCATTTCGCAGCCTAGGATTTATTTTGCGAATCAGTAAACCTTTTAAAAATGTTATGACTCTAAAAATTCTTTATTTTTCATTTGTTCGTTCTATTCTAGATTTTTGTAGCCCTGTATGGAGCCCATGTTTTGATATACATATAAATAGAATTGAAAGAATACAAAAAAAGTTTCTGAAATCACTTAATTATCGTAATAATACTTACGACACTGCATATGAAGATGCATTGCGTAGGCATAAACTGATAAGTCTTCGAAACAGACGTAATATGTTCGACATTATTCAATTGTTCAAAATTTTAAACTCGTTAACCGATTCTCCTTCATTACTTGGTAAAATATCACTAAAAGCACACACTCGCCTACCCGTACGCCCCTCACGTACAAAACCACTTTTTGTTCCTCCTCGATTAAATAAAACATATACCCGTAACTCATTTTTATACCGTTCCACTAACAATTATAACAGAGAATTTACAGACATAGATATTTTTAATATTTCTCTTAACAGCCTGAAACTAAAGCTAAAAAGTCGATATATCACCTAATACTCCTTACCTTTTTCACTTTACTTAGTAGTTATCAAACTGGTATTAATATGTGTTTCAGTGAATTTATGTTTATGTACTTACAAAAAAATTAATATGTATAATTCAAACGCGTCATTCCAAAGTGGAGTTTATTGTACTTAATTTTACCTAAATATTACATTGTCGGCACTATAGGTCTATTGTAAGGAAACAATTATTTTAAGAATTATATTTTTTTGTATATGACTGTTTGATGCCAAAAAAAAAAAAAAAAAAAAAAAAAAAAAAAAAAAAAAAAAAAAAAAAAAAAAAAAAAAAAACAACTTTCTACCCTTGTTCCATGTTACTTGGGATCAGCGCAACACGTTTTTTTCTTCCATTCTATTCTGTTAACCGTCACGCTATCACTGACTGACTCTCTTTTCTATCAAATCACTCCTCGCATCATTCATCCATCTTGTGTTTGGCCTCCGTCTACCTCTCCATCCATTCATACGTGTATTTATAACTCTTTTAGTAACTTGCCCTCCCCCTGCGTCCCTGCTCTTCACTGGACAGTTTTATGACTGGATAATTTTATGTCATGCAAAGGGGTTTCTTTTGTCAGGCAGAATCTTGATGAGCGGTTTGGGTGTCTTCAAGGTTACAGTGAATATGGTCTTAAAAACTAGTGCGATTCACCATCAACGACTCCATCTTACCATCAGCTGAGATCGTAGTAAAGCAATAGTGTATATCATTAAAATTAATGAAAAAACCGGTCAAGTGCGAGACGGACTCGCACACTGAGGGTTCCATACAATCTTACCTATGAAAACAGTTCAAATTCCGAATTGAGTTACGAAGAATTTTCAGAATCACAAAAGGTTTTTTTTTGTGACGTAATTACAAATTTACAGTTTTTAGATTTATTCCTATACCTACTTGTGCTACGAGACCTTGCTTCATACTAAATTTCTAGATTCTAGGTCAACGGGAAGTACCCTATGAATTTTGATTCCCATGAGAGTGTCGAAAAACACGGCTTTATTTTTCGTTGACTCAGAAGTTTGATTTTTTCACAGTTTCAAGGAACTGCAGGCTTGAGTATATGGTTTTAATTTCAACTCGATAACTTACTAGCGTTACTAGCGTTCCCGATATAAAGGCTCTTAACAGACAGACAGACGGACAACAAAGTGATCCTATAAGGGTTCCGTATTTTTCCTTTTGAGGTACGGAACTCTAAAAACAATATTGAAGTGTCTGTTTCCCTAGCTTTTTCCGATTGACTCCATTTTATAATACCATAATAATATCAAAACGAATACTAACAAAACTTTCTAGTTTCTAGTTTAACTGGATACAACTGGAATCCAGTATTTGACACGGAGCAACTGCCTCAGGTCAGATGACCTCCACAACACAATACTTAATTGAAGAGAACTTTATCCCAAGGCAAGGCTAAGTCAGATTTTCTGGTTTCTGACTATTTATAGATAGTCAGACTGTCCAAAATCTAAAAATGACAGCCGGGATCAACGGCTTGACGTGCATTCCAAAGTACGGAGGAATCTCGTTAAGTTAAGAAGATTACCCATCCACAAATCGACCTCTGCAAGCGTTGCCTAACCTAAAAGACCGAACCAAGCGGCTGATATTATTTTAGCCACTTCATAAAAATAACAGCTTCTGACAGTGCAGTGGCTTCGCCCGCGTGATAGTAGGTCTCCATACAAACTTTGGACCCCCGTTTCATCCCTTTAGGATTCGAATTTTGAAAAACCCTCTCTTGGTGTTTGACTTCGTTATAAAAGTAAGCTTTGTGAAAAATTTCACGTATTTAGTCTTAGTAGTTTCGACTGTGCGTTGTTATGTCGTAGCATAAAGTACAAAAAGAAATAGAACAAAAAGAAAAGTCGTAGTCACACGTTATAGGTAGGTAATAATCGAAACACTTTAATAGCGTGTGACTACGGCTTTTCTTTTTGTTCTATTCTTGTTTTTCCAGTTACTTTGTTTATTTCAGCATCTTGAAAATCTTGTTTCATATTTTTTCAGCGTCTTTTTTTTTTCGTAGTCGGGTTTTAGTTTTTTACTTTTTTTATATATACGAGTCATATAGATTAAAATTCTTTTCGAAATTCTATAGGGTCATTACTAGTTATTCATTAAACCCCAAGCGAACGCCGGCGTTCGCTTTCTCATTGTCTTTCTATTGTGTCTCTAATTACGGTATTCGAAAGTAATCACGGAGCGATTCATCGTCAGTTAAATTTGAAACTATTCCTAAAAACATTAGGTCCTTAACTATAAAATTGGCGTTTTTAAAAGCAGGTTATTTTAACTTTGAACTGTGATCTTCGGATTGATTTGAAATTATAAGTTCAAAAAACTTTATTTTAAAGGCAAGTTATTGTTTTTTTGTAATTAGTTATTTATTAGTTTATTTTAGTTTTGTATTTTCTTTAACATCGCTGTATTTATAACCATACTAGCCAGCGTCTTCGCGCGCGAGAAAATTGGTTTCTCCATACAAACTTCCAATCCCCTTTTTACATCCTTAGGGATGGAGTTTCGTGAAATCCGTCCTTAGCGTATGTCCACACCCTATAAGAAACCTACTTGCCAAATTTTAAGTTTGTAGTTGGTATACTTTCTGAGATTTCGTGATTAATCAGTGAGTGGTATTTCGATTTTATTTAAATAGATTTGTATGAAATCTAAAAAGATTTGAAATATAAGTTCTACTGTGGTAACAATACATCTCAAACGGTACGCAATGTTGACGACGTATATGGACTTAGAATTGCTAATGAATGGAATGTATAAGTATTTCTGTTTCAATCGCTTTCACTTGGGAAATTTTACCTCATGAATTTCTTCTTCAGACGGCAATACAAAAAAAAAATCCAAAACAAAAGCGATTTAACACAGAGTTTGTTTCTTCGAAAAAAGTCGTAGGTCGTACGTCATTGATACCTATCAATGACGTATACCTACGACTTTTTTGCGTTTAGAACCAGAAACTCCTATTATGAAAAAAATACTTTCAATAATTTTATTTGACTGACATTTTTAATTTTAATTATATTAACTATCACAATTTAATGTATCCTTTTTAATATTTGTACGCCCATGTGGTAGAACGTGCCGAGACTAAATGTTTAAACCTAAGACCATGTAATGTACATACCTACCATGTTCTAACAATTAAATGATTATGATTTATGATTTTATGATTTAATAGATTTCATCATTATAAATACTGTAATCACACTAATACTAAAAGGTCATAATTTGAAAGTGTGTGTGTATGTACGTTTGTTACTTCTTTACATTCGAACGGCTGAACTGATTTGGTTGAAGTGGCTCACGTACCTATATACCATGTCATGGAATAGCACATAGAATAAAGTTCAATTGAACTCATAATTATTAGCCCATCCGAAGATCATCATCATCATCATCATCATCATCATCATCAATTTTATAAGGTAAGGTTATTTATAATATTGTTATCGGTGATTTAAAACTCTCAAAACCTAAAAATGTATATTATACTAGATAGACGAGATCCATCCGAATCCTTTTATTTGTCTTTCGACCCGGAACCTCGGTATTTTTCCCAGAACGCGAGGGTCGGCTTCCAAATTAGCCAAGGTTGAAGTATTTAATCGTTATTTGATTGTCATAATAAACATTTACATTTAGTTTAAGATAAACATTTACTAACTTCCCTGGAGTAATTATAGTTTCTTAGTAAAACAGAGTACAAACAGAGTTGAGAGATGAGATGGCAGTTGTTCTGTGAAATTCATCTCGTCTTAAGTTTAGCTGCATCTGGTTACGTTTATAGTGAAACTAGACCGATCAATACGTCTTGTGACGTATTTATCGGCTAGTGATTACCACCTGCTTTTGTTAATCGTCTGTAGATTTTCTTTGAACCTGACTAACTAAACTGTACACGATTTAAAAGCTAGTATATCAATATATATACAAGGTGCAGTTTTGAAACTGCACAAAATTTCAAGAGGTTGTAATAAAACTCATAAATAATCATATAAAAATACGATACCTGGTCAATAATCAATAACACTTGTTATTTTATTTTCCTAATTTTAAGTGTTTTTCAGAATAATCCTCTAAATAAACTTTTAAAAAAACACAGAATCACCCGTTGCGATTTATCGCACGTCATGTCACTGTGTGTGTAAGTGCATCAACCTGTACGAGGCTCCGCCCACTTATTCTACGAAATAATTTAGCCTTAGATGTAGTTCGAATTCGATAATCATTTAATAATGTACATTATTGTCTTAAATTTCGCTAATTAATAACTCATTTTTAAGCATCACTACAATGCAATGCGAAAATCTTTTAAAAGAAAAGTTCACGTTGACGTCTTAGTTACCTATCAGCTGATGAATAAAATTGTTAGGCCGAGATCAATAAACCTTACATCACGTAAGCAATATTCGCGTCCCTGCTGCACAACTTTGAACTTTGAACCATAGTTTTGCTTTATTACTGAGACCGTGATTGAGACGCACTAATGTTGGTATGTTGTATGTAGGTTGTTGACTATGTCCTCCCGCTCCGTTTATCAAACGCGCCGCGCGCGCGCGGTGTTTAGGTACGAGCGGCATGTAGGCACTCGGCACAGTCGCGCTGTAGGTAAATTCATTCCCAAGGTCAATTTTTCGTACCTAATAATTTCGTTTATAAGGGATTAAGTTGGTTGATATGAAATTTTCCTTCCTACTTTTTAACGGGCTGAGGACCGACAAAAATACCTCAAGATAATTTGTGCTAGTTTAGTAGGTACCTACTTATGTGTTAGGGTTTTTAAGTGATTGAATCTTGCCTGATAGGTAGGTATTTTTGGCGTAGTTAAAAATTTTAAATCAACTTATTTAAGTACACTAATCAAATTGATTCGGCTAACAACTTTTTTACAAATGATTGTCTATGTACAAATAAAATAAATAAATTACCTACTTATGTTATCTGGAGGTATTGTTCAAAGTTTCCACCTTCACACTCCAGGCACAATCTAGCACGACGTTGCTGATTTTCTTTTAATTTACGTAGCACAAACACATTCGTTTTTAAAGTGTCGAAAGCACTGATCACCTTTTCACGTAATTGTGTAGCACTGGTGATTTCCTCTGTGTACACTAGTCTTTTTAAATCTCCCCACAAATAAAAGTCAAGGGGTGTGAGATCCGGAGAACGCGGAGGCCAAGCCACTGGACCACCGCGGCCAATCCAGTGTGTGCCAAACCTTTCACTTAAGTACTCACGTACTTGCCGACCGTAGTGAGGAGGTGCACCGTCCTGCTGGTAGAAAAAGTTGTGATGAAGTGACAGGGGAACCTCGTCCAACATCTCCTCGACGACGGGTTGCAACAGCTCCAGGTATGTGGCACTGGTGAGGTGACCGTCGATAAAATAAGGTCCAAGCAGTTGGTCCCCTATTATGCCAGCCCACACATTTAGGCTGAACCTGACTTGGAACGAGTGCCGCTTAGTCACGCGCGGGTTATGTTCGCGGTGAGCCCACCAGTGTTCGTTATGAACATTGTAGACGCCAACTCGAGTAAATAAACACTCGTCCGTCCACAGGATGTTGGCGTCTTGGTGTTCCAGCAACCAGCGACAAAATGTAACTCGCGCGGCGTTATCGGCTTCGTGGAGGTCCTGTACTTTGCGGTAATGAAACGGATGCTGCAGTTCTTTATTCAGTAGCCGCCACACAGTGGAATGGTGCACTCCAAACCGTCGACCAGCATCCCGCGTGCTGGCCCGTGGCTCTCGCTGGAAGTATTGCAGGATATCTTCCTGCAAGACGACAGGCAGGCCTTCGTTGCCGCGACCGTCAGCATGCCGGGGAACGTCGAATTGCCGAAACTCGCGGAGTCTCTGCGTAGCAGCCAGCATTACCCTTTGAGATGGACGTTGCCGATTGGGGAATAGTTCAATAAACATTTCGATAGCTCGAGATACGCTGTCTCCACTGATAGCATACAAGCGGACCATCTCTACCAACTCTACATTGGAGTATTGGTCCGTCATCTTTATCACTAGATATCGCAACCGTAAACTGAAGGCGCACCTGCGGGGCGGATATTGCAAGCGTATGCACACGCCGGCGACATCAATCACACTAAATCGATTCGATTGATCGATGGCCGCGGGGGTGTGGCTATTGGGAGAGAGGGGTGTTGTGCGGGGGATAGTAGTTGCTTTGGATCAATGAAATTATTGTTTGCGTGTTTGTGTGTGTGAAAGCGCGGTTATAAGACGAGTATCAGACTGGCCGCGTTTTAAAAAAGGTAGTTCACACGTACCGATTTTTAAAAAATAAAAAAAAATACCTACTCATTTTATTATTGATTCGGGTCGAGAATCACTAACATAATTACCTCCTGAAATTTTTTGCAGCTTCAAAACTGCACCTTGTATATATAAATGAATAGCTGTTCTTTAGTCTCGCTAAAACTCAAGAACGGCTGGAACGATTTGGCTAATTTTGGTCTTGAAATATTTGTGATAGTCCTGGGAAGGTTTAAAAGGTAAGAAAAACTGGAAAAAAATCGAATACAACGCCATCTCTAATTAAACTGATATTTTAAAATGAATTATGCTGTTCTGGTAATGCCAGTAGATGGCGTTATTATTACTATTAGGCGAAACGAAGTTCGCCGGGTCAGTTAGTATATAAATCGGCAAAAATTACTAAACGCCATTGTTTGAATTTGGCAGGAGAGTGATTTAAAGTTAAAATTTTTAGAAAAAAAAAATGGTTCAAAATGACGAAATAGTCGGATTTAGATACTATTGCCATCATGTTATAAAATAATATATAAATCCGACTTTCTTTAAACTAACAATTTTTTTTTTCTAATAATTTTAACTTTAAATCTCTCTCCTGTAAAGTTTACTCAATGTCACTTAGTAATTTTTGCCTTTCATCGACATGTATATTTAAAACTAGCTTTTGGCAGCGGCTTCGCCCGCGTAAAAAGAGGTTTCTATATACGAACTTTACGTCCCCGTTTTGTGCCTTTTTTAGAGCTCTTCCTCGAAAGGTTTCAAGTATATAAATTTCATGGCCAGATCTAAGAATCGATCACTTCATGATATGGCCAACTAAACTGGCCACATCGTTTTTAAACGTTATAGTTTGATGAAAACCGACGAAAATTCCACCACTCCAAAAGAATCATCTACTGGATCCATGGTATTCGTTTGTGCGTCGATATCAAAGACACCCTGTATATACAAATTACTCGTATATATTAGAGAATAGCTACGAATTTCAAAAAAAATATAAAACTCGTGCAAAGCTAGTTGCTAGTAATATTATAAATTGGAAAGTATCTGTTTGTTACCTTTTTATGTTTTTAACGGCTGGACAGATTTGGATGGTCACATGAAACTTTGTATTCCGGAAATACAAATATTCGCTTTTTTTTTTAATAAAAAAAAAAAAAAAATTAGCTTGAGATATTATTCGACTTTCACGCAGGTGAAGACGCTGGTAGAAAGTAGTATACAATATCTCGCTCTTTTTAACAAGTCCTGCTCCGTATAGAACTTATTCTTTACCTTGCGTGGAAGTGTATTGGTTGGTATGAAATATTTCTCAGGTAGGTAATTACTATCGTTAACCATTCTTCAGCCAGAGCATTAAACAAGGTACTAACTGACGATACCTAAGTGCATCCAAGGACTTCTCTCACTCTAGGGTAGACCGAGAAGGCATGTAAGATTTTTACTGACTAAAACCACATCTGTGTCCTTAAGTTGCCCTTTTTGTTCTAGGGCAACGGATTTCCTTTTCGGAAATTCCCCGTAGCCCTAACGGGCATTGACGAAACATTAATAACAACAACATTTAAAAAAGAACGAAAAACACCTATGCGAGGCCAAAAAGGCTCCTGTTTCAGTATATACTGCGATAGAATAGCAATATTAAAATCTAATATATAAAAATCTTGTGTCACATTGTTTGCTATGGAACTCCTCCGAAACGGCTTGACTAATTTTTATGGTTTTTTTTGTTTATATTTGGTAGGTCTGAAAAAAGGTCTTAAGCTATTTTTTACCCTCCTACCCCCACCCTTCATTTTTTCCTTAATAATTTATATAGCAGAACAATATTTTCCAGGTCAGCTAGTATTTATATGTGAAGTAGTAGTATATTCTAACATCAGACTGGACATCACACTTTCAACTTGGCTCCTGTGAGAATTGGCACCATCATAGTATGATACGAGTAGCAAAACTTTCGAGTTCACTACAGTACTTTCACCCCTACTCAACCCTTTAGGGATCAAAATGGCATTAACGGTATGTTAATTGACTAGTATCTATTTATATCATTCGTTCTCGAGGGAAATTAGGTCGATATTTATTTTATGTGGTGATAAAATATTAGGGAAATCATGGTTGTTTTTTCGTTGGGACATCATCAAAAAACCTCTCCCACTGTGGGTGGAGTCATAAGTCATTTAATTTCATAACAATGGAACATTGTGTTGAAAATATTTTTTTTTATAAAAAATAAACAATTGCAGTGATGGTCGAAGAAGAAAAAACATACTACATACTACAAAATCCTAATAAACAGCAATATTATAAATTATTAAACAATTTATATGAAACTTAAATAATAACTAAACTATATACTAAAACCGAACTATATACATACAAACTATAAAAACTATTATACTAAAACCTAACTATGTACATATAATACAAATTATAAATAATATAATATTAAAAATAATATTATAAATAATTATTATATAATAAAAAATATAATATTTAATAACTACTTAACTATAAAATAAATTTCATGTCCCAAAAATTCAAAATTAATTATATATAAAAAGATCAACAAAATTACACAAAATAATAATCAAAATTCCAAATTCTGTTTTAAAACAAGGCAAAAAAGAAAAAAATAAATAATTTATACATATAAATGTCGAAATAATAATGTCAAAAATCCAAATCATTCAAGTCAAAAGAAAATTCAATGTCTAAGATAAATTAATAATGATCATAATAATCCTAATCATAATAATCAAATAATTATTTTCATAACATTATTAGCGTTTGCCCTCTAGAAACTCATCAACAGTGTAATAGCTCTTCCTCAATAACTTAAGTATGTCTTGAGTTTGTTTTTGAATAAATTTACACTATCTTATGGTTTTAAATTCTGCGGGTAAGTTGTTGTATATCTCAATCGGTAGTGAGTGAGAGGGAATGTCAGACTTTTACTGACTAAGACATACTTGTGTTCCTTCAGTTGCCCTTTGTGTTCTACAGTCGCGGTACCTCTTTAGAACAGTCCCGCAAAAATGGTGATGAATGACTTCTCTCGCTCTAGGGCGGAACCGGAGGGCGTTTCAGACTTTTACTGATTAAAACCCACTCCTGTTCCTTCTTTGCCTTCGTTCCAGGGCCCCGGGGTTCTCTTTCGCACAACCCATGGCCCCAGTAGGCTTCGATCGTGCTGGCCCCCTACGGTTTGCTGACATCTCTTTGAGGCACGCGTGGAACACTACGCGCCGTCGACGACTTGAGCTCAGCCCGGACCGTTATCGGACGGCCGGACGGCGAGCTACCGATTGCTCGCCGTCCGCAAACCCGGAGCTGGAAATCAGGGTCGGAATCCCGGCGGCTGTGATGGCCATTTCGTCTCGCATGCGGCCATCTCTTTCGCTGGCATTAATATTCCTTTTATGTGGTGAAAGAGCTGAGTAGACTTTAAAATAAGAGAAATGAACAAGCTGTACCAAGCCATACAGCTAGGAGTGGAATAGGCTGTGGTGCCGAGCAGAGGACTCCGCTTCAGTAGAAACACACCCTTACTGTCAATGTGGATCTATTTTCAATCGACGTTTTGGTATTGGAAATGTTAGTTCCAATTTATCCTTTCATTTCGTTTGTGGTCCCTTGAGTGAGGCTTAAAGCGTAATATCATTACTGGTTATGGGTCTTCTAATAAATCAAATGGTGGTTTCCAATAATTGATGTTGAACACGTTGCACTTCTCAGAAACGTTGTAATTTAAATTGTTAAAACGTTTTCATCCTCCTGAAATAGCTGCTGAACTATTTGATTTTTTGTCTTAGGTACACAGATATAAAATTTCAACAACACATTTTTTACACTTCTACGGTCTGGATACATTGGGACAGCTTCTAATGTTATATAAAGCACAGGTCCGATCGTGTGTAGAGTACTGTAGCCACATAAATGGGCTGGTGCTGCAAAATGGCATCTGGCAGCTTTAGACTCGGTGAAAAGGCGTGCGAAGAGGCTAATTGGTGATCTGAATTTGGTTAACACCAATCTACAAAGCCTAGAGCACAGGTGTAGAGGAGCCAGTATTTCGGTACGTGTGAGCAGAAATTACATGACTTGATTCCGCCATCAACTTAGTACCATCGAACAACCCGACATACGGCCCTTAAGTAGTTAACACCTCTACGGCCCGGACTAAGTGTTTCGCCTCATCGTTTATACCTTCTGGGCCTTTCCATCCGATTATAATTTATAACTTCAAGGCTAGAGTGAATAGGGTCTTAATAAACTAGTGCATCTCACCATCAACGATTACATCACTGCTTTCAATCAGGTGGGATCACAGTCAAGCACTGGCTTATGATATATATTAAAAAAAAGGGGAAATAATATTCATTGTGCGTACAGCTAAAGAGAGGAATTTCCTGCCAGATTCTGTGTTTCTTGATAGCATAACATAGCATAATCAGCCTTTTAATGTTCCCACTATGCTTGGCCCCAGTTGACTATGTTTCTTGATAACTTCAACCTATATGTAGAGTCTTGTCAAGAGTGAATAGGTTACTCCTAGGCAAGCGTGCTCCATTGACGACCACATCATCGCTTATCATGAAGTGAGATAGTGGTCAAGCGTGACCCTACCAATAACAAAAATAAAACACGACGTATAACATGGCTTTCGTTAAAAAAAAATAGGTATTAATATTAAGTGATATTGTTGACCAGGACAAAAATAGACAATACTAAGTGAAGTAAAATCTATAAAGCAACTTGACCGAATACTATCAACACACTTAAATAAGATGCGGTTATTTTGTATTCTAAAAGTTCCTCTTTAGATGTTTATTTTTTTTACCAGTCAACCTGACAAAACCCCATTTTCTTTTATTAAATTTCTCCGTTCAATCCAATTGACAGTTACCTATAGCTTAGCTACAAAATTGTTCCAAAGAGGCACCGTGGCCACGAAATGCAAAGAACAATTGAAGGAACACGGGTAGATTTTATTCAGTAAGTTTGAGACACTCCTTTCTCACTCCACGAAATTATTTGTCGATTTCTCACCCCCAAAGAAAATAGAAAAGGGGCGCTAGATACAAGATTCATAGGATTATTCGATATGGATGCTTATGGGAAGGCCTGACGTCCACTGCTGGACATACTGCTTTAAACGCCTTCATCATCATCATTTCAGCCGAAAGACATCCACTGTTGGACAAAATATGGCAAGTTCCGAATTAAACATTTTTATTATTATTATTTCCTTTAATTCACTTCTAAACATATTAATTACATTTTTAAATAAATCTTAAAAAATTAAAAAAAAAAACATTTAAAAATATAAAAAATAGTATCCCACCGGTATCGGGAACTGAGGCCAAGCTACGATCAGGGCTCCAGAGAAAGGAGGTTCCTTTTTCCTAACAATCCGAGCCGTGTCCAGGATTACTGCTTTCTGAATCAAGCCCTTGATCCAGTCGCCGAACGCGAGCCTCCTAAGGTGTTATTATTATTGCATTTATTTATTTTTATATACATATCATTTATATTTTAAATATTTCTTTAGAAAAAACACATTAAAAAAAAAACATTTAAAATATAAAAAATAGTAGCCGACCGGCATCGAGAACAAGGTCCAAGCTGCCGGCGGGCAGGGCTCCTGAGAGAGGAATCTCCTAACGATACGCGCCGTGTCTAGGAGTACTGCTTTCTGGATCAGGCCCTTGATCCAGCTGCCTAACGAGAGCCTCCTCAGATGTTGTTCGAGGCTCTTGGCTATTAATCCATTGGCCGTTACGACTATCGGCACAATGATTGCTCTATCCACTTTCCACATGTCGACAACCTCGCGAGCTAAGTCAAGATACTTAGTTTGCTTATCTTTCTCAGCTTTCACGAGGTTCTCGTCATGAGGGACCGCTATATCAACAATCATTGTGCGACGCTCTAGTCGATCTATCACCACTATATCAGGTTTATTGGCAACAATAGTCCTGTCAGTGATGATAGATCGATCCCAATATAACGTAATATTGCCATTGTCGAGAACTGGGTCGGGCACATACCTATAGTACGGTACCTCTGATTCCACAAGATTGTATTTAAGAGCAAGTTGCTGGTGGATAATCCTGGCTACGAGGTTGTGTCTATGCAAATAGTCTCCGTTAGCTAGATGAGAACACCCAGAAATAATGTGATGGATTGATTCCCCGGGTCGGTGGCATGCCCGACAGATGTCAACCGTACCGTCCTTCACAATATATTTCCGGTAGTTGTTCGTCATCATAACTTATTATTATTATTATAGGCCTCCCCCAAGTGTTGCCATAACGACTAACGACCGGTCCTATGCGTCTTGCATCCAACGGATTCCCGCAACCTTCGCTAAGTCATCGGTCCAACTTGTGGGAGCCCTTCCAACGCTGTGTCTTCCGATACACGGTCGCCACTCCATAACCGTTGTGCCCATCGACCATCTGTTCAATACTGATTCTGAATATGAGCAATGTGCCCTGCTCACTGCCACATAAGTTTGGCGATTCAACGGGCTGAAAAAAAAAAGATGTATACATAAATGCAATTTTGGGTGTCTGAACAAGCCTAGTCTTTTAAGTGCAAAAAAACGATGGTTGGACTCTGTATAGCTTGTTTTTCATCGATGTTAATCTAGGACTATTTTTTCCATTCTGGTGGTTATAGCGACTGAGTCGAATGAATTGGAGAAAGTTTACAAAGGACTAAGAACATAGGCTTAAAAGTTTGACGCCACAAAAAGTACCTACCAGTCAAACCATTATAAATTTAGGACAAAAAGGATTGGAAATCCCTCTGTAACATTCAATTCAGCAATTACACTTATTGTCAGAAAAATCAACTAATCCAATCTTTTTAATTTCCCTCAGGGAAGGGCCAACAGATTCTAATCGACCAAATTATATCAATCAATGTCATTTCTGGTGTTCGATCGCCGATCGACCAATCAGATTGCGTCACTGAACACGGGTAACATAATAAACTTTTTATCGCATTTTGTTTGGCTTTAGTGGAATTACGATTATGAGGAAAAAACAAATAAAATTCTAAATAATTGAATTTAGAAGGCAAGGTTCTCTTCTGACTCCGACTTGTAATACATTACTGAAGACCAATTCTCGTCAAAGCAAATGTTTTTGCAACACAATGTCGCAACCGAAAAAAGAGTCACTAAAATGCTTGAATACAAAGAGCAACTGAAAAAAAGAGGTGGACTTTACACTCCCTCTCACTCCATCCAGAGCGTGTGAGTCGCCACGGCGTCCTCACTTTCCGCATGACGCAGTTTCTCATCGGACATTTTTGGAATCAGGCGAAATAAACGCCTCGGCGTCACCATTGTTCGGACTACCCGGAGGACAAGGTGGAGAATTATACGGTAGAAGTGTGCCCCGCTTGGGGGGAAGACCGTCATGTCGTCGTGGAAGCGAACGGTGGCGGCAGCCTCTCGCGCCAGGCCCTGATTTAGGCCATGGTCCGGGGCGAGAGGGAATGGGATTTGATCACCTCCTTCTGCCAAGCAGTATCTAATACTAGCGAATGAACTGCCCTACTAAAAACCACTGACAGTTTATGTTTATGACTTTGTGAACAAAAATGTTTTCAATTGCTTAAATTAGTTCTATTACTACTGAACAATAAAATAAAATTATAACAACAATTAAAAAGCCCTAAAACAATCAAAAGGTCGTTTGTAAACGGTCCAGCTATTCCGTAGTTCCACCAACATCCGGACGGTCAACTAAAAATAATTTCGTTAACTGCTTCACAGAATGATCTAACAGCCGCATAGGTATCTCAAATTAGTTTATAATGTGACGGAAATAATACAATATATGTCGTAAATCCATTACAGTATCATCTCATATTTCGTGAATTACGACTTTGTGGTCGTAATGTTATTAATTAAACACAAACTTGTGTGATTTTATTCAAATTGTCGAATTAGACTTCTATTTCGTTGATTTATAGGCAAATTAAACTTAGAGCTATATTTTCTACATAGATCTAACATATTATAAACATCTCGTGTTACAGTGTTTGTTATCGAACACCTCCGAAACGGCTTGACTCCTACTTGAATACATTACTGAAGACCAATTCTCGTCAAAGCAAATGTTTTTGAAACACAATGTCGCAACCGAAAAAAGAGTCACCAAAATGCTTGAACACAAAGAGCAACTGAAAAAACAGAGGTGGACTTTACACTCCCTCTCACTCCATCCAGAGCGTGTGAGTTGCCACGGTGTCCTCACTTTCCGCATGACGCAGTTTCTCATCGGACATTTTTTAATTCAGGCGGAAGAAACGCCTCGGCGTCACCATTGTTCGGACTACCCGGAGGACAAGGTGGAGAATTATACGGTAGAAGTGTGCTCCGCTTGGGCGGAGGACCGTTGTGTCGTCGTGGAAGCGAACGGTGGCGGCAGCCTCTCGCGCCAGGCCCTGATTTAGGCCATGGTCCGGGGCGAGAGGGAATGGGATTTGATCACCTCCTTCTGCCAAGCAGCATCTATTACTAGCGAATGAGATGGCCGCAACCGTGAGGGATCGGACATCCTCACGTCCCAGCCACCACAACAGGAGATGCCTCGGGTATCGGGAGTCGCAGGGGGTCCCCGGCCACCGTACCGTAAGAGTTACCTCGGCCCTGAATCGCAAAGGTCAATAGTAGGAATAGGAGTAAGTTCTGTGGCTCAACCTAGAGCTGGAGGAGTTATTAAATGATTCCTCACCAAAGAAAAACAAAGTCATCTTTTGTTTATGAACTGCCCTACTAAGAACCACTGACAGTTTAAGTTTATGACTTTGTGAACAAAAATGTTTTCAATTGCTTAAATTAGTTCTATTACTAGTGTCTGAACAATAAAATAAAATAATAACAACAATTAAAAAGCCCTAAAACAATCAAAAGGTCGTTTGTAATCGGTCCAGCTATTCCGTAGTTCCACCAACATCCGGACGGTCAACTTAAAATAATTTCGTTAACTGTTTCACAGAATGATCTAACAGCCGCCTATCTCAAATTAGTTTATAGAATGGCGGAAATAATACAATTTAATAGTGTCCGACCAAAACTGGAATCGAAACCAAATTTCGGCAACAGTCACAGTTTCAGCCGAAACCGAAAATTTCTTACAAGGTTTACAATGTTTTGAGAGAAAAATAAAGAAAATGTTATTATGATTATAATAGTAGTATAGCCTTTATTTTATTTTTTGAAATTACAGAGCTATGCAGTGACATCTCATCAGTCGACATTTTCACTTATTGATATGATAATCAAAATAGCAACTTCTCATTTAAGAAAAAATATTAATTGCGCCTTAAAAATATTTAAAATAGGTGAGGTGTTTATTAGAGTGGTTAGATTCTTCTTTTGAATATTATTCATGGTTAAAAAAACTGGGCAAGTGCTAGTCGGACTTGCGCACTGAGGGTTCCGTACAAACTTGAAAGGTAAAATGCGGTTTACGATTTATGACGTACTAAAAAAAAACTACTGACCAGATCTCGTTCAAACCAATTTTCGTTGGCAGTTTTTATAGTAATGTACATCATATATTTTTTTTAGTTTTATCATTCTCTTATTTTAGAAGTTAGAGGGGGGGGGGACACACATTTTACCACTTTGGAAGTGTCTCTCGCGCAAACTATTCAGTTTAGAAAAAAATGATATTAGAAACCTCAGTATCATTTTTGAAGACCTATCCATAGATATCCCACACGCATGGGTTTGATGAAAAAAAAAATTTTGAGTTTCAGTTCTAAGTATGGGGACCCCCAAAATTTATTGCTTTTTTTCTATATTTGTATGAAAATCTTAATGCGGTTGACAGAATACATCTACTTACAAAGTTTCAACAGTATAGCTCTTATAGTTTCGGAAAAAAGTGGCTGTGACATACGGACGGACAGACGGACAGACAGACAGACAGACAGACAGACATGACGAATCTATAAGGGTTCCGTTTTTTGCCATTTGGCTACGGAACCCTAAAAATGATATATTAATTTTATAACACGGATACTGAGGTACGAGTACCTATGTTAAACTCACTCATTTATTAGAAGTGTGTTAATTTTATATTAAAAAAATGGGGACGTAAGTAAGTATCTAACTATACTTGCCACTTGAATACCTTGGAAATAAGTATTAAAATGAATTTTGAAACTCTGAATCCATAATATTATCACCACTAATGATTTATAGTAAGTACCAAGTACCTAACTAATGTTTGTTTAGGTATAGCATTAACTCTTGCTAATGCCATACCTAAACAAACTAAAATTGATTTAGATAGGTTAAACTTAATTCTACAATCTATAATATATGTATTAGTTTGTAATAATGAATTATATTTTTTAAGTTTTCTACCTACTCTTATGCTAGATCACGTAGTAACACTTACCAAATTCAAATTAAAACACACGAAAACTCACAACAGACAAAACGATCTGCAAACACAGCCAGTCATGACATGATTAGGCACGTAGACGCGGAAAAAGTCTTCGTCGCTTACTCGCTTGGATGGAATTTAAGTCATCGAACATGACTGATCACAGTGCGAGAACTCCTGAATGCAGTTTCGGTTTGCCGGTGAAACCGAAACTCGTTTTTTTTTGCCGAAACTTGACCGAAACCAAACATTCGATCAAACACTACAATATAATGTCGTAAATCCATTACAGTATCATCTCATATTTCGTGAATTATGACTTTGTGGTCGTAATGTCATTAATTAAACACAAACTTGTGTGGTTTTATTCAAATTAGACTTCTATTTCGTTGATATAAAGGCAAATTAAAATTAACTATATTTACTGATATGCTATAGATAATGATACACAGATTATAATACATTCTAACATACATCTCGTGTCACAGTGTTTGTTATCGAACACCTCCGAAACGGCTTGACCGATTTTTATGATTTTTTTATGTGTATTTAGTAGTTCTGAGTATATACCCAAAAAATGGGGTTGAACCTACTTCAACCCCATTTTTTCTTTGATGATTTATAATTATGGCAGAATAACGTAGCTAGTAAGTTGTTCATTAGTCTCGTTAAAATTAAAAAAAACAAACAGCTCGATTTATTAAATTTTTTTGTTAACTCTAATACAAAAGTGTTAGAATAAAAAAACAAATGAAAAAACCCATAAAAATAGTTGAAAAATCGGAAATGGTTAGTTTAGATTGTGATGGGCTTAAGAATTATTCGAAAGAGTTACAGTGACCCTGGATCTCAAAGGAGAACTGAAAGAACACAAATGGATTTTAGTCAGTAAAAGTCTGACATTCCCTTTCACACCACCCAGAAAGGTAGAGGAGGTATTTGATGATTTCCCTTCTTAAATAAATGCGTCTTAAGTAGACGCGGGTTTGCGGACGCGGGACGTCGAGCAATGGATAGCTCGTTCGGCCGTCCGGTAATTAACTGAACCGAGCCCAGTCGTCAACAGCGCGAAGTGATCCACGCGCTCCTCAAAGAGATGTCAACAAACCGTAGGGGCCCAGCAGGGCCGATCCCGCTAGCTAGAACTGCGGGGAATTTTATGAAAAGAAAACCCGTAGTCCTAGAACGCAAAGGGTAACTGAAGGAAACGGGTGTGGGTATAGTCAGTAAAAGTCTGACACGCCTTCTCGCTCCACGCAGAGCGCGAGAAGTCATAGGATGATTTCAAACCTTAAAAAAAAATCTTTAAAAAAAAATGGGAATTGCTTCTTAAAGATGGGAAGTACTGGTACTATTGACAGGGCCTGAGCCGTGGGCGGTAGCTAATTTAAATATAATAATAATATTCCATAACTTTCGCACAACGACGTCTAGTCCTAAACTAAGCAGAGCTGGTGCTATGAGTACCTACAAGACCACTGATAAACATACTTATATATTTCTAAATACATATATTATAGATAAATTACACCCAGTCACAGAACAAATGATCGTGCTCATCACACGAACATTTGTCCTAGGTGGGAATCGAACCCACGACCTCCGGCATAGCAGTCAGGGCCACTGACAACTAAACCAATAGGCCTGTCTAAAAAATGCCACCATTTATGAGTTGACATGAGCATGGGTATCTGACCGCATCGTCGCTTTCCATCAGGTGAGATAGCGGTCAAGCGCGAACCTATCAAGAATAAAAAAAAAACCGCAATTTTTATTAAAGTATTGTGTAGTTACAGAATCATAAAAACCTCAATTACTTAATATACTTATATATTTCTAAATACATACATATGAACATCAAAACTAATAAATATTAATAAGTAAATGACTTTATCCCAGAGGGCTGGGCTTTTCTTCGGACAACGAATCAGCATTGCTATCCAACGTGGCAATGCTGCCAGCGTTCTGGGCACTTTTCCCGTTGATATCGATGTGGATAAATTTGTTGATGCCCAATATTTTTTTTTTCTATCTACTCGTTTGTAAATATTATTATTCTTAGTTTGTATACATACATAAGACTCAGAACAATAATCGTGATCATCACACAAATATTTGTCTTGGGTGGGAATCGAACCCACGGCCTCCGGCATAGTAGTTAGAACCACTAACTACTAGAGCAACAGTATAATAATATCCTGATAGATGCAGAGGCATTAAATCATTTAAACATTAGTCAGTCCAGGTTGAATTCTAGGCTGACCGCTTATATAATATTCAACACTATACGACCTACCTTAGATTAGGTTACTTTGTTAAGTGTCCAGCACCATATATACCGTAGCGTTGTGCGTTTTGATCAAGAACGAGAACAATCTGTAGAAATAATGAAATAGGTAATATATAGGTAAGCGAAATACCACTCACTGATTAATCACGAAATCTCAGAAGCTATAACACCTACAAACTTAAAATTTGGCTGGTAGATTCCTTAGGCCTCCATTACACGGTCATGCAAGCGTCAATCAAAACCATCAATCATGAATGATGTTTAATAACGGAATTTTATCGCCATACGTTTTTCGTCATGCAAACGTCAGTCATCGCATTACACGGTAGGTTTTACGTCAGTCAAAATATTTGACTGTGGCAAAACTGACAGCAAAACCTAACGTGGAATGGAGGGCTTATAGGGTGTAGACATCCGCTAAAAACGGATTTTACGAAGCTCTACCCCGAAGGGGGTAAAACGGGGGTTGGAAGTTTGTATGGAGAAACAGACTTTCACGCGGGCGAAGCCGCTGGCAGAAGTAGTATTTTTTTTTTTTTTTTGTGGTGGTAAATCCTATAAATTGGCGGTGGCGGTAGGCGTGTTAGACTTTTGCTGACTGAAACACATCAATGTTCCTCTTTGCGTTTTAGCGCCACGGTAACTATTTCTTTTTGAATAGATGGTTCCGTTTTCTCTCAAAGTATTTAAGCTCAGTAGGTGGTCATGTTGTAACTCTTATAAACGTTCCCGGTGACCTAGAAATTAGAATGTGTCGACCCCACTTGGCCTCTTCGGTTTTGCTAATACATCTTTGAAGCGCGTGGAACACTACGTGCCATCGACACTGGAGCGGTCCTTACCAGACAGTCGGACGGTAAGCTACCCATAGCTCGCCGTCCGCAAACCCATGCCTACGGACAGTGGCCGGGAATTGCCCTACGACTCTTGACGCCCGGTGTGTCTCCAGTGTATAATATAATGCCTCAGTTAATAAAAATAGTACCTACTAGTTTTTCAGTGACCAATGTCAGATTTGAATTAAAAACTGATAACTTGATTGATTCAAGCCTAATTAAGTCACTTGATTGATTCCAACATAAAATAGATTGATTCAAAGTTGCAATAAAAGCTTGGAGCAAACTTGTTCAGTAATTGAACCGATTAAATTACAATTAGGTTCAAATAGGTTTGCAGACCCTTCAAATCGTTTGTAGATTATACGGAAATAGAATATAGACTAAGGAGTTTGACCCATTTTCCAATAAATGTCGTTTCCATTAATAGGCCAACCATTCGTTTTAGGTTATAAAAACCGGGCAAATGTGATGATAAAGTGGAGTTATTACAGTAATTCACACATTATTGTTTTATTTACGTCAATCCATGCGCTAATTTGAGCCATGGAAATATAACCGTCTGTCAATGAAATTATTTTTATCTGTATGACGGATGTTTGTGTTATGCTACAAAACGACTGAACTGATTAAAAAGTATTTTTAGTTACAACAGAATGTATGTATGTTCAAAAAGCTAGTCAAAGAACATTACCTCTCTACCATCTCATAAGTTATATATTATATTTGTATGTATTTTTATAATTTAATCTATGTTTGTTTCTATTTATGCGTACATTTATTTACTGTTATTGATATATATATATATATATATATATTATATTATTGTATTTTATGTTTAATTTAGATAATTTAGTCTATTTAAATCTTCTTTATATTATTTATACACACTGCGTCTACATTTCTCATCCAACTCTCCTGTCGCAGGTCTGCTGGAAGAAATTTCGTTAGAAATAAGCAGGACCTTTGTACTCTTTTATCTGTATTTGTTCTTTTCGATATTAAGTGTTTGTGTGTACATAAATAAATAAATAAATAAATAAATAAATGTAAGTACAATATACCTGTTTATTTTTTAAGGTGGGAAATCATTCAATGACATCCACTCCCGCAGACTTTTACTGACTAAGGGTGGAATTCACCAATAAAAACTGTCACTAATGTCACTTGTAAAAATACAACAAAAGAAAAATACAGACAAGTGACACTAGTGACAGCGGTTAAACGCGATTATGCGAGCCAAACGTTAAAACGCGATTAGTTTTATTGGTGAATTCCGCCCTAAAACCACATATCTATGTTCCTTCTTTGCCTTGCGTTCTAGGACCGGTTTCCCTTTCGGAAGTCAATCCATGGCCTCAGTAGTCTTCGGCCCAGCTGGGTGGGTCCCTACGGTTTTGCTGATATCTCTTTGACTCGGCCATGGCTCGGGCTCGGTCCGGGCGGTTAACGGATAGCCGGACAGCAAGCTACCCATCGCTCGTAGTCCGCAAACCCACACCTATACCTTTAAACAACTAAATTAATATATAGCTTAACAGGTATTTACAACATGTATACCCCAATTAGAAAATTAAATTACAATTATAATTTTTTGAGGAAGGGGTTTTTTGAGAAATTGGTTTTCATAATTGTAGACATATAACCCCACGAGCGCCGATTGTACGAACGTCTGTACAACTTGAGTGACGTTGAAAAACGCATTGTCGTTTTGTACACACGGGTGTACGAAATTTATTCTGCCGAAAATTTTGGTCTTTATATATTTATTTTTTATTTTTTTGGTGATTTTACGTAAAAACGCGCAATTACGTAATATTATTACCCATATACGCGCGAGGGGATAATATGGGTATCGACGCACTACATGGGAAGAGCATCGGTATTGGTATATCTACGGACGCACACACAAACAAGATTAAATTTGATAAAAAAATATATTTTATTTTTATTTTGTGTGTATATAATGAGTGTTTTTTTTTATAATATGTAAATAATATTTTCCTGTACGTTAAAAAAAAACATTTTTTAAATATATTTTTTTTTAATTAAATTATGTATTTTTTATACTTACTAAAATATTTTTTGATTATTTTACGATTAAAAATTACAATCATATTAAAAAAAAAAAACTGAAATCAATTCAATAGTCCATTCTGAATATACTTATGTGATATGTAATGTTCACCATGTACTATTATATAGTATATTTATATTTATGTCACTTTTGTTAACTATTTGGGTTTTAATTTATCGGAGTTTTTCTCTCTGGACAGTTACCTATCATAAGTTCGAAAAATATTTGACCGAATTCTATTTCACCTAAAACTTTTCAACTATTATCGTTTCTTTTTTTTTATTTCATGGAAGTCACGTTTACCAATGTATCAGTTGACCTATTATCAATTCGATTTTTTGCGTTACTCCAACGTTTCATTTGGTTGAAAAATTGTTCACCAATGTTATTCTTAGCCGGAATAACATTTGTTCGAAGTATTATGTTTACGAACATTCATTATACCACTGTTCAAATTATCATTTTGCGTCATTTCGCGTAAATAACTGTTTTTCTTTCTTCTCTTTATATTTTATTTTCAAACAAGGATGAATACTTTAAGCATGCAGCATGCAAGCAGGCATGCAGCTTAGAAGTAGGCTTGTAACATGCAGCAAGCAATGTTGCTGTCACGGCTCCGGCGCTGTGGGATTTGGGCGGCCCCACGCGAGCTTATGGTCGCAGATGGCCTGCTCCTCAGCTCGCAGGCCGTTTACTCCTCCGCGCCTACGTGGGCTTAAATTACACTCTATGGGTAGGGCAGACAAAACTGTGTAAAGTAGATATTGCGGCGATTCGTTTCTGTCACTAAATTCGGTAAAATGTTGTTTCAGTGTGGTGAAAATATGGCAAATAAATCATTTGACAAATGAAAAAAGTTCAAAACAGGCTTCGGCCAATAGCAAATAGTTATTTTGTAAATCGGCGAAATATAGTTCGGTAAAATAATACCTATGACACCTGATACTTCCATGATCTAAAAATAAGTCAAATAATGCATATATCAAAAAAGCCGTCGGTCAATAGTTTTCCATAAAATGAAATTCGAACAAAAAAAAATCGGAAAAGTGATCGGTTTCTTTATTCTACCTACTTTTATTCGAGTGGATAATCCTCCTACTGAAATGATAAAATCCTTCTCGCTGAACGCTATCGGATTTTCTAATTGGGATTAGCCCTTGGGGAGGCACTATAAAACTGAAATAGGATTTGTTGTGGATACATAACTAGATGTTTTAATAGACAGAATTATTAACAACACATTGAATGCCGACAACGGATATATCCGAATAAGGTTTCTTTGCAGGCATTGTGTAACTTATTTCATCATCATACTGCTCTCAAAATAACGAAGGAAAACATCGAAAAGAAACTGGCATGTCATAGAACCAATAATTCGAAGACATGTGACATCCAACAACTTGCACTGGGCCTGCGTGGTGAATTACGGACCATTCCCTCCCATGGAGAGGCCTGAGTCCCAGCCATGGGAACATTTTAAAGTTGAATTACGGTCCATTCCCTCCCATGGGGAGGCCTGAGTGAGATCAAAATGTGAAGAAATAGCTTTTGGTCCTCAGAAACAATCTCTAACTAATACATAGGTAGTAAAATATTACCGTATCATGATTGTGTAGGTAGATAGTTTATTTTTAATAAAATTAGTGAAGTAATTACTAGTACTTTACCACTCACAATACCATTAGATATGTAGATACTTATTTTTATTTTAATAATGTTGGGCTAACAATGGTCTAACGTGAGTTATCGTAAGTAATTTATTATCTACTTCAACAGTACAGTGACTGTGGGATACATTTGTCAAATAAATAATTAATATAACTAATTAATGTTAGTTTAAAGGCATATTACGGTGGCATAGTTAAAACTATTATTATTTGTTAAAGTTCGCACCCGTGACTCGGGCGGTTGAAATACTTAATAACGTTTCTCTGTGGTTAGATATTTTTTCTTGCACATTGGCGGAATTTGAGAGGGTGACAATAAGTGTGTTGTCCTCTGTGTAACTTGTGCCGGTTCTTTAGGGCGCTGCTTGAGACTGATCATCGACTATCTTGTATGTATGTTGCCTACTACTACACTAATGAATATTTGATCAGTCTGTGGGTGGCGTCTCTGAGTGCGGCTATTTTGCGACTACATTTGTTATCTTGGGTATGCCTGTTAAAACAATTGTATACGTGTTATTAAATATATAAATAAATAATTACCAAATTAATAATTACTTAGAAACCAATTATTGCTATTATTTTTTAATTCAGGTTTTTATGATTCTGTAACTACACAATACTTTTATAAAAATTGCAGATACCCATGTTCATGTCAACTCATAATTGGTGGCATTTTGGTAAAAAATTGTTTGTATTCTAAACTATGTTTATTAAATGATTGATGATTGATTTTTTTTTTAAGAACACAATACAAAAGAATTATCATTTTACAATTAAATGAAATGTCAAACGTCAATAAATAACCCGCAACTGATCGTTCCCGGTGCAAAAGTGCCCATAACACTGGCCGCATTACTTCGCTGAATAGCGATGGCCATCCTTTGCACCAAGAACGACCTGAACCGGGAGTCACCCGTTGCCTTCCCGAGCCTACGGCCCAAATCCCCTACAAAACACCAGTCGGATTCAAGCGGAAGAAAAGCCCGGGTGTTACCATTGTGCGGACCACCTGGAGGACATGGTGGAGCATACGGTGGAGTTATACCCCGCTTGGGCGGAGCGATCGGCGGTGCCGACCTCTCACGCAGTGCCCTGTTCCAGGCCATGGTCCGGAGCGAGACTGAATGGGATGCGATCGCTTCCTTCTGCAAAGCAGTAATGCTAGCAAAGGAGATGAGCGCAAACGTAAGGGAACGGGCATCTTCACGCCTCGCCGGCGTCACAGTAGACGTCCCAGGTGTTGAGAGTCTACAGGCGATCCCCGGCCACCGTAACCGCGAACTTGAGGATGACAAGCAATTGAAAGACTGCCTTCCGCCTGCCCGGTAAAGACCAAGCTCGAGTAGCAGACGGCGTGTAGTATTCCACGCGCGCCTTAAAGAGATATCATCAAAACCGTAGTGCCGATGCCCGCTAGAGCTACGGGAAATTCCTGAATAGGAAATCTGTGGTCCTAGAACGCAAAGGCCAACTGAATGACACAGATGTGATTTTAGTCAGTAAAAGTCTGGTCTCGCTCCACCCTAGGCGAGCAAAGTTATCAGATGATTTCCCACTTCAAAAAAAGGCCTCCTCATTGTATAGGTATATAGATAGGGAGGCTGCCCCGTCGGTTTCGTGGTAGCAAGCGAGACATGCTGTCCCATATTCTATTCCTTATTGGATGTCTCAATTAGCAATTACTCTACAGCTGGTCGGAGTTTGGAAGTTGGTGTGATGTCCGCATGACTCGCAAAGCAAATAAAGCCGGTGATCCTGTACCTGATCTCTCTCTAATCGTGTCGAATTACCGTCCCAGCTGACTATGAGATTAAACGATCAAGAAGTGCAGGTGCAGGTGTACAGAGGGCTGTATTTGCATACTCGCTTGAGTATCTACTATAATATTTCCTACGTAGTTAGCTAATATCCGTTGAGATTAGCCACTATGATCGAAATTCGATCGGAAGGATTATAGGGGGAGACCCAAACTCTGGGATTTTAATGAAAAAACAACACCCGGAGTCAATATTTTCTTTACTCGAACCGAATCCCTTCACGCCTTGTACAAACTTGACAGACAATGATTGCTTTTGTTCCTATTTATTTATATTGTTTTTCTTTTTATGCACCTACCATATTACTGTCTCTTCACCACCCTAGGTTGACTGGTAGAGAGTGCCTAAGGCATTAAGACTGCCTTTGTACTTTTGTGTTGCATGAAGATTAAATAAATAAATAAATTTCCATTGACGCTTTAAAAGGCGGCCAGATAGCTCGCCGTCCGACCGTCCGGTAACCGTCCGGACCGAGTCCAAGTCGTCGACGGCGCATAGTGTACCAAAGAAATTGGATGCGCATATACTACTAATATTGGAAGTGGACTGTATTTTTGCGGATTAGCGTTTCTCAGATAATGTACTTGACACCTTGCAGTAGATGGATCTTATTGGAGCCGTTTAGGATTAGGAAGCAGAGAAAAACAGCTCGTATATGGGAGGGAATTGCACTAACCTTTTTAACTCGGAGATGCCCATGTGTCAGACGGCCGGCGTTCTCTGGATTTCCACGCACGCTTCAAGGAGATGTCAGGAACCGTAGGGGCCCAGCAGGATCGAAGCCTACTGGGGCCATGGGTGATGCGAAAGAGAACCCCGGGGCCTTGGAACGAGGGCAAAAAAGGAACAGGGGTGGGTTTTAGTCCGTAAAAGTCTGACTCGTAAGGCCAGGAGATGTTATGGGATGACTACCTTAAAAAAAAGGCGGCCAGAAGTATATTCTGCCAGCCTGCATGCAAGTGTCTCTATTATATTCCTGACTTATGACATAATAGAGTCTTGGCTGATTGAAACCCTGAAAAAGTGAAGAGACAATTTTTGATGCTCTAGACGTCCGATTTTGTAAGCTTTTTGTAGTTTATGTTAACTAATTTCTGCCAAAAAATGATTTGGCTGAGTATTAGAACCATCAAAACTGTCTGGCTACTGGGGAAAAAATATCGTACAATAACACAAGAAACATATTTTAAAAAAAACGCTTTTATAGCATAACGTAAGTACAATTACATTTTATTGGAGTTTAAGAGTGACTGGCGAGGAGTTGTCATCACACTAAGTGTATAATATGGTTACTAATACCATCCAGAATAACATATAAAAAAATTGAGGTTTATAATTAAACTATTTTATTTTTTAATATTTACATATCATAATCAGCCTTTTAATGTTCCCACTGCTGGGACTCAGGCCTCCTCTCTAGGAGAGGGAATGGGCCGTAATCCATCACGCGGGCCCAGTACGGATTGGTTTTAATATTTGCATACCTGTAACTTAGGCGAAATATGTCTCGGTCTATTACTGACACTATAACAACTCCTGTACCATAGTTATAGCAAATAAATGATTGATTGAGCAAATTTAGGTCGCTATATTTACACATCTTTGTTACCTGTTATATGCCAAAGCCACTATAACTGAAAAAATATTTTAGGGCATCATTCCTATCTGTGTCGGGGACATGCACTGATATACTATCAGCTTTTATAAAATGACGAAAGTCTACCTGCCACGGGCTCTCACTCAATAACAATAATAGCAAGAATAAAAAAAACGTGTTACTGCGCCTGAGCTAGGCTAAGCCTGTATTTCATAACATTTTTCTTTCTTTTCATCATTATCTTCATCTTTCACAGCCTGACTGCATTCCAGGGATGCATTAACTTTTTCGAACAAAATGTGGCCGCATTAACTCTTTCGAACCTGCAGTCCAAAATTTTCCCCTCTGAACATTTATTCATACCATAGCAGTTTTGAATAATCCAACATAGACGTGGGTACACGAGCAACGGGTAAGTGTAAGAGTGAAAGAGATATCAGCAAAACCGCAGGGGCCGATGCCTACTGAGGCGATGGGTTGACTTCCGAAAGGGAAACCTCCTGGAACGCAAAGGGCATAGAAGGAACATAGGTGTATTCCTTCAGTTGCATTTTGCGTTCTATAACCACGAATATCCCTTTCATACTTTCCTCTATAGCCCTAGCAGGCATCGGCCCTGTTGGGGCCCTGCAGTTTTGCTGACGTCTCGTTATTGCCGTTCAGATGCGGAGAGTTGAAGTATATTAATGATGATGTACTCGTATAATATCAGAGTTGTAATAGAAGTAATTAGATGGCTTTCCACCTTTAAAAAAAGCTGTTTTGAATAATAGATGTAGTACTACTAATACACTTCCATATTTATTCGTCAACAAGGGATTGAGCAAACAATTTTCAATGTAAACATGAGGTATGGCGAGCGGTTTGCTCCAAGACATTCCGTACGGTACATTTTATAGACCACTCAGATTCCATTCACAAGAAGCTTTTTAGACAATAAAGTGTTTTCCAATATTAGAGTTATAGCAACCGAACATGCTTTTGAATATTTAAATTCTACATTCTTAAAGGTTCTTGTATAAGTAGCTACGATTTTAGTTTTTATTTAGGTACAGAAGGTTGCCGACAAAATTATTCATTTCTGAAGTTTACTTTCCAATTTTACTTTGCTTTGATCCTTTTTGAGTGAAGTACCAACATTTACAATATCACGTGAATATGTTTTGTAAACTTTTGTGTAATTTTATCCAAAAAGTAAAAAAAAATGGGTGTTTTATTTTATGTTACACTAACAAGCAGGATGCGAGACACAGGGCCGGCCTAAGTGGGCTGCAGGATGGTTTGAAAGAATTACCATGCCCCTGGAAAGCATAGGTAACTAAATGAACACAGATTCTGAGACTGGAGTATCATAACGGATGTCTATAATATGAAAAAAAAAGTAATGACACACCTAAAGAACTATTGCATATGGACAGCAGCACACCAACTAAGTCACTGAAACAGATAAACACGTACTTTACTACTATTGGTGGTGAGCTAGCTGATGCCACTCTCCGCAAGTTAAATAAAACTGAATCCGAATTAGCCATAACATCTGCTACAAACACAGCGCTAATCAACATGTTCTTCACGCCTACAGATCCAACAGAAATAGATAGCATTGTTGCATCTCTGAAAATAAATAGTGCACCTGTTTCCGATTATCTCTAGTAGGTTAATCAAGTTAGCTAAAGACGTACTGGCAGAACTTACCAGCTACCTTTGCAATCTAAACTGGGGTCTAGGCACTTTTCCTAACAATTTTAAACAGGCAATAGTTTCACCTATACACAAAGCTAAGCTACGACGGTAAGCAATGACCTTCAAATTATAGACCCATCTTGCTGCTCTCGTGTTTATCGAAGGTTTTTGACAAACTACTCGTAGTAACGAAAAAACTCGTCAGCTATTTGGAAAAAAATAACTTGTTAACCGATCGAAAATTTGGATTCTGAAATGGAATATCTACAAATGATGCTCTATTAAAGCTTACATCGATAATTACAAAGCATGTTGATGCAGGAGAGAAAGTAATTGGTGTTTTCCTCGATCTAAAAAAAGCATTCGGTACTGTAGCGATCCCTTTACTTCTGACAAAACTATGCAGTATGGGTGTAAGGGGACACGTTCTTCAGTGATTCCAGGACTATCTGGTGGGTAGAGAACAGCGTGTCAGGGTAGGAAACCACTTCAGTGATGCTGCAACTTGCACGTTTGGCATTCTGCAAGGGAGTACGACTGGCCCGGCTCTCTTTTTGGCTTTCTTACGTAAACAGTCTGGTAGAGATTGCCATTCCCAACGCTGAAACCATTAGGTTCGCAGACGACACTGTCAGCTTGTTTCATGGCCAAACATGGGAGCAGGTGCAGACGGTAACAGAAAACGGTCTTGTGATTGTCACGAAGTGGCTCGAAGACAACCTCATCATTATCATCATCATTTCAGCCGAAAGACGTCCATTGCTTTACATAGGCCTCCCCAAGTATCGCCACAATGAACGGTCCTGTGCGTCTCGCATCCATCGGACTTCCGCAACCGTTACCAAGTCATCGGTCCACCTTGTAGGAGACAACCTACAGTCGTTGACTACATCCGAAACTAAATACCTTTGTTTTACAAAGACTGCTATCTCTCGTCCGGACTCGAAGTTTAATATGAAAATTCATGTTTTTCCATGTAATCGAAATCTGCACGGGAATACTCAATGTACCTGTGATGTTTTAACGAGATCAAATGTTTTAAAATACTTAAGCGTTACAGTTGATGAAAATTTAAACTGGAACGATCATGTTTCGTATCTAAGTAATCGACTACGAAAATTAATTTATATATTTAAACAACTAAGAAATATTGCACCTACAAAGCTTCTGATATCAACGTTTAAAGGACTAGTACCACATTCGTACTTAATTATTGCATCTGCTCCTGGGGTGGCGTGTCCAAATCAGTCATAATTGAACTAGAGCGTGCACAGCGTGTGCTCCTCAAAGTTTTAATGTTCCTGCCATACGCCGCACCCGACAATAGATTTATGCAATCGCACTGGTGTCCTTACAGTCCGTAAACTCTACGTAAGTCAAGTACTACGTATAATATATTTTTATATTTATGTAGAGTCTAACATATATTTTAATGTAAGATCTAATTTGCAGTACACCGCAGACTACCCGTTTTTTATGTTAAATTCTTACAGTCTATCCTAAGGTTGCCTGGTAGATATCACTGTTAGCAATAAGACTGCCATTGTTAGTTTAAAAGTTTTGTTACTATTTTGGTGTACAATAAAGTTTTATTCTATTCTATTCTATATAGACGAGACGTTTTATATGTCCAGCACCTTTAGCGAAATCGACGTTTGCAAAACGACAAGTACAAATCCACCGCACCGCGTATAAGTATATATAACAAACTATCTATTAAAAATACACAAAAATTAAATAATCACAATTTCGGAAAAAGTGTACTAAACTGGCTAAGTAAAGTAGATTACGAACGATTCTTGGATACAAACGAAGTTAAAGGGTGATCAGACGGCTGCAAACTGGCGTTCCAACCAAGGTGATCTTGGTTTATGTGTTTAGTTTCTGTTGCGGCTACATGGATATAAAACACGCGCCAACACGTTCGGTGGTTGGGAAAACGCGCCTCCCAAACAAAGGCATTGAAGGTCATGGGTTACAACTGCTGTCTACACGGATTAAAACTAGCAAGGTCACCTTGGTTGGCAACCGTCTGGTCACCCCTTAATTACATGATGCTTTTGACCCAGATCGAAAGTACAATAAGGGTCAACAGGACCTAAAACCAACCATCCTAACTATATGTTCCGGGAAGCGAACTTTCACAGGACATACATTACGCTCTGACAATGTTAGGATATCCTACATAAAGTTCCGATGGACTGTAACTAGTACTTGAAACTGCTACGGTTTTACCCGCATTACAAGTATGAACCGGTAAAGTGTAAGTAGGTTTGATTGTAAATATAAATTAAGACTTGAAGAACGCAGCAGTATTGTGATTGACTAACTTTTCCCGCGCCTTCTTCGAGAATGTTTTCTCTAAGCCGTCTTTTGAGGCTAATTTTGAATAACTAATAAAGATAGTTTTTATTATTCATTTTGCTTAGAAATTTCTAAGCAAAATGAATAATAAAAACTATTCATATACTTATAGTTTATTCATATACATATACTTCAAGTTTGTTGTTGTTTGTGATATAAATTTTAACGCCTGGTTAATTGTTTTATATGTGTAGTTTTGAAAAACGAATAAAAATTAGTACATTTTGATACAAGTGCAGAAAGTTTATCATTGCGACCGAGGGCTGCAGTGACATATTCGCACGTGTATCAAACGACTTTTTTCAATATACTTACAAAGAAATGAATAAACGTGGGTTGACCGGCGCCTCGTGGGGGTCGACGCGCGCCCAGCCTGTGGCGGAGGAGAGCACGCGCACTTTTCCACACTAGTGCGGAAAAGACTCTATTACGTGCCTAAATGCGGTGAGATAAGAGCGGGTTTTCGATTAAGTGTATTGAAAAATCTTTTCTATTTAGTTGGGTTACTATTTATACTAAGTTTTACGAATATGGGCCGAAGAAACAAAATTTTGCATACAAACGAGTTTCCCCTTGTCAACCCCCTTGAAAAGGAAAAAAAAACCCTTAAAAGTAGGATTTTCAAAAATCCTTTTTTAAGCACTCATTATAGATGAGTGCTTAAAAAAGGATTTTTGATATATATATATACATTTGAACTAAATCTTATAATATTTTTAGAGTTCCATGCTAAAATTGTTAAAGTAAAAATGAAACCAAACAAGGTCGTTTCATTTTCATTTCCAGATTGGCATGCAGATTTTAATTACTACACTAAGAACATTTTATTAAAACTTGAAACATTTAAAGAATTTTGAAAAGCGATTGTTTGAAGAGTAAGATAATAGTAGCTTCTAGAGCAACGTTAATGGAATTTCCTAACACCGTAATTGCTTCTCGGGTATTCTTGGCTACGAACAATGTTTCGAAGTGACCCGTAGTTAAACGGTTAGTTCGTAATAATAGTTTGAATAGAACTTTCTGGGTGGTATATTACATATACTTTACATTGTGTCTTAAAATATCACGTGTCTATTATTTTAAAGCTAGTTTAGTTCTTTTTAGGGTTCCGTACCTCAAAAGGAAAAAAACGGAACCTTTATAGGTTCACTTTGTTGTCTGTCTGTCTGTCTGTCTTTCAAGATCCTTTATCTGAAGAACACATGGAGGTATCGAGTTGAAATTAAAACCTGGTATTCAAGTCTGCGGTCCCTTGAAGCTGTGAAAAAATCAAAATTCTGAGTTAACGAAAAAAAAAGATACGGCCATTTATGTAGCAAAAAAACATATATTTCCACACTCTCAAGGGAATGAAAATTCATAGGGTACTTCCTGTTGACCTAGAATCCTGAAATTTGACATGAAGCAAGGTTTACAGCACAAGTATAGGAAAAAATCTGAAAACTGTAAATTTGTACGGAACCCTTAGGGCGCGAGTCCGACTCGCAGTTGCCCGGTTTTTTTATATGTATTATTCTATTACTCTCACGTATAGGTAATTTTTTCCGACTCTCCCTTCGCAGCTATGCTGGAAGAGATTCTTTACAAATAAGCATCAACTTTGTATAGGTACAAAGGTGATGTGGTACAGGTCACTATTCGACCTGAATAGTACTTTGACTTTTCATAACGAAATTATGAAGAAACTGACACGTGGACTTAATACATCTGGGGCTCAAGTCTGCTATTTTTATAAATTCGTCATTCCAATACGATTCCATTGTAATTTTTCTAAAAGTTCGTAATCTGTTAATTCATAATGGCCGATCATTGATCGATCAGTGGTCTCGTAATAAAATTGTGGTACGAGCTGTCTTGTAACGAATTAAAAGCAATGACTGCACAGTGACGTTCTAATGGTAGGTCACTGATCAAAGGAACTGTCAAAATTTTTGCAGATTACCGCATACGTCAGACTTTCATTTGTCTTTACGTACGAGATTACCATTCCGTGCCATTTCTTTCAATGGAGTGTCAGTGGTCGATCATTGGAAAGTCAAAATGACGCCATTATATTAGTAGATTACCAAACTTGTCAAAATCAACAATTATGAAATCAATGATAGACCATTCTGACACTATTGTAATAGCAGACTTGAGCCTAAAATTCGAAGACATGTGATATTCACCAACCCGCATTTGACCCACGTGGTAGATTATGTACCATACCGCCTCCAAGAGAGAAAGCGTAAAGTCCCAACAGTGGGTACATTATAAAGCTGATGATGCTATTATTCAATGTGCTAACCCATAATATTAGGACCAGTACTGAGGCAAGGCAAAAACACAGGAAAAATCTTATCTAGTGCTTAGTCTTCCCCTCACGTCCGATGGCTAAACAAAGACATATTTTATGGTTATAGCCAAAACTCTCCATAAAAATTATTACAGTATTGTAGTGTAAGTTATTGCATTCAAGGATGTGATCATGACGTAATGGTACGATCACTATCTGCCTGCTAAGCACGGTAATTATGGAAATACTATAAGATCGTTAGTTAAAAAATCATTCAATTTTTAGGGTTCCGTAGCTCAAAAGAAAAAAACGGAACCCTTATAGGATCACTTTGTTGTTCGTCCATCTGTCTGTCTATCTGTCAAGACCCTTTATCTCGGGAAGGCGTGTTTGTATCGAGTTGAAATTAAAATCATATACTCAAATCTTCGGACTTTTGAAGCTGTAAAAAAATCAAACTTGTAAGTTAACGAGAAAAAAGATACTTCGGTTTATGTTGCAAAAAACATACATTTCGACACTCTTGAGGAAATCAAAATTCATAAGGTACTTTCCGTTGACCCAGAATCCTAAAATTTGGCGTAAAGCAAGGTCTTATAGCACAAGTATAGGAATAAATCATAATTTAGTTACATCATAATTTTTTTTTGCGATTCAGAAAAATCTTCCGAATCTCTATTCCGGATTGAACTATTTACATAGGTAAGTTTGTACGGAACCCTCAGGGTGCGAGTCCGACTCACACTTGCCCAGTTTTTTAAGGACTATGATTATGCAAGATTCGTTTAGTTCTTTAACTAAACGAATCTTGCATAATCAATATAATATACAATAACACTACAATAATATACCAAAATATATATATATATATATATATGTCAATACAATAATATACCAAAGGGTAATCAACTCATTTTCTATACAGAAAAATGCCTAAAATGAACATTGATAAAATATATGCCAAATTGTACTTCAAATTATAAGAAACCCATAATAATTTCAGTATTTATAAATACACTAGGTAGAAGCCAGTTTCAAACATTTCTCCAAAAACAAATTCAAATCTGTGACCAAAATGTCGCCTCTTCGTTTAAATAAAACCAACCTGAGATGGTGCCAAAATAGTTACCTTGTGAAAAGGACAACATCAAAATTCATGAGAATAGTCACAGTCGTTAATAATTAGCAATTCTTAATTCAAGTCGCAAATACAAAACACTGAACCGAATAGGTAGATAATAAAAAAATTAAATGCGGTAATGTCTGATTGTCAATTAGTCAAAGAACAGAAACAAGTGACAGACGTTCTCTGTTTCAAGAATAATTTATTATTTGTAGTTTGAATTTAATTCTAGCTTTTGCCCTCGGCTTCGCTCACGTACATAAAATATAACCTATGTCACTCAGGAATAAAGCAGCTTTCTATCGGTGAAAAAATTTTCGCAATCCGAAAAGTACTTTCAGAGATTAGGAGGTAATCTCTGAAAGTACTGGTCCGATAGCGAAAATTTTTTCATCGATAGAAAAGTCCGATTGCCAAACAAAATAAAAACAAGTAATAAAATAAAAAAAAAACCAACTTACCTCTTTATAATATTATATATAACATTATTTTTATAGCATACATAGCATAGCATAGTCGGCCTTATAATGTTCCCACTGCTGGGATTCAGACCTACTTTCTAGGAAAGGGAATGGACCGTAATCCACCACGCGCGGGCCCAGTGCGGGTTGGTGGATGTCACATGTCTTCGAATTTTTGGTTCTAGGAAATGCCGGTTTCCTCACGATGTTTTCTTTCACCGTTTTAAGAGCAGTGGTGATGAAATAAATTACACAAAGTAATGCGCCTGACTGGGTTTGAACCCGCAACCTACAACTCGTAAGTCGGGGCCGTTACCAATCGGCCACCACTGCTCACATTATTTTTAGTAGGTATATGCGAAACCTGAATATAGTTTGTTCAGAATCAGTAACTGAATCGATTCCAATAATTTTTACACCATGTTATATTTTTTCCAAAAATATTTAAAAAAAGTTCACAAGTTGGATACCACCGACACTAAATACAACACAGGTCAAGGCAGGTTATAGCGGACATACAGCACAGCTGGATGCGGGAGTAAAACCACCCCTCACTCGCCGGGGTGGCTCGGTGATCATGTATTTGTGCGGCCAACCAGGTAACCTAACAAGTTTATAACTTCGTGATTTTTCATCGTACAGTTATGAAATTTTGTACACAGATTCTTTACATAAAAATACTAGATACTTGTTTCGGGTTTCACATAAACTATAACTAATGTTGTATATAAGGTGTAAAAAAATTAACTTTAAGAATTTCGAGGGGACATTGTACTCCTCATTATGAACAACTTTTACTATGGGACCAAACCTGAAATCGCGAAAAAAAAATCAGCTGTTCCCTACGTTTATGTTCGCATAACTCGTCAAAACGTATGGAGCAGCTGATTGTTCATAATGAGGAGTACAATGTCCCCTCGAAATTCTTAAAGTTAATTTTTTTACACCTTATATAGTATAAATAGTATATATATGGTGACTGGCAATTAGTGTACGATACTTAAACACGTGATTGTGCTCATGATAACAAACAATTTTTATTATGGGAGCAAAGCCGAAATCGCGAAAAAAATATCAGTTGTTCAGTACATTAGGCAAACATAAATGTACTGAACAGCCGATTTTTTTTTTCGCGATTTCAGGTATGTTCCCATAGTAAAAGTGGTTGGTTATCATGAGCACAGTCACGTGTTTAAGTATCGTACACTAATTACCAGTCACCCTATATAGTACTTATAGATTGTCATGTATTTTAATTAGATATACGTTACACATAGACTAAATTACACTAAAAAGCTACAACTAGCAGTTTCGTTCTTGAAAGTAGAAAGTTAGACGGCGAGCAATGGGTAGCACGCCTTCCGACCGTCCGGTAACCATCCGGCCCAAGTCGTTGACGGCGCGCACTGTTCCACGCGCGCCTCAAGGAGATGTCAGCAAACCGTAGGGGCCCAGCAAGGTCGAAGCCTACTGGAGCCAAGGGTTTGCTTCTGAAAGGAAAACTCGGCCCTGGTATGAAAGGCAACGAAGAAATAGGAGTGGGTTTTTAGTCAGTAAAAGTCTGACACACCCTGTCGCTCCGCCTAAGATCGGGAGATGTCATTGATTTTTCAACCTAAAAAAGGAGTAACAAACACACATATAGGTATCGAATATATTTAATCCCGGGATATTTTTTTACATTCATGCGGGCAAAACCACTGGCAAAAGCTAGTAGGAAATAAAGAAGTCGAGAAGAGATTGTTGACAAGGTCATGTCCGTGCTTCAGTTGATTAACTGATACAGTAAAAGGTCAATGTGAAGCCATTTAAATACGATGATGTTAAATAAATTATAAAAAGTTATACGTACTGTTGTAAGCTGAGATTTGTGGATGAGCTTCCTGTTTAGAACTTCTTTCATGATATTTCAAACAAGATTCTGATATACAATTCACTTAAATATTCTTCAAACACGTAAAAATTTTGACGGTAATGAGATTTACGCAATACGTTTAAGGGCCAACGCTGCATTAAGCGAGAGCCCGCACGGGCGCCCGCGCTTGCAACCGACGCGTGAAATAGCGCGTGTGTCGTGTGCGGCGGTCCCCGTAGCGGAAACCGGATTATCTGCGCTGTGTCGCTAGTTAAACTTTAACGGTGTGCATGTAGTCGTGTCGATGGAGAACTTTAATGTATTATTACGTAGCAAAACGAGCGCGGGGCTCTGCTGCCCACGACGGGTGTCCGCACGGCGAGCCGCACCGGAGCATTTTTGTATAGGACCGCGCGGCCGCCCGCCTAACACAGCGTCAGCCCTAAAAGTTCCACTTACATATTCTACTTACATAGCTCTTACAAGGTTGTAACAATAAATTATATTTGTCACATAACTTTCTTGCCCAATAAAGATGACAATAACCACAAACTGCTACATCCAATAAAACTATAAAAATGCCTACGTGTCCATAATATGTATAAAGCGATAGATTTACGACAAAATAGAGATCGATATGAATGAACGATGACGTATGAAAAATATAGACGGATATACTCGTATTTATTTTATGAAGGTTTCCGATATCAAACATTTATTACCACCGTACAATCAATAACACACGAATATTATAAAGATGGAAATTTGTCTGTATGTGTATATTTATTACTGTTTTACGTTCGAACGCTAAGTAGATTTGGATAAAATTTAGCACTTTGGGTCGACCATGTATTGGAATCTTATTATGTTTTCGGGCTATGGTCCGGAACGAGGAGGAATGCGCCTCCTTCTGCGAAGCAGTAATGCTGGCGAAGGAGGAGGTCGCACGCGTGATGGACGAAGGTCCTCACGCCCCAGCCGTCGAATGCCGACCCCAGTAGACGAGGGCTTGCGGACTTCGAGCAATGGGTAGCTCGGCGTCCGGCCGTCCGGTGATTAACCGTCGTCGACGGTGCGTATTGTTCCACGCGCTCCTCAAAGAGATGTCAGCATATCGTAGGGGCCCAGCAGGCCCGATGCCCAGTAGCTAGGACCGCGGGGAATTCCTAAAAAGGAAACCCGTATTTCTAGAACCCAAAGGGCAACTGAAGGACACATGTGTGGTTTTATTCAGTAAAAGTCTGACACGCCCTCTTGCTCTACCCAGAGTGGGAGAAGTCATTGGATGATTTCCAACCTAAAAAAAAAAAACATCTTATTATGTTACTTTTTATTCCTGGAGTATAGAGTTCCTTTGGGATAATGTTAATATTTTCACACAAGTGAAATCACTAGTAGAAGCTGGATTGAAAATTTTGGGATTCATCTATTCGAAAATCACAAGATGCTATAAATAAGCGAGTTCCATAAATAAGACAAAAGCAATAGGGAATATGCGTGCAATGTGCAATTTTTTTATATTTAAATATATTTTTACCTTTAATAAATAAATATGAAAGAATTTTTAAAATAATGTTCATTAGCAACGAAGTTATAAAACTTCAAAGATGGTAAAAAGAAAGAGAAGTTTAAAAACGGTGTTTTGACGAGGAAGACAGATTATTTATTAAAAATTGTTATATCTCGGATGCTTATCTACCAATTTTGATATTATATTCTGTTAAATTTTAATTTTGTATATTTATTGATAGATAACAAATATTTTTTTCATACATATTCCCTATTGTCTAATTTATGGAACAAAATGACCTAAATATTGGAACAAATAGAGTATCAATTGATTTGTCTTGTTCCAAGTTTGAGTTTCAATTGTTTGGTGTCCAATATTGACTACAGAAGTGAAACTATCAGTTTCCAAAGATGAGAAATTGGTTGGATATATCTTGGGGCGTTACAATTTGTGTTATAGCTGAAGTGGACTTATAATGTTCCTAATGAATATCTTACTGATCATATATAGGTAAGTATTAGGAATACGTTCAATGTTAATAATATAAAGCATACCTGTGTTTCACTGCTTGAGGAAAGCAAACGAGATCCTCAAAAATACACGATAGAAAATGTTTAAGTAAAACCACGTTGTAAATAAAATTTATTTTATTACTTCATCGCTATCAGTATTATCTATTATCTAAGGAGAATACCTGTGTTTCACTGCTTGAGGAAAGCAAACAAGAGCCTCAATAATACACGATAGAAAATGTTTAAGGAAAACCACGTTGTAAATCATCATCATCTTCCTGCCCTTGTCCCGTTTTATTTGGGGTCGGCACAACACGTTTTTTTCTTCCATTCTGTCCTGTCACTCGTCACGCTATCACTAACGCCCTTTTCTTTCATATCACTTCTCACACAATCCATCCGTCTTTTCTTTGGCCTCCCTCTCCCTCTCCATCCATCCACATGTAAATTCATAACTCTTTTAGCAACATGCGCTTCATCCCTCCTCTTCACATGACCATACGATAAACGATTCCCTTTCAACTTTTCAGTCACTGGCGCCACTTTCAAACTTCCCCTAATATACTCATTTCTCACTTTATCCATTCTTGTCACACCACACATCCATCTTAAAATTCTCATCTCCGCTACATGCAATCTTTTTTCATCCGTTTTTCACAGCCCAACATTCTGATCCATACAGTATGACAGGCCTTATCACGGACTTGTAGATTTTACCCTTGAACTTGCGTGATTAAATCCGCACGATATTAATAACACCCATAGTAAGGCCCCTGGTTGATAAGGATCACGGACTTGTAGATTTTACCCGTCAACTTGAGGGGCAAGGAAAACCACGTTGTAAATAAAATTTATTTTATTACTTCATCGCTATCAGCATTATCTATTATCTAAGGAGAAATTAATACACTATTAGTTTACTGCAAGTAACACACGTGATTGGTACGCTCTATTCGTCTCTGGTATGTTCATATATTCTGTATTCCCATTCAACGTACACATTGGTGAGAGCGAAAGCACATGCGATTGATAGATTGATACATCGATTGATAACCTCGGCCGGATTGATTGGCGTGAATGATTTATTGAAGCTAATACCAAAACGATATTGCGTTGAAATGTTACTTTCTTGTTTTATGTGTACGGAAAATGGAGCCGTTAATTAAGTCTGTTTTGAAGGCATGTTGATGTTTTGAGTAAATGTTGAACTTTTAGAAATAGATAAACGTAGGCATAATAGCTGGCATCAAAACATTGCTTTAAGACTTTCTTTATTGATTTATTTATTAAAACTTTATGTAAAAAAAAGATATAAGGTGAACTTATTGCTTTAGGCGTTCTCTATAAGTCAACCAAGGGCGGTGGAGAGTTAACTTGTCTGTTTAACATCATCATCATTTGTTTGCTAATAATGTATGTAGTGTGAGTGGGTCGCGGCCTTGTAGAAAAACAAGTAGATATTCACAACTTTTTATTCTTATGAAAAAAAAACCTTCTATTAAAAATTAACACGCCTTCTTCACGTTCCAAAAGTCGCCATTCCTCGCCATCTTTTTTATTCTCCCTTTCATACCCTTCTTTTCTCTCGCTCTCACACTTTTACGCTTCGTTTCACACATCATTCGTACGTTCCTTTTATCCATCCTACATTCGGCCGTCCTGCATTCATATCTGCCCTCAGATATACATACTCATCACACCAGGTACCACTCCTACACACATATCACATTATCAACCTTGCATCCCCCTTACCTCTTACTTACTAACCCTTAACATCTAATATTACGCCTTACACAAAATGTAACATTAACAACAATGGCAATGAATAGTTAGGTATAAACTCTGTAGGTACATTATATTCTTAACGTTGTGTGGGTAATGTGATTGAAACTGAACTTCTTAAAAACTATATTTTAAACATTTTACCTTGAAACTATACTTCCAAAAAAAACTACATTTTACACCTTTTAAACTACAATTCCCTAGCATCATTTTGATGTTAAGCATAACACAATAGCATTTCTTGTTACCTAAACAAAAATAGTATGTACTAGCAAAACATAATGCTTTACATAGCCGCTTATAAGATTAATCCTACTTAGTATTCATGAGGATACTGAGTGGTCTTATTTGCACGGTTATCACACACACAGCATCTAACATTCATTCATCCTTATCTGGCCATTTCTTCATGTTGTCTGCTGAGCTGGAGGTCTTCTTTGGCCCCTCAGAAGTATCATACAGCTTTTCAACATCATACCTATCATTTCTTTTAACTTTAGTAATCCTATAGGGCCCCAGAAACTTAGGTTTAAGTTTAAAACCCGGACCAAACTGAGTTCTCTTGATGGCCACTAAATCATCCAGTTCATATATTGAACTTGGTTTCCGTTTTGCATCAAATGTTTTCTTATTCTCATCCTGGATTTGTTGAATCTGCTGCTTGGCTTTCAACCTTAAGTTCTCTCTATTTTCATTAAAATCTCCAATAACTTCTTGTTGCAAGAGATTATATACCTCCACGTCTTCTTTACATCTCATTTTAGTTCCGGTAAGTAACTGAAATGGTGAAGTATTTATAGATCTTTGGTAAGTGTTGTTTATAGCTCGCTGGACCCGACTTACATGTCTATACCACTGGGACTTATCTTCGATACATAGCTTGGTTAGCATAGGAATTAGGATACGATGAATTCTCTCAACCTGTCCGTTTCCACGAGGAACTCCAGTAGTGATCCTGACATGCTGTATATCTTCTTCCTTGCAATACTCCTCAAAATCACCACTAGTGAACGCTGTACCTCTGTCTGTTATGATCCTAGTTGGATTACCAAATATCTGCTGGTGAATCCTTATTTTGTTCAATACTTCTGCACTAGATGTAGACTTGGTAGGGAAAAGCCATATAAATTTAGTAAACGCGTCTATCATCGTGAGTATATAGTTATACTGCTTTCTTGTTTCAGTGAATGGTCCTATATGATCCAAATGCAAAGTGTGAAATGGGATTCCTTCCTTATCTATTGGGTTCAAGTAGCCTTCCTGCTTTCCTTCTTTTCTTGTGGCTAATAAACAGGGTATGCAGCTTAGAACTACTTCTTCAATACTTTTATTCATGTTTCTGATGTAGTAATCTTTTCCTATAGCTTCTTTCATTTTTCTTATTGAAAAGTGACCATTTTGGTGCACTTTCTTTATTATTTCTTTCTCCATAATCCTTGGAACTACTAATCTCTTCTCCTCACCTTTATACAGAATGCCATTATCAAGCCAAAAGTCATCATACTGCCCATCTTTCAATATCAGCTGTCTGATAGCTTTGAGTTCTTCATCAGTCTCTTGACCTCGTCTTATGTCTTCTTGTACGCTCGACACCGCTGCCACAAATGGGTTTCTACTGAGAGCATCTGCATGTTGCATTCTGCTGCTGGCTCTATGCTCGATCTGATAATCATACTCCTCCAGCATGAATACCCATCTGGCTACCTTTGGTGTCAGGTCTTTCTTCTTTAACGTTTGCTCAAAGGCTTTACAATCTGTGACAATCTTGAAGTGTATTCCACACAAGTAATGCCTAAACTTCCTCACAGCTTCAACAACTGCAATTGCTTCCAGCTCATAACTTGAATATCGGCTTTCAGCCTCAGTCGTCTTATGACTCATATAATGCACCGGATGTAACTCACCGTCAGGGTGTAATTGCATAAGTATTGCAGCCAAGGCTAGACTGGATGCATCAGTGTGTAGTTCCGTCTGCAAATTAGGGTTGTATATTTTTAATACTGGGTCACTGGTCAGCTTTTGCTTCAATGTATTAAAAGCGATCCGTTGCTCATCATCAAATGTAAATTGTACATCTTTCTTCAGCAGTCCTGTCAGTGGTCGAGCGATCTTAGCATAGTCCTTTATATATTTTCTGAAATAAGATGTTAAACCAATAAAACCCATAACCTGTTTAATATTCTTAGGCTCTGGATACCTAGCAACCGCCTCAACTTTCTCCGGACTCGGTCTTACCTCACCTTTTTTGATTAAATGACCCAAATATTCTATCTCACGTCTCATAAGTTTCGCCTTTTTCCAGTTAATCTCAAATCCATTCTGTGACGCTACCTCTAAAACTTGCCTAAGTCTTTCCAGTGCCTGGTTCTCAGAATCGGCTGGGATAACAATATCATCGACAAATATTAACATAATGCCTTTTGCTATTAACTCTCTGAAAATAATTGTTACAAATCTCATGAAATATTTAGGCGAGATGGAAAGACCAAAAGGTGCACGTAAAAACTCAAACTGTCCATGATGAGTAACGAAAGATGTATAAGGCACAGACTCCTCGCTTATTTTCAAGTGAAAGAAACCATTTTTAAGATCTAATACACTAAATACCATTGCATCTTTCAGCTTATCTATCAAGTCATCAATGATTGGCAATGGAAATTCATCTTTCACTATCTTTTTATTTAATAGACGGTAATCAACACAAATTCGTGTTGAGCCATCCTTCTTCTTAACCAGTACTAATGGGCTAGAGTACTCAGAAAAACTAACCTGCACTATTCCCTTTCGTAACCACTCGTCTACCTGCTCTTCGACTAATCTTTGTTCCATATGTGATATTCTCCGAGGTCGCTGAGAGATTGGCACGTCGTCTTTTAACACTATCTTCATCTTAATTGGAGCTTCTTTCATCTGAATGGGCTTATACTCCTCCGCGAGCCGCAAAACATCCATCTTTAACTCTGTGTTGGAAATGTGACCTGCAACATCAATAGCATTCACACAACAACTCACTCGTGACAACCATTCGTCATCTTGTGTCAACAACAACACAGCACCCTCACGAACTACCATCACAACATTTTGTAGGAACTCTTGACCTATAATTAACTTATAGGGCATTGACCCTTTAGGTACAACATGAAAAATTACATCAGAATAACACTGTCCATCGATCTCTATACAAACAAATATTTTTCCTTGCGCTCTTACTTTAGAAAGTCCTAGTCCCGCCAAGATCACATTATCGACGTGATACGGTACATCTAATTCACTCCACAAGTCCTCCGAAATTAAGTTGACGTCACTTCCCGTATCTACTAACGCACTTATTGTTTTATCACCTATTTTCACTAATTTTACCGCTTTGTTATTGTTCACTAGCCGGTCACAATGTTTGTTTACATCTTGCATGACGTCGTTCGCCATGTTATCCTCCATCTTGAAACTTTTGACATGATCGCCCGCCGTAGCGCTCTCATTGGTTGCCGACGTCGTCCCGAACATAGCCGAGTGTTTCTTCGTTTCCGATTCGACCTGTTTTATCGACGGGTGTGATCGCTCCTTTTCTGATATCTGCTTTACCGATGTTTTAGTGGTTGCTGCGCTCGGATTGGTGCATTTTGTGCTAATATGTCCGAATTCGTTACATCGAAAACATTTCAACCCATTACGGCATGCTTTCGCTCGATGATCTTTTTCCCCACAATTGTAGCAATGATGAGCTGCTTCTGATACATTTTCTTTGCTTGACGGCTCCGCAGCCCGCTTAACTGGTCGTTCAGCGTGCTGCCTTGCCGCCTTTTTCTTGATGGCTTCATACACCGCCAACTTTTCCTTCAGCACCGGGTAGGTCACCGCGCCGTATAATATGACCTTATTAGTTTCTAGGTCGGTGATGCCGTCTATGATGTACTGGATAGCGACGTAGTCGGGAAACTTGGCACGTTTTCCCATCTCCTTCATGATCAACATATACTGATAGCACGACTCATCCTTGCGCTTCCTGCGCGCCGCCATTATTTCGTGCATCTCTTTGCTGTTCGCTGCATCAGGAAACTCCTTTATGACGGCTGCTTTTAGATCCTCGTACGTCTTGTGAACCTTTTCGGTCTTTAACCACAGCTCCGCGGTTCCGGTCAACGACCTACGGGCGATGATAAGCCGTTGTTGAGGTGACCAACCGAATATTTCCGCGTTGTCATCGAGATCTTGAGCCCATTTTTCTGAGCTGTAGGTATGGTCTTCGCCACTGAATTTTGACATTTCAAACGTGTTGAAAAATATATCCTTGGTCTCGGTCATCGTATTATCGTGTAATTCGTCTTTCGTCTTACTGTAATCACGCCTTTCGTCTTTCGTCTTCGCCTTATTTGTCGTCGTTACAGCTTGCAAGTCCACGCGTCGCCGCATCCAACCGTTTTTCTTTTGTTTTCCCTCTTGCTCCTTCCACGTAGTCGCAATCCCGGACGAGCCCCCAAAAATGTAGTGTGAGTGGGTCGCGGCCTTGTAGAAAAACAAGTAGATATTCACAACTTTTTATTCTTATGAAAAAAAAACCTTCTATTAAAAATTAACACGCCTTCTTCACGTTCCAAAAGTCGCCATTCCTCGCCATCTTTTTTATTCTCCCTTTCATACCCTTCTTTTCTCTCGCTCTCACACTTTTACGCTTCGTTTCACACATCATTCGTACGTTCCTTTTATCCATCCTACATGTATATAAGCAAACAAATGATGATGACGATGATGATGATGAATATCATGCCTTTATTATTGTCGCCTAAAGTGACAACGGCAATACTCCGCATTCCTCCATATAACCATACCATGCCAATTGATTTCCTCCCACCTTTTCATTCACCGATGCCACTTACAAACTTTATTTTCATTTCTAATTTTTGTATGTGCATTGTATGTGTGTGAGCTTTTCGGTATTTTACAGGATGTATTTTGGAGAGTGTACGCAAGAATTACATAACTTGATTCCGCCATCACCTTTCTACCACGGGATAACCCAACGTACGGCGAGTTTACACCCTTACGTTGTTGACAACACTACGGTCCGGACTAAGCGTTTTGGTTCGTAGTTTATACCGCGTATATCGAAGGATTCAATAACAAAAAACAATCAATCCACCGAACAATCTTCCCGACCGATTATACTTTACTTCAAGGATAGAGTGAATTTGCTTTTAATAAACTAGTGTAATTCAACATCAACAATTACATCACTGTTTACCATCAGGTGGGATCGCAGTCAAGCACTAGTTTATTACTTTAAAAAAATAATAAAAAATAAATATAATATGTACATTTAGAAAAATATTCAGATCTTACACAATGACAGAACTAAACCACAAAACGTCTGTGAGCTCCAGCAGTAACGTCGAGTTTTACAGTAAAATTAAACTGTGAAAGAAAAAACTGGAACTAGGTCAGATACCAGAAGATTAGAAATACAGTGGAGTAGCTACTTAACTAGAATCAGTCTTATTTGAAGAGTTGAATACTGTTTTCACAATCTTCTTCAATTACTTTGAAGGGTACTCTTCAGTCGTGAGACGGGATTAGAAGAATTGTGGGACATTCAATGGTATTCATTCTGGATGGTTTCTTTATTTATTTTTTTATTCTTCTCTTGTAAATGCATCTTGTTATAAGGTGTATACATATGGTTGCACTATGATTGAATTAAACACAAGTCCAGGTTACAACTGTGTATCAGTTTTATTTTTTCTTTTGATTTGGCGTGGTTTGTGCACTTAGCCTGTGTCAAATTTAGAAAGTACTTCGTTTTTGATACAGAATACAGTCACTTAGATTTTCATTAGAATGCAGATGTAACTATTGTAACGTTTTTGCTATATGTGACAGCTAATTTATCGACGCAACCGTCTCGGCAAGCTTCGTTTAGGTTGTCAGTACTACAATAAAATTCTCAGCTCCATTTGACCGAGATTGCGGCTATTTCAAAGATGCCACATATTGTCCCGTTGTGTGGATACTTGAAATACAAAACCAAATGATTAATTAATTAATTTTATTAATTCGTTAATATTGCTGTGTTGGCCACACAACATTTATTTCAGTTTATAAATATAACACAACAATCAAAATATTAAAGAAAAGTTCAGAAACTGACTCATTTAGAGTGATGTTTTCTATTTTAGTCTCAACTAAAAAGTTGTTCGATTTTGAAAGATCAATAATTATAGATAATAAAATATGATAATATATAGCTAAATTTATAAAACCTATACAATAAAATGATAATATATAAAATAAATTGAATAAAAATAAATTTATTCTTTCTCAAAATTATACAAATTGGAACAATAAGTTATTAATAAGTGTCTTTATAATTATAAATAAAAAAATATTGAGCAATTTCGCTTAAGTTGGGCCAAACCTGGTAGACCGATGGCCTGGTGAGAGTTGCGGGAGTGCGATGGATGCGAGACGCACAGGATCGGTCGTTGTGGCGACGCTTGGGGGAGGCCTATGTCCAACAGTGGACGTCTTTCGGCTGAAATGATGATGATGGTGGGTCGAGCCTGTATTTCAGGACGCTGATCTCTTCCTAGAAATAAATAACAATCTTAACAACAATAAATTATAGTTTATTATATAGCAATAAAAATATGATTTTACACTTTATAATATTAAATGAGCGTTGAGTGCATACTCGTATTAGGGTAATTAAATCAAAGATCTTCTGTAGTTTTGTACTCACATGTGAGTACCAAAATTAATAGTTTGATTTTCTTTATTTGGTGATAAGATATAGAGAAAAGTTTTGTTATAGTTTTGTGGACAATCTAAGGGCGGAATTCACCAATAAAATAAAACAATCGCGTTTTAACGTTTGGCTCGCATAATCGCGTTTAGCCGCTGTCACTAGTGTCACTTGTAAAAATACAACAGAAGAAAAATACAGACAAGTGACACTAGTGACAGCGGCTGAACGCGATTATGCGAGCCAAACGTTAAAACGCGATTAGTTTTATTGGCGAATTCCGCCATATCTTGTTAGAGTTTCTAGGTTAGAACTATTGGATCCGAGTGACACAGTAATTTGTTAGGCTGGCGGCACCGATGGCTCACTGCGCTCTGTGACCCTCTATATTGTATTTGCATGGGTTCCTATATTGTACCAGTTGGTATTGGGCAAGCGATTCCATTTTATTATCCCTTTTGCGCCATTTTGTTTAACGTTTACAGTTTCCGGGAACATTTACGTGTGTAATTACTATTTATTACTCGTAGTCCATGTCATGTTATGTGATGTTTTATTTAGTCAGATCAGATGTCAGATTTCCATTGTAAAAAATGTTTATCGTTGATTAAAAATAGTACGGGTTTAGTATCAACATGAAGTCCACCATATGTTTAGTTCTTTTAACGTTTTAGTAATAGTTTAGAATTGAAATTTTATGATATAGCATAGCAAAGCATAATCAGCCTTATAATGTTCCCACTGTTGGGAATCAGGCCTCCTTTCTAGGAGAGGGAATGGGCCGTAATCCACCACGCGGGCCTAGTGCGGGTTGGTGGATGTCAAATATCTTCTAATTTATGGTTCTAAGACATGCCGGTTTCCTTACGATGTATACTTTGACCGTTTTGAGAGCAGGGGTGATGAAATAAATTATGCAAAGTACATATATATAAGTCGGGACCGTTACTCCTGGGCCACCACTGCTCTCCTCTATTTATGATGCTGTAATACTATTGTAATAATATGATGAAATCCTATTTTATTCGATTTAATATTATAAATGTGAAAGTTTGTATGTTTGCAGAAATGTCCTATATAATCTACTAGCTTCTGCCAGCGGCTTCGCCCGCGTAATTAGCAATAAATTAAAATTGCGACTATAATTTGAGATTTAAACTATCCTATCTCTCAAGTTGGATCGAACTGCACATGGTGTGCGAATTTTATTATAATCGGTTAAGTGGTTTAGGAGTCCATTGAGGACAAACATTGTGACACGAGATTTATATATATTAAGATAGGTACATAAATCTGTAGAAGTTTTTAGTTGTGCGCGCATCACGTAAAATGTACGAAATCGATGTAGATAACTTATAAATTTTAAAATTGTGTGTAACTTGATATATTACTTAGGCTTTGTTTCATCACAATCGGTTGACTATATCAGAAGATATACTACATTCATTGACTGTTAGGCGGTACGAAGTTCGCCGGCTCAGCTAGTTATTAATAACTAGCTTATGCCCGCGGCTTCGCTCGTGTACATAAAATATAGTTGACACTAGGGAATAAAGCAGCTTTATATCGGTGAAAAAATTTTAGCAATTGGATCAGTACTCCTCCTACAAACAAAAAAATAAACTTTACCTCTTTATAATATTAGTGTTCATACCCTAAAATAAATAATTCGTCTTATTATTAAGTTGGTTGCTGCCAGTGGCTTTACCCGCGTGACAGTTAAAAAATGAAAAATAAACACCAAAAAAAATAATCCGAATACAGCGCCATCTGTAGTTAAAATGTCATTATAAAATGAATTATGCTGTTCTGGTAATGCCAGTAGATGGCATTATCCTTACTTAGACGGTACGAAGTTCGCCGGGTCAGCTAGTGTGATTATAAAAATGTAGAAGTCACTATGTTTGCAGAGACTAGTCCTTCATAATAAATTATTATTTATAGCCGAAAATAAATTAATCGTCTTCTGCTCCACGACTTAATACTGTAAAGAGCGGTTTATAAATAGAATTATTTAGTAGGTCATTACCAATAATTTTAGTAAGAAATTCCTTTGCATTTATGGAAAAAAACAAAACGGAATTCAAGCTTTTAATTCGCGAGTGATGTCTAGTAAGACATGACAAAGATCCTCGATTTATCCTTTCTTTCTTTACAAAACAAAAGTGAGTGATTTTTCTTCAACGTTGAGCGAAATAAAAATGTTCCAGAAATATCGGATTGCTTTCTTAGAGTCCATAGCTTCTTAGCTTCAAGTTTTATTAAAGTTTTACGAGGTATTTACTGTTATTTGTTGGAACTTTGAAAAGTTGACTCGTATTTTTAGGAAATCTACTAGAAATGGTTAAAGGCTGAAAATTGTAGTTGTAGATGTAACTTGTAACTTACAAGGAGCCCTAAACAGGTTCCCAGAGCATTTTCGTTTTTTTTTGTTTGTTGATAAAAGTTGTGACGGGAGACTGTACTCCTAAGGTGAGACGGTACTTCACGCCGGAACAGCTGCTCAACCTTTATCAAGTGCAAGTTCGATCGTCTATGGAATACTACTCTAATCTTTGAGATGGGTCTGCCAAATACCGGCTTGATGTCCTGGAGTCGATTGAGAAGCGAGCCAAGAGGATCATCGGTGATTATGCACTTGTCGAGTCAAAACACCAAATCCTTGAGCAACTACGCAGAGTTGCTGGCCTGTCGATTTACTATCGATTATATTTCGGGGAGTGTGTGTTGGAATTGCACAATTTGATTCGACCAAGTCCGTTCCATCATCGGATCACTAGACGTACGGCGTTGCGCCATCGGTACATGGTGGACATCCCACCCATATGTACAAAGCGTTTTGGGAACACATTCGTATTGCGTACAGCTAAGGAGTGGAATTCCCTGCCGGAGTCTGTGTTTCCTGATAGTTACAACCTAGGGGTCTTTAAGTCAAGATTGAATAGGTTACTTCTAGGTAAGCGTGCTCCATCGTCGGCCACATCATCGGGTGAGATAGTGGTCAAACGCGAGCCTATCAATAATAAAAATAAAAAAAAAGTTGTGATAGCCCAGTGGTTAAGGCACCAGCCTCGCATGCATGATGTTGCCGGGTTCGAAACCGGGCAAGTACCAATGTGAGTTTTTCATTTCATTTATGTACTTTTTTTAAGTTTATCTATGACATTACTGACACCAGAAAGCACGTAAAGCTGTTGATCCCGGCTCTTATTCGTAGATTTTAAACAGTCGTCACAGGTAGTTAGACGCCAGAAAATCTGACCATCAGTTTATTTAAGGAGTATCGCACAGTTACTGGGTTGTGGAGGTCTGATAGGCAGCCGCCCCATATAAAACATGGATATTCAACCGCGTCCTGTTAGACTGGAAACCGACCCCCACGGGGCCCTGGGACGAAGGCAAAGAAGGAACAGGATTGGGTTTTTAGTCAGTAAAAAAAAACCCAAGGTAGTTGAGAAAAGGTTAGAGAGATGTTGAGCCAGTTTGATGAAGAAGTCGTCGCGCGTGAGTCGTCATGATATCCCTTTTGTCATGCGTGCTGGTTCGGCGTGTCATGATATCCCTTTTCATACAAAATTCTGCGAACTTACGAGGTGTGTGGAGAGTTCCAGCACAAAATAGATAGGTACTGAAGTCAGTCTACATACAAAGCGCGCTCTAGCAACGCACACATAGACACCGCTTATGGACACGATATCTCGGCTCAATTCAGCTCAATGCAAGCACGAGTACTATCCGTTTTGGACACGCGTCTGTGAACTTTTTTTATGGAAAAATGGACTAACAAAAAAACCTTATTCTAACTGTTCAGTGGACGGTTATTTAAATTCAACATTAAACAGTGAATTGACGTTTTTTAGGCTACCAGTTGTTTCAGAGAGGTAAGTAGATATTTGCTTGTATCTTGATGGTTTGTTTTAACGTAACACAGAACAGGCCCCGCGCCGAGAAAGAGAAGATGATTTTGTGGCCATGTTATATTTTTACAATTCAGATTAAGTAGGCATTTATCACCGCGCCCGGTCGCACTCGGACAGTTCGGCGGCGGCGCCATGCGCTGACCCTAGCGCGATCGCCGAACGTAGGTATGAAAAGTGAAGTACATATAAGAGATTGACTTCTATACCTATCTATTTTGTGGTTCCAGTCTCTTGACACTGAGATCGTCCTTCGACGGCTGGGTGGAAAACATAACTATAGGTAACCTGTTCGACTTCTTCTTCTTCTTCTGCATGAAAATGAAAAATAAAATTCAGATTTGTATTTCTGGGGAAATCAGTAGTATTTATTATATATTTTATCGTAGATGCAACGCGATACATAAAAGAAAACTAAAAATTGAAACATATGAAATGGGCGGTCTTATCGCATTCCTTGATCTCTTCCAGGCAACCTGGATTTACTAGAACGGACAGTTATTGTCAGAACATTATCATAAATTCCTACACAAGTAAATTTATAAACAAACCTTATAAATACATGCGTACTAACACAAAATTCATCTCAAACATAATACTGACAAAACATTTTTACACAATTTATTCAAAGATAGCTTTTTATTTCAAATAAATCATTTACAGGCACTTTTGAAATGTCAAGAAGTCAGTCAGAAAAATGATGCTAATTGCATATTCCAAAGCGTAGATCTCTATGGAGAGCGGCAGGCGGTCGCCTCCTTCTGAGAAGCAGTAATGCTAGCAAAGGAAGCGGCCGCATGCTCGAGAGAACGGCCCTCACGCCTCAGCCACCGGGATCCCGATCCCGATTTCCAGCCACCGTAGGCTTGCGGACGGCGAGCAATGGGTAGCTCGTCGTCCGACCGTCAGGTAATCGTCCGGACCGAGCCCAAGTTATCGACGGCGCATAGTGTTCCACGCGCGCCTCAAGGAGATGTCAGCAAAACCGTAGGGGCCCAGCAGGAAGTCTACTTGGGCCATGGGTGATGCGAAAGAGAACCCTGGGGCCCTGGAACGAAGGCAAAGAAGGAACAAGAGTGGGGTTTTAGTCAGTAAAAGTCTGACACTATCTCACGCTCCGTCCAAGAGCGGGGGATGTCATTGGATGATTTTCCCACAGAAAAAAAAAACTTTATGGAAAAGAATGTGCAAGAAACTCCATGGACACTCTTTTCAATCATGTTATGTATTACAAATATCTCTGTTACATGTTTCTTGTCGCTGCTTTATTGTCAGTACGATTTAGGACCGAAGATAATCATAAAGTAAATTCTTTAGTACTTAGGCAAATCGAACATTCAAGGGTGGTCCATTTCAGTTGACCGACATTTTTTATAGTGATGTCCAATTATTTTACGATGTGTTATATTTTATTACGCATCGTGTAACGAAAGATCTGTAAATATATATCTTTGATATCTCTCTGTTTACGATCATTGAAATATTTTGTGCGTAACGGATGGGAAGGCAATAAATATTTTTTGTTGAATGGTACTGTGCAAAAATATTCTTACCGATATGAAGGGTAATTTTCCATACAATTTTTACAATTTTCACAGTTCTTGTTGGCATGCTGTTGTTATACTTAGGTTTATAATATGGCAACTTTCGTCGGTGTGAAAGTAGATTATACATTTTCCATAATTATTATTATTATAAAACACCGTAGTCTAGATTTGCAATGGCCTATATGTGAAGCACTAAATCGGTTGCACACCCAGGTAGGCCGCTGCAGACACAACTTGACAAAATGGGGTTTTATAGACCCGTCGGATACTCAAAGTGAGTGCGGTGCTCCTGTTCAAAACATGAGTCACACATTACAATGCCCCAAGTGCCCATACACCTGCACTTTGGAGGATTTAGTGAGTACCACCGATGCTGCTATTAATGTAACCACCTACTGGGCCCAAACAGTTTGACGAGTTTACCATCGAATCGAAAAGAAGAAGAAGAAGGTAGAAAATTATCCCGGGATAAAAAGTCTCCTATATGCTACTCCAGGTCCTATGACCTGGAGTAGCACATAGGAGACTTTTCTATGCCAAACGTCTAAATCCGTTCGGCTATGAAGGAGTAATAAACATACAAAGCTCACCATTCGCGTCAGCGTCCGGTAACCGTCCGGACCGAGCCCAAGTCGTCGCAGGCGCGTACTGTTCCACGCGCGCCTCAAGAAGATGTCAGCAACTGTAGGGGCCCAGCAGGGTTGAAGCCTACTGGAGCCAAGGGTCTGATTCTAAAAGGAAGACTCGGCCCTGGTACGAAAGACAACGAAGAAAGAACAGGAGTGGGTTTTTAGTCAGTAAAAGTCTGACACTATCTCCCGCTCCGCCCAAGAGTGAGATTTGTCATTAGATGATTTTCCAAACGAAAAAAAATCACTACTTAACATACAAACTTTCACATTTATTATTCGTTTATTTCAATTAATAATAGACTCATTTTAGGTACTAGCATTATAAACATACAGACCAATTAAATTACATCACAAAATAAATTAAATTATTTACACAAAATTAAATTATAAAAAATTAAAATTAATTGCATTAGATTACTCGTGATTTATACTCGTAGTATATTTAATTTTATTTATTTTAACGTGATGGGCAGTCGGGGAAACTATGTTTATATCTTTAGTCATTACCTGAATTTGATTTGTACTATGTATTTTTAATAGTCAAAGAATAACTATATATAATAATAGATTCTTTAATTATGGAAAAAGAAAATTATCTATATAAGATAATTTTCTTTTTCCATAATTATTATTATCCTATGCTATTTAGAAGAAAGAACTGTTTTACAGAATCGACTAAATAGAAAATTATCATTTTTACGAAATACTATATTAACAACCTTAGAGATTGCTTCGTTTCTTTTAATATAATGCTCTTTTCGAAAACTCTGCAGTCTAGACTTAGAAAATTTAAACATTCAAATTTTTAATTTAAATTTCCCAACTAAGTGTAGTTGAAAACACTGTTTTGAAATGAAATTAGTTTATGATTCAGCAAATGGAGCAATCTTTTAAAAAGATAATCTCTGCCTTGTAGTTCATCAAAGTCAGTGTTATAATTTATCATGTCTCAGTGTTAATATTTTAAATCTTTTAACTTTTTTTTATCAGAAATATGAATAATTATGATATTAATAAACTAAGTGAATGCCTAATGGATTAACTTATATTCAGTAATGAAATGCTGAAAATGTTTTGACGACAAAAAGGCGAACAATTTATTTCATAGCTAGGGTACATCACGATAATTAATTATAATATAATTAAACTAACTATCACTTAAGATATTATCTTAAGTGATAGTTAGGCACAAACAGAATATAAGTGAGTATACGAAATAGAAAAATAATTTGAGGTAAAAGTCGAAAGTAAATTAATGTGCCATAAAACATGTAAAGGTCTATGTGATGTATGATGAGCCTATTGTTTTTGAAACCGTAAAATTTGAAATCGTAAGTAGCATAATATAATATAGCATAGGAAATGGGCCGTAATCCACCACGCGGGCCCAGTGCGGGTTGGTGGATGTCTCATGTCTTCGAATTTTTGGTTCTAGGACATGCCGGTTTCCTCACGATGTTTTCCTTCACCGTTTTGAGAGCAGTGGTGATGAAATAAATTACACTAAGTAATGCACCTGGCTAGGTTTGAACCCGCGACCTACAACTCGTAAGTCGGGGCCGTTACCACTCGGCCACCACTGCTCTCATAAGTAGCATGTTGTAAGATTTTTGCTGCTGCAGACTTCCCATCCGATCTGATAAAATAGGTTTTAATAAACTAGTGCGCTTCACCATCAACGGTTCCATTACTGTTTACCATCAGGTGGGTTCAAAGTCAAGCACAGTTTTATCATTAAAAAAAAAAAGAATAGGTGTAGCCAGAGTACCAAATGGTACCATTTTGGATGGTCGGAGAGTTCGGTCTAACATCAAATGTTTCAACACTTAACCTAGGTAACATCAATAATGCTTCAATATTTTTTTTTATTGCTAATAAGAAAACAAAGACTGCGTACCGGATCCCAATGCTGCGGGCATTGGGATTCTTCCCACAAGATAGAATCATGACCTGTTGAGGGTCACGGGAACCCGATGGATGTGAGACTCACACAACCGGATATTGTGATGAATTAGGGGAGGCTTATGTCTAGAAATGGAATTCTTTCAGTTGAAATGATGATGAAAATGATGTCAAAAATAATTATTAAGTTAGCCTAACTTGTCACCGCCCCACAGCAAGGCCAATCAATTTATAGATACCACCATAGGCACCATACTTGTTCACTGCGTGTTTACATACCATTAAGCTCAGGTTCCTACACAATGTTTTCCTAGCCAGCGGTGTCTCATTAACTGAAAAAAATTATAGTAATAATTGTGTAGGTAATTGAAAAATCTTATTAGCGTTTTAAGTGTCTACCGTTCATAATGTTAGAAAGTCTCGTGCACTCTTCTTCTTTCAAATCGATGGTAAACTTGGTCAACAAACTTGGTCTTGGTTTTTGTTGGATGACAAATATGACAATGGACAACCACAGACTAAGCTGTAAGATCAGACTGTGTTTTGTGTAGACAACCACAGACTATGTAGATATCAGTCAACTGTGTTTATATATATATTATTGTTTGTGTGTCTATAGTGCAGCACAGTTATGCTCGGTTTGCACATGGCCCGACAGTTTACTATATTTTATTGTGCGTCTATTTGGGCAGAATAAACATGTTTTCTTTCTTTCTTTCTTTTTCAACTGCTTGGGTCCGGTTGATGGCTACGTTAACTGCAGCATCGGTGGCACTCATTAAATCCTCCAAAGTATAGCGGGCATGTTTACGCCGCTTACGTTGACTGCCTTTATGCGACGATGCGTAAGCGGAGCGCATCTCTGGGGCGCAGGGTGCGCGGCAGCCCCAACAGTGTGCTGATGATGATAGCCGACCGGCTCGACTGCCCTTATATAGTATAAGGCGCTGCAGTGACTTGCATGTTACCTGCAGTCACCGATAACTGTGTGTGTGAAATATTAAAATGTTATTTGTTTGTTGGTGTTATGTTTTGTGTTATGTTCTGTGTTATGTGTAACTATGAACTTGAACAAATAAAATGATATATATATATATATAGGACTATGGGCACTTGGGGCATTACAACGTATGGCTTGTGTTTTGAACAAAGGCACCACACTCACATTGAAGACTGTAGGATGCATTACAGCACTACATCTTTCAGTTAAGTATGCCTATATTTTAAGGACTTATTAGCTAGTCTCTGGGATATTTCTCGAATTTTAGACATGGACTAGGATATGGTCCACCTCAATAAAAATGGAGGCATTTCAACGCTGCATCTGCCGGTCTTCCTGTATTTTATGGACTCGCTAGATTTCGGGATGTTCCTGAATTTTATTTGATTTAATGCTACCAAATTTAACCTCTGTTCTTCCTTGTGGGAGTTAGTCTAGCATTTTTTGGTTTATTAGTAGATATTTTAAGGACGCACTAGCAACCGGGATGTTTCTGGAATTTCAGAATTATTTAATTTAAAGCCATCGAATTATACTTTCGATTCAACTCATTTGTTTTTTAGGTAGGAAATCATCTAATAACATCTCGCGCCCTTGGGCGGAGCGAAAGGGCGTGTCAGACTTTTACTGACCCACACGTTTGTGCTTTCTTTGCCTTGCGTTTCAGGGCCCTGGGGTTCATTTTCACTTAACCAATGGCCCCAGTAGGCTTCGATCTCGCTGGGCCCCTACGATTTGCTTTCTATCGAGTACGATTTGCTGACTCCTTGTGACATTTGTGGAACACTATGCGCCGTCAACGACTTGGGTTCGGTCCGGACGGTTACCGGACGACCGGACGGCGTGCTATCCATTACTCACCGTCTGCAAGCCTACGTCTACGGTGGCTGGAAATCGGGATCGGGATCCCGGCGGCTGAGGCGTGAAGTCCGTTTTCTCACGCGTGCGGCCGCCTCCTTTGCTAACATTACTGCTTCGAAGAAGGGGGCGACCGCCTGTCATTCCTCCTCGCCCCGAACCATGGCCTGTACCAAGGCCCGGTCGATTCAACTCGTAAGAGGCAATCCAGCGTTGTATTTTCCGGTACATTTGTTACTTTTATTTTTATTTATTTTTTATTAATACCAACAAATTTTACCTTATTACTAGTTTATCGCTTTTCCCCGAAAACTCATTTTCAGCTGGCGAGGGGATTATTTCGCATCGACGGAAATTCAAGCCCCATGAAGTATAATAATCAACAGCTTTTTAGGTCAGATTTGATTAGATTATCTACATTGTGGTATGACGAGCTGTCTAGCATTTGTCGACTTATATTGATTTATTTATTCATCATAGTTGCTCTCTGGACTTCACTATCTTTTTTCTGTACTTTTGATAGTTGTTACTGGTAGTCAGACGCCGGAAAGTCTCTCTCTCTCACCATCACTCTATTCAAGGAATCAAACATTAAAAAAAAATCAAATATTTTTATTTCACATAGGCCTGCATGGGCACTTCTGACGTTTTATTCAGAAGCTATTGCACGGTTCTAAATTGGTCGTGGGCTATGCTCGGAGTTTCCTTGCGTGATCGCGTCAGAAATGAAGATATCCGCAGGAGAACCAAGGTTACAGACATAGCCCGAAGAATCGCCAAACTTAAGTGGGCAGGGCACATTGCTCGCAGAACAGATGGTCGATGGGGATGAAAAGTTCTGGAATGGCGACCACGTACCGGAAGACGCAGCGTTGGAAGGCCTCCCACAAGGTGGACCGATGACCTGGTGAGGGTCGCGGGAATCCGATGGATACGAGACGCACAGGACCGGTCATTGTGGCGACATTTGGGGGAGGCCTATGTCCAACAGTGGACGTCTTTCGGCTGAAATGATGATGATGATGATGAAATTGGTCGTTTCCTATGGAGAAGAACCGGCAAGAAACTCCATGGTTACTCTTTTAAAAAAAGTGGTTGATGTTACAATATTTCCATATTACAGTATTAATGGATATTATGTAAGAACAGTGTAGAACAGTCAATATTGTACCCAAAAGCACAATAAATATAACCATATTTTAAAAAAATAGTTTGTCGTAATAGGAAGTAATCTAAGAATTCTTGGAGTCTACAGTGTTGTCACATTCACATTATAAAAAAGAGGCTATAGTAAAAAATAAAAAAATATGAATAATTACAACTATCAATAAATGAGATGTTAACAAAATAAATTACTAATGAATTTAAGGTAGTTGAAAAATAAATAATTTAAAAAATATTGCAAAAGCAATCGGTTAAAAAAAATATTATTAAAACAAAGATGAAGCAGTTAATAGACACAATATTAATGAGTTACCAGGGGGCCACATGTGCAAAAGTAGTCATTGCCAAACAAGCGTGTTTTCGACATAGTCTTTCACCTTATATTATGCTTTTTTGGTTAGGACACACTCAATATGAGTTTTGAATTTTCGCTCGCTAAGTTCAGTTACGCCTTTGGCAGCTTGTTATAAAAGCATATATTGGTTACTAAGAATGACTTACTGGTCTTAGCTAATCTCCATTTGGACAATACAATTCGTATTTACTGCGCGTAGTTTTGTTGTAAAAATCTTTATAAGTTATAATTAATAATTTTAAAAAGTCCTAAGTTTTTATGAACATACAAAATACTTTCTAAGATATAAAGAGAAGGTAGAGTCAGTATATCAATTTCTTTGAATTTATTTCTGAAGGACTCGCGAGGACCCATTTTATAAATAGCCCGGATTGCTCTCTTTTGCAATATGAAAATTGGGTCTACATCAGCTCCACAGTAGAATACCATAAGACATAATACTGTGAAAATAAGCATAGTAAACCAAGCTAGCTGTGGCTACATCTGTCAATTGCATTTTTCTTACTGCATATGCAGCTGAGCTTAATCTTCCCGAGATAGTCCTAATATGAGCACCCCAGTGCAGTTTAGAATCGATTGTTATACCTAAGAACCCAGTTTCCGTAATTACATCAAGTTTTTTGCCGTCAAGAATTAGACTGACGCCAATTTGAGGGACATTCGGTAATGAAAACTTTATACATTTAGTTTTATTCGCATTTAATAAGAGATTATTAGCTTCGAACCATTTCGGATGAACAGCCAGACTTTGGACATGCAAGACATCCCGATCTTTTCTATCTACTTTAAAAATAAGAGAAGTGTCATCAGCAAATAGAATTATATCGGATAAATTAGCCATCATGTAAGGAAGGTCATTAATATAAACTAGAAAAAGGAAAGGGCCAAAAATTGAACCCTGAGGCACGCCCATCTTTATTAAAGACCCCGTGGACGTGCCCCATTAATGGATACTTTTTGCTGCCAGTAAGATAAATAGGAAAAAACAAGATCAGTAGCAGTGTGAGCTGTGGTGGCCGAGTGGTAACGGCACCGACTTACGAATTGTTGGTCGCGGGTCAAACCCAGCCAGGCGCATTACTTTGTGTAATTTATTTCATCACCACTGCTCTCAAAACGGTGAAGGAAAACATCGTGAGGAAACCGGCATGTCCTAGAACCAAAAATTCGAAGACATGTGACATCCACCAACCCGCACTGGGCCCGCGTGGTGGATTACGGCCCATTCCCTCTCCTAGAGAGAGGAAGCCTGAGTCCCAGCAGTGGGAACATTAAAAGGCTGAATATGTATATGTATGTATGTATGTATGTAAGATCAGCAGTTCGTCCACGAATTCCGTAATGAAGTAATTTACGGATCAGAGTATTTAGTGGTCCCAGTACTTGGGTTGTGGAGGTCTTGTAGGAAGTCGCTCCATGTAAAACACGGGTATTCAGCCACATCTGGTTAGACTGGACGCCGGCCCCGAGCTAGTTGGGAAAAGGCTGGAGAGATAATGAGTAACTTTCTGCATTTACAGTTAAATCCATCACATGCTAAGTGTTAACCATTTTATTATGTTATTTATTACCTATTATTCAATTAGAAATCTGATTACAATGCAACTGTGTAGCTATAATTACGAGTAGTTATGCAATTATTTCGAATTATTCCAAGAAGAGATAAAGATAAAATTTTACCTTATTTATAAGTCATTCCCTCTACTCGACTCATCATCGACCCTCTCAATATCAAATTATAAAATTACTAATATAAAAGACTTCAACTCGTCGAGTCGAGTTTAGCAAAGGAAGTAGCCTTCAAAACCTTACACAACATAATTCACGAATCACGCGTCACACACATGGCGACAGAATAGCGAGGCTTGTCAAACCAACTTGACGTCATTATGAAGGCATGACGTCACTACAAATACGTTTAAGTGAAGAACCTCCAGGCATTAAAACAGTAGGTACATCGACTACTTTAGTAAGTAAATAGGTTAGTAAGGTGCATAAGCGAAGAGCTAACATCCAACGCGTCCTATTTGTCAACCTACACGATCAATGAGAACTGACGTAAGTCTTGTTGCAAATTGCTTTTTGTATGGGGTGTTGTGCTGGCGTTGATTATTATATTATGGACAAGGTTATGGGTGAATGTTGTTTTATGTAGGCTGGTATTTTTAGGTGGGTAATCATCCAATAACTTCTCCTGTTCTAGGGTGAAGCGGGAGGCTATATTTCTTTTTTGTCTTGCGTTCCAGGACCCCGGGTTTCCCTTTCGGAAGCGAACCAATGGCCCCAATAGGCTTCGACTCAGCTGGGCCCCTACGGTTTTGCTGACCACTCTTCGAGGCGCGCGTGGAACACTACGCGCCATCGAATTGGGCTCGGTCCGGACGGTTACCGGACGGCTGGACGGCGAGCAACCCATTGCTCGTCGACCGCAATTCCAGGCTTACGGTGGCTGGAAATCAAGGTCAGGACGCAGGCGGCTGGGGCGCAAGGAAGTCCGTTCCTTCACGAGTGCGGCAGCTATACCTGTTAAATGTCTTTTCAAAGATTTTAGAATAGTCAATGTTATATATTACTATCTTTGAACGGTTATATTATAACTGTATATTTCTATTAAAAGTAAATAACAATATTCTGTACATAAACAAATTAAACATTAACTAACTATTTATACTAAACCTAACTATGTACATTTATATAAAAACAAAATAAACTCAGGCGTCGAACTAGTCTTCCACATCGCTGTTATTTGGAAGTGTCCCCAAAAGATTGACAGCATTGCTACGTTGAATGGCAATGCTAATTCTTTGGACAAGGAATGAGCCAGCCTTGTGGTTACGCAAACTGTCGACGATTTCTTAAAAAAGATTCATTAATACCTATACGCTAGTAATATATCGAATTATAAGCACAAAACCAAGACAGGTTCTTCTAAAATTTCTTATTCATTTATCACAAACATAACAGAACTAAAATTGGGTCCCTCAAAACTAATTAGAATAACCCAACTACTATTATCACATTGGAACAGCCTGTGTGTACATCCAATGAATATTATATAGGAAACAGTTGACGCTTCCCGTTGGAGTTTCACAATTTTGTCAAAGTTACCTCAAGTTAGTATACTAATGTATGCTGTGTGGTTGAAACCAGATAAGCTACTTCATCGCTTTACAGTGATTCAAGCGGCTAAAGTGTTTTATCGGGAGTGCAGCTGGTATGGTAATTGCAAAATGTCTGTGCAAACTTTTGCGAAGTTTCTTTGTTTTAATTTTGACTGATTGATTTGTTTTGTCGATGATGTGGTGCTTTCATGTAGGTTTGTACGGTTTGTCTTTGTAATAGCGATTTAAGAGGATCCTTTTTCACTCACCTGTCGTCAACATCGAGCATGGTTTTAAAAGTTTGTTACTTCATCTAACGCAATTCAACGCGATGTTTGATGAAAAGGCAACGCGAAAAAAGGGAGATAACGCCTGAAAACTCTGATAGCATTCGGTAATTTCGTGATTTACTCGAATATTTTACAAAACTTGTTCCAGGAAATACGTGTTTTTTTAAACCCTTAAAAGTTTTTGAAAAAAGTTGTCATCATTTAGAATCTTGATTTTTGCAAGGCTTATTGTTATACTTTTTTGAATTTTAATTTTTTGAGTAAATTAAAGAGGTTTTTACTTTATTAGTTTTATGCAATTTTTTAAATTGATTTCAATAGAAACCTAGATAATATCCACAAGATACTGTGTTTCCAAAATATCTAATGAAAAATGTGTAATAACGTCATAATCGCGAAAGAGCGGTTGTAAGAAAAAAACTTTTTACAAAAAAAAAAATACAACCGACTTCAAAGTAAAAAAAAACACTGAAAAGTGCAAAATAACTTTAATAATTTCGGAAGTCGGTGTTTCTATAATAGTTTTGTCTCTTCGTTATTTAACACCGACTTCCGAAATTAAATTTATTTTGCACTTTTCAGTGTTTTTTTTTACTTTGAAGTCGGTCGTATTTTTTTTGTAAAAAGTTTTTTATTTTACACTTTTTAGTTATGGTACCACCACTAAAAAGTACCCCTCAGCCAAACTTAAATACCTTATAGCCAGTGTGCATCTCATGACAATTCTAATAATCCCAAACACGGTTAGATTACATTAATTTATTACATAGTTCCGGTGCCTAACTTCAGGCTTCATCATCAGATCAGTTCGATATATTCCCCCTCTACTTTCAGTCAGTCATCGACTACACGTATAAACAAAGCAATTTTACTTGTTACGACGGTTCTGCTGTGATCCTATGAGGAGTTCTGTTCCATATCTTCGAAGTTCATGATCAGATCATAACAATATTTCTATGGGACTAACTTGGAAGTATAACCTTCCAATCAAAAACATTTTTTTCAAAATCGGTCCACAATTGACCGAGAAATCGGTGAACATACATAAAAAATAAAAATAAAAAACATACATTCAACCGAACATATAACCTCCTCCTTTTTGAAGTCGGTTAAAAAACAGTGAAAATGTATGTCGAATTGCATCCCCTCGGGAGTGCAGCTGGTATGGAAATTGCTAAATAAAACAAAGCAACTTCCACAAAGTTCCTGGACTGTGTTTTATTTTTGATTGAGGTTTTATCGACGACACGATGCTTTAGTTTAGGGTTATACGGTTTATCTTGTAATTTCATGATGGCCTATTTTGAGAGTATTTCGAAAAGACGTTTAGCAGAAGGCTGACATTAATCTCACAATTGTAGGCATTTTCAGAATTTTAAGCCTTACACAGATGTTTTTGTAGTTTAATAAATAGCGTAAATTTCTATGGAGAACAATGCGCAAGAAACTTTATGATTCCTTGCTCGTTCTTTACTATCGTTACTTTGGGATGTGCAACCAGCAGATTGCACATCCCAAAGTGTAGATCTTCTGATTGACTTTTTGTCAATTCAAGATTGCCTGGTTTACTTGAATTAAATTCTTTTTGCGTTTTTTGTGATTCAGTAATGAATTAATATTATTTAGTTTGTGTCTTAGTAAACACAGGTAGAAACAAAAATACATTACGATTTAGTATTATTATAGAATATCCCTTTCCTAGAGAGGAGGTCTGAGTCCCAGCAGTGGAAACATTAAAATGCTGATTGGCATCGGCATTATTATAGAATCCGAAAAACGTTAAAACACCACTTTTTCTTCAGGTTTTAAGCTGAAAAGCTGAAGAAATGGTTTCTTAAACGTTTTTGCTATTAGCAAATCATTTCCCATTATTCATTCTCAATGTGTCCCATATCACAATAGCCATGGGGGTTTAATGTGATGACCCATTCATAAGTGGGTCCAAGACGTGGAATAGCGAAAATAGCATGAATCCCATACCAAATAGATACAAATGTAGGTAGGTGTGTGTACATTTAATCATGTCGGGATTGTGATAGATGTGCCCGTTTGATTTATGGTAAAATAAGCGTCGTATCGACAAGCAAAGAACATGTTTCCTACATTAATCAATGACAGTAGTACGTACTATATTTGATTGAGAGGAATTGGTAACAACTTCCCTTATATTTTAGTTCTTCTTATAATTTGTATCACTAAACTTAAGTGGCAGTGGGCAGGGCACAGTGCTCGCAGAACAGATGGTTGATGGGACCGAAAGGTTCTGGAGTGGCGACCACGTACCGGAAAAAGCACGTTGGAAGACCTCCCACAAGGTGGACCGATGACCTGGTGAGGGCCGTGGGAATCCGAAGGATGCGAGACGCATAGGAACGGTCCTTATCCTCTTGAACGTTCGCGAACATTCCCCGAAATGCCCTACGCGTCGAGGATTTTTCGATTATTCTTTTTTTTTGGTTTGACCTTGAGAAAAACGCAAATTTCGTGGTTATATTGATAATTATATGCAATAAATTATACCTTCCCGGAAAGCCCATTAGTTTTCCTATCGAACTGTGTAAGATTATAAATAAATGAAACTGACCTGACTTCGTAGCGACGAGATAAATTGGCATTTTGAAAATTTTCTTACACATAACCTTTAACTTTCTCACATTACACCAAAACCACACACATATTCTCGAAAAAAACACTTGAATACGATAGTCCATACATTTGCGCAAAAACAATATTACTCATATCACATCAAATTACAATAATTACACGACACAATAACTTTTTCCAACGCGACTCAACAAAAAGCGCACGCGCGGCGCGCGGCGCGCGGCGGCACGCGAAATGTAAACACTGTCTGTACCTACTATCTATAGGTAATGTTCACGACTGTGGCGCCATTTTTACCGGTTTATTTTCTTTCAACAACGATTATGATAACAATATGCAATTATATCACTTTGTAGTAACTTCATTATGTTTATAGGTAAATAAACTAACAACTTATGTAGATTTCAAAGCATTTCGAGATAAATTTTGCACTAAAACAAGTCGAAACACGACGGCCATGACGGAAAAAAATACGCATCTTCACAAGTTTCGTCACTTTTTCACTGGCATATTTATTACTTTTCCAAAAACAAACACTTGCAACGTAATCTACACTTATTTCTCAGTAATTCTATATAAATCTTATAAGATTACTCATCGTTTTCTAATTGGAAACATGATTTTCGTCCCGACGCAACCACGCAACAATTGCTCCCAAAAAGTGACAGCTAGCTGAATGACGGATCACTTTATTTTTTTCAATCTTCTTCATTCTATGTATCGATATTGCCAATGGAAAATATTTTAATAGAAAGCGAATGAACTATTCTGTTCAATCAAATAAAAAACGGGTTGCAACTTGAAAATATACGTCACAGAAAAAATATCCAATCGGTGCAAGTCACTCTCGTACACCTGGGTGTACCAATGGCGCGATGGGCACTCAACTCTCTCGTACACCCGGGTGTTCGAGAAACGCGCGAGAGGGGCGACACTTGGGGGAGGCTTGTGTCCAACAGTGGAGGTCTTTCAGCTGAAATGATGATCATGATGATAACGAAGAAATTGTAACTTAGTAGGTTCTATGGGCGTATGTAGCCTTGCTTGGGATCACACATCTCTCGTAGTATTACTTAAAACACACCTTTCATTGTATGGTTTCGTTGGCTAATCTGGCCACGACATAATTATACATGTTTACGTAAGTTATAAATAGTCATAGTTAGTTAATAAAAGCAACATAACATGACTTCGTACGGGTGTTAAAAAATATTTAAAATTCTCGAGGTTTCTCTAGTTCCCATAATATGCGTATATTATACATATAAACCTTACTGAATCACTCTATTGGTCAGAAAAAACTGCATGAAAATCTGTTCTGCAGTTTTTGAGTTTATCGCAAGCAGACAGGCAGATACTTAGTCCCGTTTGTTTTATAATATATCAGAATAAGGATTGAAGTCATTTATGGATTTCTTGTTTTTTTAAATAAACTTTGTCAGTAAATATAATAAAAAAAAGCCAGGCAAGTGCGAGTTGGACTCGCACACTGAGGGTTCTGTACAAACTTACCTATGAAAAGAGTTCAATTCTCGAATTGAGTTACGAATTTTTTTCCGAATCGCATTTTTTTTTTATGTCGTAGCTACAATTTACAGTTTTCAATTTTTTCCTGTATTTGTGCTATATGAACTTACTTCATACCAAATTTGAGGATTCCAGATCAACGGAAAGTACCCTATGAATTTTGATTCCCTTGAGAGTGTCGAAATATACGTTTATAGCGACACAAACGACCGTATCTTTTTTTTTCGTTAACTCAGAAGTTAGATTTTTTTAGGGACCACAGACCTGAGTATATGGTTTTAATTTGAACTCGATACATCCATGCGTTCCCGAGAAAAAGGGTCTTGGCTGACAGTCAGACAGACGGACGGACAACAAAGTGATCCTATAAGGGTTCCATTTTTTTATTATCTTTATCAATGTGTGACATACGTCATTTCCTATTACTGCCATAAATTCTTATCCTTGAAGTAATAGGACAGGAAATAATAAAAGATAATATTAGAAGATTCTACTAATAACGGCGGTATTGTGTAGACAAAGATATTGCCTTAATCTGAACGCCTGTCGGACGGATTAGTGGACTCAGGATATTGTTATTATTATCATACGAAAGGAAAAACCGGTCAAGTGCGAGTCGGACTTGCACATGAAGGGTTCCGTACCGTCTGTCTGTCAAAAAACGGCAAAAAGGTCATGTTTGCAGAAATACATCATCAAAATTTCAACTGTCTAGCTATCACGGTTCATGAGATACAGCCTGGTGATAGACGGACGGACAGACAGACGGACAGCGGAGTTTTTGTAAAAGGGTCCCGTTTTACCCTTTGGATTCGGATCCCTAAAAACTGGCTCTACAGATAATTCTAGCAATAGTTCCTTCACTTCTACCGCTCTAGGGTGGAGCGAGAGAGCATTTCAAACTTTTATTGACTACAACCCACGTGTTTCCTTCAGTTGTCCTTAGCGTTCCAGGACTATGGTATCCCTTTTGTGAATTCCCGTAGCCCTAGTGGGCATCGGCCCTACAGAGCGACTTTTACTTTTAAGGTGGGAAATCATCCTATGACTTCTCCCGCCCTGGGGTGGAGCGGGAGTGCATGTCAGATTTTTACTGACTAAACTCCCACTCCTATGTTCCACCTTTGCCTTGCGTCTCAGGATCTCTTGGTTCCCTTTCGGACGATCCGTGGCTACTGGGCCCCTACGGTTTTGGTGACATCTCTTTGAGGGGCGTGTGGAACACTACGCGCCGTCGACGCCTCGGGCTCAGTCCAGACGGTTACCGGACGGCTGGACGGCGAGCTACCCATTGCTCGTCATCCACAAGCCCAGGCTTACGGTAGCTGGAAATCAGGGTCAGGACGCAGGCGGCTGGGTTCGTCCGTTCCTTCACGAGTGCGGCTGCTATACCTGTTAAATGTCTTTTCAAAGATTTTTGAATAATCAATATTATATTTTACATCACTACGCGCCGTTGACGACTCAGGATCGCGATGAGCAACCCATTTTAGAATCCCCGTTATACAGGGTGTAAGGGACAGGTCTCCGCAAATTTTAAAGGCTAGCTCAGTAGACGAAACTAAACCACCTTCCACAAGATATTTTTTCAGGAAACGAAAAAAAAATTCAACCTCTCCATACCAACTGTCCAATCAAGTTTATAATTTTGTATGGAGATGCCGATTTTTTTTTGCGTTTCCGGAAATAAATTCTTGTAGAAGGTTGTTCAGTTTCGTCTATTGAGCAAGCTCTTGAAGTTTGCGGAGACCTGTCCCTTACACCCTGTATAACTGTTCTACATGCCTGTTCCCTCAGTAGCTAATCACCCTTTTTATAATATTTTTCTTCGATACGTGCCTAAATCGGATTTTTCTTTGATAAACGCTCAAAGAAAAACTGGTTTAGGTAAGTACTTTTGATCTTTGCAGTAGGATTACGAACATTACTATTATAGGCTACTTAGGTATTTAACCAACACATAAATAGTTATTGCTTTTTCATTTTGGTTATAACATTTCTAGAACATACGATTGATTTAGGTTTATGTTGACGAAGGTACATTAGTTACTTAGTAGATCTTATTCCGAGTTCGAATTAAGAATCAATTGCGTGTGTAAAGAATATTTTTGATTCAGAAATAAGAAAATAAATTTACACATGGTTTAAATATTAGCATAGTAGGTATAACATAGTATAATCAGCCTTATAATGTTCCAACTGCTGGGACTCAGGTCTCCTCTCTGGGAAAGGGTATGGGCCGTAATCCACCACGCGGGCTCAGTGCGGGTTGGTGGATGTCACATGTCTTCGAATTTTTAGTTCTAGGACATGCCGGTTTCCTCACGATGTTTTCCTTCACCGACAGCCTAACTATTACGGTATGAGATACTGCCTGGTGACACATGGACAGACAGACGGACGGACAGCGGAGTTTTAGTAATAGGGTCCCGATTTACCCTTTGGATATGGAACCCTAAAAACTATGGATTTAACAACAATTTCTAAGTTTTGTATAAATATGTATGACTTTTTTATTCTAATCAAATAAATGCAACATTTCTATTAAAAAAAAACTGGGCAAGTGCAAGTCGGACTCGCGCACTGAGGGTTCCGTACAAACTTGAAAGGTAAATTGTAGTTTACGATTCATGATGTATAAAAAAAAAACTACTTACTAGATCTCGTTTAATCCAATTTTCGGTGGAAGTTTGCATGGTAATGTACATCATATATTTTTTTTTTATCATTCTCTTATTTTAGAAGTTACAAAGGGGGGGACATTTACCACTTTGGAAGTATCTCTCGCGCAAACTATTCAGTTTAGAAAAAAAAAATATTTGAAACCTCAATATCATTTTTGAAGACCTATCCTGGATGGATTTGATGAAAAAAAAAAATTGAGTTTTAGTTCTAAGTATGGGGAACCCCCAAAATTTATTGTTTTTTTTACTATTTTTGTGTGGAAATCTTAATGCGGTTTACAGAATACATTTACTTACCTAGTTTTAACAGTATAGTTCTTATAGTTTCGGAAAAAAAGTGGCTGTGACATACGGACGGACAGACAGACAGACAAGACATGACGAATCCATAAGGGTTCCGTTTTTTGCCATTTGTCTACGGATCCCTAAAAATAAAGCTATACAAAAAACATACTACACAACAAGGCGTTACGTTCAAATCTAAACATTTACAACCCGTTGATATGAACTGGCTCGTTCGCGTGACGTTGTCCATAAAATAAAAATGGTCGCTGATTGCTTCTATTATGGGTTTGTGAAACGACCAAGTATTTGTTAGCTACCATAACATTGTTAATCATACCACTTTCTATTTTTTTTTTGTTATATTTATATTACTTTACTATTTTGTAAAAAGAAAACATTGCCCCACTTTAGGAAATTTATACTCTTCTGTCGTGGGTGTATTCCATCATCATCATTTCAGCCGAAAGACGTCCACTGTTGGACATAGGCCTGCCCCAAATGTCGCCCCATCCATCGGATTCCCGCGACCCTCACCAGGTCATCGGTCCATCTTGTGGGAGGCCTTCCAACGCTGCGTCTTCCGGTACGTGGTTGCCATTCCAGTACCTTTCGTCTCCATCGACCATCTGTTCTGCGAGCAATGTACCCTGCCCACTACTGCTATGACTGTAACCTTGGTTCGCGTGGATGTTCACAAACATTCAAACTCACCTACACAAGACTCTCAGAACCAGAATAACTATAATTATCTATAGGCCACTAAATATTTATATCGTGCGAGAATTGAATCCGCAACACACAGCGCACCAGCTAATTCCTTAACCACTACGTTACTGTCCCTTGATTCGATGTTGCCTATCAAGATTACGGATCCCACAACACAAAAACTAGTTACTAAGCCAATTTGCGCAACTCATCCTTCCTTCCTTGTTCTATATTGCTTAAGTTTGGCGCGACACAATTTTTAGGGTTCCGTACCTCAAAAGGAAAAAAACGGAAGCCTTATCACGTCGTTGTCCGTTTATCTGTCAATACCCTTTATCTGGGGAATGCGTGGAGGTATCGAGTTGAAATTAAAACCTTATAGGTACTTACATCTGCGGTTCGTTGAAGCGTGACAAAATCAAACTTCTAAGTTACCGTAAAAAAAGATACGGCTGTTTATGTCACAAAAAACGTATATTTCGACAATCTCAAGGGAATCAAAATTCATAGGGTACTTGACCTAGAATCCTAAAATATGGCATAAAGCAAGGTCTTATAGCACAGGTATAGGAATTAATCTAAAAACAGTAAATTTGCTGTTACGTCATAAAAAAAAATTTTTATTGCGATTCGCAAAAATTTTCGAGACTCTATTCGGGAATTGAACTATTTACATAGGTAAGTTTGTACGGAACCCTCAGTGCGCTAGTCTGACTCGCACTTGCCCAGTTTTTTTCTTAAGATTTCCCCTATCGACCGTGACGCTATCACTTACCCCCTTTTTTTCACCATACAATCCATCCATCTTTTCTTTGTTTCCACTCATATACCTACTTATGTAGTGCAACTGTATTTCTCAATAAATACGGGGCTTAGCTTTTATCTATAAGTGTACTAAGTGAGCTTGACAAATGGGTGTGTAATTAACGCTTGTGCGACAAAACTGTATTGTGACACGAGTAGTGGCAGGCGGTCGCCTCCTTCTGCGAAGCAGTAATGCTAGCAAAGGGCGGCCGCACGCGCGAGGGAACGCCACTTACGCCAAAGCCCGGGGATTTCGATCCCGATTTCCAGCCACCGTAGATGCGGGCTTGTGGACGGCGAGTAATGGCTAGCTCGCCGTCCGACCGTGCGGTAACCGTCCGGACCGAGCTCAAGTCGTCGACGGCACGTAGTGTTCCACGCGTGCCTCAAGGAGATGTCAGCAAACCGTAGCTAGGGGCCCAGCAGGGTCGAAGCTTACTGGGGCCATGGGTTAAGTGAAAATGAATCCCCGGGGCCCTGGAACGCAAGGCAAAGAAGGAACAGGAGTGGGTTTTAGTCACGCCCTCCTGCCCCGCCCAAGGGCGGGAGATGTCATTAGATGATTTCTCACCTAAAAAAAAACCATTGTTCGAATGCACGCTTGTGCGACACACTGAAGCTCGACATTACTCTAGTGCGAAATGAAGAATTAACATAATTTTAGGGCAGTCCGACACGAAGTGGAGGTTATTTTTTTTAACCACTCAGAAGCAGGAGCCCCGCGAAGCTCCGTCGAGCTACCTTAGCAGGAAGGATAGTGTCAAACTACTGTAATATTGCACCAACTTACTGTCGAATTACAATATTTATTATTTATTTATTTATTTATTACTTTATTGCACACCTTAACTTTCTACAGGACAGACAATACTCATACAAGTAGTAGTCACACAATTGTTTGTCGCACTACCGTACCGAACTACTGTCGCACAAGCGTACATTCGAAATAAGGTGACTAGCAGTACAGTTTTGTCGCACAAGTGTTTATGACACATCCATTTGTCCAGCTCACGTAGTACATCTGTGTCTCTTTACTTTATCTATGTGGTTCGTGCAGATCTAACATAAGGCGAATCATAGTATCTCTAATAAAGGCTGTTATAGAAGTGGGTTTCAGGGTTCCGATGATTGCAGGCGCGTAGAATCGTCGATCGATCTTTGCCGTTCATGGGTGGATGAGCATTTTAATACATCGTGATCTCATCGCGCTTCGAGGAGCACGTCCGTTGCTCACACAGTGTCAATTACTGGTTTGTAAGTCAGTATGCCTGTGCTAAGGTACCAGTAGGTATTACTGATGTTCTTGTTAGTTTATGTTCTAATAGTGAAATATTAACCAGTTAAGTTAGTAAATAATCTATATTATTATCTAGTTTTAGTATATGCGAAACCCAAAACACGTGTCTAGTATTTTTATGTAAAGAATCTATGTACAAAATTTCATAACTGTATCATGAAAATTTACAAAGTTGCTAGCTTGTTATGCCCGCACAAATCTCCCGCCAGATGGTCACCGGGCCATCCTGGCGGCTGAGGCGTTGTTTTGCTCCCGCATTAAGCTTTGCGCTGGCACCTAATGCCCGCTGTGTCCAACTTGTGACCTTTTTAAAATCTTCATCATCAACCTGCCCTTGTCCCGTTTTATTTGGGGTCGGCGCAACACGTTTTTTTCTTCCATTCTGTCCTGTCACTCGTCACGCTATCACTAACTCCCTTTTCTTTCATATCACTTCTGACACAATCCATCCATCTTTTCTTTGGTCTCCCTCTCCCTTTCGATCCACATGTAAACTCATAATTTTGACCTTTGTTTAAATATATTTGGGAAAAAATATAACATGTTGTAAAAATTATTGGAATCGATTCAGTTACTGATTCTGAACAAACTATAATCAGGTTTCGCATATACTAAAAAAAAAAAAATTGTATATAAAAGGAGAAACTGACTGACTGACATATCAATAGGTACACAGCCGAAACTATTGGGCCTAGGAACATCAAATTTTGCACAAGGCTTCCTTTTTTATAGATCTTCCAAAAGTAACCCCCCTATGAGGATGAAACGGGGGTTCAAAGTTTGTGTGGAGAAACCTAATCTAACGTGGTTAATACATTACACTGAATTGTCTTAGGTTTATAATTGTATTTATTAAAAACACTATTTAAAAAGAAAAACTAATATCTTAATGTGGTTTCTGGATAAAGAGCGAGGAGTATTTTGTTAAGACATAATAACTGAATGACCCACTATAAACTTCTTTTCCGTATGCACAATTACAATACATTAATTCCAGTCTAGAGGGCTGGTACAATAGGCATTATTGAGATAATCATTATCATTTCTGTCGAAAGACTTTCACTTTTGGACATATGCCTTCTCCAAGTGTTGCCTGTGCGTCTCACATCCATGGTCCCGCGACCCTCACCAGGTCACCGGTCCACCTTGTAGGAGGTCTTCCAACGCTGCGTTTTCCGGTACGTGGTCACCACTCCAGAACCTTTCGGACCCATCTGTTCTGCGAGCAATGTACATTTGCCCACTGCCACTTAAGTTTAGTGACTCAACACAACAACGACAATAACACCAACCATCCTAATAAAAAAAAAATCAACACTAAAGACAAAAAAAAATCAACACTAAAGATAAATAATTAATGAATTAAACCCACCGAATTTATTAGACAACCATCTCGGGACTCATTATTATTATAGCCAGCCTGTATTGTCCCACTGATAGGCAAAACCTCCCTCCATACTTTCCAACGATCACGCTTCCTCGCTTTTTCATTCCAATTCATAAGGAAGACATCCAGATCGTCCCACCATCTCTCTCGTGGTCTGCCGCGGCCCCGCGTTGCTGTGTCCGGGCACCAATCCTGTGTTTACGGGCCCACAGCTCGTTAGACATGCGGCAGACATGACTTATATTAATTTTAATTGCAACACATTTCGTGATGTGGTCTCCAAATCAGTGTAGTAATTACAATAACATATAGCAAAACTAATCAATTTGCATACAATAATTTGACAGTGACTTAGTATATTTTGATATCCTAACAAGGGTTCTTGAGGTCAGACAGACGTCTCTTGTTTATGTAAATTGATGGCAGGTGCTTGAAAATTATGTAGTCAATGGTAGACCGTAAAAACAATTAAACAATTATATTGATTTAGTCATAATTTATAAAAAAAATCGGCCAAGTGCGAGTCAGACTCGCGTGCGATGAGTTTCAAACGAATCAAATTTAAAGACATATTTTTAAACAAAAAAAAAACAAAGCGTTCTTAAAGGTTTTCCTGTAACACTTCTTATAGGTGTTCAACACTTGGAGGAGGTCTATGTCCAACAGTGGACATCTTTCGGCTGAAATAATGATGGCGATCATTTTTTCAAAGTTGCAATAATCGGCACAGTCACTATCGTTTCCGCAGCCCCGGCAATAATCAGCATAGAGTCTACCTTGGACAATTTTGCAATATTTATACCATACACATACGATCTCACATATAGTTAGGACGCAACGATAGAATTTGCATTATGGATATATTTTTAACAATTAGTCACTCTGATGTCGCTTTATCGTGATGCACCTGTCTATGGTAGCCTTAATAGATACATTTTACGTTAAATAAAGTGTAACTAGGATCTATGAATATATTTTTGTGTCATCTTCATTTCAATCAAATCAAATAAAGCCATTGTGATATTGTGTTGTTTGAGTGTGTGAGTTTTAATAACGTTAGTAAAATAAACGCAAAAATAAATTATTAGATTATAGTTACAAGCAGTTTAAATCAATAAATCTGTTGTATAAGAGGAGCGTGTCCAACTTTTACTGACTGTTCCTTCTTTGCCTTGTGTCCGGACCCCAGGGTTCTGGAGTCGAGTTCCAATCTAACAGAATGCAACAGAAATCTAATATTCAACATGGAGCGACTGCCTAACTGACCATAACTGACCTCCACAGCCCATTAACTCTGTAATAAATTAATGTAATCTAACCGTGTTTGGGATTACAATGCGTTCCAAAGAATAGGATCGATTGCCATGTTGTGACGTCACGTCATACTGTCAAATCGCAAGAAATTGGGCAAAATTTAAGAACTCAGAGATGAGAAAAATTGAAGAACTGGCTTCTGATTAAACTTTTTTCGTTCACAGTTCGTAAATAAATTAAATTTTAAAAATTTCTTGTTTTGCTCACCATAATAATTCTTCGAACTAAAAGTGTAAAATAAAAAAAAAATAGCAAATTACAATTTTTTTTTTAATTTACGGTTTTAGTTATGGTACCCCCCTCATCCAAACTAAAAATATCTTATAGCCAGAGTGCATCATAACGAAGAGACAAAGCTATTATGCACTTTTCACTGTTTTTTTTTTTTACATTGAATTCGCATGTATTTTTTTTGTATTTTTTTTTATTTTCTTTTATTATATCCGGTCAACAGTCACGCTATCACTGACTCTCATATGATATACCAGGAGCTCCTAAATTATTTTTAAGAATAATTGTTGAAAAACTTCTATAATACAAAGGGGCGGTGTCATTATTGCGACACACATCTTCGTTGCCCTAAATTATAGTCAAAACAAATAAGTCGCGTTATCGTGACTTAAGTATTTGACTAGATTAATTTGCCAGACTGTTCAAAATTATGCCTTGCCTTGACACACGAATTAGTTAAACTTATTAGACTTGTTACAAATGGTGTTTAATGGTTGTTGTTTCTTTGTTTCAGGGTAAGCTATGTAAATCACTTGGTTTCACTCGGAAATGTGCTGGATACTTCGTTAACGTCTTCTGTCATCCCAGCTTTTATCGGCGAAAGGTTGGTACTCTAACTAAATGGTTTTTAACAAAGTATAGCATAGTCGACCTTATAATGTTCACACTGTTGGGACTCAGGCCTCCTCTCAAGGAGAGGGAATGGGCCGTAATCCACCACGCGGGCCCAGTGCGGGTTGGTGGATGTCACATGTTTTCGAATTTTTGGTTCTAGGACATGCCGGTTTCCTCACGATGTTTTCCTTCACCGTTTTGAGAGCAGTGGTGATGAAATAAATTACACAAAGTAATGCGGCTGACTGAGTTTGAACCCGCAACCTACAACTCGTAAGTCGGGGCCGTTACCAGTCAGCCACCACTGCTCTCAGGTTTTTAACAACCTAATCAAAATTCTGTTCTAAAACTGATTTAATTTGATGGCACCGTTGGCGCAGTAGTTGAGCGATTGGCTGCTGTGCTGCGAGGTACGGGTTAGATTCCCGGACGGAACAAATATTTATACGGCCTACCGATAGGGATTCCGGGTCTGGGTCTCTGGTCTATGTGAGTTTACATTTTTGTAAAAGTACCTAAGATACAGGAGTAATTCCTAGTGTGGGTTGCCGTTTTATATAAAAAAGAAAAGAAAGAAGAAAGAATGGTATATTTTAAGATATTTTTAGTTTTTTTTTTATTAATCATTTACAGTAAATAATCTTCCTTCTACCTGTAAAACTTTTGCTTCAATCTTCATAACTATGTTTCAAAATCTAGTGTCTACAAAATTGTTCTCACTAACTCCTTGAAATGCGTCAAAGGCACGTAACCGCTCAAGTCAAGCACCAGTGACGTTAAGTTCAAAGACTATACCAGGTATGCATGTGTTTGAGTAACCACCGGCGACAGGTCAACGCTTTTAGGCTAGGCAATAACTTCTCACTGACTTATGACCCCCTGGTACAATGGATGGACGGAAAGGAGGTACCTTTGTTAGAGATACGAACCTCTATGGATTAATTCGGTACAGATTGATTGATGGCTTCCCGCATGCTGAAGGAACTATAGCAGAAGAGAATTCATCAATATCGAAACTAAAGACTGGTTTAAATATTCATAGAACGATCAGTTTAAACTGTTATGACGATCGATTAAATTGAAAATAGTTTATCTGTTAGTTAAATATTTATAGCGCCCAAAGTATTGGTTAATGAGTGAAATAGGTGACAGTGGAGCTCGAAGAATGTTGAAAATAATAATGTTGTGTCTGGAATTTAGAATCGGGATGGACGGCTTTCTGTACTATTATTAATATAATATAATTTTAGATAATAACAATATTCCACAACTATAATTTTAGATAATAACAATAGAACACAATGTTATCTAGTTCCAAACTAAGCAGAGCTTGTTTTATGAGTAATAGACAACTGATAAACATACTTATATATTTCTAAATACATACATATTATAGATAAATTACACCCAGGCACAGAACAAAAGATCGTGCTATTTCATCACACAAACATTTGTCTTGAGTAGAAATCTAACCTGCGACCTCCGGCATAGCAGTCAGGGACACAAACCACTAGACCAACATGCCAGTCAATTATTAAGTAAAGTAAGCAAACAAGTATATATGTGTGTAATAAAAAAATTAGGATTGAATCTTTTCACTTTCATCCGTACACTCAAAGGTTTAGTTGAAAATTAGCGTCAGGTACCTTCTACGCAGTTGTCTGGCGTTATGCACAACTGAAGTTATTTAAAGGAGCAGTGGTAGCCGAGTGGTAACGACCCCGACTTACGATTGTAGGTCGCGGGTTCAAACCCAGCCAGGCGCATTACTTTTTGTAATTTATTTCATCATCACTGCTCTCAAAACGGTGAAGGAAAACATCGTGAGGAAACCGGCATGTCTTAGAACCAAAAATTCGAAGACATGCGACATCCACCAACCTGCAATGGGCCCGCGTGGTGGATTACGGCCCATTCCCTCTCCTAGAGAGGAGGCCTGAGTCCCAGCAGTGGGAACATTATAAGGCCGACTATGCTATACTATGCTATGAAGTTATTTTCCACAGCCGTGAGATTTCTTTTTTTTTTAATCTTTTTATTCCACAAATATCACACAACGCCGTCTAGCCCCAAGCTAAGCAGAGCTTTTGTTATGAGTACTAAGACAACTGATAAACATACTTATATATTTCTAAATACATACATACTATAGATAAATTACACCCAGACACAGAAAAAATGATCGTGCTCATCACACAAACATTTGTTCTGGGTGGGAATCGAACCCACGACCTCCGGCATAGCAGTCAGGGCCACTAACCACTAGACCAACAAGCCAGTCAATAATATATAATACACAATGCTAATGTTTTTTTTTTCTGTTACGTTTCTAATATCTACCTACTTGTTCGTTCATTGTGTGCGTCTGTGTATCAAGTAATTATGTTTTTTTTTTCTTCTGTCTTCTTTCTATTCTAATACTACAGGTATTTAGAGAAACTGTTTAAATACTAGATGTAGTCAAACTGCTTTTAAAAGGATCCCGAAGACTGTTAAATGAGGCAATGCGACAACGCGTTTTCATTTTGTTAGATAGATAGATATATTCTTTATTGTACACCAAAAATAAAAATTACATTAGGAACTTAAAATTAATAGGGTGTCCACAATGGGTGGTCTTATCGCTAAAAGCGATTTTTTACAGACAAGCTTTGGATGAATTTGTCAGAGAAGGAGAAACAGATACGCAGGTATTTCGTGGTTTTTCGGTGTGTCTATTTACATATATGAAATACATAAACTAATAAATTACATACAATACAAACAATATATATACATATATGTATATATTATGAATATATACGCGTCACCATGGAACCTTCTATCTTTCATCACGTGCCCTATGAAAATACGTTTTCTCAATGGTTTTATTCAGTAAAAGTCTGTCACTTTCTCTCGCTTCATTTAGAGCGGAACGATTCATTAGATTACTTCACGCTGAAAAAAAAAACCATTATCACGTATAATTTCAATTTTGAATCTCTTCAAATATGTGCGTCATTTTGCGTGATGTACACCACACACTTGTCTAGTGGAAGCAATTTCATCGAATGAATTATAACCGGAATCGATTCGACGTTGCTCGTAAAACACGACGTGTTATATAATGTAAACATTTGTACTGAACCTTGATTGAAAATACAATAAATCTTCGATATTTTCTTTAGGCATTCCTCTTATTCGATGGTGATCGTTTAAGAATAAAGTTTTTGTTCTAATATTACGGGTGGGCACTAACAAGGTAATTCTACAACTAGCTTTTACTACCAGCTTTGCCCGTGTACAAAACAAAACTATCCCATGGGAATACAATCCATTTGCTGTCGTCCCGTCATTGATTAAAAAACTGGTCAAGTTTGAGGCGGTTTCACGCTCCGAGGCTTCCATACAAACTTACTTCTGTAAATAGTTCGATTCCCGACTTGAGTCTCGAAGATATTTCCGAATCGCAAAAAGCCATTATTTTGTGACGTAACTACAAATTTATAGTTTCTGGATTTTTTTTATTTACTTGTGCTTATGAAAAATTGCTATTTGCCAAATTTTAAGATTCTAGGTTTACGGGAAGTACATTATAGGTTTTGATTTCTTTGCGAGTGTCATATTATGCGCCATAAACGGAGATTGCTTTGATTTATTCGTAGCTCCAACAAGTAGCAGACTTGAGTAACTGCCCCCCTAGCCAAGTTACAATCATATCGTTCGCGCCGAACGCCTCGAGTAGGCCACGCCTCCGATTCCTTTGTTCTGACGTCATCTCAACGCTCAGTCACGTGGTCAGAACAAAGAAATCGGAGGCGTGGCCTACTCGAGGCGTACGGCGCGAACGAAACGATTGTAACTTGGCTAGGGGGGCTGATATCAATTCCAGCTTAATACCTCCTTGCGTTCCTAAGAAAAAGGGTATTGAAAAACGGTTAGATGAACAACAAAGTAATTTTAAAAGATTACTATTTTTAGCGACTGAGGTACGGAACCCGAAAATATTTAAACAACGAAACTGCCGGATAATCCGGAAAACAGGACATTTAAATTAGGAAGTATTTATTGGGTAATTATATGGGACTTAAACATTCTGGTAATAATTGGTAAAGGTACAACCCAGTCCGGTCCATCGGGGAAAACTGTTGTGGCGTGTCGTGATTAGCAAACCATTTTCATTTGGAACTAAGTATATAATAATAATAATATTCCACAACTTTTACACACCGCCATCTAGTCCCACACTAAGCGAGCTTGTGTTATGATTACTAGACAACTGTTAACATATCTACTTATATATTTCTAATCTATCTAATAAATACATACATATAATAGATAAATTACACCCAGACACAGAACAAATAATCGTGCTCATCACACAAACATTATTGGTCCTGGGTGGAAATCGAATCCACAACCTCCGGCACAATAGTCAGGACCACTGACCCCTAGACCGATAGGCCAGTCAAATATCAAATACCTTATTTCTATTTTACTGAAAGACACTTTAGACTAATGATAGGAAATAAAGAAGGGATACGGAAGACATGGATCGATTTTGATACGGCTTTTGATTTTGGGGGACACTGACCGATAGCTGGTGTTACAAGGAATAATTTAGACTACTTTTCATTTTCCCGTGGAAACGAGTTTCAAACTACGACATACATCTTTGAAACGGTTGAGTAAAATTTGACGGGACTTTCACTGAGTTTTTTTTTTTCGGGTGGGAAAATCGTTTAATGATATCCCCCGCCCTTGGGCAGAGCTAAAAAAGAGACTAAAAACCCACTCCTGTTCCTTCTTTGCTATTTTTCCAGGGCCACGGGGATCTCTTTCGCATCACCTATGGCCCCAGTAGGCTTTGAACCTGCTGGGCCCCTACGGTTGCTGATATCTCCTTGAGGCGCGTGTGGAACAGTACGCGCCGTCGACGACTTGGGCCCGGTCCAGACGGTTACCCGACGATCGGACGGCGAGCCATCCATTGCTTGCCGTCCGCAAGCCCGCGCCTATGGTGGCCGGAAATCGGGATCGGAATCCCGGCGGCGGTTGGGGCGTGAGGACCTTTGCCTCACGCAATAGGCCGCCTCCTTTGCTAGCATTACTGCTTCGCAGAAAGAGGCGACCGCCTGCTACTCCTCGCTCCGGACCATGGCCTGTACCAAGGCACTTTCACTGGGATGTGTTAATGTTATGATGAGTTTTTTTTTTGGCTTCGCACATCATCATCATTTCAGCCGATAGACGTCCACTGCTGGACATAGGCCTCCCCCCAAATGTCGCCACAATGAACGATCCTGTGCGTCTCGCATCCATCGGATTCCCGCAACCTTCACCAGGTCATCGGTCCACCTTGTAGGGGGCCTTCCAACACTGCATCTTCTGGTACGCGGTCGCCACTCCAGAACCTTTCGGCCCCAACGGCCATCCGTTCTGCGAGCAATGTGCCCTGCCCATTGCCACTTTAGTTTGGCGATTCTTCGTGCTATGTCGGCAACCTTGGTTCTCCTGCGGATATCTTCATTTCTGATTCGATCACGCAAGGAAACTCCGAGCATAGCCCTTTCCATTGCCCTTTGGGTGACTTTGAGCCTTCTGATGAGGCCCATTGTGAGCGTCCACGTTTCGGAACCATATGTCATCACTGGCAACAGGCACTGGTCATAGACCGTCCGTGGCTTCGCACGTTTTGTGCATTTAGCCAGTGTTAAGTTTAGAAAGTATTAAGTTTTCAAACACTTTGAGTTATTTTGAATTCCATTAGAACATGGATGTAACACATTCTAATGTTTTTTTCAGTATTTGGCAGCAAATGTATCGAGTCAGCCTTCTGGGTAAGCTTCGCTGTGGTAGTTAATACTACAATAATTCTCAGCTTTTTTACCCAAATCGCGCGTTTTAATGATTCTACATATTAGGTTTCTAGCTCCGTAGATACTTGAGATATAAAACTACACCAATTTTACAACACAATGCCCACTAGGAATCAATTTCTTCTTACTTGTCGATATCACTCTTGACAGAGTGGTCGTGGTCATCACTTCAGGTGTTGGTGGCAAGCTTCACAACACGCCGCCACTCCTCTCTGATGGCCGCCTTCCTCGTGCATTCGTGCAGTGATGATGACCCATTTACTGCCGCTTTAATCTGGTCAGTCCACCTCATAGGCGACCTTCCTCGTGGCCTGGTACCCTCAACCTTTCCCTGAACTACAAGTCGCTCAATAGCCACTTCCCCTCTACGGCATACGTGACCAAAAAAGGTGAGAATACGGAATCAATTTACGAATAATTAAAACAGTCACTGAACTGCACGCGAAAAAATTCCACCAAAAACTCAATCGATTAGTTATGCTACTTTTTATTTTCCTGCTGGAATGGGACTTAATTCCCGTGAGGAGGGGGGTACCTCTTCGAAATGGTTAAACAGATTTTGACCGGACTGTCACTAACAACTAGCTTTGATGTGTTATGTTATAACTACGCAGTACGGTTATGGAATTTACTACCGCCTGATATTAGGGGCTGCCAAACTCTTGCAGTTTTTAAAAGTAGAGTGAAAGAACACTATCTTTCCATTTCGTCATAGTTGCATATTAGTATGTATGTATTAGTTTTATTATATTATTTAGTATGTATTTGTGTGATATTTATTTTACTATGTGTATGTATATAATTATAATAGTATATCTTTTTTTGCATGTTATATTATTTTTTTGATAACTATTTTGTATGTATTTATTTTCCTATTACTATTACACACGGTGTCTACATATCTATTTTCTTCCAACTTCAACACTTCGCAGGTGTGCTGGAAGAGATTTCATTAGAAATAAGCACCAACTTTGTGCCTATTTTTCTGTTTCCTTCTTCTAATCTCTTATTTCTGTGTGTGTACATAAATTGTTAAATAAATAAATAAATAAATTATAGGAAGTGTCAGACTCGTACGGACTATTATAATTTCTCCATACTTCCCTTCCTACTTTTTTGTGAGGGGCTACGTGAAATTTTGTAGTGTATTCCGACAAACCACATACGATTGCCACCTTGAAAGCCAACATAACTCGCGTTTATCAATAAATTGGGCCCATTTATGCGACAATGTCATTGAAAAAATATTTCACTAGGTTAACTCAATAACTGCGAAACCACAGCAGCATTTTGCACGAAATTATATTTCATACCAAATTTTATCAAACAAATATTTAAAAAAATATATCACTTAAACTGTTCGTTTCCAGGAAGAGGCTCCCTGGTGTATGCTGTTTGCCGATGACATTGTGCTGGTTGCCGAGAGTGGCCTAGAGGTCCAGAGCAAATTGGAGGTGTGGTGGCACACACGAGAGTGTTGGCTTAAAATTGAGCAGAACGAAAACCGAGTACTTGTTCTGTGATTTCGGTGTTCTCTCCGGTCCTATGCCCTTAGCTCTCGCTGGAACGCCCAGTACCAATCTGCTCCGACTTTCGGTACCTCGGGTCGCTTATCCAAGGAGATGGCGAGGTAGACCGAGACGTATCAAATCGGATCAATTCAGGATGGATGAAATGGCGACAGGTCACTGGAACAATTTGTGACCCACGAATGCCCCCCAAGTTGAAGAGTAAAATCTACAAGTCCGTGATAAGACCTGTCATACTGTATGGATCAGAATGTTGGGCTGTGAAAAAGACGGATGAAAAAAGATTGCATGTAGCGGAGATGAGAATGTTGAGATGGATGTGTGGTGTGACGAGAATGGATAAAGTGAGAAATGAGTATATTAGAGGAAGTTTGAAAGTGGCGCCAGTGACTGAAAAGTTGAAAGGGAATCGTTTGTCTTGGTATGGTCATGTAAAGAGAAGAGATGAAACACATGTTACTAAAAGAGTTATGAGTATAAATGTGGATGGGTGGAGAGGGAGAGGGAGGCCAAAGAAAAGATGGATGGATTGTGTGAAAAGTGATATGGAAGAAAAGGAAGTTAGTGATAGCATGACCGTTGACAGGATAGAATGGAAGAAAAAAACATGTTGTGCCGACCCCAAATAAGATGGGACAAAGGCAGGAAGATGATGATGACTTAAACTGTTCGTTTCATTTAATTTCAAAGTTCGAGCGCTCTTAATGAAAATGCTATAAATGAAAATCCTTGAAATCTATAATTAAAAATTTACGAAACAGTGACTCGGAGTTGTGATGCTTGACATTGAGTAATAGACTTAGAAGAAAATATTTTGATCGATAGAAAAACATCCAATATCATCAATGACGACATGATTAATGGAAGTTACAGTTATCTATATAATAGTCCACAAGAAAGATGTTTAAAGTTTTTCTTCATCAGAACCTATTTAAAATATTACTTTGTGCTTGACTTTTGAAGTTTAACAATTTATTTTGTCAACTAATAGATGAATACAAACACTAATAAATAATATATTGTCTTTTCTTTTTCTTTACTTAAGAGAGTGTTAGAATATTGGATATTTTAACACTTTCGTAACGTAAAGAAAAAACATTTCATTTAAAGAGAACATCGTATCATCGAAAGTTTAATCTTATAATGATAAGAGCTTTTTCGATTCGAAAATAAACTCAGTCTGCCTAAAAAATATCATAATATGAAAAGACCAAATTTTCGTGCTTAAAATATGTTAAAATTCATGTAACAAATTATCATCTCAGCGATATTGAATGTCTAAAAACTTTGAAAATTTAAGGTGTTTTTGAAAGATTGCGACTGACAACGTTCTTTAAACATACGTTAATTTCTTCTATTACTAAACTATTTTTTATTTATTTAACAATTCATATATACACATAAAATAAAAGACAAGAAGAAAGAAGCAAAAAAAAACAGGTACAAAAATGATGCTTAATTCTATTGAAATCTCTTCCAGCATACTTGCGAAAGTAGTTGAAAAAAATAGAGATGTAGACACCGTGTGTGAGAATAATAGGAACATAAGTACACACAAAACAGTTCTCTTTTAAAATTTAATATTCACTAGATATGATGAAGTTAGAAACATTGACTCAGTATTATGTGGGCCGATCCCGGCGGCACTGCAATGCCGGGCCGACCCGTGACGGGAGTGGAGCGAGCCCCGAACATCCCGTCAGCTTACAAAAATCAGTTTAATATACTGGTCCCTCAGTGAGGGAACTTTCAGATATTAAGCTGAAAAGAACAGATACTACACTTTGATCTTAGCCAAAAGGCCGAGAAGCGATACCGTAAAACCGGAACTCCGGGGTAGTCATTCGCTCGTGGAGAATCTTAACACCGCGATTCAGAAACGTGACGTCAGCGCACAGCGCCATCTACCGGAAAACAGATTGACTATATATCAACTAGGTCACCCTCGTACTCTGCTCGTACTTTTTGTCAATGTGCGTAATAAAATGGATTCTATTGTAAAAGTTCTTGTAATTGATGGTGTTAAAACTAATGCTCTGGAGAATAATGTCTTTCTTAATTTGGAAGTAGAAGCAGGAAACAAATTGATAATTATAGACTACATTAAACTATGATTATAAACTTAAAGACAAATCCAAATCAAATACAGAACGCAGAAAGGAGGATCACAACATTAATAACTTTAATATTGGATATACCAAATAAAAATTTAGACAAACAACAACTTGAAAATGAAACCATCGTAGCAAACTGATTTTCAAGTATAATAGCTAGAACAAATAAAATGGTACGTCACAAGAGTTTTATGTTCAAGATTAATCGTTTCGCAATCTATAAACTAAGCTCTATTTACGGCTAGCTCGTTTACAAGTGCTCTAGAATTTATTACTCATTGTGCTCTGATTCTACCGCTTTTAGTATCATTGTCATTAAAATTATAGATTTCATTTCGGTTTCAAAGAAGACAGTTTTAGATTTTATTTTTATAATAGACAAGAAACTTTGTATGAAACTGATGAGATTATACGCTTTGAATAATGATTATCTATTGCTTGTTATATCTGAGTTTTAGTTTTTTTTTTTAAATATTTTGTATGTTTGGTTTTCTTTTGTTCGCTTTTCCCTTAAAAGGTACACCTGCCATGTTTTATCTCTGCACTAACTTCATTGACGGTCGACTGATAGAAAATACGTTAGGCCGCCTTTGTATAGGTGTTTTATTTGTACAAAAAGTAAATAAAACAAAATTGACATCTCAAACAGCGTCAGACAGATAACTCAACGTTGTGTCAGTCCACGCAATTTTTGCAGAACAATCAAACTGCGTTGAGAAGGCGCGTTTAATTTTTATTGCAATTTTACTTGAAATTCAAGGTTAGGTTTAATAAACAGGATAAATGAAGTTAATTGGTACAACCTTGGCAGAACTGTAAGAGCTAATTATTTTTTCCCTTAGTACAGCTTCTTTACTAATAAATTGTAGGTTCTATTTCTTTTTCAACAAAACGAATATCTTGTTTCTTACTGTTGGCTATGAGCTTAACGCTGAAAGTCACTCTCGGAGTTCCAATATTATTTATTTACTACCCATACGTTCGTTTAGTGATAGGATTCGATTTATTTTCGCAGAGGGCTGGGCTTTTCTTTCTATAATCAGCATTACTATTCAACGTCGCAACGTAATACTTTTTTTAACTCATCGATTTGGATGATTTTTTGAACTCATTGAACATAACCCAATGAGTTATTTTTATACGGTTATTATTATTATTTACATTATTTTCGGTTTGTATATATACCTGTTACGTTATTTATTGATTTAGTGGTTAATATGTATTTTGTATTTACATTCTGTTCTGAATAAAAACAATTATTATAAGTAGTGATTTGTCATTCAAAATATTTTTTATATATATTTATCTATTTATTTCAAGTACCAAAGACTCATCTTAGTTACATAAACACATACAGACAACATATATCATAAAATTACATGCAATGAAATGTTAAAATTAAAATTAAATTACTTTAAATTACATAATATTATTATTATTATTTATTTTTATACTTGTCTTGTTGATCTGATGATTGATTTATAGCATTCTATTTAAAATAGCTGATGGATACGCTACAGGTCATTGAAAGTTCGTAGTGTTGCTTAATGGCTTCTTGCCAGATGTGGATCGAATGTACAATTCACAGTTCTGGTCATTACAATTGTACCTACTATAGGTGTTATAGATATTAGGTTTTAGGAGTTTTTTTTTTTTTTTTCGGTTGGAAAATCATCTTATGACATCCCCCGCCCTTGGGCGGGGCGGGAGATAGTGTCAGACTTTTACTGACTAAAAACCCACTCCCGTTCCCTCGTTGCCTTTCGTACCAGGGCCGAGTCTTCCTTTCAGAATCAGACCCTTGGCCCCAGTAGGCTTCGACCCTGCTAGGCCCCTACAGTTGCTGACATCTCCTTGAGGCGCGCGTGGAACAGCACGCGCCGTCGACGACTTGGGCTCGGTCCGGACGGTTACCGGACGGTCGGACGGCGAGCCACCCATCGCTCGCCGTCCGCAAGCCCGCGCCTACGATGGCCGGAAATCGGGATCGGAATCCCGGCGGCGATTGGGGCGTGAGGACCGTTGCCTCACGCGATCGGCCGCCTCCTTTGCTAGCATTACTGCTTCGCAGAAGGAGGCGACCGCAGGTTTTAGGAGTAATGTGAAAATTAAAGGACTGTTTAAAGGTAAGATTATTTATTAGTCCAATTCTTAGTGGTAGTGACTGAAAATTTGAAAAGGAATCGTTTGTCCTGGATGAAATGGCGACAGAGCATGGGAACAACTTGTGACCCACGGATGCCCTCAAGTTGAAGGGTAAAATTTACATGTCCATGATAAAACCTGTTATACTGTATGGATCAAAATATTGGGCTGTGAAAAACAAGGATGAAAAAAAAGATAGCATCTAGCGGAGATGAGAATATTGAGATGGTTGTGTGGTGTGATGAGAATGGATAAATTGAAAAGTGAGTTTATTAGAGGAAGTTTGAAAGTGGCGCCAGTGACTGAAAAGTTGAAAGGCAATCGTTTGTCATGGTATGGTCATGTGAAGAGGAGAAATGAAACGCATGTCACTAAAAGAGTTGTGAGTATATTGTGGACGGATGTAGAAGGGGAGAGAGGCCAAAAAAGGTTGAATGGATTGTGTGTGAAGTGATATAAAAGGAAGGGGAGTTAGTGATAGCATGATGGGTAACAGGAAAGAATGGAATAAAAAAACGTATTGCACCAACCCCAAATAATACAAGATAAGGGTGACAAGATGACAATGAAGATAAATTCTTAGTTATGGACAATTTATTGTCAATATTCTCATAAGGACGTGTTTCAATTTTTGAGGCCCGTTGGCAAAAGTTTTATCAAGATAGAGAGGCTTAGAAGGAAAAAGAAAAAGCTTTTGCCGAGCAGTGTAACACAAACAAAGGTAAAGAATCAGAAGATCTTTTTCTCAGAATAAATAAATTTAGTCCATCCAAAAATTGTCTGCAAGAAATTGCCCTGTGCGGTAAGACCGCCTAATAAAAAATGAAAATACAATAAATCTTCGATATTTTCTTTAGGCATTCCTCTTATTCGATGGAGATCGTTTAAGAATAAAGTTTTTGTTCTAATATTACGGGTGGGCACTAACAAGGTAATTCTACAACCAGCTTTTACTACCAGCTTTGCCCGTGTACAAAACAAAACTATCCCATGGGAATACAATCCATTTGCTATCATCGCATCATTGATTAAAAAACTGGTCAAGTGTGTGGCGGTTTTACGCTCCGAGGCTTCCTTATAAACTTACTTCTGTAAATAGTTCGATTCCCGACTTGAGTCTCGAAGATATTTCCGAATCGTAAAAAGCCATTATTTTGTGCCGTAACTACAAATTTATAGTTTCTAGATTTTTTTTATTTACTTATGCTTATGAAACCTTGTTATTTGCCAAGTTTTAAGAATCTAGGTTTACAGGAAGTACCTTATAGGTTTTGATTTCTTTGCGAGTTAAAATAAGCGCCATAAACGGTGATTGCGTTGATTTATTCGTAGCTCTGACAAGTAGCTGACCAGGGCCTCAAGTCTGCTATTACAATAGTGTCAGAATGGTCTATCATTGATTTCATAATTGTTGATTTTGACAAGTTTGGTAATCTACTAATATAATGGCGTCATTATGACTTTCCAATGTTCAACTACTGACACTCCATTGAAAGAAATGGCATAGAATGGTAATCTCACAAATTAATGTCTGACGTATGCGGTAATCTGCTAAAATTTTGACAGTTCCTTTGATCAGTGACCTACCATTAGAACGCCATTGTGCAGCCATTGCTTTTAATAAGCTCGATATTGTCATTCTATCATAACTCTATTACGATACCATTGACCGATTAATGATCGATCATTATGAATTAGCAGATTACGAACTTTTAGCAAAATGACGATGTAATCGTGTTGGAATGACGAATTTATAAAAATAGCAGACTTGGGCCCTTGAGTAGGTATCTGATATCAATTTCAGCATAATACCTCCTTGCGTTCCTAAGAAAAAGGGTATTGAAAAACGGTTAGATGTATAACAAAGTAACTCTATAAGGTTACTATTTTTAGCGACTGAGGTACGGAACCCGAAAATATTTAAACAACGAAACTGCCGGATAATCCGGAAAACAGGACATTTAAATTAGGACGTATTTATTGGGTAATTGTATGGGACTTAAATATTCTGGTGATAATTGGTAAAGGTACAACCCAGTCCGGTCCATCGGGGAAGACTGTTGTGGCGTGTTGTGACTAGCAAACCATTTTCATTTGGAACTAAGTATATAATAATAATATTCCACAACTTTTACACACCGCCATCTAGTCCCACACTAAGCAGAGCTTGTGTTATGATTACTAGACAACTGTTAACATATCTACTTATATATTTCTAATCTATCTAATAAATACATACATTTATAATAGATAAATTACACCAAGACACAGAAAAAAACAAATGATCGTGCTCATCACACAAACATTATTTGTCCTGGGTGGAAATCGAATCCACAACCTCCGGCATAATAGTCAGGGCCACTGACCACTAGACCGATAGGCCAGTCAAATATCAAATACCTTATTTCTATTTTACTGAAAGACACTTTAGACTAATGATAGGAAATAAAGAAGGGATACGGAAGACATGGATCGATTTTGATACGGCTTTTGATTTTGGGGGACACTGACCGATAGCTGGTGTTACAAGGAGTAATTTAGGCTACTTTTCATTTTCCCGTGGAGACGAGTTTCAAACTACGACATACATCTTTGAAACGGTTGAGTAAAATTTGACGGGACTTTCACTGAGTTTTTTTTTTCGGGTGGGAAAATCGTTTAATGATATCCCCCGCCCTTGGGCGAGCTAAAAAAGAGACTAAAAACCCACTCCTGTTCCTTCTTTGCTATTTTTCCAGGGTCACGGGGATCTCTTTCGCATCACCTATGGCCCCAGTAGGTTTCGAACCTGCTGGGCCCCTACGGTTGCTGATATCTCCTTGAGGCACGCGTGGAACAGTACGCGCCGTCGACGACTTGGGCCCGGTCCAGACGGTTACCGGACGATTGCAAGCCCGCGCCTATGGTGGCCGGAAATTGGGATTGGAATCCCGGCGGCGGTTAGGGCGTGAGGGCCTTTGCCTTACGCGATCGGCCGCCTTCTTTGCTAGCATTACTGCTTCGCAGAAGGAGGCGACCGCCTGCTACTTCTCGCTCCGGACCATGGCCTGTACCAAGGCACTTTCACTGGGATGTGTTAATGTTATGATGAGTTTTTTTTTTGGCTTCGCACGTTTTGTGCATTTAGCCAGTGTTAGGTTTGGAAAGTATTAAGTTTTCAAACACTTTGAGTTATTTTGAATTCCATTAGAACATGGATGTAACACATTCTAATGTTTTTGCAGTATTTGGCAGCAAATGTATCGAGTCAGCCTTCTGGGTAAGCTTCGCTGTGGTAGTCCATACTACAAAATTCTCAGCTTTTTTACCCAAATCGCGCGTTTCAATAATTCTACGTATTAGGTATCTAGCTACGTAGATACTTGAGATATAAAACTACACCAATTTTACAACACAATGCCCACTAGGAATCAATTTATGAATAATTAAAACAGTCACTGAACTTCACGCGAAAAAATCCCGCCAAAAACTCTCACGATTAGTTAGTTATGCTATTTTTTATTTTCCTGTGGGAATGGGACTTAATTCCCAGGAAGAGGGGAGGACCTCTTCGAAATGGATAAACAGATTTTGACAGGACTGTCACTAACAACTAGCTTTGATGTGTTATGTTATAACTACGCAGTCCGGTTATGGAATTTACTACCGCCTGATATGGGGCTGCCAAACTCTTGCAGTTTTTAAAAGTAGAGTGAAAGAACACTATCTTTCCATTTCGTCATAGTTGCATATTAGTATTTAAGTATTAGTTTTATTTAATTATTTAGTATGTATTTTTGTGACATTTATTTTACTATGTGTATGTATATAATTATAATAGTATATCTTTTTTTGCATGTTATATTATTTTTTTGATAACTATTTTGTATGTACTTATTTTCCTATTACTATTACACACGGTGTCTACATATCTATTTTCTTCCAACTTCAACACTTCGCAGGTGTGCTAGAAGAGATTTCATTAGAAATAAGCACCACCTTTGTACCTATTTTTCTGTTTCCTTCTTCTAATCTTTTATTTCTGTGTGTGTACATAAATTGTTAAATAAATAAATAAATAAATTATAGGAAGTGTCAGACTCGTACGGACTATTATAATTTCTCCATACTTCCCTTCCTACTTTTTTGTGAGGGGCTACGTGAAATTTTGTAGTGTATTCCGACAAACCACATACGATTGCCACCTTGAAAGCCAACATAACTCGCGTTTATCAATAAATTGGGCCCATTTATGCGACAATGTCATTGAAAAAATATTTCACTAGGTTAACTCAATAACTGCGAAACCACAGCAGCATTTTGCACGAAATTATATTTCATACCAAATTTTATCAAACAAATATTTAAAAAAATATATCACTTAAACTGTTCGTTTCCAGGAAGAGGCTCCCTGGTGTATGCTGTTTGCCGATGACATTGTGCTGGTTGCCGAGAGTGGCCTAGAGGTCCAGAGCAAATTGGAGGTGTGGTGGCACAGACGAGAGTGTTGGCTTAAAATTGGGCAGAACGAAAACCGAGTACTTGTTCTGTGATTTCGGTGTTCTCTCCGGTCCTATGCCCTTAGCTCTCGCTGGAACGCCCATACCAATCTGCTCCGACTTTCGGTACCTCGGGTCGCTTATCCAAGGAGATGGCGAGGTAGACCGAGACGTATCAAATCGGATCAATTCAGGATGGATGAAATGGCGACAGGTCACTGGAACAATTTGTGACCCACGAATGCCCCCCAAGTTGAAGAGTAAAATCTACAAGTCCGTGATAAGACCTGTCATACTGTATGGATCAGAATGTTGGGCTGTGAAAAAGACGGATGAAAAAAGATTGCATGTAGCGGAGATGAGAATGTTGAGATGGATGTGTGGTGTGACGAGAATGGATAAAGTGAGAAATGAGTATATTAGAGGAAGTTTGAAAGTGGCGCCAGTGACTGAAAAGTTGAAAGGGAATCGTTTGTCTTGGTATGAGTTACACACACCTAGGTCCGGAAGCCAGCAGACGAATGTCGTTGACGATCTTCATTAAGGAAACTGCTATCACGTTGAGCGCTCCTGACACTTCCACCATTGCGTCGTGGCAGGCCAGCGCTTCGAACTTGTTCGGTGCGGTTTCGAAAGGAATGCCTGTGAATATGAACACCTTAGGTTAGTAAATTTTTATAAAGGGCTTTTTTTAATATACACAATGATACGTTTGTTAACCGACTTCATTACATTTCGATACCTCCACCGCATAAAGTCGTAACATTATGAGTATAAATGTGGATGGGTGGAGAGGGAGAGGGAGGCCAAAGAAAAGATGGATGGATTGTGTGAAAAGTGATATGGAAGAAAAGGAAGTTAGTGATAGCATGACCGTTGACAGGATAGAATGGAAGAAAAAAACATGTTGTGCCGACCCCAAATAAGATGGGACAAGGGCAGGAAGATGATGATGACTTAAACTGTTCGTTGCATTTAATTTCAAAGTTCGAGCGCTCTTAATGAAAATGATATAAATGAAAATCCTTGATATCTATAATTAAAAATTTACGAAACAGTGAGTAGGAGTTGTGATGCTTGACATTGAGTAATAGACTTAGAAGATAATATTTTGATCGATAGAAAAACATACAATATCATCAATGACGAATTATGATTAATGGAAGTTACAGTTATCTATATAATAGCCCATAAGAAAAATGTTTAAAGTTTTTCTTCATCAGAACCTAATTGAAATATTACTTTGTGCTTGACTTTTGAAGTTTAACAATTTATTTTGTCAACTAATAGATGAATACAATCCCTAATAAATAATATATTGTCTTTTCTTTTTCTTTACTTAAGAGAGTGTTAGAATATTGGATATTTTAACACTTTCGTAACGTAAAGAAAAAACATTTCATTTAAAGAGAACATCGTATCATCGAAAGTTTAATCTTATAATGATAAGAGCTTTGTCGATTCGAAAATAAACTCAGTCTGCCTAAAAAATATGAAAAGACCAAATTTTCGTGCTTAAAATACGTTAAAATTCATGTAACAATAATATATCATCTCAGCGATATTGAATGTCTAAAAACTTTGAAAATTTATGGTGTTTTTGAAAGATTGCGACTGACAACGTTCTTTAAACATATTAATTGCTACTACTACTAAACTATTTTTTATTTATTTAACAATTCATATATACACATAAAATAAAAGACAAAAAGAAAGAAGCAAAAAAAAAATTGGTTGCCTGTAAAGTCGGTATACGGGCGAAAGTTTTACGTGACAACGACTTTGAGTGGTAAATTCACTTTTTATGTCTGTCTCTCTCGCTCTTAGGCGGGCTAACCATGCCCGAGTGGAAGGGACGCGTGCCTCTCACTCGCTCTCATTGTGAGCGCATAACGTGAGCGGAGCGTAACGCAGTTTCTTGAAGTGTCACCCGGCAAACCAATTTATAAGACGTTGTCACGTCAAAACAGGTACAAAAATGATGCTTAATTCTATAGAAATCTCTTCCAGCATACTTGCGACAGTAGTTGAAAAAAAAAATAGAGATGTAGACACCGTGTGTGAGAATAATAGGAACATAAGTACACACAAAACAGTTCTCTTTTAAAATTTAATATTCTCTAGATATGAAGTTAGAAACGTTGACTCAGTATTATGTGGGCCGATCCCGGCGGCACTGCAATGCCGGGCCGACCCGTGACGGGAGTGGAGCGAGCCCCGAACATCCCGTCAGCTTAGTGTTGGGTAGGACATACAAGAGGCACTTCAAATGTCCCATACAGTATGACTGAATGTCCCAACACCTCAAAAAAATATTTTGTACCACTTCACTGTGACAAAATACGAATGAATGACATAGTACGCATTACGCGAGATGAGTGAGTGAGTGCAAGCGATTATCGAAGCGCGTCGCTGCGTTATCCGTTGGTTCATTTAGTGAACACGTCAACACGAACAATTTACAAGACTCATTTTAAAGCGTTAGCTTTACATACTCTTTGACTCATCTGAGAGGGTTTTTTCAAAATCTGGTCAGGTGATAACCGAGAGACGGAACAAACTCAACGGAAAAAAGGTGGCAATGTTGCTATTTTTAAATTATATTAAGTAACCTTTTTTTTTGTTCCATACATTTTTTATATCATTTGTTGTACGTTGTTTACTTATTTTGACGCAAAAATTGTATTATTAGTACTTAGAAGTTCAACTACGATGTGTTTAGAAGGAAATATGATAGTTTCCAATATAATCCCTCATACTTCTAAGCTCACCTCAAATCCTCAAAATGTGTTTTGTGTTAATAGTTGAAAAAGGTGGGACAATGTCACATTAACGACTAATGGCTTAATGTGTAGTAACGATATGACATTGTCACCTTAACGAGGAATTATCACGTTATTGTAGTGGTGGGCGTTGAATGAACGAACTGTTTTTTTAGACTGTTTTCTTGACGTCAACTGTTCGACTGGTTTACGGTTCACGGATAAACTAGTTTACTCATGAACGACATGTCATGCAGACTTGATTTCGCGTAGTCGACGCACGACGGAACGAAACGAGTGATTACGAAGACTGCCGAGTGCCGAACGAAGCATAAGCAACGTTGCGTGCGGTCGGCTTGTTATTGTTTCTCTCTCTTTCTTCATGCAGAGACGAACACGACGTGAATGTTGTAAAATCTAAAATAGACAATGCAATAGATACGAACCTGTATGGTTAGATAATTAATGTTTTTGAATTTTGTTTACGTTATTTTTTTAGTCCTGATTGAAATGCGTAATGTGTCGGTCAAGGACGTGAAATAATAAACTTTCGCATTAATTTTCCGTTCATACGTTCGCTAAGTGTATAATTTGTTATAAACTAATTTATAATAATAGGATAGATAATCCTATTATTATAAATTAGTTTATAACAAATTACTTAAGAAATTAATAAACATAAGTGATTGTAAATAGTGTATTGTGTAATAGTGTATAAAAATAGTGTAGTTTGTTTCAATTCGTTGATTGATAGTCGATTGGTAAACAAGTTTTTAAGTAAACGACCGTAAACTAATTCGATCGTTCGCTGAACTGCGGATTAAACGCTGTTCAGTCTATGAAGTAAACTAGTCGAAAATTAAACTGTTTTATGAACTAGTTTATCGTAGACGGTAAACCAGTCTCGTTTCGTCGACTGTAAATACGTCGACGACCCACCACTACGTTATTGAGACATTGACGACATTGTCCCACCTCATTTGAAGTGGTACAATGTATTACCTCACGAAGGTGAATGAGTTACTCATACAAACTCATCAAAATCGCTTGTCCTGCCCAACACTACGTCAGCTTACAAAAATCAGTTTAATATACTGGTCCCTCAGTGAGGGAACTTTCAGATATTAAGCTGAAAAGAACAGATACTACACTTTGATCTTAGCCAAAAGGCCGAGAAGCGATACCGTAAAACCGGAACTCCGGGGTAGTCATTCGCTCGTGGAGAATCTTAACACCGCGATTCAGAAACGTGACGTCAGCGCACAGCGCCATCTACCGGAATACAGATTGACTATATATCAACTAGGTCACCCTCGTACTCTGCTCGTACTTTTTGTCAATGTGCGTAATAAAATGGATTCTATTGTAAAAGTTCTTGTAATTGATGGTGTTAAAACTAATGCTTCTGGAGAATAATGTCTTTCTTAATTTGGAAGTAGAAGCAGGAAACAAATTGATGTAGACTACATTAAACTATGATAATAAAATTAAAGACAAATCCAAATCAAACACAGATCACAGAAAGGAGGATCACAACATTAATAATTTTAATATTGGATATACCAAATAAGAATTTAGATAAACAACAACTTGAAAATGAAACCATCGTAGCAAACTGATTTTCAAGTATAATAGCTAGAACAAATAAAATGGTACGTCACAAGAGTTTTATGTTCAGGATTAATTGTTTCGCAATCTATAAACTAAGCTCTATTTACGGCTAGCTCGTTTACAAGTGCTCTAGAATTTATTACTCATTGTTCTCTGATTCTACCGCATTTAGTATCGTTGTCATTAAAATTATAGATTTCATTTCAGTTTCAAAGAAGACAGTCTTAGATTTTATTTTTTATAATAGACAAGAAACTTTTAAATGAAACTGATGAGATTATACGCTTTGAATAATGGTTATCTATTGCTTGTTATATCTGAGTTTTAGTCTTTTTTAATATTTTGTATGTTTCTTTTTAATGTTTGTTTTTCTTTTGTTCGCTTTTCCCTTAAAAAGTTCACCTGCCATGTTTTGTCTACACGTACTTCATTGACGGTCGACGGGTAGAAAATGCGTAAGGCCGCCTTTGTACTGGTATTTTATTTGTGCAAAAAGTAAATAAAACAAAATTGACATCTCAAACAGCGTCAGACAGATATCTCAACTGTTGTGTCAGTCCACGCAATTTTTGCAGAGCAATCCAACTGCGTTGAGTATTATGGTAGGCGCGTCTAATTTTTATTGCAATTTTATTTGAAATTCAAGGTTATGTTTAATAAACAGGATAAATGAAGTTAATTGATACAACCTTGGCAGAACTGTAACAGCTAATTATTTTTTCCCTTAGTACAGCTTCTTCATAAATTGTAGGTTCTATTTCTTTTTCAACAAAAATAATATCTTGTTTCTCACTGTTGGCTATGAGCTTAACGCTGAAAGTCACTCTCGGAGTTCCAATATTATTTATTTACTACCCATACGTTCGTTTAGTGATAGGATTCGATTTATTTTCGCAGAGGGCTGGGCTTTTCTTTCTATAATCAACATTGCCATTCAACGTCGCAACGTAATACTTTTTTGAACTCATCGATTTGGATGATTTTTTAAACTCATTGAGTATAACCCAATGAGTTATTTTTATACGCTTGTGTACATTATTTTCGGTTTGTATATACATATACCTGTTAAATTATTTATTGATTGAGTGGTTAATATGTATTTTGTATTTACATTCTGTTGTGAATAAAAACAAATTATTATAAGTAGTGATTTGTCATTCAAAATAATTTTTATACTTGTCTTGTTGATCTGGTGATTGATTTATAGCATTCTATTTAAAATAGCTGATGGATACGCTACAGGTCATTGAAAGTTCGTAGTGTTGCTTAATGGCTTCTTGCCAGATGTGGATCGAATGTACAATTCACAGTTCTGGTCATTACAATTGTACCTACTATAGGTGTTATAGATATTAGGTTTTAGGAGTTTTTTTTTTTTTTTTCGGTTGGAAAATCATCTTATGACATCCCCCGCCCTTGGGCGGGGCGGGAGATAGTGTCAGACTTTTACTGACTAAAAACCCACTCCCGTTCCCTCGTTGCCTTTCGTACCAGGGCCGAGTCTTCCTTTCAGAATCAGACCCTTGGCCCCAGTAGGCTTCGACCCTGCTAGGCCCCTACAGTTGCTGACATCTCCTTGAGGCGCGCGTGGAACAGCACGCGCCGTCGACGACTTGGGCTCGGTCCGGACGGTTACCGGACGGTCGGACGGCGAGCCACCCATCGCTCGCCGTCCGCAAGCCCGCGCCTACGATGGCCGGAAATCGGGATCGGAATCCCGGCGGCGATTGGGGCGTGAGGACCGTTGCCTCACGCGATCGGCCGCCTCCTTTGCTAGCATTACTGCTTCGCAGAAGGAGGCGACCGCAGGTTTTAGGAGTAATGTGAAAATTAAAGGACTGTTTAAAGGTAAGATTATTTATTAGTCCAATTCTTAGTGGTAGTGACTGAAAATTTGAAAAGGAATCGTTTGTCCTGGATGAAATGGCGACAGAGCATGGGAACAACTTGTGACCCACGGATGCCCTCAAGTTGAAGGGTAAAATTTACATGTCCATGATAAAACCTGCTATACTGTATGGATCCGAATATTGGGCTGTGAAAAACAAGGTTAAAAAAAAGATTGCATCTAGCGGAGATGAGAATATTGAGATGGTTGTGTGGTGTGATGAGAATGGATAAATTGAAAAGTGAGTTTATTAGAGGAAGTTTGAAAGTGGCGCCAGTGACTGAAAAGTTGAAAGGCAATCGTTTGTCATGGTATGGTCATGTGAAGAGGAGAAATGAAACGCATGTCACTAAAAGAGTTGTGAGTATATTGTGGACGGATGTAGAAGGGGAGAGAGGCCAAAAAAGGTTGAATGGATTGTGTGTGAAGTGATATAAAAGGAAGGGGAGTTAGTGATAGCATGATGGGTAACAGGAAAGAATGGAATAAAAAAACGTGTTGCACCAACCCCAAATAATGCAAGACAAGGGTGAGAAGATGACAATGATGATAAAATCTTAGTTAAGGACAATTTATTGTCAATATTCTCATTAAAAAAAAAAAAACATTTTTTTTTATGGACAATTTATTGTCAATATAGGACTCATAAGGACGTGTTTAAATTTTTGAGGGCCGTTGGTCAAAGTTTTATCAAGACAAAGAGGCTTAGAAAGTAAAAGAAAAAGCTTTTGCCGAGCAGTGTAACCAAACAAAGGTAAAGAATCAGAAGATCTTTTTCTCAGAATAAATAAATTTAGTCCATTCAAAAGTTGTCTGCAAGAAATTTCCCTGTGCGGTAAGACCGCCTATTATACACTTATTTTTATAAATGTTTGTCCTGTGTTAAATTAAGGTGAACAATGAAGTATTATATATAACAACGATAAATAATGTGAGAAAATTTTATTACACACATTAAAATAATAATAAATTTCCTAAGAAAACATCAGACACCACTTCTCTTTGAGCATCTTAATATTTTCAGCCCATTAATATTTAAAAAGAAACAAGGAACATTAATTTTACCCAATGTTTATTATTAAAACTAATTGAGATAATTATTTTAATATCTCAGACTAATTCTGTTGGATGTTTTTGAGTTTGTTACAAATATTAGGTCATTTATTACAGTTTCTTGTTAACAACGAAGTTGAAGCTAATCTTTTATTTTTAAGTTTGCTTGTACAATAGATGTTGACGAGATTACAATAGCTTTTATAATATCCATAACAAGTTTACTTCTGTAAGTAATACTGGATAAAACTGTCCAATCTATTATGTTACACTTGATTTCATTATAATGTATTCCAGAAGCCCTAACATGAGCTCTTTAACGCGATCCTAAAATTCCTTGCCGGAATCTGTGTTTCCTGATGGCTACAACCCGGGAATCTTTAAGTCAAGAGTGAATAGGTTACTTCTAGGTAAGCGCGCTCCATTGTCGACCGCATCGTCGCTTTCTATCAGGTGAGATAGTGGACAAGCGCGAACCTATCATGAATAAAAAAAAATCCATTTAATGACCTAAGCTGAACAGTTAAAGGGCTATTTATTTATTTATTTTATAGGGATAAAAAACAGCAGTATACAATACAATAATATCGGCATTTAGTCAATAGAAGTAACATAATAATATACACTACTAACGACGTTATCCACAAAGATAATTATACAATATAGCTGGCTGTTAAAAGACAATATCGATTAAATTTAACAGTTCTTCTTAACAGAGGGGGGAAGGAAAAAGTAATCTAGCTCTAAATAATCTAGCATTTGGAGGTATGCTGAACAGAGAGTAAAGTCCCGCAAACCTCTGTTGAAAAGGGAGGAGCCACCGGCCAGACGGGTGTTATGTCTGATGGGCAGCTGCCCGATAGATGATTTCGGGCTGTTCTATATGTTCCAATCGCGCGGAGAACTTTGATTGTGCGATGCAGGATTAGTTCTTATGTGACGCCATAGATGTCGCTACAGGCATATAGCTTCATCCCTCTTCCTCGCTTGCATGCCTAACATTTTAACACGTCATGGTAAGGTTCGCGCTCTGCCCAAGGGCGGGAGATGTCATTTAATGATTTACTCACCGAAAAAAAAAATAGAAAAAAAATATATGGTAAGGCGCTGAAATCTGAAATAACAAATAAATCGAACCATGCTACATTACGTCAATGCAATACGAATTTACGGTGTTTTCCCGCAATAAATCTTTCGATACATGGATATGGTCAGTCAAACTGTTTGCTTAGCGATTCTGTTTTGTCTTTTAAAATTATTGAAGGAAAAATGCGTTGTTGTAGGTGTTTAGTTGAAAAACCTACATATATCTTGTAGACTTAGCTGTAGTACTCGTACTAACAGAGGGGTTAACACCTCGACTCGTTACGTCACCAACAGCTAGGGTCAACACGTGTTTTTTTTTCGGTGGGAATTTCATCTTACGCGGGAACGGAGATAGTGTCAGACTTTTACTGACTAAAAACCTACTCGTTGCCTTTCGTACCAGGGCCGAGTCTTCTTTTCAGAAGCAGACCATTGGCCCCAGTAGGCTTCGACCCTGCTGGGTTCCAACAGTTGCTGACATCTCCTTGAGGCGCGCGTGGAACAGTACGCATCGTAACTATCATCATCATCCCGATTTCCGGCCACCGTAGGCGCGGGCTTGCGGACGGCGGGCAATGGGTGGCCCGCTGTCCGACCGTCCGGTAACCATCCGGACCGAGCCCAAGTCGTCGACGGCGCGTATTGTTCCGCGCGCGCCTCAGGGAGATGTCAGCAAATCGTAGGGGCCCAGCAGGGTCGAAGCCTACTGGGGACATGTGTAGTGTGAAAACGAAACCGGGGCCCTGGGACGAAGGCAACGAAGGAACAGGAGTGGGTTTTTAGTCAGTAAAAGTCTGACATTATCTCCCGCTCCGCCCAAGAGCGCGATTTGTCATAAGATGATTTTTCCACCTATAAAAATAACCCGGGTGTCACCATTGTGCGGACCACCCGGAGGACACGGTGGAGCACACGGTGGAGGTTTGTCCCGCTTGGGCAGAGCAACGCCGTGTCCTCGTGGGGGCGATCGGCGGCGGCGATCTCTCGCGCCGGGCCTTGGTACAGGCCATGGTCCGAAGCGAGGAGGAGTGGCAGGCGGTTGCCTCCTTCTGCGAAGCAGTAATGCTAGCAAAGGAGGCGGCCGATCGCGTGAGGCAACGGTCCTCACGCCCCAATCGCCGCCGGGATTCCGATCCCGATTTCCGGCAATCGTAGGCGCAGGCTTGCGGACGGCGAGCAATGGGTGGCTCGCCGTCCGACCGTCCGGTAACCGTCCGGACCGAGCCCAAGTCGTCGACGGCGCGTGCTGTTCCACGCGCGCCTCAAGGAGATGTCAGCAACTGTAGGGGCCTAGCAGGGTCGAAGCCTACTGGGGCCAAGGGTCTGATTCTGAAAGGAAGACTCGGCCCTGGTACGAAAGGCAACGAAGGAACAGGAGTGGGTTTTTAGTCAGTAAAAGTCTGACACTATCTCCCGCCCCGCCCAAGGGCGGGGGATGTCATAAGATGATTTTCCCACCGAAAAAAAAAAAAAAAAAAAACCTATAAAAATAAAAAACTATCATCATCATCATTCTACCGAAAGAAGACCACTGGTAGACATAAGCCTCTATCAAGCTTCCCATAACGACCAGTCCTGTGTGTCTCATATTCATCGGATTCCCACGACCTTCACCAGATCATCGTTCCACCTTGTAGGAAGCTCTCCAACGCTGCGTCTTCCTTACGTGGTCAACACTCTAGAACCTTTTGTCCCCATTGACCATCTGTTCTGCGAGCAATATGCCCTGTTCTCTGCCACTTAAGTTTGGCGATTAATTTAAGTCTTTTTTCATAAGGGCATGCAATTCAACATACATTTTCACTGTTTTTCATACAACCGCTCTTACGCGATTATGACGTTATTACACATTTTTCATTAGATATTTTGGAAAAACAGTATCTTGTGGATATTATCTAGGTTTCTATTGAAATCAATTTGTAAATTTGTGTAAAACTAATCCAGTATATAAAATCTGCTATTTTGCATGAACTTTGACACTTCATAATATACTCAAAAATTAAAAAGTAAAAAAAAATATAACAATAGAAGCCTTGCCAATTTAGTCAACATTCAGAATGACAACAATTTTATTCAAAAACTTATAAGGGCTTAAAAAAAAAACACGTATTTCCTAGAACAAGTTTTGTGAAATATTCGAGTAAATTACGGAATTACCGAATGCTAACAGAATTTTCAGGCGTTATCTCTCTTTTTTCGCATTGCCTCTTCGTCAAACATCGCGTTGGATTGCGTGAGATGAAGTACACAACAACAAGCTTTGAAACCATGCTCGATGTTGACGATAGGCGAGTGAAAAGGAGCCTCTTAACTATATCTTCTCCCATCTGGAACGGAACATAATACTAGTATTTTACATGGGTTGACAGCCCTTTCGGCCGCCACAAACCACTAACTAGGTAACAAGATACTATATAAGCGAGGTCACACGTCTCACTAAAAAAATAAGCCTACATTTTTCATACAACCTTATCAACACTCCGTCTGTATCTGATTTCCGTTTTCTTTCGATTTTTCACACGTCGTACACGTCTTTCTTTTTCCCTATTTTTAGCATATTTGTTGGCCAAATTGTTGTCTTCCATAATAATATCGGTTTTCTGTAGCCCCAACGTAGGAGCCTAATGGTATTAGGCTAGCACACACTTTTCTTTTTGGGTCTACTAGTAGGTAGTATAATTTACGTAAAAAAGTTATGCAGAAGTACAGATTTTTTAAGAATAATTTATTGATGCCTATAAAAATATTAATAGCACTAATTTCTTCTTTATTTAAATGTTGAAGTCACAGTTCACAGAAAAAAATATTTTTAATTATCAGTGAATTAGGCATTTATTTCAACTATAGCATTTAATTAAACCATTAACAGAATTGATTTTAGGCAATGAAAAGTCTATAAGTTTATAATTTTACAATAATAATAATTGTAGATGCTTAATATGTAAATACCTGTGGCTAGCCACTATTAGCTACAGTTACACTATTGTATGAAATGTAGACGTCACAATAGATCTTTACAAATCCTCGATACCTCAAGGGGATTTCACGAACGCAATGCAGTAAAAAAAACTGCTATTGTTGACTGCAACAATGGTAGCTTTGATATTAAGGATTCTCTGTTCTCTGTACTGACGACTATGTATACTAAAAATCGAAGCTGCTATTAATTTGTAAGCCTCAGTAAGCTATGATTAGTCATTACAAGATACAGTCAAATACAACGGTTAATAATTAAATTTACTTACGAGTAAATTATTATTTATAATTAACTTTATTGTATTACATCTCATAATTTTTACTGGATAAGTGTGTTTGCAAAAACTAAGTGTATACAATGGGCGGTCTTATCGCACAGGGCAATCTCTTGCAGACAACCTTCAGATGAATTGAACGAAAAGAGATAGATTTTAGGGGTCAGTGTAAAAATATCTTAGATAATATTAATTAGACATAATAATAAAAACACATATACAATATCTATATTTGCAAACTAGCTGAAAAAAAAATCGTCATCATCATTTCAGCCGAAAGACGTCCACTGTTGGACACAGGCCTCCCCCAAGCGTCGCCACAACGACCGGTCGTCTGCGTCTCGCATCCATCGGATTCTCGCGATACTAAAAAAAATGGCATAAAGAAATTTTCAAAAATGTTTTCTGAAAGGTCTTTTTGATATGTAGGCAGGTATAAGCAAGACAAATTGAGGTACAGGAGCTGTGAACCATTTTTTCACTCCAAACGAGTAGCGGATACCAAGTGAATTTCGCAATTTTGACGTAATTTTCCCAGCAAACCGACCGAAGATTACAGATTTGCTTTAAACATAAGGGCGTAACATTCATACAATCTAGGAAGTAAGTACTTCAAATTTGTCATCTTCCTGCCCCTGCCCATAAATGTATTATTTAAGATCAGCGTAACCCGTTTTTTCAGTCTGTCCTATTGATCAACTCGCTATTACTGACTTTCATTACTTTCACAATCCATCGATTTTTTCTTTGGCTTTCCTCTCCATCTATTATAGATAGAGGGAAGAAGTAGACATGTACACTCAAAAATCTTAAATGAAGGGGGAAGTATTTTAAATTAAATGGTGGAATACGATTAATATTTAATTATTTTTTTATACTACTGGAGTATTGTCTCTCCACTACCCTAGGTTGACTGGTAGAAAATGCCTAAGGCATTAAGTCCACCTTTGTACCTTTTGTTGCATGAAGACTACATAAATAAAATCTTATTATTAATTTCAGAAGCAATCTTCTGGGACAAATATTAGAATTTCCTCAGAAATTGTTGTTTGTTGTACGATATATCATTAAGCCACCTTATGAGCTAAACTTATTTCATTTAAGCGCCTACATGCCGTGTGTGTTTGTATTGTCAAAATGAAATAAAATTTATGCGATTACAATTAAGATTAAGGCACAAAATATGCTTTGTACTCACGTATAAACACTACCTCAGTTAAGTTAACTTCAATCTGGGTCTACAATCAGATTCAGAACCTTTGAGAATGCTTGTTTGTCCCACAATAACATTGCAGATAGATGGGAGTCTCCCATGCTGCAAAGAGGGGTGCGGTTTCCTGTTGTAGTGTAGTTGTATTGTCTATATCTAATAACGATATTGTTACTAACAAAATATGGACCTCGTCTGAAATAAATATTTATTATTATTAAAGTCTATTCAAAAAAATGTACACTGTAAAACAATTTTTTTCCTCCCCATGGCGTTATATTTCTTTTTCTAACAATGTTATTGTAAGATGTAAAAATGATTGGCGCGTCTTTATTGATACAGCCACAATCAAAAAAGAATCAGAGACTTATCTTTGCGTCAATAAACCAAGTGGTCAATATTCTACCAAACACCATCAGTTTCAAGTATCTGATTGACGCACGCCATTTCTAATTCTGTTTTATATTTATTTTACAGTAGACGTAGTATAAAAAATAGTGGTAATCCAGTGTTTTTAAAACGACTAAATTTTCATACCAGGGTAGAATTATTAGCATATCAAGAAAACAACATATATATAAATATATATATTTTAACACTACGTTTCTAATTTGTAATTTTAATATTTTAATTTGTAATCGAAATTAATTTTATTATTTGAATTTGATTGTTAATAAAATTTTGTTTTTTGACCTTCAAAAAATTTATTGTAATATTAAAACAAAACTAAATCCATAATTAAAGTTTGGTTTTTGAATTATTGGTACAGATGTAAACAAACTGTTAGAATAAGTTATTAATAAAATAAAATATTAACAGAATAAAGTCTTGTGGTGTAAGCCCCTAGGTTCATGGACTGAATTAGATTTTTAATGTGGTGAAATGATCAATGAAATAAAAAAAAAATCAAGTGCGAAAAATCGCATCTGTTTTATATATAAGTATTAAGTTTAAAAAATACTTTGTTTTATTAAAAAAAAAAACAAACATGTAAAACTAGAATCGTTTAAATTTGCCCCATTTAAATATAATATGAGTGGAAACAATAAGGAAGGAAGTTAACAATGTTAAGTGCTATGTAATATCCGAGTAATAATTTGATGTCATTTGTTTCCCAAATTATAGTTACTTTTTCCTTCATTATCCATCACCAACAGCGTATGTCTAAAACCATTGCAGAATCTCTTCGACATCTAACGGAGCTAAAGGTAAAGGCTAATAAATTAAGAAAAAAAAAGTGGGCAAGTGCGAGTCGGACTCGCGTACTGAGGGTTCCGTACAAACTTAAAAGGTAAATTGCGGTTTACGATTTATGACGTATTAAAAAAAACTACTTACTAGATCTCGTTCAAACCAACTTTCGGTGGAAGTTTATAAGGTAATGTACATCATATATATTTTTTTAGTTTTATCATTCTCTTATTTTAGAAGTTACGGGGGGGGGGGACACATTTTACCACTTTGGAAGTGTCTCTCGCGCAAACTATTCAGTATATAAAATATAATTTTTGAAGACCTATCCATAGATACCCCAAACGTATGGGTTTGATGAAAAAAAAAAATTGAGTTTCAGTTCTAAGGGGAACCCCCAAAATTTATTGTTTTTTTTTTCTATTTTTTGTGAAAATCTTAATGCGGTTCACAGAATACGTCTACTTACCAAGTTTCAACCGTATAGCTCTTATAGTTTCGGAAAAAAGTGGCTGTGACATACGGACGGACAGACAGACACATGACGAATCTTTATGGGTTCCATTTTTTGCCATTTAGCTACGGAACCCTAAAAACAAAGATTTGGAGTAGCTTAGCATAAAATTACAATAAGATGCAAGATAGACAAGGTAGACATAAGAGGAAAGGATATAAAGGACATAGGAAGGAACGAGTCCAATAAGACTTGGATAATAATGTATTACAATTTATTTTGATCATACGAGATCTGAAGTATTGAAGAATATCATGTACTCAGTAACTAGGTTGTCGAGGTCAGATAAGCATTCATTCCACGTGTAATACTAGAATGTAACTACTAAAGAAATGATTAGGCTGATGGTAATGAAGTCTAAAGTATTAGTAAGATGCAATCAACTAGAGAGAGAGATAACAGTGAACAAGGATCGAGATATGTTTTGACAAGAAGGATTATTTCTAACTTCATAACCCGAACCAGACACCAACTGATACATATATCGTCGGATATATATAATTGGATACTAAATGTTACGGCGCAACCTAAAGGACGCCATGGTATGCCCGTGTACAAATGCTGAGCCATTCCAAGATTGGGACCAGTGTTTGTGAATTTTTAGATTAAGAATTTATCAGTACCTTCTCCGACTGTGTCATCTTGTATGCACTTAATTTCTTTATGGTCGTGTTTGCACCTCCTTCCATCCTTTTTCATATAAATTCTATGCTTTCAAATGTGTAATTAACTTCATCTGTTGGGCTGACCGTCTCCTATACAGTTCTAAAGCGCTTATATTTTTTTTTATTCAATTAAATGACTGTTGACTTTGAGTTATCGCTGTGAACTACAGTATCATTTGCGTTAGTAATAAGCTAGTGTCTGATCTGGATGATATTATTATGATACATTACGTATTATATGAAAATGCGATGGCAAATGTTATGGGAGCCATCTTGAAAACAGAAACATTAAAGTCACTATCGTTACTATAAAATGTACTCGATTTTATATCGACTGCTTTGGCGATATTCAGATTTGACGTCATGGCAATATTGGAAACCCAAGGTCAAGACGTTGTTGCGTAGCAAAAAGGTCCTAAAATTTAAGTGTATTATCAAATATTCATTGAAAAGCGTAACGATGTTCATACGCTTATAGAGCTTTATTTTCACTTATCTTTTCAGTCAAAAAACGTCCACTGCTAACACGGGCCTCCTGCAGCGTGAATTCTTCCAAATGAATTCTTGGGTTGGGATCTAGGCATCGCTTTTTTAAAAGTACTTGGTATAATGTTATTATTATTTATTTTTTATGAATTTCTCCACGGAAAGAATTAATCTGTTCTCCTATATTCACCGTGTTTTTAAGTTTTTCGCCAATTTTTCAGTTTTAAAATAATTGATTAGAAAATTTTAAAGTTATTTGTCTTTCCTTTTATATCTCACAGAGTAAAATGTTTTCAAAGAGACACATCAAACCAAACGGTTCCCGAATGTATACTTTATTACACGACTGCCCCAAAAAGGAGTGTTATGTTTTCAGGGTTCATGTATGTATGTATGTATGTATGTGAGTTTCTTTATTCCACCATAACTTCTAAATGGCTTTACTGATTTACATGTATGAGGTATCGTTAGAATCCTTGTTTCGTCCCGAGTAACATAGGCTATTGAAAAAATATAGAAATGCAATGTGGTGGGTATGATAATTAAATGAACACCCACCCAATTTAAAAAAATAAAAATAATCTGTTAATGCATGTGATTATCATCTAGGATTTGATAAGTGGATTTCAAAAATATAAATATGTTACACTGTTAATCGAAACTGTCGAGTACAAAAAAAAAAAAACATTTTTGACATTTGGTTACGAAATCCCAATTAATATTATTAATTAATATAAGAAATCAGCCAAGTACAAGTCAGTCATGTGCGTGAAGGATTTTCGAACCATTGTACAATGAACACTAAGTACATGTAACAAGAACCAACTTTGTCGATTAAAAAAAAATGATAACATAAACTATATACAATAATAGCCTACCGAGTGTTTGAAAGTTTAGTGAATCAATTGTACTTTATCTACTTAATAGAACATTAACGTTGGTCACGGCTTAGTAAATGGCGCTATCCCACAAAGGGAACAACCAGGTATGGTACACGGATGGCTCTAAAATGAACACCGGTACAGGAGCGGGGGGTACACAGCGACAACTGCAATCTTAGCCTAAGCATGGGCAAAATGGCGACGGTCTTCCAAGCAGAGACCTATGCTATAATCGGGTGCGCGCAGGAAATACTAGACTGTGGCACCGAAGGGGACACTGTCTACATTTTAAGCGACAGCCAAGCAATACTTAAGGCACTCACATCCAATAAAGTGGATTCTGGGCTGATACTAAACTTATTAAATATTAAACCGGAAAGGAAGGCGCAACAAGGTCAGATTGATTTAAGTGCCAGGTCATACAGGAGTAGAAGGTAATAAAAGAGCCGACACTCTGGCAAGGAAAGGATCCGAGACACCCCTATACGGACCGGAACCCTTCATAGGACTTTCACCAAGGGACATCAACCAAGGTTTGAAAAGGGCTGCGTTAGAAATACACAGCACACACTGGCGCAATACAACAGGCCAGAAGCATGTAAAACTATTTCTCAATGACATAGATAAGGATTGGACTCAAAAACAATGGAGGTACAGCAGATCACAGCTCCGAACAATCACAGGAGTCTTCACGGGGCACTATGCCACTAACAAACTGCTCCACAACATGGGACTAGCAAGCGACCCGACTTGCAGGATCTGTTGAGATGCAGAGGAGACAATGCTACACTGTACAGCACTAGGCTCCAAAAGATTAGAGTATCTGGGCCAACCATTTCCAAGACCACGACAAGACTACAGGCTCAGCCCCATCAAGGCCATACTGGGATTCATGAAGAAGGTGCACGGAGGGCTAGGGGTTGAGTAGACAGGACGGGCATACCACAAAAGATCCAGAAGGGTCGAAGTGCTCTGGCCCAGGGCCAGCCCGAAAACAAGATAAGATAAGATAAATGGCGCTATGGTGATCGTTCGAAAAATCGAATGGCCATTGCTACTCCGTGACCAACTAGAACCAGAAGAATTACCACAAGCCGTCTTCGTAGAGTTTGACGACAAGTCAGTACGTGGCAACACTATTGCTATGGGTGTCAAAATTGAACAGTACAGTCGAATTTGACGGGCTAAGGAGTAATGGAAAAGTAGAGTGCCGCATGCTACCGCTTATATTATGTTGGGCCGTGACAGTCCACAAGTTACAAGGGACAACACTGGACAGAGCCTTCGAGGACCTAGGCCCAAAAATTTTAGCCAAAAGGCAAGCTTATGTTGCGCTTAGTCGCGTGAGGCAACTAGAAGGTTTGGGAACCAGCGTTTTGGATCCACGTAAAGTGATTCACGAGCCACACGACAGGAAGTCTCTTGATGAATTTCATCGCCTCAGAAATCTTCAACAATTCTATATGAAGCGATTAATCTTCATCTCTTCTTGTGATCGTATAAATGCTTAGAAACTATATTGTGATGCATGGCATGTTTTAAAATTAAACTTATCACTAAAAGGTTTAAAATAAAAATAAATAATTTAAAAAATTAAAAAACACGACTGCCATGTCAAAAAAACGAACTAAAAAGCAAAAAACAAGATGTTAGTTAAACTATATAAATAAAAATGAAAGTTGTCACTCATTCACTTACTGACTAAACACGATGTCTCGAAAACTACTTGATCTACAAAACAAAATTTTTCATCGCAGTCGGGGGACTTTTTATATAAGAAAGTATTCTACAGACTGGTCCCCCGACGGCGATGAAAAATTTTGTTTTGTAGATCAAGTAGTTTTCGAGACATCGTGTTTAGTCAGTAAGTGAATGAGTGACAACTTTCATTTTTATTTATATAGTTTAACTAACATCTTGTTTTTTGCTTTTTAGTTCGTTTTTTTGACATGGCAGTCGTGTTTTTTAATTTTTTAAATTATTTATTTTTTTTATCTTTATGCTCATATGTATGGAAATTTTCGCCATTTGCATCGACAAAATACACACGAAATGGAATCACTTCCATTACGACAAATTTGTATTGGTCTGTCGCTTTGGTTTTGGCTGTTGGCGAATTCTGTTCTGAATGACATCAGTCATATTTTTTCTTACTTTTACGATGTCGGCAAAATGATTTATGTCCACAAATAGGCGACTCTCCATTGAATTTGCCAGTTTTATTATGAACCATTACTAGATTTTTGCTCGTTAGGTTTTGTTGGATAAAATGTACCTACTCTCTCTTAAGTAGATATCATCAGTCTATGAGCAAGTAAGCACTTAAAAGTATTATACACTCCATCTTGTTTTGACAAGGCTGCGTGTTGTTTTTTTGTGTTTAATGATTTGTAAATTTTAAATGGACCGTGTATAAACTATTGCAAAACATCTAAAGAACTTTGATACTAATTATAAAGGAAACCCGTGGTCTTAGAGCTCAAAGGGCAACTGAAGGACACAGGTATGGTTTTAGTCAGTAAAAGTCTGATACGCATCTATCATTAGATGATTTCCCACCTTAAAAAATACTCGGGCGAAACTCCGCTGCCGCGACAGCATGGCGGACAGAGCTCCGGCGAGTTCTCATGGAGAAATGACGACAGCGACTGTCGCGATCCAGTGCTGGGCACGCCACAATTATGGCGGTAAGTCCCCTCTTTGAGGCGTGGTTGGAAATACCTCACGGCATCCTCACCTTCCGATTGACGCAGGTTCTCACCGAACACGGTAAGTTCGGGAAGTTCCTACACCGGATTCGTGCGGAAGCGACGCCTGGGTGTCGCCACTGTGTGGACCGCCCGGAGGACACGGTGGAGCACACGGTGGAGGTGTGCCCCGGTTGGGCAGAGCAACGCCGTGTCCTTGTGGGGGCAATCGGCGGCGGCAATCTCTCGCGCCGGGCCTTGGTACAGGCCATGGTCCGGAGCGAGGAAGAATGGCAGGCGGTCGCCTTCTTCTGTGAAGCAGTAATGCTAGCAAAGGAGGTGGCCGATCGCGTGAGGAAACGGTCCTCACGCCCTTACCGCCGCTGGGATTCCGATCCCGATTTCCGGCCACCGTAGGCGTGGGCTTGCGGACAGCGAGCAATGGGTGGCTCGCCGTCCGACCGTCCGATAACCGTCCGGACCGAGCCCAAGTCGTCGACGGCGCGTATTGTTCCACGCGCGCCTTAGGGAGATGTCAGCAAATCGTAGGGGCCCAGCAGGGTCGAAGCCTACTGGGGCCATGGGTAGTGTGAAAACGAAATCCGGGGCCCTGGGACGAAGGCAACGAAGGAACAGGAGTGGGTTTTTAGTCAGTAAAAGTCTGACACTATTTCTCGCTTCGCGCGAGATTTGTGATTAGATGATTTTCACACCTAAAAAAAAAAAACCTTAAAAAATGCTGCATTTTTATATCTTACAGCTCTATATATTGAATCACTTTGTTTAGACAATTCCTTGATTTAGTGCTTTCAATAATTAGTCCATCAAACAGTGTACCCTTTCAGGTTTTCTTTCCGAATAAAAATTACCTTTTTATAAGATTCTCAAAGCAAAGTAAATATTTAAGAAGAAAACAAAATACTGCTGTTATTGCACCGCTTCCTGCATCTGCTACCAAAGAAGCTTCATATTTTATTACTAACCTGGCCACATTTCTACCTGATGAATAATACAATAAAACACAGCTTTTGTTTGTACAAAAGCTTTATTGTGAGTGGAAACAATAAGTTAGTCTAAAATAGGTCTTAAGTGGTCCTTCCTTTTATGATCAATTTTAGACAATCTTTAAGCACAATGTCATTTATACGGGCTATATGATGAATCAAATCTTTTATTTTATATTTATACAGCTCATACTACTACGCAGTCATATGGGCTGTAGACAGAGCTGGCTGTTAGAGTAGGTACGTTTACAGTTATTTTTTTTTTTCATATTTTTAATGGTCAAAGTCCGAATAAGTCCATAAATAATGACAAATAAAACTCACTATGGAGTCAACTTTGAAAACATACTTATTCCAATAAATAAACTGTTTGGGGTCTACAGCCATTACAAGTGAGTTCATTTGAAATTATTTACTCAATGTGAGTTTATTTCTTGAAGCCAAACTTCATGATGAAGCATTATTGGTCTTATGATTTTGTTATTTGACATGAATGTTGATTTGAATAATTAGCCCAAATGTAATAATCAGACTGAACTATTTCCGATATGAAGGGAAGAAAATATAAGAGTTTTATTTATTTGACACTACACACATAATGTCATAACAGTACACGAAAGTGTCTGTATTAATCGATAAAATCACGTATCTTGTATAGGACCTTCTTTAATTTGATTTTTTTTTATAGTGGCTGTAGAAATACACTCTGGCAAAATTTAAATTACCTGCCTGTTACGGGTTATAAGAAGCACGGTGACTAACAGACGGAATGGTCTGTCGATTTATCACTTAGTAATAAAGATCAATTGATTACCCTTAGGGCTATATCTCACCGGAACACCATGGCAGTGCGACCAGTTGTGCCTAAACCACTAACTGGATAGGTCCACTTAAATCTGTGTGGTTCTTTCTTTATAAGACCATCTGAGACGCTTATCTGAATGGTTCTCATATGATTTGACCATTACAGGTTTACTGACCCCTGAGTTTGTTTTGGTGTTTCTTCTCAGGGTAGTCAGCTAGGAAACACCGACCTCATATAGTTTAAATTGACGAAAAAAAAAAAATTACGTGTGGAAGTGTTTTTTTAAAACTTATTTGCAAATTAAATATCATTTATATACACCGTGTAATTGACAGGTTGGCAAAAACTGAAACAGTAGCTTCATGACCATGATTATGACTGAAAAACGTTGGAATTTTCTTCAGGAAAATTGTCGAATTTTCCGACCGTTTTTCAACTAGATTTGTGTTCTATTTATTTGTTACAACAAAATCCAGCCCAAAAACACAATTTTAGTGAAAAAAAAGCAAAAAACTTAAATTCGGCAATGTAATCGTAAAAGAAAATTCATACAACTCGCGGGGAATCAGCTGTTAGCCGTAAAAGTTTACTGAACTCCGTAGTACCTACGACAGACAGAGACAGCATACCGCTCGCTCGCTGGCTCCTTTTGTGTGGTGCACGGGTCGTGCGGCTTTGACGCGCCGACGCGGCGACGCTGCTAGGGTTGTACCGCGTACGGAATTTAATACTTGTAATTCTATTTTCTTTATGTAAAATGCTTTAATAATAATTAGATACTCAGGAGTATGATTACTTTACCTATTATTTCTTAATTCCAAAAACCTTATTTTAAATTGTTTGCTTTAGACAATTTAGTGGGACATAAAACATAAAAACAATGTGTCAATATTGCCAGATTCACATTCTACCTGTCAATCCCTGAGCGAAAGCCGGCGTTCGCGCGTGTAGTTACGAAAAGCTTTGCTTATTTTCGATTTTTACATACTATAATGAAAACTTCTTATTTACGTTCTTGAATAAATACCCTATAAAAAAAAAACTTAATTTATAATCTATGCGAACGCCGACGTTTGCTTAGTGTTTAGAAAATGCGCAAAATCGCGCGCATGCTGCTAGGGGATTGACAGGTACTAGGTTTAAACTTGGAAGCAGAACCATGAGTAAAAGTTACAAAAGATAGCGGTTAATAACAATGTTTATCATACGATTACGATACGATTATTTTTCAATACCTAGTTCTTCATCTTTATCTCAATCGCAGGCCGACCACTGTAACTACTGCGCCATGGGCACCTCGACTAACGTACTTACTATTACCGAAATAAAAATGTTTAATTTCATACCATGTGGGCAGCCCTAATTGCTACACGTGTCACACACACTCTCAAAGGTGTGCCGACAAACGAAACCATTAGCCGAGGCGCTTTGCCGCCATTTAATTCAGTTTGCCGCGATTGCTGGTCAATGCTGGTGCGTTCTGGACGTCTATTTCGTTTTCTTTCAACTGTCGAGAGTTCGGGACTGTGTATTGCGTTCAGTTGAGTTGTGTGTTTTTGTGTTGTGTGGTATCGTCATGAATCGGCGTAATGAAACGTTTAGTGCTCGCGAATATGGCCAGATGTTAATGTGCTTGGGTGAAGCTAGAGGAAACGCGTCGTTGGCATTAAGGCTCTATGTTCAAAGACACCCAAATGAACGACATCCAGCTAATAGTCGTACTATCACAAGGGCATATCAACGTGTTTTAGAAAATTTACCTATTGTGCCGCGTCAGGAAGGTTCTGGAAGGACAATCCGTGCTCGTTCTGAGCAGGCGATTTTAGATGTTGTCCGTCGAAATCCGCGTTTGGGAACCCGTACTGCTGCAAAACTTGTAAGGCGTAATAACGGACCCCGTGTTTCACATCGTTGAACCAAAAACTCAATGAGGATGTGACAATGATACCTCGTCTCCATGCCGAAAGCCTGCGTAGAGCACAACTGTGCGTGCAGCTCGGAGGCAACCACTTTGAGCCATGCCTTATACGACCCGAGAGACTTTAATTTAGGTAACTGACTATTTTAATTTTTGATAGGTTTTGAATTCGTGTTAAAAATTTTTGATAGGTGTGTTTGTGTGTGTAGTGTACTATGTATTTATTCCAAACTGGTACTTCGGGACGTGGACCTTACGTCCCGAAGTACCTACCTATTAGTATGAATGAACAATGCGCGAGGTACAGGGTCGCGCGCGTATCGATATATTCGTTATACATTGCGTAGCCGAAATAAAATTGAAAATTGAAAAACGTTCACCTATCATTTCCGGGAAAATATTTCACTATCAAAATATTAACAATACCAGTCTGAATTCATACTTTTCGTTTTTGCCAACCTGTCAATTACACGCTGTATATATATATTTTTTTTATTTTTTTTTTATTTTTTTTTTTTTTTACTGGTACGCAAAATCAATTGAACTATAAATTGCAAATAACCCAGTAACTTTCTTGAAAGAAGACAAAGCCAATAAAGAAGACTCTATTAATAAACCCAATAAACAAAAGGCATATAACAACCTATTTAATTACTTGTGCGTCAATCATTGCCATGAAAGACTTGGGATGCTGTACAAAATCAATCAAAACCATTACTTCAAGTTTAAACTTCCTGATTAAAACGAAACCTTTAAACTGGTTTTAATATACCTAAAGTTCGAAATATATGTAGATTAATTTGTTATAATTTTCTGTCCATTATTTCTGTACTGGTCTACATTGTCTCGCATATATGAAAACTGTAACAATTGTCTCCATAGAAAACAACCGATTGGAACCGTGTCACTAGATTCTAACATTTTATCAGTGCATATCGAATCGTTTGCGTGAATTTGGAATAGAAAAACTGCCCTTTCATTTTTAAATTGGTTTAATTTTATACATTTGGCAATTTGTTTAGTATAATACCTGTATATAGGCAACGAAGCTGTATTTTTTATTGAGTCATTTTATTTTTTTTATTTAAAATTCACTTAATAAAAAAATATGATGTATAGCATCGAGATATAAGTACTAACGTACTAGAGAAGCTACGTCAAATAACTGAATTGTCCTATTTTCGTAATTTGAATCTTTAGTTGGCTGCAGCGCTAAAATAATAACAATTCGTCTGAAACCGTAACTAATTTACCACAGCGCTAGATTTGCTGCGGAAGTGTATTTATTCTCGGCAAAAAGGTCTTAAGCGCCATATAAATCACGGCACTTACGCGTTTTCTTCGACAAAGTGCGGCGCGATCGCCGCAGTTGAACGAGACAAAGTAGGAATTTACGGTGTCTTCTCTAGTACGTTAGTACTTATATCTCGATGATGTAATAGTGTTACCAACCCAAACAGACAAAAAGTAGAAAAAGCATAAAAATGATTGAACTACAAATTTTACAAAATCTTATTGTTACAACTTGCCTGCTGCGGTCTTCCCGTTCGATTATAATTAGGTGTCTTCAAGCTTAGAGTTAATAGGCTCTTAATAAACTAGTGCACCTCACCATTAACGATTGCATCACTACTTACCATCAGGTGGGATCGCAGTCAAGCACTAGTTACTACAACAGCTACTGTTTGATAATTATCATCGTCATCCCCATTTTAACCGAAAGACGTCCACACAAGCTTATGTTTCGCCTAAGTGCCACAATGACTCGTTGCATCTCGTATCGGATTCCCGTGACCTGCACTGGGTCTCCGATCCACGTTGTGAGTGGCCTTCCAACGTTATGTTTTCCGGTACTATTTTTCACCTCATCGACTATCTGTTCTGCGAGCAATGTGCCTTGCCCACTGCTCTTCAGTTTGGCGATTCTTCGGGCTATGTTGATAACCTTGGTTGTCCTGCGGATATCATCTTTCTTATTCTCTCTCCATTGCCTTTTGGGTAAATTCGAGGCTTCTGACGCCCGTTCAGGCAATCATCTAACTAATGTAATAACTATTTTTCATATATTTTCTTCTTTATGGAGGAAGAGTAAAATGTGGCAACAGTGTATTTTTTTTTTAATGTGTCGAACTAAGTAGTTTTCTACAAGAAGTGATAGTGATTACAATATCTTTGTAACAATCATTTTGTACTTAACTTATCTGCTTGATTACAATGATAATAATAGAGGTGAAAGTCTTTCTACTATGAATGGATTTAGATAAAATTTAGCACACGATTAGACCATATTTTATCCAGGAACTTTGGATACTTTTTATTCCAGGAGTATTGTACAGATACCGGCACGGATCTTGAGCGCTGACTTCTGTTCTACTTGCGCAGAAGTACGCAGAAGTGAAATATCGGGTCTCTTTGGTGGTATGAAAAGAGATGCGGGGGCGGGGAATGCAATCCTTGTACAGTGATTGGCTCGCCGATGTTGTACGATGCGCAAAGCGATCCCCGCGCTTTCGCCAAGCGCTCAAGATTCGTGCTGCTATCTGTACCTTACAATATTTTTTTTTTCTTTGTATTTTCATGTAGGCGAAGCCACTGGCGGACTCTAGTAGAAAATGAAAGAATATTGTATTTGTTTTAAACCTCTAGCTTAGGTTTGTTATATTTTGCAGTCTTTAAGAGGATATTTGCGTTCGACGTGGCTGCGCTTTAATATTTTGTCCGCGTTGAAATTCTTTGACGGGAAATTTCTAGCAAAAACTGTTGAGTTTAGTTCAGGAATATCTGATAAAAGTGATCTAAAGTAAGAAAATTATAAGAAAATTGCGTTGAAAAAGTAATAATGATTATGATGATAACTTTTTTTAAAATTCATATAAACCAGTGCTTGACTGCGATCCCACCTGATGGTAAGCAGAGATGCAATCATTGATGGGGAAGCGCACTAGTTTGTTAAGAGCCTATAACTACATTAAACATATGTATGCCATCACACCTGCATAGTTTTTCGTAAATTAAATTAGCCATAATAAGTGTAAAGAATATATAAGCTACACACAATAAAATTTAATAACAATCCCAATCAGAAACTAACTATAAAATATGATGTTATCTAACTAACTATAGAAACAGCTAACTTCAAAATTGACAACACTAAATTCAAATACTAATTTTCTAATGCTGATTGTCATGCCTTGACATTTGAAAACAGATGGATATAAAACTGTTTAATTGAAAATCGATTAAATAAAGCTAAAGCTTTTGTCACTCAAAACACGTAACATATAACGTTGTGTGACACCACATATTCAAAATGCAACACGCGTCGCTGGAATGGAGCAGTATCTATTTGAATTTTTTTTTTATTATGCGATCATTTAATTTTGTTAGTGCACTGATTGGTCTCTTCTGTCTGTGCTTCTTAATTCACTGTTTCTATTTTTGCATCCACGTTTTTTGCTTTCTCAATTATTAATATGTTTATAGAAATAAATATAAAGCCCCTTTCTAACCCTTCTTCACTTCGGCAAGTTGCAACGGGCCATTATAGAATCTTAAACTGTGCGCCAGACACAAACTTCGCCTCTCGCTCCAACCGGAACGGGTGAAGTCATTTATACAATTTAATTTCCCATTACAACAACGATTCTTAGACAACGTCATTTTGTCATTTCTATATTATGTACCATATGAATGGTACATAATTATGATAGAAATGACAGTTCACACGGTCGTATACTCCTAAATTCATAACAGTTTTTTTTTTTAAATAAGCAGTAACATAACTTTATTAAGTGCATTCTATAACTCCTAAAATCCCTGATGTGTTGTATCGTTAGGTACTGGCCATGTATATTTATAAAACAGAAGCGCACTGTATTAATATTTCATTCTTTATGTCGATCACCCCAACACGTTTCTTTCAATACTGTAAAATGCCATAAAATTTTTGCAACATATATAGATAAAATCGTATGTGACCTGTAAAGTAGAAATGCAAATAAGAACCTTATGGCCCTTTTAAAACAGTTCATTATACTACAAGTAGAGAAGAAGAGAAGAGAAGTAGTAGAGTAGTTGGGTTTACTTCACAATGTCTAAGAAATGACCTTTGAAATAGCCAGGCAAAGTTAATGGTATTTCCTCTATTTTGCCTAGGCAAGAATATTGCAGTCAAAATGTATTTTCAAATTAACAGATTTGGTAGCGTAGCATATTGATATAGTATTCATATTTATGAAGACTATAGAGTCTAAAACGTTTTTTTTATTTTTTATTTTGGGAGGTAGGCAAAGTAGAGCAGTTACGTTAATTTCTGCCGAACCCACAATTCAATGCACAATAGAAAGTATCCCAACTATCGAAGGGGTCCACACTGTCGAGCGAATATCGCTCTAAAAGAACGTGACCATTTATTTTATAATGAATTTATTTCTGGAAAAGATTTTGGTTGGTGATTATAAATTTATTTTTGATGTTGAAGCTTACTTCTAATAATTTCTTTTTTGTGTTCATTATAATAATGTTTAACTAAGTTCTGTTTACTATATTTTATTCTTGTTTATTTTATTCAAATTAAGTACATATTACGCTACGATCTACGTTCGGCTTCCATTGTTTACAATTCTAAATTTTTAAATTCCTCTCTTGTGTATTCGTTTTAATATCAACAACAATGTTTATTTTTAACGCACATTTACTAATAGCCTGTGCGTCACCTACATGGTGTCTAGTTACTACATTCAATGATAGATGGCGTTTTGCGCTGACGTCACGTTTCTGAATCGCGGTGTTAAGATTCTCCACGAACGAATGACTACCCCGGAGTTTTAGTTTTACGGTATCGCTTCTCGGCCTTTTGGCTAAGATCAAAGTGTAGTATCTGTTCTTTTCAGCTTAATATCTGAAAGTTCCCTCACTGAGGGACCAGTATATTAAACTGATTTTTGTAAGCTGACGGGATGTTCGGGGCTCGCTCCACTCCCGTCACGGGTCGGCCCGGCATTGCAGTGCCGCCGGGATCGGCCCACATTATTACCTTATCAATGCTTCTTGCTTCATAAATATATCAGACATGAGTAATCAGTATATTGAAGACTCAATTACTCTGCAATCTTTGGATCCGGTTTTTTTAGTTTTCACCAAATTATTAAAATCTCCATAAAACTCAACGCCGTTACACGCCACTCGCGCATTTAAATTAGCAGCCACCGGTCACAAGTGGCTAGTTGCCGCTTCTAGCTTCTCGTGGTGGTGTTTGTGGCCGTGGCATGTGGCGTGTGTGTGCGGCGACACTAAGAATCCGATACGACCTCCGCGACACGACTTCCCCGCATTCACTAAAACGACGATATCTCAAAAAATACACGTCTTAGGTTTGCAAACCTTAAGTTCCTGAAATTTTTATGAAATACGCTATCTAATTATGTAGAGTTTTGTGTAGAATTGTAATGTATTACTAATTTAACTTAATTTATTCCTTGGGCCAATCTACTCGAAAGTTAGGTCTAATGGTAACTTAAGTAAACAAAATAGGTTTTCATTATTCATGAATAATACTGTCATTATTATTTTTTCAAAACTACCCTCGAATACGATTTCAAGAGTGTTTATTTTTCGGTGAGAATATCATCTAATGAAAAATCTCGCTCTTGGGCGGAGTGGGAGATAGTGTCACACTTTTACTGACTAAAAACCCACTCCTGTTCCTTCGTTGCCTTTCGTATCAGGGCCAAGTCTTCCCAAAGTTTTGATGGAAACATTCTGGCGAACGTAGTTTTTGCTGGCAAATATTAATTAGAATACTGGATTTTACATAAAAGTCATTATCCAAAAATATTTTACTGTTGTCTGTTATTTTTGGTACACAAAAGAAAATTCCTAGAAGCAAAGCCCTTTGTCTTATTAAAATATTTATTCAAGTACCAGCCAGATTGTACATTGTTAATAATTTTCGCGTGCGGTAGGGTTATATTACAATACCGTATAATAATTCGGTCAATATTAATAGTCTGGCCATTTAAAAACGGTGTGGGCGAGAATTTCGTACAATATTTTGAAGTAAAGGTTAATTAAAGGGTTTGTTTTTGGTATATAAGAGAAGGAGTGGGTGGTTAAATGTGTATTAATTATATCTGTATTTAGGTATTGTGTCATGTAGATTCAGTAATTAGATTTGTTAGTTTTAAATCATAAATGATGATGATGATGATGATGATGCTGCGTAAGCGAACGACGTGACCTTCCGCCGCGCCGCTCCTTTGATGACTACCATTCCACTGCGCACACGATGTTGGAAAGTAGCAGATTTTGGACTAATTGTTCTCCAGTGGTGTAGTTGCTGCAAGGCGTTCCGATGTGAGGATAAAAATAAATAAGTAATTAAAATAAAAGGCTTTACCTTTTGTTTTAAAGTACATTTTGTTTTAAAGTATATTTATAGTTTTTAAAGATTCCAGTATTTTATTTGAGTCTAGCGGACCCGGCGAACTTCGTACCACCTAATAGTAAGGATAACGCCATCTACTGGCATTACCATAACAACATGATTCAATTTAAAATGACATTTTAATTAGAGATGGCGTTGTATTCGATTTTTTTTTCGTAAATTTTTCCATATTTTCTCATCGTTCAAACCTTCCCTGGACTATCACAAATATTTCAAGACTAAAATTAGCCAAATCGGTCCAGCCGTTCTCGAGTTTTAGCGAGACTAACGAACAGCTTTTCATCTTTATGTATATATAGATATCTGAAATCCACAATACAGTAATTGGGTAACACTATACCCCTGGGTAAGACTTTTGTTCGATTTTCTGGTATCTAGCTATCCGTTATGTTTCTCATATTTTATGTGTATACATGACAGCCGGTACCAATGGCTTCAAGAGCATGGAATGGAGGTGTCTCGATATGTAATGGATGATCATTCATCCACAAACCGGCCTCAACAAGCGTCGTTTTTATTTAATTGTTGGTAGGCTAGCACTTGACCAAAAAAGCAATGATGTGGTCGGTCACGGAGCACGATTATCTAGAAGTGACCTATTCAATCTTAACTTAAAGATCCCCAAGTTGTAGCTATCAGGAAATACAGACTGCGGCAAGGAATTCCATCCCTTAGTTGTACGCACAATGAATGTGTTCCCAAAATGTTTTATGCGTCTATCGGGTTGTCAGCCAACGTACCGTTGGCGTATCGCCATACGCCTGGTGGTTTGATGGTTGAACAGGCCTGGCGGAATTAAGCTATGTGGTTCCGACGCTCACTCCGAGCCTTGTTTAACCTTGAAGTTCGTTATTACTTAGCCACGAGCTTTTAAGCATATCTAATATATAAAATTCTCGTGTCACGGTGTTCGAACTTGAACTCCTCCGAAACGGCTCGACCGATTCTCATGAAATTTTGTGAGCATATTGAGTAGGTCTGAGAATCGACCAACATCTATTTTTTTTTTTTTTTTTTTTTATTTATATGGCAGAACAACGTTTGCCGGCTCAGCTAGTCTCTTTATATAAATGCTTAATAGATAAAATCTATCTTTCCACACGAACAAAAGGTAGCGTTAAAAGATATCGTTAAGTCAGACAGTTGGACCGAGTGAAGCATAAAACGCTGTGAATTTATCACGAACGTACCGTTAACGCCTTTACTATAGCTAGACATTTGTTAGTGTTATTGTAGTGACGACTTCTTCATCTGTGCTATGTCAGATAGCTTCTTGTCTGGGAAAATTGAAACAGGTAATAGATGGCAACTGTATTTTTATTAGAAAATTATGAGAGAAATTAAGAGCAGTGGTGGCCGAGTAAGAGCAGTGGTGGCCGAGTGGTAACGGCCCTGACTTACGAGTTGTAGGTCGCGAGTTCAAACCCAGCCAGGCGCATTACTTTGTGTAATTTATTTCATCACCACTGCTCTAAAAACGGTGAAGGAAAACATCGTGAGAAAACCGGCATGTCCTAGAACCAAAAATTCGAAGACATGTGACATCCACCAACCCGCACTGGGCCCGCGTGGTGGATTACGGCCCATTCCCTCTCCTAGAGAGGAGGCCTGAGTCCCAACAGTGGGAACATTATAAGGCCGACTATGCTATTTTTTTTTTTTACACCACCAGCTCGATAATGCCCTTTTTTATGTCATACAACTCTCACCTAATGGTAGTCATTCTGTCCCTAGGGATCTAATGTAGTATAGTCTTTCCCTAGGGAATAGCCAAGTTACGATCGTTTCGTTTGCTTCGAACGCCTCGAGTAGGCCACGACTCCAATTCCCTTGTTCTGACCAAGTGTTTGAGCATTCAGATGACGTCAGAACAAAGGAATCAGAGGCGTGGCCTACTCGAGGCGTTCGAAGCAAACGAAACGATCGTAACTTGGCTAGGGGGGTAGGAGTCAGAGAATGCAAAGAGCCATACTAATAGTAGATTATGTGACTAGGGGATAAAGCAGTGTCTTTAAGTCGCGGGCGGCATGTTGAATTCCTAACGAAACGAAGGTTGCAAATTTTAATCCCGAGCGGTAGTGAGGGATTTATATAATTAACTCCCGAACATTGTGAGGGAGTTAATAAAGAAACCTGAGTGAAGTGAGGAATTCAAGCCACCCAAGACAAAGACAGCTTTATCCCCATGTTGGATACTCTACTTTTTACACCATCTGTGAGATAATTAAAAGATAATTTAGTAAAACAAATCATATATTAGAGAAATATAAGTATTATGTACAAGTTTATCTTAACTATCACTCAACACGTCTTGAGATTTGAAACAAACATTCACTACTCTAAGATTCTACAGTTTCAATTTTCTTTATCGCGCTTTTTCATTACCTACTTTCTTTCGAAACTCGTCATTAACCACGACCACGTTTTATTCTGTTTTTTTTTGTTAGTGGCCAGTTTGAATTTTGAATAAACTTGTTTGATGCATATACATTTTAGTTCACTTATTGTTGACGATTTTTGACGTTCCAAATTCAAATCTCATTATTCCCTAGGGATCGTCCATACTGCATTATCTCCCTAGGGACAGAATGACTTGCTTTAAGTGATGGTTGTATGACATATAAACGGGCATTATCGAGCAGGTGGTGTAAAAAAGTATCTTCGTTCCCATCTTACCATTCATTAAGAGCATAATATTAAAACAACATTATATGCTAACATACAACACTTCATCCTCACAGGGTAAGAGAAGGTACAACCCCGTAGATCGCCCAAACATTCGCCTTCCAACCAAATTTTCGAAGCATTTCTTCTGCCATATTGGTGGCTTTCTTTACGAATGTGGAAAAAGTGCCTCGATATTGAAATCTTTACAGTTCAGATTAAGCGTATTGCCTCGTCGGTTATACCGAGTACATCTAAGGATTGGAAAAATTTGCCTGCTGCGGTCTTCCCGTCCGATTATAACTTAGGTGTTTTCAAGGCTAGAGTGAACAGGCTCTTAATAAAATAGTGCGTGGTCGCTTACAATGGGCGTCATGATGATCGAATCAGAAATGAAGATATCCGCAGGAAAACCAAGGTGGCCGACATAGCATGAAGAATCGCCAAACTTAAGTGGCAGGGCACATTGTACGCAGAAGAGATTGTCGATGGGGACGAAATGTTCTGGAGTGGCGACCGCGTACCTGAAGACGCAGCATTGGAAGGCCACCCACAAGGTGGACCTGGTTAGGTTCGGATTGGTCGTTATGGCGACGCTTGGGGGAGGCCTATGTTCAACAGTGGACGTCTTTTGACTGAAATTATAATGATGATGAAAATAGTGTGCCTCACCATCAACGATTGCATCACTGTTTACCATCAGGTTTTTTTCAATATTTATCGGTTTTTTTTTACATCATCTCATAGTTTGCGTCTAGAGCAACAAATTCTTTCCCGAAAAGTTTTTCATCCGAAAGAAATTAAAAAGCTCCTAACTCAAAAACAGTGCGTCGTAGGACCATGCTTCTCAGAACCTAAATGGTTTCTATAGTTAAGGTCAACCTGATACTGCAATAAAATTGGTAAGATTTCGAAAAAAAAATTATTATATTTTTGAAAAATTTTCTAAGTCCTCCAACCCTTTGTCCAGAAGTGGAATGTAAGTTAGATTAGATTTGGTCTCGTAGCGTATCCTTCCCCATTTTTGCAATTAACAAACTTTTATTTAACTTACTGTGTTTGTATGTTTGTTTAGGTTAAGTCTTGTAAGTTGATTTAGAACCTCTTCCTCTTATGCTACAGAGTTGGATTTCACATTTTGGTTCAGTTTTGATGATATTACATTTTCATAAAAGGCATGACTTGAATTGACTTCTAGGATTAGCCCCAGATTAAGGAACTCTTCAACGGTTAACAGCACAGGTAAGCGCGCTCTATCATCGTCTGCATCATCGCTTTCCTTCAGGTGAGATAGCGGTCAAGCGCAAACCTATCAAGAATGAAAAAAAAAAGACTCGAAATTTTGTGTACGTAATTTCTTACGATAGCCGGTATAAAAGTTTGTTTTTGAAAATGTTGTTTAAAAACAAGTTTTTGACAATAATCACACAAAACAAAAATACATCATCTGTGAAAATTTCAACTGTCTAAAGCTTAGATTAGACCGACGCACACGTGTAACATGCCTGATTTGTACGTAGAACGACGTCGCGTGGCGTGGATCAAGTGTAGCTCTATATGTCTAGTTTCCATATAAAATGTATGGAGATCGACGCGCCCAGATCGGTGCGTGTGGCACACGTGAGCGCAGTGTAGTTCTAGCTTTACTATCACGTTTCATGAGAGCAGTCTAGTGACAGACGAAGAGACAGACAGACACAAGGACGGACAGCGGAGTCTTAATTATAGGGTCCCGTTTTGACCTTTTGTGTACGGAACCCTAAAAAGATATCGATCATTTTTACGGAATCACCTTTGTATTTATCTAGCCCTCAGGATCGACATCAGGTGCAGCAAGAACAAAACTTATCCTATAATACGTATGATATATAAAGAGGAACCTTACACCCCAGGGAAATTAGCGTTGCAACCGGGCTTTTTAGGTAATCTTTTTGCAATGGTAGTGTAAACTTATTCTCTTAGGGCTTATACCGATTTTATTAGGGACTAGCTGACCCGGTGAACTTCGTACCGCCTAATAGTAAGGATAACGCCATCTACTGTCATTACCAGAACAGCATAATTCATTTTATAATGACATTTTAAATTAGAGATGGCTTTGTGTTCGGATTTTTTTTCCGTGATTTTTTCTCACCGTTTAAACCTTCTCTGGACTATCTCGAATATTTCAAGACCAAAATCAGCCAAATCTGTTCAGCCTTTTTTGAGTTTTAGCGAGACTAACGAACAGCTATTAATTTATATACATAGAAGATATTCAAGAATATGTTGTTAATTTTTTTTCCCTAAAAAAAAAATTGGTTGCCTGTAAAGTCGGTATACGGGCGAAAGTTTTACGTGACAACGACTTTGAGTGGTAAAATAATTTTAATGTGAATATTCATTCGTATAGTAGGAAGAAGGATGAAATAACGTGCCTCTCACTCGCTCTCATTGTGAGCGCATAACGTGAGCGGAGCGTAACGCAGTTTCTTGAAGTGTCACCCGGCAAACCAATTTATAAGACGTTGTCACGTCAAAACATCGCTAACCTAAAGGAATCATACTATGATGGATCAAATTAGGACACCTCTGAATTTAGTAAAAACTGTGTCAGGGGTAAATATTTGGCATAGGTATGATTAGCCTAAAACGTTTCTGCTTTTACTCGATACTGATTTTATGAGAAGTGATTACTATTTACCACTTTGACCGCACCGGACGACCAGCGTTAGAAGACTTCTCACAAGGTGGACCGATGAGGACTTGGTAAGAGTCGCGGGAATGCTACGGATGCGAGACGCAAAGGACAGGATTCGTTGTGGCGACACTTGGGTTAGGCTTATGTCCTACAGTGGACGTCTTTTGCCTGCAATAATGATGACGATGTTGATGATGATGAATGTCACTTTAAAGATATACAGAACAGGTTGTAAAGTCCTACATATCTTTATTGAAAAGATCCTCCAACCGGTCAGGTGTTATGTCTGGTCCGTGCTACTACCCAATAGTTTATTTCGGACTGTTGCATAATATGTTTTAATCGTGCAAAGAACTCTGATACTAATACAGGATTTTGAATATGCAATAGCTTACTCATGGACAAAATTTTATCTCAATTAGTTGAGCTGTTCAAACGGTGAAGGAAACCTTTTTTTTATTGAATTTAGCAAACTTGCTTAAAATTAATGAAAACGTGCACTATTTTAAGTATCAAAATAGCATTCAATCACGCATTCAGCGTATATAATACAAGTATATGTACATATTTGTATAGATTTGTTATATATGATAATGATTTCAGCCGAAAGACGTCCACTGTTGGACATAGGCACCCAAGTGGCGAGATATCGACCGGTCCTGTGCGTCTCGCATCCACCGCATTCCCGCGACTCTCACTAGGTCGTCGGTCCACCTTGTGGGAGGCCTTTCAACGCTGCGTTTTCCGGTGCGCGGTCGCCACTTTAGAACCTTTCGGCCCCATCGACCATCCGTTCTACGAGCAATGTGCCCTGCCCACTGCCACTTTAGTTTGGCGATTCTTCGGGCTATGTCGGCGACCTTGGTTCTCCTGCGGATATCTTCATTCTTTATGCGATCACGCAAGGAAACTCCGAGCATAGCCCTTTCCATTGCCCTTTGGGTGACTGTAAGCCTTCTGATGAGGCCCATTGTAAGCGACCATATTTCAGTGCCATATGTCATCACTGGCAACACGCACTGGTCTTAGACTCTCGTCTTGAGACACTGTGGTATGTTGGACGAGAAGATACCACGCAGCTTCCCGAACGCTGCCCAGCCGAGTTGGATTCGACGATTGACCCCTTTCTCAAAGTTAGACTTTCTTAGTTGTTATATATACATAAATATATATTTTTTTAAGTTATGTGTCATATTTGTCGTAAATAAATTCTGTTTCTTTCTTTCTTTTCTTCAAAACATCGTGAGGACACCGGCATGTCCTAAAACCAAAAATTCGAAGACATGTGACATCCACCAACCCGCAGTGGGCCCGCGTGGTGGATTACGGCCCATTCCCTCTCCTAGAGAGGAGGCCTGAATCCCAGCAGTGGGAACATTGAAACCCGGGGCCCCGGGATGAAGGCAAAGAAGGGACAGGAGTGGGTTTTTAGTCAGTAAAAGTCTGACACTATCTCACACTCCGCCCAAGAGCGAGATTTGTCATTAGATGATTTTCTCACGTAAAAAAAAAGCAGTGGGAACATTAAAAGGCTGATTATGCTTATATGCTAGTTGAGCTGTTTAGGAGTAATTGATTAACAAACATAAAGACTTTAACTTGTAGGAAACTTGGGCATGCCACAATTATGGCGGTAAGTCCCCTCTTTGAGGCGTGGTTGGAAAGACCTCACGGCGTCCTCACCTTCCGCATGACGCAGGTTCTCACCGAACACGGTAAGTTCGGGAAGTTCCTGCACCGGATTCGTGCGGAAGCGACGCCCGGGTGTCGCCACTGTGTGGAACGCCCGGAGGACACGGTGGAGCACACGGTGGAGGTGTGCCCCGCTTGGGCAGAGCAACGCCGTGTCCTCGTGGGGGCGATCGGCGGCGGCGATCTCTCGCGCCGGGCCTTGGTACAGGCCATGGTCCGGAGCGAGGAGGAGTGGCAGGCGGTCGCCTCCTTCTGCGAAGCAGTAATGCTAGCAAAGGAGGCGGCCGATCGCGTGAGGCAACGGTCCTCACGCCCCAACCGCCGCCGGGATTCCGATCCCGATTTCCGGCCACCGTAGGCGAGGGCTTGCGGACGGCGAGCAATGGGTGGCTCGCCGTCCGATCGTCCGGTAACCGTGGAAACCCGGGGCCCTGGGACGAAGGCAAAGAAGGAACAGGAGTGGGTTTTTAGTCAGTAAAAGTCTGACACTACTTTCCGCTCCGCCCAAGAGCGGGATTTGTCATAAGATGATTTTCCCACCTAAAAAAAAAAAAAAAAAAAACTTGTAGGAAACTAGAAATCTCTTAAACTCGGTTTGCCTGTTGTACCACGTTAAGATTAAAGCTACTCTAGCATTGTAAGCTATTAACTTAAGTAATGTTTTAATAGGTCAAACTTATCTTTAGATTTCTTTATGTCATCTTCACCAGAGCTTTTATGTTAAATTAGTCTGAGATTATTTCCCAACGGGTTTTTTTTTATTGAATTTAGCAAACTTTGATAGTTTAAAACTAATGAAAACATGCACTATTTTAAGTATCAAAATTGAATGCGTACATAATACAAGTATATGTACAACAGGATCACTTTATTGTCCGTCCGTAACGTCTGTCTGTCTGTCAAGACCCTTTATCTCGCCAACGCATGGAGGTATCGAGTTGAAACAATATCAATCACTCTTGTTTGCAAAAAATAAATGATTTATGATTTATAAAATTTTCTCTACTACAGCTTTTCCTTTGACAAAACGTACAAGTACACTACATTGATATTTATCTTCTTAACCTTAATGCGGTTGCTGCAACGAACGAACGAAGATAAGTAGTCGTAGTAGAGTGAACAAAGTACAGAAGATTAATTCCATACAACAAGTGAAAATGCACGCACACATAAGTAGGTACACTTCACGTTCAACACGTGTATGCGCTCTCGTGACTGGCATTTGCTTGAGATTTCCGTAAGTGTAGCTACAAGTGACTCCGTACGATATTTATAAGATAAATAAAAACAGGAATATCGCTAAAAACTCAACAATAAAACAAGTTTCTTGTATGGGGTCTCCGATTTGTTTTTATTGTTGTTTTATTAATAACTAGCGATCCGCCCCGGCTTCGCACGGGTGCAATGCAGATCACTTCATAGTATAAAACAAAGTCGCTTCCCGTTGTCGCTTAGATCTTTAAAACTACGCAACGGATTTTAATGCGGTTTTGTCCAGCATTGCACCAGGGCGGGTCGCTAGTAATAAATTTACTACAGAATGTCTTTATACACAACGTTCACAGATTTTTTGTCATTAGAGAATACAAACATATTTTCTTTTGAGGTTACTCTTGAAAGAGCCGGGAAGTTCCTGCACTGGATTCGTGCGGAAGCGACGCCCGGGTGTCGCCACTGTGTGGACCGCCCGGAGGACACGGTGGAGCATACGGTAAAGGCGTGCCCCGCTTGGGCAGAGCAACGCCGTGTCCTCGTGGGGGCGATCGGCGGCGGCGATCTCTCGCGCCGGGCCTTGGTACAGGCCATGGTCCGGAGCGAAGAGGAGTGGCAGGCGATCTCCTCCTTCTGCGAAGCAGTAATGCTAGCGAAGGAGGCGGCCGATCGCGTGAGGCAACGGCGAGCAATGGGTGGCTCGCCGTCCGACCATCTGGTAACCGTCTGGACCGAGCCCAAGTCGTCGACGGCGCGTGCTGTTCCACGCGCGCCTCAAGGAGATGTAAGCAACTGTAGGGGCCCAGCAGGGTCGAAGCCAACTGGGGCCAAGGGTCTGATTCTGAAAGGAAGACTCGATCCTGGTACGAAAGGCAACGATGGAACAGGAGTGGGTTTTTAGTCAGTAAAAGTCTGACACTATCTCCCGCCCCGCCCAAGAGCGAGATTTGTCATTAGATGATATTCCCACCGAAAAAAACCACCCTTGAGATCGTATTCGAGGGTAGTTTTGAAATAATAATAATGACAGTATTATTCATGAATAATGAAAACCTATTTTGTTTACTTATGTTACCATTAGACTTAACTTTCGATTAGATTGGCCCAAGGAATAAATTAAGTTAAATTAGTAATACATTACAAGGTCAATCTACACAAAACTCTACATAATTAGATAGCTTATTTCATAAAAAATTCAAGAACGTAAGGTTTGCAGAGCTAGGACGTGTATTTTTTGAGATATCGTCGTTTTAGTGAATGCGGGGAAGTCGTGTCGCAGATGTCGTGTCGGATTCTTAGTATCTCCGCACATGGGCTACATGCCACGACCACAAACACCGCCACGAGAAGCTAGAAGCGGCCACAAGCCACTTGTGGCCGCCAGTGGCTGCTAATTTTTTTAACCCATACGCGCATCATATTTGCTTCGTGATCATAATGGACTCTGACGAAGGAGGTTTAAACGTGCGGGTGGCGTGTAACGGCGTTGAGTTTTATGGCATTTTAATAATTTGGTGAAAACTAAACCGGATCGAAAGATTGCAGAGTAATTGAGTCTTCAACATACTGATAACTCATGTTTGATTATAAAACGGAAAAAAAAAACTCTTGAAAGAGCGACATAATAGGCCATGTGAAAAACATTCAACGCTCAAATCTAAGCCTGTAACGTTGAAAGTTTGACCCTGCGATTTATTGATGGTCATTGCAAAAGATATATTTAGCGAAAATTGTAGGCGTTTATATTGGAACGGTAAATTCGGTGGTATTAGAATTCAATTTCAATAAACCCAAACACTGCTAAGTTACATTGTTTTATTATGAATTTCCTGTGTCCACGTTCCACCTTTCTCCATCGTCAGATCAGTTCGATAGTGCCTTATAGCCAAAGTGCATCTCATGACAATTCTAATAAGCCCAAACACGGCTAGGATACATTGATCAATTACAGAGTTCCGGTGCCTATCATCCGGCTTCATCATCATCATCAGGTCACTTCGATGATACCATTTTCAACATAACTAATCAGAACGATTTATTTATTTGTATTGTCATAGTCGCTTAACTGTCTTCATTGTGATACCTATGTGAGTATGAAGTTCCGTTGGCCATTCCTGGTCTTGTTCATCAGTTCCACTTCATTAAATGTTACTTTTGACTGTAAATGCTTACGTTCTCGATGAAAATACCAAAATCATTATATAATATTTGAGGAGTTCTCTCAATACCTCATGGATCCCATCATCAGAACTGAATTTTGAAAAAAATGGGACCAATCTGGAAGCATATCCTTTAAGAGGAAAAATATTTTGCAATTCGGTCCATAAACGACGGAGTTCTGAGGTAACAAAAAAAAGAAAAAAAAACATACAACCGAATTGATAACCTCCTCGTTTTTTTGAAGTCGGTTAAAAACACTATAATGGTCAAAATAACTTTAATTTCGGAAGTCGGTGTTTCTGGTATTGTTTGCTAGTTATTTAACACCGACTTTTGAAATTAAAGTTATTTTGATCGTTTTAATGTTTTGTTTTTTATTTTTGTAGTGAAGTAGGTATCTTTTTTTTTGTAAAAAGTTTTTTATTTCACACTTTTTAGTTGTGATGCACTTATAGCCAGAGTACCTATTTCTCATGAAAATTCGAATTAACCCAAACACTGCTAGGATACATTATTTTATTATGAAGTCCCTATCCACCTCCCGGTTCCATCATCAGGTTAGTTTGATAGTAGGTACCTTATAGCCAAAGTGCATATAATGACAATTCTAATAAGCCCAAACACGGCTAGGTTACATTGATTAATTACGGAGTTCCAGTGCCTACCTTCCGGCTCTATCATCATCATCAGATCACTTCGATGATACCATTTTCAACATAACTATTCAGAACCATTTATTTATTTATATTGTCATAGTTACTTAACTGTCTTCATTGTGATATCTATGTGAGGGTAAGTTCCGTTGGCCATTTCTGGTCTTCTTCATCAGTTCTACTTCATGAAATGTTACTTTTTGACTGTAAATTATTTTTTTTTTTGGTATTCTCGATAAAAATACCAAAATCACTACATAGTGCCTAGAATATTTGAGGAGTTCCCTCGATTCCTCATGGATTCCATTATCAGAACTGAATTCGAAAAAAAAGGGACCAATCTGGAAGTAACCGAGTAGTATATTTGCGTCGGCGAATCAATCTTTGAAAGAATCAAGTAATTTACCGCAACCGCTATGTCCCTGCATTTTAAATCTGTAATATCTTCGAAAATATTCACTTAAATTACATGCTGTAAAGGGCCATATTAATCTATATTAAATGCACAATTTATTTAAGGTACTTTTTTGGATAAAGTTTAATGCTGTATTGCTTAAAATCGTTTCGTAAATAGGCCATTATTTCTCGTAAAAAGTATAGGATAAAAAATTGTTATTGTGGGTTATACCTAAAAGATAGACATATACCATCGCGGACTTTTTTGTAGATCTTTTTAAGGCGTACAATACTGTAGTACATTATTTTGATCAAGCTCTTAGGGTTCAGCCAGCGTTTGCAATGTAAGCGCAAAAAAATGTGTTTATTTACGACCTCACATTAGAAACCTCTAAAATCATCAGTGTTCCTCTATTATATTGTGCGTGTATTATACACATAAACCTTCCTCTTGAATCACTCTATCTATTAAAAAATACCGCATCAAAATCCGTTGCGTAGTTTTAAAGATTTAAGCATACATAGGGACAGACAGATACGAAAAGCGACTTTGTTTTATACTATGTAGTGATACGGACATAGTAAAACATATTCTGTGAACATTTTAAATTTAAAGATACAATCATGTGACAGATAGACGGAGAATAGGATGGACGGTCTGGACTACGTTCACGCTAAGTCACAGCTTTAGCTGCCATTTACTCGTACATAAAACAGCTTACTACTCCGCAAGATTTTGCGCGAAAATACCAAACCAGCTAATCACGTCCGCTTCGCTTCAATTGTCGCCTCATCGCATCCACGTGTGATCTTAAAAAACATTATTTTAATTCATTTTCGTGGATTACTAATTTTCCGCAATATTTTTGTTCAAAGTTTTTACACCTCCTGAAAGATTTCCAAGGAAATTGGATATTTGAATATAAAGTAGCTACGTAAAATAAACCTTCTGTAGTTATTCTATGGTCTAACGTAGCTGTATCGCAGTGATTCCGATCTATGCGGGTACTATTGACCTACACCGTCTACTTATAGCATAGTGGCGTGGTTGCATAATAGCTACTTATTGTTCTTGATAACATAAATATTTATCTATTTATCTATATATATAAATATATAAAAATGAATAGCTGTTCGTTAGTCTCGCTAAAACTCAAGAACGGCTGAACCGATTTGGCTAATTTTGCCAAATCGACCAAAATTGTAAATGTTTGTAATGTTTGTAATTGTATTGTAATTGTTGTGTTATTGTTGTTGTTGTTGTTGTATTGTTGGTTGTATTGTTGGTTGTATTGTTGGTTGTATTGTTTGGATTTTTGTTGTGTTGTAAATTGTTTTTTTTTTTGATATTTGTGATAGTCCAGGACAGGTTTAAACGGTGAGAAAAAATGTAAAAAAAATATCCGAATACAACGCCATCGTTAATTAAAATGTCATTATAAAATGAATTATGCTGTTCTGGTAATGCGTAATAGTAGATGGCGTTATCCTTACTATTAGGCGGTACGAAGTTCGCCGGGTCAGTTAGTTTCAGAATAATAAAGCATAGTTCTTTCCTAAAAAAAATATATATTTGGGGAAACTTTTAAACAGAACTTCCACGCCTCCGATTCCTTTATTCTGACGTCATCTCTACGCTCAGTCACGTGGTCAGAACAAAGGAATAGGAGGCGTGGCCTACTCGAGGCGATCAACGAAAAGAATCGAAACGAAACGGTTGTAACTTGGCTAGGGGGGCTGTTTATTATATGGGTTTTAAGTTGTTTTTTTTTTAATTTACAAAAGTAAGTTGGAAATATCACTCAGTGATAAAGTAGAATTTCTACTTATGAAAGAATTTTTACAATCGCTGCAGTAGTTTTTACAAACAAAAATACGAATATTTCCTTTTTACAATATTATTAAAGAAGACAGCAATACTACACTCCACTAATCCACATGTATACTCTTTTAGTAACATGCGTTTAATCTCTCCTCTTTACATGACCATACCAGGACAAACGATTCCCTTTCAACTTTTCAGTCACTGGCGCCACTTTCAAACTTCCTCTAATATACTCATTTCTCACTTTATCCATTCTCGTCACACCACACATCCATCTCAACATTCTCATCTCCGCTACATGCAATCTTTTTTCCGGCCAGTTTTCCGACCATTATCTTTATTTTAACAAACATTTTCCAAGCAGTAAACTTTTAAGCACTTGAGATTTACGATACATACGTGCGTAACTAACGCACGTGTATCGTAAATAACTCAAGTCTAGAATATTTTCAGACATACACTAGCTTCTCTAAAAAGTATTAGGGATTTTTATTTTTATGGGTATAATAGTTCGTGCATAGAACTTAAATGTCAACCAAGTGTTTTGTATATATAACACTTCTTTTTAAGGTCATTGGTAAATCATCTAATGACTTCTCCCGCCCTAGGGTAGAGCGAGAAGGTGTGTGAGACTTTTACTGACTAAAACCACACTATGTTCCCCCCCCTACCCCCCTTTTTCTATTTCAAGTTCTTCCTTTCCATCCTAAGGTTGTCTGGTAGATATCGCTCTCAGCGATAAGACCGCCTTTGCACCCATAGATTTAAGTTAGTGTAAAAGTTTTGTTACTAATTTGGTGTACAATAAAGTTTATTCTATTCTATTCTATTCTATTCTATTCTATTCTATTCTATTCTATTCTATTCTATTCTATTCTATTCTATTCTATTCTATTCTATTCTATTCTATTCTATTCTATTCTATTCTATTCTATGTTCCTTCAGTTGCCATTTGCGTTCTAGGACCACGAGTATCCCTTTCATACTTTTCCCCATGGCCCTAGCAGGCATCGGCCCTACTGGCCCCCTACGGTTTGCTGACATCTCTTTTTAACCGACTTCAAAAAGGAGGAGGTTCTATGTTCGGCTGAATGTATTTTTCTTTTTTTTATGTATGTTCACCGATTTATCGGTCAATTGTGGACCGATTTTGAAGATTGAAAGGTTTTGCTTCCGAATTGGTCCCATAGAAATATTGTTATGATCTGATCGTCAACCTCAAAGTTATGGAACAGAACTCGTCATAGGATCACAGCAGAAACGTCATAACAAGTAAAATTGCTTTGTTTATACGTGTAGTCGATGACTGCCTGAAAGAAGAGGGGGAATATATCGAACTGATCTGATGATGAAGCCCGAAGTTAGGCACCGGAACTCTGTAATTAATTATTAATGTAATCTAACCGTGTTTGGGATTATTAGAATTATCATGAGATGCACTCTGGCTATATGGTATTTATGTTTGGATGAGGGGTACTTTTTAGTGGTGCTACCATAACTAAGTGGCAATAAACTAACTTAAGTGGCAATGGGCAGGGCATATTGCTCGTAGAACGGATGGCCGTTGGGGCCGAAAGGTTCTGGAATGGCGACCACGTACCGGAAGACGTAGCGTTCGAATGCCTCTTACAAGGTGGACCGAAGACTTGGTAACGGTTGCGGGAGTCCGATGGACGCGAGACGCACAGGACCATTCATTGTGGCGACACTTGGGGGAGGCCTATGTCCAGCAGTGGACGTCTTTCGGCTGAAATGATGATGATGATGACCATAACTAAAAAGTGTAAAATAAAAAAAAAACAACCGACTTCAATGTAAAAAAAAAAACACTGAAAAGTGCAAAATAACTTTAATTTCGGAAGTCAGTGTTAAATAACGAAGAGACAAGACTATTATAGAAACACCGACTCCGAACCTAACTACAAATCTGAATATATAGTTTTAATTTCAACTCGATACCTCTACGCGATCCCGAGATAAAGGGTCTTGACAGACAGAGAGACGGACAACAAAGTGATCTTACAAGGGTTCCGTTTTTTCCTTTTGAGGTACGGAACCCTAAAAACGTGTTGCACCAATCCCAAATAACACGAAGATGATGATTATGGAACAGGTAGTCAATGCTTTTTTACGCTTTTAAAAATATAGGTTTCCCAAGTAAACGCAAACTTTTTGTGATATATAATGGAAAAGGCTAGACACATAGTAATTATTTTATCATTGATATTATAGAGAGCACGTAATAATAATAATATTCCACAACTATCACACAACGCCATCTAGTCCCAAACTAAGCAGAGCTTGTGCTATGAGTAGGTACTAGATGACTGATAAACATACTTATATATTTTTAAATACATACATAATAATAGATAAATTACACCAAGACACAGAACAAATGATCTCTCATCAAACAAACATTTGCCATGGGTGGGCTAGCTTAGGGCCACTAACCACTAGATAAACAAGCCAGTCAAATAAAAACATATCAATCTAATATGTTCAACAGAAACATAAAGAAATAAAATTGGCAAGATATCAATACTCGATCAAGATGTATGGCGGGCTTTGGAGAAAATGAGACACCATGAAGAGTAATCGTTTAATCTACTTACGATTCATTGAGTGCCTATTACTGACACTTCATTTAATTTTCCTCGTAAGAGATTAAATGTAGTCCTTTACGAAGAATAAATCGCCTTTTCATGTGATCAGTAAAATAGGTAAGGGACGATTTTCTACCAAGAGACATTTCGGATTAGTACATTTTGAAATTCTGTTACTTAATTTTTCTTTGAATGCTTAATAGTCTTGAAATATAGCCGGGTAAAATTGTTGGAATTTAAAGGGAAGTTATTAGCAAAATCTGAAAAACCGCTGGTTTTGTAAAATTCGTTTTAGTTATAGATAAAGGATGACCAAGAGAGACGTTTCGGATTAGGGATAAGTACATTTAATACATATCTTTTTAGTATCCAATAAAGTAAAATAACAAATAGTAAAATCATATGCATTAAGTTTTAAGTTGCGAAAAAAAAAAAATAACTGTTATTGTATGCAATTCCAATACTTTTTCAAAATATGTCTTTGTAAAATGGTTTAACAAACTACGAATTCTCCATCTGTTTAGGTAGTTAACTAAACGTAAACAATCTTGATGTCTTTTTATTAAAAAAAAATCGTATAAATGATATACAACGATTATTTAAATTTAGTTAATTACAAACATCGGTAGGTATAGGTAAATGACGGCTGGAGCGGCAACACGGCATCCTCACCTACCGCATGACGCAGGTCCTCACCGGACATGGCAAGTTCGGGAGGTTCCTGCATCGGATTCAGGCGGAAGCAACGCCCGGGTGTCATCATTGTGCGGACCACCCAGAGGACACGGTGGAGCATACGGTGGAGGTGTGCCCCGCTTGGGCGGAGCACCGCCGTGTCCTCGTGGAGGCAATTGGCGGCAGCGACCTTTCGCGTCCGGCCCTGGTTCAGGCTATGGTCCGGAGCGAGGAGGAATGGCAGGCGGTCGCCTCCTTCTGCGAAGCAGTAATGCTAGCGAAGGAGGAGGCTGCACGCGTGAGGGAACGAAGGTCCTCACGTCCTAGCCGCCGTAATTCCGACCCCGACTACCAGCCACGGTAGACGCGGGCTTGCGGACGTCGAGCACTGGGTAGCTCGTCGTCCGGCTGTTCGGTAATTAACCGGACCGAGCCCTGTCGTTAACAGCGCGTAGTGATCCTCGCGCTCCTCAAAGAGATGTCAGCAAACCGTAGGGGCCCAGCAGGGCCGATGCCCGCTAGGGACCGCGGAGAATTTCTGAAAGGGAAACCCGTAGTCCTAGAACGCAAAGGGTAATTGAAGGATACAGGTGTGGTTTTAGTCAGTAAAAGTCTGACACGCCCTCGCGCTCCACCCAGAGCACGAGAAGTCATTTGGATGATTTCCCACCTTAAAAAAAAAAAAAAAAAAAAAAAAAATAGGTAAATGACAAATTGTAAACATTTTTAGATAAAAATTTTAGACGACGTTTAGATAAAAGACATGTCAAGATTGTTTACATTTAGTTAATTATCTAAACAGATGGAGTATAATAGTAAACTTAAATATTAACTAAACTATAAATACTTTTATACTAAACATAACTATGTACATATAATACATTAACACAAGATACTCTCAGGCGACGAAGTACTCCTCCACATCGCTGTTATCCGGAAATGTGCCCAGAAGGCTGGCAGCGTTGCCACGTTCAATGGCATTGCTGCCATTATTTGCCATTACCATGTTAACTAAGTACTTATATTTCTGAAAATTAGTTATTTTTAAAACACGATTAAAAATAAATCTCGTCAGAAATGAAAGGCAAACTTGTCTCTAACTTTGACCTTTTAAAGAACAATCTCGTATTTCTAGCCAAAGTACGTTAGTCAAATTAATGTCTATATAGGATCTAGGAGGATCCTCCGGCCAGACGGGTGTTATGTCTGGTGGGCAACTGCCCGATAGATGATTTCGGGCTGTTCTATATGTTCCAATCGCGCGGAGAACTATGATTGCGCGATGCAGGATTAGTTCTTTTGTGACGCCATAGATATCGCTACAAAGCATTATAAATGAAAAACTTTGTAGTTTTACTTCAAAGTTTAATTTACTATAAATAAATTGGTAAAGTGCGTCGTATTTTGATATTAAATAATTAGGTACTTACATGTATTGTGTCATAGCGCATCTTTTATATTAAATTATTTTATTTTTTTCCTTGTCTTACTTTTTTTTGCTTTGTCAATCTAATGGGTGTAATTGCTACTGTTGAGTTCGATTCCCAAATCGAGTTATCAGGGTTTTTCATTAGCAATTTTTCTGTCGTAGTCCGGAGTTTGGACTTGTGGCAACACAATTACTTAAGCTGTAATACATAACTTGCAAAGTGTGGCTGTTTTTAAATGCACCCCTGCTTTGTCTTTCCGAGAATATAAATACGTAATGTTATGTTATTTAACTTTTGTAATGATGTGGTAGGGTTGAAGTTTCGTCGACTAACATACAGTTACCAATATAGTGCCCTCCAATGACACTTGCCTGCAGCCATATCCGCCAATGACACTTTCCTGCAACCATACGCGCCAATAGGCACTTCTTACAGCTGTAGCGATATCTATGACTCAACATAAGAACTAAAATCCGAAATCCTACATCGCGGTATTAGAGTTTTCCACGCCATTAGAACATACACAACAGCCTAAAATCAATTTTCGGGCAATTGCCAAACCAGAAATACCATCCGCCTGGTTGATGGATCCTCCCTTTTCAATGGAGAATTGCGGGATTTTACACCCTGTTCCGTGTATCTCCAAACAACCATGTCAAGAAGGATCTAACGTAGAATAATTATCCCATTCGCAAAAATACCACTGGCGCAGAACGTCCCATTCGCACTCAAAAACAACGCCTAATCCCTTTTTCTTTTACTAAGGTTAGTAAAGGGCATTGCGTAAACCCGCAGGGGGCTTTCGTCGACATGGACTCGATAGGGGGGCCTGTGTCGTAGAAAAATGCTCGAGAACAGTCCTTAAGGTCGAGGTCACCTTTAGTGTCTCCGATGTTTCCTCACTCTTCTACTCCAAATCCTACCAGATACCAAACGCTTTATTAGGCGTTGTTTTTGGGTGATTTTTTTTTATTTCTTCATGTAGCAAAATTTACTGAGAGCTTTTTTCTCAGTGCCATGGGGAAAATCATCAGGTCGAGTAGGTATAAAACTGCTGATTTAATTTTTTATGACTGGTGCTCCCAAACGGGACACTGTGCGAATGGAGCATTGTGTGAATGGGACGCTTTGCAAATGGGACGTTCTGCGAATGGGCCGTTCTGTGAATGGGACATTCTGCGTCAGATCCGTCAAGAAGTCAGCTAGAACAGCGGAAAGTATTAACATAAGCCTTAGCCAACCTTGATGAAGATGTCTGAAAAAAAAATACAAGAAACAACGAAACAGCTCGATATTTATTTACTTGTGAAACGAAGTAAATAAAAATTCATCAATTTCAAATCTAGAAACAAAATGGAATACGTCAATCTGCCAATCTAATATGGTTGACTGGCAACAGTAATATGTCTGTCGCTGTCATTACATTCAACCTTGTTCAATAAGTCGAGTTTTGTCGTCTTTTCTTCGTAATAAAAAGTAATAAAATTGACATGTAAAAGGCTTGAGAAATATTGGGTATACGTGCGAATATTTTTTGTTGGGATTTTGAAAGAAACAGAGAGAAGAGAAAACTTCTGGTCCAATTTGGCATTTTGAAAGAAACAGAGAGAAGAGAAAAACTTCTGGTCCGATTTGGTATTTTGAAAGAAACAGAGAGAAGAGAGAAAAACTTCTGGTCCGATTTGGTATTTGGAAAAAAACAGAGAGAAGAGAAAAACTTCTGGTCCAGTTTGGCATTTTGGAAGAAACAGAGAGAATAGAAAAGCTTCTGGTCCAATTTGACATTTTGAAAGAAGCAAACAGAAGAGAAAAGCTTCTGGTCCAATTAGGCATGTTGAAAGAAACAAAGAAAAGAGAAAAACTTCTGGTCCAATTTGGCATTTTGAAAGAAACAGAGAGAAAAGAAAAACTTCTGATCCGATTAGGCATTTTGAAAGAAACAAGGAGAAGAGAAAAACTTCTGGTCCAATTTTGAATTTTGAAAGAAACAGAGAGAAGAGAAAAGCTTCTGGTCCAATTTTGAATTTTGAAAGAAACAGAGAGAAGGGAAAAACTTCTTGTCCGATTTGGCATTTTTTATTGGAACGGGAAATCACCATCAAACTCTTCCCGTTCTAGGTGGAACAAGGACCGTGTCTTGATAGCTGAGATAAAAAGTATCTGATGTATACTTTTTATCCCGAGACTGTTGTCCCTATTTTAAACCCCAACGTAAAAGATGCTGGTGACATTGAGCTGGTCTAATGATGGAGCTCGAAGGTAAGAGACATAATCCTGGATTGCCTATTACCCGTTCAGTTTTGGCTCATTTAGATTCGTCTTAACTAGTTCTGTTCATTTTTCATGATGACGAAGACCTGATGCTAAAACTGGAAGGTGGCTGATGGAACGCTGGAAATGGTAAGAATTCATCAATGATTTTTTCGCTCAAGGATAGAGCAAAAGGGCGTGCTAAACTTCTACTGACGAAAACCCTCCGATTTTTCCTTATTTGCCCCGTGTGTTGTTTAAGAGCCACGGTAACTCTTTCAAAAATCATCCCTAAAAAACCTTAAGCCCCTCACACACGGTGACTTTTTGTAGCGATGCTGTAGCGCGTCCGCTTCGATACAGTCGCGATGCTATAGCGCGTTGGCATCTTTTCTATAGCATTTGCAAATGCGACTAACGCGCTTTAGTAGCGATGCTGTCGCGCGCTTACGAAATGCGCGACCGCGTCGCTACAAAAAGTTGCCGTGGGCGAAGGACCTTGCTGAGCCCCTTAAATTTGGTAGCTAGCGTGTTCCCTTGTGGGATAATTTTCTATATACATGCAGGCGAAGTCGCTGGCAGAAGTTAGAATTTTATTATTTTTCAAAGCCAACTTTAGTTCGTCTTTGCTAAACTTGACGGAGCAAGATCCTTCAATAGTTAAGTGGGTTACTTCCAAATTAAAAACTTCAACAAAGTAGTTCAGCATATGAATTTAAGGAAGTTTTTTTATTGAAAAAATTCGTTTGTTAGCTTACAAAGGAGAAGTTTCATCAAGTTGTTGTTAAAAAGTGTTTCATCTTAATTGCACTTTTTTTCTACTATGCTAAGTGCTGCTGGTAATTTTGATTTATGAATATTTTGGGTAAAAAGAAACTTGTGGTCTCATTCTTTTATGATTTCAAATGAAAATTAAATTGAAATTATTAAGTTACTAAGCTCAGTTCTTTATACACCCCTATTTTTTAATTAGTACAAAAAAATGGGGCTCTATTTTTTTACTTATGTAAAAAAAAAAGTAAAAAAAAATACGTCATAATTGGTAAATTCATAATAGAGTCAATAATTCATAACAAATATTGCTACTGGGAAATCCTACGCGTAGTGTTTTTCTATTTTGATCGTCATTTATTTATTCATAATCTATCTACCTGTACAATATTTCCATAAATTGAGTAACATTTTGGGATATAAACGAACTCTAATAACTTTGCTGTTTATGAATATTATTTATTGAGACTATACTTAAATAATAACAAGACTGTTTCAAATAAGCCCTTTAAGTATTTGTACTAATTAAAAATTAGTGGTGTATAGAATGCTACTGGCTCTGTGATAATATCCATCGTCGAGCACATCATCGCTTACCATCAGGTGAGATGGTGGTCAAACGCGAGCCTATAATTAATTTAAAAAAACATGTTTTTTTTATTCTGTTTTTACGTGTGAAATCATCAAATAACTTCTCCCGCTCTGGGTGGACCAAGAGGGTGTATCAGATTTTTACTGACTAAAACCCACAGTATTCCTTCAGTTGCCCTTTTTTGCAAGTTCTATGGTAACTCCTTCGAGCAATACGCTTAACGTAGCGCTTTTTTTAGATGAATAGTTTTCTGGATAGGGTAAAAAAATCCAAAATCATGGACGTCACTCAGAAAAGTCTACCCACTACACCGTGATAGCTAGGCCCTACAGCATGCATGCTGGCAGTTTTTTCTTTTTCTACCAACCTTTTTTTCAGTTTGGAACACTCTTTCAAATTTAAATTAGGTTCCAAATATTAGAAGTTTTTTTTTAGGTGGGTAAATCATCTAATGTCAAATCCCGCTCTTGGGCGGAGCGAGAGATAGTGTCAGACTTTTACTGACTAAAAACCCACTCCTGTTCCTTCTTTACCTTCATCCCGGGGCCCCGGGCTTCGCTTTCACACTACCCGTGGAAATATTAGAAGTTGCGATTATGTAGTTAAAAGTCGACGTGATTGCTTCATCGTCCCGGTAACCAGGACTCCATCGAAGAGAAAGATGTCTTACCGTTGCCGACGTCTGTTAGCCGATAACGTCACCGGCCCACGCTGAAACCCAGCGCTGTGGATTCGCTGCATTTTGCGTGTGGACACGGCATTATGCTGAGCGTACGGCCGTTTTGCTCGGACGTGGCGCATATATTTTATTTTTAATTATTTTTTGCCATGGAAAATGTTTGCAATATGTTAGTCTCAATTTTGCGCCTTTTCCGGCAAATAAAAAGTTTTTTTTTCTTTCTTTCTCACAAATTAAATAAATACCTAGTTATTGAGTGTGATTAATTATCACCCTATTTATTAATAGGTTCATATACTTTTATTTTTATAAAAGAATTATCTGTTTTTTATAATGTGATTTTGAGAACACTGTAGAGTTACAGATTATTTTCTATTTCAGTCCAGTTTTACATATTATTTTTACTGATTTATTACTATTGACTGGCCTATACTATCCTCTGGTACCTAATAATATTGTATAATAGAATAGAATAAACTTGTACACCAAAATAGTAACATATCTTCACAAAAAATTTAAACAGATATAGTTGCAATGGCGGTTCAATGATGGGGTAGGATCCTTTTGGGGGTAGTTTTGTAATGGAAGTAGCACGTTTCGCCAAAATATAACATTTTGTTATGCCATTTTTGACAAATACGTCGCAATGTCAGTTATATCTATTTATTTATGTTTTATTGCAAGTAACAAAAACTCAAACGTCAAAATGTTAGTAACAATAATTCCTTACGATTAAGTTAGTGCGTATCCTAAAGCTAGTACATAATAAATCTCTGCTACAAGCCCAACACTGGTAGAAAATTTGCAGCAACGATTCATATATATTATGCAATCCTGCTTGCTTACATTAAATTGGGCCTAGAGATAAATAATATTATTCCACAATTAACACACAACGCCGCGCTCTGCTTAGCTTGGGACAAGACGGCGCGCCGTCTTGTCTCAAGCTAAGCAGAGCTTGTGTTATGAGTACTAGATAACAGATAAACATACATAAATATTTCTAAATAAATACATACATATTATAGATAAATTACACCCAGACACAGTACAAATGATCGTACTCATCACACAAACATTTGTCCTGGGTGGGAATCGAACCCACGATCTCCGGCGTAGCAGTCAGGGCCACTAACCACTAGACCAACAAACCAGTCAAAATTTACCTTTAACAAATAAACGAACAAGTTTACCTCATCATAATATTAGTTTAGTAATACAGCCGTCAACGATATAACATTCTACAAGTTTGAGAGCATTGGAAACTAATAATTACGGAGGAAATTACTCTATTACCAATTCTCTGTGTATATGATGACGCACGCACTACATCATAGGTCTTCCTTTATGTGATTAACATTACTCCCAGTTATTGAGAGAGATAATTGAATCTTATATCAAAGGATCAAATAAGAAGTATATATACTTACTAAATTAGTTTTGAAAGTCATTTATAAGTTGTATTTTACGAACGTTTAACATTAACTCGGTAAACTTCGGATCCTTGACACAAATATTTACTACTTGATTCTAAATGTTTGTTGCAGTGATAAGTTTTCGAAACCCCGTCATCCCCTTCGTGTTAGATTACTGTAAAACCTGCAGACAGAAGTAGGAGGTTCTTTGCTTGACGGGGCTTAGACAACTAAGTCGACACTATTTTGTAGCTCATCGTAAGGCTGTCCGGTAACCGACCAGACGGAGCCCAAGTCATCGACGGCGCATAGTGTTCCACGCGCGACTCAAGGAGATAAGAGATGTCAGCAAAACCGTAGGATCCCAGTAGGGCCGAAGCCTACTGGGGCCATGGGTTAGCTTTCGAAAGGGATCCAGGCCCAGGTTCCTGGAACGCAAGGCGAATTAGGAACATAGGAGTTGGTTTTATAAGTCATTGGATAATTGCCCACCTTAAAAAGAAATACCGCAAGCTCGGCTCTCTTTATGATTGCATGCTGTATGCGTGCTTGCATGCTGCATGCTTGCTTGCATGCTGTATGCTTGCTGTATACATGGTGTACGAGTCTTGTAATGACTATCGGTATGAAATATATGCCAAAAGACGATTCATATTATAATACGAGTATGATGCAGTAATATTGAGAGTGAAATGTTTGGCTATATTTTTATCTTACTGGAATCAAATTAAAAAAAGCAAAAATTTTACTTGAATCATATTCATAAAGGTTCAAGTAACATGTGTTTGGAATACGCAAAATTATATTTGGTATTTAAAAAAAAATGAAAGATCGTCCGTTAACTTTTTTGTCTCTGCAAAAATTACTAAATTGAATGTCGTGAAACAAAATATTGGTAAAAACACTTTTGCGATATATATAAAACATTTGGTCTAAAATTAGCATTAAAGGTGTTTTTTATATTTTTTTTTTTTTTTTTTTTTATTCTTGATAGGTTCGCGCTTGACCGCTAACTCACCTGATGGAAAGCGACGATGCGGTCGACGATGGAACGCGCTTACCTAGAAGTAACCTATTCACTCTTGACTTAAAGATTCCCGGGTTGTAGCCATCAGGAAAAACAGATTCCGGCAAGGAATTCCACTCCTTAGCTGTACGCACTATGAATGTGTTCGCAAAACGTTTTGTGCGTATAGGTGGGATGTCCACCATGTACCGGTGGCGCATTGCCGTACGCCTGGTGGTCCGATGATGGAACGGGCTAGGCGGAATTAGGTTATGCAATTCCGACGCACACTCCCCGAAATGCAACCGGTAGAAAACCGACAGGCTAGCAACTCTGCGTCGATGCTCAAGACTTTGAAGCCTCGACTCAACGAGTGCATCATTGCCAATGATCCTCTTGGCTCGCCTCTCAATTGCCTCAAGTGCATCAAGCTGGTATCGGGCAGATCCGCCCCAAAGATGAGAGCAGTACTCCATACACGATCGAACTTGCGCTTGATAAAGTTTGAGCAGCTGTTCCGGCGTGAAGTACTGTCTGACCTTCGCGAGGATTCCCAGCTTTTTTGCTGCCAGTTGAGCCTTTGCTTCGATGTATGGCCCAAAGTTGAGTGTTGACGTCAGCGTAACACCAAGGAGATCAAGATTTCAAGATTTTTATGGCATATCAAAAAAAGGAAAGATTCATTTCTGCAATACTTCATTAAAGACAAATTTTATCCAGTCTGGTAAGTATTTTGAATTTATTGGTGCATTTCTGGTAGGCGTTTAAAGATAAGCTGGTTATAATCTATTGTTTATTATTATGAGCTTATTTGGTTATGATATCAGTCATCAAATCATTAGTATTTGAACTAAGAGTGTTAACTGCCCCTTACGCGTTATTTGGCTCAAAAACTATGATTTTCAAACCCATCAATGACTTATTGTACAAACATGTGATTTAATAATAACATTAGGAAATATTCTTGTCTAAATAGTTAGATTTTATTTATATTAATAACACGCTTGTGAACTATAATCACATACGTATGTAGACAGAGTTCTTTTTTATTTTATTTTAAGAGTCAATTTCGAAGCTTTAGAAAGTCTAAAGTACTAATAAAATTAATAAACAAAAAATACAATCCAGTACCTAGAAAAGATTTATTGATTTGGTTTACCAAATAAGAAAATTAAAATAATACAATGTCAAATTATTAAGAAATTATGGGTAAATAAATTATCATTTGCTCTGATTTAACTTCCTTTTATCATTATAATAATAGCTTATTTTAATAGATAAACCTTTAAAACTAACTATCTAACTTTTGAATTAAAAAAATCTTTGTTAATTTTTAATAAATACCATTAATTTCAGCGCGCGAGCGTGATGATGAATATTGTAGGGCGACTGAATTTGCGACTCTCGTGCGCCGAGATTTAACGTCTTTTTAATTAAAATATTTGTTAAAAATAGTATTCTATTAGTACTTTAGACGTTCTTAAGCTTCGAAATTGACTCTGAAAGTATAATTTATAAAACTCTATTTACCTAAGTGAATACAGTTCACAAACGTGTTATTAATTTAAATAAAATTCTATCAAACCATTTAGACAAGACTATTTCCTAATGTTATTGGTAAATCACATGTTTGTACAATGAATAAAAATAATGATATATGTTAATGGATATAAACGGGTTTGAAAATCATAGTTTTTGTGTCAAATAGCGCATAATTGGGAGTTAACGCTCTTACGAACAACAAATAAAATCAAACAAACATAATTATGTACGCAAATACTTTAATAAACAACGTTACTGTCACACTCACTGACACGCTAAACCATGTAATAGTAGAATCTAAAATAAACAATTTTCAATCGTATTACCGTGTTCTAAAGTTCAAAGTTCATCTTAGTACGTAGTTATTATTGTATCCAAATAGTTTTCCTTAATGGAGTCACTACAGGAATAGTGAAGCTCAGTATTTAATTAATATGCTCGGATTTACACGTTATTTAGCTAAATGGAGTTATATTTTATTTTATTATAGTTAATGTTCTAACTAGTGCTGGTTCAGAGGTTTTTGTGGATATTTCTGCTAATATAACTGAGGATATTCTTAAAAGTAAGTATTCATTTTTTTATGCTCCAGAAAAGATTTATTTGATGACGAGAAACTTTTACGATACGCCCTAAGTTTGTTCATGTTCAACCTTATTTGGGTCTCAGGAAGACAATGTTACTATTGATTTAAATGTACATCATTTTTATTAAGAACGAATATGTTGTATTATAAGTTTAACAACCTGAGTTAATAAAATAAATAAATCTCTTTCGATAGGTCCGTCAAGTAAATCTGTAGCCATATCACTATAACATTAATGTAATATAAACTGAAAAGAAGTAAAACACTGCATTTATTCCAAATTATTCATCTTTGTTAAAAGTTTAAAATTGACAATCGGTAAAATAATACAAGTAGGTTTTCCTCATATCGTCATAATTATATTTTTAATAAGTTAATGGTAACACGTTTCAAATTGTATATCATATTAAACCAAAATTGATATCTAGAGTTATTTAGATTATCTTTTTTTATTTCAGGTCTACCTCTTGTCGAAGGAGACATGGTCATGGCTTGTACTAGTCGATCGGGTATCGTTGAACTGCCGACTTACTCAGTTTATCTTATTGGATTTACAATTTTTTTCATGTCGTTAGCCATAATTGGGCTATCAGTGGCTTTATATTACGCTTTGAAGAAGAAAACCGTACTTGAAATTAATGACAGCAACAAAGTTCAATATAACAGTTTTGATGACTCGAACAAAAACGATGGAAGCACGCTAACTGTGAATAGTGGCATCATACAAATAAGCGAGCCCAGACAAACTGACCCAATAACACCAACCCGCATTGAAGACTCCAAAATCATTTTTGCCAAGAAACCTCTAAAACCGATTGGACCGATAGTGGATAGAGGTCAAATGGACGCAATTTGTAAAGAAGTATTGAAAAAGGTGGCAAAAAGTGATTCAGCGTGTTACAGGGATCTGAACGACCTCTTAAAGTTTGAAAATAAAGAAGATAATTCCAATACAAAAAGTGAGGATACAAAAGAAAATGAAAATGAAGAAAAAACTGAATTTGAGCCCGTAAAACTATTTAAACTAAAGAAACCTGAAATAAAAAAGGTGAAAAAAGAAACTGAAAATGAAATTAAAATAGAAATCAAAGATGAAACTAAACAAAAAACTACATATGAATCAAAAAAAGAAACTGAAACTCAAACAAAGCTTGATGAAAATAAAGACGTACGGATTGAAATAAACAATGTTGAAGGTGATAAAAATGAAGATGATAGCGATACAGAGACCGAATACGATACCGTTCCCAGTCCAATCAGATTTAGGCATTCGGGACCTGATCCTGAACAGACCATGTATGATACTGTCCCAAATCCAACGCGATTTAGGCATTCTGATCCTGAACCTGACCAAGGCATGTATGATACAGTTGCTAGTCCAAAGAGATTGAGGAATTCTGGCGCAGATAGTGGCAATGTTCTCGATGATATCTCTTTTTACGACCTTCCGCCAATGCGTGACCAAGATGGCCCTAGTAGAAATGTGATACAGATGGATCCAGAAACCGAATATTTAATGCCTATTTCAACAAATACAACAGATTCGTGTTATATTAATGCCAAGAGACAGTAAAACAAGCACCAAAGTCTTAATTTGTGATATACATACAGACTGACTTTTCATTCATTGGTAATTTTTTTGGGTACTTTAACCCCCATGAGATGACCCTACAATAATTTATACTGGTATGAATCTCTTTTTACTTTATGGATATAGAGTTTTTGGATGTAAATCATCTGATTCTCTTGTTTTCATTCGATAAGTATCTATTGCATTTTTATCTAAAATAGAGAAAGAAAGTAGCTGTTATTTTCCTTTCCTATTTCAGAATTGATCTCATAGCAATAGTGGTTTATATTCATAAGTGCTTATAAACATCCCTTGAAAGATTGCCAATGAGTTTCAAGTTCGTCTGTTTTAATAGCTACACAGTCATCAGTTATTGCTAATGATGTAATAGAATCAGTACAGATTATATTGCATCATTAGCAATAACTGATACATTTACCGGGAAATTGGTAATATCACCATCAGTTGGTGTCACGAGTGCGATACATAAATTGTTGATTTCATTTGTTGTTGTGAATTTTGTAAATATTTTGATCTTCATCATCCTTGTGCCTTTCTTCCATTATATTTGGATTCAACAATGCGTTTCTTCTTCTATTCTACATCTCTATTCAACACCATCTCAACAGTCAAGTTTCAAGCAATATCATTCCTCACAAAATCCATTCTCATGTGCGAACACCAAAACTATTTTAAATATATATTTAGATGTTATCTAGCTAATTCATTATACTTAGAATACATAGTTGAAGTAATAAAAATTAAAGGTTACTGGAAAGGTTGTCAAAATTAATGTAAATAATTTAAGTTAATCAGACTAATGTGTGATGTGATAGTATGATTCAAGATTTGAACAAGTGCTAGGGTTAGTAAAGAGCTAATCTAGTCTGAAAGAGGCGCTATGGAAGAGCATACGAATGTCTCACTTCTGGCAGTCTCCAAGAGGGCCGAAACCAATCAGTTGGGATTCACTGCCACCAAAATACAAGCGTGTCTGTTTACCGCCAAAAGGAGCCCGTTCACCTTGGCTCCTGCTTTTCACAATGTATCCCTGGACTGCACCGACCGCCTTCAGCTCTTGGGAGTTCAAATTTCCTCAAACTTTAACTTTGGGCGGTTCATTAAGTCCAAAGCCAAGGTAGCTGCTAGGAAAGTCAGCGTTATTGCAAAGGTCCGGCGGTACTTCACACCGGGACAGCTTCTAATGTTATACAAAGTACAGGTCCGATCGTGTGTGGAGTACTGCAGCCACATATGGGCTGGTGCTGCAAAATGCCACCTGGCAGCTTTAGACTCAGTAGAAAGGCAGGCAAAGAGGCTAATTGATGATCCAGATTTGGTTAAGTCCAATCTACAAAGCCTTGAGCACAGGCGTAGGGTAGCCAGCCTTTTTGTTTTTTATAGGGTGCATTTTGGAGAGTGTGCGCGGGAATTGCATGACTTGATTCCACCATCTCCTTTCTACCATCGGACACCCCGTCGTGTGGCGAATATCCACCCTTACGTTGTTGAAACTTCTACGGTCCGGACTAAGCGTTTCGCCTCGTCGTTTATACCGCGTACAACGAAGGAGTTTAACTATTTGCCTGTGTGGTCTTCCCGTCCGATTATAATTTAGGTGTCTTCAAGGCTAGAGTGAATAGGCTCTTAATAAACTAGAGCGCCTCACCATCAACGATTGCATTGCTGTTTACCGTCATGTGGGATCGCAGTCAAGCACTAGTTTATATCAATTAAAAAAAAAGATAAATTATGTCCATGAATTAAACAGGTTCTTATAACCAAATTGTAATATATCTCATTAAACATAATATATTTGTAGGTGTCATGTTATGTCAAGGTAATATAACAAACCAAAACTGATTTTTGGAATAAAATATGTGTTACATTGTTAAGTCCTTTAGTAAATATGTCCTTAGGTATGTATAATGTATTAATTTTAAATAATAATTTATTAATATCCTTACATTGCTAACGCATGAAAACAATATTTTTCCTTGTTTTTCACTTTACAATTATAATATTATTTAGAAAGCAATAAATTGTGTGCGACTTATTTAAGTAAAATGTCTTTTAAAATCAACTATTCTGACAATCCTGATCCTTTAAATTCCTTCCATACTTAGCATTTACTGCCCTAAATGACTATTTAATCAAATCAGTCAAGTGCGAGTCTTACTCGCGCACCAAAGGTTCCGTACAAACTTGCCTGTATTACTTGTAATGTAATAATAAAGTTACGGTTTTTTGATTTTTACCTTTACTTGCAAGGTAAAAAGTAAAGGTAAAAATAAAAAAAAAACCGTAAGTTTATATTAAAATATTATGTAACCATAGTATTGCTTTTTGCCTTTCATCATTGTAGGCCAACATAAAATCCCCTATAAATTTTGATTCCCTTCTAAGCGTCAAGGAATACGCCTTCAACGGGACATAAACGGCCTTATCTTCAGATCGCGATGACTTAGAAGTTTAATTTCTTCACTGCAAAAAGAGTTATGTAGTAGACGTGAGTATTTGATTTTAATATCAGCTTAATATCTCCACGCATTCCCGAGTGTCTTGACTGACGTAAAATAACGTGATCTTATGCGGCCTATATAAGGGCCGAGCCCGAGTCATCGACGGCGTGTAGTGTTCCACGCGCTGCTCAAAGAGATGTCAGCAAACCGTAGCCCAGCAGGGCCGATGCCTGCTAAGGCCCTGTGATCAGTTCTGAAACGGAAATACTCATGGCCCTGGATCGTAATATTATTATTAAAATTTATATTTAAATACATATTGTATACACTTTTAAATAATTTACTTAAAAAAATATATTAAAAAAAAAACATTAAAAAATATAAAAAATAGTAGCCTACCGGCATCGGGAATAGAGTCCAAGCTACTGGTGATCAGAGCTCCTGAGAGAGGAATCTCCGGACAATACGCCCTGTGTCCAAGAGTACTGCTTTCTGGATCAAGCCCTTGATCCAATTGCCCAACGAGAGCCTCCTCAGATATTGGTTGAAACTCTTTGATATTAATCCATTGACTGCTGTATCCACTTCCCACATGTCGACAACCTCGCGACTTAAGCCAAGATACTTAGTTTATTTATCTTTCTCAGCTTTCACGAGGTTCTCGTCATGTTATTATTATTATATATTATATCGTAAATCTATCAATAATTATATGACTTAATTTCAACATTACCTTTCCACAACCATCAGTCAACCCGACGTACGGCGAGTGTCCACCCTTACATTATTAGGTAATACCTCTACGGTCTTTTTTTTTTTAGGTGGGAAAATCATCTAATGACAAATCTCGCTCTTGGGCGGAGCGAGAGATAGTGTCAGACTTTTACTGACTAAAAACCCACTCATGTTCCTTCGTTGCCTTCGTCCCAGGGCCCCGGGTTTCGTTTTCACACTACCCATGGCCCCAGTAGGCTTCGACCCTGCTGGGCCCCTACGATTTGCTGACATCTCCATGAGGCGCGCGTGGAACAATACGCGCCGTCGACGACTTGGGCTCGGTCCGGACGGTTACCGGACGGTCGGACGGCGAGCCACCCATTGCTCGCCGTCCGCAAGCCCGCGCCTACGGTGGCCGGAAATCGAGATCGGAATCCCGGCGGCGGTTGGGGCGTGAGGACCGTTGCCTCACGCGATCGGCCGCCTCCTTTGCTAGCATTACTTCTTCGCAGAAGGAGGCGACCGCCTGCCATTCCTCCTCGCTCCGAACCATGGCCTGTACCAAGGCCCGGCGCGAGAGATCGCCGCCGCCGATCACCCCCACGAGAACACGGCGTTGCTCTGCCCAAGCGGGGCACACCTCCACCGTGTGCTCCACCGTGTCCTCCGGGCGGTCCACACAGTGGCGACACCCGGGCGTCGCTTCCGCACGAATCCGGTGCAGGAACTTCTCGAACTTACCGTGTTCGGTGAGAACCTGCGTCATGCGGAAGGTGAGGACGCCGTGAGGTCTTTCCAACCACGCCTCAAAGAGGGGACTTATCGCCATAATTGTGGCGTGCCCAGCACTGGGTTGCGACAGTCGCTGTCGCCATTTCTCCATGAGAACCCGCCGGAGCTCTGTCCGCCATGCTGCGACTTGTCGTGGCAGCGGAGATTCGCCCCGGCGTTGCATCTCCATGCGCAGATCGTGCATGTGTGCAAGGACTGTTGCCTCCAGATCCCATGGTGGCTGGCCAGCAAGGAGGCTCGCCGCTTCGCGGGAAATCGTCCGGTATTCTCGCACCATCCGTATGGCCATGACCCTCTGGCACGCGTTCAGCCGGGCCGCCGGCCGCTTTCGCAGCGCCGGCGCCCATACCGGTGCGCCATAAAGGGCCATGGACTGAACGATTCCCGCGTAGAGCCTCCTGCAGGAGGCGTCTGGACCTCCCAGGTTGGGCAGGAGCCGCCCGAGGGCAGCCCCAGTCCGATTTAGTTTGGGAGCTAGACGTCGGAAATGCTCCTCGAAATCCCATCGGCTGTCGAGAACGAGTCCCAGGTACTTCATCGTCGACCCGACGCCGATGTGAACTCCTCCTACCGTTAGTTGGGAACCCGGTGGTGGCGCGTTCCGAGGGCCGTGAAAGCACATGGCCTCGGACTTGTGCAATGCCACATCGAGTCCCAACTCCTGGATCCTGCCCACGACTGTCGCAAACCTCCACGGTCTGGACGCAGCATTTCGCCTCGTCGTTTACTTATATTGCGTACATCGAAGGAGTGTAACAATTTGCCTGCTGCGGTGTTCCCGTCCGATTATAATTTAGATGTCTTCAAAGCTAGAGTGAATAGGCTGTAGTGTAGTAGTGTGCTTCATCATCAACGATTGCATCACTGCTTACCATCAAGTGGGATTGCAGACAAGCACTAGTTTTTTTTTTGTCTAGCCCTTACTGTCCCACTGCTGGGCAAAGGCGGGAGGCCTTTGCCAAGTCCAAGTCCTTCCACACTTTCTTCTCCCACACCGTCTCAAACCACTAGTTTATATCATTCAAAAAAATTGTTTAATAATCATACAAAAGCTTCGAATTTTAAATAGAAATTTCATTCAATTAAGGCTAAAAGTTTATCAAAAATGTCATTAAAAGTAATGACATTTTTGATAAACTTTTAGCCTTAAATAGTTCAAAACTTAGGATAAATAATTCACGATTGTGCCATTTCCGCCAGCTCTGGTTTGGACTTTAATGTCGCACATTTTAAGTCGATTTTTAAGTGAACATTTAAAACAGAATGGATTCCAATAGGATTTGATATTTGTTATGTCATGACACGACTTTTGTTGGTAAAAAAAATTAATTACTCGAATTCAGTATTCAAATATGTATTTTTTTTCTAAATTTAAAAATCAGCAGTGGTGGCCGAGTAGTAACGACCCCGACTTATGAGTTGTAAGTCACGGGTTCAAACCCAGCCAGGTACCTACATTACTTAGTGTAACTTACCACTGCTCTCAAAACGGTGAAAGAAAACATCGTGAGGAAACCGACATGCCCTAAAACCAAAAATTCGAAAACATGTGACATTCACCAACCCGCACTGGGCCCGTGTGGTGGATTACGGTCCATTCCCTCTCCTAGAGAGGAGGTCTGAGACCCAGCAGTGGGAACATTAAAAGGCTGATTATTTAATCAAGTAATAAAAATGTATGTTTTAGTATTCAAATAATGATATATAAAACTGGAACCATAAATCATAAAACTCCACGAACATTTTACTTCAAGATTCATTTCTAAAAGCATTTTTTTATCGTATCGCATGTGGAAATCTCAATGACACTTGAGTTTTTTTTCTTGGCTTTATTTCAAAGGATTTTCCTGGAATCACTGTTTTATACTAACATATATTTTGGTAAGTAATTTTTTAAGATTTCTTCGAGTTCTACGAAAATCTATATCTATAATTATAATAAATCTGTAGATGTGAAAATTCTGTACATAGAAAATATCAAAAAAATAATGGTGTTACTAGACCGACACCGAACCGAAAAATGTGATTAAAAAAAGTTTTGTCTGTCTGTCTGACTGTCTGTTTGTTCAGGCATCACGCAAAAACTACTGATTCGATTACGATGAAACTTGGTATAATTATTCTTTAATATACTGGGCACCACACTGGGTACTTTTTATCCCGGAAAAGTATATACAATAAAAAACAAACTTAATTTTGCGGTTCGATCCCTAGACCCGATTACTGTACCAACCGCAAATAATAAGTTTGTCGTAGGTTACGTCACCCGCAGTGGAGTTCACTAAGGGGCGCTGCACACGGCTAAGATACTATAATATTTTGTCTTAAGATACAATATCGCTCGCCATACAATTCAATGGACTATCACACACGACGAAGATAATAAATAATCTATATATATAAAAGGAGAAACTGACTGACTGACATATCAACGCACAGCCGTCGTAGGTTACGTCACCCGCAGTGGAGTTCACTAAGGGGCGCTGCACACGGTTAAGATACTATAATATTTTATCTTAAGATACAATATCGCTCGCCATACAATTCAATGGACTATCACACACGACGAAGATAATAAATAATCTATATATATAAAAGGAGAAACTGACTGACTGACATATCAACGCACAGCCGAAACTACTGAGACCAAGACCGTGAAATTTTGCTCAAAGTTTCCTTTTATGATGTAGGTGAGCACTAAGAGAGGATTTTCCAAAATTCACCCCCAAAGGGGATGAAACAGGGGTCCAAAATTTGTATGGAGAATCCTTCTTATCCGTGGGCGAAGCCGCTGGTAGAAGCTAGTTATTCATATTTTCTAAGACTCAGTAATAGGATTATAAATTGTACTCATACGTATGTAATTGAATCGTAAAATAATAGTAGATTATGCGACTAGGGGATAAAGCAGTGTCTCTAAGTCGCGGGTGGCATGTTGAATTCCGAACGAAACGAAGGTTGCTAATTTTTTTGTTAACAAACCTTAGTGAAGTGAGGAATTCAAGCCGCCCAAGACAAAGACAGCTTTATCCCCATGTTGGATACTCTACTTTTTACACCATCTGTGAGATAATTAAAAGACAATTTAGTCAAACAAATCATACATTACAGAAATATAAGTATTATTTACAAGTTGATCTTAACTATCATTCAACATGTTTTGAGATTAGAAACAAACAAAATTCACTACTCTAAGATTCTTCAATTTCAATTTTCTATAATGATCCCGCTTTTTCATTACTTTTTTTTTTCGTTAGTGGCCAGTTTGAATTTTGAATAAACTTGTATGATGCACGTATTATACATATTCACTTTTCGCGTTCCAAATTCAAATCTCATTATTTCCTAGGGATCGCTCATACTGCATTATCTCCCTAGGGACAGAATGATTTGCTTTAAGTGATGGTTGTGTGACATATAAAAGGCCATTATCGAGTAGGTAGTGTAAAAAGATATATACCTCCCTATCAGTTATTGTATTTTTTTAACCGACTTCAAAATAGAGGAGGTTCTATGTTCGGCTGAATGTATGTTTATTTTTTACTGCAGTAAAGAAATAAATATTAATCATGTCTTTATTTATTATAAGGAGTTAAATGTTCCCAAACATCTTAGTAGAAATATCTCGGTAAAATTACGTAGCTCTTACTTGACTAAACACTAAGTACAGACGTGTTAATTGCCAACGTATAGCGTTAAAATTAAAATCATTCATTTTTAAATGTTTTAACATTGACTGTATTAATAAATTTTCGAAAAACTATAAAGTATTTCATTTATTTATTCTATAATTTATGTACACACATATACTCTGAAAAAGATGCAACATTTTAAAAATTTGTACATAGATACTGCTTATTTCAAAAATAAAATTCTCCCGGCAGACCTGCGAAAGGAAAGATCAGAAGAAATGTAGACTATAGCGTGTAGAAATAAGAAGAGTTTGTGAAATCTTAAATTAAATTAAAAACATAAAAAATAACACATATAATTTAAATATTAATAAATACAACAAGAACCAACAGTGGACGTCTTTCGGCTGAAATGATGATGATGATGAAATACATATACAACTATATAATATACCCTATACAAAGAAAAAATACAAGTTCCTGCCAGCAGCTTTGCCTAGGCGTACGGCAATGCGCCACCGGTACAAGGTGAACATCCCACCTATACGCACAAAACGTTTTGGGAACACATTCATTGTGCGTACAGCTAAGGAGTGGAATGCCTTGCCGGTCAAAGTCAAGAGTGAATAGGTTACTTCTGGGTAAGCGCGCTCCATCGTCGACCGCATTGTCGCTTTCCATCAGCCCCCCTAGCCAAGTTGCAAACGATAAACGGGAACGCTTAGTAATCTCCAATAGATTTTCAACTTTATACCTAAGAGCATAAAGTTGAAAATCTATTAAAGACTACTGAGCGTTAGCGTCCGGAACGAACGAAAACACTATGTAATCTTCAATAGATTTTCAACTTTATATCCAATAACATAAAGTTGAAAATCTATTAAAGACTACTGAGAGTTTACGTTTATCGTTTGTGACTTGGCTAGGGGGGCAGGTGAGATAGAAAGAAAGAAAGAAAAAACATTTATTTGTACCTCACACATACAGTAAATTTAAAAAAAAAAAAACAGTAGAATACATAGGAATTAAAATATTGTAGAATTAAGTACTACTTAAAAAGAGAAAAAAAAAAACTGTATGATCTGTGCAAGGTATTCTGTTAGGGCCCGCGGTGATGCCATGTTCACACTCACGATAGTGATCAAGCGTGAACCTATAAAAAACGTGAAGGTAGATTTCTCCCATAGATCCCGTAGATTTCTCCCATACAAACTTTGGACACTCGTTTCTCCCTTTAGGGGGTGAATTTTGAAAAATCTTCTCTTAGTGCTTGCCGAAGTCATAAAAGGAATCCTTTTGTTAAATTTCACGCTCCTGGGCCCAGTAGTTTTGTCTGTGCGTTGACATGTCAGTCAGTTAGTTTCTCCTTTTATTTATATAGATTTTACAATAAATTATAAGTCGGACATATGCCGCGCTTTTGGTCTATCACGGCCCTAAGACGTACTTTTTTACTAAAATAAACGTAAATCGCAAAAATGACAGTAACAGAAGCACTGAAAGTTTTTGTCTTCTTTTGCAATAAAAATTAATTTACACTGTTTGAAAAATCTCTAGAAGATGAGTAATTTTAAACTTATTTGTTTTGTGTTGCCTGTTAAGAACGCAAGAGTTGCTTCGTTAATTAAAAGTGATGTACAAGAAGTCTTTTTAATCTGGGTTTACTTGCTACATTATATTATTATTCTGTTTTCTTACAACCCATAAAAAGAAAATAGTTTTTTTTTCAACTAGAGTCGTTGATGTAAACCGTTGTTTATTGAAGACGGGTGTACCTTGTAAGATTTTACAGTTAACTTTCTGCACTCAGAAAAAAGCGCAGAAACACTCAGAAAAAAGCGCTTTACCGAAAACTTTTTAACTTTTACATTTATTTTTAGATTTGTACTTAAATTACCGTAGATTATAAACCACCTTCTTTCTCCTCTACATATTATGGCATATCTAATACCGAAACCTTAATCTTAGGCACACTCATACTATATAATCGTTATCGAGATAAAGTACATACACACATACATACACACACCATCACACACTCACATACATCACACAAATGTGCTCCTTTTTGTATTTTATTTTACTTTTGGTTTTTATTCTTTTCTAATAAAATGAACATTTTTTTTTTGTTTATTTATAACTTGCGTAAGCGTAAACTCGCGATATGTCATAAATAAATAATTTTAAATACAATAAATCTTATTATTTTTTTTGTAATTTACAACGCATTGGACTTTTGTTCTGAACTAGCTGACCTGGCGAACTTCGCACCGTTTAATAGTAAACGAATAATGTAATGGTTAACTGAACGATGAAATGGCTGAGACAAATGTATTTGATAGTTGCTGTAATATTTCGACGTATTTGGATACATTTTTTTTACTTATTTCCAGCATTTTAACAGTTATTCGGCTGTTCGAAGCGGAGACGAATCCTAAAAAGCAAAGATCATTAAAATCGGTTAAGCCGTTCTTGAGTTATAATTGTAACTAACACAACTGTGTTTTATGTATATATATTAGGAGTTAACAATTTAACGGGATTTTACATTAGGTATCTATCAAAGTTTACATACTGCCCAGTGACATAACATATATTTCAACCAATAAAAATTAGTAACCTACCAAAAACTAGAAATACAAACAAAATTGAAATACCAACTTTCTTATATTATCACGTGTTCTTACAGATCAAACTTATTTAGTTCTATATCAGACAAAAAAAGAACCATCATATTTCTTCAGTAAAAATAACTTTTTTCATCAAAAACCAAAGTTCTATTTAAATGACAATCAAAATTCATTTCGGATAATGGATCAAATTCCGCAAGTCGTGCTAACTGAATTCCTCTTCAATCTTATTACTTTAAATTCCATGTTACATCTCTTTCCTCTCCTGTGACTAGATTCAAGAATTTAATAAACACACACGAGGTCTCAGAAAATGAGAGTTTGAAATTGAAAAATTTATTTGCAGAAAATTGTGGTGCAAGTTGACATTTAGTCTTAATGTGTTACTTTAGAGATACAGATATCGAATATAATACATATATCGAAAATATGTTTTCATGGTTCCATACCTCTGATAGCAAAAACAGAACTCTTATAAGAGCGTTTTGTTGTCCATCTGTCCATCAGACAAGACCCTTTTTCTAAGAAAGGCGTGATGGCATCCTGCTACTCAATGGAGCAGTGAAAAAATGAAACTTCTAAGTCAACGCCGTTTACAACTCGTGGCTTTCGCTACGTCCCCGTCAGGGGGCGTGGCAAGCGGTGTCAGGGCTTCGCCCTCTGACCGCAAAGTCCAGCCGGAGCCCGTAACAACAGACCCGTCATTAGGGTGCCTAACTAGGCTCGGCGGTTGTAGAGCAGATGGCTCTATGTGTATATGTTTGTATGTGTATACTGTAGGCACGTCACGACGCTGCTGCACACAGCGCCGACTCTTCACGACATACCGGCGGTCAGTCCCCGCCAGGTGAGACCCCTAGGGGGAAGCCCGGCGGGAGACGACCAGCGACGAGTATGCCGACTTGTTACGGAGCTACAGTAGGAAATGTGACCCCCGTCTAATCCGGTTCCAGAGCGAGCCGGTTACGGTTTAGACCGCAGGGACGTTTTATGTGTGAGTGGCATTGTATTGTGTTACATCGCTCAGTGCACGTGCACCGAATAGCTAGCGTGCACTATCTATTCGGTGCGTGAGTCTTGCGCGTGTATAGAGGTGAATGTATGGTCGACTCACGTCGTGCCTATATTAACTTAGCACACGACGTTTGTCGGGGTGCGAGTAGGAAATGTAGTCTTATTGTTTGAATAGGCCGCGTGTAGACTGGTGCGGCCTATTCAGGCGTCAATGCGGGGGGTGGGAGACTCGCTGCCCGCAATCAGGTCGCGGGGGAGTCGTCTCGCGTCAGGGGGGCGCGTATGCCATGGCGCCAAGTGCTTGACGTGGGGCCAAGCTGAGGCGTCGGCAGTCGCGAACATCCCCTTCGTGAGACGTCGCACAAACTCATCCAGGCTCTCAATCCTGAGGTCACGTTCAATAATGTCGTTCCTCACGTCGTAGCGGGGGGCGTCGACGACTCTACGCAACGCAAGATGTTGTTGCGCGCGGAGTCTATCTCGGCTCGACTCACTAGTGAGGGCGAACCAAGCTGGGGCGGCGAACGTCAACACTGGGCGAATATACGCTTTGTATATGCCCAGTTTGACGCGCGTCGGGAGGCGGGAACGCCGTTTACGCTCTGAAATCTCAAACTTATAGGTGACTTACCGTAGACCTAGAATCATAAAATTTGGCAAGATGCAATGCCATAAGGCACAAGTAAAGTAAAAAATCTGAAGACTTTAAAGTAGTCTGGGCACGCCACAATTATGGCGATAAGTCCCCTCTTTGAGATGTGGCTGGAAAGACCTCACGGCGCGTCATTATCTTCCGCATCACGCAACTCAAGGAGATGTTAGCAAATGTAGGGGCCCAGCAGGGTCGAAGCCTACCGGGGCCAAGGGTCTGATTCTGAAAGGAAGACTCAGCCCTGGTACGAAAGGCAATGAAGGAACAGGAGTGGGTTTTTAGTCAGTAAAAGTCTGACACTATCTTCCGCTCCGCCCAAGAGCGAAAAATAGACTTTAAAGTAGTTACATTCAAACGTTTATAAACTAATTTGCTTTCCAACAGCAACATTAAGCTTGTCTCGTCACAAACTTACCCCTGGGTGTGCTAGTTATTTATTTAGTTTTATTTTTTGTTTAAAAATTTTGCCCCTTACCAAGAATAACTCCAAAATCGTGGGCGCGTTCACAGTCATAAAAAATCACCTAGTATGTGTATTTTAGGTTTCTGTATCTCAAAAGGAAAAAACAGAACCCTTATCTAATAGGATCACTTTGTTGCCCGTCCATCTGTCTGTCCATCGGTCTGTCTGTCAAGATCCTTTATCTGGGGAACGCGTGGAGGTTTCAAGTTGAAATTAAAACTATATACTTAAGTCTGCAGTCCCTTAAAGCTGTGAAGAAATCAAACTTCTGAGCTAACGAAAAAAAAGATACGGCCGTTTATGTCGCAAAAAATCGTATATTTCGACACTCTCAAGGGAATCAAAATACATAGGGTACCTCTCGTTGACCTAGAATTCTGAAATTTGGCAAGAAGCAGGAACATATAGCACAAATATAGGGAAAACTCTGAAAACTGTAAATTTGTGGTTACATCACAAAAAAAATTATGATTCGGAAAAATCTTCGAATTCTTCTTCTTCTTTTTTTTCGTAACTCAATTCGGGAATTCAACTGTTTTAATAGGTAAGTTTGTACGGAACCCTTAGTGCGCTAGTCCGACTCGCACTTGCCCGGTTTTTTTTTATAATTGTGATACACAACATAGCATGGAACAACTATCTGTAGACTATACATATTATTGTTTTACGGTTTTGCGTGGCACGCAGAGCAGTAGCCAATTGCTCAACCTTACCCTTACCTATGTTAGACTCAATTAAATTGACAGTTATAGCTTGTAATTTATAGACATTAATTGACAGTTCTTTTTTTCGTTCTTTAAGACCACTGAGACAATTAACTCGGAGGAAGGTTTCTTTAAAAGGACTTAGAATACAATAAATGTGTTCCTTTTATGAAACTTCTGTTTTGCTGTCCATTCTACACTTTTTTATAATAATAATGAGTCTGCTAAAGAAACCATAACATAAACTATATTAAATATCTGGTATGATTGTTAATAAATAAAATTCTTCTTCAATGTTTTAAATACGATTTTAAAACTAGGTCGTTTCAGTTCTCACATGTGTTTTTATGTTCTTTCTCTTTCACACGGTGGTGATGATTAATACAAATTGAATAGTGTTTGTAAAATGTTAGTTGATTTAAGCCCACGTGCAACTCACTGGGAATAACAGATCATCAAATACGTGCTGAAGTCGTTGAGAGATGAGACTCGTTGCTAAATAATACAGATTTTAGCCGGTTAAAAATGCTGAGCCAGTAAATGTTGAGGTAAGACAGTTTAGTTTAGTTCGTATAGCTTTTTTTTTAGTTGGGAAATCATCCTTTGGGCGGCGCGGGAGAGCTTGTCAAACTTTTTCTGACTAAAACCCGCTCCTGTTCCTTCTTTGCCTTCGTTCCAGGGCCCCGAGGTTCTCTTTCGCACAACCTATGACCCCAGTAGGCTTCGACCCTGCTGGGCCCCTACGGTTTTGCTGACATCTCCTTGAGGCGTGCGTGAAACACTACGCGTCGTCAACGACTTGGGCTTGGTCCGGACGGTTACTGGACGGTCGGACGGCGAACTACCCATTGCTCGCCGTCCGTAAGGCCGCGCCTACTGTGGTTGGAAATCGGGGTCGGGATTAATGCGGTTGGGGCGTGAGGGCCGTTCCCTCGCGCGTGCATCCGCCTTCTTTGCTAGCATTACTGCTTCGCATAAGGAGGTGACCACCTGCCATTCCTCCTCGCTCTAGACTATGGTCTGTACCGAGGCCTGGCGCGAGAGATCATTGCCACCGATTGCCCCCACGAGGACAGGGCGGTGCTCTGCCCAAACGGGGCACACCTAGAGGTGTACCCCGTGTCCTCCGAGCAGCTCATATTAAAACTGAGGTAAGTTATCAAATTTTCACAGTTTAGCTTACATTGATTCGGACATAGCCCACTAGGTACGATACCTGCCTGGGCAGTGTGATTCATTAAACTCTTTCAAAGAATCACACTGCCCAGGCAGGCACCATGGGCCATGGAACGCAAAAAGAAATTGATAGAGCTCAAATAAGATTTAGTTAGTAAAAGTGTGACCGTCTGCTTCACGCAGAGTGGGGTTGGATACTTGATGACTTCCCACAAAAAACAGCTTACATAGTTCATACTGTAAGCAAGTATGAAAAATTGCCATAATTTGCTTTGGTCTGCCACCGGTTAAGGAACACAAGGACATCGGTATAGGAGGTAGGTACAACAGCTAACCGCAGTTTGACGTTGGACATAGCAACTCTGTACGTTATAACGCACGACGTTGGTGATAGATTTAGGGTTAGTAACCAAAGACATTAAAAAAATAATTTATCAGAAAAAACATAATTTAGGGTAATTCTTTCTGTATTATAATATTTTGACTGAGCTGTTGGTCTAGTTGTCAGTGGCCCTGACTGCTATGCCGGAGGTCGTGATGAGCACGATCATTTGTTCTGTGTCTGGGTCTAATTTATCTTTTATATTATGTTTGTATTTAGAAATATATAAGTAAGTTTATCAGCTGTCTAGTACTCATACCACAAGCTCTGCTTAGTTTGGGACTAGATGGCGTTGTGTGAAAGTTGTGGATTATTATTATTATTATATTATCACGGTTAACGGCTTCCTTAAATCGTATTAAAGTCAAAAATTCTAGGGTCATAATCATAAGAAAAGAAAGATTTAGTCAGTTAATAGTCTGTTACTCCCTGACGTTTCACCCAAAGCGAGTGAAAGTAATAATGGTTGTTTCCTAGCCTCAAAAATAAAGGAAAATAAAGGTTAAATGTATTATAACGATCCAATTCAAGCCATGATATGTCTGTGTTCAAATTTCATTTTTGACGTGATGGATTAACATACGTTCAAATTATATCTACAGATTCATTCACATTTGTTATTATTGGAAGAACTTTGAGATATTTTTTTAAGAATTAAAATTAACTGACAATGTTTCATTTACATAATTATGTAATAATTGAAACTAAAATAAAATGATTTATGTTTTACATTTGAAGGTTTTTTTTTCTTAGCCTAATTTGTGTCCTACTACTGGCTGGGATACGTGATTCCCCATTTTTTTTCCACCCATCTCTGTTTTACATAGTCTCTAGCCAAGCTTGGTCTGTAAACGTGATCAGCAGTAGTACCACGACCTCTTAACGTGATCCATTTTACGACCTAAACTGAACCGTTAAGGGGATGGAGCTATATAGGGTGTATAGCTCCATCCATCTTTCTCGCTCGCAGACTGACATCTTAACACGTCATGCTAAGTCCCTTGATTGTCACACCAGTTCCACTGCAAGTGACCTCGACGGTGACGTTTTCCATTAGGTGTCGAGTGAGTGTGAAACGACCGAAAGAAATATTCGGTTTAAATAGTAGGACGATTTTGAATGCATCTGGTAGACGTTAGAGGTGGTTTGTTCTTTCTCAGTGAATATTGCTTTTTTCATCTTTTTTTACTACAGTGAATAAAGCAACTATGTCGTAGGTATAAAGGTCTTTGGGCACGCCATAATTAAGGCGGTAAGTCCCCTCTTTGAGGAGTGGCTGGAAAGATAACACAGGGTCCTTATCTTCCGTATGACGCAGGTCCTCACCGGACATGGTCAGTTCGGGTTGGCGGGGTCGAAGCCTACTGGGGTCATGGGTGATGCGAAAGAGATCCCCGGGGCCCTAGAACAATGGCAAAAAGGAACAAGAGTGGGTTTTTAGTCAGTAAAAGTCTGGCACGCCCTCTCGCTTCGCCCAAGATCGGGGATGTCATTAAATGATTTTTCCACCCAAAAAAAGGTATGAAGGTCTTTGATATCAGAATCGTCTCTCACCCTAGGATGGAGCAGGAGGGCGGTACAGACTTTTAATGACTAAATCACACCTGTGTTCTTCAGTTACCCTTTGCATTCTAGGACTACGGGTTTCCTTTTCAGCAATTCCCCGCAACATGTCTGCTACTGCAATGTCCGATATAAAGGCAATCAAATTTGCTAGCAATTATCGCCAGAATAGTGATGGAACTGTCCCGCACCCTGCGCACAAGGGACGGTTTTTCATTTTCTAAGTGTTCAGCCAGACTGGAAGAGCAGTTGCGGGGCGCACGTGGAGCGACAATCTCAAAAATAAGAACTTCATTTGAGTGTACATAGTGGGCATGTGGGTGCGGGAAGCAGTGCGCGTTGTCAACGCGTTACGCACGTGGGTAACACTTGCCATAGCTCGTACATATAGTGAGTGCGCCGGTGGCAAGCGGAAACCCTGTTCCTGAAACTGCGCCGCTCCCCGCACCACGCTGCCAGTCAGGCCAAACAAAACGCGCGCGTTCCCGCACCCGCGCCGCTCCCCGCACCGCGCTGCCAGTCTCCGCCGAGCACTCACAGTAGATGTGAAAAGTAGAGTACTTTCCGCAGGGATAAAGGTGCTTTCATCTTGGGCTAGCTTGATTCCCTTGCTACACTCAGGATTCTTAGCTTAACTCTCACGCTTTGCTCGGGAATTAACACTAAGAACCCTCGCTACGCTCGTAGTTTACCCCCAGAATCCTTGGTGGCACTCGGGTTTTTATTATACCCGTGAATAAGGCACTGCGCTTTGTCTCCTTGGTGAATAATCAACTATTAAAAAATGTCTCGGTTCAAAAACATAGTACCTACATTCAGTATAATTACTAACTAGAAACACGTCTGAAAATATGACACGTAGCATTGTACTCGTGTTCTTTTGTTTTCCCTTCGCTACGAGTTTTAACTCATCCCGGGCACATGAATAAACAAACTCTATTTATAAACCCTACTATGCTCGTGAATACGTTTCGCTTTCAATGGAAAAATGTTTTATGTAGTTTTGTTCGAATTTGATTCATGTTTAAAGCGAAACTGTGGTGATTTTCGCGGCATTTATGTGTTTGTTTTGAAATAAAGTTTTTTTTTTTGTGTTTGACGGTACATCGTTTATTCAATAATTGGCTATTTCGTAGAAAGGTCTTATTTTCCTATAATTGGACCAATGATATCTGTACTTATCTAATATATAAAAATCTCGTGTTAGTATGTTATCGAACTTCTAGAAAACAACTTGATCTATTTTTAGGGTTCCGTGGCTCAAGAGGAAAAACGGTACCCTTATAGGATCACTTTGTTGTCCGTCTATCAAGACACTTTATCTCAGGAACGCGTGAAGGTATTGAGTTGAAATTAAAACCATATACTCAAGTCTGCAGTTCTTTAAAGCTGTGAAAAAAATCAAACTTCTAACGTTACTGTTAATGAAAAAAAAGATACGGCCGTTTATGTCACAAAAAACGTCTATTTCGACAAATTTGGAATAAAACAAGGTATTATACTATAGATATAGGAATAAATCTGAAAACAGAAAATTTGTTGTTACGTCACAAAAATAATATACCCTTTTTTGCGATTCGGAAAAATCTTTGAGACTCCATTCGGGAATTGAACTATTTATAGTAAGTTTGTACGGAACCCTCAGTGCGCGAGTCCGACTCGCACTTGCCCAGTTTTTGTGATTTTATTTTTATATATTTGGTAGGTCTGAGAGTAGTTTGAACGCTATTTTTTATTGATTTTTTGTATGGCAGAACAACATATAATTATTATAAAGCTAAAGAATATGTGTATTTACTTGAACGCGCTAATCTCTGAAACTACTAGCTAAGACTATAAGTTATATAACATCAAACTGCGATCAATAGGAGTGAAGCAGTAACCGGATAAAACCGCAGAGGACAGCTAGAAAGTTAGAAATACCTTTTAAGCTCATGTGACCCACGGATGCCTCTCAAGTTGAAGGGTAAAATCTATAAATCCGTGATAAGACCAGTCATACTGTATAGATCAGAATGTTAGGCTGTGAAAAAGACTGACGAAAAAGATTGCATGAAGCCGAAATGAGAATGTTGAGATGGATATGTGGTGTGACGGGAATAAATAAAGTGAGAAATTAGTATATTAGAGGAAGTTTGAAAGTGGCACCAGTGACTGAAAAGTTGAAGGGACATCTTTAGTCTTGGTATGGTCATGTAAAGAGGAGAGGTGAAACGCATGTTATTAAAAGAGTTATGAGCATATATGTGAATGGATGGAGAGGGAGAGGGAGGCCATAGAAAAGATGAATGGATTGTTTGAAGAGTGATTTGAAAGAAAAGGAAGTTAGTGATAGCATGACGAGTCACAGGGCAGAATGGAAGAAAAAAACGTGTTGCGCCGACCCCAAATAACACGGGATAAGGGCAGGAAGATGATGATGATGTTCAGTAATACAAAGTGTAGCCAGTAAATACATCAGTGAACTAGTAAATATATACCAGTTGTTTCTTAAAGGGGAATTATAAACCAGCGAATAAAAAAAAAATTGCGACTGATGATGAGATATTGTTTTAATAACTTGAGCGCTATGAATTTGAGTAAGCGAAATATTAACAAAACTAACGACAAAATATTGATTATTAATAAAATCCAGAACGAGCTTACTAAAAGTGGGTTGTGATTAATCCATTTCAGGTATTAAAATTCTAGCCGTGCGACAAAATTACTAAGTGAGCGACTAAATTACTAATTGAGCGACAAGAAATATTTTTTTTTACATAACGAACTACTAATAATAAAAAGTTCACTTTAAGAAATGTTTTCACCATTGTCTAATTATCAAGTCGCAGACAGAATCATCATTTTGAACTGGGTAAATTGGTTAGGTTAGGTTAGAACTGTGAGCCGAGCGAGCGAAGCGAGCGGTGCCGCGGCAGCGGCCGGCGAACGCTACGTCCAAATTACTCGCAGGTTTTATTTCACCATTTTCTAACTATCCGGGTTTTCGCAAAATTTGAATTATCAAATTACCGTGTGACATACTTAATACATAAATATCGATATTTAGATTAAGACATTCGATACTCTGTTTTTCGATATTGAGGACTTTCGAAACATTTCATTTAAGATAAAATGCCGCTCAGTATAAATAAACCATTTGCCAAATATTGAAAAAAATACAGGACGTAACGTTGACACTCAAACAAATATTAGGTCGCTCAAATATTATGAAGCTTCTTATTTTGTATTTTAAGTGAGTTACTTAAAAGTTGCCATTCTGTTGATTTCTCATCACTCGATTACCATTCTATGCAATTTTTTTCAATGGAGTGTCAGTGGTTGACCATTGAAAAGTCATAATGACGCCATTATAATATTAGTAGATTACCAAACTTGTCAAAATCAACAATTATGAAAACAATGATCTACCATTCTGATACTATTGTAATAGCAGACTTGAGGCCCAGGTGAGTAACTCTATAGAACTATACATATTTTGTTGGTAGCGGTGACTGGTTACGCCGCCATGGTGTCCCGGTGAAATATAGCTCTTAAAACGATACATTTGACGATTTAAAATGAACTCATAAAGGGAACTCTTTATAGGGTGTATAACATCATCCCTCTTTTTCCTCGCATGCTTGACATTTTAACACATTATGGCCAACAAGAGCAGCAACAAGCCAGAGCAGTGGTGGCCGAGTGGTAACGGCTTTGACTTACGAGTTGTAGGTCGCGGGTTCAAACCCAGCCAGGCGCTTTACTTCGTGTAATTTATTTCATCACCACTGCTCTCAAAACGGTGAAGGTAAACATCGTGAGGAAACCGGCATGTCCTAGAACCAAAAATTCGAAGACATGTGACATTCACCAACCCGCACTAGGCCCGCGTGGTGGATTACGGCCCCATTCCCTCTCCTAGAGAGGAGGCCTGAGTCCCAACAGTGGGAACATTATAAGGCCGACTATGCTATGCTATGCTATGGCCAACAAGTTATTAACAATATAGAAAAGTCTAAAAACATAATATCAGTACAAAATGTGGTCTGCCTACATACTAATAGCAATTATAAAGTTGTGAGTAATACAAGGAATTTAATTGAAAATAGAATTATTGAAAATAGTATTGTATCACATTTAATATAATATAATATAATATAATATAATATAATATAATATAATATAATATAATATTCCACAACTATGACACAACGCCGTCTAGTCTCAAGCTAAGCAGAGCTTGTGTTATGAGTACTAGACAACTGATAAACATACTTATATATTTCTAAATACATACATACTATAGATAAATTACACCCAGACACAGAACAAATGATCGTGTTTATCACACCAACCATTTGTCCTGGGTGGGAATCGAACCCACGACCTCCGGCACAGCAGTCAGGGCCACTAACCACTAGACCAACAGGCCAGTCAATTTACTGTGAGTAGGCAATTAGTTTGCCGATGTTTTACCATACATACGTAGGTATGGCATATTCTTCACTAAACTTCCAAATATGGCAAAGTTCCTTTTTTCATATTTTGTAATTAATTGAAACAAGTTTTCAATGAATTTTTTTTTTTGTAGCAATTTTTATAGCGTGGTATCTACCTGTATAATTAATACTTATCAAACACGATAGGGTTATCTGAGTTCCCATGGCCACCTTCCGGTTCCATCATTAGATCAGTTCCATGTCATAATAATTTTGCATTGTCATCTGATTTACACATGCATGCAAAATTTCAGCTCAATCGGTAACCGGGAAGTGGATCAAAAATTTGCAAGATTTAATTACAAGCTAACATCGAGAAAGGTGAAAATAAACCAACCTTGTAAATAGAATTTAGTTTGCCTATTCACAGTAAATGTGATACCATACTTACGTAAGTTTCTCATGAATATGAGAAAGTTAAATGAAGAATTTCATTTAACTTCCAAATATGACTAAGTTCCCTTTTTCATATTCCGTAAAATATAACAAGGCAAGTTTTTCTGAAATTACCAATTTCAGAAAAACTACCATTTTCAATGTTTCTATTAAATATTGTCCGTCTTTTGTAAGCAAATGAATTGAAATTTTCAACAAGAGGGTATTTTGTTATATTTTTGACAAGAAATTCCTTTATTGTCCTTTGAACAGTGAACCCTGGAGAGGAACAGAATTGATTATTTATAGGTATATCTTTGTGAATAACAAGATGTCATAAGAATTGTTTTTGACAAGTTGGAACTTACTTTAACTTGGACTTACTTTGACTGGCCTGGTCTAGTGGTTAGTGGTCGTGGGTTGGATTTCCACCCAAGATAAATGTTTGTGTGATGAGCACGATCATTTGTTCTGTGTCTGGGTGTAATTTATCTATAATTCAAATGACAGCCTAGATCACAACTCCTTAATGTGCTTTTACGCACAGAGAAGTTTCGATATGTTTATATGGTTACCCATCTTCAGACTGACCTCGTCAAAAGTTTTTATGAAGCAAGCAAAAAAAGAAAGGGAAAAATGAACTCTGCTTCTCCTCTCTCTACTGCTTTTTGTTCTCTTCTTCTTTTTCTTTTTTCTTCTTTTTTGTTTTTCTTCTTTTTCTTTTTTCTTAGAATTCGGAGAGGTATTGACCCGGCAATAGGTATGGATACGGATGGGATGGTTTATTCTAAGAAAATCTTTCGGGATAGTGTATTGTAACAAAGATCTTTTGATTTCAAAAACAATTTCTATCAAGCAGTTTTAAGAAAAAGCAATTAAAAGTTTCCTCATTTTCCAAACGTGTCTTACACCAAAGACCAACCAGAAATAATTTAGCGAAAACTTTCTGCAAATGACAACACAAAGCAGTGTACTGATAGTAAATTGAAGTTACATACACACAAACATACAGGCTACATGTTATGTTGTAGTGTATTGTTCTCCCATCTTACTTTCCAGACCTTCTTTGTCTGCAATTTCTTTCGTTCAAGAAGTATAGTTCTCCAACTGAGCGTTTCAGGAACTTTTATATGAAGTATTTGTTATACTGTGATGCAGAGGAATTAAATTTAAAAGTCGTGTTCTGGATTTTTATGTGATATGTACGAATTTTTAAAATCGGTCCAGTAGTTTTTGAGTTAAATCGACACATACAACAAAAAAAAAATCAAATCTTTCCACTGTATAATATTAGTTTAGATTTGAACGAGATTATTTTAGTCATTTTTAATTATTATGTTGACGACATAATTTGTAGCTAAACATTGCGTTGAAAACAAAAGCTTGATGCTTTTTTTGTTATAATAATAATAATTTATTGCAAGTGCCATTGACTCAAATAAAAAAATAAAATAAACAAAACGGTAGTAACAGTCAGAATTAAAAAAAATCACAATTTGTAAAATTAAATTTAATATTATTTTTTTGTTAAGGCATGCCAATATGTTGATTGAGTCATAAGCCACAACACAGTGGGTACTAAGGTCATTTATTAAGATACTATGTTGTAGTTTATAATGTTACTTCCCCGTTGTTATAATACACTTATAGATAAATAGATCTTAGTGAACAAAACAACCGTTTGGATTGTGATTACCAAATTAAGAGCGTCCTTTTCGAGGTACATCTTCATACAACCGCTCTTACGTGATTATGATGTTATTACACATCTTTCTCTAGATATTTTGGATACTCAGCTGTCTTGTGGATATTATCTAGGCTTCTATAGAAATAAAAACATAAATTTGTATAAAACTAATCCAGTAAAGACCTCTGAAAATCTGCTATTTTACGTGAACTTTTAAACCATGCTCTATGCTCGATGTTGACGATAGGCAAGTGAAAAAGGACCCTCTTAAGTATTATTAGACTAGATTCTGCCAGCGGCGTCACCTGCGCGAAAGCAGGTTTCTCCATACAAACTTTGGAACTCCATTTCATCCTCTTAGGATTTTTTTTTAAATCCCGCTCTTGGGCGGTGCGTGAGATAGTGTCAGACTTTTACTGACTAAAAATCCACTCCTGTTCCTTCTTTGACTTCGTTCCAGGACCCCGGGTTTAATTTTCACACTACACGTGGCGACACCCGGGCGTCGCTTCCGCATGAATCCGGTGCAGGAACTTCCCGAACTTACCGTGTTCGGTGAGAACCTGCGTCATGCGAAAGGTGAGGACGCCGTGAGGTCTTTCCAACCACGTCTCAAAGAGGAGACTTATCGCCATAATTGTGGCGTGCCCAGCACTGGGTCACGACAGTCGCTGTCGCCATTTCACCATGATATCCCGCTGGAGCTCTGTCCGCCATGCTGCGACTTGTCGTGGCAGCGGAGTTTCGCCCCAGCGTTGCATCTCCATGCGCAGATCGTGCATGCGTGCAAGGATTGTTGCCTCCAGATCCCATGGTGGCTGGCCAGCAAGGAGGCTCGCCGGTTCGCGGGAAATCATCCAGTATCCTCGCACCATCCGCATGGCCATGACCCTCTGGCATGCGTTCAGCCGGGCCGCCGGCTGGTTCCGCAGCGTCGGCGCCCACACTAGTGCGCCATAAAGGGCCCTGGACCGAACGAATCCTCTTAGGGTGTGAATTTTAGAAAATCCTTTCTTAGTGAGCACTATGACGTAGGTGAGCACCTATGTCATAAAAGGAAACCTTTTGCAAAATTTCACGTTCATATTATAGTCCCAGTTGTTTCATCTATGCGTTGATATGTCAGTCGGTCAGTTTCTCCTCTTATAAATATAGATTAGCGGTTTTTGTTTTAAGGCTCACAGTAATTAGGTCACACGACAATACTCCTTTGAACGATGAGTGTGCATAAACCATAACAGGTTGCAGTATTCTTGCTGCGTAATCATTTATATCATAAAGGCGACATTTTACAAGGAGCGCTAGTATAGCGTTCCTGGCAGACGTTGTCCTGCCCAAAAGCTAATAATTGAAAACCCGATAACAGCGCCATCTACCGGGTTCAATTGTATTTATATACTCAAATATACACACAAAATTTCATACAAATCGGTCAAGCAGTATATGAAGAGTTAGGTGACAAACACACGTAGTACTCGTAGTAGGTATAGAATAATTGTATATTATATAAAGAAGTGATGTGTGTGTGTTTGTTACTCTTTCATGCTTCTTCTTCTTCTTTTCGTGTCGATGTACTCTAACAATTTTTTTTCTGAATAGTATTTGGCAACCTGGCTCTGTTATTGGCCTCGTGTAGATCCTGAAAACTGCAGGGGGTTATGCAGGATGGATAGCATAGCAAATGACGCATGTCCTGTGCAGCGGCTCCACACTGGCACTGTGTTAGAGATGGGTCGAGGAATCCCCATTTGGCCAAATTGTTTTTACAGCGGCCAACCTGGGTCCGCAGTCGGTTAATAGATTTCCAGATTGGCCACTGCAATTCGCGTCCAGGGGGGAGTTGGGTGCTTCTGTTTCCACAGCGCGCATCTCTCGTCCTCTGCATTGTCGTTTGAAGAGGTCGTAAATCGCATAAAGCTTTTACGACTCTTTAGACGTGCAGGTATAAGTTGATGTTTATGCAGGGGGTGACGGCCGTCCCGTTCCTGTTTACTCTTCTCGATGCGGCTGGCTTTCTCGCGGCGAACTTCTGGTGGTGCTATACCTGCTTGAGGGTACAACATTGCTTGAGGGGTAGGTTTTCTTTCATGCTCAAACGGCTGAACGTGGTGGACCATGTCCTGGAATACCACATATGTGGTTTTTAAACCCGGGAGTCTGTTCCCTTGGAATAATTTTCTATTTAAACGCAGACAAAACCACTTGTTGAAGCTAGTATAAAATAACAAGAAAACTTCCTGTCATTAATCAAAGAAGGGTCTCAAATATCTTATAGTGTCGTTAAAGCTTTTGTAGCTACAGTTTATGCAGCATCATTTATTTTAACTCGTGCGCTTCAAGGTTTCTCTTATGGCACAAGTAACATAAGAATATTTCTTGTCGATGTGGATAGATAGATAAGTTTGTATGATTGGAACCAGGTTATCTGTGGTCCAATTGGAGACGCCCACGATGTCAGGAGTCGCAGGACGACTACCGGCCACGGTAGGCGTGGGTTTGTGGACGGCGAGCCATGGGCAGCTCACCATCGTTGTCTGGCAGCACCGTGTTACTGACCGCGTCGTCAACTTTCGATTGTTACAAGTCGGAAAATTTGTTAAGAAGTCAAGAAGCGGTTGCGGTGATAGCGCGCCCATATTTATATGGGTGGGCTATGTCCGCAGCCGTCTCCTTGCGATTTGGTCCATATGTCATGATGTCGGTGGGGCCATGGGTGGTTGGAGGGTGTTGCATACTGGTTTCCTCGCCATGATTTCTTTCGCCGTATTGAGAGCAGTGGTGATGAAATAAATGACACAAACTAAAGCACCTGCCTGAGTGTAAACCCACGACATACGATGCGTAAGTCGGGGCCAGTACCAATGGGTCACCAACTCAACAAATAACAATGGAACTAAACCTTTACCAAGCCACGATTTTCTTAACAACCAGGGGCCTTACTATGGGTGTTATTAATATCGTGCGGATTTAATCACGCAAGTTCAAGGGTAAAATCTACAAGTCCGTGATAAGGCCTGTCATACTGTATGGATCAGAATGTTGGGTTATAAAAAAGACGGAAGAAAGAAGATTGCACGTAGCGAGATGAGAATGTCAAGATGGATGTGTAGTGTGACGAGAATGGATAAAGTGAGAAATGATTATATTAGGGGAAGTTTGAAAGTGCGTCAGTGACTGAAAAGTTGAAAGGGAATCGTTTGTCTTGGTATGGTCATGTGAAGAGAAGGGATGAAACGCATGTTACTAAAAGAGTTATGAGTTTACATGCGGATGGATGGAGATGGAGACCAAAGAATAGATGGATGGATTGTATGAGAAGTGATATGAAAGAAAAGGGAGTTAATGATAGCGTGACGAGTGACAGGACAGAATGGAAGAAAAAAAAGGTGTTGCACCGATCCCAAATAAAACGGGACAAGGGCAGGAAGATGATGATGGATTTAATCACGCATATGAATTTGTTAAAAGGTCAAGCGGACGAACGAAAAATAGGGATGGAGCTATACACCCTATATAGCTCCATCCCTTTAACAGTTCGGTCCAGGTCGTCAAATGGGTCGCGTTAAGAGCTCGTGGTAGGGCCTCAGGTATAGTATAGTGAAAGCCGAATATTCGAAATTTATTCAACTTACGTTAACATGAAATATTATCATATTGCCAACGATTCAATATTCTAATGCGATATTTTATGAAAATATTATACCGTACCGAGTGCGAGGTAGTATTAGGAAATCGATGGCTTCCTCTGACATTCCTTTGAATTAAAATGTCTGAAATCTTTGAAACGGATTTTACCTAGTATAATATTCTAGATAGATAGATAGATAAATTCTTTATTGTACACCGGGAATAAAAATTATATTAGGAACTTAAAATTAATAGGGTGTCACAATAGACGGTCTTATCGCTAAAAGCGATTTTTTACAGACAACCTTTGTATGGATTTGACAGAGAAGGAGAAAAAAGATACGCAGGTAGTTCGTGGTGTACTATTTACATATGTATACAATACATAAACTAATAAATTGCATATAATACAAACAATATATAATTATGAAAGCAGATAAATAATGTACTTAATGACGACGTTCAAGAGGAAAGGTAGTGATTCTTAACCATTCTATTTAGGGACTTTAAAATAATTCTTTTACACGTCTATCATGCTTGCCTGATTACTAGAAATAAACACAGACTTCGATTTGGTATAACCTAGAGTGGGATGATGTGAAAAGGATTTTTTTCTTTCAGATATAAATTAAAATTATTTTTAGGTGAAACGTTGCTTTTCGTCTACAGTCTCGACTTAATCAAGTAATAAAAAAAACTGGGCAAGTGCGAATATGGACTCGCGCACTGAGGGTTCCGTACAAACTTATCTATTTGATAAATATTTTTAGTTTCAAAGATTTTTCTGACATAACAACAAATTTACTATTTTCAGATTTATTCTTATTTCTGTGCTATTAGACCATGCTTTATGCCAAATTTCAAGATTCTGAGTCAACGGCAAATACCCTATGAAATTTTATTCCCTTGAGAGTGTCGGAATATACTTTTTTGCGACATAAAGAGCTGTATCTTTTTTTTTCGTTAACTTAGATGTTTGATTTTTTCAAAACTTCAAGGGACCGCAGACTTGAGTATATGGTTTTAATTTCAACTTGATACCTCCACGCGTTCTCGAGATGAAGGGTCTTGACAGACGGATAAAAAAGTGATCCTATAAGGGTTCCATTTTTTATATTTGACCCTAAAAATTTACATAAAATTGGTTAATGGCACACCCGTTTAATTTCTCGTTTTAGAAACACTCACAAAAAGGAACAGATTTCATTTAACACTCCGAATTAAATTAATGGAACGTCCCAAAATATATAATAATGTGTACACTCGACCTAAATATACGAACTTATTGTTTCATCCACCCACTTTACCCCGTACCGAAAATACAAAATGTTTCTAGCCTAAATGAATGAAACAAGAACCCCTTCATACAAAGCTTTGGTTACGTAGCACCGACGACATTGTTTAGCTGCCAAGAGAATGCACTGTGACACTTCATTACACTGCATTTGTAATGGCTGTGTGTGTTTTGTGAATCCCGTTTGTTCTGGCTTTCTGTCTCAGCAAAATTATCTGTGGAGCACAGGAGGTATGTTTTTAATGAGGGAGTTTTTGGCGGTTTTTTTTCGAGCGAAGTTCAGTATCGTATATTGATTCCTAATCGATATTGTGATCTAAAATTGGTGTAGTTTTGTATCTCAAGTGTCTGCATTACTCGGATAATTTTAATCATTGAAACAGGCGAAATCTCGGAAAAATGAAGCGGAGAATTTTATTGTAGTGTTCACTGCCTCAGCGAAGCTTGCTAAGAAGGCTGACTCGATACATTCGCTGCCAAATACTACAAAAACAATAAATTTATTATTACATCTAATTGTATTCATACGAAGACATGGCTTGAAACACTTAGTACCTACGAATAAACGGTTTTTCTTTCTTTCTTTAGTATTCAAGTCAAAAACATTATATAAATAAATGTTTTTAGTAACTAGGCCATCATCATCATCATTTCAACCGAAAGACGTCCACTGTTGGACATAGGCCTCCCCCAAGTGTCGCCATAATGACCGGTCCTGTCAGTGCGTCTCGCATCAATCGGATTCCCGCGATCCTCACCAGGTCATCGGTACACCTTGTGGCAACACTGCGTCTTCCGGTACGTGGTGGCCACTTCAAAACCTTTCGTCTCCATCGACCATCTATTCATCGAGCAATGTGCCCTGCCTACTCCCACTTAAGTTTAGCGATTCTTCGAGCTATGTCGGTAACCTTGGTTTTCCTGCGGATATCTTCATTTCTGATGTGATCATGCAAGGAAACACTCCAAGTATAGCTCTTTCCATTGCCTTTTGGGTGACTCAGTAACTAGATGCTATAGAATTCTTACTTTCTTGTAATCACTATAAAGTGTTGAAAGTTTTTATGTCCATTTACTTGAAATGATTACCCGCGCAGGACCGGTTATTGTAGCGATACCGCAGTAGCAGAGGCCGTCATTCAGTTGAAATGATTATCACAAAATTTTGCCAGATTTTGCGGTTTTTATATAATAAGGTAATTATTATCATCATCATCATGCTGATTGAAAGACGTGAACTAATGGACATAGGTTTCCTTTAAGCTCCACTATGATGACTGGTACTGTGCATTTCGCAATCCAATATCAATTTCAAAATCCGCTGGATGCAATATAAGTTACAAATTGATCCGCCCAGAGGGGGACCTTCCAACGTTACAGTTCAGTTTGTAAGTGGTGCCACTCCAAAACTTTTAAGCCACCATATGATAATCGGTCAGTTACGAATGACACAGAGTAGGATCTCCTCCAGAGAATATATTGTGTGGGTGATAATTGCGTGATAACGAGCAATAAACAATTTCAGACCACGAAAATGATTTAATATGTAGGTTTTAGGCATCCAATTTACAACGAGCTGAGAGACAGTTTCAAGGCACTGTAATTTTCCACACAAAGTTCAAAGATTAAAAGGGCTTTTGAGCTTTTGATCACTTCTTTTATTGCTGGACTCAGTACGAACGTCATGCTAGACTATGTCAAAATAGTGGGACTTCATCACCGCTTCGTGTTGTTGTCGAGCTAGCTTCCGTACTATTGATTTCGCCGACATAATTATAAATTCGAAAACTTAGGTCCATTTTTTTAATACTCAGATAACTTTAATCCAAGGAATAAAAATAGCAGTTTGAAAGTTCTGTTATAGGAAATTTGTCAAACGGCCATATTTGTTCTTCAACTAGCTGACCAGGCTAATTTTGTACCGCCTAATAGTCAATGAATTTAGTATATCTTTCGATAGAGTCAACCGATTGCGATAAAATAAAGCCTAACTAATATATCAAGTTACACAAAATTTAAATGTATAAAAACTATCTACATCGATATCGTACATTTTACGTGATGCAAAAACTGATTTTTGTCGTGATTTTGCGTGTGTTTTTTTTGTGTTTTGTGTGTGTGTGTTTTGCGTGACAACTAAAAACTTCTACAGATTTGTTATATGTATAGATTTGTAGCTTAAAAGAAATTGAAAAGATCGAGATAAGTTGATATTTAGTGAACTTGAAATTAATTTAATCTATAGAACCTAATTATTCACTGAGGCCTTTTGAAATAGTGGATAGAGGATTAACCCGTTGTATGGGCGAACGCAGATCTACGCGGGACACAATAGCTTTTTAATTGTGTCTCTAATTACGGCACATGTAAGGTTAATAAGAACTAAAAATTTACTAGAGTAGTTATCCTTTTAGGTAAGCATAAACATGATCAGCCTTATAATATTCCCACTGCTGGGATTCAAGCCTCTTCTTCAGGAGGGGAATGAGGCCCACCACGCATGCCCAGTTGGTGGATGTCTCATGTATTCCAATTGTTAGTTCTAGGACATGTCGATTTCCACACGATGTTTTCCTTCACCGTTTTTAGAGCAATGGTGATGAAATAAATTACACAGTTAAACGCCAGGCTGGGTTTGAATCCGCAGCTTACAACACGTAACTTGGAGTTGTTACCACTGGGCCACCACGGCTACTACCTTTCTACTTTTTGGTATAAGGTAATTTGTCGAAATTGACAATATAATAAATAAAACATAAATCAAAAGCCACCTGGGATAGACATCTAAAAATTCAAATGGGTACCCGTAAAAAAATAAAATATTATACACGATATCCATTGTAGATAAAAAATGGTAGCTTGCATGCGAAATGGACCGAATCAAAATAATGTTTTATCACCAAAAAAAGATTTCATACCTATTACTTTTTACAGCCTTCTGAACTTTACGAGGGCATAAAGTCCGTTGTTACATTATTAATTTTAAGCTCTATTATTAATACATAAGATTTGTAGATCTTTAACAGTCATTAAGATAGCTGTAATAATAAAAATATGTCGCAATAGTTTTTCACCAGCCGGGGATTATCAACTGATACATACTTGTATATTTCTAAATACATATCTATATGTATAAAAGGAGAAACTGACTGACATATCAACGCACAGTCGAAACTACTGGGACTAGGAGCGTGAAATTTTGCACAAGGCTTCCTTTCATGACGTAGGCGAGCACTAAGAAAAGATTTTCGAAAATTCACACCCTAAGGGTGTGAAACGGGGGCCTAAAGTTTGTATGGAGAAAGCTACATTCACGCGGGCGAAGCCGCTGGCAGAAGCTAGTCTATAAATAAAAGGAGAAACTGACTGACTGACATATCAACGCGCAGCCGAAACTACAGGGCCTAGGAGCGTGAAATTTTGCACAAGCTTTCCTTTTATGACGCAGGCGAACACTAAGAGAGGATTTTCCGAGGAGACGAGAGAGAGAGACGAGAGGAGTTTCTTCCCTAAAGAAAAGAAACGGGGGTCTAAAAAAAACCTAATTTTATGCGGACGAAGCCGCTAGCAGAAAATAGTTATAAATAAATTACACCCAGATACAAAACAAATGATCATGCTCATCACACAAACATTTGGCTTGGGTGGCAATCAAACCCATGATTTTGCTCACAACTCAATTGCTACAGGATATGCTGGTTGTGGAGGTCAGATATGCAGTCGCTTCTTAGTGCTGGTTCTCAAATGCAGCTGGTAGGATTGGAAGCCTGCTGGAGTCGGCTTGTAGTAGCTTTGTTTTTAAATTATTTGTAGACTCGTGCTTGACCACTATCTCACTTAATAGCAAGCGATGACGCGATCGACGATGGAGCATACTTGCCTAGACGTAGCCTGTTCACTCTTTATGGAAGTTGGGATGAACAGTCGGAAGAAATAAGATAAAGACTGATGGTAAGTAGTGATGGAATCGTTGATGGTGAGGCGCACTGGTTTATTAAGAGCCTATTCACTCTAGCCTTGAAGACACCTAAATTATAATCATCATACAGCAGTACATACATACATAGCCTCTTTTAACGCACACTATTCATCTATATTCTCGACTGGTTTTTGCCAGCAGCTTCACCCGCGTTAAAGTAGGTTTCTCCATACAAAAATTGGCCCCCGTTTCATTCCCCTTGGTTTGGTGAATTTTGGAAAATTTTCTTCTATTAGTGCTAGCTAACGTGCTGGCCACGGACAATTCGCTATAGCGAAAATTCGCGCGGCGCGACCGGCGGCGCGTCTTGCGAATGAATCAAATGTATGGAAATGTACTGGGCATGCCACGCGCAGCGGCGACCAGCGAGACGACCGGGGCCAGTACATTTCCATACATTTGATTCATTCGCAAGACGCGCCGCCGGTCGCGCCGCGCGAATTTTCGCTATAGCGAATTGTCCGTGGCCAGCACGTAACGTCGTAAAAGGAAAATTTCATGCTACTAGGCTTCGGCTGTGCATTGATATGTCAGTAAGTCAGTTTCTCCTTTTATATATATAGATAACTGACTGGTTGACTGGTACAGAATGCCTTGTTGCATTAAGTCCACCCATGTACCACTTCTGTACATGAAGTTTAAATAAATAAATAAATAACTTCCATTCAGATGCTAGCAGACACCCTGCGAAGGTCGTTGGTTCACCTAGCCCGAAGACTTTTCATATGCCAATCCATGTTAAACAGCTTATATATAGCCTTCCTCAATAAATGGGCTATTAAACATTCTCAAGAATTACTCAATTCGAATTAGCTCTTGAGATTAGCGCGTTCAACCAAACTAACTTTTTAGCTTTGTAATATTAGTATAGATTTTGTTGAAATCCATACAAGTTTAGCATTTTTCAAATACTAAAATAAGTATACAAAAAGTGGGACTAACTACGGCTAAAGCTAAATTTGATCCTAGGAGTTTAATTTTAGGACAAGCTAGTTCTAAAACTAAACCCCTAGGGTCAAATTTAGGCACCTGCCTCAGGGATTACTACCAAATTAGTTTATGAACTAAAACGCAAATTAATCACTTCTCAGACCAATTTATCTTGGTCGACAGACTAAAGCATCGTTTGTGCGTAATAACCGTGATGAGAACATTGAAGTATTTCTAATAAAAAACGTGTCAGGGTTGTCATTACTCATTAAAATAGACATCTATCATGAGACAAATATTTTATAAAGGAATGAGGAATGAGATGAGAAGAATATTGTTGTAAGAGAGAACGGGTTCCTTTATTTATTTTCTGTTTTTCTTCATAGTGTTTCGAGGGTTCGAGCCCACGCAAGCACTTTGTGTTATAAAAGTTATTGCCAGTGGTAGCAAAACGATGAAGAAAACATATCGTTAATGAACTAGTACAGCCTAGCAACGACAAATCGAAGACATCTGGCATCCACCAACCGGCGCTCGCACTGCTGATAAAGCGGATTATGACCCACACCACCTTTTAATTATGAAATCTGTTCAAATAGTAGGGTACGCTGATTATAACAGTGATCAAGCTGACTCTACTAAAGGTTTATGCAGAGAATTGATTTTACTTTCGTGTGTAGAATGAGAAATTAAGATGACCTACATTTTTATTTAAAAATAGGGAGATATTTGGTTTAAGCAACAAGACAGACGTGAATGGCTTATTAAAGGTTATGTTTTGATATCTGTATTAAGAAGTATTCTTGGCAGGATTGTAGCATTAGAAGTTTTATAACTGCCTGTTCTAATAAAAGAAATGCGTTAGTTAATCTCTCTCTCATTCACCTTCTTTTTGATAGCTTTAAGGACGACCCTAAATGTAATTACGAAAATCGCAACAATTAGCTTTTCTATCAAGTACCAATTTTCAAAATATAATGTTATTATAATTACTAACAATTAACCTATGTTTAACAAGTTATCGCCCCAAATAACAGTAACACGAAGTGTTAAATATATTAAACTATAAATAAACATAGAATCTCCAGGAGCTCGTACTACGAAATAACTTGGACTAACTAAGAATAACGGTAGTAATTACACAAGTTTGTGCGATCTCATTCAAATGAAGGTACTACTACAATTAAATTGTTAACGCCATTAGACATTGTCTGCAGTAATTTGAAAGATTAGATGTAAATTAAGTTGTAACTGCTTTAGAAATTGCTAATGGAGTGAATTTTGTATGAGAAATTTTATTGATATTAGGTCTAGTTTCATTTCCAAAATTGTTATCTGTTTCTGAATCCTTTTTAATATTGCAGACGAGACGTTACTGTTAACACGACTCGTAATTTTTTGTGGTATTTGAAATTGGAAATTGGATTTGAATCCCAAAATGTAATCTAAAGGAAATTTGGGATGTTGCACTCGTCGAGTCAGAACTCCAAAGTCTTGAGCATCGACGCCGAGTTTAGCCTGTCGGTTTTCAGGGAGTGTGAATCGGAATTACAAAATTTAATTCCGCCCAACCCGTTCCATCATCGGATCACCAGATAAACGGCGTTGCGTCACCGGAATATGGTGGACAATCCCACCCTTACGCACCAAACGGTTTTGGGAACATATATCATTCATTGAGCGTACAGCTAAGGATTGAAATTCTCTGCCGGAGTCTGTATTTCCTGACAGCTACACCATAGAGGTCTTTAAGTCAAGAGTGAATAGATTACTTCTAGGCAAGCATGCTCCATCGTCAGCCACATAGAGATAGAAAGCTAGAAAAATTGGAAAGAGATTATAAAAGGAACCAGCTTGCAAAGCTAAAGTACAATTATACTGCCGCCGCGCGTCGTTATTAAAAAGAGTACAACTAGCATTTTTTTTTCCGAAATTGAGTTAAATACATATTCGGAATCATATTTTTTTTTCTGATTCCGAATATGTATTTAACTCAATTTCGAAAAAAAAATTAGTTGTGCCCTTTTTAATAACGACGGCAGTATAGAAAACATTTTTCTCACTTTTTTCACATTATCCATTATCTTTTTCGCAATTGCGTCACAAAGTGAACGACCCAATAATTATGATATATGTACAATGAGTTAAATCCGCATATCAGTTTCCCCAGACTGTCATAATGTTTTGGACATGTTCACTCGTCCATAACGGCTTGTATCTACGTCAGAACAATCGTAAATATACGTAATAATATTTCTGTTTTTGACATCACTCTGTTTACGAGAATAAATCTATTGTGAGACGAGTTAAATTGACAGTTGTGGTTTTATTGTACGTCCATTGGTTTAAACAATTTATTCATGGTTATGGCGTACTGATTTTTTTATTAAAAGAAAAAATTTATACAAGAATATTATTTATGTTACTATACGGAATTTATCTAAAAGCAGGACTGAAAAATACTGGTTTTTATTACTCATCATCCTCTAGCCGTTTTTACATTTTATTTGCTATAGACATTTATTGACATTTGCATTTGTCATCCATAATTTGATTTAAATTCCTCCTCAGCAGTGTGGGCCAGCGACCCATCGGGTTTCAGCAGCGGCGGAAGTGGGGGACTGAGGAAGTTCGATGTAGGTAACTGATTTTGCCAGAGACGTAAACGCTTTGCTACCAGCGGGGTACGAAGCAAATTTGTTCCCTATGTATATTCTTTTCTCATAACATGATAATGTGATTAAGGGTATGATAAGCCTTTAAACTTACTGATATTGTGATTATCAATACGTCACACATGAGACGTATTGATAATCACAAAGAAAGTATTATAACAGTTGAGTTTTAACGAAAGAGTGTATCTCTTTCGTTTCTATCGCAGCGTTGGAAGGCCTCTCACAAGGTGCACCGATGACCAGATGAAGGTCGCGGGAATCTGATTGATGGATGCAAGACGCACAGGACCGGTCGATATGGCGACACTTGGGGGAGGCTTGTGTCCAACAGTGAACCTCTTTCGGCTGAAATGATGATGATGATGATGATACTCTTTTGTCAGAACCTCTTTAGATGGTTTAGAACTCGTGGCTGGCACTAAATAAACAATATTGTTTTTTTAATTGATATAAACTAGTGCTTGACTGTGATCCCACCTGATGGTAAGCAGTGTGATGCAATCGTTGATGTTGAGGTGCACTAGTTTATTAAGAGCATCTCTAGCCTTGAAGACACCTAAATTATAATAGGACAGGAAGACCGCAGCAGGTGAATTGATCCAGTCCAATTGTTCGAGTTTAAAAATAAAGTGTATAATTGAATTAAACTTAGGAAGGCTGCCAGGCCAAAATCGGCCAGTGACTTTTTTATAATAATCAAAAAGATTAATTTCTTATCCGGAGCGAGGAGTGGCAGGCGGTCGCCTCCTTCTGCGAAGCAGTAATGTTAGCAAAGGTGGAGGCCGCACGTGCGGGGCAATGGCACTCGCGGCCCAGCCGCCGGGATTCCAATCCCGATTTCCAGCCACCGTAGGGGCCTAGCAGGGTCGAAGCCTACTGGGGCCAAGGGTCTGATTCTGAAAGGAAGACTCGGTCCTAGTATGAAAGGCAACGAAGGTGGGTTTTTAGTCGGTAAAAGTCTGACACTATCTCCCACTCCGCTCAAGAGCGGGGGATGTCATTGTATGATTTCCCACTGAAAAAAAGAAACACCCTAACGAGTAGATCTAACCCTTTTTTTAATATATCCAATCACTATTACGCCCAATCAGTTTAAACGCGGAATTTGATATTGAAAAGAAATACACAATCAAGCGTCAAGTCAATCATTAAATCCAATTCGTTTTTCCTTTCATACATCACAAATCAAAAGACTGCGCTACCAATAATCTAATTAAATTAACTGAATCAAAAATCACATCACGGATTTCAAGCCTTCAGCGGCTCCCATAACAAATGGAACATGAAAAAAGCAACTCAATTCCGATGTGGAATTATCAGCTTTACAGAAATCAACGTTTAACACAATTTATACAAAGGCACAGCCTACCAATAAAGGGTGACATTGGATTCAATTTAATTTGTTACCACCCGAAATATTCGATTGTGAATCGATTGGCTTGATTTATTTATCAAGACTAGCAAGGCCATTTAAATAGCCTTCGAATTTATTTAATCTGTGGCGATATTTTTAGATCGCAGAGACTAAGTTTTATTATGATTAGTTAGGTTATTTTATTATTTATTACAATTATACTTTATTGTTCACCTCATAATGTGAACTGGATAAACATTTACAAAAACTAAGTGTACAATGGGTTGTTTTATCGCACAGGGCAATCTTTTACAGACAACCTTAGGATGGACTGAACGAAATAAGAGTTTAGACCGGTCAGTGTACAAAAATAATAAATAATATTAATGACACAATAATAAAAATACATATATATAATATTAATTAAAATACTCATAAATATCAAATATGAGATTGAGAAAGGAGAATAAAGATATATAGTAGAAGGCCGGAGGGGAGGGTGTGATAGTAGTGTGTGTAACGTCGCTTTCACGCAACGCTATATTTATAATATCCTGTAGTACTTTTGTATCGATACTTCGACACGTTGGCGTGGCAAGCGTTGTTGTAAATTCTTTGAATTTGCGTTACTTGCATATTCAAAGTTTTTTTTTTGTGTGTGTGTTACATTTATTTATTTATGTTTTATTGCAAGTAACAAAAACTTAAAACGTCAAAATGTTAGTAACAATAATTCTTTACGATTAATTTAGTGCGTATCCTAAAGCTAGTACATAATAAATCTCTGCTACAAGCCCAACACTGGTAGAAAATTTGCAGCAACGATTCACATATATTATACAATCCTGCTTGCTTACATTCAATTGGGCCTAGAGATTAATAATATAATATTCCACAATTAATACACTACGCCGTCTAGTCCCAAGCTAAGCAGAGCTTGTGTTATGGGTACTAGACAACTGATAAACATACTTATATATTTCTAAATTTATACATAAATATAGATAAATCACACCCAGACACAGAACTAATGATCGTGTTCATCACACAAACATTTGTCCTGGGTGGGAATCGAACTCACGACCTCCGACATAGCAGTCAGGGCCACTAACCACTAGAACAACAGGCAAGTAAGCTGACGTTTTATTTTAAATTTTTTAAATTCCCTTACAGCTTGTTGTGGTCTGCACAAACGGCTCTTTCCTGTATGGCACAGCTCCAAAGACCGGTTAAAGAAACTGCCATTACCAGATCTGGCAAAGCTTGCCTTATGTTGAAAATTTAAATCTGACAAACGTAATCCTGAATATTACAATACTGTATCGGTAAATATCAGTAATGTTATTATATTCGTGCAAAGGGAAACGATTACATTTTATCTTTTACCCAATTGTAAACGATAAAGGAGCTCATAACAGCCTGTGCAAACAATAACAATTTTAAGTCCTGTTATATACTTTGAGTGTTATATCCAATATCCCAGCTGGTGATGTTCTATATTGAATTTTATAGTAATACGTAAGCCGATTGCTGGTACTTCAATACTGAGACCTTTTCAAATCACAGAATAAGTTTGATTCTATATGGGCTGAGGATTTTTTCGAAAGAGTCATAGCATCCCTGGAGAGCAAAAGATGATTGAAGTGTTCCTTTAATTATCTTTGTGGGTAGGTTTTAGTCAGTAAAAGTCTGACACTCTCTGTCATTCCACCTAGAGCGGGAAATCTTATCCTTAACCGTTTGATTATGGATAAAGAATAAACAAAAGATAGATGGATTGTGTGAAATCACTTCGATTTAGAAGAAAAGGTAGTCAACGATGGCGTTGCGCTTGATATGACAGAAAGTAGATACTTAACGCGTTGCGTCAACTCTAGGTAACATGGAATATATGCAGGAAGATGAGGATGAGATTCAATGTATTGGCAATATTTCAGGGAATGAAAGTATTCATAACAAAAATTCGTACGAAGTATCTGAATTTACGAAAAAATCTGCTATTCTCTATGTTTTGTTCTAGTTTATTATATACTTTCACCCTTTAAAATTTTGACGGCGAGCAATTGGTAGCTCGCCGTCCAGCCGACTGGTAACCGACCAGACCGAGCCCGAGTCATCGACGACGGCGCGTAGTGTTCCACGCGTGCCTCAAAGAGATGTCAGGAAAGGCGTAGGGGCCCAGCAGGGCCAAAGCCTGCTGGGGCCATGGGTTGTCCTTAAGGGAACACCGTGGTCCTGGAACACTAGACAGAGAAGGAACATAAGTGTGGGTTTTAGTTGGTAAAAGTCTGACACGCCCTCTCGTCGGCCCTGCGAGAGAAGTCATTGGATAATTTCCCAACTAGAAAAAAACCTCTTAAAATTTTATCAATGAATTAAAGTCACCATGTGTACATTCTTTCTTTTTCTTCATTTTACTCTCATAGTATGTTAATTAATCTAGAAATATCGATTCAAATTCACTTTCTTTCTCTAATAAGAAACTACGAAGCCTCATTGTTCCGTACATAGTGCACGGTTTCCCTGAGGTACTCCAAGCGAATAAAGCCGTTGAACGCAGCTAGTAGTTCATTATATATTTTTAATTAAAACCACTGACACCTATATTGTAATCCTTCTGAAGACAATTTTCTGAACTCCAACAGACTCAGTCACCGTAATAATGGAAGAAAACTCTCGAAGTGTGGACGTTAATTTTATTAGACAGCTAGCTGACCCCTTCCCATTTCGCTGAGCGTAAAATATTTAGGTATACCGAGCTTACGAGTATATCACTCAGGAATAATAGAGCTTTGTTTTGGTCACAAGTATTGAGTATTGAGTATTGGTTTTGGTGGTTGGTTTGGGAGCTGTGGTACCCTAGGTTCAAACCCACCGAAGCACATTGTTTTATGTAATTTATTTCATCACCAATGAAAGATGCTCTCAAAGCGGTAAAAGAAATGATCGCGAGGAAACCGACATGTCCTAAAACTAAAAAATCGAAGATATGTGACATCCACCAACCCGCACTGAGCCCTCGTTCTGGATTACGGCCCATTCCCTGTCCTAGAGAGGAGGCCTGAGTCCCAAAAGTGGGAACATTAAGAGGTTGATTATGCATATGCTTATGCTTGGGCACGCCACAATTATGGCGGTAAGTCCCCTCTTTGAGGCGTGGTTGGAAAGACCTTACAGCGTCCTCACCTTCCGCATGACGCAGGTTCTCACCGAACACGGTAAGTTCGGGAAGTTCCTGCACCGGATTCGTGCGGAAGCGACGCCCGGGTGTCGCCACTGTGTGGAACGCCCGGAGGACACGGTGGAGCACACGGTGGAGGTGTGCCCCGCTTGGGCAGAGCAACGCCGTGTCCTCGTGGGGGCGATCGGCGGCGGCGATCTCTCGCGCCGGGCCTTGGTACAGGCCATGGTCCGGAGCGAGGAGGAGTGGCAGGCGGTCGCCTTCTTCTGCGAATCAGTAATGCTAGCAAAGGAGGCGGCCGATCGCGTGAGGCAACGGTCTTCACGCCCCAACCGCCGCCGGGATTCCGATCCTGATTTCCGGCCGCGTAGACGCGGGCTTGCGGACGGCGAGCAATGGGTAGCCTGCCGTCCAACCGTCCGGTAACCGTCCGGACCGAGCCCAAGTCGTCGACGGCTCGTATTGTTCCACGCGCGCCTCAGGGAGATGTCAGCAAATCGTAGGGGCCCAGCAGGGTCGAAGCCTACTGGGGCCATGGGTAGTGTGAAAACGAAACCCGGGGCCCTGGGACGAAGGCAACGAAGGAACAGGAGTGGGTTTTTAGTCAGTAAAAGTCTGACACTATCTCCCGCTCCGCCCAAGAGCGAGATTTGTCATAAGATGATTTACCCACCTAAAAAAAAAAAAAAAATGCTTATGCTATTTGTGAAATAATTTACAAAATCAGTTCAATAATTTTAGAGATTACTGCCTACAAACAAACTCACAAACTTTACCTTTTCTAATATTATTGTAGATAAGCTAAATAATTGTCAAAATGTCTGGGAAAGACGTCGACTTTGGGTCGAGTTAAAAATAACAAAAGATATGAATATCGGCTGTTTTTAAATATTGAAAACGGGTCAAAACGCGGCAAGTTCATTAAAGATTTTTGTAGAACAAAAAAAAAACGGATCTTGAACTAATTTAGTATTCTGCGCCCACTGTCTTTATCAATGAAACTAACTTTTCTTTCAAGATAATCGAATACGGTCAGTACTTATCTGAAAGTTAAAAGAAAAATTGAGTTTCTTCTAAGTTGGAAGTGGTCGAAATGCGAGTCTACTCAATGCATATCTAATGTTGTGAGCATGAGTGGAATTAAATTAAAAATAGACAAAGTTACCGACATGTTGCTCGAAAAATCGCCAAATATAAGTGTGGCAGTGGGCAGGGCCACATTGCTCGCAGAACAGATGATCGGTGTGGTCGAAAGGTTCCGGAGTGGCAGCCGCGTACTAGAAGACGTAGCGTTGGCAGGTGAATGATGACCTGGTGAGGGTTGCGGAAATCCAATGGACGCACAAAACCAGTTATTGTGGTGACATTTGAAGAGACCTTTTACAGCTGATAGACGTCCACTGTTGGACATATGTACAGTAGACCCCTCAAGCGTTGCTGCAATTACCATTCCTGAGCGTTTTTCATCCATCGAATTTCTTCATGGCGAAATGGCGACAGCGACTGTCGCAACCCAGTGCTGGGCACACAATAATCACGGCGGTATGTCTCCTCTTTGAGGAGTGGCTAGAGCGGCAACACGCCGTTCTCACCTTCCGCATGACGCAGGTCCTCACCGGACATGGCAAGTTCGGAAGGTTCCTGCATCGGATTCGTGCGGAAGAAACGCCCGGGTGTCACCATTGTGTGGACCGCCTGGAGGACATAGTGGAGCATACGGTGGAGGAGTGCCCCGCTTGGGCGGAGCACCGCCGCGTCCTCGTTGACTTAATCGGCGGCAGCGACCTTTCGCGCCGGGCCCTGGTTTGGGCTATGGTCCGGAGCAAGGAGGAGTGGCAGGCAGTCGCCTCCTTCTACGAAGCAGTAATGCTAGCAAAGGAGGAGGCCGCACGCGTAAGGTCCTCACGCCCCAGCCGCCGAAATTCCGTCCCCGACTACCAGCCACGGTAGACGCGGGCTTGGGGACGTCGAGCAATGGATAGCTCACCGTCCGGCTGTCTGGTAATTAACCGGACCGAGCCCAGTCGTCAACAGCGCGTAGTGATCCAAAGAGCGCTCTTCAGAGATGTCAGCAAATCGTAGGGGCCCAGCAGGGCCGATGCCCGCTAGCTAGGACCGCGGGGAATTTCTGAAAAGGAAACCCGTAGTCCTAAAACGCAAAGGGCAACTGAAGGACTTAGGTATGGTTTTATTCAGTAAAAGTCTGACACGACCTCTCGCTCCCCCCAGAGTGGGAGAAGTAATTGGATGATTTCCACCCTTAAAAAAAACCATCGAAATCGTTTTATTGTTTCTTCCAAACCCCATACCCCATGGAAAAAAAGGCTTAAGTTCACGTAAGTAAAGAATGTTGTCCAAAAATGTGATCGCTAAAATTGATCAACCATTTCATTCTTCAAATTTACACGCTTACACAATCTGTTTCATAAAAGAACCCTTGAATGCCAGACACTTAATAATCACGAGCCCTTTACTTCATTATTGCGAACGATTAAGATGAGATTTTTCCATAATAGGCCTACTTATCAAGTGGGGCTCTTGTGTTACGTCATCATGGAACACACATAAATGTTTAGTCGTCTGCATAAGGCCTCGTTTTATGACCGCCATATAAAATAATCGGAGGGATATTCGTTTTGGATATGAATTTGTCTGTATAGTGATATTATGTGGTTATGCTACAAGAGGCATAAAACTGTCTCTGTACGTTTAGCAGCTTTTATGAGAAGTACACACATACACTTAACTACACACACATACAACGCATTACACAAAAACCTTTGTTTTTAAAGTTAGCTTGTTTTTAATCCTATTTTAAATTTTTATTATTTAGGTTTAAAGATATTTATTTCTCAAAAAAGACACAAAGTCACTTACTTGAGAACAATTTTTCCTTATATCAAATTAATATTATAACAAGGGTTCGTCACCGCGTACCTACGTAAGTTATTAAACTCATCCAATGCATTCAGTCTTTAAGTAGTTATTTTATAATTGTTTCTTACATATTGTGCTAGTTGGTTCTTGAATGCATCGAATGAGCGTACATCACTACATAGTATAAAACAAAGTCACTTTTCGTGTCTGTCTGTCCCTATGTATGCTTAGATCTTTAAAACTACGCAACGAATTTTGATGCGGTTTCTTTTAGTAGATAGAGTGATTCAAGAGGAAGGTTTATGTGTATAATACACGCACAATATAGTAGAGGAACACTGATGATTTTAGAGGTTTCTAATGTGATGTCGTAAATAAACACATTTTTTTGCGCTTACATTGCAAACGCTGGCTGAACCCTAAGACATAGATCAAAATAATGTACTACAGTATTGTACACCTTAAAAAGATCTACAAAAAAGTCCGCGATGGTATATGTCTATCTTTTAGGTATAACCCACAAATAACCATTTTTTATCCTTTACTTTTTACGAGAAATAATGGCTTATTTACGAAACGATTTTAAGCAATACAGCATTGATCCTTATCCAATTAAGTACCTTAAATAAATTGTGCATTTAATATAGATCAATATGGCCCTTTACAGCGTGTAATTTAAGTCAATATTTTCGAAGATATTACAGATTTAAAATGCAGGGACATAGCGGTTGCGGTAAATAACTTGATTCTTTCAAAGATTGATGTGCCGACGCCAGTATACTACTCGGTTACTTCCAGATTGGTCCCATTTTTTTCAAATCCAGTTCTGATAATGGAATCCATGAGGAATCGAGGTAACTCCTCAAATATTCTAGGCACTATATAGTGATTTTGGTATTTTCATCGAGAATACCAAAAAAAAACATTTACAGTCAAAAAGTAACATTTGATGAAGTGGAACTGATGAAGAAGACCAGAAATGGCCAACGGAACTTCACCCTCACATAGATATCACAATGAAGATAGTTAAGTAACTATGACAATATAAATAAATAAATGGTTCTGAATAGTTATGTTGAAAATGGTATCATCGAAGTGATCTAATGATGATGATGGAGCCGGAAGGTAGGCACTGGAACTCCGTAATTAATCAATGTAACCTAGCCGTGTTTGGGCATATTAGAATTGTCATTATATGCACTTTGGCTATAAGGTACCTACTATCGAACTAACCTGATGATGGAGCCGGAAGGTGGATGGGAACTTCATAATAAAATAATGTATCCTAGCAGTGTTTGGGTTAATTCGAATTGTCATGAGAAATAGGAACTCTGGCTATAATGCATCACAACTAAAAAGTGTGTTATATTTTTTTTTTACAAAAAATTAAAAATTACCTGACTTCACTACAAAATCAATAAAACGATCAAAATGACTTTAATTTCGGAAGTCGGTGTTAAATAACAAGCAAACAATACCAGAAATACCGACTTCCAAAATTAATGTTATTTTGATCGTTATAGTGTTTTTAACCGACTTAAAAAAAGGAGGTGGTTATAAATTCGGTTGTATGTTTTTTATTTTTTTTTGTGTGTTACCTCAGAACTCCGTGATTTAAGGACCGATTTGCAAATTTTTTTTTCCTCTTAAAGGATATGCTTTCAGTTTGCTCCCATTTTTATCAAAATTTAGTTCTGATGATGGGTTCCATGGGGAATTGAGGGAACTCCTCAAATATTATAGGCAACCATATAGTGATTTTGGTATTTTCATTGAGAACATAACTAGACATCGCCGCCGAGTTGCTAACCTGTCGGTGTTCTATCGTTTACATTTCGGGGAATGTGCACTGGAATTGCACAATCTAATTCCGCCAAGTCTGTTCCATCATCGGACCACTAGACGTACGGCGTTGTGCCACCGGTACATGGTAGACATCCCACCCATACGCACAAAACGTTTTGAGAACACATTTATTATGCGTACAGCCAAGGAGTGGAATTCCTTGCCGGAGTCTGTGTTTCTTAATAGCTACAACTTAGGGGTCTTTAAGTCAAGAGTGAATAGGCAAGCGTGCTCCATCGTCGACCACATCATCGCTTACCATCAGGTGAGATGGTGGTCAAACGCCTATCATTAATAAAAAAATAAATAAAAAAATAAGCATTTACAGTCAAAATGTAACATATTTTGATGAAGTGGAACTGATGAAGAAGACCAGGAATGGCCAACGGAACTTCATACTCACATAGATATCACAATGAAGACACTTAAACTACTATGACAATACAAATAAATGAATGGTTCTGAATAATTATGTTGAAAATGGTATCATCGAAGTGACCTGATGATGATGATGGAGCCGGAAGATAGGTACCAGAATTATGTAATTGATCAATGTATCCTAGCCGTGTTTGGGCTTATTAGAATTGTCATGAGATGCACTTTGGCTATAAGGTACTATCGAACTGATCTGATGATGGAGGAAGGTGGAACGTAGACACAGGAAATTCATAATAAAACAATGTAACCTAGCAGTGTTTGGGTTACTTGAAATTGAATTCTAATACCATCGAATTTACCGTTCCAATATAAACGCCTACAATTTCCGCTAAAAATATCTTTTGCAATGACCATCAAAAATCGCAGGGTCAAACTTTCAACGTTACAGGCTTAGATTTGAGCGTTGAATGTTTTTATTACATGGCCAATTATATGTCGCTCTTTCAAGTGTAACCTCAAAAGAAAATATGTTTGTATTGACTAATGACAAAAAAACTGTAAAAATTGTGTATAAAGACATTCTGTAGTATATTTAGTACTAGCGACCCGCCCTGGTGCAATGCTGGACAAAACCGCATCAAAATCCGTTGCGTAGATTTAAAGATCTAAGCGGACAAACAGCTGGAAGCGACTTTGTTTTATACTATGAAGTGATCAGCATTGCACCCGTGCGAAGCCGGGGCGGGTCGCTAGTTTTTTATAAATGGGGATATTTTGTTATACAACTGTGCTCCTTCAAAAGTTAAAATTTTTTTACCGAACTTAGTTCTCATCTTTGGTAAGACCAGAAAACTAGCCCGGCAACTGCTACGTTGTGTTAATTCTTTCACTTTAGTAAACGATAGGTTAGTCTGTATAGTCTTGTTGAGAGCCTTACGGATAAAAATACAAGACAGTGTTGTAAATATATAACTGCCTAATGTTCATTATTTTTGTTTTTTCATATATTGTGCTTGTTGGTGATAAATAAGGGAAACGAAAAATCATTTAATTTGTTGTTCCATTGTTTACAACAACCTCCTTGCTAAATTATATCAAAAACCAAATTTCCATATGTACGCCAGACACTAGACATATTATTGTAAATTAAAGTTATCGTAACTCAAGTCCCCAAGATACCGGTTCTTCTTAGTTTGAAAACCATAACCCAAAAATACTGATTTATGAAATAGATACAGACAATATTAATGATTATGTAATAGTTTTAAGATATTTTTTTGTTTGTTGTAACAATGAACAATAAATATTATTCTTATTTACTTGCCTTTATGACTGGATTGTTGGTCTAGTGGTTAGTAGCCCTGGCTGCTATGCCGGAGGTCGTGGTTTCAATTCTCACCCAGGAAAAATGTTTATGTGAAGAGCACGATCATTTGTTCTGTGTCTGGGTGTAATTTATCTATAATATGTATGTATTTAGAAATATATAAGTATGTTTATCAGTTGTTTAGTATTCATAAAACAAGGTGTAATAGATGTGGAATGTTATATTATTATATTATTTTTCCATTTATTGTCTATCTTAATATATTATTTAAATTTTTAAAGTAGTCCAAGCTACCGGTGTTCAGGGCTCCTAAGAGAGGAATCTCTGAACAATACGCGCCGTGTCCAGGAGTACTGCCTTCTGAATCAAACCCTTGATCCAACTGTCTAACGAGAGCCTCCTTAGATGTTGGTCGAGGCTCTTGGCAATTAAGCTATTGGCCGTCACGACTATCGGCACAATGACTGCCTGCTGTGTCCACTTCCCACTTAGTTTGTTTATCCTTCTCACTTTCATAAGGTTCTCGTCATGAGGGACCGCTATATCAACAATCATTGTGCGACGCTCCAGTCGATCTTTCACCACTATGTCTGGCTTATTGGCAACAATAGTCCTGTCGGTGATGATAGATCGATCCCAATACAACGTGATGATGCCATTCTCGAGAACTAACTAGAATATAACGTTTAGCTTTTGCCAGTGACTCTGTCAATTTAAAGGACATAATTTTTATGATCTACCCATTTCCTTTGTAGCAACATCTATGACACATCATAGGAATTGAAATTCAAAAGTCCTGCATAGAGGTATTAGAGCTCTCTGCGCGATTAGAACACATGCGAAAAACAACACATGCAATAGTTCGAAAATCAATTATCCAGCTGTCACCAGTTTAGAGTTATGCGGAACAGGGTTTAAAGTTTCACATACCTCAGTTGAAAAGGGCCGTAGCCCCAACCAGACAAAACACCCGTCTGGTCGGAGTATCCTCCAAATCCGTTAAGGCATGATTGATCACTACTTGGGAAACTAAGAACGTTCATCAATGAACATTCATTATTCCAAATGAGTGAAAGAAAACCACAGAAACTATCATTTTCATTACTGAAACATATTTTGTTTATTGCTCAGTGAGTTACTGAAACGAATAAATTAATTTGAGCCTGCTTAGTGAGTCGATGTACGTAACTAATTAAATTCTATTTCAACAACATGTCTCAACTGAAATTGCGTCAGATGTGACTCACAATATGTGACTACTATGGGAATTCTTTTCATTTTAACCAATTGAAAGCTTTTATTATTATTTTACTAAAAAAGAATTCTTTTGTTGTTTAAATAAAAAGTTTTGTTTAAAAAAAGAATTCTGTCACAATCTCCTCTTAAAAATTTATTTATTTAGGAAGGCGGACAAGGAGTAAGAATGTTAAGCATATTTCTTTTCTACAAAACAAATGTATACCACCGACCTTTTTGGACTATAATTTTCGTTTTTTTTATTATTTTTGATAGGCTCGCGATTGACCACCATCTCACCTGATGGTAAGCGATGATGTGGTCGACGATGGAGCACGCTTGCCTAGAAGTAGTCTATTCACTCTTGACTTTTAAAATGTTATCAATATACTGTCAGAAATAAAATACCAAGAAACTAAACTTTTTATTACAAGCTTTTACTTAGCTTCACCTGTCCCGATTTTTGTTTGTCTGTATTCAAATCTTGCTAATTATATTTGATCCACTTCCCGGATACCGATTGTGCTGAAGTTGGTGCATGTGTAAAACAGATGATAATGCAAAATTATTATGAAATGTAGCTGATCTGATGATGGAACCGGAAGGTGGCCATAGGAACTCAAATACGAGTATTGGTATCGTGAACTAAGAAATATTTTGGTCAATAATGTCTTTAACCTTTCTCTAAAGTATTCTACATCTACAATAAAAGCTCTTCATATAAAAAAAAAAACTTGACAGAGAAAGGAACTCAGCCATAAGAACTAGGACAGGAGTGACAGACATCCTCACTAAGATAGACCAACTGAAGTGGAGATGGGCGGGTCATATGCTACGGAGTACCCAAGAAAAATGGAGCAAAGTCCTGACAGAATGGTACCCTAGAAACGGTAAAAAAAATAAAGGTCAACCACGCAAAAGAAGGGAGGACGATCTCAAACTTACAGCAGGTTCAAACTGGCGAAGAGTTGCAAAGGACAGAGTAAAGTGAACTCTGGGACATTTTATAACCCAAATGATATATAAAATCAACATTTCATGTTGATTTTATATATCATTTGGTCAAGTTAAACAACAAAGGAGTCTTCAGGATACAAGGGCTATTGAAATTGAAATTGAAGTACATGTACTTTATATTTTGTGTAACTCTAGTGTTTCGCTGACCTCGGTCAATTCAGAAACTTGATGCTTAGCTTACCTACCTTTTGATATATTTATTGCTTTTTTATTGACAACATGTATATTTTTTTTTCTATAATAAAACTAATTAACGATTCTAAGCGCATTCCTTTCAGCATAACTTTTCAATATCGAAAACAAAAGTAGGTTTCTCCATACGACCTTTGGATTTCCGTTTGATCCCTTTAGGGGGAATTATGGAAAATCCAAAAAAAGAAACCTTTTGCAAAATTTCATGATCCTAGTCCCAGTAGTTTTGGTTATGCGTTGTTATATGTCAGTCAGCCAGTTTCTCTTCCCACAAAACAAAGGGCTGATCACACTTCTAACATGGTGATCAGCAATCAACTAATTGAAAGCACGTTAGAGTAATTAAAAGCCACATTCGAATCATGAAGTTAGACATGTCAGCATTGCCGCTACATTGATAAAGCTGTTTGTCTATTTTATGCTAATTGCAATCTGATGCCTATACACTGTCCTTCACTTTTAGGCGTTGTAAAGGTCTAGGAAGCTTCAGTAACACACTGCTAGGATTACTAATGAGACATTTAATGTGTCATATATACATAAAAATAGTGGCAGTGATTTTTTTTTTAGGTGGGAAAAACATCTTATGACAAATCCCGCACTTGGGCGGAGCGGGAGATAGTGGCAGACTTTTACTGACTAAAAACTCACACCTGTTCCTTCGTTGCCTTTCGTACCAGGGCCGAGTCTTCCTTTCAGAATCAGACCCTTGGCCCCAGTAGGCTTCGACCCTGCTGGGCCCCTACAGTTGCTGCCAGCTCCTTGAGGCGCGCTTGGAACAGTACCTACGCGCCGTCGATGACTTGGGCTCGGTCCGGACGGTTACCGGACGGCCGGACGGCGAGCTACCCATTGCTGGCCGGAAATCGGGATCGGAACCCAGCGGCGGTTGGGGCGTAAGGACGCGAAGTAACGTTTTAAAAAGTAACCATAGCCTCGAACGCTACGGCGTGTAGTGTTCCACGCGCGCCTCAAGGAGATGTCAGCAAGACCGAAGGGCCAGCAGGGCCTTAGCCTACTGGGGCCATGGGTTTGCTTCTGAAAGGAAATCCCAGGGTCCTGGAATGTTAGTCAAAGAAGGAACATAGGAATGGGTTTAGTCAGTAAAAGTCTGACACATCCTCCCACTCCGTCCTATAACGGGAGAAGGCATTGGATGATTTCCCACCTAAAAAAGCCCTAGAACACTAAGAGCCAATGAAAGAATATAGGTAGGTTTAAATCACTAAAAGTCTGAGTTCTTGCTCCACCTTAGAGCGGCAGAAGTGATTTGATAATTTTGAAACTAAAAAAAGGGTAGGTTTGAAAGATTCGCCTGCAAGACGCCTCCTGCATTGGCTACGAATGCTATGATTTTGCAACATTAAGAACGATTTCAATAAAAAAAAATAAAAAAAATGTTTGGAAACATTTTGTAAAAATTTTAATTCGGCAATTTCGGCATGAACCATATTAAAATAAATAAAAGTGAAAAAGGTTAAGCTTATATAAATATTCTTATATGGTTTCGATGTATTTCAGTCACTGAAAGGCATATTTAATTTAAGAATGTTAAGAGCTACATTTATTATGCATAAGCACTTGCGACAAACGAAAATCAAAGTTACCTTGAATCGAATTTACGGTATTTTCTTCCAAAAAAAGTTTATTCTTCTCTTCTTTCTTGTCGGTTTTTTTTATTTTTTATTTTGAAGGATCAACATGTTGATATCTATTACGATACAATATCTGACAAGTAATTAAATTCTATATTAAATAGAAGGGATTATTTTAGTTGTCACGTTACCTAAGTCGGTTCGATTGAGCGAATCAGCTCTTACATTATGGATGGAACACTTTAATAATATTGGTATGCCGAAAACGCAGAACTTCACGTTTTCATATTTTTTGATGGTATTTATTATTCCTTTGATATTGGGATCGTGGGCGTTGTGGCGTAGGCTCGAGTTCAACTCATGTTTGATGAATGAGCAAGCCTCGTTTTGTGTGGTCGTGTATTTACACTATCTTGACCCTAGTGAGTGGCGAGTTTAGTTAATGTACTACACATACCAGTAGTAAATTTCAGTTGGATGATTTTTGACTATCCCATGAGCAAAACTTATGACTGGCCTGGTGGTCTAGTAGCTAGTGGCCGTGACTGCTATGCCGGAGGTCGTGGATTCGATTCCCACCCAGGACAAATGTTTGTGTGATGAGCACGATAATTTTTTCTGTGTCTGGGTGTAATTTATCTATAGTATGTATGCATTTAGAAATATATAAGTACGTTTATCAGTTGTCTAGTACTCATAACACAAGCTCTGCTTAGCTTGGGACTAGACGGCGTTGTGTGATAGTTGTGGAAAACAAAACTGCAGGCAAAAGTAAATAAAGTACAAATTTATATTTTCATTGATTATTGTAACACTCTGCAGTGCTGCAGTTAAATATTTAATCGTATAACTTTCAACTTTACAGCCTTGGCAAACATTCAAATAGTTGCCAAAACTATAATTACTTCTATTTCAAACCATTTAAACAATGTTTGCTATAACTATCACAAACCTTCATTTTCTTCAGCTTAACTACACTACTAAGTTTACGGAGTTTCCTTCTTTAACTTTTCTTTAAGTAGAAAACTCCGACGACTTAAAGAAAACTTTACACCTGTGTGTAAAGTGTAAAAGGTTTTTTCACTTATTTCTCCATAAAAACAACCCGTCCAGTCCGTTTGCGTTACCTCTGAACTTTTTCACAAAAGTTCAGTTACTTACTCTCATTAAAAACTTTTCGCGAGCGTTTGAATAGGTTGGCTTTCATATAGTTTTTTTTATTTTATTTGAATGAAAGTCCACATTTTGCTTTGCCATATAGTTCAAAGGTTAGTAGAAACGTATCGAGAGTACATAGTAAGGGCTTGTATAATGAATCCACAACGTTTGTCAAACTGATTTACGTAAACAATAGTACCATGCCACGGTAAATATTAGTTGTACCACAAGGCTCATACCTCGGCCCCTGTATGCGGGACCGCCTAACGAGCTTTGCGACTCAATTTAAATGCACAATGATATTTTGTCTAGACACTTAATGTTTTGTCGTTGGTATTTTTAGTTTAATTAAAATTTCAGTTTTAGTGGTTTGCGGTCCAGTGCTCGTAATATTATTATGAATTCTCTCATGCATTTTGCTGTTGTAATAATACACTGGGTTTTCTAAGAGCAAATATAGCACTGCGGGACATGTGGACGTCTAAATAAATATTTGTTAGTGTCAGTGTGGTCGCAATATCGTATTGTGGCTGATATTGGGTACTAAGGGCAGCTTCATTGAGTGAAGGTCTTCAATAACATCGCCATCTTAGTGTCATAAATACGACCTGAAAAGATTATATTAATCTATTTTCTAGATTGCTTTGTTCGTCTAGTGGCCGCAAGTGATACTGCTGAGCGATCTTGAGATCTGTTATTATACTTTTCCATCAGGAATTTCTAAACAGCAGCTAGGAATCAGGACTTGTGTCAGAAAAAATATTTATCAGTAAGGTATAGGTGCAGAACGAAATCATTGCAACAGCCACAATCTGTTACTGGCAATATGTGGGTACTGCAGATAAAGTTACACCTGCCTAACGTCTACCTAATGTCTGCCTAACGTCTGCCTAATATCTGTGTAACATCTGCCTAACGTCTGCTTAATGTCTGCCTAACATCTGCCTAACGTCTGTTTTACATCTACCTAACGTCTGCTTAATTCCTTGGGAAATATATAGGCGTAATATTAGTTTAATTAGTAGAAGCAAATGACATTACATTAAGAGCAGTGGTGGTCGAGTGGTAACGGCCCCGACTTACGAGTTGTAGGTCGCGGGTTCAAACCCAGCCAGGCGCCTTACTTTGTGTAATTTATTTCATCACCACTGCTCTCAAAACGGTGAAGGAAAACATCGTGAGGAAACCAGCATGTCCTAGAACCAAAAATTCGAAGACATGTGACATCCACCAACCCACACTGGGCCCGCGTGGTGGATTACGGCCCATTCCCTCTCCTAGAGAGGAGGCCTGAGTCCCAACAGTGGGAACATTATAAGGCCGACTATGCTATGCTATGCTAAATGACATTATATAGTTTAATCAGAACTTTTCCAGATCTTTCGCACTCCACGGAAAAAATCTATCTTCCTACCTTTTTGACTTAACAAGATAGTGTCGTTAATGGACTACCTAACTCAGTGCCATTTTACGTGCCAAATTGCCAATACCTTGTGTGAAAGGCTCTTGTCCTTTTTTAGCCAAGATCAAAATCACTTAGGGAAGTACTTTCCTAAGTGGTCTTCCTCTATCTGCATGAACTTTGAGCTTTCTGGGTCAAATTTGAATTTCTAATAGGATTTGGAACCTGCACAAAGTTTACATTATATTTTACTGGTGTACTTGAGCAAAATTCGCACTAAAATTTGGGAAGTATTAAGAAATCATGCGGCCGATGGTTAAGATCGAAGTGTAGATAAGGCAAATTTTAGCTAGTTGCACTGTAGATATTTTCTGCTCTGTATTATTATAATAGGGCACCACCAACTAGCGAGTACTCTACGAGTTGCTTCAACTAATTTAATTAGTTTAATTTTAAATCAATACCTAGTTATTGTAATAATTATATTTAATACTAGCTGACCCGGTAAACTTCGTACCGCCTAATAGTAAGGATAATGCCATCTACTGGCATTACTCGACCAGCATAATTAAAAAAAAAAATATAGTGACATTTTATTAGAGATGGCGTTGTATTCGGATTTCTTTTTTCGTGGTTTTTTTCCATTTTTTTTTCTCACCGTTTAAACCTTCCCTGGACTATCTCGAATATTTTAAGACCAAAATTAGCCAAATCGGTCCTGCCGTTCTCGAGTTTTAGCGAGACTAACGATGAACTATTCATTTTTATGTATATAGATTATTACTACATTGTGATTTGCAAAGTATTTCTTTTGTAAAGTTAAGTCCATTTAAAAAAATAAATACATACGCATTTACTACTCATCTAAGACCAAACTGTAATGTCAGTTTAGTATTACTTAACACAATGTAGCCAACTCGCATGTAAACAGTTTTAAATTAAGATATTATTGTTTATCAAACGAAATTAACCAGATATTTTTCTATAATTATATTATTCGTGTTTCGTAATTTGTGTGGACAAAGCATCTACTGAATCTTGACCTGTTTGCTGGCATACATTGCTTTACGAGATACCCTGTCTGTTAGAGGTACACATGTTTTGCTTTTAGTATTCAAGATTGACCATGACACGACGAAAAGACTCACAGAAAAAATGTATCGCATTTGATTCATTACCCAATTTTTTTAAATAAAATTTAAGTCATTTTTACCCAACTGAGCCACTAGGAGATTATGTTTTTCGAGTGTAAGTATACACCACTAATTTTTAATTAGTACAAATACTTAAAGCGCTTTTTAAAAAAGGCCTTGTTATTATTTAAATAAAGTTTCAATAAATAATAATCATAAACAGCAATGTTTGTTCACATCACAAAATGTCACTTAATTTATGAAAATATGATTGATAAAAGAATTGTAAAGTTTGGTAGAGAAAAATGTTCCTATTTACCAATATATATGATTTGTCTTAGTAGTGAGAGTAATACTGATTATATGAAAACTATAAACCAATAAAATCCCGGATCTTTGGCGCCAAATTGTATTGTTTTCAAATATATATTTGACTATATAGTCATGTAGGTTATCAAAAATATAAATGGCTTGAAAAGACAATTTTGAATGTTTTATTGACTAAAATGTAGGAAATAAAATAGTGACAAAAATCCCGACTGCAAAAAAGGACAAAAAAATTTGAAACAAGCCACTTTGAGCAGTCTGATGCAATTGGCGGCATAATTTCTATGATTGATATAAAATTTAGGACTTTTGTCAATTAACGTTGGCACTTTACAATTCAATTATTGAAGTTAAACAGTTGTTACGGTCTTATCACCTTCACTGCGGAACAGGCCCATATCGACCCGCCGCAGTACTTCAGCTGGTGCGGACGAAGAAAATTATGTTGCTTTCGCTGGTGCGGAACGATTATCTCAGGTTTTTGTAAGAGTTCGACAGAGATAAATACAAATTTCAGGTTGTAATCAAAATTGTAGAGGTTCCCCATCAAAACATCACGCCAGGCCCTTTTCTTTTTGAGCAGTGGTGGCCGAGTGGTAACGGCCCCGACTTACGAATTGTAGGTCACGGGTTCAAACCCAGTCAGGCGCATTACTTTGTGTAATTTATTTCATCACTACTGCTCTCAAAACGGTGAAGGAAAACATCGTGAGGAAACCGGCATGTCCTAGAATCAAAAATTCGAAGACATGTGACATCCACCAACCCGCACTGGGCCCGCTTGGTGGATTACGGCCCATTCCCTCTCCTAGAGAGAGGAGGTCTGAGTCCCAGCAGTGGGAACATTAAAAGGCTGAATATGTATGTATGTATGTAGGCCTTTTTCGGCCTACCATGCATTGTGAAATACATCTGCTCAGTGCGGTAGTGGGCCTATTTTGGCCCGCCGTCCCAACAGGCAGCCGGAGACCCGATCCCGCAGAGAGCGCGCGCGCGCCACCATTTAGTGTTTTGCTATTGCTATCTAGCTGATCTGACGTAGCGTTCGTTCAATATAAAAATACAAATTTTGAAAAATAAAGTAATTCGCCCGGCAGTTATCGATAGTGCTAGTGACAACAGTGAAGAAATATTTTCTTCCTTATCTTTTTAATTTCATTTGAGAACCTATTTATTAGTTCCCAACAGTGAGTCCACTCATATAGTAAATAAATCACACGGAATTTGAATAAAATTATTTCAGAAAATCAAGCAAAACCTAAGGATAATGATCATGTCCTTGAGATGGCGCTCATCTCTCTAAACGAAAAGGTGCTACGAAAAACTGTTGAAAGTAAAAAAAAAAGTAAAAAAAATATTGCAGGAAATGCAACTAAAATCTTTGCGTGACATGTTTTAAAGACAGGCATACCAATTAATTGATATCAAATTAATAAAATACTCGTAGCAAAAAGTTTCTTCAAATCGAAATTATGTCTAAAAAATTATAATTACATACTTGTATATCTGATTCGGCCACCTTATATAAAAATATGGGGAATAGAAGATGAAACTCTAATTGCAATCAACAATAAAATGATTAATTAAATAAATTGGATAATTTAAACATAAATAGTTATTCAAAATGTACCTATCACTTGGGAAAAAACCATACTAGGCATTACGACTGTAGCAATAATAATGGACTACTTATTATGAAATGGATGGGAAATCCCGTAGTATATTTATATTTTGTAATGTAAATTGAATTTTAATTGAATTGAATTGAACTGAATTAAATAGAATTGAATATGATATTTGTGTGTAATAACAATGTTTGCAATATAAATAATTTAATAACACGGGAGCGACGTCTACCAACAAACTGCTATGCAAATTGGCAGAAGTATATAGGGTGACTGGCAATTAGTGTACGATACTTATACACGTGATTGTGCTCATGATAACAAACAATTTTTATTATGGGAGCAAAGCCGAAATCGCGAAAAAAATATCAGCTGTTCAGTACATTAGGCAAACATAAATGTACTGAACAGCTGATTTTTTTTCGTGATTTCAGGTTTGTTTCCATAGTAAAAGTTGTTGGTTATCATGAGCACAATCACGTGTTTAAGTATCGTACACTACTTTACCAGTCACCCTAGTTTTTTTATATACTCAATAGTTTTATCACAATAACAAAACAGCTGTTTGAATCTAAAGCTGTTTGTAACACGCGCGCGCCTGTGACCAGCGACCGCTCAGCTGTTAGCCGCGTGACGCCGTCGTACCTAAAATAGTGATAGAACAAACAAACAAACTTGCAAACCCAGCGGTGTACGTAATCAGTGTATGTACCTACGTTTCGATTCTTATTTACTAAATAAAAAAATAAAAAAAGTTTCTTTGGGAAAGTTGTTTGTAATCATAAGTACAATCACGTGTTTAGGTATCAGTCACTAATTACCAGTCACCCTATATAATGATTGTAAAATTATTATTATTATATTAAATTCTCGACTAAAATTAGATCAATGGAAGAACATAGCATCCTATCTAGCTGTCTCACATTTAAAAACCAAATCAGTAATCGTACATTTTCTTCACCTATCCTTTAGATATACGTGAAGAAAATGGTAATAGGCTTTGTAATAGGCAAGATAATCTGAGTTTTGATAAGAGAGTTGAAAAGATTGGTAGTTAAAAATTTTACTATATACCAATATACAAATAAATACCATTTTCAAGGACGGATGCAAAATAAAACGGTTTCAAAGTAAACCTTACTAATGAATTTTGGGTTCCTTTCCCGTTGTGTAAAAAATACAATAACAACGAACAATACAAGATTGTAGCACTACTGTTTATAAAGCGATTCCTATGCTTCTTTACCATTCTTATTTTTTAACGTGTAGATATCTTCATGGATGTTCTGCACACACTGTTAGACTATTACTGACTAAAACCACATGGTGTTCAGCATCTACATTTGGCCACTCATCACGTTCTCGGCCTATGAGGCACAGGTATTTTCTGAAACACTTATGCTCGGAGAATAGTCTGTGACAGCCGATAAGTGAGAATACTATGCCTTCTCCCTTTAAATAGTTCTTACTGTCACTACAGTAGCGTACACTGTCTTTATTCCTAAATGTAACGCCATAAAATTATATAAAAATTATTCACATTCACAAAAAATGTACCAACTAAAATCAAATTGTTACAATATTTTCACGACTGGACACTCAAAATACAAGCGATAGCTTATTTTGGGAACCAGTATCAGCAACTTCTGCGATTACTGTACCTATTTTCTTGGAATTATAATATTGTGTATGATTATTTTGGTATTCATAAATAATAGCATTATCCTAACAAAACCTTTCTTCTTTTGCAGATCAACAATGTACACCAAACAGCCCAACACTTCGGTGCTGATATACAGCGACAACCTCACCGAAAGCGACTACACCCCTTACGAGGAGCGTCTAGAGACGTACCTGGTGCCAGTCCTGTTTGCCATCATCTTCATTGTGGGGGTGCTTGGCAATGGCACACTGGTCATTGTCTATATCAGGCACAGGGGTATGAGGAATGCACCAAATACGTAAGTATAAACAAGTTTTCATTTTTATATTCAAAAAGTTTCCCAAAAAAGGGGAAAGGTTTGTTCGTTGATGAACAGAAAAACCAAGACTCTTTGAAAGATTGCTATACTGTGAACGGTCCAATGAAAAATTTTCCTCATAAAAATAATGAGACAATGCTGCTCATCATCAACTCTTGTGACTTGTGAATTCTGCCGGTGTAACTTTAAAAAAATATCTTGTTTTTGGTACAGAATACCTTCACTTTGTTTTCCATTAGAATGCAGATGTAACACATTCTAATGTTTTTGCAGTATTTGGCAGAAAATTTATCGAGTCAACCCCTCGGCTTGCTTAACGGAGGTGGTCGATATTACTATAAAATCAAACATCACAAGCTTAGTTATACAGAAATCGCTCCTGTTTCCATGATTAATGAAGTAACCATACAAAACTACATAAATTTTATATTACAACATCCACTTGGAATAAATATGAGAATAATTAAAGCAACCAAATTCCACCAAAATATCCACCTAGTTTTATTGTGACGATTACAGTCAAAATTCTTGGAAACCAGCATTATAGTAAAACCCTTAGCTTATATTTTCGGTCTTACAGTTTCGTTTATAGTTTCTTTCGTTTATACTTAGCTTATAGTTTCGATAGCTTAGTTTTCGGTCTGCTGCATACCAATTCAGAAAAAAATAATTAAATAGGTCGTATATGTAGATGTTGAGGTCAGATCTTTCAATTTGATGATATTTCAATCCTCGTTTAGCCTACTTTCTTTAGACCTTTTATTATAATAGAAATCCTACATCAATAATATGGCCAAACGAGGATTGACATATCATCAAATGTTAACGTTTAAACGATCTGGCCAGTTTTATTTGGTCATATCATGAAGTGATCAATTCTAAGATCTGGCTACGACATAAATACTATCACATTTATTTTTTCTAAATACTTTGATTGTTTTTTTTTTTAAAAAAACTATGTGTTTTTTAGTCTGTCCACAAAATAAGTGGTTAACAAATGGTTCCATTCATTTTGATGGGTGTCACACTACTTACCCATCAAAATATCATTGACTTCTAGCAATGTTTCATCATTCATTGTATTTCGTTCAGTCATTTCGATTTTGAAGCCATTTTTCTAAGTCTGCTGTAGTGGTTGATAAGCAGACTTAATGCAATAAGACATTCTCACCATTCTCTGCATTTTTAAAGTTCTACCCAACTTTCTACCTAACAAGCTTGTCCGATAACTAGTCAAATTACAGCCAACTCCTTATTAGTCCCATTCGTTAGAACATTTCCTCTATCGACTATGATATTAGCGAACATAACTCTTCCCCGATCATTTGAGACTTCGGTTGGCGAAAGTTTTGCCTGTGTCATCGCTTTTTGTTCAGAATTTGCATATTGGCTTTTAATTACTTTATGTCATCCTTTTCATAACATGTGTGTCGTAAAAGCATATTATTATACAATTTTGACGTAAAGATAATGATTGTTATTATATTATCATTTTCGTCATCACCGCTAGCAATGCTTTTTTAATTTGCTCTCCTTGAAATTGAACGTAGATTGTTTCAACAAAGAGTTTTATTAACAGCTTTATTCGGAATATAAGATTAGACACTTAATCAAGGCGTTTTTACTGTTGGTTCAACCGATTTTGATTTTTATTGCATCGCGTTGGTGGCATTATAAATGGCGGCTGCAGTAAATAGTTGATATTGCCACCTTATGCCATGTGAAAAGTTTCTTTAAATGTCTAATCTTATTTTGAATGGAGTATAGAAAGAAGAGATTGATGCTTGTATTATGACTGAAAATATAAATATTTTGGTTATTGGCATTAAAAAAATACTCAAACTAAAAGCATCTATTGAAGTTTATCTATTTACAGGCATTGCTGAATTTTCAATAAGTTGAACAGTCGAAAACGTTATGTTAATTGCACATTCCAAAGCGTAGTAAACATTTATATAGGGTATATGAATGTTACAGTCTCACAAAAATATATCAGGATCTATTTTAGATAGACTTAATAATATATACAAGCTGTTTAAAAGCAATCCTGCCACCTTAGCATAATCAGCCTTATAATATTTCCACTACTGAGACTACTCAGGTCTTCTCTCCAGGAGAAGAAATGAAGTGTAATCTACCACGCAAGCCCAATGCGAGACATGTCGGTTTCCTTTCCTTACAATATTTTCCTTCACCGTTTTGGCAGCAGTGGAGATAAAATTTTAGAGGAACGCGGTACAAGGTGTAAAGTCCCGCAATTCTTTCTCCATTGAAAAGGGAGGATACTCCTACTTTGGGTGCTGGGTAACGGGCATAGTTGATTTTGGACGGTTGTATAATGTTCTAATTGCACGAAGAGCTCTGATACCGTGATATAAAATAGAACCCACAATGTACTTCTATGTCAAGGCCGTTAATACTAGGCCACCACTGCTCCGTAAATCTAATCCTGACACCAATTAGGTTTATACGTCGCATGCATATTTCAGACAGCGTAACACTCAAGTATCTAGTGTCCAATACCATACTATAACGATCCATAAGTCTCCCTTTTTCCCGTACATTACATATTTCCCGTATATTAGCAACAACTTACATATTTTACAAACTGTATTTTATTAATAATTATTTTCCTGTTCGATGAATATTATACTGATTGTTATTTAATTTGTTGTGTTTGATTCGCAGTCAATCAATTATTCGTAGTCACAAAGCTAACATAGTAGATAACTAGTGGTTAAGATATTATCATTCAAACGCTCGATAATTGTGGTTGAATAATAATTTAAAAGGAAATGTCCATTTTTAGAGACAAATAATTCTATGAAAAAGAAGTCTGTTTAATAAGCCCCAAATTACATTTACAAAAGGTATTTTTTTATGTTGTGAAATCATGAATAAACTTTTGGCACTTTGGGTAATTTAAAAAAATCTTTCTTTTTCAAAAAACTTTGAGCACAGGAGATTACAGGAATATTTATATAGCGGATAATCGAGCTAAACCCAGTTCCATGCTAGTACCAGCCTTGTTACGGACACTAGATCCACTCTATCATCTCTTAAAACAGCAAACGACTGTAAGCATGCCCGTATGTATGTGTAGGTGGACATACATGCAGGAAACTCATTTGTGTTCCTTACGTTGCCTTTTACGTTTCAAAACCACGGTAACTTTTTTGAACAATCCCACATCCTGCTAGTTTTTACCCGAGTACGGCAAAGCCAAAGGAGGGTTATGATTTTGACAGGCTATGTATGTGTATATATGTATGTGAGTATGTTCATCTGTTCCCTTATAGCTCCTAATCTACTTATCTGAACTCGACAATGAGGTATCGTTAGAACCGTCTTAATTGTCCGCTGAACATAGCTACGCAACGTGTCAAAAAACTTGATATGGCGCCCTCTAGCGGACAAAAAGTAATGCGTTAAAAAATAAAGATGGAGATAAATACGCTGTGTTTGGTATCATTTGAAAGGGCTTCATTTGTACATTTCCAAAATATTACTCAAATTTAAATTAATGCTCTAGCGGACAAAAAGTCATGTGTTTTTAAAAATGTTAAGATAAATACACAGTGTTTGGTATCATTTGAAAGGGCTTTACTTGTACATACCAAAATAGATAGTATAGAAGCACAATGATTTAACACCAAAATTGTTTAACCTTTTGACGTGCGTAATTAGAGACACAATAGTAAGACAATGGCTTGCGGGCGCCGGCTACCGCCTGAGCGTTAATGAATTAAATAAAAAAAGTAATAAACTAAAACCCGACTACGACAAAAAAAAACGACGCTGAAAAAGTACGAAACAAGATTTTCAGGATGCTGAAATACTGAAATAAACAAGGTAACTGGAAAAACAAGAACAGGACAAAAAGAAAAGCCGTAGTCACACGTTATAAGTACCAACCGAAACACTTTAATAACCTGTGACTACGGCTTTTATTTTTGTTCTGTTCTTGTTTTTCCAGTTACCTTGTTTATTTCATCATTTCAGCATCCTGAAAATCATGTTACTAGTTTACTGTTTACCGTTCTTGTTTTAGTTGTGTACTAGTTTTTTACTTTTTTTATTAATTCACCGACTCCTTAACAATTCAATAGTGTCTATTTACGTTTCGTTTAAACAGCTAAAAGCGAAAAATTGAACTCAAATTTACTCCTTGTGAGAAGAACATTTATTTATAAAAACTAAGAACTATTCTTTGCCAATTAATTTATTAATGTTTCGTCCCCAGGTACATATTTTCGCTAGCCTTAGCAGATCTGCTAGTGATCCTGATATGCGTGCCGTTCGTGTCTATAATCTACACACTGGAATCATGGCCTTGGGGAGAGGTAATATGCCGTATCTCCGAAGCTGGCAAAGATGTGAGCATCGGAGTATCGGTCTTCACACTGACAGCTTTATCAGCTGAAAGATACTGCGCAATTGTGAACCCTTTTAGAAGGCTCCAGGTGAGTAAATTGAATTTTTTATTTCTAACATTGTTTTATCGATATTTATAAAGGAAGGTGGATTTTACCCGGCTTGAAGGATTGGTTTTCTGGAAAATGAATGTTTTCTTCCAGGGAGAGGATGTTTCTACCGAACAGCTTTTGAAATTGAGTGTTATAAAATTGACCAAGTTTAAGATTTATTTCTTGCTTAAATTTGGTGGATTGCTGAGATTTAAAGGATTTTGTAAGAATTTTCTTATTGTACATATCCAAAAGGTTCATATTTACAAGAACTAACAAAAAATTTGTTTATTTTCATGTCATTTCTGTCGAGAAGATAAGAAACAGTAAAGTAAGTCTTCAGGGACATCTTGCTTAGCTTATAAGTTGACAAGGACTTGATTAATTGAACAAACATCATTTTACTACCAATGCAACGTTGTCATTTTGCTACTTTTAAAATCTTTGATATTTACTTTTGTTGAATTTTAGTGAAGTAAACTGACAAATTAATCTTGTCTATCATAATTTATCTTTATTTGACTGAGATGATCCAAAAATATCACCGTAACGACGTGAAAAATCAAGAAATCATAACAATATGTGGAAGGAAATCCAAATATTGGCTACGTAATTTTTTTTATTATTTTAATAGAATCTAATGACTTATATGATTAAGTCTCGAGCATTGCGAGGGAGTTAATATAGAAACCTGAGTGAAGTGAAGAATTGAAGTCGCCCAAGATAAAGACAGCTTTATCCCCATGTTGGATACTCTGCTTTTTACACCTTCTGTGAGATAATTAAAATATCGTGGGTGAATTCAATGTAAACTCAATTACATAAGCACACTCAAGCATCAGTTACTTTCATACTTTGTTTACACAACATCGCTAATAAATCCTAACTCAAATGTCCCGTTGTAACTACTTCACAATCTTAAGTACCAAGTGAACAAACACACGCGTAAAAAAACGACAAACGAATGGCCCATTGTGTGTTACACAGATTGCCAAGTTACAGAAAATTAGAAGAGAAAAAAAAAAAAAAAAAAAAAAAAATAGCTCATAGTCTACTAAAGTTTTGACTGACTCGGAACTTTGTTACAGCTCCGCAAACTACCCCTGGTCTGTGCGACGTTCATATGGGCAGCAGCCCTTATCTTTGCTACGCCTGCAGCGCTGTTCTCAAGCACGGTGACAATGCAGCTAAAGAATGTCACCATAGTTTTCTGCACACCTTTCCCGCCTGGATGGGACAACTATCCGAAGTAATTTGAACTTTATATTTTAGCTTATAAGGTTTTCGTGACGATTTTTCAGTTTTCTAGATCTAGCAACGGCAAAGATTCTTCAAAAGCAAACCCATATACCTATATGTTACTTTGTCTAAAGTTCAAAGTTAGTTAATGTTTCTGAGGTTTTTTTTTAATTTTAATTGACATAAATTAGTGCTTGACTGCGATCCTAAATGGTGGTAAGCAGTGATGCAGTCGTTGATGGTGAATCGCACTAGTTTATTAAGAGCATATTGACGCTAGCCTTGAAAACACCTAAATTATAATCAGACGGGAAGACCGCAGTAGGCAAATGGTTCCAGTCCTTCGATGGACGCGGTATAAACGACGAGGCGAAACGCTTAATCCAGACCGTAGAGGTGTTAACAATATAAAGTTGGCCACTCGCCGTACGTTGGGTTGTCTGATGGTAGAAATTCGATGGCGGAATCAAGTCATGTAATTCCCGTGCACAATTTCGAAAATGCATCCTTAGAATTTAGTGGTAATGTATATGTATTTTCTTTTTATTTCTAAATTATATGTTATTTTTTATATTCTTTAATGTGTGTGTATTTGTTATTAGGTTATTATTGTTTTTATTAAATGTATTTTTTTAGTTTGTAAGTATCTACTGTACAACGCTTTGGACACCTCCGTAACGTTGTACAAGTGCTTGTAAATAAATAAATCCTATAGAACACCGAAAATCTGGCTATCCAAAGCATATACTCCAAGCTTTGAGGTAGAAAATTATAAAGAGAACGCTTAATTTCATCGTATAGAAAATAGAAGATCATCAAAGAACAGAATAATTTGTGCTCGACATTGCACTAGAATGTGGTTGTTGATCGAATTTTAATGCAGATATTATGCAGTATTTGAAGAAATGTTAGTTTTGACTGCACCAATTCAAACGCCTGGTAAAGTTATTCATGCAATCACACTTGGTATGTGAGTTTAATGCTATTGTATTAACATTTCATTTCTACGTAACATTGAGTTTATTTTATATACACACATTTACATTACATTAAAATCTTTTGTAATTATTTAAATACAAAAGATTTCAAATGATTTTTCAAATACACAAACAAAACATTTTGGAAAGACATTGGAGTGTACAGCTTTTTTGTTTAGGTTTGAAGTCATCCAATGACATCTCCCCACTCCTGTTCCTTCTTTGCCTTCATTCCAGGGCCCCAGGGTTCACTTTCGCACAACTCATGGCCCCAGTAGGTTTCAAACCTGCTGGGCCCCTACGGTTTGCTGAGATCTTGAGGCGCGCGTGGGATACTACGCGCCGTCGACGACTTGGGCTCGGTCCGGTCGGTTACCGGACGGTTGGACGGCGAGCTACCCATTGCTCGTCGTCCGCATGGAGTGTACAGCTAAAGAGTGAAATACCCTGCCAGAGTCTGCGTATCCTACGCAATCTGAGGGACTAAAACGGCCGATCGTTTTTTTTTTCATTGACGGTGTGGCGCAGTAGTTATTCAGCCTTCAAGACACCTAAATTGTGTAATCGAATAGGAAGAATTTTAATGAAATTCACTCTCACTTAGCACTCTAATTCACAATAACGTTCTGAGTTTTTAATATCACGGGGATTGACATGTGACATTTTAGTTGTGCATGTCAGTCCCCTACATCTAGACTTTGGATAATTATTTAGACTTTTGACCATTGTTATTACTGATAGAATCGCGCTTTGTCCTCTTCTTTTTTGAGGATGTGTTTTCAAATAATTTCTCCCACTCTGGGTGGGGCAAGAACGATTTTCAGACTTTTACTGTCTGAGGCCCACCTGTGTTCAGTTGCCCTATGTGTTTCAAAGCCGCACTGAGTCTCTCAAACTGTCTCACATGTCAATTAAGCTTTATCTCTTTTTTTTAGGTGGGAAACTCTCCAATAACTTCTGCCGCCCTGAGTGGAGTGGAAAGGCGTGTCAGACTTTTACTGATTAAAACCACACCTGTGTCCTTCAGTTGCCCTTTACGTTCCAAGACCATAAGTTTCCTTTTCAGAAAATTCCTGCAGCCCTAGCGGGCATCGGCCGTATGCTTTGTCTCTTACTTAGCAACAAGCGATTTTGAAGATTTCCTCAGCTAGATCTTCGCCTTTATATAATGTATTGTTCCATTTTCAATGCCCATGTTCAGAATTATATATTTACAAGATAAGAGCTTGCATAAAATATTTATAGTGGTTTGCAATGATCAATATCTAGTACTCTTGAATGTATGCCTGTACTCCCGGCCGACTAAAACAATGAAAAGCCACAAATCAAGAGATGAAGGCTAAAATAGTGCTTATATTGGAATTCCTAAGTAGCAGACTGGTGTTTGAAACTCGTGCTTAGTTTATAGTTACTTGCAGGTGGTTTTCTTTGAAGAATTTGCCTCGTACTCGAAGCATTGTAATCAGTTTTGCCAAGTTTTGCTCTAGTTTGTAAATACTATATTTGTTCAGTATTTCATTGCTTACGTCGGTAACGTTACAACCAGAACATGGTTGTATAATTTATATTTATAATTAATAAACACTTTAGTTCAGACCATGGTGTCTATTTTGTTAGTAACCATGTTCTTATAGACTAATTTTAGTAATACTTCAAACTACCCATACAACAAAACATAAAATATAAAAAGAAAGTAAACTAAACAATTACAATTGCGCCATTTCATTACAAATGGTGCAGTAATGATTAATGTAATTATTGTCGAACCGACTAGCGATCATGCTAAGGATCCGTTCGCGCTGCCTCTACGCACCAGCCCCCCTAGCTAAGTTACAACAGTTTCGTTTCGATACTCTTTTCGTTGATCGCCTCGAGTCGGCCACGCCTCCTATTCCTTTGTTCTGACCACGTGACTGAGCGTTGAGATGACGTCAGAATAAAAGAATCGGAGGCGTGGCCTACTCGAGGCGATCGACGAAAAGAGAATCGAAACGTTACGGTTGTAACTTGGCTAGAGGGACAGGGATGCGCATCGAAACGAAAAAGCAGTCTACACGATGTTCAGCAAACATCCTTGATGCATTATAGAATCGCCCCAGTCCCATCAGCACCCTGAACGCATTATTAAATTGGACTCGGAGGGGCTAATATTGATGACATAATGTAAACTTTTTTTTTAAAACCTTACAAATTTTGTCAATATTAACTACTTGGTTCAATATTGTAACATATCGAAAACATCATGGGCTAAATCTAACACAATGTGGGTCCTGTAATTGTGGAGACATCACAGCAGACCCAAACGATTACGTCGGAACTAACTCGAAACTTACAGACAAGATTGGTCCATACTTGTCCACTCCCAGGAAGAATGAAAAAAAAGGAGGTATAATAAATCTCATTTTCTTCATAAATTGTATAGTAGAATAAAACGTTGTTAAGGCTGACTTATGTTTTCACTTCTAAATAAAGCCAAAATTTTGCAATACATGATAAAAATTGTTTCTAGGCATAGTGTAGGTAACTATTTTTTATTATTTTTTACGCTGTTTTTAAGAGACATATAGTTGCCCTAACGTGCCTCTGCAAAGCATATTAATCTGTCATCCTGGCTGAGATCATGGAAACTCAGTAGTCACCAAAAGGTCAGACTTTGTCTTTTTTCCAAGCCAAAGTATTATCGTGTTACCTATCAATTGGATTTTTGAGGTCAGATAAGCAGTCGATCCTTGTCATATTCTGGTAAGCACCTGCATCTGGTTAAACTAGAACCAGACCCCAACATAAATCAGGAAGGCTAAAATATCGCTTCGAATAAACCTACTTCTAGTTGTTATCTGTATTATAAACTTTATACATATGCAAATCAGTAGGTACATTAGAGAAAGTTTGAAAGTGGTGCCAGTGACTGAAAAGTTGAAAGGAAATCGATTGTCTTGTTATAGTCGTGTGAAGAGAGATGAAAGGTGTTACTAAAATAGTTATGAGTTTAAATGTGGATGGCGTAGCCGTGGAGAGGGAGAAGCGGGCCATAGAAAAGATGGATGAATTGTGTGAGGATTGATGTGAAATAAAACATGGAGTTAGTGATATTGTGCTGGTAAATAGGATGGAATGGACAAAAAAACGTGTTGTCACCCCAAGTGACATGGTAAAAGGGCAGGAAGATGATAATAATATATGCGAGAGTGGACAAAGAGCCAAATCAATTTTATATATTATATCCTGTTTTGTTAACTTGTCACAGATTCGGGCCCCAGATGACCCTTTCGGAAATCATATTACTTTGAATAATACAATACGGAATAGCTTTATAAAAGCATTCGTATCTTTAGGGAATTTTTTTGAGAAATGTGTGGATAGAATATGGCTTTGATACTGGACTATTTCAAAGATTACCTTTATTTTGTATTTTGTACGAATAATATTATAATAAAATATACCTGTCACATTCGAGTCAAAATCGTATGTTTCATACTTGAGGGAGGTAAAATTAAAACTCGTTTTGTTGTTATCAAATTCAAACACCTTTTATATCCTGTATAATTTATCTTGCCAGTCTGTCTGCAAGTCAATAAAAGTAATAGCAGCATGCGATCTCTTCATTTCTCATTCATCTTCATTTATTCGTTATCACAGTATTGTCCATTGTTTTAAGAGAGGGTGGTAAGATCGAGTAGAAAAGGGTATTCTGATATGTAATTTTTTTGTTACTTCATAAAATTAATATTCGAAATTACCGGGTACGATCAGGGGCGGGTTATTTATTGACAATCGACATTTAATTTAAGACATTAATATATTCAAAATTAGTAACAATCTTTTTGCTTGCATTGATTACTTTCATTACATTCAGAAATAATTTTTGGCATTTATAATTGGTACATGCAGTAGATGTCACCCGTGTGATATTGGTACTTACCACTATGCCTGGGTGTTAATCTAATCTAATCTAATAAATGTAAAAGATTAACAAATATGCTGAGTGACTTTTCTTTTATTTAAAGTCAAAGTCAAAAGTTTTTTATTTCACATAGGCCTACATGGGCACTTATAAAACTATGCTATATTTATATTTTACAATGCTATCTTTAGACCCTAGAACTTTTTATAAGCTTTCCAAAAATCTATAAACAAAGAAGTACTTTTATATTTGTATCAAAATTCAAAGTTTTTTTTTTTAACTATTCTCCTAAATATCTTATAGCATAGCATAGCATAGCATAGTCGGCCTTATAATGTTCCCACTGCTGGGACTCAGGCCTCCTCTCTAGGAGAGGGAATGGGCCGTAATCCACCACGCGGGCCCAGTGCGGGTTGGTGGATGTCACATGTCTTCGAATTTTTGGTTCTAGGACATGCCGGTTTCCTCACGATGTTTTCCTTCACCGTTTTGAGAGCAGTGGTGATGAAATAAATTACACAAAGTAATGCGCCTGGCTGGGTTTGAACCCGCGACCTACAACTCGTAAGTCGGAGCCGTTACCACTCGGCCACCACTGCTCTCAATATCTTAAAGAGATATAATTGCGATCTACACAATAATTCCTTTCATTTGATGGGTTCATGCAATTTTCTTATTATTTTAAAATAATATTTTTGCCTTCTAAAAGTCATACCTACCCATATTCAAAATCCAAGTAACACGTTCATGAGGTCACAGAAATTCATAATTTATGTTTACTGAAACTAAATGTGGTCGGTTTTTTTTGTAGGTGGGAAAATCATCCAATGACGTCCCCCGCCCTTGGGCGAAGCAGGAAGGCGGGTCAGACTTTTACTTACTAAAAATCCACTCCTGTTCCTTCGTTGCCTATCATACCAGGGCCGAGTCTTCCTTTTAGAAGCAGACTCTTGGCCCCAGTAGGCTTCGACCCTGCTGGGCCCCTACAGTTAGCTGACATCTCCTTGAGGCGCGTGTGGAACAGTCGATACCGGCCGGGCCGGTTTAGTAGATACGTAGAAAATTAGCTGCAAACAGTCGGAAAAGCAAACACATGAGTAATTTTGTGGTTCCGTTTATACATTCGGATGTCCGAAATCCTAAAAAGATTTTAGTTTATTGTTCGATTAAATTATACACCTAGGTAATTTGATTATTATTGGGTAAACATATTCTTAATTTTTTTCTTTTATTTTGTCCGTAGACAGTCTGGGTGTTACTTAATTTAAACAAACCTTTTAACACAAAAAAATGTGTTAATAATTCAATGGGATATATTAATATATTGTGCACAAACTTTCTGTCAGCGTCTGGGTTTCTTATTAGGTGGTGGTGGTGGTTATATATATTGACATTCATTACTTGGATACAATATTAGACCCTGTAGCTTACTACAAATTCTTCATCCTGACCTTGTCCTGCGTTATTTGGGCTCGGTGCAAAATTTTTCTTTTTTCTTGTTTTTATTCCATCCATTTTGTTTTACCTCCTTCTCCCACTCTATTAATCCACGTATATAGTCATAATTCTTTTAGTAACATGCATTTCATCGCTCCTCTTTATATTACTATACCAAGATAAACGATTCCCTTTCAACTTTTCAGTCACTAGCGCTATTTTTAAACTGCCTTTAATGTATTGATTTCTCACTTTATCCGTACTCGTCACACCATATATCCATCGTTCAACGTTCTCATCTCCGCTACATGCAATCTTTTATTATCACATGTCTTTGTTACAGTCCAACATACATACAATAGTATTACCGGTCTTATACAGACTTGTAGATTTTACTTTTTCAACTTGAGGGGCATCCACGGATCACAAGTTGTTCCAGTGGCCTGCCACCATTTATTTGATCCTGAGTTGATCAGATGCGTTAAATACATCTAGGTTTACACCCCCAAAACGGTGAAGGAAAACATCGTGAGGAAAACGGCATGTCCTAGAACCAAAAATTCGAAGACATGTGACATTCACCAATCTGCACTGGGCCCACGTGGTGAATTACGGTCCATTCCCTCTCCTAGAGAGAGGAGGCCTGAGTCCCAGCAGTGGGAACATTAAAAAGCTGATTATGCTATTATCCTATTACACCGCCATCTCTTTGGACAAGCGACCCGTGGCCCCGTAAATTGGTGTAGATCGGTACAGGCGTTCTGGCGTATTCAGTAATTTCTTTGTATTTTTTTTTGGTGTATTCAGTAATTTCTTACTTATCCGTCTAAAATCCACGAATTAGAACTTTCAATAGGTAGATTTTTTTTTTATATTGTTTTGTTGGTGCCACAAAATAAATCAATCATCATAAAATGAATAAGGTATCAACAGACAAATACATACAGTCAATCCACACACAAGCTTATTATTATAATGATACCAATTTACTCTGGTTGTATAATATGGATTTCCCGACCGCAATAAATGCCAAGCTCCTATCTATCCACAGAATATGGAACGCCGCACCGGCAGTAACTGAAACCGCTTTTTTTTGAGTTGGAAAATCTCTCTCTCTCTCTCTGGCTGAAGCGAGAGGGATTGCCAAACTTTTACTCACTAAAATCCACCTGTGCTGCTTTTTACATTCCGCGATAACTCTTTCGAACAATCTCGCAACCCAACACGCCATTCACCATAGGCGCGGGCCTGCGGACGGCGAGCAATGGGTAGCTCGCCGTCCGACCATCCGGTAACCATTCGGACCGAGCCCAAGTTGTCGATGGCGTGCGCCTCAAAGAGATGTCAGCAAAATTGTAAGGGCAAAGCAGGGTCGAAGCCTACTGAGGCCATGGGTTTGCTTCTGAAAGGATAAACCCTACCCTGCCCTGCCGGCCCTGGAATACAAGGCAACGAAGGAACATAGTAGACGGTTTTAGTAAGAAAAAGTCAGACACGCCCTCCCGCTCCGCCCAAGGGCAGGAGCAGTCATTGTATGATTTCCCAACTTAAAAAAACTCAACACGCAATTGTTAATAATATTTCAAAGGTTGTTATAAAAATATATTTTTTTATTATAATTTTATTTATTTTTTAATAACTCACATATTATAGGTAGGTTTACGCTTCACCACTATTTCATCTGATGCTATGCGATGATTTTGGTCGTCGTTGAAGCACGCTTGCCTAGAATTAACTGGTTCACTCTTGACTTAAAGACCCTCAGGTTATAGATATCAGGAAACACAGACTCCAGCAGGGAATTCCACTGCTTAGCTGTACGCATAATGAATGTGTTCCCAAAACGTTTTGTGCGTGTACGCGCGATGTTTGAGTGATAAATTCAACTATTGTTACGCCCTCTTATGCTTCCCATTGTAATTTGTAATGAAGTATGTAGGTATCTATTTGTGACTATTGCAATGAACACAAGTTTCGGCGGTCATAACCGCTACAAAGAATTCATCCAAAGTTTTTTTTCAAACGTTTCCACACACGTGTAATGAGGGTGTTCTAAAATGCGGTTCACTAGGTGGCAGCACTGAGGCGTCAGGTCCAGGCACCTGTCAAAACGCTTATGTTAATAACATTAGTTAGATATCAACGTCAACGTCATGTATACGTTTTCAAAGGAAAAGATCTGACGGCTAAGTGGCGCCAACTGGTGGCGTGAATTTTCCCGAACACGGGTAAACTCACATTCATGAAAAATTGCCTTGTCATTATCAAATAGCCAGAGACAGTCAATATTTTTGAGCAAACAATTACACTCAAATGCACGCTTGGTTTGCATGCAAATAGCTACTCACCTCGGATTCACTGGGGTGCTATTTTTTAATAAAATATTTACGAAATAACACAAAACCTTTACAAAGAAAACCAGATCAAAAATTTGTTGCGTGGTTTAAAAGAAGCGGAGAAACGGACAGTGGTAGATAGCGAATTTGTTTGATAGTACTGTATTGCACTGCATATTGGAGAATTTCACGGCTCACCAATACCACTACACGCATAATATTTACACCACATAACAGCTCCAGTCGACTGCCTCGGATAGCGACTGACAGGTGTCATATATATCGGCAACGATCTCTCGCGGCGGGCCTTGGTACAAGCCATGGTCCGGGGCGAGTAGGATGTCAGCCAGTCGCCTCCTTCTGCGAAGCAGTAATGCTTGCAAAGGAGGCGGTCGCACGAGCGAGGGAACCGCCCTCACGCTCCAACCGCCGGAATCCCGATACGATCAGCGAAACCGTAGGGGCACAGCAGGGTCGAAGCCTACTGGGGCCATGGGTTGTGCCAAAAAGAACCCGGGGCCCTGGAACGAAGGCAAAGAAGGAACAGGAGGGAATTTTAGTCAGTAAAAATCTGACACGCCCTCCCCCTCCGCCCAAGGGTGGGAGAGGTCATCCATGTAAAGGAGGTCAAATATGGCCTGCTCGCCTTTTCTCAACCGATAGCCTTGCCCTGAATCCTCCAGCAATGTGCTAAGAGGATTCAGAGCTAAGCAAAACCAAAGCTAACTCAGACGGTCGCCCTGAAATATTCCCCTTTTAATCTTATTAGGCTCCATCATTCCCCTGGATTGGTCGACATCCTGGATAACAAAGGACCGTCTTCCATTGCCTGCTAAATGACTCACATGGAAAGTGCGTAAAGTTATATCTGTTTTCCTACTCCAGCACCCTCATGAGCCATGTATGTGGAACAGAGTCATAGGCCATCCTGTAATCTATACAACATTTCGACAGATCCTTGCGGGATCGACGAGTCTGTTGGCTTATGGCCATGTCTATGAGGAGTAGCTCCTTAGTACCCCGAGACCCATTCCCATATCCATTCTGAGATTATTATTATTAATAATACGCTACTGGTATTTAAAGAATTTTTGACAATGCCGCAACTAATTATGGACGATATGGTGTTTCAAAGCTCTGTGGTCTGTATACACACTTGATTAGGGGACACCGCATTAATAATAACGCCAATTACGACCATGTTCTTGACACTGATATATCGGTGAGGCTTCTCCAATGATGTGATGAATTAATGAGACGTGGTTACAGCTCGTGCTGCACATAATGTGATAATAACTAGATATCTACATACGAGTAAGTTAAGGAAATCTCTAAAGAGTAATTGGACGGGTAATTTACAAAAAAGTCTATCATTTTTTTTTAACAAGCGTTAACATAAATTCCATCCAAAATTAAGTAAGATAAAATTATTTTAAATTTGATGGAGGAGGAAAATGTTAAGGAACAGAAAAAATATGCGGAAAGTAAAATGTAAAGTCTCTACCATTAGGTTATGCGCGAAGAGATAGCAAGATGTTCCCACTCCCACTCTTTCTTATAGCAATATTGAAATGCTAATTGCTGCTTCATTTAATAATAATAATAACCATTTTTATTTAGGTCAAATATCCATTGCCAATCAATTTTCATGCTGTTTTAAAACAAATTTTGTTTTCGTGTTATTTGATGATTAGTTTAAAATATTGTACAAAACTAAACGTAGAAAAGTATCTAGCTTTTTTTGTGTGATTTATTTCATCACCACTGTTCTGAAAACGATGAAACAAAACATCGTGAAGAAAACGGCATATTCTAAAACCAAACATTAGATGAATTGTGACATCTTCCAACCCGCACTGGCCCCGTGTGGTTATTAGATTACGGCCCATTCCTTTTCCTTGAGAGGAGGACTGAGTCCCAGGAGTGGAAATATTATAAGGCTAATTAGGTTTATTCTTAATTACTAACACACGTTGTTACGTTGCATTAGGAGTGACTGACATAACCACACGCCCTAAACTCACACAATTGTTTCAGATGGATGACGTTAACGAAAGCAGTGGTGTACTATGCACTACCGCTGCTCGTGATTGCGATTTTTTACTCTCTAATGGCGCAGCGGTTACTGGCCAGCACTAGAGAGATGCCAGGAGCTCTGCATGGCGGACAGGGGGAAGCGCAGGCGCAGGCAAGAAAATCTGTTGCTTGTATGGTGCTGGTGTTTGTTATAGGTGAGTGTACTTTCAGTTTTAAAAAATACTCGGTTTTTTATTATTAAATTCAGAATCATATCTATACATCATTTATTTTAGTAAATGTATGCAAAACCCGAAATACGTGTATAGTATTTTTATCTAAAGAATCTATGTACAAAATTTCATAAATGTATCATGAAAAATCAAAAATTTATAAGCTTGTTATGTTACCTGGTTGTCCGCACAAATACATGGTCACCGGGCCATCCGGGTGACTGAGGGGTTGTTTTGCTCCCGCACCCAGCTATGCGCTGGCGTCTTGTGCCTGCTATGACCTGTGTCGTACTTAGTGTCGGTGGTGTCCAACTAATGACCTTTTTTTTTAAAAAAATGGGAATTCATATAACATGGTTTATAAATTGTTGGAATCGATTTAGTTACTGATTCTAAATAAACTATATTCAGGTTTTGCATATACTAAAAATAATTTTGTATACATAAATAAAAGGAGAAACTGACTGACTAACAATATCAACGCACAACCTAGATTACGAGCATAGTAATGTAAAATTATGCTCAAGGTTTCCTTTTGAACAAAGAAGAGATTTTTGAAAATTTAACTTTTATGGAGGTGAAAAGGAGAAAATTCATTTGTATGCAAAATTTTATTCTTTGGGCCAATAAACTTGAAAGTTAGGATTAGAGCTAACTTTCAAGTTTATTGGTAACATAAGTATATAAAAAACGCTTCTATTATTCTTTATTCAAAACTAACCTTGTAAATCGATTTAAGAGGTGTTAAAGATGGGAACACCCAAATACTCCGAAATATTTTATTCCGAATTTCGATATTCCGATTTTCAAAAGTCCGAATTTCATAATACCTAAAAATTATAATGTCTATTAGTAAAAATCACGAAATTTATTTTACCGAAAGTCGTAAATGCGATTTGTTAGTTTTCCGATTTTCATACGTTCGAAGAATCAAATGCTCGAAGGGTTCTCGGTCCGAAAAACGATATTCCGATTTTCAATACTTCGAATAGACTAAAAGTCAACATGTTGTGCTACAAAATTTAGTGTCAGAAACGAATCGCTGCAAAACCGACTTCACGCAGTCTTGTTTGCCCTACCCCTAGAGTGTAATTTAAACCCGCGTAGGCGCGGAGGGGTAGGGCGGCCCGCGAGCTGAGGAGTATGTGGTTTGAAGGCCCGCCGCCGCGGCTGAGGCTGGCCGGCAAAGCCGGCCAGCAAGCCGAAGCTGCGGTGGTGAGCGTTTAAACCATCTGCGACGATAAGCTCGCGTGGGGCCGCCTAAACCCCGCAGCGCCGGAGCCGTGACAGAAACAATGCTTGCTGCATTTTGCATGCCTGCTTGCATGCTGCATGCCTGCTTTCATGCTGCATGCCTGCTTGCATGTTGCATGCTTGCTTGCATGTTGCATGCTTGCTTGCATGTTGCATGCCTGCTTGCATGTCGCATGCTTGCTTGCATGCTGCATGTCTGCTTGCACGCTGCATGCCTGCTTGCATGCTGCAATAAATCCCCTGCATGCTGGAAAACGCATCTGTCATTAGTTTTTTAATTCTACCCCCTCATACTACGACCTCTGACGAGCATTTATGTGTTTATTTGTCTTGCTATACAGTTTTATGAGGCGTTTTTATTTCGGAATTTTATTAATCGGTATTTTAATAATCGGAATTCGTATTTTTGATGTTTCAAATTATCATTAAGTCGGATTTTTCGTTATTCGATCTATTGAAACTCGGTATTTTGAGAATAGTAATTATAAAAGTTAGGAAAATTGAAATTTAGGAATTATAAAAATAGGAGTAATGATAAGTCGGAGTTGTTATATTCGGAATTTTGAACCATTCGGAATTATGAAAATCGGTATTTTGAAATTCGTATTTGTGACTGTCGGAATAAAGTTTTTCGTATTTATGTAGTGTACCCGTTAAAGATAGTATATGAGAATATTGTATTCTTTGGATTAAATTATATATAAAATTCAAACTCGGTAAAAATTCTATTCTAAATGAATAATAAAATACTGCTAGTATTAGTTTTTTAAAACTACACTCAATATACGATTTACATTCATGCAAATGAAATCGCTAGCAAAGTGCTTGTTATTTCATATAACTTTGCGTACTTATGAATAGTCGGCTGTTTTGTGCACAAAATGGTACTCTATTGTCAGTATCCCATTTTTCAGATATTCACACACAATTTAGTATTTTTCCTTCATTTAGTCTAATTTTTCTTTCACCTTTTACTATTTGCCATGTTTAGTCAGAGGAATGTTATCTTGTACACAATCCATTCATTGTTACTTTGGTTATCTTCTACTCTCATAACACACACATAATTTCAATCAATTTACACATTCAAAACTTTGCTCAAGACATGGTTCTTCATATGCCTTGCGGCATACCTATCTAAAGGGTGGCCAACTCAAACGCATAACTTTGTTTATGTTATTAAATGTAATGAAAATATTTATATATTTTTGACACTTAAGTTATTCAGGCTTCGCAATTTTGTATTAATAACCTACTGTATTTTTACAATGACGTCATGTTAAATGGTTAAAAATGCTGTAGATTTTGCTCTATTTTTATAAAATTTTCGCATACCCTATTGGGTCATCCCACTAGATACCAAAGTTATAAATATTTTGCGTTTTGGGTTTTAGATTAACTCGGAAAAGTTCTTTTAAATATACCTACCTATTGAAAAAAATTCGATCTGTTAGACCTCACGAGTTTGGGAATCTATTGATGCGTTACCTAGGTATAAAAAGGTTGTTTTTCAATTCATGTTAGTACTTTAGAATATAATTAATGAATAAAGTGGTTACGGAATCAAAAATATGAAAAAAAAATTAAATTGCCATTCAATTTTGCCTTGAATCAAACATTTGGCAAAAAAAAGTTGTATACATCTTGCACCTATATTTTATACTCCAATACAGTCCTGGCGATGATTGCCGGCAGATTTGATTGCCCATATATCGGACATTACCCATTATTTATTATTATTATTTTCAATATTTATCTCAGGACCCTGAGGTCCTGGACCTTTGGAAGGCGTACGAGGAGCCGAAGCCAACTCGCAGAGGCCCTTTAGATAATTATAATGGAACATGATACCAACCGACGATTATCCCTGTACGCGCTATGCTAGTGCACCCAAGGACAACCCCCGGTTGTTGAAAAACTATTGCGACATATGGAGAACAAAGATAATAGGGCTATGGTTTTATTATTATTTTTGTTATTATTATTTTGGCGACCCAGGTAGGCCGCTGCAAACACAACTTGGCAAAATGGGGTTTTATAGTCCCCTCGGATATTCAATGTGAAAGCGGTGCTCCTGTTCAAAACATGAGCCACATATTAGAATGCCCCAAGTGCCCATACACCTGCACTTTGGAGGATTTGATGAGTGCTACCGATGCTGCTATTAATGTAGCCACCTATTGGGCCCAAACAGTTTGACGAGTTTACCATCGAATCGAAAAGAAGAAGAAAAAGATATCGGACATTGCTGTAGCAGACATGTTGCTGGCTATATCCGATAGTGTAGAATGTGTATTTCTTTATGTGTGTGTGTTCTGTTTTGTGATTGTTGTATGGGTGCTAAGTTGCCTGAAATAAATGCTTTTTATTTTATTATTTATTTATTATTATTTATTTCTTTATTAAACACCGTAACTTATTACAGGACAGAGATTTATAAAAAAATAAGTGTACAATAGGCGGTCTTATTGCACAGGGCAATTTCTACCAGACAACCTTTGGATGGACTGAAACGAAAGGAAAAAATATATACCGCCAAACCTAGCGCAATTAAAAACTTAGATTAGATTTGAAAAATATTTGATATAATCAATTTATGATAAAGGTATATACTCGTACGGACATCATATAGGTCCATATAGCACCACTCTAAATCTAGCTATGTCTGTGTAAGTACTTTGCGGTGTTGCGGTCAAAAGGGTGAGGGTGAAACTACGGGTACATTCTCAACTAGGCAGGCATGTCTTTGAAGTGAACACCTACGGCATACAGGTGCTTTTTACTAGCTCAGAACCTAGCTTTGAGGAAACTAAAGTCTTGTAATACAGGATCTTAATCCAATGCCTATTTTTAGGCGTTTTAGGGGAAAAAAACTTTTACTATGGAGCCAATTCTGAAATATAAAAACGCACAGAGAGTTTGTACGTAGAATGTTTTTCTTTTGTATATCCTGTAGACTGAACAGCTGAATAAATTTTAACTAATAAAGTATCGTTAAATTCGTATTTAGAGCCAAAATAATATGAGCTATATTTAATTGAAAATAAAAGCAAAATGGCGGTCTTTGTTTTGTAAATGAAATTTTTCGTGTCATTATCATATAAGATAGAAAGGAATAACTCGAGAATACCATTCCAAAAATGCAACTTATTATAATGTAGGAAATTAAAAAAAAATTGTGCGTGTCAAAGAACCCGAATGCAAAAAAATACTATTTATAGTTAAGCTTCCAAACAAGTCACTTGTCAAGAATTTTGATGCTGTTAGTTTCGTCAAATTAATGAATGAACTAAAGTAAACGCCACCAACTGACTTTGATACAAGTCAAGTCAATATTTCTTCATATTTTAGTGTTAATTACACAAAGAGAATTGCTTACATTTACGAGTATTCCCATCCCCTCAAACAATTCAATAAATTAAAAATAACCCTGTCCCAGTTAGGTCATGAGCTAGTTATTGAACAGTTTCTCTTTGGAATATTAATAGGTTCTAAACGTCCAGTGTGTAGAAACTATTTCTAATAATACCTGCTTAAGATACGAATAAATATCAAAGATTATGATGAGATCTTCTGTTTAATACTAACGTCAGATGAACTAGCAAACTTAAACAAAGCGTACATTGTAAAGCGTTGAAAGTAAATCTTGAGGTTGAACTACACACTTAATTAAATTAAATTATATTCTGAGGTTTCGAAACCCTATTGAACTATTTACTTTATGTTTAGTGTGATATTGAATTTATAGTTAACATAAGGTAAATAGTTTACAGTTCAATATTGATATTAATTACTCGACATAATATTGGAACTATGAGAGACAAATTTGAAAGGTTTCATTTTGTTGTAATTAGTTTTACTACAGACAAAGAGTAATAATAACGAAAAGGTATAAATGGACAAATTGAATGAAAAATGTATATCATATTTTTGTTAACAAAATTGATTCCAGATATAAACTTCAATTCAATAAAACAGTCTTGAAGTTTCTCGCTAATTAATTTATTCTTAGTAATCAATTTGAAATCATTAAATCCATCTGTCGCGATTTAAAATCTGAATATTTAATCGTTCATTTGATTTTAAATTCTTTGGATCAGATGCAACAGCGTTCATAAAAACTTCGATATAAATGAATTTGAAATAGTCGTATTGAGAATTATAGTAATAGGTCTCAGACATATTAAATCCTCCCATAAGGGGTTTTTGTGTTCAGTATAAAGGCTTTCATTTGAACTACCCTTTTGCTTTAGAAATCCAGTAATTATCCTTATTCTATGAGATAGCAATTTAACAAATAGAAAATCTACGATACATCGAAATCTCAGATAAACCTGTGCTTGTCGACAGTACTTTGTAAAGTCTTCGTAAATCTTTACAAATACCGAATTTGTCTTCATGGATTCTGAATTTAAGACTAAAGTCCGTAAAATTTGCGCAAACAGTGCCCTTACCATTTATCTAAAAAAAAAAACGTCTTAAAGCTGACATAGAATTGACTACCCAGAATCCTGAATGTATGCGATTAAGTAAATCAGGAGGGGCTTAGTCGGTTAATAAAACATGGCAGCGAGCCAGAATTGCCGATGAGCCCGAATTTAAAGGCTTGATATATGGACACTTAATTTGTTACAAATGTAAAGCTTATTGATTATTTCATCCGATACAGTAAAAATTGTAATGGACAAGGTTGAAGATTTTAGTTTATCTGTCATCTAGTTATAACGCATTGGTTTATTCTCTAATATTCTGTAACTCTGCTTTTTTTCTCAGCTTTGGACGAGCTTCCAGTTTAAGCAGATACTGCAGCTAAATATTTGTATTAAATTTTTGATCATTATTTGTATCTTAATGGTTCAAAATTCTTCTACAATCTTACTTTAAATTAACTTTCAATTTGGCCTCTTGGCAATGAAAAATTCCAGCCGTACTTTACTTGCACCGTCAATCCAAGTAGATTGCTCCTTGGAATTTAATTTATCGTCGAGAAAAGCGATGAAGCAATTAATATTCTAACGCCCTAAATCTATAATAGTGATTAAAAATTAATTAGTATTACTTAACGACACGACACGTCACGACGATGACCTGGTGAGGGTCGCGGGAATCCGATGGATGCGAGACGCACAGGATCGGTCATTATGGCGACATTAGGGGGAGGCCTATGTCCAACAGTGGATGTCTTTCGGCTGAAATGATGATGATGATGAACGACACGACTTTACTTGGTGGGCGTGTGTTTTACACTGATGTGGGAAAATCCTTGTATAGGTACACGTATGTCTAAATATCAAGGTTTTTGTATCAAATTTATATTATAGTTTAGAAGAAAGTTACTATTGAGATGAAGTCGAATAGAGATTGACAAAAAAAAACTGGGCAAGTGCGAGTCGGACTCGCGCATTGAGGGCTCCGTACAAACTTACCAATGAAAACAGTTCAATTCCCGAATTGAGTTACGAAGATTTTTTCGAAAGGTAAAAAAAAAAAAATTGTGGCGTAACTACAAATTTACAGTTTTCAGATTTTTTCCTATACTGATGCTATGAGACCTTGCTTCATGCCAAATTTCATGATTCTTGGTCAACGGGAAGTACCCTATGAATTTTGATTCCCTTGAGAGTGTCGAAATACACGTTTTTTTGCGACATAAATGGCCGCATATTATTTTTTTTTTTCGTTAATACAAAAGTTTAATTTTTTTCACAACTTCAAGGAACCGCAGACTTGAGTATATGGTTTTAATTTCAACTCGATACCACCACGCGTTCTCGAGATAAAGTGTCTTGACAGACAGAAAGACAGACAGACAGACGGACGGACAACAAAGTGATCCTATAAGGATTCCGTTTTTTCTTTTTGTGGTACGAAACCCTAAAAAGGCAGGTGGATAAATGATGTTTATTAAATACTAACTTTTGCCAGTGGCTTTACCCGCGTGAAAGTAATAAATTATTCCACGTGAACATACTCTCGGAACAAAAAAAATATTTATTTTGAGTAGGTAATTCATGTACACCTAATATATTTTATTATTTTCTTTGATAGTTTTTAACTTTTCAGAATACATTTTCTGAATGATGATGAAATCTGTATCAAAAGTTCTTTAATAAGTTCAAATCCAAACACAGGCATTTTACTTTTTGTTATTTATTTCATCACCACTGCTCTCAAAACGGTGAAGGAAATTATAGTGAGGAAAGTGGCATGTTCTAGAACCATAAATTTTAAGATTTGTGACATCCACCAACCCGCACAGGGCCTGCGTGGTGGATTACGGCCCAGATATCCCATCCTCGTCGCCAGTTATATTTTATGAAATATATCAACGATAGCGGCGAATGAAACTACGGAGTCCGATTGACAAGTGGTTTAGTTTCACACACCCACATATTACATTTATCCATATACCCCACAATTACCTCTCCTAGAGAGTATTCCTGAGTCCCAGCAATGGGAACATATAAGTCTGATTATGCTATGATATGCTTGATATTAATCTCAAAATCATAGCCCTTTCATCTTCAAACTTTGGGCTACTGCATACAAACTATTGACAAGGTAATCCAGTTTCATAGATGTACAAGGAACTTGTAACTGGTTGGTGCAAAATTTACATAGTAATCGAGCCAAAACTGCAAGCAAGTTTGAAACGGTTTCCAGTATAAATTTTGAAGTCTTGGATAGTGTCTTCATAACGACTAGGTGAATTTAGTGCCTTTGGGTTAGGAGATTACCACTACGTTTAAGATCTTTTCAAAGTTTGTCCTTCAATCAATTTAGCGTCTACAAGACTATACTTGTCTCTTTGATCGATCGTTTTAGCATGGCATTAGAGGTCACTGAGATACAGGACCTATGATTAAATTTAAAAAAAGAGAAATAAAGACGTGATCTTCAATATTATAATATCCAAATAGAAAACTGCACTAGTTTATTATTCGAATTTTCGTGTACCAAATTAAAGAAAGGACAATGAACACTGTTGCCATTAAGTAACAAAAAAACTATATGAGTATATTACTTGTTTGGCTTTGAATCGCAAGCGAGCTTATTGGCAAGATTTTTTCATGTGACATACATCGGCAGTTTTATTTATCCGTAAATTTCTAGTGGACATTGTGTATGTCATTGTGTACATGACTGAACAATATGTGGAATCGTTGAAACAAGTGTGCTATCGGTAAAATAATACTGAGAATTTTATTGTAGTATTGATTATCTCAGCGAAGCCTGCACAAAGTAATGATTGAATTATATTATCCAAATCTGCTGGCAGATATTCGTACGTTACTGGATTCGACTGTGAACTTAATAAATATTTAAGTAATTGGTAAAAAAATATCCTGAGATTTTTTAACAATAATAAAATTTAACACAATTATCACAAGACATCTGATTAAATTTTCAACATTGGATATTAAATGAAGCATTACTAATGCAATTTATATATATTATCAAGCATGACGAAGATTGGGGGCATGATGGGAACATCTCACTTTCCTTTTAGTTTTTGTAACGGTGACGACACATCAGCCCCCCTAGCCAAGTCACAAACGATAAACGTAAACTCTCAGTAGTCTTTAATAGATTTTCAACTTTATGTCATTGGATATAAAGTTGAAAATCTATTGAAGATTACATAGTGTTTTCGTTCGTTCCGGTCGCTAACGCTCAGTAGTCTTTAATAGATTTTCAACTTTATGTTCTTAGGTATAAAGTTGAAAATCTATTGGAGATTACTAAGCGTTCACGTTTATCGTTTGCAACTTGGCTGGGGGGGCTGGTTATGCATCCTTTTTCTGTTCCCTGACAGATTCGCTTTCGTTAGATTTGAAACCAAACATACATAAAAAATCTTTCTATTATCGATTTCGAATCTTCTTCATTTTAAATCAATAAACTCGTCAAACGGTTTAAGCCCAGTAGGTGGCTACGTTAACTGCAGCATCGGTGGCACTTATTAAGGCCCTAGCACCCGAGCAGTGCCATAAAACAGTGACTTTCTGAAGCCTAATCCTCGGTAACGGCTAAGCCAATAGGTTTGAAAAAAATATATGTGTACTCGTATTTTAGATTTGTAATTTTAACGACATTATATTTTCCATACTCCTTTTAAACGACGATCTTTAGAAATATGTTTACACAAAAAAATTGCTGGTTAAGTGTTCTTCAGAATGTACATAGCATATTTAAATCAATCAATATTCCGCAAAGAAAATGGATTTAAAGGTCAGCGGGGCACTATCCGAGCGCAGCTGCCTGGAATGAAATGCACACATAATCGTATGTGTCCATTTAACTCCGGCCAGATGTTTAAGGGATTATACGCCTTAAGTCCTCAAAGGTGCAGATGTATGGATACGTGGGACATTCTAACGTGTGGCTCATATTATTCTGAACTGGGGCACCGCACTCGCATCGAATATCCGACGGGTCTCTAACACCCCATTTCGCCAAATTGTATTGATTGTTGTATCTTGTTGTCGTTTTATCGATTTCGAATAAGGTTACTTTTTTTGCAAAAAATACTTTTAAAAATAAGTCAAATTAATAGTCTATTACATTGTTTGTTTCAGTGTTTTTCATCTGCTTCCTGCCGTATCACGCGTTGGAGCTTTGGTGGCACCTGTCACCGACGGCGCTAACTGATTACAATGATTGGACGCACGCCCTGAGGATAATGGGTTTCTGTCTTAGGTACGTGATCTAATCTAACCTCAAGTTTAATGAGCGTTATTTCGATTAACGCTACAACTGGGAATATGTCTCTAGAATTTTGATGTGAGATATTGAACCCAATTATAAAAGTCGAAATATTATCAAAATATTTTTTTCTACCTTTTATTCCAAACTCGATTTCTGTCCCTAGTTGAAAAAACGGTTCGACAGTTATCGTTTTCATTTAAATCAGAATAAAGTGGATGGCATGATTTTAATCAGTTTTAATTATTTAGGGTGAAAGTTTAAAATTGACGTCGATTATTATAAAGTTTGGAAAATGTTTCGGAAGTAAAATTAAGTTGAGTTAGAAGTTAAATTTTCATCAAATGAAATGTTTGTTTTCCTGATACAAATTGATTTCTGGTAGAAACAGAATAATGAATAAAATTTAATTTTTCTGCTGTAGGAGCTAATATTTGCCTGCAAGAAAAACCTTTACATTTACGTTTTGTGTCTCCGAATACAGAAAAATATAAAGGATGTGTCAAGAAAACGGTGTCAGCATGAATATGTACTGTGTCCTAGGCACAACTGTCGTGACTCTACCCTTTGATTTAGCACTCTGCGAAGTTTGTCTAGGTGGGTGCTTACGCAGACTCTTGATATACGAAAGTCTTGTGTTATTTAAGAGACAGGTTAAACAATCTGTTTGAATTATGTCACGCGCTGCCTTCCTGACGCTAAGAGTCATGAGAGTAATTTTTGTGTCTTGGGCGTAATTTTGGTGATGGCAGATACCTATTTCTATCATAAGTTCTTAATTAAATTTAACGTGAAAATATGATAATAACTATATATAATCTAATCTACTCTAGCCTTTTCAAACTGTACTAGGTTGTTTTCCAATCTTCTTTTTTTGTAAGGGGATATCATAAAATACCTTCTTCCAATCTGGACGCGGCAAGAGTGACAGACTTATACTGACTAAAATACTCCAGTTACCCCTTGCGTTCCAGGGATGTGGTCATCAATCCCTTAGACCTGGTAGGCATCGCCACATTTCTTTGTGTCACATCGTGCCGTTGACCTGGGCCTGGTCCTTTACGGAGTGCTATCAATTAGTTTTAAAGTCTTATCAGACACCGTTGGTTACCAGTATCTTAAATGGAGCGACTGCTTTTTAGACCTCTGCAACGTATTCACTGGTTAACACTAGAAACGGGGGCGTCTCAGATTTGACCCATTCATATGTTCTTCATGCTCTAGTTTTATTACGCATAGAATCGCAAATTACACCAAAATATGTGTAATTCATAATAAAATTATTATATTATCAGTTACCACTTTCATTTGTATCTCTCCATATTACTATAGCAAAAATAAAATGGCTAAAATTGACACTGATATTCCGCGCTTCTAGTGTTAATCTATTAGCTAACCAGTTAGGTCTTAGTCCACCTAGCCAGAACAATATACTAACAAAACTTTCTTCTATCCAGTTTCCTGAACTCCTGCGTGAACCCAGTCGCCCTTTACTGCGTCAGCGGAGTCTTCAGGTCTCACTTCAACCGGTACCTATGCTGCCGCCGCGGGACCCTGCATCCGACCTGCAGTTCCAGGCTATCCAGGACCGCGGTCTGTGAGACCTCGTTCAGGAGCACACATCGTCATCGGTGTAACAGGTTGGGTTAACAGGGGTTTTTGTTATTTTAGATGTAGGTAGGAAGTAGTTATTGGAAGAAGATAGAAAAGTAAGTAGCTTTGTTTATTTTGTAGCGTAGCAATTGTAGAGACGTGCCAAAAATTCGCCATTACCATCATCATCATTTCAGCCAAAATACCTCACTTATGTACGTAAGTCTCCTCCAAGTAACATCTCAACGACCAGTCCTGGGCGTCTCGCATCCATCGCATTCCCGCTACCATCACCAGGTTATCAGTCCACCTTCTGGGAGGCCTACAAACAGCTACGTCTTCTAGTACATGGTCGCCACTTCAGAAACTTTGTGCAATATGCCCTGGCCTCTGGCACTTAAGTTTGGCAATTCTTCGGGCTATGCTAACTTTGGTTCTACTGCGGTTATCTTCATTGTTGATTCGATCACGCAAGGAAACTCCTAGAATAGCTATACTTAAGTAGGAGTGGGTAGGATACATTGCTCGCAGAAAAGATGGTCGATGGGGATGAAAGGGAAGGCCCCCACAAGGTGGACCAATAACCTGGTGAGGGCCGCGGAAATCCATTGGATGAGAGACGCACAGGACCGGTCGTTATCTCGCCACTTGGGCGGCTGAAATGATGAATGATGATGATGATGATGAGAATCTTGATTTCCAACATCTCAGAGCTCCCAGATAAATTATTTATAGCCCTTTCCATTACCCTTCGGGTAACTGTAAGCCTGCCAAAAATTACACAGTGTAAATTGGGTAACTCAAAACGCAACGTAATTTGAATTACCTATGATTCTACATAGGTTTATATTGCTTTGCTCACTAACTAAATACTCCAAATTTTTGTCGCGTAATTTTCAGCAGATTTGTCAGAAATTGCTTGTGTGCGTCAATTTTTGTTAGACAGTAGAATCTTGATCCCACCCAAAGGGCAATGGAAAGGGCTATGCTCGGAGTTTCCTTGCGTGATTACATCAGAAATGAAGATATCCACAGGAGAACTAAGGTTACCGACGGAATCCGCAAGACGCAGCGTTGGAAGGGTTCCCACAAGGTGGACCACTAACCTGGTGAGGGTCGCGGGAATCCGATCAATGTGAGACGAACAGGTCCGATCGTTATTGTGATACTTGGGGAGGCCTATGTCCAACAGTGGACATCTTTCGGCTGAAATGATGAATGAGGATGATGATGATGATGAGAATATTGATCTCCAACCTCTCAGAGCTCCCAGATAAATTATTTTCTGTTTAACAAAATGTGCGGGATGTAAGGGTCAGAATGTACTTTAGATATACACCACTAGTTTTCAATTAATACAAATACTTAAAGGGCTTATTAAAAAAGGTCTTGTTATTATTTAAGTAAAGTCTCAATAAATAATATTCAAAACCAGCAAAGTTATTAGCGTTTGTTTATATCTCAAAATGTCACTCAATTTATGAAAATATTGTACAGGCTATGAATTAAAAATGAAATTATAAAAATTATTAAAATTGAGATTATGAATGAAAAACAATGGAAAAACACTGCGTGTAGTATTTTCTAGTAGCAATTGTTATGAATAATTGATTCAATTATGAATTTACCAATTATGACAAAATTTTCGTGCACAATTTTGGGATTTCATTTTTTTTACTTTTGACTACATAAATATGATCAGTAACGGGTACAGATACAGCCCATTTTTTTGTACTAATTCAAAAATAGGGGTATTTACAGAATAGCTGCTAGCTTTAGCAGATGGCAAATTTTTTTGCATGTACACAACACAATGCTTTGGCCATTTGGCCACATTTCAAGAAATGTTTTTTTTTCTTTGTGCAGTACTTTCTTCTTTCTCTTAAATAAAAGCACGTAAATAAGTTACTCTTTATAATAGATTTCCAATAGCACCAATCATTCAATTCAAAACATTTTTCACTTTTTAAAGTAAAATGAATAAACCCGTATTTTTTGTAAGACAGATAGAGTGCAGATTTCATTACGAAAAACTCTTAAAAGGTGCCTAATCTTTTCAATTTTAACTTAACTTTCAAATTGGGAACCATAAAAAAGTTTATATTTTTTTTAAGTCTGTTGACTTTTTATTTATTTTTTACTAGCTCTGCTCGCTGTTTCACCGGCCCGTGAAATAACAAAATCAGTAAGAACAGTTCTGACTTTTTTTATTTTTGCTCAGCTCCCGAAGATTAGAGCTGCCAAAGAGACTTTTTAAAGGTTGAGGTGAGGTTGTATAGTCAATGCTTAGCGCCGATGCCTGCTAGGGGCCATGGGATGGTTTCCCACTTTAAAATAAAAACCTCGCTTTAACCAGTTTCAAAGATTATTTTTTATTTTTTTTATTTAGTTAACAATTTACGAGTATGTATACACAATAGTAAAAGAAAAGAAGAAGGGAACAGAAGAATAGTACATAGGTGATGCTTATTTCTAAAGAAATCTCTTGCAGCATACCTGCGAAAGGAGAGTTGGAGAAAATAGAGATGTAGACACTGTGTCTAGTAAAAGGAAAATTGGTATCGATTTTTTTTTTTAAGAACTTTGCTTCACACTAGGAATTATTCCTGTATCGGGAATGCGTTCACAAACATGCTAACTTACATAAACAAGGCATTCAGACGCAGAAGAAAAATCTGTAGACCATACGAATATTTGTTCCGTGGAAGAACCGAACCCGCAACACGCAGCACACCCACCAATCGCTCAATCACTGCACCAACTGAGCCGTCATAAAATCTATAAAGACTGTTCAATGGTTGCGTTTCAAAAAAATCTTAGATGTTTTATAGATTTATAGAGTTTCATTACAACCCCCCTAGCCAAGTTACAACTGTTTCGTTTCTATTCTCTTTTTAACCGACTTCAAAAAAAAGGCGGAGGTTATCAATTCGGTTTTATTTTTTTTTTTTTTTTTTTTATCATCATTTTTTTTTTTTTTTTTTTTTTTTTTTATGTGTGTTACCTCAGAACTCCGTCGTTTATGGACCGATTTGCAAAATTTTTTTTTCGTTTTATAGGATATGCTTCCAGATTGGTCCCATTTTTTTCAAAATCCAGTTCTGATGATGGAATCCATGAGGAATCGAGGGAACTCCTCAAAAATTATAGGCAATCCTATGGTAATTTTAGTACTTTCATCAAGAACTTAAGCATTTACAGTCAAAAAGTAACATTTGATGAAGTGGAACTGATGAAGAAGACCAGAAATGGTCAACGGAACTTCATACTCAAATAGATATCACAATGAAGATATAGTTAAGCGACTATGACAATACAAATAAATGAATGATTCTGAATAGTTACGTTGAAAATGGTATCATCGAAGTGATCTGATGATGATGATGGAGCCGGAAGGTAGGCACTGGAACTCCGTAATTAATCAATGTAACCTAGCCGTGTTTGGACTTATTAGAATTGTCATGGTTGGCACTTTGGCTATAAGGTACTATCGAACTGATCTGATGATGGAGCCGGAAGGTAGGCACAGGAACTCCGTAATTAATCAATGTATCCTAGCCGTGTTTGGGCTTATTAGAATTGTCGTGAGATGCTCTTTGGCTATAAGGTACTATCGAACTGATCTGATGATGGAGCCGGAAGGAGGAAGGTAGACACAGGAACTTTATAATAAAACAATGTAACCTAGCAGTATTTGGGTTAATTGGAATTGTCATGAGAAATAGGCACTCTGTTTATAAGTGTATCGCAACTAAAAAGTGTGAAATAAAAACTTTTTAGAAAAAAAAAATAACCGACTTCACCTAAAAAAACACTAAAAGGATCAAAATAACTTTAATTTCGGAAGTCGGTGTTAAATAAGAAACAAACAATACCGAGAAACACCGACATCCGAAATTAAAGTTATTTTGATCCTTTTAGTGGTTTTTTAGGTGAAGTCGGTTATTTTTTTTTTCTAAAAAGTTTTTATTGTCGACCGCCTCGAGTCGGCCACGCCTCCGATTCCTTGGTTCTGACGTCATCTCAATCCTAAATCACGTGGTCAGAATAAAGGAATAGGAGGTGTGGCCGATTTGAGACGATCAACGAAAAGAGAATTGAAACGAAACGGTTGTAACTTGGCTAGGGGGGCAGATACCGGCACGAATCTTAAGCTTCTCGGCGAAAAAGTGGGGATCGCTATGCGCATCGTACACATCAGCGACCCAATCACTGTACCAGGATTGCATTCCCCGCCCCCGCGTCTCACTTCATACCACTAAAGACACCCGATATTTCACTTCTGCGCAAGTGGAAGTCTACGCTCAAGATCCGTGCCGGTATTTGTAACTTTAACAATGTCCAATGCTCCATCAGCCGTGAAATCTTTGATAAAGTGAAATAGTTAGCTATATAAACTTCACACAACAGGAACCGCTCATATTCGGACGGTTAAAGGGTATTTTTTTCTTATGAGGTCAGAAATCATTTAATGACTTCTCACGCTCTAGGGTGCAGCGTAAGGGTGCGTCAGACTTTTACTGACTAAAACCACACCTATGTTCCTTCAGTTGCCATTTGCGTTCTAAGACCACGGAATACCTTTTATGCTTTTACGCGCTATCGACGACTCGGACTTGGTCCTTATAGGACGAGCGGACGGCGAACTACCTATTGCTCGTCGTCCGCATGCCCGCATCAACGGTGGACGGACATCGCTCTGCGATTCCCAAGGGTGGTTAAAGCCTGTAGTTATAGTTAAAGCAGAAACAAATAAATATATTTTTTTTTTAATTTCAAGCCTGGAACGTCTATAGTAAAATAAGATTAAATTACCTACATTACATTTAATTAACAATTTAAAGACGTAAAAAAAATAAAAAGTTTTCATTGATTCCAATTATAAAATTATAATTTAATAATAATACAATGTCAGACTCAATTCAATAAAATAAATAATCGACAGAATTCTATTTACAAGCAATGCCATTTTTGACAAAACATTATTGTTTTACATAATGGTGGAACGACAAATTCAATTCAATGCGATCAACTGTCCACAAACAGATGTTGTCAATAAACAAACATTTCTAGGAGTAATTATAGACGACAAGTTTAACTGGAGTGATAACTCCATTAAATTATTTATCGCAAACACGTTCTATGTGATAACATAGAACGTGTTTGCGATAAACTTCGGGAATTTTCTTGCTATTATGACCATACTAAAAAAAACCGCCTGCCCTTCAAAGTGATGCTTTATTACGCGATGGCGCGTGGCGGAATCCTACATCAAGTATGGCCTTAGTAGCTATGGTCGTATCTATAAAACCTATCTTGATAGTATCTACAAAATTCAACTTCAAATTTTGAAAACAATAGTTTCTCCCAAAATTAGAAATCAATTTTACGACAATATAAATGGCCTCTTTAAACACTGTAATGTCTTTTCAGTTCATACTCAAATAAATAATTTTTTTTGTTTAAAATTTTTATTATAAACACTCTCTTACATAAAATACATAAATATTAACTAAACTATACTAAAACCTAACTATGTACATAAATATAATACAAAAACACAAAATACACTCAGGCGTCGAAATACTCCCACATCGCTGTCATCCGGAAATGTGCCCAGAAGACTGGCAGCATTGCCACGGTGAATGGCAATGCTAATTCTTTGGGCAAAGAACGAGCCAGCCTTCTGGCTCAGGTCACGCAAAGCGTCGATCAGTCGGCGTGAAATTTCAAAAAAATTCAAAAAAAAAAATATTTTGTTACTAAAAGAACAATTTTTCAATAAGCATCTAATAAACAAAATCGAACATCCTGTATGCACTCGGGCAATTTCTGAGAATAGGCTTCGTACACAGCGCGCCAACAATACGTATGGCGAGCGAACTACCGGGTATATTGTATCGAGACTTATTAATAGTCTACCCTCAGAAATAAAAAAAAATATTACACACAAAAATGTCAAATGCAAACTTAAGCAATATTACTCAAGTATTATTTAAGAATGTTTTTTACTTGTTTGCGGGCCTAAAGATTTTATAAATTGACCATACATATAAAAAACAACACATAGAAAAAACTCATTTTGTATAGTTTCGATGTTGAGATGGATTCATGATAGCACAAGTTTAAACCTTACTGGTTTTTGGTTGCTATTTAATTTAATTAGGTTGGTATTTTTTGTATTAATGATAAATAAATGAAAAATAAATAAAAATATCATTATAAAAATAACCTCTAAGCCATCACTGCAGCAGAAAATAAAAAAAATTAATGTGATGATATAACATCCCCTCTTTTTTGTATTTTATTTATAACATTCCCTCTAAGAATACACATGTATTTACTTAATGTGTATTCCAGTTGCGTGGAACAAGCAAATTGGTACAAGATACGCTAACATAATGGCACTTTCAGTTACAATTGGGCAATTACCCTTTTGTTTACTGTGATAATAAGCAGGCTATACGGTCTTATTATCTTTATTTTAATTTGGTTCTGTGATTTGGTATAACTAGAATCCAAGTAGAGGTTTCAATTAGGCATTGATATGCCTCCTTGAAACTTCGAGCATAGCCCTTTCCATATGATAATCATATCATATGGAAAGGACTATGCTCGGAGTATCCTTGCGTAATTGAATCAGAAATGAGGTTATCCGCAGGAGAACCAAGATTACTGATATAACACGAAGAATCGCCAAAATTAAGTGGCAATGGGTAGGGCACATTGCTCGCAGAACGGATGACCGTTGGCCCAAAAGATTCTGGAATGGCGACAAGTACCGGAAGACGTAGCGTTGGAAGGCCTCCTACAAGGTGGACCGATGACCTGGTAAGGTTCGCGGGAATCCGATGGATGCGAGACGCACAGGACCGTTCATTGTGGCGAAACTTGGGGGAGGCTTATGTCCAACCGTGGACGTCTTTCGGCTGAAATGATGATGATGATGATATCATAAATAGTTTAGCGTTATTGGAGGGTATGAGTATATTTATGTATTTGGCCAAAACCTGCTGAGATTACGCAATATGAGTTTTCTGATTGCTACAAGCTGGTGGTTTTTAAGTTTAAATGTGGATATATTACTTCTAGGCAAGCATTCTCAGTCGTCGACCACATCACTGCATACCATCAGGTGAGATAGTGGTCAAGTGCGAGCATATCAATAATAATAATAAAAAAATAAAAAATAGTAATAATAATTCGTTTATTTACTTTTACAATTAACACAACACAAACGATCAGTACTTGTGATTTAAATTTTCGTCATAGTTAATTAAAAATAATATATCGTAAGTAAAAATTATAACATCGTCATAGACGCGTTTGTAAGGGTATAAACTTTATGGTACACCAACATAGTAAAAAAAAAACTTTTACACAAACTTTAATCTATGGGTACAATGGCGGTCTTATCGGTGACAGCGATATCTATCAGACAACCATAGGATAGAATGTAAGCACTTAAAATAAAAAGGGCGTAGACCGCGTTGTCACTCATCACAAAGACTTCTTGAATCAGTAGATACAAATCAAGGTGCATTCAATTATTTAGCCCTTTCTCTGCTTTGCGCTCACTTTCTTTAAGTCAGTCCTGTTACTTAAAATTGTTTTTTGGTGGTTTAAATACGTCTGTCGGAAAAACGGAACTTAAAATCACTTTTTTGTTCGTCTATCTGTCTGCCAGTCTATTTGTCTGTCCGTTTGTTGAGACCATTTTTCCCAGGAACTCATGAAGGCTACCCCTTGGAACAGTGAAAAATTCAAACTTCTAAGCCAACGTAATCTAAAGGTATAATAAACCCTCTTCCAAGAAATAACTAAAAGTTCAAAAAAAATATATTTTTCAAGCATCCTGATAAAGTTTGTGGTATTAAGTCTGTAATCAAACTAAAATAACACAAACTTATCACAATAATATTATAAAGACAACAGTTTGTATGAATATGTGTTTGTTACTACACGCTAAAACAGTTGAATGGATTTGGATGAAACTTTAGCACACGTAGAAACCATTTATGTTTTGAATATTGGGCTGTGAAAAAGATGGATGAAAAAAGATTGTATGTAGCGAAGATGAGAAAGTTGAGATGGATGTGTAGGTGTGACGAGAATAGATAAAGTGAGAAATGAGTATATTAGAGGAAGTTTGAAAGTGGCGCCAGTGACTGAAAAGTAAAAAGGCTCGTTTTTCTTGGTATGGTCATGTGAAGAGGAGGGATGAAACGCATGTAACTAAAAAAGTTCTGAATATACATGTAGATGGATGGAGAGGGAGAAGGAGGCCAAAGAAAATATGAATGGATTGTGTGAGGAGTGATATGAAAGAAAAGGGAGTTAGTGATAGTGACGGATGACAGGACAGAATGGAAGAAAAAACGTGTTGCGCTGACCCCAAGTATTATGGGATAAGGGAAGGAGGAAGATAAAGAGACCATGTCTTGAAACATCACATAAAATACTTTTGATAGTCGTGTTGTTGAGACCGCTAGCAGAAGCTACTCAATAATAAAACTTGATCAACTCGTGTGTCAAAACCAGTAAGAAACACACATATCATTATATATATATAAAAGGAGAAACTGACTGACTGACATATCAACGCACAGTCAAAACTACAGGGCCTAGGAGTGTGAAATTTTGCACAATGTGTCCTTTTATGACGTAAGCGAGCACTAAGAGAGGATTTTCCTAAATTTACCCCCTAAGGTGATGAAACTAAAAAAGTTCTGAGTATACATGTAAGATGGATGGAGAGGGAGAAGGAGGCCAAAGAAAATATGAATGGATTGTGTGAGGAGTGATATGAAAGAAAAGGGAGTTAGTGATAGTGTGACGGGTGACAGGACAGAATGGAAGAATAAACGTGTTGCGCCGACCCCAAGTAATATGGGATAAGGGCAAGAAGAAGAAGAAGAAGAGACCATGTCTTGAAACATCACATAAAGTACTTTTGATTGTCATGTGGTTGAAACCGCTAGCAGAAGCTATTCAATAATAAAACACGATCAACTCTTGTGTCCGATTTTATTCAAAACCAGTAAGAAACACACATATCGTTATATATATATAAAAGGAGAAACTGACTGACTGACATATCAACGCACATTCAAAACTACTGGGCCAAGGAGTATAAAATTTTGAACAAGGCTTTCTTTTATGACGTAGGCGAGCACTAAGAGAAGATTTTCCTAAATTCACCCCCTAAGGTGATGAAGCGAATGTCCAAATGTGGTATGGGGAAACCGACTTTCACGCGGGTGAAACCGCTGGTAGAAGCTAGTCTTCATATATATGTGTGATACATAAAATTTATGCCCATGAACGTACATAGATGTACGATAGGAATAGTAAACCGGAATCCGTTTGATAGTCGGCATAAAAGCCAATGATGACTGTATTGCAATTTGCAGAGCACCACTGGAATGTATTCGCTTTATGCGTTCGAATACTGTGGGTTTTCATTGATGCATGTTCAGATAGGTTCAATTAAATGAAAACAGATAACATTGTAGATACGACCGTTTCTAGTAGTTTAGGAAATGTGATTATTGGCGAAGTAAAACCTTCGATTTTTGAATTGAAGATCGGAAGTAAAGAACTTGTCAAAGTTTAAAGCTAGCTTAGAAAAGTTCTCATGGTAAGTTAGAGCTTATCGCAACTTTGAATTCGTTATTCAAAACTGCCGTTCTTTTTTCAAACGTCTTTTTTTAATTTTAATTTTAATTTTTTATTATTGATGGAAAGCGACAATGTGGTCAACGATGGAGCACGCTTGCCTAAAAGTAATTTATCAATTCTTGATTTAAAGACCCTCAGGTTGTTGCTATCAGAAAACAAAGACTTCAGCGAGAATTTTACTCCTGAAACAACTGAAAAAGAACTAATTTTACACTGTTTTTTCCAAGTCATGTAGCAGCTTATGATTTTTCAAGCTTGTCCTTTAATTAAAGATTTCATAAGTTATGAGAATGACCTCTTTTGAAGTTTTCAACTATTTGAATGCCTACCTCGTCTTTTTTCAACCAATCTTCAATCTTGAGGTCGGACTTCAGTTAGTTCACATGCAGATAGATAACCGTATTTTATATGGAGCAATTTCCTATCTGGCAAGACTGGTGTCAGATATTTCTGGCTTGCTGACTATCTGTAACGACTGTCAAAGATCTACAAATGACTCTTAGGAGCAACTACTTAAAGTGCTTTTCGAGGCACGGAGGAAACTCGGTATGCAATGGATGGTCACCCAGGCATCCACAGACCAACTTTGATAAGCTTAATAGCTTCACCTTGAAGTTTGATCTCTGCGGCTGTTTCTATTTTACTACAGCTAAGGAGTAGAATTCCCTGTCAGAGTCTGCGTTTCCTGATAGTTACTGTAAGAATTTTTCACGTTAATACTTGTCCAAATATTTTATTAATATAACAACATAAAATGTGACTCGAGTTCTCCTTTGTCGTCTGTAGCTGAGTATGGAATGGAATAGAAGGAACCTAAAAAAAATTTTGCCGTTTTATGTTCATAAATGATCTTAAGTTGCCACAAATATAAAATAATTTCAATGACAAAAAAACTGGGCAAGTACGAGTCGGACTCGCGCACTGAGGGTTCCGTACAAACTTGAAAGGTAAATTACGTCATAAACATGACGTATTAAAAAAAACTACTTACTAGATCTCGTTCAAACCAATTTTCGGTGGAAGTTTGCATGGTAATGTACATCATAATTATATTTTTTTTTTAGTTTTATCATTCTCTTATTTTAGAAGTCACTAAGGGGACACACATTTTACCACTTCGGAAGTGTCTCTCGCGCAAACTATTCAGTTAAATTTTGAGTTTCAGTTCTAAGTATGGGGAACCCCCAAAATTTATTGTTTATTTTTTCTATTTTTGTGTGAAAATCTTAATGCGGTTTACAGAATACATCTACTTACCAAGTTTCAACAGTTTATTTTTTTATAGTTTCGGAAAAAAGTGGCTGTGACATACGGACGGTCAGACAGACATGACGAATCCATAAGGGGGCCTTTTTTTTGGCCATTTGGCTACGCATCCTTAAAAATGGGTGTTGCAACCCACAAATAAATAATTGAAATAGTCGATTATTGTAAATGCTAACACTACAACCTGGGAAACTTTAAGTCAAGAGTGAATAGGTTACTTCTAGGCAAACGTGCTCCATCGTCGGCCACATCGTTCTTTTTTTTAAGGTGAGAAACCATACAATGACTTCTTTCGCTCTGGAGCAGAGTGGGAGGATGTCAGACTTTTACTGACTAAAGCCACTCCTATGTTCCTTCTTTGCCATTGCGTTCCAGGACCCTAGGTTTACCTTTTGGAACCCAACCAAATGCCCCAGTAGGCTTCAGCCTTTTGCTTTCCATCAGGTGACATAGTGGTTAAGCGCGAGCTTATCAACAGAAAAAACCGGGCAAGTGCGAGTCGGACTCGCGCACTGAGGGTCCGTACAAACTTACCTATGAAAACAGTTCGATTCCCGAATTGAGTTACGAAGATTTTTCCGAATCGCAAAAAAAGTTTATTTTTGTGACGTAACTACAAATTTACAGTTTTCAGATTTTTTCCTATACTTGTGCTAGGAGACCTTGCTTAATACCAAATTTCTAGATTCTAGGTCAACGGAAAGTACCCTATGAATTTTGATTCCCCCCTTGAGAGTATCGAACTATACGTTTTTTTGCGACATAAACGACAGTATCTTTTTTTTTCGTTAACTCAGAAGTTTGATTTTTTCTCAGCTTCAAGGGACCGCAGACTTGAGTATATGATTTTAATTTCAACTCGATACCTCCACGTGTTCCCGAGCTAAAGGGTCTTGACAGACAGTCGGACAATAAAGTGATCCTATAAGGGTTACGATTTTTCCTTTTAAGGTACGGAACCCTAAACAGCACCTCCTAAAAAAAGTAAATTAAATAATTAAATTAAGCCTAAAATGGTTATCTACAAAATATCTGATATACTGATACAGAGATATCTATGTAAATTCATTACAATTTGAATTAGTACCCTGTAACCGACAGCCTAGAAAATAAATCAAGGCATGCAGTGCATTATGATAGTACTAATGGAAAATTATTGCCATGCCGTGTTTATAGTTGCAAACCCTTTCATCTTAATGGAGGTTCCAATATTATATAAACATTGACATTAAAAACAAGATGTGTGTGTGTTTCTTTTAGGTGAAAAATCATTCAATTACTTTTCTCGCTCTAGGGCGGCGTGTCAGACTTTTACTGACTAAAACCCACCTATGTTCCTTCTTTGCCTTGCGTTCCAGGACCCCAGGTTTCCTTTCAGAAGCAAACCCAAGGTCCCAGTAGGCTTTGACCCTGCTGGGCCCCTACGGTTTTGCTAACATCTCCTTGAGGCGCACGTGGAACACTACGAGCCATTAATGACTCCAGCTCGGTCCGGACGGTTATCGGACGGCCGGACGGCGAGCTACCCATTGCTCGCTGTCCGCAAGCCCACGAAGAAGTATTCATGTTATGTCTGTGATGGATAGATAGTTCGATTATACAGAGATTTATATAACTTTTACTCAATTTAGAAACCATTAAGTTAAAGTTATGATTAACGTGATAACTCTAAAAACATTATCAGCAATTACTAAACCACACTAATATTATAAAGACAAATGTTTGTAAGTGTTGGTATGTTTGTTACTGTTTTACGCTCGAAAGGCTAAACGGATGTCGATGAAACTTAGTACACGAGTAGACCACGACCTGGAATAGCACAGAGGACTTTTATCCCTAGAATACGTTTCCTTAGGATAAAGGATACTTTTAATCCCGAGAATATTTTCCCTTGGCATAATTTTTTTACTAACACTCAGGCGAAGTCGCATGAAGAGAGGAACTTAGTAAAATACTATTGTAAACTTTAAGTGCTTGAACAGCCCATAAACCGCTTTATAGCCGAATGGGAACATTGCCATAATAACTTGGCAAACAGCTTTGAGATCACGCCATACTGTTATTCTCTGCTGAAAATCTTGCAGTTGATGAAGAGATTAAACTAAATGAAATACAGTAATCTACTTGTAAATTACACAGCATTTCATTCCACTAACTGTGTGACCGAAGGGAAAATATTTTGTGATTGTGGGTCGCGTAGATGATTTATGCTGCATTATTCTTCACGCACGGCGCGGCGGCAAAACAATTTGAGTTAAATGTTTCAGACGAATTTAAGGCTTATAGTGCCTTGAACATTTAGCCGGAGTTAAATGCACACATACTCATACTCCCGTATAGAGCCCCGCTGACCTTTAAAACCAATTTCTTAGTGAAATATTGATTGATTTACATACGCTATGTACATTCTGAAGAACACTTAACCAGCATTTTTTTGTCTTCTTCTTATCGATTCGATAGTAAACTCGTCAAACTGTTTGGGCCCAATAAGTGGCTACATTAATAGCAGCATCGGTAGCACTCATCAAATCCTCCAAAGTGCAGGTGTATGGGCACTTGGGGCATTCTAGTATGTGGCTCATGTTTTGAACAGGAGCACCGCACTCACATTGAGTATCCGACGGGTGTATTAAATACACAGCATTTTTTTTGTGTAAACATATTTCTAAAAATCAAAGCCGTTTGAAAGGAGTAGGGAAAACAAGCAAAAAAGTGTCATGTTGTTATTTTTATTTTTTTGGAAAAAGTATTAGTCATATGAAAAAATCATAAGTTGTTAATGTTATATATGAATCTATAATACTTAACACAATATATATTTTTTTCAAATCTATTAACTCAGCCGTTACCGAGGAGTAGGGTTCAGAAAAACACTGTTTTATGACACTGCTCGGGAGCTAGGGCCTTAATGGAACGTACTACTAACTGACGACTATTCCTGTACTTCATAAAGTCACACCAGTTTTATGGCACTAAAAGAGAGCAAGAACCTTAAGTTACGTACCACAAAAAACGCGACTCAAAACTCAAAAAAAATGTGTTTAGGCTTATCATTTCTTTTATGTTTTTATGAAGCAAGAATAATAATTATGGTAGCTATACTGAAGATTACTGTCAGCTTCACCTCTCCCTATGGTTTCCAGCTATTTGAATCTAGGGCTAAATGTGAACGAGGTGGGTCCCACTTGGGCAGAGCACCGCCGTGTCCTCGTGGCGGCAACGATGTCTCGCACCGGGCCTTGCTACAGGCCATGGTCCGAAGCGAGGAGGAGTGGCAGGCGGTCGCCTCCTTCTGCAAAGCAGTAATGCTAGCAGAGGAGAAGGCCGCACGTGCATGCGCGAGGGAGCGACCCTCACGCCCTAGCCACCGGGATCGCGATCCCGATTTCCGGACCGAGGACCGTAGGCGTGGGCTTGCGGATGGCGAGCAATGGGTAGCTCGCCGTCCGACCGTCCGGTAAACGCCCGGACTTAGCCCAAGTCATCGACGGCGCGTATTATTCCACGCGCGCCTCAAGGAGATGTCAGCAAACCGTAGGGGCCCAGCAGGGTCGAAGCCTACTGGGGTCACGGGTAGTGTGAAAGTGAAACCCGGGGCCCTGGGACGAAGGCAAAGAAGAAACAGGAGTGGGTTTTTAGTCAGTAAAAGTGATCTTACACACCCTCTCGCTCTTTGGATGGGATGATTTTTTCACCTAAAAGAATAAATAAAAATAAATGTGAACAAGTTTTGGTCAACTGTTTCTACTAATATCTCTGTAGATAATAGTAGAACTAGTTGACCAAAATAGAAAAAAAAATACTATAACATCTCCTGCGTTGCTAGCCCCGTGGCTAACCGCGCAGGAGATGTTATAGTAAAATATATTCTGTTTATTTTCCATTGAGTCACAACCTCAACTTCAGGTGGAAACTAGCGTCAGGCACTAGTTGTTTGGCATTTATTCTAAACTGAACCAATTCTCGCGTAGCCGTGAGGCACACTATTTTATATTTTTCTTCTTTTTTGTATCGCTTACATCTAACTAGTGTTTGTGTGCCTTGCGTCGTGCCAAATAAATATATTTTATTTCCTTTCTTTTTTTTATTTGTCTTTCTTTTTCTTTCCTTTTCTTTCTTTCCTGTCTTTTTCTATCTTTTGTGTGTGATCAGGTGCAGGACCAAAGCTTTATATACCACTAATTTTTAATAAGTGCAAATACTTAAAAGGCCAATTATGACAAATTTTCGTGGACAATTTTGGGATTTCATTTGTTTTAGGGTTCCGTACCTCAAGAGGAAAAATCGGAACCCTTGTAGGATCTCTTTGTTGTCCGTCTGTCTGTCTGACTATCAAGACCTTTTATCTCGGGAACGCGAGGAGGTATTGAGTTGAAATTAAAATCATATACTTAGGTCTGTGGTCCCTTGAAGCTGTGAAAAAATCAAACTTCTGAGTTAACGAAAAAAAAAGATCCGGCCGTTTATGCCGCAAAAAACGTGTATTTCGACACTCAATGGAATCAAAATTCATAGGGTACTTCCCGTTGACCTATAATCCTGAAATTTGGCATGAAGCAACGTCTCATAGCCCAAGTATAAAAAAAAATCTCAAAACTGTAAATTTGTAATTACGTCACATAAAAAAACTATTTTTGTGATTCGGAAAACTCTTTGTAACTCAATTCGGGAATTGAACTGTTTTCATAGGTGAGTTTATACGGATCCCGCAGTGCGCGAGTCCGACTCGCACTTGCCCGGTTTTTTACTACACAACTATAATCAGTAACGGGTACGGACAGAGCCCCATTTTTTTTGTACTAATAAAAAAGTAGTACTGTATACTTTCCAAGGTACGGGATTGTCTCACCGCCAACTTTTGAACTCCAGGCAGCTATAAAATGATTTCTACTGGAAACCCCAATAGAATTTTTAGCCTACCAGTGAATTTACCCCCTCAGTCATCAGTCGCGCTTACGATCAAATAACCAACTAACCCATTAAAAAAATTATAATACTTGTATAGAGAGAGTCCTGAATTACTACCAAACACCCATAATGCTCTAACAGGAGGTATTCTGTAAGGACATTAAATATCGCAGCATATGCTGAGTTAGGCGCCTTTTTGGCCTTTTATTTTTCTATATCTATTTTATATCTAGTTTTATATGTAGTGTGAGGTACGAATACGAATAAACGTTTTTTCTTTCTTTCCATATTATAACCACTTTTTATACTATTCACTTTCATGGTATAATTTATTCTTAAATCTCACTGTTTATTCATTGGTGAAATACATAAGTACTAAAGTACTAGAGAAGACACCGTAAATTCCTACTTTGTCTCGTTCAACTGCGGCGATCGCGCCGCACTTTGTCGAAGAAAACGCGTAAGTACCGTGATTTACATGGCGCTTAAGACCTTTTTGCCGAGAATAAATACACTTCCGCAGCAAATCTAGCGCTGTGGTAAATTAGTTACGGTTTAGACGAATTGTTATTATTTTAGCGCTGCAGCGAACTAAAGATTCAAATTACGAAAATAGGACAATTCAGTTATTTGACGTAGCTTCTCTAGTACGTTAGTACTTATATCTCGATGGTGAAATATCTACAAATTGGGGTCAGATTTACCCACATGTTCCTTCAGTGGCCGTTTGCGTTCCTGGGCCACAGTAACTCGTTCGAGTAATCGAGCAGCCACTGCAGCTGACGTTAAATAAATTGTAATTAATTTAATCGGTCATTACATCAATCACTAATGATTTTCCTATATATCAGACCCATTTTCGCTTAGTATTATTAATGCTAATCATCTGTATTATCCAAATTAATTACCTCATTATCTTTGTCAATTACGTACTTAATGGTTCATGCTAGTTCAAATGTAGTATTATGCATTCTCGCGTAATTTGCTGTAACATTTTTTTATTTATTTCCAATCATTTTTGAAGGCTTGAAAGTATTAATACGTTGACAACTGCACTCATTTTTGTATCTCACGCCCTGTAACCATTCCTACGGTACAGGGCGTTTAGAATCTCGTTTGAAAACTATGATTATTGTGGTAAGGGGCTTATACTACTACTTACTAAACCCCGTAATGTTTACGAAACTAAATGATTTTATTTGGCTAAGGGCGGTACGAGGTCAAAGTGACCCCGTATTTACAGTAAATACACCAAAGCATTGTGTTTTAATAAAATCTAAGGTATATATTCATTGCTTAAATATATTCATCCTAAACTAAACCAAATTGAAGTTACGGCCTCCGCACAGCGTAAAAGACCAGTTTTCATAGCCGGCGCAGTTTTACACAAATTTATGTTTTGATTTCTATAGAAGCCTAGATATTATCCACAAGATAGCTGCGTATCTAAAATATCTAGAGAAAGATGTGTAATAACATCATAATCACGTAAAAGCGGTTGTATGAAAATGTACCTCGAAAAAAAGAGTTACGTTAATGGTTTTAATGAGTATAATTATGTAAATACATACATGCCATTACAGCAATTATGTTTATTTACCCTAATAGACGATACTAAACTGCAAAGTGCAAAAAACGTTTGAACAATTGAGTTCGCAGGTCGTTGCAAAATATAGATGTTACTATCAATACCTGCCCCCCTAGCCAAGTTACAATCGTTTCGTTCACGCCGAACGCTTCGAGTAGGCCACGCCTCCGATTCCTTTGTTCTGACCACGTGATTGAGCGTTGAGATGACGTCAGAACAAAGGAATCGGAGGCGTGGCCTACTCTAGGCGTTCGGCGCGAACGATACGATTGTAACTTGGCTAGGGGGGCTGCTTACTATTCATGCTTAAATATGTATTTCTAAGCATCATAAAAAATGCATAATAACGTTAATGAATCCTAAGTAATTTGAGTTATAGAAGATAAAGTATACATTCCCAAGTCTACAGTTTCATAAATGTCTGATAAAACAAAACCAATCATACTGTCTGTCACCTTTGGAGCATCAACTATCACGATGTCTCATCATCATCATTTCAGCCGAAAGACGTCCACTGTTGGACATAGGCCTCCCCCAAGTGTCACCATAACGACCGGTCCTGCGCGTCTCGCATCCATCGCTTCCCGCGACTCTCACTAGGTCATCGGTTCATCTTGTGGGAGGCCTTCCAACGCTGCGTCATCCGGTACGTGGTCGCCACTCCAGAACCTTTCGTCCTCATCGACTATCTGTAGAGCTTGCGTGGCTGTTCCGTTGTCTGGCTGGCCCATATAAGCGTGTGACATTAATAAAGAAACAAATACTTGTCTCTAATTTAGTTCCTCCTTCAGCGAATCCTGCAACTTCAACAGTGATTGTTCTATCAACTTTTACAGGAACCCGACAGAGAGTGTGGTGATATCAAACTACGACTACGGAAGTACTAAGAAAAAAAGCAACATCATCTCCAGGAATAGTGCTGATGGGGTCACTATCATGACCGTTCGAGACAGCAACGATTTTCTGAATGGAGATATGGACGAGAAATGCATCACTAGATAAGGAAACAAGGATATTGAATTGCGGTTCAAAAGACAATGAATCATTTTTTTTTTAATAATATATTTTATCTTTGACTATCTGATGCATTGTAAAAGCTTCACATAGTTTTAAATATTTTGCTATTCAACGAATCATATTCTTTATAACTTTGTAGTGTATTCTTGCATTCAAATGTTGGCTGGCCAACATTTAATTTTATGTAAATATAAAATAAAAAGGACAATTTGTAAGTTATAACTGTTCTCTCTTTAATTACTGATATGATATAAAAAAATATCGCTTATGTATATAGGGTGACTGGTAATTAGTGACCGATACTTAAACACGTGATTGTGCCCATGATTACAAACAACTTTCCCATAGAAACTTTTTTTATATTATCATTAGTTTCATCATAGTAACAAAACAGCTGTTTGAAACTTGGAATTTGCGCGCGCGCTTTCACTTGATCAGCTGTTAGCGGGGCGGCGCCCGCGCCCACGTTATCGATGACGTAAGCAACGTACCTACATGTTTCGGTAAAATAATATCCAAAGACTAGTATTTTGGCAACAGCTGTTTTGTTATTTTCATAAAACTAATGAGTCTAAAAAAAAAGTTTCTTTGGGAAAGTTGTTTGTGATCATGAGTACAATCACGTGTTTAAGTATCGGTCGCTAATTACCAGTCACCCTATATATTCGATAGTAATAGTATATCAAATATACACCGTGTAGTACATGTACCTAAATCAGATGTTATTTGCACTAGTATTATCTTACACAACAAAGAAACGCCTTGGCGGCCGCTTCTCGCAATCATAAAATGTTGTCATGGAAGATGAAGCAGGTAAATAACTGTAAGTACCTTTTTTTTGAGGTCAGAAATCATCAAATACCTATGGGATATCAAATACCTTTTTCCGCTCTGGGGAATGAGAAGGAGTAAAACGGAGACGTGTTTCTTCAGTTGCGTTTTACGTTTTAGAGTCGTGGAAACTCTTTCTAATAATGCCGAAGTCCTGAAAACTTACATACATTTTCCATAATTATATTTATAAAAACAAAAAACGAATATTATTATTAATGACATCTCTAGTCACTACTGTCATGGCAATTTTATGTTTTGTGATTATCCCCGTGCAAGCAATAGAAATATCTAAATGCTAAATATAAGCTTTTTGAAGGTAGTGGATAAAAAAAATATGATCCTATTTAGTCCATCAGTTTTAATTTTTACATATAAAAATAATGTTCACATATATTTTATGCTTTAATAAATCAATAAAAATTTACGAAGAGATATATAAAGCAACAAAGTTGAAAAGTGGTGACTTGTTACGCTAGGCAAAAAATATACGTGTTCAAATTCCCGAAAACTAGGTAGAATTATTTTTATTTATAAGATTTTTTTAGTTGTCTACCATATTGCTTCATCACTTAATTCCTTAATGGACCTTTTGTATACGACTGGGGCTATGGCAGTGATTCCTTTGATAGCTTACAGTGTGTGGTAAACGAACGTATCTTCAATGGACAAAGTTGGGTTCGTATAAAAGCCTGTGCTTTTAAAACGCGAAATATCACGCTTGTCTACCGCTGTATAGGTATAAGCGCGATATTTCGCGATATCATAGAAATGTTTTTTTTCTGTAGTACACATTTGGAACAGTTCCTTTGAAAACATGTTAGCGCAATGTCATGTCATGCCTACCTGTAGGTGTTTTTGAGCTTGGAATTCTCACACATTCTTATATTAATTTATTTATTTATTTGTTTATTTTTATTTATTTATTTTTATCCTCACATCGGAACGCCTTGCAGCAATTACACCAATGGAGCATAATTAGTCCAAAATCTGCTACTTTTCAACATCGTGTGCGTAGTGGAATGGTAGTCATCAAAGGAGCGGCGCGGCGGAGGGTCACGTCGTCGCTCGCTTCGCAGCATCAGGCCATCGATCCTCCCGGATTCCACATGCATCAAATCCCATATCGAACACATTTTGAAATTTCAAAGCTCTTTCGATGAGTTTTTACAAAGAAAATTAATGCATTAATTATATTGGTAGAAAATCTCAGCAGAGACCAACCATTCGTGCGGTAGATATTATAGTGTCCAATTTTGTACAAACCACTGAGAAATAATGCATGCTTGCAATGTAATTTTTTTTTAAGGTGGGAAATCATCCAATGACATCTCCTGCCCTTGGGCGGGGCGGGAGGTCGTGTCAGACTTTAACTGACTAAAACCCACTATTGTTCCTTCTTTGCCCTCGTTCCAGGACCCCGGGGTTCTTTTTCGCATCACCCATGGCCCCAGTAGGCTTTGACTCTGCTGGGCCCCTATGGTTGCTGACATCTCCTTGAGGCGCGCGTGTAACACTAAGCGCTGTCGACGATTTGGGCTCGGCCCGGCAGTTACCGGACGATCGCACGACAAGCTACCCATTGCTTGCCGTCCGCAAGCCTGCGCCTACGGTGGCCGGAAATCAGGGGCGTGAGGGCCATTGCCCCTCGCGTACGGCCGCCTCCTTTGCTAGCATTACTGCTTCGCAGAAGGAGGCGACCGCCTGCCACTCCTCTTCGCTCCGGACCATGGCCTGTACCAAGGCCCGGCAAAATCCCTATAACACTTATCTTGACCTTTTATTTAGGTGGGAAATCACGAAATAACTTATCACACTCAGGGTGGGCGAGAGGGAGCAATAATAATATTCCTAAATTATCACACAACGCTGTCTAGCCCCAAGCTAAGCAGAACTTGCGTTATGAGTACTAGACAACTGATAAACATACTTATATATTTCTAAATACATACACATTATAGATAAATTACACCTAGACAAAGAACAAATGATCGTGCTCATCACACTCATCAGTTCTGGGTGGGAATCGAATCCACGACCTCCGGCATAGCAGTCAGAGTCACTAACCACTCTAGACCAACAGCCCGGTCAAATCGGGAGTATCCGATTTTTACTGACTAAAAAACAACCTGTATCCTGGAAATACTATTATAAGTTAGCAATCACCAATCAACTACCATGGCACAATGGTTGCAAATTACTTGCAACTTTTCAAGCAAGTTACAGAAATGTCTATTTGCGGCTGTAAAGGCAGCTTATGTTAAAAAATGTATAATTTGTGTTTTCTGCATTTATTTAGATGTAAATAATGCTATTTTTGTATTGATGGAAATATGCATGTATTATAAAGCTTGAAGCTAGTCTTAATTAAAATCTAAGTAAGTACACAATATTTTAAATAAGCATTTAAGTAAGATATTTGTCCTTTGGTTTTAAATCACAAGGTTCGTCGATAAATGACGTTTTGTTAAATATAAAATAATGTTCTATACCTGAATGTTAATTTTTAAAGATCGTGTATTTGTATGTTAAAAAATTAACGTGTTTAATTTATGTACCAAATAATTGTATAGTGTTTGCACAATAATTTATTTGTAACTTATTTCAATCCGTATGTAAAATGTTCTGTTAAATGCACCATAAAGCTTTATTATTAAAAGCGACATTTGTGTGAGAAATACAATTCTTATTTTGAGGAAAACTTAATTTATTGAACATTACTATTAGCAAGTAAACAAGTGTATTTATTTATTTAAACTTTATGTAGTAATGGCAATGATTATTTATGTATATAGGCGGACTTAATGTAACACAGCATTCTCTACCAGTCAACCTTTGGATTAAATAATACTACACTGCAATCATAATTAAATAATAATGATATTTTCAATATCATCAAGATCACATGTTCATGGTTTTGCTTCTTCATTTTGTTATTCTAACAAGCTTCGTCTTTACAGAAATAAATTTCCATTTTTTTACCATTACAGGTTGATTCTTAATTTTTTGATAGGTAAATCTTTCTGGGGGTGAAAAAAAGTACTCGTGAAATTGAAAACACATTTACTACGGAACCAACCCTGATATCTGTTACTCCTATTCCCTAAATTTTGTCGAGGTACGCGAAAATTTACTAAACAATTTTTTTTCTCATATTTCGTATTTGATCCCATTGTCAAAGTTTTTAATACTCATAAGTACTTTTGCTCCCGGAAAAACTGCTTAAGAATTAAAAAAAACACTCTGTATAATGTAATGCCTATAAGGAAAAACAATTATTAATTCAAAGCTAACGCCCCGTATTACTAGAACCACAACATGACTTCAGCTTAGATTCAACAGCGCTCTCAATTCTGTCTACTGTAAATCGGTTGAGCCACCCACAGTTTAATGCAATCGGTAGTATAAGCCTCTATTAGTTACTTGACTACTGCGACCGTTTCAATATACTGTAGTTGCAGCTTTCCTTACTTTTAAAAGCCTTAGGACCAGTTTTGTAATGAACATTATCGCAAAATGAATGTGACAAAGTGCAGCTGCCCTTAAAGGTACATTCTCACACATCAGTCACCGTCAAGTCACGTCACCGGCCAGGTTTAAAAAAAAAAATGTTTCTATACTCCTAGTATGACTTTGTTTCCACACGTCAGTCACCGGCACGTGATCTATCAGTGACGTCACCGGTCAGGCTCGTCAAATAATGTTTCCATACAAGTATTATACTTTTATCCCCACACACCCGGGATTGTCACGTCTCAGTTCTGTCAGCGTCGTGTTACCGTCATTGCGTGGCATTTTATCCGTCAGGGCAGTATCTGTTCTGTAGCGTGACACACACCTAATCACTGACCAACCCGTAACTTGACTGATGTATGTGTTCAATGATTCAGTCAAACCAGTGACGTGACTGACGAACGACGTGACGGTGACTGGTGTTTGTGGATACATACACAAACCGTCACCGATCCGTCGTCGGTAACTTGACGGTGACTGATGTGTGAGAATGCACTTTTAGCTGTTGTGATTGGTTAAATAATGTTTCTGCAGCTAAACGCATCACTTGGTAACACGTTGATTTTTTTTTCTAGAAAACTGGGTGTAATTAGATTTGCAGTGCAAACATTATTAGTAGGTAGATCTAATTAATTTTAAGGGAGAATGATTAAGCATTATCACCCCATGGCATAATTATACATTTTTTTCCTTGTCAATTTTTTTTTAAATATTTTCTCACCAATTTTCGCATGTACGAATAAAATATTATAAATTTATAAAAAAAAAAATAGTATGAATAGAAATCTAAATGTAAGAAACAACATTTCAATTGTAAATTATACGATATTAGGTTTTAAAAGACCAAAGAACATAATTATTTATATTCTTCAAATGAAGTAAGGATGTTGTAGAATAATATGTTGTAAAATATATGTGACATGTAAATAATATTATTGTTAGATTGCTTTTGTATATGATAAGATATATTCCAAAGATTTGTACCAATTTTAAGATAAGTGAAAAAAGATGTTCTACCTACTCCATAATATCCATACTGTGTATAATATTTTTTTGAAATAAATAGACGTCTATATAAATTGGTTTGGTTTTATTAATAACACCAGGACAGCTTTTAATGTAATAACAAAGGACAGGTCCATTCGTGTGTGGAGTACTGCAGTCACATATGGGATGGTGCTGCAAAATGCCACCTGGCATCTTTGGACTCGTATTGGTGATCCAGATCTGGTTAATTCCTATCTACAAAGCCTTGAGCATAGGCGTAGGGTAGCCAGCCTTTCGGTGTTTTACATGGATGCATTTTGGATAGTGTGCGCAGGAATTGCATGACTTGATTCCACCATCGGACAAGCCGAAGAACGGCGAGTATCCACCCTTACGTAGTTGAAACCTCTACGGTCCGGACCAAGCGTTTCGCCTCTTCGTTTATTCCGCGTACATCGAGGGACTGGAATAATTTGCCTGCTGCGGTTTTTCCATCCGATTATAATTTAGGTGTCTTCAAGGCTAGAGTTAATAGGCTCTCAATAAGTTAGTGCGCCTCACCATCAACGACTGCATTACTACTTACCATCAGGTGGGATCGCTGTCAAGCACTAATTTATATAAATTTAAAAAAAAACTTACCTTGAAAATTACATAAATAAATAACCTTCGAAAAAAGGCATTAGGAAACACTTTTGCTTGACGTTTTTATTCTCAAATGCAGTTTATATATTATCTTCATAGTCAGGCACACAATTTGTGTCCAGATAACAAACTAAAAATAAAAATTTGAAAAAAAAAAAACGGCTATTCTTAAAAAAATAAAAGCTAAAGTGGCTGTTATGTTTAACCTCTAATCCGCTGAGCACATTTTGATGAAACTTGGCACATAGATATAACAATTTTTTTGACGTTTTAGTAAGTTGGTGGTCTTTCAAAATATTTTTCATGAAGGCAAAGCCACGGGAATAAGACTAAATTAATAATTTAAAAATTGATAATTTACACAAACGCTTTTTTAGTTCCCGTTGTTTCTCATTAATGGAGGTCGCTTATAAGATCCAGTGAAAATAAATACACAGGAAGGCTACAAAATAGATAAATATCCAGATAAGTATCCCCGCACACTCCTCCGCTTTACTTTGTACTCTTTTATCTGTATTTGTTCTTTTCGATTTTAAGTGTTTGTGTGTACATAAATAAATAAAAAAGTTCGCGGAAGATTTTGCTTTTTTTTCAAAATTTAAAGATGCTTAAAGATATAATTATATATGCAGCATAGCAATTTACTGACAAAATAAAAGACAGTCTCTTAACCTGGGTCCCAAGTCTGTTATTTGTTATAAAGGAGACAATTTTTTTTGTTTGGGGAATAGGCCCACCACAAATTGTGGCGTATAGCAATGAAATGCACGTTGGTTTATTCCTTATAATCTCTAGATTACATTGGTAATATTGGCAAAACTTTATCTAACTGGAGTACCGTGAAATACGACAGTCAAAACATAACTCTCATAATAACCTAAAATCTCACAAGAGCGATTGTCTAATGAGTAGATAGGTCTCCTTGGTATTTTAAGTTAAAATAGTGCACTGTTCAATAATATACAGTATAAAACAAAGTCACGTCTGTACTACGTGACAGACTTTGATGTGATTTACACGATTTGATAGACTTATTCATGAAAATGCGTAGATGTATTACATTTCGAAATAGCGCGGCTTTTGTCGGCCATTGACTGTAGATCTAAAATAATAAGGTGATGTGTTTTATGCTGGTTGTGTAAGGAGAAAAAAAAAGACATTATAGCATCACAAGTATTTATTACTGTTCATCATCATCATTTTCAAAGTCATCTCTTAAAAGCAGTATTTCATCTAAAAAAGATGCAGGTGGCTCAACCTCACCTTGATGCCGCGCCCAAGATAAAAACCACACTATACACATCACATATGCACAGCAGCCAACAGTGCGTCTGCCCGTCTGCCCACTAAACAATTACAACAGTATCCAGCAAGAGCAGTATTCAACATTCCGTTGAAATCGTGCTGCACAATTGATACAACGGCTTTGTGGATTATGCATGTATCTACAGATGCCATTTTCATAAAATCTTTCGAATAAAAATACGAAAAGAACAGAAGAAACATGCAACTATCTAGTAATCGGAAACAATAATAATGTTGTCTGTAGCGGTGGGCGTTTCAACGACGAACAGTTTTCAAAGACCGTTTTTTGTTCTGCAACGTAACAACAGTTTTCCATCCTGCGACCAAACAGTCTTCGTTGCATAAACCAGTCTTCGAATTACTGTATGCGAATTATTATCTTACTGTTAAGAAAATAAGGTCGAAAATCCATTGCTTCAACTATCACACTCGTCGCGTCGTCGTTTTTAAAACCAGTTATTGCAATGAAAAATGAATTTTATGTTTATAGTCATAAAGTTCATTTTTCATGGTAATAATTGGTTTTGAAACGACGACGCGACGAGTACAGAATTTATTACCGTCCTCAAACTAGTTGCGACAACGAACGTTTTCTGCAACTACTTCACTCAACGATAGTTTCGTCTTCAAACCAGTTGCGACGACGACCGTTTTCTGCAACCGTTTTTGTCGTCGCCAAAACGGTTACGTCTCGTCCGTCTAAAATTCGACAACGACCCACCACTAGTTGTCTGTCAATGTCAAACTGATTGAAACTGGACCACAGAGCATCTGCAACGGGCTATTAATTACGTTTCGTTCCACGTTGATTTTTAAAGTACGTTACTTGATATTTGTGTTAACCGTTAATAACAGCATTAAAAACAAGTTCGCTGTACCAATTAATTTTTATCTCTTGAAACGCATTTAAATCCGATGTCACCGCTGCGCAGTGTAGTAACATTTTTTTTTTCACGTTAAAATAAACTTGAAAACGCTCCTCCACAAGCATTTTTTGCCGTAACACTTTTTTACTATTATTTCATTATTCCGGTTAGATTTCTATATAATTTTTGGTCTGTTAATTATAATAAGATGATCGCTTTTTCCATGTGTAATATGATTAATAAACGTAACCGTTTAATAGTGGGCCCAAAAAAAACTGTCTCCTTTGTCATTCCAACACGATCCCATTGTCATTTTGCTAAAAGTTTGTAGTCTGCTAAATTCATAATGGTCGATCATTGGACAGTCATTGGTTTCGTAATAGAATTGTGGTAGAATGACAATATCGAGCTGTCTCGTAACATATTTAAAAGCAATGATTGCACAACGACGTTCTAATGGTAAGACACTGATCAAAGGAACTGTCAAAATTTTAGCAGATTACTGCCTATGTACGTCGGACATTCATTTGTCATTATGTACGAGATTACCATTCTATGCCATTTCTTTCAATGGAGTGTCAGTGGTTGACCATTGGAAAGTCATAATGACGCCATTAGATTAGTAGATTACCAAACTTGTCAAAATCAACAATTATGAAATCAATCTTGAAAGAGACTTAAATTGGGCCACGGTTATCTTGAAGATACAACGGTAAAGTAGTCCTGTTTGGACCGTCTTAAAAACCAACTCAGTTAAAAATACATTTTGTTTAGCAATTTAAAAGACACACAATGTAACAGCACATTTACATTATCATTATGATTCGCAACCCCTTTAATCGTATTTGAAATTGAAATCGAAAACCCGTTAGATGTGTTCAATTACATTATAATTCTACACACCTGCTGTTCCTAATCAATATTTGAGTGGAAATTAATATTTTACAGTAATCTGTGTGAAATAATAAGCACCATGTTTTGTGCTTATTATAGAACAGTTGCATAGAATGCAACAAATGCCATGCTTAGCCGAAGTTGTGAACGCCTGGGAACACAGCCGTGTCCGGATAAAACACTTCTGTTTACCTGGACACGTCGGTGTTGCCTGAGAACCCATCTTACAAAAATCTTGGAGAAAGACGTTCTGCAAGTTCGTATGGAATAACCTCATTAATATGTCTACCAATACTGCTGAGCATGCCTACCTAATGGCGCCTAGTGGGTCAATGAGGGTCGGGTCTCTGGCTACGACTACTGGCGTCTGGGTGCTCTTAGTAGAGTCTATATCATTGTTATTGAGGTGAAGCAGTCGACTGTCTCGAATACCATGGCCTGTCCTGCGGTAGAAGCGCTGCTCAGATAGCATGGCACACCAGCATTATCACCGTATGACATTATCACCGTCGAAATTTTGTCACTTTTTTTTTTTTTTGTTTTAATAGGTGGGAAAATCATCTTATGACAAATCCCGCTCTTGGGCGGAGCGGGAGATAGTGTCAGACTTTTACTGACTAAAAACCCACTCCTGTTCCTTCGTTGCCTTCGTCCCAGGGCCACGGTTTCGTTTTCACACTACCCATGGCCCCAGTAGGCTTCGACCCTGCTGGGCCCCTTCGATTTGCTGACATCTCCCTGAGGCGCGCGCGGAACAATACGCGCCGTTGACGACTTGGGCTCGGTCCGGATGGTTACCGGACGGTCGGACGGCGGGCCACCCATTGCCCGCCGTCCGCAAATTTTGTCACCTTGGGAGTTCCAGCTGTTTTAGAACCCAATGGTTATGTTGACGGAAATAGAGTCTATTATCGAATTATTTTATAAATTATAGATAAACATTAATATTCTTAATATAACAATGGGCATGGCTATTACACATTAGATATGACTCGTGCCATTGAAACTAAGAGAATCAAGTATCCAAAGAACTTTTGAATTGATACAATACAAAGGATTGATACTATGTTACATTAATAATTGAGAAAGAAAGAAAGAAAGAAAAATATTTTATTTGGCACACGTACACAGATACACACAATGTAGAAACAACATGTAACACTTAAGATAAAAAAAAAAATAAGAAAATAAAATAACTAACATTGTGTGTCTCGTGCCTGCACCAAATAGGTCCAGTTCAGCAATAATGCCAGACAACTTCAAAAGCAGCATAAATTCAGATGTTAACAATACCTACAGGTCCAACCTAGTTCAGGCAAAAATGCAATGTATGCGTTATAATTGTTTTTATGTATCTTAATGTAAATGTGCCACTTTTATTAAATAAACGATATTCTTCTATATTCTTCTTCTACCTATATGTAATTCATTTATTTTCTGAGGTATTAATGGTGTCTAGCTAAGTGGTCAGAAACGCTAAGCTCTGCAATTAAAGTCGTAGCAATTGGTTAATACCTACTTCACAATAGAATAGAATAGAAATACTTTTATTCGGGACAGACAGCACAACGGTTATAAACACGAAGTAAAAAAGAACAAAAGTACAGAATGCGCCGAGCATGCCCGCACCGAAAGGATGACCACCTCAGCTCAGCCCCACCTCAGTAATTACCCAACAAACATTTTAGCCGTATAAGTAAGAGTTACGCGACTCGAAGTGCTTTAAACATCGTATTGAAGTATTTTTATCGTGAAATATGACTTAGTGCCTCTTATCTTTACACAACTTGTAGTCGATTTGTATCAACTGAAAACTATAGTTTTCAGTTGATACAATAACATGATCTTACTACCGTATCTAAGTTTCGTGGATGTCAGATAAGTTGGAAATAGATCATGTGATAATGTAAAGGTAAGATATGAATTAGTATGAATTATATTTTGTGGCTTTACTTCAATATTGATTTCTCCAATTAAATCCATTTTTAATAAACAGAGATAATTATAATAAGACTGTATCCAAGCTATCAAGCCATTTGTATATTCTCGTGAAGTCGTGATGCTGACCTATATACAACAAGTACAGGTAAAGCAACTAGAAGTGCGCTAGCTTCTAACGTTTTATAAGTGCCCATGTAGGCCTATGTGAAATAAATAATTTTGAGTTTGAGTTTGAAGATTTCTCTACACTGCAACATGTAACCGTGATGCCCCGTTTACACGTGGGCCACGCCTCGGCCAATCGCCGTCCCTAGCTATTTTGTAAACGGGGAAACCCCGTTCAAACAATGGCAATTGACCGAGGCTGGGCCCACGTGTAAACGCACCATAAAAATGCAAACCCTTATTATACACCCAACTAGAAAATAATACTACATTCATAATTCAGAACAAAATATTGCTTAAAACATCGAAATATTGCTTATAAAATTACCTACTTTCAAAATAGCTGAAATCAATTCAATAACCAATTCAGAACAAATTACTTTCAAAATGTGCGTTTAATATTTTACATGTTTTATAAGAAAAGCCTATACTTATTGCTATATCAAGAATTAAATCAGTAACTAAGCAATTGTAGCCGTCTTTAGCGTTAATGATTACCTACACCATAATTTTGATTGTAGGGAATTTATGAATGAAAAGTTGAATAACCATTTAGATGGGGAATAACTAATTCAATTCAGAGTAAGCAGTCCATCAGTATTATGACGTCACATGTCACATTTATTACCATCAGGAAATTCCTTATTTACATTTCTGATATTATTGTGCAGAATGTTCAAGGGTTTTCCAGTATTACTGCCCATTTTAGAGGAAGTTTGAGTACCTATATAAAATGACGCCAGTGACTGAAAAGTTGAAAGGGAATCGTTTGTCTTGATGAAACGTATGTTACTAAATAAGTTATGCGTATACAGGTTTTTTTTTTTTTAGGTGGGAAAATCATTTTATGACAAATCACGCTCTTGGGCGGAGCAGGAGATAGTGTCAGACTTTTACTGACTAAAAACCCACTCCTGTTCCTTCGTTGCCTTCGTCCCAGGGCCCCGGGTTTCGTTTTCACACTACCCATGGCCCCAGTAGGCTTTGACCCTGCTGGGCCCCTACGATTTGCTGACATCTCCCTGAGGCGCGCGTCGAACAATACGCGCCGTCGACGACTTGGGCTCGGTCCGGACGGTTACCGGAGGGTTGGACGGCAGGCTACCTATTGCTCGCCATCCGCAAGCCCGCGTCTACGGTGGCCGGAAATCAGGATCGGAATCCCGGCGGCGGTTGGGGCGTGAAGACCGTTGCCTCACGCGATCGGCCGCCTCCTTTGCTAGCATTACTGCTTCGCAGAAGGAGGCGACCGCCTGCCACTCCTCGTCACTCCGGACTATGGCCTGTACCAAGGCCCGGCGCGAGAGATCGCCGCCGCCGATCGCCCCCACGGGGACACGGCGTTGCTCTGCCCAAGCGGGGTACACCTCCACCGTGTGCTCCACCGTGTCCTCCGGGCGTTCCACACAGTGGCGACACCCGGGCGTGGCTTCCGCACGAATCCGGTGCAGGAACTTCCCGAACTTACCGTGTTCGGTGAGAACCTGCGTCATGCGGAAGGTGAGGACGCCGTGAGGTCTTTCCAACCACGCCTCAAAGAGGGGACTTACCGCCATAATCGTGGCGTGCCCACGCGTATACAGGTGGACGGATGGAGATGGAGAGGGAGGTTAAAAAAAAGGTTTATGAATTGTGAGAGGAGTGATATGAAAAAAGTACGTAACGGGTGACAGGACATGGGCCCAAGTCTGCTATTTTTATAAATTCGTCATTCCAACACGATTCCATTGTCATTTTGCTCTGTTCGGACCATCTCAAAAACCAACTCAATATGTAAAAATACATTTTGATTAGCAATTCAAAAGACACAAATATACTGTTTTGAGCCGTTTGGGGTCGAAACGCTTGGGTCATGGGGTCCGAGTGCGCGTTTCCTTTTCAAGGAAATTTCACGGCGTCTGATCGTTACTTTGCGTGACTAAAACCAAACGATTTTGACAAGTTTGGTAAACTTGTCAAAATCAACAATTATGAAACCAATGATAGACCATTCTAACACTATTGTAATAGTAGACTTGAGGCCCAGAATGGAAATAAAATACGTGTTGCGAAGACCCCAAGTAATATGGAACAAGGGTAAGTGACGATGATGATGATGACTGCCAATTTTATAATATTCGTCAGAAATGCAAAGTTTGATACTTGATTGCTTAATCGAATTCCATAAATGTTATCTAAAAATATTTGTTTCTGTAACTTGTGAAAAAATTATCAAAAGTTGTTTTTTCACTTTTTGATTTATATGGAGCAAGTATTGATAAGCTGCCTGATTTCATACGTGTGGTTTGTGTGTTTTTACTGAAGTTAACATGACAGGTTCATTAGTCTAGTAAGTATCCACTGCTGATAAAAGGCCTTTCTCATATAATTTCAGACTGTATTTTCTTGAGCCACCTCAAACATATCTTCGTGGTGTGTCCGGGTCATCTCGCCACCACTATCTAGACCGGCCGCAGTGATGGAGATCATTCTCTGCTACCAGTCGTTCAGAAACTTTTGCCCAGCCATCACTACAAGTAAATGGTTGTTTTATCATCACCAAAATGGACATCTGCTAGTAACGTACCGCGTCGTGTTGAGGTTCAGTTTATTAGTGTCGATCAGTTCCACATACAGTATAGATGAGATTTCCAATTTCCTCTGAGGTTAGCGTTCCAACGGAATTTCCTAAAATGTTGCAGTTTCTGTGTCAGTCATTTTTGCTGTGTTGATCTTGTTTGTAATGTGAAATATAAATATTATTAAACGAACCTGGTAATCATCATATCGCCGTTATACTTCGAAAAAAAAAATTAAATCACAAAACGAAGATCTCAATAAAATAAAAGTTCAAAATTTTCTGATAATATACATTTTGCCAAATAAACTACAAAAAGAAAAGATATTTAATTTCATTATTTAACTAAATGTATGTCAATAAATCGCATTTTGTTTACACATTTTACGTAAACATATCGCAAAAACAAAAGGGTAACCTATTTAATTGGTTTTCCCTGGTGTTTAATTTTTATAAAGTATGTATTTACTGTAAAACAACGTACATTATACTGATTGATGAAATTGACTAAAACTAAATAGGTTATTGTATAGCGCAACATTTGGTTAAAACTAAAAACTATTTCTTGCGTAAAATAAAAAATAATGTTTGTATTTATTTAATTGGTTTTACCTGTACCATGAATTTATCTTTTGGGGACAAATTATAGGTAATAAATAATTAAATATATTGTTTTATAAAAATAATATTTTATTAATTAGTAATAATATAAAATTTTAAATTAATCTTCTTCTGAAGACTTTGCAGGATCATCGGAAAGTAATAGAATAATAGGAGCTTATCTGAAACGAAGGCCCGTTGGATTAGCCTTATTTCTTGGGTAAGCTTAGTATTTTTTTAAGTTCAATTCTCTATTGAACATAAAACAATATAATTACAAAATGAGTACCAACGAGGTACTTCGTTCTGGTTGTTTTTTTTAAGTCTTTATTTTATAATAAACTAGCGGTCCCAACAGACGTTTCCCTGTCAGAAAGCTAACTAAACGTCAGAAAAAAATCCAGAATTTTACTCAAATATACACAGAAATTTACATCCAAATCGGTCAAGCAGCTTAGCAGGAATTAAGTAGCAAACACACGTACAGAAAAATTATATAGAATAGAATAGAATAAAATAGGATTTATTCGATGCAGGCAACACAATAGGCAGCAATACAAAAAAAAACGTACAGATTTACAATATAGTACCAACATATCGTACCCTTATGCAAAAGCCAATAAATGCACCAACATTTTTGTCTTATTATATTATGTTATTACTAATAAATTCAATCAAATTTCTACGCTATTTACTTTTTGCCGAGACTATCCTTGTAAATAAGTGTCGTAGCTAATAACCGGTTTTACCTGTAGATTCATTTTGATGAGACGAATGGATGAACGGATTTAACTTTAATTTGTGTAAAAATTGCAGATAGTTGGTTTTTGCAATAAGGGTACGATATATAGGTACATATAAAGATCTATCACTGAATAAACAAAATATTCCCAAACCTTTAGCTGGTTAGACCATTATTGAATAAGATGTGCTTTACGCTAAGCAGATTTAAAACGCCAGACACAAACCATTTTAACCATTTTCGTATTTTTTGTAATAGATAATTTTTCCAAAGTCATACATAATGCTTATAGAGCTTAAGCCTGACTCATATTTAGAATCAAACAAGGGGTTAGTATAGTATAATATTCCTAAATATTAGCAAGATCCTCAGTTACTGTAAAATCAGCCTTCAGTAAATTCAGGCATTCAAAACTAAAGTGAATCAGTTAAGAATTAGCGCTCAACGTAATTTAGTTTGTTTTCAAGACACGATGTATAGAGACAATAAACTCCTATTTGATCAAGAATAATTTCATCACGAGTTTGAATTATGTTATTCTGTTGATGATAAAATAAAACGATGTTCATAAAATGGAAATTGACTTAGCTGTACTTACCGTATGCCACGGTAGGAGTCCAGCAGAATATCAGCTAAAAGCGATTTTTACAGACAACCTTTGATACCTGATCAAAGGTTGTCTGTAAAAATCGCTTTTAGCGATAAGACCGTCCATTGTGTCACCCTATTAATTTTAAGTTCATATTGTTATTTTATTATTGGTGTACAATAAAGAATGTATCTATCTGTCTATCTATATTAGCCATACCTCAAAGAGGGGACTTATCGCCATAATTATGGCGTGCCCAGCACTGGGTTGCGACAGTCGCTGTCGTTATTCCACTATGAGATCCCACCGGAACTCTGTCCGCCATGCCACAAGCATTGCATCTCCACGCGCAAATCGTGCATGCGTGACTGTTGCCTCCAGATCCCATGGTAGTAGGCCAGCAAGGAGGTTTGCCGCTTCACGGGATACCATGCGGTGTCCCTACACCATCCTTATAGCAATAACCCTCTGCAGTAATTTCTAGTATGGGGCATTGCTTTCTTTTTAAAAAGTACCATTCTATATTTGTAATACTGATGTTTGGAATTGGATCCACTTTATTTTGTTGAGGTATTTAGTTTTATAATTTAATTATGTTATTATGTATTGTTTGTTTATTTTCTTACGTGTTACATCAAATAAATATTTTATTTATCTACGGGTACAGATATTGTCAGCAAAGCGTAAAAGGTGTAATTGAATTTACAGCACCATTTCTTTGTTCAGCTGTGACATTTTTTGCCGTATTTACTGTTATAGCGGTACCATATTTACTGTAGTAGTTACCGTTACATACTGTTAAGCGTAATAAACATTGATCTATAAAAATATTTTTAAATTGTGATAAGATTCGATGTGATCATTATAGAGTCACTCTGCAGACCATTCTGCAAAAAGCATAGATAAATTTTTAGGGTTCAATATCCAAAGGGTAAAATCGGGACGTTATTGATAAGACTCCGCTTTCCGTACCTATGTGTGTCACCAGGCTGTATCTCATGAACCGTGATAGGTAGACAGTTGAAATTTACCGATGATGTATTTCTATTGCCGCTATAACAACAAATAATAAAAACAGAATTAAATAAATATTTAAGTGGGTCTCCCATACAACAAACGTGATTTTTTTTGCCGTTTTTTTCTATGGATGGTACGGAACCTTTCGTACTTGAGTCCGACTTACACTTAGCCGGATTTTTATTTGAACGTTGCCCCACACTAGAACTTACTCCTACTTTGTGGATGCATTGACCATAATGCACTTTCATTTAACCCGTAACTTGATGTGAGAAACAATTTAGTTGCGGAGAAAAAACTTGGCAAAAGTTGCTCGTGTTCAATGTGCATTGTGTGCGTGTTTGTATCTCTTAGGGCCGAAACTGTGTAAACCGGGCGTCCGCGACGGGCACCCGCCGCGTGACAAAACGCGTGTATTTACACGGAAGATCCCCGTCGGAAACCGGTTTATTACCTACACAGTGTCGCTAGTTCAACTTAAATGGTGTGCATGTAGTCGTGTCGATGGAGAACTTAATATATTATTACGTAGCAAAACTGGCGTGGGGCCCGGCTCCCCGCGACGTATACCCGCGCGGGTCACCGCAACGGAGCACTTTTGTATGGGACCGCACGGGCCTCCGCTTATGCAATTTCGGCCCTTATAATAGAGATCAAGCAAGCAAAGCGTGTGATGTTCTCCAGCTAAATATACTAAAGACCTTAAAAAGGTATCTGAGACATATTAGATGTAGACGGGGTGTTGTGACAAAGCTTGAGAGAGGCCTACAGTAAATTATGTTAGGTTGAGTACATTAATTTCTCATTCTACTCGTAATATCAAACACAAAGGTTAATATAGTCTTTGACGATGAGTTGTTAAGCTTAAATAACTCTAAACTGTGGGCAGGGCACATTAATTGCAGAACTTATACAGATCGTCAATAGAGTAAAAAGGATCTGGAGTGGTGACCGCTTACCAGAAGAAGCAGTGTTGGTAGGCCTCCTACTAGGTGGACCGACATTGGTAGGCCTCCTACTAGGTGGACCGACGTTGGTAGGCCTCCTACTAGGTGGACCGACGTTGGTAGGCCTCCTACTAGGTGAACCGACGTTGGTAGGCCTCCTACTAGGTGGACCGACGTTGATAGGCCTCCTACTAGGCGGGCCCACGTTGGTAGGCCTCCTACTAGTTGGACCAACGTTAGTAGGCCTCTTACTAGGTGGACTGACGTTAGTAGGCCTCCTACTAGGTGGACTGACGTTGGTAGGCCTCCTTCTAGGTGGACTGACGTTGGTAGGCCTCCTACTAGGTGGACTGAGGCTGGTTGGCCTCCTACTAGGTGGACTGACGTTGGTAGGGCTCCTACTAATTGGACCGAAGTTAGTAGGCCTCTTACTAGGTGGACAGAAGTTGGTAGGCCTCCTACTAGGTAGACTGACGTTTGTAGGCCTCCTACTAGGTGGACTGACGTTGGTAGGCCTCCTACTAGTTGGATTGACGTTGGTAGGCCTCCTACTAGGTGGACTGATGTTGGTAGGTCTCCTACTAGGTGGACTGACGTTGGTAGGCCTCCTACCAGGTGGACTGACGTTAGTATGCCTCGTACTAGGTGGACCGACGTCTTGAGTGCGTAGTGCGAGTTTGTTTTACGTTAACGCAATTAATACGTTTATGATATTTGGTCCGCTCCGAGCTCTTAATCAATCAGAGAACCAACCGCAGTAACATCATCATCATTTCAGCCAAAAACGTTCACTGTTGGATATATGCCTCCCCCAAGCGTCTCCACAACGACCGATCCTGTGCGCAACCGCAGTAAACGTAAAAATAATTCGCACTCAGCACTCAGCACACTGGTGAGGGACTCCGGAATCCGTTGGATGCAAGACGTACGGGCCGGTCGTTGTGGCGACACTTGAAAGAGGCCTATGTCCAACAGTGAGCGTCTTTCGGCTGAAATGGTGATGACGATAAACTCTAAACATGGTTTCGTGCAAGTCTTGTACCCAAAATCTAATAATAATTCACACCACAGTCAATCGCTTGTAACATTTGAATGTTCGAAGTTGGAATCGGGTAGACAACTTGCTAGTAATATTACAGTTCAAGATTAGTTCCATTCTGATTCCGTACCAAATAGAATTTAATTCAATGTTACTTTGAAGAGGGCAGTTCAATTTCTAGTAAGCTCTACTAGACTAGATTAGTATTACTAGCTAGTAGAAATGAAGAATACTGATTTTATTATAGTATTAATGAAATTAAAAAAAAAACTGGTCAAGTGCGAGTCAGGCTGGCGCACGAAGGGTTCCGTACTATATAAAATTAAATGGTTTGACTGGCCTCTTGGTCTAGTGGTTAGTGGCCCTGACTGCTATGCCGGAGGTTGTGGGTTCGGTTCCCACCCAGGTCAAATGTTTGTATGATGAGCATGTTCATTTGTTCTGTGTCTGGGTGTAATTTATCTATATATGTATGTATTTAGAAATATATAAGTATGTTTATCAGTTGTCTAGTACCCATAACACAAGCTCTGCTTAGCTTGGGACTAGACGGCGTTGTGTGATAGTTGTGGAATATTATTAAATACTATAACTTATTTTTATAGTGTTCACCTGTCCCGGTGTTTGTTTGTTGAAAAATCACATTTGTTTTATGAGAGCCCCACTTCTGTTTTTATTATTTGTTGTTATAGCGGCAACAGAAATACATCCTCTCACTGTCTAGCTGTCACGGTTCTTGAGGTACAGCCTGGTGACAGACAGACGGACAGTGGAGTCATAGTACTAGAGTCCAGGCGTTTTTACGCTTTGGGTATAGAACCCTTACTGAGATTTTTCTGCGTAGACAGTATTTGAAATAGAATAAAGGTTACGCTACCTTTATAGAAATGTCTAGGGATATCAGGGTTGGCGGACAATAAACATGTTTACTAAACCGTACGTGATATAAACAGGTTCTGTCTCTATTCATCCGTTATTTTCAACAAACATATATGAATCACGTACAAACACTACCTACGCAGTGAACTTTGAAAATGGCACCCTAAATACACGACGATCACAATGATAATCTTTATATTCTCTCGCCCGTGCGTCTGTACATTTATTTATTTATTAAATACTTATGCACAATCGTACAGCGGCGGACTTAATGCCTTAGGCATTTTCTACCAGTCAACCTTAGGGTGATGCAGAGATAAATAGTGGTAGGTGCAATAAAAGAGAGAGAAAAGGTGAATAGGTACAAGAATAGATATAGTAATAAACCATAAATATCATACAATTATACAATACATACACAAATTAATAAACTATCTACATATCGACGCTTGAAAGGCAAAATGTATTAACGACCACTTTGGTCAAAATTGAGTTATTTACATCGTTGGAATCGGCAGATTTTTCTCTTTCGAATGGTCTAGGTTTCAGACAAATCCGAGCACTTTTGTGGTCGTTAATACAACGGTGATTTCAGTCATTTTCGCATTGTATTTTGTTTTAAATCCAACCATTTTCGACATTTGTTTCATAAACCTTACATAACGTTTGAAAATCAGCCATTATTAATTTTGCTTTTTTTGTCATATTAAAGATTTGATGTTAAAACACTTTACCAAATCACTTTTCATTTTTATTAATCAATAAAACGTTTTACAAGTTGGTCACTTTTTCCAATTTTGGAAATAAAACAATTTATCTATGTATAATTTTTTGACTATTGTCCGTTAAAACATTTTACCTTTCTGCGAATTACAATCACTCGGACGTTAAGCGCATTTTGTTGTCAATGTTTAATAACAAGTTGGTCGATAATACATTTTTACCTGAAACGATATTGATCAACCGTTAGCATTTATGATACTTTAATTAAAGCAAAGTTTTTTGTGTTAGTGAGTTAAACCTATGTAAAAAATCTTTATTGGTTGAAAAAGTGGTGGATAAGCTGTACTCAAGGAGCGCATTTTATACGCGCGAACCGCTGCGTGTATGGTTTGAGCGTTTCGTGGGTGCTTCAGTCAACCACGCAACGCTCAGTTGATCCTTCATATTTGAATTGGCCAGGAAATATCTAAAACCCTACAGTGTAGAGATAATGTTTCACCAAAATTTCAAGGCTTGGGATTCTATGTCCGAAAAATACTTTAATAACAATCTTGTTGGCAAAATTAGTAAACTCAGAAGTGTTATATTTAAGAAAAAGTATTCTTTATTTATATAAAATACAGCATGGATGACACAGCAGCTACGGAAAAAGTTGAAGTTATTGGTAAGAAGAAGCGTCCAAGAGATAATTTGTGTAAAAACAAACTTCCTTTTCCTAAACAAAAATATGCTGATTTGGTTAAGCTTTGTAAAACCTTTGCTTTCCTACGTAGGTATCATGAGGAGTACCTTAAGGGACGGTTGCAGTCACAGAATATTTTGTAGCCTGTACCTTTTTACCAGACCCTTTTAAAAAACAAGCTTTATTATTTTTGTGGCAATTTCAAATATTTCCGTAACGTAATCTTGTAGAAATACACATTTCAAATCGTAAGTTAGATTTTCAGAGGTTCAAAAAAGTTCAAAAGTAGCCTTAATTTGCAAACTTGCTACTAGTGTTGCCAGGTCCGATTGGATAAAAACCGGGACGGATGGTAAAACCAATCGGGATTTAGGGTTTTAAATCGGAGTATTTTTTTTTTAAATTATGATTTTTTTTGAGGAGGAAAATCATCCAATTCCTTCTCCTGCTCTAGAGTGGAACGAAAGGGCGTGTCTGACTTTTACTGACTAAAACCCAAACTTCTTCAGTCGCTCTTTGCGTTCCAGGGCACTGTTTCAAACATTCTCGCAGCCCTAGCAGGCATCGGCTCTACTGGACCTCTACATCTCTTTGAGGAGAATGTGCAACACGACGCGCCATCGACTCGGGCCAGCGGGGCTATTGCGTAACTCTGTTGACAGTTCAAGTGATGATCACTTGTTAACAATGTGCATCATTGAACTGTCAAACAGCTAGTTTCGTATTGCCTATCTTCAGTGACCAACTGCAGTGACGTCATTAGCCACTGGTGCCTTTGATAGCCACCGTAACACATTTTGACAGATGTTATTGTATCGATACTTTTAAAATTGCGATTGTGTAAGCTTTTGAAGCTGTATAATAGTCGATAAAATTTTAGAGTGGTCACAATAGGCACCATAAATTTTTATAATTCACCACATTTCCACCGTAGTTTGTTAGTCACTTGTGTGATACGTAATACCAATTTTATGAAATTGTCAGTTGACAACTAAGTTTAGTGTGCAACGAATGCCAGTTGTCAACTGTTATTGAAAAAGTTTGCCAATAGCCCCCCTGGTCTTTATTGGATGGGTGAACGACGAGCTACCCATTGCTTGTCGTTTGCAAACTCGTGCTTATTGTAGCCGGAAATCGAAGTGTGACACTCGACGCCCGGGACATCTTCTGGAACGGCAGGGGCGTCAGGGTATCCGTTGATTCACGGTTGCGGTCAACTCCTTTTCGCAGAAAGAGGCGACCGCTTCCTATACCCTCTCGCTCCGGACCATGGCCAGAACCAGGGCCCGGCGCTAGAGCGAGCCGCTACCAAACGCCGCCACGAGGACACGGTGGTGCTCCACTCAAGTACAGGCACACTTCCACCGTAAGCTCCACCGTATTAATAAAGACAAAAACGAAAAAAAAATATGTTATAAATGATGACCGCTGTTTTAAAAGTTTAAATATTTTTATGGTAGAATTGTATTGTTGGTTACATTTTAATGCATAATTATGTGGAGTAAAGCAGAAGACATTATGGTCACGTGTGACGGACGAAGACAGAGAGACAACTAGCCAGTGATGCGCCATGTGTCATTTGTAACGCACTTGACATAGTGATGCGAATGCGATACAGATTGTTTTATTGTAATAACAATGACTTTAATATTTTTTTTTTGATTTATCGGGACTTTTAGCGTCCCGATCAAGTGCTAATCGAGACGCGTCCCCAGACCCCTAAAAATCGGGACGTTCCGCGCAAATCGGAACGCCTGGTAACACTACTTACAACGCGAAAGGATTGTAGTCGACGATTGCAGTTAGGAAGGTACTAAATACTTTTGTATAAGTTAGGTATTGCAACAAAATTTTATATTTTTTTTCTGATTTTATTTCCCTATCCGTTTCTCAATTGAACACAGCGTATAATTTTTTTTTCGATAATTTTTTAAATGGCTATACTTTCTATTCAATCGTTTCTTTCTACAGAGTCGACGCATAGTTCGTGATCCATTGAACTATAATATTTAATCGTTTTCTTCGTCAGTTTATGTTTCATAGGACTGATTGATATTATCAAAGTTGAGTAGTTATTTTTTTCATTAAAATACATAACTACATAATTACTAGACGAACATCTCCATATTTTTTATGTGACTGATTGATCTCAAGTAGTTTTATTGTTTAATTATAAGAGTACATATAATTTGTTTCGTTTTGTTTTGTTTTATTTTTTTAAAATTATAAACAAGTTTTATGTTTTTGTGCTATTTTGTGAAGTAATTAAATGTATTATTCTTCTTTACTTTTTATTTAATTTTTTACTTATCGCTAAAAATATAATAATATTGGGATATAATACCTTCATCCTAGACGGAACTCAGTTTTATGAGTAAGATTAGATATTTTGGTTTTCCATGGTTGAACAACCTGGCCTGATGAAACATTTTATTGGATTATAAAAGTTTACCGAAAAGAACGTAAGACACTTTAGTTGTTGGTTGTATGTAGCTATTCGATCGTTAAAACATTTTTTACAGGACCTCTAATGTTAATATTGTGAGTTAAGTCAATTTTACCTTACCAAGATTATTCACAGCCTTGTATTATCTCCTAAAAATCTATCAAAAAGGCCTTATAATTTTGTTTTAACACAGCAATTAAATAACAAATATATTATATAATAACTATTCTGAGTATCAACAAAAATGCTTTATTAGTTAATTTACTATGATTTTTTTTGTGAAAAGTAGAATTTCAAATCCATTTATTGAACAATTTGTGAAATGGTCGTTCATACATTTTGCCTTTCAAGCGTCGATATATATCTACACTAATAACTTATAGTTTGTAACTTTGACATAAATCTTCTAATTTTTAGGTTTAAGAACAGATTTATTTCTCATAAAGAATTGCTTACATAATTCACTTACTGAGAAACAATATTTAAAACTAAAATTAATAATTAGAGCGCACAGATAGTACGTATGTAAAATAACAAAACAAGGTAGCCAGGAAAAAATAAAATAAATAAAATAAGATAAAATGTGGGTAAATCTAAACAGATAACATACTCAATCGTAAGTTAACCAAACATAACATGGATGCACGAATTTGATTTATACTTGATGTGGCACTGATGGTATCGTTTGTTATTAGCTCGTTTATTATTATAAGTTTATTTTATTTTTAGTTTATTGTTCTATTTATATATTTTGGGTATGTATGTTTGGGAAATGTTGGATTTTATTTGTTTTTGTTTATTTAAGGAATTACTAGTTTATATTTTTAGTTTAAAGGTACGAGTATATAACGTGTGTATTTTATTTATGTTAGTGTATTTAAATGGTGTTTCTTTTTTTTTTTTTTCTTTTTTTTTTTCCTTTCCCATCTATTCACTTATTTGTATGTATTAATTGTGTGAGTTTTTAGTAGCTTTTTGAACCGGGCAAAACTTTGTTCTTGTCTTATTGCTGATGGTAATTTATTATAAATTGTAACACCCTCAAACTCCAAATTTCTTCTTCCATAGTTAGTTCTAGGAGGGCGGGTCACTAAGTAACTAGCACGTCTTAAGTTAATCTTTTGTGTTTGTTGTTTTGTTAGAAATGTTATATTGGAATGGATTTCCTTATTTAATATTTTACGTATTAGAATACATATGTAGTATATGTATGTTTGTTTTATACTCATTATTTTTGTTTCGTCGTATATCTTTTCAGTTCGTGTCCGAAATTTATAGTTAAATAAAATTTTAATTAATCTATTCTGAACTCGTTGAATTGGATCTATGTTAGTCTTCGCTGCAGTACCCCATATTTCAATGAGATAGTCGATATGAGGCTTGACCAGGGAATTATAGATAAGATATCGCACTTTTCGAGGGAGACAATTTGTTATATTGCGTAATGCTCCTGTGAGTGGACTTAATTTAAGTTTGATTTTTTCTAGGTGTGGCTTCCAATTTAGGTTACTATCTAAGATAAGCTCGAGATATTTTTCTTTAGGTTTTCGTTCAAGTAGTTGACCGTCTATTTTAAGTTCGATATTATCTATATTTTTTTTATTTTTTGCTACGAACAGTACATAATTGGTTTTAGTAATATTGATAGTTAAAAGATTTGACTGAAACCACTCATTTAACAGATTAAGATCATTCTGAGCGTCAACTATTATAGCTTCGATTGAGTGTCCAAAGTAAAAGAGACTTGTGTCGTCTGCATAAAGAGAGATGTCTCCTTTGAGACCCAATTCACTGATACTGTTAATATAAATAAGGAACATGAGGGGGCCTAATATTGACCCCTGGGGGACGCCAAAATTCAACACACGGGGATTGCTTTCACATTTACCTATTTTTACTATTTGTTCTTACGGTTCTCCATATATGATTTAAAAATTTCAAGTGCTTTGCCTGTAACACCGGTATGTTCGAGTTTTTGTAATAATTTGTCATGACTGATGGTGTCAAAAGCTTTTTTAAGATCTATAAATATACCTACAACCACTTGTTTTTGATCGATTTTATTTTTAATTTTGGTTACGAGGTCAATTGTAGCAGCGAGAGTAACCATCCTGACCAAGAGGTCAGGATGGTTACAAGCCGATTTCCCCCAAGAGAGGGAGCGCATTCCACAGAGAAATAGCCTGAACAAAGAAGGAACAGTGAAGAAAGTCGGTGCGATGAGTAGGACATAGTAGAAGACGGTTATGAGATGAGCGTAGATTTTTATTGTGGTTGGCGCAAATGTATTAAAGTGAGGGGCTAAATAACTAGGGGAATTGGGAGAATTGAGAAATGAAAACAAGGTAGTGAGCGCCCGTTGTTCTCTGCGCTGACGTATGGGCAACCACTTTAGAAGCGACCGATGTGAAGAGACATGATCATATTTGCGCAGATTGAAAACAAATCGAAAACAGTAATTTAGAAGACGGTCGAGTTTATTGAGGAGATCTGCATTCAGGTCATAGTAACACACATCGCCATATTCGATGATAGGAAAAATAAGGGTCTGTACAAGCATTGCTTTCGTGTTCGACGGCAAAAAGTTTTTAAGACGATACAGGGCCCGCAGCACTCCCGTAACCCCAGAGGGTTAGTCAGAACTAACACTAACGACTTGAGTACGCCAGTTCAGAGTGCTATCGATGCGCAAGCCCAGATCCTTTACGTCACAGCTGAAAGGAACGATCGTAGAGTCGAACAGAGCAGGTGGCAAAGCTGCAGAATCCACTTTGGCGATGCTTCGAGAGCTCCCAATGATGATCGCCTGACATTTATTGGGGTTTACTGCAACACCAAATTTATCAGACCAGGTTTTAATGGCCATCAAGTCCCTATTTATCTTTTCGATAGCATCAGATATTTCATCGACTCCTGCTTGGCAGTACAGCTGGAGGTCGTCTGCATAGAGATGATACGCACACTGAAGAACGAAAGTAATGAGATTAATAAAAATAGAAAATAGAAGAGGAGAAAGAATGCCGCCTTGTGGAACGCCAGTTGCCAGATCACACCAGCGAGAAGAAGTGTCTCCAACGTGAACCGACTGCTGACGTTCCTGAAGGTAGGAGGTGAACTATTCCAGTGCTCCAGGAGAGACCATCAAATAGGACAGAACGGCTAACAGAATATCGTGACTGACGGTATTGAAGGCATTCGAGAAATCAACCAACACTAGTACAGTGACTTTGGTATCTTATACACCAGAGTACAAGGAGAAGTTTACGATATGGGTAATTGCGGGTAGGAGTTCATCCAGAATGGTTATGATCATACCATGAGTGATATTATCACATCCCACTGCTTTGGATTTGATGGAGAGGATGATTTTTCTGATCTCTCCCGGCTCAACTGGAACGAAACGAAAAGGATTAATATGAGGACGCGTTAGACCAGAGATTAGAGACAGAGTTTGTTGTTTGGTTAGATGATCCATTGTAGGCACAGTAGAGAAATGACGGTTGAGATCATCTAAATTGAAGGAGTTTGGAAGGTCTAAATGTCGTGGTTTGCCGATAACAAGTGTTCCAAGGAACTTCCAAATATCGGCAGAAGAGGAAGAAGAAATATTTTCTAGAATGTGGCGGCGTTTAGCGTTGCGTATGATCTGGTGGCATCTATTCCTTGATGCCTTAAAAAGTGTCCAGTTCATCAGTACGATCCCTTTTGTATTTACGGAACGCACGGTCCCTGCGCTGTATTGCCTTTGTCATCCATGGCGCGGGCGGACGTTTTAGTTGCACTTTTTTTACAGGAGCATGTATGTTATACAGGCTGGTCACAATATCATTAAAAATCGCCACCTTATCGTCGACTGAAATGGCCTCCATCATGATATCCCAATTAACCGCGGATGCATCCTTCTTCAGTTTTTCAACATCCATCCTAGCGAAGCAACGCCTGTACAGAACCCTGGGTTTAGGTTTTGGAGGTTTGAGGATATAGGAAAGGAAAATCATATCGTGATGAGAGAAGCCAGGAGCGTCATGTGTATCCTATCCTATCCTATCCTATCCTATCCTATCCAATCCTATCCAATCCTATCCAATCCAATCCAATCCAATCCTATCCTATCCTATTCAATCCTATCCAATCCTATCCAATCCTATCCAATCCTATCCAATCCTATCCAATCCTATCCAATCCTATCCAATCCTATCCATCCTATCCAATCCTATCCAATATCCAATCCTATCCAATCCTATCCAATCCTATCCAATCCTATCCAATCCTATCCAATCCTATCCAATCCTATCCAATCCTATCCAATCCTATCCAATCCTATCCAATCCTATCCAATCCTATCCAATCCTATCCAATCCTATCCAATCCTATCCAATCCTATCCAATCCTATCCAATCCTATCCAATCCTATCCAATCCTATCCAATCCTATCCAATCCTATCCAATCCTATCCAATCCTATCCAATCCTATCCAATCCTATCCAATCCTATCCAATCCTATCCAATCCTATCCAATCCTATCCAATCCTATCCAATCCTATCCAATCCTATCCAATCCTATCCAATCCTATCCAATCCTATCCAATCCTATCCAATCCTATCCAATCCTATCCAATCCTATCCAATCCTATCCAATCCTATCCAATCCTATCCAATCCTATCCAATCCTATCCAATCCTATCCAATCCTATCCAATCCTATCCAATCCTATCCAATCCTATCCAATCCTATCCAATCCTATCCAATCCTATCCAATCCTATCCAATCCTATCCAATCCTATCCAATCCTATCCAATCCTATCCAATCCTATCCAATCCTATCCAATCCTATCCAATCCTATCCAATCCTATCCAATCCTATCCAATCCTATCCAATCCTATCCAATCCTATCCAATCCTATCCAATCCTATCCAATCCTATCCAATCCTATCCAATCCTATCCAATCCTATCCAATCCTATCCAATCCTATCCAATCCTATCCAATCCTATCCAATCCTATCCAATCCTATCCAATCCTATCCAATCCTATCCAATCCTATCCAATCCTATCCAATCCTATCCAATCCTATCCAATCCTATCCAATCCTATCCAATCCTATCCAATCCTATCCAATCCTATCCAATCCTATCCAATCCTATCCAATCCTATCCAATCCTATCCAATCCTATCCAATCCTATCCAATCCTATCCAATCCTATCCTATCCAATCCTATCCAATCCTATCCAATCCTATCCAATCCTATCCAATCCTATCCAATCCTATCCAATCCTATCCAATCCTATCCAATCCTATCCAATCCTATCCAATCCTATCCAATCCTATCCAATCCTATCCAATCCTATCCAATCCTATCCAATCCTATCCAATCCTATCCAATCCTATCCAATCCTATCCAATCCTATCCAATCCTATCCAATCCTATCCAATCCTATCCAATCCTATCCAATCCTATCCAATCCTATCCAATCCTATCCAATCCTATCCAATCCTATCCAATCCTATCCAATCCTATCCAATCCTATCCAATCCTATCCAATCCTATCCAATCCTATCCAATCCTATCCAATCCTATCCAATCCTATCCAATCCTCTGCGACTCAGTGAAGGACCTTGGCATCATTATTGATAAAGACTTTTCGTGGGGACCTCAGATGCAGGAAGTTAGCCGCAAGTTGTTTGCGTCTGCGGGGTCTTTAAGAAGACTCCGCAATTTCCTTCCAACTGCCACTAAAACTGCGCTCGCCCAATCCCTCCTTCTCCCCATCCTTGACTATGCCGATGTCAGTTATTTAGACCTAACTGAAGTGCAGCTAGATAAGCTTGAGCGACTTCAAAACTTTTGTATTAGATTCATATTTGGATTGCGCAAATATGATCATATTTCTGAATTTCGTATTAAGCTCAAGTGGCTGCCAATCCGCCTTCGCCGGAATGCTCATATTTTATCGTTGCTTTACAGTGTTCTGTTTATTCCTACAACCCCCTCTTATCTTAAAGAACGTTTCAAGTTCCTTCATGACACACATTCTAGACACTTGAGATCATCGGAGAATTTGAAACTTTTAATGCCCACGCATTCTACCAAGTTTAGTGACAAATCGTTCACAGTCCAAGCGGTGAGATTGTGGAACGCGTTGCCGATTTCAATCAGGCAAGCCCAGTCACTAGCTTCTTTCAAAAATCTAGTCAAAGCTCACTTCCTTTCACTCTAATGGCTATCCTGCTTCTACCTAAATTCAGTTCTTCCGTCACTAACCCACCTTATTGTTCTTTTCTTTTTTCCATCTCTTTGTATGAAATTGTGTAACTTATAATAAGTATATATTATATATATATATATATATATATATAATATTTTATATATAATATTAAACATATATATATATAATATTTATATGTTTATATATTTTCTTTTATATATATTAGCTATATTATATCTATGTATAGTCTAGTATATAATTTTAATCTAATATTTACTTTATTCATTTGCAGTACACCACAGACTACCCCCTTTTTCTATTTCGATTTCCATCCTAAGGTTGTCTGGTAGATATCGCTGTCAGCGATAAGACCGCCTTTGTACCCATAGATTTAAGTTGCCTAGTATAAAAGTTTTGTTACTATTTTGGTGTGCAATAAAGTTTATTCTATTCTATTCTATCCTATCCAATCCTATCCAATCCAATCCAATCCAATCCAATCCAATCCAATCCAATCCAATCCAATCCAATCCAATCCAATCCAATCCAATCCAATCCAATCCAATCCAATCCAATCCAATCCAATCCAATCCAATCCAATCCAATCCAATCCAATCCAATCCAATCCAATCCAATCCAATCCAATCCAATCCAATCCAATCCAATCCAATCCAATCCAATCCAATCCAATCCAATCCAATCCAATCCAATCCAATCCAATCCAATCCAATCCAATCCAATCCAATCCAATCCAATCCAATCCAATCCAATCCAATCCAATCCAATCCAATCCAATCCAATCCAATCCAATCCAATCCAATCCAATCCAATCCAATCCAATCCAATCCAATCCAATCCAATCCAATCCAATCCAATCCAATCCAATCCAATCCAATCCAATCCAATCCAATCCAATCCAATCCAATCCAATCCAATCCAATCCAATCCAATCCAATCCAATCCAATCCAATCCAATCCAATCCAATCCAATCCAATCCAATCCAATCCAATCCAATCCAATCCAATCCAATCCAATCCAATCCAATCCAATCCAATCCAATCCAATCCAATCCAATCCAATCCAATCCAATCCAATCCAATCCAATCCAATCCAATCCAATCCAATCCAATCCAATCCAATCCAATCCAATCCAATCCAATCCAATCCAATCCAATCCAATCCAATCCAATCCAATCCAATCCAATCCAATCCAATCCAATCCAATCCAATCCAATCCAATCCAATCCAATCCAATCCAATCCAATCCTATCCAATCCAATAAAATCCAATCCAATCCAATCCAATCCAACCAAATCCAATCTAATCCAATCCAATCAAATCCAATCCAATCCAATCCAATCCAATCCAATCCAATAAAATCCAATCCAATCCTATCCAACCCAATCCAATCCAATCCAATCCAATCGAATCCAATCCAATCCAATCCAATCCAATCCAATCCAATCCAACCAAATCCAATCCAATCCAATCCAATCTAATCAAATCCAATCCAATCCAATCCAATCCAATCCAATAAAATCCAATCCAATCCTATCCAACCCAATCCAATCCAATCCAATCCAATCGAATCCAATCCAATCCAATCCAATCCAATCCAATCCAATCCAATCCAATCCAATCCAATCCAATCCAATCCAATCCAATCCAAACCAATCCAATCCAATCTAATCCAATCCAATCCAATCCAATCCAATCCAATCCAATCCAATCCTATCCAATCCTATCCAATCCTATCCAATCCTATCCAATCCTATCCAATCCTATCCAATCCTATCCAATCCTATCCAATCCTATCCAATCCTATCCAATCCTATCCAATCCTATCCAATCCTATCCAATCCTATCCAATCCTATCCAATCCTATCCAATCCTATCCAATCCTATCCAATCCTATCCAATCCTATCCAATCCTATCCAATCCTATCCAATCCTATCCAATCCTATCCAATCCTATCCAATCCTATCCAATCCTATCCAATCCTATCCAATCCTATCCAATCCTATCCAATCCTATCCAATCCTATCCAATCCTATCCAATCCTATCCAATCCTATCCAATCCTATCCAATCCTCTGCGACTCAGTGAAGGACCTTGGCATCATTATTGATAAAGACTTTTCGTGGGGACCTCAGATGCAGGAAGTTAGCCGCAAGTTGTTTGCGTCTGCGGGGTCTTTAAGAAGACTCCGCAATTTCCTTCCAACTGCCACTAAAACTGCGCTCGCCCAATCCCTCCTTCTCCCCATCCTTGACTATGCCGATGTCAGTTATTTAGACCTAACTGAAGTGCAGCTAGATAAGCTTGAGCGACTTCAAAACTTTTGTATTAGATTCATATTTGGATTGCGCAAATATGATCATATTTCTGAATTTCGTATTAAGCTCAAGTGGCTGCCAATCCGCCTTCGCCGGAATGCTCATATTTTATCGTTGCTTTACAGTGTTCTGTTTATTCCTACAACCCCCTCTTATCTTAAAGAACGTTTCAAGTTCCTTCATGACACACATTCTAGACACTTGAGATCATCGGAGAATTTGAAACTTTTAATGCCCACGCATTCTACCAAGTTTAGTGACAAATCGTTCACAGTCCAAGCGGTGAGATTGTGGAACGCGTTGCCGATTTCAATCAGGCAAGCCCAGTCACTAGCTTCTTTCAAAAATCTAGTCAAAGCTCACTTCCTTTCACTCTAATGGCTATCCTGCTTCTACCTAAATTCAGTTCTTCCGTCACTAACCCACCTTATTGTTCTTTTCTTTTTTCCATCTCTTTGTATGAAATTGTGTAACTTATAATAAGTATATATTATATATATATATATATATATATAATATTTTATATATAATATTAAACATATATGTCGTGGATTAATGGCGCAAGGGTGCGACGGACAGCGCCATCTAACAATTAGTTCCGTAAACTAATAATATCGTCACCGGAAACGCAAGCGGCGCCCTACCGCTTGGACACGATCGTCGGTAGAGGGGATGCAGCGAGGACTGGAGGGAAGCCTGAGAAGTGCGGCATTCTACCTCGGACAGTCTCGGCATGCGCTCAGTACCAACGCACGTGTTTGTTTCCTTTTGTAAAACCGTTATCAAAATAAAATTATTCTGATTCAAATTATCTTTCGTTCGAGTACCCATGTCAGTGCCCACACCTACCAAGAACTATGTCGGAACGTGACGTGATGTCGCATCTCGGCCACCCTTGATGCGACATCAGAAGTGGGATACACTCGAACTAAAGAAACTCAAGAAATATTGCAGAATGAAGCCATGACGTCACGGTGCAACGAGAATTTACTCCGCACGCTGCTGGCTGCTCAAAACCAGAATATGATGTCCCTGATAGAATCCATCAAGGGCCCGGCAAGTACCAAGCGTATTTCTTTGCCTGAATTTGATCCAGATAAGCCGGATGCAGACGCACGTGCCCGGCATACGACAGCGGATCTGTACCTATCTGAGGTACCGCTTCAAGGAAGTGCCTTGATCATCACCTTGGGCAAGGCAACCAATGTTACCACTTGAGACCAAGGAAGAAGTTCTTCAAGACCAAAGCAGCCTTCGGACGTCGTCTGTTCCTGATGCCATAAAGCAACAATGGAGGTACGGCTGGAGGCCCGAGGAGTTCTGGGGCAGCGTCTGCGGCAGCAAAGCGCAACGAGACGTGTTGAAGTTTGCTATGTTGGCAATCCCAGCAGTACGCTGATGAATCTGGTGAGTCATATCCATTTTATTATGATTTTGGTGTCGAATAGGCTCTCATCAATGATTTTGTTGCGTCAAAACTTAGTGGCAAGCTTAGTGTAAATAACATTGTGATAGGTATCGAACTATCGACCATATTAGTTTGCAAAGTACCCTACAAATTTTATCTGAGGTTATGATTAACGACTGGGGCTGAGTGTTGTCTCTCTTTAACTTTAAAGTCTGTAATCACTATTTCACGGCAAACGTAAACACTGTTATTACATTGAAGGGATAGGTTTTGTGTGTTCAGATTACTTGCGTAGTTTAATTGAGATTTTATTTCATGCTTTGCCCAACATCCTGATCTATTTGCGAAGTGATATTTAGGCCGTGGAATATTGGTGCAAGGGTTCAGTTCAAATAATAAAAATTGCTAAAGTTCACGACGTAAACAATTGTAATCACAACTACCCTCATTAGATGCAGTACCATTTCGATTTTTTTTATGACAGTGATAATTCCTCCATAGATAATTTTGACGTTATTGACACTGACGTGTGACGTGTGTCGGTATGCTACTCGTACAAATGCGTGTTGCAAAAAGTAAACTTATCCGTTTAATTGACTCTTATTTGACTGTATACAGACGACCATAGCGGCCTGGCGCGGAAAAATTAAAAATAATGCGTGAGCGGGTAGATGAATGGTTGCGTGCAAATATTATTCGGCCGAGTAATCGGTGTTTGTTAGTTTAGCTCTTTTGACTTAAAAACTCGACCGGTCAGATATAATGAGCAAAGATTACTGTGAACTAAATAACAATGTGGGTAGAGTAAAGTAGTAGAGATAATGAGATTATTAAGTTTACATGATGATCGGACTATACCAGATTTGATTTGTAGCCGTAGCTTAATAGAAATCGGTATCTAGTGGTCACAGTAGTCCGTGAGTACGCGGTATTGCGATCAAACCTGGGACGTAATGTGGGGAAACCATTAAGTCGTGAGAGACTTGGCAATCCTGGAGGGATGCGCAGGAATGGTTGAGTGACTAGAGGTTACTGGGCTATTAGTAGCCAGAGATCACGTGCAGAGATTAATGTTTAGTGTTTTGGATTAGTTTGATTGATTGATTTCGTGGTGAAGTTACCATGATAATTAATTCACGGTTATGCTTTGAATTTTCTGATTATTGATTTTGATATTGAAACGATATAGAAATTTTGATGTTAATTTATTTTCTTTAATTGAACTTGCTTAGCAGTACTATGAACAGTAGTGAGAATTAGTAGGTTAGTTAAAAGAAATTTAGAGTTTCGATACATCTTGAGTTTTGTTGAACCTTCATAATTTACGGTTGGCGCAGTGGTTGAGCGATTGACTGCTGCGCTGCGCGTTGCGGGTTCGATTCCCGCAGGGGGCAGAAGTTCTTATGGCCTACAGAGAGAGGGATACTAAAACATGAGGTTCCGGTTGAATTAGATGTATAGGAAGTAGGTGGGGAAAGTGATCATGGCACTATTTAATCACTGCTGCTTTAGAATTAAGGAACGATTAGTGAGTTATCCTCGTTTACGTTGGTGCGTAAATGAGATGAGTCGTTGTAGCGACGCCTGTAGTGAGTTATCCTCGTTTACGTTGGTGCGTAAACGAGATGAGTCGTTGTAGCGACGCCTGTAGTGAGTTATCCTCGTTTACGTTGGTGCGTAAACGAGATGAGTCGTTGTAGCGACGCCTGTAGTGAGTTATCCTCGTTTACGTTGGTGCGTAAACGAGATGAGTCGTTGTAGCGACGCCTGTAGTGAGTTATCCTCGTTTACGTTGGTGCGTAAACGAGATCAGTCGTTGTAGCGACGCCTGTAGTGAGTTATCCTCGTTTACGTTGGTGCGTAAACGAGACGAGTCGTTGATGCGACGCCTGTAGTGAGTTATCCTCGTTTACGTTGGTGCGTAAACGAGATGAGTGACCGCCGATGATGATGTGACAGAGGTTAATTTAGATGAGATTAGATGAGAGTTAATTTAGAGAGCAAGCGACACAGAATATTGAGAAAAATGCAAATTATGATAAAAATCGATTTGATCAAAAAAGTCTCAGGTTTCTAAGTTGGCTATTAATGATTATGTTTTGATTGAAAATGAGGAAAGAAATCAAACAAAATTAGATTCTAAATTCAAAGGTCCATTTAAGATTATTGACTTGTTAGACGGGGATAGATACCTACCAAGGGCGCTTGACTCTAAGCGAACTTACAAAAACCCCCATGATCGTGTGAGGAAGATCCCCGATCACCAAGTTTCTCGAGAATTGGATGTCATAGTTGATGACAGTGGTAGTGAAACCAAATCTGATTAAGAATGGCTTGTATACTCATACTCGAAACTCTAGACCGCACCTCACGAGTAACATGTGGCGATGGGTCTGAAAGGAATCGTTGGTGCGATTTCAATGTGTGTTTAGACCGCACCTCATGAGTGACATGAGGCGATGGGTCTGTAACGAATCGTTGGTGCGATTCGGGTCTGTGTTGGTGCACAGAATGTAGGGAAAGTTAATGAGTTGAGTATGCTTTGCTTATGAATTATGGTAAAGAAACAGAATTGTTAGAATTACCTTGTTTATTCCTTTTAACTTGGTGGTCGGATCATTTCTAGTGAATTATATTGTTCAGGGAGCACTGTGTACGTAAGCTTAATTACGAGGCATTTTAAGGTGTGAAAGTTGATTATTGTACTTAGATTTAGAAGAAATAAAGTACTAATGAGAATCAGCCACCTTTGTGTGTATTGGCAGGATAGCCGAGCTAGTTTACTCTCTGAGCATATTTTGTCCCCAGGTACTACACCCGAGGACGGGTGCTAGTCAGGGATGGCCGTGTCGTGGATTAATGGCGCAAGGGTGCGACGGACAGCGCCATCTAACAATTAGTTCCGTAAACTAATAATATCGTCACCGGAAACGCAAGCGGCGCCCTACCGCTTGGACACGATCGTCGGTAGAGGGGATGCAGCGAGGACTGGAGGGAAGCCTGAGAAGTGCGGCATTCTACCTCGGACAGTCTCGGCATGCGCTCAGTACCAACGCACGTGTTTGTTTCCTTTTGTAAAACCGTTATCAAAATAAAATTATTCTGATTCAAATTATCTTTCGTTCGAGTACCCATGTCAGTGCCCACACCTACCAAGAACTATGTCGGAACGTGACGTGATGTCGCATCTCGGCCACCCTTGATGCGACATATATATATATAATATTTATATGTTTATATATTTTCTTTTATATATATTAGCTATATTATATCTATGTATAGTCTAGTATATAATTTTAATCTAATATTTACTTTATTCATTTGCAGTACACCACAGACTACGCCCTTTTTCTATTTCGATTTCCATCCTAAGGTTGTCTGGTAGATATCGCTGTCAGCGATAAGACCGCCTTTGTACCCATAGATTTAAGTTGCCTAGTATAAAAGTTTTGTTACTATTTTGGTGTGCAATAAAGTTTATTCTATTCTATTCTATCCTATCCAATCCTATCCAATCCAATCCAATCCAATCCAATCCAATCCAATCCAATCCAATCCAATCCAATCCAATCCAATCCAATCCAATCCAATCCAATCCAATCCAATCCAATCCAATCCAATCCAATCCAATCCAATCCAATCCAATCCAATCCAATCCAATCCAATCCAATCCAATCCAATCCAATCCAATCCAATCCAATCCAATCCAATCCAATCCAATCCAATCCAATCCAATCCAATCCAATCCAATCCAATCCAATCCAATCCAATCCAATCCAATCCAATCCAATCCAATCCAATCCAATCCAATCCAATCCAATCCAATCCAATCCAATCCAATCCAATCCAATCCAATCCAATCCAATCCAATCCAATCCAATCCAATCCAATCCAATCCAATCCAATCCAATCCAATCCAATCCAATCCAATCCAATCCAATCCAATCCAATCCAATCCAATCCAATCCAATCCAATCCAATCCAATCCAATCCAATCCAATCCAATCCAATCCAATCCATCCAATCCAATAAAATCCAATCCAATCCAATCCAATCCAACCAAATCCAATCTAATCCAATCCAATCAAATCCAATCCAATCCAATCCAATCCAATCCAATCCAATAAAATCCAATCCAATCCTATCCAACCCAATCCAATCCAATCCAATCCAATCGAATCCAATCCAATCCAATCCAATCCAATCCAATCCAATCCAATCCAATCCAACCAAATCCAATCCAATCCAATCCAATCTAATCAAATCCAATCCAATCCAATCCAATCCAATCCAATAAAATCCAATCCAATCCTATCCAACCCAATCCAATCCAATCCAATCCAATCCAATCCAATCCAATCCAATCAAATCCAATCCAATCCAATCCAATCCAATCCAATCCAATCCAATCCAAACCAATCCAATCCAATCTAATCCAATCCAATCCAATCCAATCCAATCCAATCCAATCCTATCCAATCCTATCCAATCCTATCCAATCCTATCCAATCCTATCCAATCCTATCCAATCCTATCCAATCCTATCCAATCCTATCCAATCCTATCCAATCCTATCCAATCCTATCCAATCCTATCCAATCCTATCCAATCCTATCCAATCCTATCCAATCCTATCCAATCCTATCCAATCCTATCCAATCCTATCCAATCCTATCCAATCCTATCCAATCCTCTGCGACTCAGTGAAGGACCTTGGCATCATTATTGATAAAGACTTTTCGTGGGGACCTCAGATGCAGGAAGTTAGCCGCAAGTTGTTTGCGTCTGCGGGGTCTTTAAGAAGACTCCGCAATTTCCTTCCAACTGCCACTAAAACTGCGCTCGCCCAATCCCTCCTTCTCCCCATCCTTGACTATGCCGATGTCAGTTATTTAGACCTAACTGAAGTGCAGCTAGATAAGCTTGAGCGACTTCAAAACTTTTGTATTAGATTCATATTTGGATTGCGCAAATATGATCATATTTCTGAATTTCGTATTAAGCTCAAGTGGCTGCCAATCCGCCTTCGCCGGAATGCTCATATTTTATCGTTGCTTTACAGTGTTCTGTTTATTCCTACAACCCCCTCTTATCTTAAAGAACGTTTCAAGTTCCTTCATGACACACATTCTAGACACTTGAGATCATCGGAGAATTTGAAACTTTTAATGCCCACGCATTCTACCAAGTTTAGTGACAAATCGTTCACAGTCCAAGCGGTGAGATTGTGGAACGCGTTGCCGATTTCAATCAGGCAAGCCCAGTCACTAGCTTCTTTCAAAAATCTAGTCAAAGCTCACTTCCTTTCACTCTAATTGCTATCCTGCTTCTACCTAAATTCAGTTCTTCCGTCACTAACCCACCTTATTGTTCTTTTCTTTTTTCCATCTCTTTGTATGAAATTGTGTAACTTATAATAAGTATATATTATGTATATATATATATATATATATATATAATATTTTATATATAATATTAAACATATATATATAATATTTATATGTTTATATATTTTCTTTTATATATATTAGCTATATTATATCTATGTATAGTCTAGTATATAATTTTAATCTAATATTTACTTTATTCATTTGCAGTACACCACAGACTACCCCCTTTTTCTATTTCGATTTCCATCCTAAGGTTGTCTGGTAGATATCGCTGTCAGCGATAAGACCGCCTTTGTACCCATAGATTTAAGTTGCCTAGTATAAAAGTTTTGTTACTATTTTGGTGTGCAATAAAGTTTATTCTATCCTATCCAATCCTATCCAATCCAATCCAATCCAATCCAATCCAATCCAATCCAATCCAATCCAATCCAATCCAATCCAATCCAATCCAATCCAATCCAATCCAATCCAATCCAATCCAATCCAATCCAATCCAATCCAATCCAATCCAATCCAATCCAATCCAATCCAATCCAATCCAATCCAATCCAATCCAATCCAATCCAATCCAATCCAATCCAATCCAATCCAATCCAATCCAATCCAATCCAATCCAATCCAATCCAATCCAATCCAATCCAATCCAATCCAATCCAATCCAATCCAATCCAATCCAATCCAATCCAATCCAATCCAATCCAATCCAATCCAATCCAATCCAATCCAATAAAATCCAATCCAATCCAATCCAATCCAATAAAATCCAATCCAATCCAATCCAATCAAACCGAATCCAATCCAATCCAATCCAATCCAATCCAATCCAATCCAATCCAATCCAATCCAATCCAATCCAATAAAATCCAATCCAATCCAATCCAATCCAATCCAATCAAAACCAATCCAAGCCAATCCAATCCAATCCAATCCAATCCAATCCAATCCAATCCAATCCAATCCAATCCAATCCAATCCAATCCAATCCAATCCAATCCAATCCAATCCAATCCAATCCAATCCAATCCAATCCAATCTAATCCAATCCAATCCAATCCAATCCAATCCAATCGAATCCAATCCAATCCAATCCAATCCAATCCAATCCAATCCAACCCAATCCAATCCAATCCAATCCAATCCAATCGAATCCTATCCAATCCAATCTAATCCAATCCGATCCAATCCAATCCAATCCAATCCAATCCAATCCAATCCAATCCAATCCAATCCAATCCAATCCAATCCAATCTAATCTAATCCAATCGAATCCAATCCAATCCAATCCAATCCAATAAAATCCAATCCAATCCAATCCAATAAAATCCAATCTTATCCAATCCAATCCAATAAAATCCAATAAAATCCAATCCAATCCTATCCAATCCTATCCAATCCAATCTAATCCAATCCAATCCAATCCAATATCCATCCATACATCCATCCATAGAATCGAGTACCTACAGGTGTATTATGATGAGTATTTAGATGAACACGGTGCGAAAGACGCCACGAAAAAGGATTTCATATCATAATATTTGAACCCAAAATATCATTTCTAAGCAACTTATGTCTCTCCTAGTGCAAATAAACTCCCAGTGGGTTCCGTTCTTGAATTAAATTAAATTATAGGACTTTTTTTTGCAGGGTTGAGATGATTTGAATCAATTGATTTTAATAAGTAATTTAAATCTCGATTAAAATCAAATGATTTTAAAAAAATCGTTGATTTAAATCGACTTTTTTGTACAATTTAGTTTAACATATAACGCATACATTGATAGTGATACACTCTTTAAAATAATGTTTGTGAACAACAAGCCAAGCCAAAAACTAGAGCGAGTGCGTGCCGGGCAGGTCATTAAATTTTTCAAAATATTAGACACGCAAGCGTGCGACCCACGCCGCTTTTAAAGGAGACTTTACCAATAACATATATAGGGTACATACATAGGGTATTCGTATGGATATGGAATAATTAGGTACCTACCTATCTGGTATCTACGTGAAACAATAAGAAATACCTACTTATTTATTGTTTTACGTAGATAGGATAGCAACAAACAAATGAGTGAACGTAACAATTATCGACAAAGTAATCTACCATAGAATCGAGTAGGTACCTACAACACAGTAAATAATACCTAATTTAGTAACAACATTCCTACAAATTTTCTTACGTACCTAATTCTATTTATGTCGGTTGCCGTACATAGATGGTAGGTACTTTTTTTTTCGGTGGGAAATCATCTTATGACAGGACCATGAGTAGGTACCTACAACACAGTATGAACTAATACCTTTGTCATAGATACTACCAACAAGTACCTACAAAGTAAATGAAACCTCTCAAAATACTGTCAAATGTTACGAAATAATATCAATTTTAACAATTTTTTTTTTCTAAAAAACTATACGTTTGCACACATAAGTCTTTGCGTAATTACTTCTTAGACATAAATAAACCTTTTCTACAAAAATATTATAAGCTTAAAACTCAGCAGCCATAGTACAGTTTAGCCAGTTTAGTCTTAATTTATCTTTTCAAAATAAATGAAAAACATGCAAAAGTACTAGGAGTCCATAAGAAACGAGAATTGTTATTGCCGAATTGAACAGCGGATGCGCAATCACAGATCCCTAATTTCCTTTCAGAAGCTCAAAATTATGATATTAAATACGATAATGTCCCAGTCGCAAGCGCCGCCTGCGTGTATTATGTGAGAGAGATGGCAATGTTTCTATCGTTCGTTCGGCTACTCCCTTTGGCGGCATGCGGCATCTTTGAGCGCGCCGAAAGGCTAGCCTAAAGTGAAATTAGGTAAATAAATAAAGTAAAATTTTGCATTAGTGGACGACCAATAATCGTACATTGCAGTCGCATATCCGTTCCGGTGCTTGTGATTTGGATTTATTGTGGTTGTGACAAACCTATGTGATGGCGCTAAGTAATAGTGAATATTATGAGATGATGTTGTGTGTCGGAAGAAAGGACGGTGTGCGCTGCTCGCGAATCGATGATGCGATCACAGAATTATCAATTGTAGGTTACGCTAATCTCGTGATGGAAAATAATTAAATCTTTCAACACGACGGTGCACCGGCACACTACGCACGTGACGTTCGGAGCATTTGGATATGCGCTTTCGTCAGTGGATCGGGCGTGGTAGCAGACACGTGGCTTGGCCCCGCGATCCCCAGACCTAACTCCATTAGATTTCTTTTTGTGAGGATACATTAATAACATTGTGTACGCAATGCCGTGTGATACAGTGGAGCAAATGAGAGAGCGAATCGAAGCCGCTTTCAGGACAGTAACACCAGACATGCTACGCAATGTTCAGGTGGCCATGCACAGGCGAGCGGCCTTGTGTATTCAGTACCACGGTCATTACATCGAACCACATCTTTAAAAATGTAAGTTGAATTATTATTATTCATTTTAATATTTACTTTGCTCGGACTATGGAAAGATATTTTTTGAGGCAAAATTTTAGGTAGGCAGGTACCTACTAGGCGAACAGAGCGTCTCATGCAAGCGCGCGCCGCGGGCCGCGGCCAATCTCTATTCCTAGCTATTGTGTAAACGGGGAAACCCCGGTTAAACAATGGCGATTGGCCGAGGCCGGGCCCACGTGTAAACGCACCATCAAAATTAGGTAGACAGGTACTAGGCGATCAGATTTACAGAAGAAATGTTTCGTAATATTAGCAAGTGACGTGGAATGTTATTGACCCTCGTAGTGTCGTGACACGTTTGTTATGATTTGAATTCAAGAATCATACGATACCAAGAATTTAGTATCAATTCTTTGAGTAATTTATTTTGAGCTGAAACTTTGTGTAGAGACTCTATACCACCTGTAATCTTCAGCGCTTCTTGATGTATATACCCTTTTTGTTACACGTTGTAGATTGCGTTAGTAAGTTAGCGATGCATTTTTTTAAAATCAAATATTGATTTTACATCTAAAATTGAGGAGTAATTAATTCCTCTATTTCATGTAACAACATTAAATCAAATGTTTCAGAGGCTTATATTTTTAACCGACTTCAAAAAGGAGGAGGTTCTATGTTGGGCTGAATGTATGTTTTTTTTTCTGTATGTTCACCGATTTCTCGGTCAATTGTAGCCCGATTTTGAAAATTATTTTTTTGATTGAAAGGATATGCTTCCAAGTTGGTCCCATAGAAATATTGACATGATCTGATCATGAACTTCGAAGATATGGAACAGAACTCCTCATAGGATCACAGCAGAACTGTCGTAACAAGTAAAATTGCTTTATTTATGCGTGTAATCGATGACTGACTGAAAGAATATGGGGAGTATATCGAACTGATCTGATGATGAAGCCTGAAGTTAGGCACCGGAACTCTGTAATAAATTAATTTAACCAAACCGTGTTTTGTATTATTAGAATTGTCATGAGATGCACTCTGGCTATAAGGTATTTAAGTATGGCTGAGGGGTACTTTTTAGTGGTGGTACCATAACTAAAAAGTGTAAAATAAAAAACTTTTTACAAAAAAAATACAACCGACTTCAATGTAAAAAAACACTGGAAAGTGCAAAATAACTTTAATTTCGGAAGTCGGTGTTAAATAACGAAGAGACAAAACTATTATAGAAACACCGACTTCCGAAATTAAAGTTATTTTGCACTTTTCAATGTTATTTTACATTGAAGTCGATTGTATTTTTTTTGTAAAAAGTTTTTTTATCTTAAAAATCGTTTTGGTTATTTTTAACGTATACTGATCTAAATAAATATTTGACTATTTCTGCCGCGGTGGCGCGCGGCTTCCCGTCCTCACTCTTGTGTGTTTCTTTGGTGTGGTGACCTAGCTCGGAGTGTTTTGTGTGTACAATGTTTGTTATGTTAAAGTAGCCATCTAAAGCAGATGTGACCGATTTTTTACATTAATGCGAAAATATCACCAATAATTTTCCACTTGAAAAAATAAAGGCCCAGCATTTGAACAAAATAATTATGGAGGACTAATTTTAAAATTCAAAAACTTCGTTAAACCATGTCGGTCGTCGTGAATTTAAATGTGCTTGTCACATGGATCGCAACCCCGTGGGCCCAAAAGTAATTAATGTCTCTTAACACAGACCGCATTATAATGAATCTTGATGTATTTTAAGTGAAATTGGTTAAAATTACATCATGTATTTTAGTCTCGTCCGAAAAGAAAATGACAGTGATTGATGGAATGTTTATTGAACACGTTTAAGCGAGTAAAGTCGGAGGCCCAGGTTGTCAGATCTCTTCGCATTGAGAGCTAAACTGGTCTCATTGAAGAACTAAATAGCAACGATGATATGGACGAGCAATGGGAGCTTGCCGTTCCACTTTTTTTTTTTAAATTGATTTAAACTAGTGCTTGACTGCGATCCCACCTGATGGTAAATAGTGATGCAATCGTTTATGGTGAGGCGCACTAATTTATTAAGAGCCTGTTCTCTCTAGCCTCGAAGACACCTAAATTATAATTGGACGGGAAGACCGCAGCAGGCAAATTGTTCCAGTCCCTCGATGTACGCGGTATAAACGACGAGGCGAAATTATTGGTCCGGCCATTCGTCGGGTTGTCCGATGGTAGAAATGAGATGGTGGAATCAAGTTATGTAATTCCTGCGCACACTCTCCAAAATGCATCCTGTAAAACATCGAAAGGCTGGCTACCCTGTGCCTGTCTCTTCCTACTGTCCAATAAGGACCAATCCCGAGTCATTTAAGGCGCGTTGTGTTCCACGCGTGCTTCAAAAAGTTGTCACCAAAACGTAAGCCCAATATGGCCGAAGCCCGCTAGGGATATGGGATTTTTCGAAAGAGTTACCGTGGCTCTAGAACGCAAAGTTACCGTGGCCCTAGAATGCAAAGAGCAACTGAAGGATACAGGTGGGTTTTAGTTAGTAAGTCTGACACGCTCTCGCGCACCACCTTAGAGCGGGAGCAGTCAGGGGAAATCATCCAATTGATTTCCCAACTCAAAAACTGATTGTCAGATTCCTCGGCATTGGATGCCCCCAATGCCGAGGAATCTGACACCCACTTTTTTAAACAGGTCCCATCAAAGAATTTAATAGTAGCCTTAGTATGTAAGCCTGTTGGATGTTATAGCGAACAAAGCAAACTCAAAATTATTGGACATTGTTTTAGTTTGGTTTCTTCTGACCATACAAAAATCATTCATACAAAAAAGGCGTTTCTTTGTGGACTATGGTTATACTGTGGGTTTGAAAAAATTTAAATCTTAACATTCTACATCACTACATAGTATAAAACAAAGTCACTTTTCGTGTCTGTCTGTCCCTATATATGCTTAGATCTTTAAAACTACGCAACGGATTTTGATGCGGTTTCTTTTAATAGATAGAGTGATTTAAGAGGAAGGTTTATGTGTATAATACACGCACAATATAGTAGAGGAACACTGATGATTTTAGAGGTTTCTAATGTGATGTCGTAAATAAACACATTTTTTTGCGCTTACATTGCAAACGCCAGCTGAACCCTAAGCCCACTTTTAATCCACCAGTGTTATGGTATGCACAAGACTTCCATTTTTCGAATCAATGCTTTTCTTTTCACTCAAAATATTTGGGCCCAGTTTGGGTGGACATGTTTATAGCGACGTCAGTGGCATTTATAAGATCCTCCAAATTTAAACAAGTTAAAGACATGCGAATTTGAAAGAAATAAAAAAACGTTTATTCGTGCCTCACACATTCTTATAAATTTGAAATACATAGGTATGGAAAATTAAAATCAGTGCAAGGCCCTAGAATCTGACACCCTCAACCGAGTTGAGTAATCATCTAATGATATTTGCCGTTTTTGACTTTAACTAACTAATTAAAACCAACCTGCGGCCCCCACTCTTGGGCGGAGCGAGAGGGCATGTCAGACTTTTGCTGACTAAAAACCCACCCTGTTCATTTTTTGCCATTGTTCCAGGGCCCCAGAGATCTATTTCGCATCACCCATGGCCCTAGTAGGCTTTGACCCGGCTGGGCCCCTACGGTTGCTGACATCTTCTGAGGCGCGCGTGAAACACTGCACCGTCGACGGCTTGGGCTCGGTCCGGACGGACGGTTACCGGACGGTCGGACGGCGAGCTACCCATTGTTCGCCGTCCACAAGCCCGCGCCTACAGTGGCCGGAAATCGGGATCGAAATCCCGGCGACTAGGGCAAGAGGGCCATTGACTCGCGCGTGCGGTCGCCTCCTTTGCTAGCATTACTGCTTCGAAGACGGAGGCGACCGCCTGCTCCTCCTCGCTCCGGACTATGGCCTGTACCAAGGCCCAGCGCGAGAGATCGCTCCCGCTGATCGCCCCCACGAGAACACGACGCTGCTTTGCTCAGGTGGGGCACACCTCTACCGTATGCTCTACCATGTCCTCCGGGCGATCCACACAATGGTGACACCGGGGCGTTTCTTCCGCACGCATTCGGTGCAGGAACCTCCCGAACTTAACATGTCCGGTGAGGACCTGCGTCATGCGGAAGGTAAGGTTGCCGTGTTGTCAGTTATTCTAGCCACTCCTCAAACCGCCATAATTATGGCGTGCCCAATGGAAGGTACTTGAGTTTCCGAAATAATTTGCCCTGTATTCAGTGGCCAATATTTGCGGTTTTTTATATGCAAATGATTTTCAAGAAAGCTATTATTTCCTTGATTCATCGTTAGCTACGATCGTGACCTCTAGGTATAACAAAATGATATTTCCCATCAAAGGCGTTTGAGTCTTCGCCCAAATAACCTGTCTTTACAGCATCGTTTGAGGCGAGATTTATAACAGGGTTATTATAGAGTACTTAAATATAAACTTTATTAGTCAGGTATATTTTACGATTACACCATCGGATTTGCGTTATCGTTACGGTTGATTTTAATTGGGCACTAAATTTGAGAACATGAAAGCTAGTACATTAAATATATTACAAGGAGATGTAAACAATTGGTTGAGAATATCAAATTGGTTTACTATAGATTAATCTAATGGATCTCAAGCCACGACATTGTTTGGTAGTTTGGTACAACATTGACTGCCTCGTTGATCTCGTAGTCGCAAGCGCGACTGCTGAGCGTGGGGTCCCGGGTTCGATTCCCGGGTGCTATTGGGTTTTTCCATTAGAAATTACTCTATAGCGGCTCGAAGTTTGGAAGTTGGTGCCATTGGTCATCCCATCGGACTTGGGCACGCCACAATTATGGCGGTAAGTCCCCTCTTTGAGGCGTGGTTGGAAAGACCTCACGGCGTCCTCACCTTCCGCATGACGCAGGTTCTCACCGAACACGGTAAGTTCGGGAAGTTCCTGCACCGGATTCGTGCGGAAGAGACGCCCGGGTGTCGCCACTGTGCGGACCGCCCGGAGGACACGGTGGAGCACACGGTGGAGGTGTGCCCCGCTTGGGCAGAGCAACGCCGTGTCCTCGTGGGGGCGATCGGCGGCGGCGATCTCACGCGCCGGGCCTTGGTACAGGCCATGGTCCGGAGCGAGGAGGAGTGGCAGGCGGTCGCCTCCTTCTGCGAAGCAGTAATGCTAGCAAAGGAGGCGGCCGATCGCGTGAGGCAACGATCCTCACGCCCCAACCGCCGCCGGGATTCCGATCCCGATTTCCGGCCACCGTAGGCGAGGGCTTGCGGACGGCGAGCAATGGGTGGCTCGCCGTCCGATCGTCCGGTAACCGTCCGGACCGAGCCCAAGTCGTCGACGGCGCGTATTGTTCCACGCGCGCCTCAGGGAGATGTCAGCAAATCGTAGGGGCCCAACAGGGTCGAAGCCTACTGGGGCCACGGGTAGTGTGAAAGTGAAACCCGGGGCCCTGGGACGAAGGCAAAGAAGGAACAGGAGTGGGTTTTTAGTCAGTAAAAGTCTGACACTATTTTCTGCTCCGCCCAAGAGCGAAACTTGGTAAGTAGATGTATTCTGTGAACCGCATTAAGATTTTCACAAAAAATAGAAAAAAAAACAATAAATTTTGGGGATTCCCCATACTTAGAACTGAAACTCAAAATTTTTTTTTCATCAACCCATACGTGTGGGGTATATATGGATAGGTCTTCAAAAATGATATTGAGGTTTCTAATATCGCGATATCCAATATTTGCGCGAGAGACACTTCCAAAGTAGTAAAATGTGTGTGTGTGTGTCCCGTAACTTCTAAAATAAGAGAATGATAAAACTAAAAAAAATATATGATGTACATTATCTTATAAACTTCCACCGAAAATTTGTTTGAACGAGATCTAGTAAGTAGTTTTTTTTTAATACGTCATAAATCGTAAACCGCAATTTGCCTTTCAAGTTTGTACATAACCCTCAGTGCGCGAGTCCGACTCGCACTTGCCCAGTTTTTTTTAAATTAATTAACTTCTGGGACTAGAAATCGAAAAGGCAATCAATTAATCTTTCTTTTTAAATGGAGTTTCATGTCGGTTCTTCTCCAGAGAAAACGATCAATTGGAACCGAGCGCTTGTTTTTGACGATTTTTTAGTGCCCATGTAGACCTATGTGAAATAAAATGATTTTAAGTTGAGTTGAGTTGGAGTTAATCCTGTAATAGGGTAACTACCGCTTACATGCCGCTTACTATCTCTACTCCTAGCCAATGCAACTCCTGAAAACATTAGATGATGAAACTCGACAGTTAACCAGGGCAACGAATCAAATATTTTTGATCACCTAACGAAATTAGGCAGAAAAATCAGTGAAATAAGTTGACATAATATACCTATCGGTTTCACAAACAGTTCTAGGATTTGTGTATCATCCGAGATATCACAAAAACCACATCGCATGTGGTCACCGAAGCAGTAATGCTGGCGAAGGAGCCGTAATTCCGACCTCGACTACCGGCCACGGTAGACGCGGGCTTGCGGACGTCGAGCACTGGGTAGCTCGCCGTCCGGCTGTTCGGTAATTAACCGGACCGAGCCCAGTCGTCAACAGCGCGTAGTGATCCTCGCGCTCCTCAAAGAGATGTCAGCAAACCGTAGGGGCCCAGCAAGGCCAATGCCCGGTAGCTAGAACCGCGGAGAATTTCTGAAAGGGAAACCCGTAGTCCTAGAACGCAAAGGGTAATTGAAGGATACAGGTGTGGTTTTAGTCAGTAGAAGTCTGACACGCCCTCTCGCTCTACCCAGAGCGCGAGAAGTCATTTTGATGATTTCCCACCTAATAAAAAAATAAAAAATTGTGGTCACCTAGGTTAGTTGTAAAAATAAATTTTTACGGACGGAACATGTATAGCATATAATTAAGTTCATTTGGTCAACACCCACTCCACAAGGAAGGCCAGCCGTACCTTGATATTACTGACCATCTCACAGAAGGTACCTGATTTTCCAAAGTACTTTACCCTGTATTCAATGACCACTGGCGAGCTAGAAGCAAATGCGCTGCTGCCTCATCCTCTTTCATGCAGGCTCTGCATAATGGGCTGTGACCCATGGCCGATTTGCCAGAAACGTACCTTTTTGGCGAAAGTAAAGAGCAGACTATAGACTTGTCACACAGAATTTCCACCATCTCATTCTCGCCGTGTTACACTTGAACCTAGGCCTAGGGAGATTCCTAGTCTTTTTTCAACTACACCCCTAGCCATTTTAATAATTTGCAATCGTTAACGCTAGTCGAAACTAATCAAATGTATGGGAATGACAATATCTCAACGTTAAGTCACGTGGTCAGAACAAACGAATAGAAAATTCGTAGCCAAGTTCACATCGTTCAAAATGATAGAATGAAATGTTATCGTTTCTACAATGTTTAACGCTACATCCTTTGTTATTGTAGAACGACATTGTAGAACGAGCCGCCAACTCAGGCGCGTCAACATGGCTACCAACTTATCGTTTTCTACAGTTGCTGACACCGAGGCGTTACTGATTGGAGAACGGAATTCGACACGAAACGGTTGTAACTTGGCTAGGGGAGCTGACTTGGGGTCGGCTTTCAGTCTAACTGGATGCAGCTGAATACCCGTGTTTTACATAAAGCGACTATTTATCAGACGGGCGGGACAAGGGTGTTATACCTGAATCTGATGCATTTTTTTTCTTTTAGCTCTCTCTGGAACGCTCATATATCCGGGATAAAAACTGTAATACTTTATGGATCAGAATACCTACTAGGCCGTGAAAAAGATGGATGAAAAAAGATTGCATGTAGCGGATATAAGCATGTTCAGATGGATGAATGAATATGAATTGCCCAGTAGCGCAAACTTGGAGTCAAGGCTATGTGTGTATGCGACTCTATGGGCATTTTGCGGATTACTCAGAACTGGATATCAAAGCGGATCTACCTATAGTCTGAGCAGGAGGCCTCATTAGAGTCCTTCCACCCAGTAATGAATGCAACTACGCGTGGGTGACGAGACGTACAAACTAGGTAATTCTTCAGCCTGAGGCATGTACGCTGAGACGAAGAAGTCCACCGCGATCACTGTGGTTCCAAACTACATGCTTAAAACACAGCTATAGCCTTGCTGCTGAAATACATCAGCAAGAAAAGTATTTTTTGAGCTGTGTTTTAAGGTTTCTTGTCGCATAGATGCATGATCAAGGGTGATCATGGTCCATAGTAACAAGTAGCATACCAGCAAGGTTGGAGAGTTTTCATTTGTGGCCACCCCAAAAATGAAAACAGTCCATGGCCCTTGGATCACGCCAATGGCCGTGTGTTTAAACTCCAACTACATGCAAAAGTGGACCGTCGCAACCTGGAACAAAGACGTTCAGATCTGGTACAGTCAGCCACGGAGTGATCTAGCGCAATAAGTCATGTTGTGGACATTCGAATGTAGTCACCGCAAGCAATATCCGCTGTGGTGTGTGGTGCTGAACTGCACGTCAGAATGGGGCTATTAAATTTACGAAAACGGAATTCTAAAATTATTTTCTATATAAGGCGATATGCTCGTATTCTCGAATTCTGTGGATAAACGGGGTATCTATTTATTATTGGTAGTTAAACGCATGTTACTAAAAGAATTTATTATGAATATATATTATGCACATTTGGATGGATGGATTGTGTGAGGTTATATGAAAGAAAAGGGAGTCAATGATAGTGTGATTGCTGATAGGACAGAATAGAAGAAAAAAACTGGGCAAGTGCGAGTTTGACTCGCGCAATGAGGGTTCCGTACAAACCTACCTACTTAATATGTGAATAGTTCAACTCCCGAATGGAGTCTCGAAGGTTTTTCGAATCGCAAAAAAAGTTTTTTTTTTGTGTCGTAACAACAAATTTTCTGTTTTCAGATAAATTATTATATCTACACTATATGAGCTTTATAGCAAATTTTATGATTCTTTGTCAACGGAAAGTACCCTATAAATTTTGATTCTTTGGAGAGTGTCGAAATGCACGTTTTTTGCGACATAAACGGCCGTATCTTTTTTTTCGTTTACTTAGAAGTTTGATTTATTCACAGCTTCAAGAGACCGCAGATCTAGTTTTAATTTCAACTCGATACCTCAACGCGTTTCCGAGATAAAGGGCCTTGGCAGACAGACAGACAGATGGACGGACAACAAAGTGATCCTATAAGGGTTCCGTTTTTTCCTTTTGAGGTACGGAACCCTAAAAAACGTGTAGCACCGACCCCAAGTAATATGGGACAAGGGCGGGAATATGATGATGATAGTGTATGATTAGTAGATATAGATTCGTAGTATAAGCGACTTACCTATCTGACCTTCGCAACCTATTAACTATTTAACCAGATGTTCCTTGGCAAGATTGCGGTCATTTTTAAATGAAAAACCATCCCGTCTGTTAAAGGTCTACCAGTGATAGCCTTGATTATCGGCAAAAATGGTCTCGATATGTAATGGATGGTCAGCTGTTGGTCACCCAACCACAGATTGACCTCGGCAAGCATTGCTTAACTTCTAAAATCGACCGGTATTGCTGTTATTATATAGCTGTAAGCTTCTTTAATATAATAAATATTTAATTATACTTCATTTGTTTTAATAATTTGATTTTGTAAAGTTACATAAGTAACGTTAAACAAGCCCAACTTAAATGGGACTGGTCAGGACATGTTTATTGCATGTCTAAACTAGCTATGTATCCATAAAACGAGGTTTGGTACCCAGACACAGTGACACGGGGCTACGGCAAACCACGAAGGAGATAGCGGGACGACCTGGATGTCTTTCTTAAAAATTGGAAACCGAAAGCGAGGAGTCGTGATCGATGGAAAGAATCGAGAGAGGCCTTCGCCCAGTAGCGGGATAATACGAGCTGGCTACATTATATAAACATGAAGTTAATTGTATTTCGCAATTCTACAAGTTATCGGTATAAAACGTGGTCCTAATAATCTAATGGAAAGGGCTATGCTCAGAGTTTCCTGGCGTGATCGAATCAGGAATGAGGATATCCGCAGGAGAACCAAGGTCACCGACATAGCACGAAGAATCGCCAAACTTAAGTGGCAATGGGCAGGGCACATTGCTCGAAGATCGGATGGTCGTTGGGCCGAAAGGTTCTGGAATGGCAACCACGTACCGGAAGCTGGAAGGCCTCCTACAAGGTGGACCGATGACTTGGTAACGTTGCGGTAGTCCGATGGATGCGAGACGCACAGGACCGTTCATTGTAGCGTCACTTGGGGGAGGCCTATGTCCAGCAGTGGACGTCTTTCGGCTGAAATGATGATGATGATGATGATGAATAATCTAATATATCTTTAATTTTGTCTAAAAGTATGCGAAATAAAAGCTTTCCGAACGACAAATCGTTTGGAAAGTTATTTAAATTTTGCATACTCATCTTTGTTTACAGACGATCAATAGGCGATGTTACTAAACCCCTATAGTTATCGACATCTGCCAGTATCGCATTTTCTTCATCCCGCTTACCCGCAGTTTTCATAGCCACACAACTAAGGACAAATAATAGTGGAACTGAAGCACGTTTACGACCTGCCTTTGTATGCATTGATCTGATCGTGCATAAGACACGAATAAAAGTACCTATAGCTCAACGATGAGAGTATGTGCGTCATCGTGAATCTTGTTCTAATATTAATTTGAATAAGATAAGATAAAGGGAGGCAGCGACTTCGTTGTGTGTTATTTAGGGAAAATAATCGCTGCAGTTATTTAAAAATCTTGTTTATATTCTGAAGACGTGGTCACTTTTCCTCATTGGCTATTTTCAAGATCCATCTGATTAGTTTCCGTGTTTTGTTCTGAGTCATAAAACTTAATTATTAGTATGCTAAACAAATACACGAAATACCAAGTATAGGGAAGAAGAAGGAATCCCCTTAACCAATATAAAACATACGGTGTGATTGTAGTTATCGCGAAATGGGTTCGAATCGAAACGTGACACGAAGATTATTTTGATGTCGTTTTGCAAACGTGGGTTTTTCCCAATGTAAGAAATTTTTGAGTTCTCCGTATTGGTAGTAGGTAGCTTCTAGTTTATGTTGATGAATTAGTGGTTAATGCTTTTAGGTAAGCCTAATATCTCAATTCTAAAAACTGCTAATAACTATATTTTGTGTTAGTCGTAATAGCATAAGCATAGCATAATCGTACTTTTAATGTTCCCACTGCTGGGACTTAGGCCTCTTCTCTAAGAGAGGGAATAGGCCATAATCCACCACGCGGGCCCAGTGCGGGTTGGTGAATGTCACATGTCTTCGAATTTTTTGGTTCTAGGACATGCCGGTTTCCTCACGATGTTTTCCTTCATCGTTCTGAGAGCAGTGATCATGAAATAAATTACACAAAGTAATGCGCCTGATGAGAGCAGTGGTGGCCGAGTGGTAACGGCCCCGACTTACGAGTTGTAGGTCGCGGGTTCAAACCCAATCAGGCGCATTACTTTAGTAGTAATAATTGGATATAAGGGCGCTTATAAGTTTGATAAACCTTAACGGCCTTAATTTGATAACAGCTGTAAGGTTCAATGTCAATTCTGATGAAATTTCAATTTATTGGGTTTAAATTGTAGTCAAAAGTCAAATAGTAGATATCCCTAACTTAGCCTGCTCCAAATTACTTAAGTTTAGTTACGTAGTTTTCATTAATCGTTGCAGTTGAACCAATGAAACTATCGACCTATTCCGCTATATAGGACGTAACCTATAATATAATAAAGCAATGGAAAAGGCTATACTCGGAATTTCCTTGCATGGTCACATCAGAAATGAAGATATCCGCAGAAGAACCAAGGTTACCGTCATAGCCCGAAGAATAGACAAACTTAACACGTTCGAGGACGCTACCACTTGAGACTGTGTACCAAAATGACACAGTAAATGTCCATACAAATTATACGACGTATGAGTACGTAGCCTCCCATGAAAATATATTGTTTTAAAGACATCATGACACAACCGTTTTATCACGTTATCGTATAAATACGTTATGTCATTAAAAGTAAGTTAACTAGACTTGAACGGACACAACGTGTAATAACGTCTAACGTATATACATCAGGTTGTTTCACTACCTGATGTATTGCCTTGTGGGTCAAAATCTTTATCCGAACCATATTCTCCATCATCGTCTTGGTAAGGATCCGCCTCGGTAGAGTTTTCAGAATCATCGAAAATGCTCATCAGTCTTGTTTTGCGCTTATCCATCTAAAACACATAAAATAACCCATTAAACATCAATTTCACAGAGTAAAATTATTAATTCATAGTAAAATAGTATACTGTCTGGATAAGGAATAATACATAAATCAAATAAACTAAATACTTACGATGTTTTGTCGCGGCAAATATTACGATACGTCACGAAATGTTTAGCGAACGCGAGCGCACCCCGCAGTGATGCAACCGCACCGAATGTAGGAGCGCGGTAGGCGCGCGCGACGCATTTACACGTTGTGCGTGTGTGAGTACCGTTCCCGCCCACTGTCAACGGCACTTATTTGAAATAGTTTAAAACTTACTCTACGTGACAGTAAAGCTTCGGGTATTTTAAATGTTGTGACACAAGATACATTCAATAGGATTTTAACTTGAACGTTCATCGGAAATGTACGTTCTGTCGTAAAGTAAAAAAAATATTTGGACGTCATTGTACGTTGTGCCATATCAAAATTTCGAACGATGACGTATAATCTCGTTCTTTCCTCGAACGTGTTAAGTGGCAGTGAGCAGGGCACATTGCTCGTAGAACAGACGGTCCATGGGGCTGAAAGATTCTGCAGTGGTGATTGGAAGACGGAAAGTTGGAAGGCCTCCCACAAAGTGGACCGATGACCTGGTGAGAGTCGCAGGAATGCGATAGATGCGAGATCCATAGGACCGTTCGTTGTGGCGACACTTTGGAGAGGCATATGTCCAACAGTGGCTGTCTTTCAGCTGAAAGATGGTGATAATAGCCAAAGTTTTATTTTTGTTTATTTAAACGCACTAATCTTTGGAACTACCAGTCTATAGCATAAGCATAAGCATAATCAGCCTTTTAATGTTCCCACTGCTGGGACTCAGGCCTCCTCTTTAGGAGAGGGAATGGGCCGTAATCCACCACGCGGGCCCAGTGCGGGTTGGTGAATGTCACATGTCTTCGAATTTTTTGGTTCTAGGACATGCCGGTTTCCTCACGATGTTTTCCTTCACCGTTTTGAGAGCAGTGGTGACGAAATAAATTACACAAAGTAATGCGCCTGGCTGGGTTTGAACCCAGTCAGGTTGACAAACAGGTTAATAATAAAATAGGCTACACACTTATATCTCATGACGCTACCATTCATAATAGCAGAGCAATTAATAAACATGCAAGTGAAACCGCGGGGGTCAGCTAGTTTCGAACGATGACGTATAATCTCGTTCTGTCCTCGAACGTGTTAAGTGGCAGTGAGCAGGGCACATTGCTCGTAGAACAGACGGTCCATGGGGCTGAAAGATTCTGCAGTGAAAACATAAAAAACTGAGTACATCAAAAAGTTAATTTCCCTAAAATAGTCATTACGCCCTTTGTAGTGAAAAGCTTTAATATCGCTCCCGCGGGTGTGAACGATTCCATACTTATAATATTTTTCATCAAACGTCAACACTTACCATCTCTTTCTTCTCTTTTATTCCTTTTACTTCAGTAACTTTTGGGCACGTTTGCAAATACGAAGCCGAAAATAAAAGACCTTTTTACACGCAGATTCTTGACACCCTCTTTATTTGAGTACCTTGCGGGCAAAACAATTCGACGTGCCCTTAAGCCTACATCGTTAAGGCGACAGTGGCAGTATAGCCCGCAGAATTTAAAACTTGTAAAATTGTTCTTGCAATGTTTTTTTTTATTTGTGAACGGACCGACGATACAGGAGGAATTTCTAGGATGAGGCAACGTTTTTTTTTTTAAATATAAATATATATGGTCAGCGCAGTACCAGGTTGTAAGTTCGAAGTAAAAGAAGTTCTTGTTGCTTGCTATGGTCAATAAAACAAGGTCATCAACTGGTCAGTCCTTTTTTTAAGGTATTTTAATATGAAAGGGGTGCCCAAATTGATGTAACTGCTGGTAGATGGCTATACATCATAATATAGAAACCCTTTACTATTTTGGTATACAATAAAGTTTTATTCTATTCTATTCTATTAAGCCGTTGATCTGCCCCCCTAGCCAAGTCACAAACGATAAACGTAAACTCTCAGTAGTCTTTAATAGATTTTCAACTTTATGTTATTGTATATAAAGTTGAAAATCTATTGAAGATTACATAGTGTTTTCGTTCGTTCCGGTCGCTAACGCTCAGTAGTCTTTAATAGATTTTCAACTTTATGCTCTTAGGTATAAAGTTGAAAATCTATTGTAGATTACTAAGCGTTCACGTTTATAGTTTGCAACTTGGCTTGGGGGGCTGGGCTGTCAATAGTAGATCTTTGACAGTCGTTACAAGATTATCATACATCATGTTACCTAGATACTGGGTTGTGGAGGTCAGGTAAGCAGTCAGCTGCTTCTCTATAGACTGGAAATCATAGAAATATAAAAAAGACAGGAGAAGTGGCAAGGGGGCGTGTGCATGTCTGTGCGACTTGCACAAAATCCGCACATCCGAACAAACGGCCGTCAGTTATAAACTGTGGTGATAGGGCCAAACTGGAGACATCTGTTCCGGTACATTTTTTACTACATAACATATCTCCTCCTTTCTTATATCTGCTGGAAACCGACCTTAATATAGTTGGAAAAAAGGTTAGGCAAGTAAATAAATACGGAAATAATTTTACTACCTAATACTTCTTCTTCGTCTTTCGTGTCTATTTAACTCGAATTTTGTCCAACCAGTATGTAGCCACCTGGATAGGTCTGTCAATGGCCTTGTTTAAGTCGAGAAAGGTGCAGGTGGTTGTGCATGCTGAGCATGAAACGAAGTGACGCATATCCTGTGAAGGGGCTCCTTGTGTTTGCGATGGGTCAAAGCCCATTTGACCAGCTTGTTTTTGCAGCATTCTGAGCTCCTAATCGGACAAACATTTCTTAATTGGCCACTGCAGTTCGTGTTCATGTGGCAGATGTTCTACTGAAGAGATGAATATCGAAGGAGGTAGGATATCCGTTCCTCCACAGTTCTCGTCTCTGGTACGAAGTTCTGTTTTCCGAGGAGGTCGTAAGTCTTAGGAAAGTTTTACGACTCTTCAACCACGCAGGTTCCTAATACTAAGAAATTGGAAAAAAACACGCAAAGAAATTTAAATTGTCAAGCTTCGCAGGCGCTTTCGCCTTAACTACATCGTTAAGGCAACGTATTTCTCCAGACCTTTGACGATTTGCCTTCAAAGAAAAATTGTGGCTGTTTTTGGCATCGTCGTTTACT